>CM071793.1:13493226-14831755 GCA_036559045.1 Platycarya longipes | reverse complement strand
TTTTGAAAATGCTCATATTCGCACTCTTGTATATGTCCTCTGCTTACTGAGTTGTAGTTCAACTCACTCCTTATCTCTGAATATTTTTCAGATGAGTTTGGATATTTCAACCAATGATTGGATTACGAAACATTGGGTGAGATGACTCAAGAATGGTTGATTAAGTATAGAGAATTTATATGAACGTTGATAAGGTTTAGTAAGAAAATATTATTGTAATCTGGTGACTTAGCATTTCTGGAATTGGTGATATTGAGGAAAGTGATTTTCAAACCAAGTTTTATATGATATTTGAAAATTTGGAGTCTATAATTATAGTGTTGAATGTGAGTATATGTGATAGGTAGTAACTCTCGGACCCCTCCGGGACTGGGGCGTTACATGGAGTCTAATTTGGCTATAAAGTTATCTCTTTGAATTCTTTTTTGGAGTACAACTCACAGTAGATCGAGCATAAGCAAATTTGGAGCTCTAGTTATTGTTTAGAGGGGTGAGAGGTTATAACAGTTCGTGTGGATTTATTTGATCTTTTGGTTTCATTGTCGTTTGAAGATGACTGATGAGTAAACTGATGCTTGTTGTATGATAAAGTTTGTTTAGTTTTGGGACAAAATAGGAAAAGGATAAGGTTTATTTTTTAATATTATGGAATTTGAAAAAGTTTAATTATAATTTGAAAAAATTGAATTGTTTATTATATTTTATGTGAAAATTTGATAAAGTTATAATGAGGCGATGAGATGAGTTAAGATGACTTCTCAATCTAAACATGTTGTAATCATCCTTCAATTTCTCAGCTTTATAGCAACCTAATCAATATGGGTGCAAATTGAGATGTCTAGATGAACTTGGAGGCAAAAGCATTATCAACAATCCTTGCCAAATTCAAAAGTCAAAAGTCTTTCTCTCTTGTTTTTTTAATGAAAGAGGAGAAATGTTCGATTTTTCTTATTCGTTTGGGTAAGAAGGTAAGTCTCACATACCGGTCGGGTTGATTGTGTCATGGGTTCGTTATAGGATACATGACATAAATTTGATATTAATATCGCGGAAAGTGTTGCTATTGAAGTAGAGGATGAGGATTTAGAGGAACTACACATTTGTGCAAGGAGGAGTTTATTTGCAAGGATTTGTGTTGATAGGAGGGTGAGGGGTGCTTTGGTCGACTATGTTGAAAGTTTGGAGGGTTGATACAATGGTTGTCTTTAAAAGCTTAAGCAAGAATACTTTTGCTATTATATTTGATTGATGACAGGAATAGGGTATTAGATGGTCGACCATGGCTATTTGGTAATGTTGTTTTTGTTCTCAAGGTCGTTGATTTGAAGATCCAACCACATCTTATGGATTTTACTACTGAATGTTTTTGGATCCAACTACACCCGACTTCCTATGGCCTACATGACTAAACACATTGGACAGCAAATTGGTAGTTCATTAGGTATTGTGTTGAAGGTAGATGTGCCAAAGCAAGATTTTGGTTGGGGCAAATGTTTTAGGGTCTTTGTGGAGGTGGATCTGCGCAAGCCAATGTCTTGAGGAAGAACAATCAAGTACAATTATGTTAGTATGTGGATTCCTTTGCAGTGAGAGAAATTGCCTAAAAATTGTTTTTCTTGTGGAAGGATGTTTCATGACTTGGGTTTGTCAAAATGGTTCTTCCACGTATAAAGGGTCAGGGGGGATCAGTTTGGGAGTTGGTTAAGGGCACCTTTTTCAAGTGGTAGAAGGAATAGTGGAGAGCAAGGTGACAAAGAGGGATCGTCTATGGGTTCTTCGGTTGCTCATCTCAATGGTGGAAGGAGTCTTGGGCGGTCGACGATGGGAACCAGACATGGGGATGCTACTAAGGGAGATGACAAGGTGGGTAACTAAGTGGTGGGCTTCGAAAATTAAGAGGAAACATTTACAAATCTTATCACTGTGATAAACATGGAAGTAGTTGGTCGATTTCAAAATTTAGACTTTAACAATAAGTGGATGGTTGCTTCTTTATCTGCTGATTCGAAGGTTGCAGTGTGGGAAGATCAACCATTGGAGGCTGAAGTTGATCGTGCTTCATTGAGTATAAATGGGCTTAGGCCCATGGACTTTAGTAGTCATTTAGTGAAGTATAAGGCCCATGAGTTTTCCACAACCCAAACTGAAGGTAATTCTATTGTTGGTAGGGCTTCTAATTCGGCTGAGGGGCAAATAGTTGTTAGGATGGAGTTTAAGGGGATTTCTATATCTGGTCAAAGGCAATCAGTCGATGAGAGGGTCACGATGGGGGATTCTAAAGTTGTTAAGGGGCACTTACTATACTAGTTTCTAAGGTTCATGTTGAGGATTGTCAATTTGCGATTTTTTTTTTTTTGCAAAAAGGGATAGACTTGAAGGATGGGACTTGGAAGCGTCAAGTAAGGGTGATGAGCACATCAAGTCAATCTTCTCCTATTTCTGGTATAAAGAAATGTGGGGTTTATGGTTATATGATGAGGGTAAGGTACAAAAAAAAAAGGGGTGGAGGAGGTTCAAAATGAGATGCAAATTTTGTCATCGATGGAGGCTGTTAGGTAGCCCTATCGAGAATTATGATTCTCCTTAGTTGGAATTGTCGAGGGTTTGGAAACCCTCGGACAGTTCATGATCTTTATCTTATGGTGAATTAAAAGTCTTTAATGTAGTGTTTTTTTATGGAAACACTATTGAAGACCTTGAGAATGAATGCTGTTAGGAGAAAGTTGGGGTTCAAATGCTATTTTACAGTTGATCATGTGGAAAGGAGTGAGGCTTGCCATGTTATGGAAAGAAGATTTGGGGTTTGTTATTCATAATTTTTCTCTGAGTCATATTAGTGCCTGGGTGTCAACAATGGGGGCGAATGAGAGATGTTTGTTCATAGGCTTTTATGGGGCCTTTAAGGTTAGTAACATGATTAAATCATGGTCATTCATGTCCAGAATCAATCCAGAGGCATCTCCTTGGTGCTTATTTAGGGATTTCAATGAAATCTTAGTGTAATATGAGAAATTAGGGAGGGGGAGGTTATGGTCTAAAAGTCAGATGAGATCTTTTCGAGATGTTGTGGATATTAATAATCTAACACATGTTGGGTGTAAGGGTAATCCTTTCACGTGGAGCAATAGGCATACAGATCACAGTCTAAGTAAGGAGAGGCTTGATAGGGTTTTTGTTAATCAGTTATGGCATGTTCAACGTGGTAAAATTGAGGTAGACAGCATGGTGGCCAGATGTTCTGACAACAACCCTTTGTGTTTATCTATGTTGTCCCTGCATAGACAGGTTGGGAGGATGATGAGGCCTTTTATGTCTGAGACTTCATGGACAAAAGATGAGTTGTAGTAGAGTAATTGATACAGTGTGGAGGGAAGGGAGTGGGGGCAAGTCAAAGTTGGAAAGGCTACAATTATCTTTTAGGAAATGCAAATCAGAGTTGGGAAAGTGGAACTCAAATAGAGGCACTCAGGGGGAATTGTTAATAGTTGAGAAAACTGCCTATTTAAAAAGTTTGCAAGCAGATGAAAGGGTTGACAATGTAAATGAAATCAGATCATGCAGAAAGACGTCGGTGGTTTGCTAAAACATGAAGACCTTAGATGGAAACATGGGACTAAGGCTAATTGGCACAAGGTAGGTGATAAAAATACTAAATTCTTTCATTCTTGTGTTTCTCAAAAAAGAAGAATAAATCAAATATTGGAAATGGGGGACTCAAACTCTGTGGTTAGAACAAGACATGTTAATATATTAAGAACTTTTGAAGATCATTTTTAGGGTATTTATTGTTCAACTAATCCTACTAAGATTTCAGTGCTGGAAGGTTTGACAGATTTGAGGTGTCGAGTAACAAGAGAAATGAATTTAGAGCTGAATAAACCATTTTAAGGTTAGAGGTGGATTTGGCTTTGTCTCAGATGGCCGTTTTCAAATCCCTTGGTTGAGATAGTTTTAGCCCTTATTTCTTCGAGGAATATTGGATTGTGGTGGGTGATTTGGTAGTTGGCACAATTTTAGAGTTTTTGAATGAAGGTATTTTTTATAATGACCTAAATAAGACTAATCTAATTTTAATTGCCAAAGTTGAAAGGCCTCAATCTCTTGGTGATTTTAGACCCATAAGTTATGTAATGTGGTTTATGAACTTACGGGTAAAAACAATTGCAAGCAGATTAAAGTTTGTTTTGCCTAACATTATTTCTTTTAATTAGAGTGCTTTTATTTTGGGCAGGTTAATCTCTAATAATATAATAATAGCATATGAAGCACTTCATTCTATGAAGAATAGGCAAAAAGGTAGAAGGGGAAGTATGACACTCAAACTTGATATGTTTAAAACCTATGATAGGGTTGAATGGTTTTACCTGAGGAAAGTTATGGCGAAGCTAGGATTCAGTGATAGTGGGTTCAAAAGATCATGAATTGTGTTTCTTTAATGAACTATTCAGTGTTGGTTAATGAACATTATAGTAAACAAGTCAGACCTTCAAGAAGCTTGAGGCAAGGGGATCCTTTGTCCTCACATCTTTTTCTCTTGTGTGCAAAGGGGCTATCATCTATACTTCATAGATCTAAAGCTAGAGGAGATCTCAAGGGGGTGGAGGTGTGTAAAGGGGGTACTAGTATCAATCATCCGCTCTTGTCTGATTTTTTGTAAAGGTGAGTTAAAGCATCTGACAGTTTTGGAATCTATTTTAAGTGGATATGAGATGGCCTCAGTACATAAGTTGAATATGAAGAAGACTTCTCGTTATTTTGGCTCAAATACTAAAATGGAAGTTAGAGTGGAGTTGGCTAGAGTTTTTAGGGCTTGAGTGTGTGGGGATGCTGAGAAATATCTAGGTTTGCCATCAATGGTGGGGAGGTCTAAATACAAAGCTTTTTCCACTATTAAAAGATAGTGTAAAAGTGTATAAGGCAGTGGCAAAACAGGTTCATTTCTCAAGTAGGTAAAGGGGTACTTATTAAATCTATTTTACAAGCTTTACCTACTTATGCTATTGGTTCCTTCTAGTAAATACCTCCCAAGTGCAAAATGTGTCTTATAGAAATATAGTGAAAGTCTCAAGGTCGATTTAATAGGGACAAAGGATTATCAAATCATTTGCCAAAATTTATTGTAAAACTTTTGTTGTCGACTATGAAAAGTGAGAAAGTAAAATGCTATATAAGAAATATTTTTATGTTTTTATGATTATATAAAAACAGAGTGTGTAAAGCCAACAAAAATAATCGGGGTATTTGCAAGTTACTTACAAAATCAACTCTATGCAAAAATAAACTTAAACTCAAACCAACAGGATGAAATTCATTTTTTTACAACTTAACATCTGGAGATTCTTGAAGATGAAGTACGTAAAAGTATGAAATTAATTTCAATAAAATGAAGTCAGAGAAGAAATTAATGTCTCTATCTAAGAGACAATTTATCAAATAGTTGGGTTAGATATGGGTCTCTCATTATTTCAATTCCTAGCTAATTTTCTCAACTATCAATCTAGTCAAGGAATTGATAATCAGAGGAAGAAGAGATTATTTTAGATTTGCAATATCTTTCTAAGGTTCTCACTATGTTACCAGCCAAACACACAATTAAATGCAACTGGAAGAAGCCTTGATAACTTCTCAAGCATTTTTTGTGCCTTACGTCAACAACAAAGCAAAAGCAAAAGCTGCAATCTCTACTTAAACCAGATTCAGGCTAGCAACAAAGTGAAATCAACATTTAAACCAAAAAGTATTACATTAAACTAAAACTTGAGACAAGTCAAGTCTTCTCGTAATCCAAGCTTCAGAAATTAGCTACACATGGTATTTCTAGCAGCGAAAATAAATCTAAGTAAAAACATTATCAATCTTGAGAAAAACACCCAAATGGGATAAACCCTAGAATATGAAAATATAGTTTGAAGATAAAGTCGAAAATGCAGAAAAGAATAAAATCTAACCAACTCCTTCATCCGAAATCTTTCTTCCTTTTATACTTGGATTCTTCCCATTTCTTCCCTTTCATTACCGCGGATTGCATTTCCTCCATTCTCAGTAACAACCTCTCTCTCTCTCTTCACTCTATCTCATGGTCCCGATTTTGTTTCTAGAAGGTTTCTTTAGGTCGCATGGGCGAAAGCTTGCTTTACATTCTCTGATTCAAGACTTCATTTGTAAGTTAGGTTGCCTTAATTCCTTTACAGAAAAGTCACTGCTAAGGGCTCCAGTTGTGGGCTCAAGTTCCCTTTTGTTTTCTTCACAAATTAGTCGCATGTGGGCCTCAGATCATTTTAATGTTAGCCATCTAGCCTATCACGATGACTAAGCCAATCTCAACACTACTGTCTTGCATCCTGCATTGAAATTCATTGCAGTTATCGAAAATGGTCCAGCCATCAATTACTTTTAGTTTCTTCATGACTTATCTCTCACATGTTAGTCACTTATGGGCTTAACTCCTGCAATGTGTCAAGATGAAAAATATAAATTATGTATTTATTGAGGGGTAAAATATCATTTCACATATTAGAATTAGTTAATTCATATTTTTTGATTTATACTCTTCTTTTAATACATAAAGCTCATTTAATCGAATATATTAAAAGTATTAATGTAGCATTAATGTCTATCTATCACACCTCTCAACTAACTTCTTACTAGTCTCTAGCAAATAAAGTGGTCGTAGATTTGAGGATTAAGCTGTCCTTTAAAATCACTGAACTCAAAAATCTCTACTAATATTCAAAATATGTTGAAGTCCTCGACATTGGAATGAAGGTAGGTCAGCTTATGGTTCAACACAATATCTTGAAAATTCTTAAGATGTCAAGCACGGGGAATGTATTAAAGCTATAGATAAATGAGTGCATTAAATGTGTGAATAGGTTACCATTTTTGGTTTCAAGAACCCTCAAAGTAATTTCAAACCAGCATCTCTAAAAAAAAAAGGAGCAAGTTTTTACTCTAATTCAAAATTATTACACTAGTGGCTTTCACCAGCATCTCTCAAAGGCATGAAAAAGAATAGGAATAAAGGAATATCTGAGATGGTTGAAAGGATCATGAAAGTAAGAGGAAAAACAGAAAAAAATGAAAGAACAAAGTAGAACCTGCAAAGATAAAATGAAAGAAACAAAAAGCAAAACAATGAAGTAAAAGAAAAGAAAAGAAAAGCAGGAAAAAGATGAGCTAAACAACAGTAAGATAAACAGGATCTTGTAAGGGAATGGAAGTATCTTCAGGTGAGATGTTAGTCAAAAAAGGTTTGAGTCATTGGCCATTGACTTTGAAGTTATTTCCATTATGAGGGTTGATAATCTTAATGGTACCATAAGGAAAGACAATCTTGACCATATAAGGGTCACTCCACACCATGATCTTAATTTTCCTGGAAATAGATGACGGTGAGAGTTGTAGAGCAAAACTTGCTCATAAGGCTCAAAAGTTTTCCTCTGGATATGCTTGTCATGTAAACTCTTCATCCACTCCTTGGACAATTTGGAATTATCATATGCATCTCACCTAAGCGCATCCAACTCTAAAATCTGAAACTTTCTTATAGAACTAGCAAGATCAATAGCAAGATTGAACTACTTAATAGTCCAATATTGCTCAAGCTCAATGGGTAAGTGGCATGTTTTTCTATAAACCAAACGGTAGGGGGACATGTTTAAGGAAGTTTTAAAAGTTTTTCTATAGGCCCAAAGTGCATCAGTCAGCCTTAAGGACCAATCTTTTCTATTAGAATTTACATTTTTTTCTAAGATGTGCTTAAACTTCCTATTTGCTAGTTTGGCCTGACCATTTGTGTGATGGAGGTATGAGGTAGAAACTTTATGGTTGATATATATTTTTTCATGAGGGCAGCAAAAGACTTATTACAAAAATGAATTCCATTGTCACTAATGATAGTCCTAGGCATGCCAAATCTAGCAAAAATGTTTTCCTTAAAAAATTTAAGCGCTACCTTATGATTTTTTTGTTTTACATGGTATGACTTCAACCCATTTAGAAACGTAATCAAAAGCTAGAAGGATGTACAAATAACCAAAAGAAGAAAGATATGGCCCATAAAATCAATTCCCCAACAATAAAAATCTCAATGATTAAAATGAGTTGTAAAGACATCATGTTCCTTCTAGTGAGAGCACTTAAATTTTGACATGACTCACAAATTTTGCAAAAATTATATACATTTTTAAACATATAAGGTCAATACAAATCACATTGTAAAATTTTTGCAACGGTTTTATGGGCAAAAAAATGACCCCCACACGCCTCATTATGGAAAAAAGAAAGAACAACTTGTATTTCATGATCAAGCACACATTTTCTAATGATTTGATCAGAACAGTATTTAAATTAATAAGGATCATGATAGAAGAATGATTTCACCTCATGCATGAAATTTCGTATGTCTTGAGCGCTCCAATGGATGTGGTTTGTCCTGTTACTTAGAAGTTAACTATATTAGCAAATCAAGGCAAATTTTCAAGAGTTGCTCATCAGGAAAAAAGTTAAGGATAGGGACTAGTTGCTTGTTTTCCATGAGTGTAAGCCGGAACAAGTGGTGTACTACTACATTTTCAATAACCTTTTTTCTTTAATAGTGATGTTAAATTCTTGAAGAAGAAGAATCCACCCTAGCAACCGTGGTTTGGAATCTTTTATTTTTTACAATAGATACTTTAAAGCTACGTGATCAGTGAAAATAACCACAGGAGAACCAATAATGTAAGTATGAAACTTATCTAAAGAAAAGACTATAGCAAGTAATTCTTTCTCTATGGTAGAATAATCTTTTTGGGCTCCACTTAAAGTTCTATTTGCATAGAGATGACATAAGGAATCTTATTTCTACGTTGTCCAAGTACAACTCCTATGGCAAAATCGCTGTCATCACACATGATCTCAAATGGAAGAGACCAAACAGAGGGTTGTATGATAGGGGTTATAGTAAGCAAATTTTTCAGATTATCAAAAACTTCTTAACTGGAGGGGGTCCATTCAAAAGCAACATCATGTATAATTAACTCATACAAAGGCCTAGAAATAGAACTAAAATTTTGACTAAACATCATATAAAAACTGACATGCCCAAGAAATGACCTGATTTCTTTTACTGTTTTGGGTATAGGAAGCTTGGAGATAAGTTCAATCTTAGCTTTATCAACTTCTATATCCTGAAAGGAGACAATATGTCTAAGAACTATGCCTTGTTGGACCATAAAGTGATACTTTCCCCAATTGAGTAGCAAGTGTTTCTCCTCAAACTTGGCTAAAAAAACTTCTAAGTTAGTCAAACATGTATAAAACGAATTGCCAAATAACGATAAGTTGTCCATGAATACTTCCAACATACTTTCAATCATATCACTAAAAGTACCAAGTATAATCTTTAAAAAGTAGCAAGGGCACTACAAAATCTAAATAACATCTTTCTAAATGCAAAAACACCAAACATGCAAGTGAAAGTGGTTTTCTCCTAATCCTCCAGTGCTATTTCTATTTGGTAATAACCAGAAAATCCATCAAGAAAGTAATGAAAAGTACGGTTTGCTACATTTTCTAAAACTTAATCAAGAAAGAGCAAAGGAAAGTGATCTTTCCTAGTGGCAATATTCAACTTCCTATAATCTATGCACATGAGCCAATCAGTAGGACTTCTAATAAGAATCAATTCATTTTGTTCATTTTTCATGATAGTAAGACCATTTTTTTTTTTGGGAACTACATGAATGAGACTTACCCATTTGCTATCTGTAATAGGGTAGATAATCCCCACATCAAGCAATTTCAAAAGTTTTGTTTTTACTACCTCTTTCGTGGAAGGATTGAGTCTCCTTTACATCTCCCTAGAAGATTTAGCATTTTCTTCTAAACAAATCATATGAGTACACACAGGAGGACTTATACATTTTATATATGCAAGTGTCCAGCTAATAGCACCTTTGTGTTGTCTCAAGATTTCTATCAGTTTACCTTCTTGATCAGGAGTGAGTAAGGCTGAAATCACCATTGGAAACGTGTTGTTCAGCCCAAAAAATGCATATTTCAGGTCTGAAGGTAATGATTTCAGGTCTAATGTTGGAGTTTCATTTGTTGAAGGCTTCAAATTTGCTATCAAAGGTGGGAGCTGCTCAATTTTAAGCCTCCATTAAGTTTCAAATTTAGCTTTTGAAAAGAAAATAAGAGAACTATCAGTGGATGTATCAATAAGATCACAAATAGCTTTAAATTCAGATTGTGAAAATGTGGGCTAATAAGCTAAGTAGGCTTCTTCCTCAAGGAAACCTTCCAACAAATTGACTTCTTGTGTGTCTTCCAAATCTTGAGGTTGCCTATAAATATTAAAAATGTTTAGTTTGAGGGTCATGTTCCCAAAACTCAACTTTAAAACACAACTCCTACAATTTATCAACACATTAAAAGTGGCAAGAAAATGTCGTTCAAGTATCACAGGAGCTTGAAAGAAGATTTTGGTGTCAAATAAACATATAAAACTACAAAATCTACTAGGTAAGAAAACTTGTATACTTGAACTAAAACATTTTCAACCACCCCTTTTGGCATTTTGATTGATCTATCAGCTAGTTGTAAAACTATTGAGATTTGTTTCAATTCACCCAAACCAAGATGTTCACATACATTATAAGGTAGTAAATTTACACTTGAACCAAGATCTAACAATGCTTGACCAATTTTTGAACTTTCTATAACACAAGAAATTGTAGGTGAGTTAGGATCTTTATATTTTGGTGGGGGTGTTGTTGTGGATTATGGCACTGACTCGCTTAGTAAAGAAGATTTTCTTTTGGACATTTAATTTACTTTTTATAGTACACATCTGTTAGAAACTTACTATAAGAAGGAATTTGTTGAATAACATCCAACAAAAGATGTTAATCCTAACTTGCTTAAATATTTCTAAAATTTCATACCGGTGTTTGTTTTTGTGTTTAGGGGCCAACCTTTGAGGAAAATGTGCAGGTATAGTGTAGGAATTTTTTTCAGCTTCAATATCACTATGCTCAACCTCATTTTCAGCAAGTTTAGAGACCTTACCAACCTTATCTGACACTTGAGCTGGAATGTATACCTCCTTACCACTTTGTAAAGTGGTAATTGCCTTCACTTGTTTGATTTTTGAACCCTCGTCCATTACTTGAGTTGGCTGCATGCACTTGTGGGTTTGGTTGTGGCTATGCAGGAAACTTCCCTTTCTCTTGGGATCTCAAAGCAGTGGTCATATTTGTAAGTGTGTTTCGATAGTCGTTTATCACTTGAGAATTCTGGTTCTTTATTGTTGCTTGTCCTTACATAAACTGTTGCAAGGTGTTTGCCAGTTGCTGAACCGTATCCTCAAGTTCCCTTTTATGAATTGAAGGTCGTTGAATTACAAGTTGGGAGGGTCTTGGAGCTAAGGTTGCTGGAACTACATTTTGGTACCCTCTCCAACTAAAATTTGGGTGGCTTCTCCATCCTGGATTTTAAGTGTTAGAGTAAAGACATATATTATTTAGGTACTATGTCTACAACACTAGATTGGTCCAATAACACTTCTTTGAAAGCAGAGATTGTGGGATATTCATTAGTTGAATACCCATGATCCTCACATATGCCACACATCTCATAAATTTTAGGAATAACATGCACTTCATTCATTTTTTTCAATTTCACGACTTCTATTTTTTTAGATAACAAAGTTAACTTAGCAAGCAAATCATCATCTTCCTTTAAAGTATATTTACCATGAATAGACTCAACATGCTTAGACCTATCATACACATCAACAATATCCCAAAATTGAGCATTTTCAGCTAAGTAATCAAAGCATTCAAATGCTTCTTCAAGTTCTTTGATGAAAAACTCTCCATTGCATATGGTTTCTACAAATTTGGTACATTCTAGGTGTCAAACTCTCATTAAAAAAAATGATCACATGTCAATCTTCATAACCATGATAAAGACAAGCATTTAAAAGATCTTTGAACCTTTCCCAACTTTGATAAAAAGTCTCGGAGTCTTTTTGGGTAAAATTCATAATCTGTCTTTTAAGTGCATTTGTCTTATGAATTGGAAAGAAATTTTTCAAAAATCAGTTTGAATTTCCTGCCATGTGCCTTTGGACCTTGGCCTTAATGAATTTTACCATGTTTTAACTTTGTCTTTCAAGGAAAATGGAAATAATTTCAGCCTAATAACTTCCTCAGTACATATTCTATCCATAAATGTGGAGCGCACTTCTTCAAATTCTTTGATATACAAATAGGAATTTTCGGATTTCATACCATGAAAATGTGGAATCAAAGGAATCATCCTAGGTTTGAAATTAAAGTTATTTGCATTCAAAGGTTGAATTATGCATGAAGGGGTGCTAGTTCTAACATGATGCAAATAATCTCTAAGTTTCTATCTAAGAAGCAATTTATCAAACACTTGGATTGGGTATGAGTCTCTCCTTATTTCAATTCATAGCTAATTTTCTCAACTACAAATCTAGTCAAGGAATTGACAATCGGAGGTTGAAGAGATTATTTCTAGATTTTTTAATTTCTTTCTAAGGTTTTCACTAAGTTACCAGCCAAACGCACAATTAAATCCAGCTAAAAGAAGCCTTGATAATTTCTTAAGCCTTTGCTATGCCTTACGTCAACAACAAAGCAAGAGCAAGAGCTGCAATCTTTACTAAAATCGGATTCAGACTAGCAACAAAGTGAAATCAAGATTTAAACCAACAAATATTACATTAAACTAAAACCTTATCCGACAACCCAAGTTTCAGAAATTAGCTACGCATGGTATTTCTAGCAGCGAAAATAAATCTAAGTAAAAACATTATCAATCCTGAGAAAAATACCCAAATGGGATAAACCCTAGAATGTAAAAATACATTCTGAAGATAAAGCTGAAAATGCAGAAAATAAAAAAATCTAACTATCTCCTTCATCCAAAATCTTTTCTTCCTTTTATACTTGAATTCTTCCCATTTCTTCTCTCTCATTACTGCGGATTGCATATCCTCCATTCTCAATAATGGTCTCTCTCTCTCTCTCTCTTTACTCTATCTCGTGGTCTTGACTTTGTTTCCAGAAGGTTTCTTTAGGTCGCACGAGTCAAAGCTTGATTTACATTCTCGAGTTATGGGCTTCATTTGCAAGTCGGGTTGCCTTAATTCCTTCATAGAAAAGTCATTGCTAAGGGCTCCATTTGTGGGCTCAAGTTCCCTTTTGTTTTCTTCCCAGGTTAGTCACATATGGGCCTCGATTCATTTTAATGTTAGCCAACTAGCCCACTACGATGACTAAGCCAATTTCAACACTGTTGTCTTGCATCCTGCATTGAAATTCACTACGGTTCTCGAAAATGGTCCAACCATCAATCTCTTTTAGTTTCTTCAAGGATTAATCTCTCACATATCAGTCACTTATGGGCTTAACTCTTGTAATGGGCCAAGATGAAAAATTAAAGATTACTTTAAATGCTAGTCAGCCCCACAACATGAGCCCATATGTATTTACTTAGGGGGTAAAATGTCATTTCACATACTAGAATTAGTTAATTCACATTTTCTGATTAATATTTTTCTTTCAACACATAAAGTTCATTTAATCTATTAAGAGTATTAATACAACATAAATGTTCATCTATAAACTATGAGTGTTTTTAAATTACTTGTGCAATTGTGTATGGATATCTCTCATACGCTAGCAAGATCTTGGTGGGGACATATGAAAAATGATAAAAAAAGTTTAATGGATGAATTGGAGTAGGGTGGGGTTGGTTAAGGGCCAAAGGGGAATGAGGTTTAGAGATATGAGTAGTTTTAACAAAGCTATATTAGCAAAACAATATTGGAGATTGCTCACTAATCCTTCTTCACTAGTAGTAAAAATTATGAAGAAAAAATATTTTAGAAATGAGGGTTTATTTCTGCTAAAGTGGGGAGCTCTTTCCTTGATACAGAGAGTGTGCTAGTAGCTGAGATTCTTCTGAAGGCAAGTATGAGATGGTGGGAGGATAATAGGGAGGATATAAGGATATGTCATGATAGATGGTCCAGTCACTAGTTTGGATATTGCAAAGAGATGATCCTGTCAGTAAGCTCATTGATGAGCATGGTATATGGCAAACATATTTAGTTGATGGAAATTTTAATCCAGAGAAAACTGAGGTCATTAAGGGTCTCCCTGTGAGAAGAAGGGGATTAAATGATAAGTTATGTTGGGGATAGACAAGAAATGGATTGTTTCCTGTGAAGTTAGCTTATTACTTACAATGTCAACTTAAGACAGCTTTTGAGGGTGCTTTTTCAAATTAACCAACATGCTAATTCAGAGATTTGGAAGAGGATTTGGGACCTGCATGTTCCTAATGTTGTTAAAGTTTTTCTATCGAAGGCTATAGGGGAGGCTTTACATGTAATTTATTCAAAGGAAGATAACTAAGGATGGTATTTATCCTATTTGTCAGCAGCAAAAGGAAACTAGTAATCATGTTCTATAGGATTGTGTGGCTGCACAAGATGTTTGGTCAGACTCTGGGAGCTTTTTATAGAAGGCTAAGTGTACTGATCAGGATTGTATATGCACATAAGAGGACATGCTATCTAGACAACTGTTAATGAGTTGGAACTGTTTGCTTGTCTCCTGCGAAAGTTATGGTTGAGAAAGAATAAATGGGTATTTGAAGGCTCATTCGAGGTTCCAAAGAAGATCTGGTAGAGTGCTAGAATGGAAGTGTAAGATTTTCAATTAGCTCAACAAATTGGGAGGAATCAAGCAAATATTACTAAGACTAGTAGAAGAGAAGTTAGATGGACTAAACTTAATGCTCATTGGTTTGAATTAAATCGGGATGCTACATATGATGTGAGAAGTAGGAAAATGTGAGGTGGCATGGTGGATAGGGACAGTGCAGGAGAGTTGATTGCAACAACAGGATAGCAAAAAGGAGGACTACTCTTTGTCTGGCCAGATGTTGAGGACTTGATGTTTTTTTCAGTTATGCAGATTCCCGGAAGCTTCAATTCATTCCAAGACAAGGGAATCGTGTGGCTCATTTGATTGCTAAAATGGTTATACAGTTTGAGGAAGAACTTGTTTGGATTCAAGAGGGCCCTAGTTAGATTATGAACTTGTTTGGAAAAATATGTATTGGTTGATTGTTTAATGAAACGTGATGTTCTTTTAAAAAAAATAAAAAATAAAAACAGCCCTTGCCTGAGATCACTTAGATCAGTAAACTCCGAAGTTGGATGGTTGGGTATTGAGGAACCAATAAAAACTTGAGAACTGTTTTTAAAAAAAGTTCAATTATGGAGCTTTGGAGAAGTTGTCACGACTTAAAATACGAGTAGTTTTTTTTTTAAGAAATATTTTGAAATTTTTTTTTAATTAATATTAAGAAATTAAATTAGGTTGCTCACCATCAACCACTCTCGTGGAGACTCGAATGAGATAGGGCCGTTCAAGGGATGTGGCCAACTTAGTCCTGATTTTCATATAAATCATTTCATTATTACAATTTTATCTCATCTTGACTTATATCATTTCATTATTACAATTTTATCAAGTTCTTACATAAAATAAAATACATAATTTATTTTATAATAATAATAATAAATATTAATAATATTTTATTTAAATTTTAACTTTTAACTTTTATTTAAAACTATCTCATCTCATCTCATCTCATTATTTAAATGGAGCTTTAGACTCATATATAATTTTAGAGTAATATTAGGTACAAGTCTTAGAAATACTTTAAAAAAAAAAAAAATATGAGCCTATCAAGAAAAAGTGAGCTTCACATATTTTTTTACATTGGAATATACGATATTTGTACAAAAGTTTGTATATATAATTTGTCTTGTAATTTTAGAGAGGGATGTGGCCAAGTTATAGTTGTGGAAGAGGCGTCTAATGTCAGAAAGACTCGCGGAGGATTAACTGTAGTGGGAGACAGTCAAGAGAAAAATTATAAAGGTGCTTGTTGGCTGCAACTATTGCTTAGAACTAGGCCTGAAAACAGATACCTTTGGTAGGATTTTGGTCCAACCAAAACCACACCAACACGTGAAATATCTCTTCTTCTCGATTGAAACTGATTAACATGGAGAAAGAGAACCAGACGAAGTTTGATCGGTCGACATCGATAGTTTGACAGTTAGATAATCAATTTCCTCTTTCCAAATTCACCAACCAACAATCCACAAAACACTCCGTCAAATTCACAATCCACAATTTACAAAGAGAGTTAAAAAAAAGAAAATAGAGCCACCCAAATTAACAGTACAACAAAATCTAAATGAATAATAACAGAAGTTACTCACAAAGTCGAACTCATTGGAGATCTCACGTGAGATTAGTCTTAAGAGACGGAGAAGAGGTTAAGGTAATAGAGATAATGGCGTCATGGGGATTCATCGGCAAGAGAGGAGGAGGTGGTGGCTACGGCCTGCATGCGAGGTTGTGAGTGGTGGCGAAGTCAAGAGAATGTATTTATGGAGTGAATGAGTCACAGAGAGAGAGAGAGAGAGAGAGAGAGAGAGAGAGAGAGAGAAAAATGCAAAGGTGAGAGTTAGAGAAAGAGAGAGAGAGAGGAGTGCAGGGGCGGAACCAGGATTTGATGTTTGATGGACGATTAACTTAAAATTTTCTCTTCAAATTAAGCTCGATGACGATCTTTCATGGAATAAAATTCTTCCATTATCATTTTTGAAGTGAAATTCTCAGAAATTTTTTATTCAATATAAACTAACAAATGATTTGCAAGAAACTCATCTTCCATTCGAGTTCTCAATCTAGTTTTTACAAGTTTCATTGCAGAAAATGCACTTTTAGTAGTAGCAGTAGAAACTGGAAGAGTTAAGACTAGATGAATTAACCTGTCAATCAAATAATAAATTTTTGACTTTTCTGAAATTGTTAGTCCTCTACATAACTCAGATAATGTAGACATATTTTGAAAATCTGGATGTGTCAAGATATCAAGCTCATAGTGTTGCAATTGAATTCTCAAAAGGAATTTTTCTTGCTCAGTAAATCCTGTGAGTAAAACTTTTCAGCTAATTTGCATATGTCATCAATATTAAATGATTTGTATGCACCTTTAGGGTTTAAAGCAGTACTACGAATAAGAAGTACATTGCTTGGTCATTAAATCTATTGTTCAATTTTTGCAACTGGAAGTCTATTGTAGCAATAAATATATCAATCCTAAAATAATGCTCAATTATTGTCCTTTCAACTTGACGACGAGATTTTCCTCGAATATATTGGTCACTCATATCAGGAATATCAATTTGGTGTTTTTCACAAAATGATCTAACATCAATAAGCAAAGACTCCCACCCATCATCTTTTAACTTTTGAATGAATACTTTTGTGATTGAAACTAGGCTCATGGCATTCACAATATCTCTAGAATTTTGTTGTAAAGATTGGCAAAGTGCATTAGTGATTCCTATTATTTTTTTCATCATATGTAATATCAAAATAAATTCAAAAGATGTCAATATTATGTAAGCCACTATAGCATCATCACGTTGAGAATAATTTGATCCTTATTTTGAGATAGTATTTATAATTGTACAAGTAGCATCGAACATCCTCATCAAGCTACATATAGATTGAAAATGAGATCCCATCTAGTATCTTCAGCCCTTTGTAGTGTACCAATTTGATTAATCCCTTTTCCAGTCTCAATCTTATTGAAAGCAATCAAACTTTCAATTACAACAGTTTGAACAGCTTATAATTCATCATTACGTTTAGAAGAACCAACAATAATATTAATAATAGATGTCAAATGGACAAAGAATTGATGAACATGTTTGGCTTCTCTAGAGACTGCAACCAAGACTAATTGTAGTTTATGAGCCCAACAATATATATAATATGCATATGGACAATCTTTAAGAAATAAAGTTTGTAGTCCATTCCATTCACCACGCATATTACTTCCTCCATCATATTCCTGACCTCGAATATTCTCAATTTGAAGGTTGTAATGAGAAAGAAGAGCACATATCTTATTTTTTAGAGTTAGTGCCATAGTATCCTTGACATGCACAATATGAAAAATTGGTTCTCTAATAAAACCATCTTTATCAACAAATCTCAAAATAATAGCCATTTGTTCTCTTTTAGACTCATCTCGAGCTTCGTCAATAAGAATACAAAATTTGGCATCCCCAATTTCTTCGCGAATCATATTTCGCACTTTATTTGTAAATATATGCAAAATTTCATTTTGAATTTTGGGTGATGTATATTTGGCATTCTGTGGAGCATTTTCCAGGACAACTCCTTTAACTTGATCATTATAATTTGTCAGAAACTTTATCAATTCAACAAAGTTATCTTGATTTTTTGATTCAGAACTTTCATCATGACCTCTAAATGCACATGCTTGGAATGCCAACTATCGAACACTATCTATCGAAATTTTGAGTCTCAATCAATTATTCTCCATCTCTTGTGATGTTTGTTTTTCAACTAGCTTGTCAATATGTCTTGAATGATTCATTAGATCCTTACAACATTTCACGATATTTTTATGTGGTGAATTTGGATCTTTCCCCACATGTCCTATTAAAGGACAATTCATTCCATCATTCACTTTTTTCTAATTATCAAAACCTTTATAAGTAAATGCATCTGATCCTGGACGGCTTGTTGATTTTTTAGCAAAAACATAGCATGGAAGACAAAATACAGCATTCTTCGAAGGTGATTATTCCAACCAGTTTGAATATCTTTGAAATCAATAAAATTATAATCGACGACGTTGATTGCCTATTCCTGAAAATGGTTATTCTGAAAGTTTAGGTTGATATGGACCAGTTTTAAGATAGACACGTCGTATCTCATCTTGTATGTTAGTAGGAAATTCCCATATTTGTGGACGTAATCCTGTATCACGTTCCAAACAGGTATCATCAATTTCTTCAGGTTGTATTCTTGAAGTTTTAGAGAGACACTCATCATGTTTCAAATATGTATCATCTATCTCTTCAGATTGCATTTTTGAAGTTTTAGAGGGATCGGGACGCTCACCATTTCTAGAAACATCATGTTCCGTCGTGACAGAGTCCTCTAAATGTATATCTAATTCGATATTACTCTCCGACTTGTCCATGTCTATTTTTTTAAAAAAAGAATCAATTGTTCTTGATTGGTTCATATTTTTTAAATTAAAAAAAACTTATAAATCAATAATAAATTTGAGAAGTGCCTAATAATATACGCAGTAACGCAAATCTACAATATCAAATCATTTCTAAGACATACAAATTTTAATTTCTTCAAGCTATGCCTATACATATATATTATATAATATATGTTGTATGCACAAATGACAAATCAATATATATGCTCAAATATTAAAATTTGAACAAAACTATATATAATATATTAATATAGCACGAATTAATTCAGTATACTGTATGACAATATATATGAAATGAAATCTATATACTGTTATAACATATACACCTATAGGCTATATTAATATATATAATATATTATAATATATGCACAAGTCACAACACGAGCAGGCGAGCAGCAGAAATTAACATAAAGAATAACATATAAACGAGAAATGAGAACAATAGAACTTGGGTCCTGGAAGTTGGAACTCTCAACTCTGGAAGATTAAAGCCGCAGACGGTGTCACGACAAACTAGCAAGTCGCAAGCTTGCTTTAGTTGCTTGATGCCTCTGCAGACTGTGGCTCTGCCTGAACCTGTCGGTGCCGGTAATAGGACCCAGGGTCAGGTCCAACACGGTAACACCGACACCACGACACGCAGAAGCAGCAACTCAAGTCAAGGTCCAGTAGGGGCGACAACTCGCAACTCGCAAGTTTAGACTTCCACAATCGCAACTCAGCAACAAGCCAACTCCAAGCCAACAAATTTAAAGTGTAGAAACATAAGTCTGAGTGAGATGACTGAAGTTCTGATTCCTGAATATAGAATCGGCAGAGCAGGAGTGGATGGGCAGAGACTAGAGTGTAAGATAAAGTTCTGATTTTTGAAGGCTGAATGAAGTTTTAAAACCTTAACCAGTTAACTATTAACAACCTAGGGCCAACAAACACGCAACGCAGGCTGTAACAACAATACAAAAGGACACTATGTCTATAACGGGTTGCTCTCCAAATCTAAGACTATTGGTTTGAGCTGTGCTGCGACTGGTTCATGGTTGCGATTGGTTCATGACTGCAACTAGTTCATGCCGTAAACCATTGGTTTGAACTACAGACTACAGGTAACTAGTAAGTATGTTAGTAACGTCAGTCGGTAACTAGGATCTGGTAAGTAACGTAAGTTGGTAAGTTTGAGCCTTTTAAACTTGTGATTACAAACTTGGGGGTTGAAATATCAAGATTGGGGAGCTGTTTTGTGATACTCTATATATTAAAAATAGATTTTCAAAAGTTTTTTTTTTTGGGGGGGGGGGGGGGGGAGTAGCCCTCCAATGGACAACACAGGTCTGCCCTTGGAGGAGTGAATGAGTGACGACGGAAGAAGTAAAGAGAATATGAGATTTCTTCTAAGGCTAATCCTAGACTAGAACGATTCCGTTTAGTTGAGACCAAACGGCACCATTGCATTTATGTTTTTTTTTTTTTTTTTATCCTGCGTCCCAAAATCATGTTGTTTCACTCTTTTCATTTAAGTAAAATTTACATATATTTGAAAAAAATACAGATAACTGACGTGGGCTTATTCAAAGATTTTTTCCTTGGTCAAATCGCGAACCGAACAGACCAACGTCGGTTCGGCTTAAATTCTACTGTTGGTCGATTGGTTTCGACTGATTTTCTTGATTTTCTGTATAGCCCTAACTAGAAGGATGCAAGTCTGTGTCGGGCTGGGTTTGTGCCATCTAGTTTGTTAGAGTGGAACCCAGATTCTAAAACTTTAGGTTATGGCTGTAAAAAGACCGGATCGAACTGGTGGATCGGACCGGACCGGTTGTCCCGGACCGAGATCGGACCAGACCGAATGGAATTCGGTCCGGTCCAGTCCAAATTTTACATAGACCGATTAATTCTGGTCCTGTCCGGTCCAAAGGATTTCTCCCCCTGGACCGGACTGGACCGGACCGAACCCCACATATATATATATATATTTATATATGTATATATAAAAATAGTATATAAATTGTAATATTAATATTAATATAAATTAATATATTAATATATAATATATATTAACATATAATATATATGAACATATTAATATATAATATATACTCTTATAATATTAACATATTATTATTTATTAGTTAACTAGTTGTAGTATAAAAATATAAATTATAATATATCTATATAGAATATTAATAATAACTTATAAGTGATAAGTGTATTATTATTATTTAATTTATTATTACTAATTTATCACTATTTACTAATATATAAATATATAATATATACTAACATATTAATATATAATATATACTCTTATAATATTAACATATTATAATTTATAGTAGTTAAATTTGGGCCAAAAAATATTTGATCATTGTAAAATTTTAGATTAAATTTAGCCCATTAAATTATATGGGGCACTGCTGGACCGGACCGCCCCTGGACGGAATTGGACCGGACCGGTATGGACCGAACTCCTGTTCGGTCCGGTCCAGGGTAAGAGAATTCTTGGACCGAATGGAATCGGTCCACAAATTTTCCAGACCAGACCGGACCGGACCATTTACACCTTTTCTTTAGGTCATACGTTGGGATTGGTCGAATGATGCTTCATATAATGTGGGCGGATCGGCCCAATAAGATTCCTAGCAAAGTTGGGCCCGGTGATACATGGGTTATTATACTAAGAAAAAAGATAAAAGAGCTCATACGCATTGTCACATGAATAGTCACGATTCGCCGAACAACTCAATTTTTCTTATTCCATTGATCAGGAGCCAGTACAGATAGAGAATCTTTGGAAAATAAAGACAAGAAACAATTCATGGTGAAGAGAAGGAAGGGAAAAAAAAAAAAAAATTAAAGACCAGACAATAAGATGTTCTCAAAGCACAGTAGGGGGAGAGAGAGAGAGAGAGAGAGAGAGAGAGAGAGAGAGAGAGGAGAGAGAGAGAGAGAGAGAGAGAGAGAGAGAGGTGTAAGAAAAACTTCCTGATATAGATACGAAATGGAGAGGAGCATAGGCGAAATGATTGTGTCTAAATCCGTTAACGAACAGAACTACATAGAACAGTGTTATGAATGGTACTGTCTGGAAGTGTTAAAGGCAGATATATGGGAATCTCGTGGCCGGGCATCATCAAAACAAAACCCTTCATGAATATTATTATATATATGTATCAAAGAAGCCAGTAAATTAAGCAGTACGTAGTACAGAAAAATACAAATAAACTAGTTTTAATTACAGCTAGCAGAGTCCATTAAAGGAGCAGCAAGGAAGGGGGAGATCAGAATGATTTTACACGAGCAGAGAAAGGTGGAGATTCCGAGTGTGAAAATAGCTGGTTTCCTTGTTTGGTATTTCAGTACGTATTATTCGTCCCATCAAAACATTAAGACAGTAGTACCCATCCTCTCAAATTCATTCACGGTGACAGTGATATGTGATTTTAGCACCTGTCTGTTTCAGGTTTCCTTCTCTGTCTTTGCACCCACAAAAGAAGGAATTGATTACAGGACCTCTTCTCTCGACTATCTTTTTCATGCATTCACATTTTCTCTCTCTCGATATATATATATATATATATATATATATATAGATGAACCCCAGGCAAGACAGCTAGCTAGGGTTTCTTTTTAACTTTTCTGGTTTCTTTGGATCTTGTAGCTTTTTGTTTTGCTTTTCTTGTGGGGGCCGGTAAGTATCGTTCTTACGTGAAGGGCTCGCGCGCGCGCACACACACATTAGCTTGTTCAACTATATCGTTATGATCTTGTACGAGATCAAGGGTATCTCACTCTTTGAAAACAGTTCTCAAACGACTACTGATATAGCTAGCTTTTAATTGATCTAAATTTATTATGCTATTCTAAAAACAAGTCGATCTACGACGTCGTGGTGCAATCATATATATATCATATATGTATATAAAAAACGATTCTAGAACGTCTATCGTGGGTGAAAATGCAATCGGTCATGCATGGTTTCAAATGATGAAAGTTGAGTTACACTCAAACTGTCGACATTAACAATTTATATGAAATCGCGCTAACCAACATATTTATGACATGCAACAATGCATGCCCTGTTCTCAACCAACTAGCTACTCGAATACATATGAATCTATTTCTGAGACTGAGAATACTTGAGATGCTTGGATCGATCTAGATCTGGAGTACGTACATATTCCCCAGCTTGGAAGAGCTAGCTAGCATGCATGCATATACCCCCATTGATCTATAATATAGATATATATATATATATATATGAATCGAACAATCTAATAGTCCTGACCAGTAGTACTACTTATAATCAAGTTCATGGACAAACAGATCGAGGTTCTTGACATCTCTAAAAGAAAAATGAGCATTTGTGATGAAAAGAGACTCATTTTAACATAAAATAATCATTTTTATAAGAAATAATTTATCATGTGGGTACGTATATATGTATTTCCATTTTCATGATTTGATCAATATCATGTACAGGGACTAATTAATTAAGTGACTATATACATAAGAGCAATGCCGGATTTTTACGTTAAATTTAGCTCTCTAGTACGTTATTATATCTATAAATATGTTACCATATACAATCGACCCGCTTCTAGGTGGTTGAGCCATGTTTTGAAGAGCATCAACTCTCCTTTGATGAGCTGCCATGTTAGAAATCACACAAAAGTGAGAATAGATGCAACCACACACAACCACTTCTCTCCTCTCCTCTCGCCCCCTCCAAACTCTCAAATCTCTTTCCATTGAAACCATTTCTATTCGGATAGCACAAATTATAGAGAAAATGAAATTATGAAAAGTGAATTAATTTTAGGAAAAAGCAAGGTGGAATATGGAGGCATGGTGGAAGATCTGAACAGCAAGGTCGAGATTTTGCTGTTGAGTAACCATGGAGACGGAATCTAGTAAGGTTGCGTTTAGATAGTGAGGTGATCTCAAATATTTTGTAAATAGTAGTGAAAAAGTAATAAAATAATAATAATAAAATATTGAATAGCAGTGAAAAGTAATTAATAGTAGTGAAAAGAAGGTGAAAAATAGGTAAAAATAATAATAAAATAATGAATAATAATAGAGTATTATGAGAATACTATTAGTCAAAACTAGCCTAAAGCTTCAACAAGGACAACATTAGGAAGCGAGCTTTGGCTGGTTTTGTTCTTGATGGCCATTGATTTGGGTTTAGAGATAACCCGTTTGAGGAAGAGAGAAGCCTTGTTTTTTATTTTTAATATTATTTAAGAATTTCAAAGAAAAGAAACTAAGGAAATGTAAATGATCGAAAACTATGATAGATCTAGAAGAAACGTGTTTGAACAAAATGGAAGAAATATTTGAAGCTCTTTAGAGAGGGCTGATAGGGGTCGAGGCAGATCTCTCTTTCTCTATTAAACTCAACAAGTTTCTCCGCTCTCTCACTCTTGAGTTCCGTATTTTTTATTTGAAATTCAATTTTTCTTTCTCAGATTTCCAATACTCAGCTCACCTCCATTTCCTCACTGTTGTTGACTCCACCACAGGCCTCTCTCTCGGGATCTTCTCTTTATCTTTCTCACCCATACCACCCTATTTAGATTTAAGTGCACCGCTTGCTTTCTTTCAGAACCTCGCCTTTGAGAAGTGGGTTGTCTAGTCGCTATATATATATATATATATCAAACCCGACTGCATCGTCAAATGCAAGAAGACCTATCATCAATTGCAAGAGGGGGATAAGGGTCTACGTTGGTTGCCAAGGGGGAAAAGGATTTGGTGGGAGTGATTTTGAGGATAAACAGATAGGGGTGTAAATGGTCCGGTCTGGGAAATTTGTGGACCGATTTCATTCGATCCAAAAATTCTCTCACCCTGGACCGGACCGAACAAGAGTTCAGTCCATACCGGTCCGGTCCAATTCGGTCCAGGAGCGGTCCGGTTCAGTCCAGGGATCTCCCATATGATTTAATAGGTTAAATTTAATCTAAAATTTTACAATGATCAAATATTTTTTTGGCCTAAATTTAACTACTATAAATTATAACATGTTAATATTATAAGAGTATATATTATATATTAATATGTTAGTATATATTATATATTAAGTATGTTAATAAATTATAACTAATAACACTATTACATTAGTATATTATATATTTATATGTTAGTAAATAGTGATAAATTAGTAATAATATATTAAATAATAATAATACACTTATTACTTATAAGTTATTACTAATATTTTATATAGATATATTATAATTTATATTTTTATACTACAACTAGTCAACCAATAAATAATAATATGTTAATATTATAAGAGTATATATTATATATTAATATGTTAATATATATTATATGTTAATATATATTATATATTAATATATTAATTTATATTAATATTAATATTATAATTTATATACTATTTTTATATATACATATATAAATATATATATATGTGGGGTTCGATTCGGTCCGGTCCGGTCTAGAGGGAGAAATCCTTTGGACCGGAACTGGACCGGAATTAATCGGTCTATGTAAAATTTGGACCGGACCGGACCGAATTCCATTCGGTTCAGTCCGGTCTCGGTTCGGGACTACCGGTCCGGTCCACTAGTCCGATCCGGTCTTTTTACAGTCCTATAAACAGAGATTGTTTTGTGGTGCATTAATGCAGTATAGTGGAGATAAAGTAGAACTTAGACCTGCATACTAATGTGCATGAAACTTACTGCCTACTTTTAGAGAGAGAGTATTCTCATTCTCTCTAAAACTTTCTCAATTTCAATGAGTATTTTCGTCGAAGAGGAGGGTGGAGCTCACTCTCATCTCCTCCTTCTTTATTTTGCTACAATGTTTATATACTTTTGAAGTAGTGTTTTTCTCTTCCTCCTTCCATCGGTTCGGATTTGGTCAGATCTGCTGCTCTCCCACCACCATCTGCCTACATGTGCCCCATCAGTCCATCCAATAGTTATTGATCTATTGGAACGGAGCGAAGCCGCGGCAAAAAGACCTGCTCAGGGCCCTCACGCACAGCTTGATGCCTCACGTGGTGGTCATGCACCACCGCTTAAGGCTACACGCACCGTACCAGAAGTTTCATCTCGTCGAGATCTTCAGATCGAGGCCAGTGCCCCTTGTCCTTCCCACCGGTGCGTGGCTTCCACGTACCCTCTCAAGGGCGCGAAAAAAACTGTGTACCTCTGCAGCAGGTTTATCTACTTGATGCCGTGTTTTCCACTATGTTATTGTTTTCTCTAACCTATAATCTCGGAAATAAGGTGTTCGCAAAAAAATGCGAACAATAGATCCACCGTTGGAGGCGGTGGAAGCTTTGCTAAAAGTGAAGAAAGTGAAGAGATAAAAGGATCTCTCTGAAATTGGGTTGCTACCACTTATTTTTTTTTTCCACCTCCTTGTACTATTGTTATTGTTTTGGGGCGATTGTTGGGGAGCCCCCACCCCGTCCTCATGTATCATATATATTTTTTTAATTTTAATGAAGTTTACCTGCTTGTTTAGAAGAAAAAAAAAAAACTTAGACCTGCATGTCTTTATTGGGAGATTGTTATTTGGAGATAAATAAAATGATTGGTTGGGAGGATTTCTCTGCTATATATATTTAGATATATGCTACGTATATTGTAATTTTAATTAGTGATCACGACTTTAATTTAACTAAGATTAGATGTTGCATGTATCTATATAATCATCAAGTCTATCTTGATCTTGTTGATCAGTGCTTTTAGTTAGGTAATGACCAAAGTACTGTTTAAGAAAAACTTATCTGAAACTTAAATTCAGTAATATATATATATATATATATATATATATATATATATGCCTTGATCTGCTCGATCGATCGTATGGGGTAGTAGTTAGGCGCGCCGCGTCGACATCTGATCACTGCAAAGGGATCATTGAGTTCCATAATTATGTCCCGGCCAGCTTGTACTTACTTTCGGATTGTAATGAATTATAAAGTGATGAAAATGGAAACTGGAGGGGTACAATAACCAACAAACTCGCATGCAGTAGATCCAATGACCGATCGATACACGTAGAACTACGCTAGATCACATCAATATCCATGCATGATATTCCATGGGCTCCGTCACTGTGTTGATCAATAATAATCCAATAATATAATTGACTAATATTCACTCTTTGAAGTTATCTGCATGCAGACTCGGATACATTTTATTTATCCAACACTGGTTATCCAAATAAATCAAACGTTATCATATACATCCATATATATATATATATATATGTATGTAGTTTAGTCACAAAGGAATCACATAAAAGTAATATTTCAAAATGATATGATTTTATGTGATCCGTCAGATCTTTTTTATCATAAAAGTAACTTTACAACCTGACAAACTACATCAATTTATAAAATTATTTTTGTGTAATATTAGTTTGTGGTTATAATCTCTCTCTTTAGCACTACAAGAGATTGCTTTTGCCACCAATTCTTTTTCTGCGATATACATTCGTGGCAAAAGGTGGCTTGTTGACACCAAAAGTTCTGGTGGATATAAAGTCTTGGTTATTGCCACGACATGTTAGTGGTGGATAAAAAATTGTGAGAAGAAATCATTTGCAACAAGAAAAAAAATTATTGCCATAAGGTTAATCTCATGGAATGCAAAAAGGAGTAGATATTACGACATTCCTGAAAAAAAGTTTTTCCGTCGAGTTAAGCTTCTTTTTGCGGTGACATTTTGTTGCCGCAAATGGTTTCAGTAACAAAATTCATACTTTAGTGGCTTTTTTTTCCTGTGACCTATTTCCATAATAGAGACAACTGATTTTCGCCGCAAAAAGTCTTTTCATATTTTGGAATAGCTTTCACACACTAAAGCTACGATGTTTTGATTAACTAAAATAAGCCACAGCCCTAATTCGAAATCTCACTTCTCTCAAGCCTCAGTCTCTCGATACTTTCTCTTGTCTTCCCTCTCTTCTCCTTCAATGTAGTGCCAGGCCACCACCACTTCACGGCGACTACCCTTCACCGACCCCAGCCTCCCCATGGCACCTCTCTCTCCCTCTCTGTTAAGACCCTAAAAATCTGGCAAGAAATTAGGTTAACAACGGTGGAAATATAGATGGTAGAAGACGATGGAATCACGACCCAAACTTGATCACTTGCCTCAATTCATTTCTCTTTCTTCAATTGTCTTGTTCCCCTCAAAGGTCCGGACTTTATTCTTCAGAAATCCCCTAAAATGGAAGTTTTTGACACTCTGCTCCTCTCCCGAGACGAATCTCCTTCCCTCTCGGCTTCTCTACGTCACCGTCGCTATTCACACTCAGGCCACCGCCATATGCTTTCATATGAGATTTTTTTTTTTTGTGATTGTAGGGTATGTATTTCGAGATCTGTTCTTGGTTGTACGTATTTGAATTTTTTCTTGGTTGCATTGTGCTGAGATATGTTTTTGCTTACTCTGAACCCTAATTTTTAGATTTCCATTTTATCTGCTATCGAAGCTGCGTTGAGTTATTTGTGAGTTACAATTTCTTTGTTATTTATTATTTATGAATCAACTCAGCCATCCGTAGCTAGAGTTTCTTTTCATTTGTCATTTTTTATTTATATATTAACCTTGATCTTTGTGAGTTTCTTTGTTCTTTGTGAATTAACTTCGGCATCCAAAGCCTTTTTTGCACTGAGATCATTGTAAGCTGCATTTTTTCTATAGGAGCATTTGTTATTTGTAGGTTGCACTATTTTTGGTTCCATTGTTAATCAAGTGCGTCCTTTGCCTTTTTTCTTAAATTGTCCTTTCGCATTTATTCAACATATGTTCTTGATAGAGTCTTTTAAGACAAATCATACTTAGTTTAACTTTCAGCTTGACAGTTTACATATACTCATTATTTCCAGCACTTCATTAAGTGATGTAATTTATGTGCTAATGGCTTGAGAAAAACATAAGTGGAATAGCGCTGTTCCACTTACGCACTTAGATTTGTCTATAAGGATCTAGTTTTCTGTCATATGTTCTACTCAGAGGAAACTAGTTAAAGGGAATGCCGTTTGACTTTAGTGAAGTGCTATCTGTTGCTGTCTCCATATGTATTTTAGTGTTATCTGTTGATTCAAGTTGGTGTTTCCCTTAAATTTAGTATTTCAAAGTTTGAGTTCTACTATTGTGTCATTGATTGTTCATCTTGTCTGTGTTTAGGTCCTTAGGATTTCTCATGTAATATTTCAAAGTTTGAATTCTACTATTGTGCCATTGATTGTTTATTTTGTTTGTGTGTAGGTCCTTAGGATCTCTCATGCAATGTTTTGATAGTTTCATGCAACTTTTTTCTGTGTCTATGAATAACTTGGTTAATTATTTTGTTGTAGGTTTATATAAAAGCTAAAGGAGAAGGGAAAGGTATCAGAGAAGTTCTTTGTTCAGCATCTTGAGGTAAATTTTGCTTCTTCTTTTTTTCCCTATGTATACATTGCCAACAAATACCAAGTTGGATGCAAAAAAGTACTTAAATTAGAGGAATTGAGGTTTGAATATTGCTCAATGTTGTTTGCTACCTAGAAAGAAGTCTTCCAAGAAAAAATTAGCTTGGCTTTTGTGTGGAGGGATGAAGGCACTTGAAAATTCTGAGATCAGCCATTTGTAAAGCATGATGATTATGTTAGTTTAATAGACATATTTGTGTATATTAGTTATATTGGGTATGGATGAAACTTGTAAAAACAAATGAGTGCTTTGAATGGATTGTATGTGTAACACCTCGCTTCGATGCCAAATTGCTTTCTAAAATTTTTGGTTTATTTGTTCAAAAGGTCCATTAGAGTTTTCGAATATATATATATATATTTATATACTTTACAGACCCAAGTTATTTTTATTTATATTTATTATCATATTTATATATATTTAGATATATGAATATTTGCAATCTGTACTTGTAAAAATATTATTATTTCAAACTTGCTAGCTGTCTTCATTCCTATTACTATTTATATACACGACTTAACTTCCACTTCCACGCATTCCTATCTCTATCCCTATAGTCTAATTTCCTATATATATGCATGTTTCTCTTCTTGCACGTTACTAGACTCTTGACCTCTCCCATCCTGATCTTTTCTCTCTTTTGATTTTATAAACTTCCCACGATTATGCGGGTTCCTTTTTTGGTTCTCTGAAAATCTTCCTCTCAATAGATTTAGATTCTCAGACTGATCTCCCTTTCATTTTTTTTCTCTAGGGTTTCATATCACCCTTATATATTTAGACATATATCTTGTGCATTTAGAAGCATCACTGCCGCAGACCCATATGCACATTGCCCTTCCCCAAGCTAGACCTCTTCTGTCACTACCCTTAAACCACCATCTGTGAATAGTATCCTGCCCAGCCCACACAAAAGCTGCCGCTGCCCACACGCACGTCAGCCACCCATTTTGAGCAAAGAAACCCACCATCGAGAGCCAACCTCCTCCATGCAATCTCTTCCACCATATGGCCCACTGCTTAACCTCTCTAGCCTTATTTTAGCCCCCGAAAATAGAGTATTGCCAAGAGAAGCAAGCTCGCGTTTCCCCTTGGACAACTGCCTTTTCTCTTCTGAAACTACCCAGAAACCACCTCCTGTGTCACCTAGGTCCACTACTCCTCTCTCTCGGTAAGCCCACGACGTGTTCCTCCACTTTTTTTTTTCTCTCTCGACCTCTTTGGGTTTTTCTACTTAGTTTTCTCTCCATTCTCTCTCTTTCTCTCTCTCTCTCTCTCTCTCTCTCTCTCCACATTTTCTCTGACCTTAGGGAAGTGTCGTCAACGTAACCTCCGCCACCTCCCCGCCCTTCGTGCCGCTTCTTTCCTTGGTGAGTATAAAAACCCCTACCGCATGGTTTGATCTAAAAGTTTAAAATCGTCTGAGTTCCTTTTTGTTTTCATGTTTCTCCTTAGGACCATGCACTGTATATTTATCTACTAATATAGTTTTGTATTAAATCTGGTTTATTTGTGAAGCTTTATTAACTGTATATTACAAAGAAGGAAACAAATAGAGTTTCGGAATATATCATTAGAAATATTTTTTTCTAGATTATTTTGGATTCATATTTTAAATTATTTCAAATCGGAACGTGAGTGTTGCATTATTTGAGAGTTGGGTTTTTGATTTCTTAAGGAGACCGGTATTTGAATTGAAAATTAAGTTAAACGTATCAAGTGGATACAGATGGTTTTGAGAAAAGATGTAATTTTAGGATTATGAAAATTTCAAGTTTTGGAGGAATTTGATGATTTTAGTACTTTAGGTTCAAATATCAAAATACATGAGTGATTTGAGAATTTACGGATGTGAATGATTATTTTTATAGGTGACGATTGATCTGTGTTTGGCGTTATTGAGGATATTGCTGAAAAGTTAATAAATTCAGGTAAGCGAAATTTCTATGCTAGAGTTTACATTTAAAATATGAATTGAGGTTTATTTCAAAAAATATGCATGTTTTAGTTACGAAATTTTTTTTTGAAATCACCGCAGTTATTTGTTTCGTATATGCATAAAATTTTGTATAAGAATGAAGTGTTTCTGGCATGAACTGGTGTAGACATGAGCTAATTTTGCTGCATTCTGTTTTCTGAATTGAAAAGGAGCGGATATGAAAGTTTTTGCATAAATGATATTTTTGATATTATTTTGTTCTATTTTGGAAAAGTTCTGTATTCTGATATGGTATGATATGATTTCTGAAACCTTTGGCATGACATTCTGGTTCTGTTCCATTCTGTTCTGTTTAGGGTTGGTACCAACTATTCTATTTCCGGTGCACCCACTTTGGTTGCAAAGTAGTTTTCTACGTGGTCTTTCCTGTGTGCCCACTCGGAACTTCGAGAATAATAAGGGAAAAATTCACATTCTGTTTCTGCTCGATTGGCCGTTGGGGTTTGCACAACCCTATCATGAGGGTTAAATATGGTAATTCTGTTCTGATAAGATGTTTCAGTTATGCTATGCCAAAGGGATTTCTCTTTTTGATTATACTAAACCTTCGCTTTAATTTTTGATAATACGATCTGTTTTCGCATTTATGAAAATAAGAAATATTTTTGTTCGGCATTCTGAATTTGGCAAATGCTCATGTTTACACACTAGTATGTGTTCTCTGCTTACTGAGTTGTGGTTCAGTTGAAGAACAAGAGTCGGAAGTTTTTGGAAAGGTTTCATAATCTTAGATGGATGAGTGCTAAGTTTATAAGCATTTGTGGAGGATCTTAATTAATGGTTTTATCGTTAATGGTTATTCTTGGTACATTGAGTTGTTGATAATTCGAGTACTTATGGAGATTATATTTTATGTATTGAGGTTCTCGCTTGGTATTTCTATTGAGGGATTCGAATTATGTATTGAATAAATGAGTTTATGTTTTATGGAGAATTTTAGATTTTGTAATCATATTTTTGGAGATGTTTGAGAAAAATGAGTTAACTATCTGGACCTCCAAAATCGGGGCATTACAGTATGTTGATCTTATAAAGCTTGGATGTATTGTATGGATAAAACTTGTAGAAACAAATTAGCTTGGCCATGAATTGTAACTTCTAAAGTTTTGTAGTTGTGTGGTGTATGATATAGTTTGTATGGGAAATTTCCACTCTTAGCCTATATTAGACTTTCTTATTATTGTTTTTGGCTTAGTCTTATTTTTTTTGTTTTTCAATTTTTTTTCTTTTAAAATCTCTTAGTATTTGCCATGAATGCAACTCATGGCACATACTTCTTTTTTGTCGAAAATGATTATTTCCCACAATAAGACTTCTTTGTAAATGATTATTTGCCACACAATTATTTTATCACAAATACTTTTTCTCCATGATATCCCAAAATCCACGAATAAGGTCCGTGTCAAATAGTATTAAATACCATGATAATCGTACTTATGGTGTGACTTTTTCCCACGAGTGTTTAAGCTTTGTCCGCGAAAGGTCTCATGGGAAAAACTACCATTTTTCCACGAGTTAAAACTATCATGGGAAAAACACATTTTGGGCGAGTTTTATGCCACAAACGTCCCACGACTCAAAATTGTGGGAAAAAACTATTTCCCACGGAAACTATATTTTTAGCTACCATAACCCTTATTGGGTAAAACCCTCATTTCTTGTAGTGGATCTATATATATATATATATATATTAATGATCTGTTAATGCAGGAGGGAGTCATATTGTGTTGAATCAACACCATACGTGATGCAGGGGGATCCGAGACAGATGATGCTGAGCTGTCTAATTGCACATTGATGGCCCTGAAGTACCATGAATTGGCAGATCAGCGTAAAGGCGGGAAGTGATCGTGATCTCTTTCTAATTGAGGTGTCAGATCGTGATCTCTTTCTAATTTGGGTGCGTTTCAGTCTTTTGGCCATAACTTTGGCTAGGGTGTTAGAATCGCTCAAAGACCCCAATTCGGAAAACTCTTTTTGATGCGCACGCTGTCCACATCGAGCATGGCTCTAAATGTCTTTTTTTCGACCTCAAATTCCGCCATCTTCCTTTCCGAATTGTTATTTTTAGTTATTTTTTACTACTTTTGGTAATATTTCGTATGTTTGTTAGGAAGTCATTTTAAATCCGATTTGTTTCGGATTTTCCGCAGATTGCTTATTTGATTTTGAATTTCAATTTTACGTTATTTTCGAGATTTTGCCATTTTTGATAAAATTCGGTTACAGACGAATTTTAGCTATACAGTCCGGCTTGTGGACTGATTTTCAACAATTTTTGATTTGATAATATTCGGTTTTTTTCTTAGAGATGTATTCTCTATATTTTGGACAAATTTCTGTGTGTTCTTCCCTGTGAATTCATCTGTTTAAACTAGTTTGCAAAATAATTGCTATTCTGTCTGGCGTCAGTTGGCATTAGAGTTTCACCATCTTCCTGTGGTGAAATTTCATCAGTTTCAATGGCTGGTGGTCGTGGTTGCGGTCATCGTGGGTAGGGTCCGAAGGAGAAAGCCCAGTACCGTGATCGTAGCGTTCAGGATGCGATGATTGAGGATTTGCAGATGCAAGTCACAGAGTTAACCCAGCGTCTGGCGGCGCGCGATTTCGAGGATCATGAGGCGTTCGATCATGATTCTGAGTCCACTTTCGAAAACCCATATCACAATCGTGCTCTATTTTGGGAGCACCGTGGTAGGGAGGAGTGTCATGGAGACCTCGATTTTCGGGTCAATCTGCCCAAGTTTTCTGGTACAGTACAGGCCGAGGGATTCATTGATTGGATGAACGAAGTGGAGCGTATTTTTAGTTACAAGGAAGTCCCTGATCGTGTGCAAGTGAAACTGGTCGCCATCAAACTCCAAACTCAAAGGTAGAGCATCTGCGTGGTGGGAGCAGTTGCGATGCTCACGAGACAGGCAGGGCAAGGCCAAGATGACTGATTGGGAGAAGATGAAGAAGAAGATGAAGGGTCACTTCCTTCCCTTCGGTTACACTCAAACCTTGTTTCAGCGACTTCATGCGTTGAGGCAGGGCGCGAGATCAGTCGATGATTACACAGAAGTGTTTTACCAGTTGGTCGCACGGAATGATTTATCTGAGATGGATGAGCAGTTGGTGGCGCGATATTTGGGGGCTTTGTGCCAACCCTTGCAAGATGTCCTTAACCTTCACTCGTTGTGGACTGTTTCGGAGGCATACTAGCGTGCATTTGCTGTTGAAAAATAGCAAAACAGGAGGCCAGTGATCAGGAACGATCAAAACAGTCGGCCAGTTCGCCCTCAGGATTCCCATCTTGTCCAGCAGCCACCACAGAGTAATTCTAACCCTACTACTAAATGTTTTCGTTGTGGGGAACAGGGGCAGAAAGCAACTGATTGCAGGAAGCCTGCTAATCAAAAGGGCAAAAATTTGTTGATTGAGGAGGACGTAGTAGACGAGACTGAGGAGATTGGCGAGCCCGTGTATGATGATGATGAAGTTGACGATGTGCTGCATGGAGATGGCCATGAGACTCTTGTCGTTCGCAAGAGTCTACTGACTCCCAAGGGCGATTCAGGGGACGATTGGTTAAGAACCAATATTTTCCACACAACTTGCACAGTTGCAGATAAAGTTTGCAAAATGATCATTAACAGCGGCAGTTGCGAGGTAACAATAGATAGGCGATGCCTTGTGTCTTTTTCAATTGGCAGAAAATATTTCGATAATGCCTGGTGTAATGTTGTATCTATGGATGCGTGTCATGTATTGTTGGGTCGACCTTGGCAATATGATTACAGTGTCATTCATGATGGACGGAAGAATACGTATTCCTTTAACATCAAATGGAAAAGGATTGTGTTGGCTCCCCGGCGGGAAGAACCCACTTCTACCCCGGTAGCCAATAATACTAACCTACTTTCTATGTCCAGGTTTTCAGATGAGATTGAGCATGGAGACGTAGTCTATGCTCTACTGCCTTGTGGGAATAGTGCATTACCCATAGACTCTGATTTACCAGTAGAGGTGCAGCAACTGCTAACAGAGTTTGCTGAACTGATGCCAGATGAACTTCCTCTTGGGCTACCACCTATGAGAGATATTCAGCATCAAATTGATCTCGCTCCAGGGTCGAGTTTGCCTAACCGACCAGCGTACCGCCTCAGTCCTAAGGAGGCTGAAGAGTTGCAGCGACAGGTGGTGGAGTTATTGGAGAGGGGTTATATTCGTAAGAGTATGAGCTCATGTGCAGTCCCTGCCCTGCTCGTGCCAAAGAAAGATGGTTCCTAGGATATGTGTGTTGACAGTCGAGCAATCAACAAAATTACTGTGAAGTACAGGTTTCCAATTCCCCGCCTGGATGATATGTTGGATCAGCTGTTCGGTTCTAAGGTCTTATTAAAAATTGACCTTAAAAGCGGATACCATCAGATCAAAATAAGGCCTGGAGATGAGTGGAAGACAGCGTTTAAGACACAACATGGGTTATATGAGTGGATGGTCATGCCTTTTGGGCTGTCTAATGCACCCAACATATTTATGAGATTTATGCATCAGATCTTGCGGCCTTTTATGGGGAGATTCGTTGTGGTTTACTTCGACGATATTCTCATTTATAGTCCAACATGGGCCTTACACTTTGACCACCTCCGTGTTGTTTTTGAGATGCTGAAAACGGAGCGCCTATTTGTCAATCAGAAGAAGTGTTCTTTTTTCACTACTTCTGTAAATTTTCTTGGTTTTGTGGTGTCTACTGATGGTGTTCATGCAGATCAGTTAAAGATAGACGTAATCTTGGGGTGGCCCAAACCAAAGACCTTGCACGATGTCAGGAGTTTCCATGGATTGGCATCCTTTTACAGACGGTTCATCAGAAATTTCAGCACTCTGATTGCTCCTATCACAGAGTGCCTCAAAGGACGTGATTTCAAGTGGTCTGAGGAGGCAGAGACTAGTTTTCAACTGGTTAAGCAGAAGATGACCGAGGCACCAGTTTTGGCACTTCCTGATTTTGACAAAGTGTTCGAGGTAAATTGTGATGCATCTGGTGTTGGCATTGGTGGTGTTCTGAGTCAGTCAGGGCGTCCGGTTGCTTTTTTCAGCGAAAAACTATCGGGCTTAAAGAAAAATTATTCCACCTATGACCTTGAGTTTTATGCCATAGTTTAGTCCCTGAAGCATTGGCGTCATTACTTAGTATAGAGGGAGTTCATCCTATTCACTGATCATGAGGCCCTGAAGTATACTAATGGCCAACACAAGCTGAGTAGACGACATGCCAAGTGGGTGGCGTATTTGCAGAAGTTTACATTTACATTGAGGCACCAAGCCGGGAGCCTGAACTGCGTCGCAGATGCCCTAAGTCGTAGTACTTTACTTCTCACCACCATGAGTACCAGAGTTGCAGACTTTGAGGCTTTTACAGATGTGTATGCAACTGATCCTTCCTTCGGAAAGATATTTCAGGAGGTAACTGATGGTCACCGTCATTATTTTATTTTGCATAATGGTTATCTGTTTCGTGGATTACAGTTGTGCATTCCAGATTGTTCATTGAGACAACAAATTATAAGTGAACTTCGTAACGAGGGACACTTTGGCCGAGACAAGACACTGACCCTCATCTCTTTTGACTTTTATTGGCCTAAGCTGACCAATGATGTGGCTCATTATGTGGACCGTTGTTATATGTGCCAGCGGTCTAAGGGAGTTCTCACCAATGCGGGCCTGTACACCCCATTACCTGTTCCTGAAGTGCCTTGGTTATATGTCAGCATGGATTTTGTCTTAGGCTTACCCTGCACCCAACGGGCCTCAGATTCTATCCTCGTTGTGGTTGACAGATTTTCCAAGATGGCCCATTTTGTAGCTTGCAAGAAGACTATGGATGCTACTCGGATTGCCCATCTTTACTTCAAGGAGATAGTGCGCTTACATGGTGTTCCTCGAACTATCACTTCCGATCGTGATTCCAAGTTCATCATTTTTATTTTTGGAAGAGCCTATGGGGGAAATTGGGGACACAGTTGAATTTTAGCAGCGCCTACCACCCTCAGACGGATGGTCAGACTGAGGTGGTGAACTGGAGTTTGGGCAACCTTTTGAGGTGTTTGGCAGGAACTAAGCCGAAGCAGTCGGATTTGGCTTTACCTCAAGTAGAATTTGCCTATAACAGATCGAAAGCAGAACCATAGACTTAAGCCCATTTGAGATTGTCTATGGTCAGAACCCATCCGGGGTACTGGACTTAGCCCCTATTCCACATATAGGACGTTTTAGTACTAAAGCAGATGAGATGGTAGAGCATCTTCGGGGCATCTATGAGCAGGTGAAACAGGCTATTCACGAGAGCAATACCAAGTAAAAGACTCGGGTTGACAGTCATCGTCGCCAGGTACTTTTTGATGTTGGTGATTTTGTTTGGGCTGTATTAGCTCGCGATCGTTTTCCTGTTGGCGAGTATAGTAAGCTTAAGGACCGGAAGATTGGACCTTGTGAGGTCTTGCAGAAGATCAATGATAATGCTTATAGGTTGCGCATTCCTAGTCATTTAAAGACTTCTGATGTCTTTAATGTGAAACACCTAAGCCCTTATTTTGTGAATTCTGATGACACTACTTTGAACTCGAGGAAAAGTTCTTTCCAACCCGGGGCGATCGATGTAGGGGGATCCGAGACAGATGATGTTGAGCTGTCTGATTGCACGTTGATGGCGCTGAGGTACCATGTATTGGCAGATCAGAGTAAAGGCTGGAAGTGATTGTGATCTCTTTCTAATTGGGGGAGTTTTGGGTGCGTTTCAGTATTTTGGCCATAACTTTGGCTACGGGTGTCAGAATCGCGCATAAGACCCCAATTCAGAAAGCTCTTTTCGACGCGCACGCTGTCCACATCGAGCATGGCTCCATGTACCTTTTTTTTTACCTCAAATTTCGCTATTTTTTTTTTCGAATTGTTATTTTTAGTTATTTTTACTATTTTTGGTAATATTTCGTATGTTTGTTAGGAAGTTGTTTTAAATCCGATTTGTTCCGGACTTTTCGCAGATTGCTTATTTGATTTTGAATTTTAGTTTTACGTTATTTTCGAGATTTTGCCATTTTTGGTAAAATTCAGTTGCAGACAAATTTTAGCTATATAGTTCGGCTTGTGGACTGATTTTCGACAATTTTTGATTTGGAAATATTTAGTTTTTTTCTCAGAGATGTATTCTCTGTATTTTGGGCGAATTTCTTGTGTTCTTTCCTGTGAATTCATCTGTTGAAACTAGCCTGTAGAATAATCGCTGTCTGGCGTCAATACGTCAGCTATAGAAGAAGCTAGAAGCTTGTGGAAGCACAGATGTCTCTTGAAGCTTTCTTGAAGAAACAGAAAGCTGCTGGTAATTGGCTTCAGGACAACCTGGAAGACGCTAGAGAGCTGCTGGAGGCGACGCTGACGGGAAGGACAACAGGAGAACAACTGGAAGTGGCGCCGATATTGATGAACTGCCATTGAACTCATGTGACAAAACCGACTTATTTTGCTCTATAAATACATGTAGTTGTACATGATTTTGTGGGTGTGATTTGCATGTGAGTTGTGGGTGTATTTGGGACAGGCTTTAAGCACGAATCTGGTGAGAGATTGTGTCTGAGAGTTGAGAAATATTTCCTGCAAACGTTTGATTGTGAATCAAATAATCTCCTCTTTATGTTAAAATTTTGGATCCAAATTTATTTGTGAGTGTCCGTGGTTCCAACATATTGTATATTCAAGCTACGACTTGCATGATATCTTGTCGGTCAATGTGGTAAATGAAATAATGGGAAAAACATTTTACAGTACCTGGTGTCCAAGTCATCCTAATTGGTCCATTTTCTATTAATTTGCAGCAATAATTGGTTTTTGAAAAGATTTAGTGTTCATTCAAATTATAAAGCAAGTTTTTTCTGAAGAGAAGTTAAAAATTGATCAGAACATGGGCTTTAATTCCCACATGCATACACCGAGAAAACGACGAGATTTGGTCAGTCGCTTTAATGTCAGCTCATGTCTGCAAGTGCAGCAGCGGAGGTACACTGCTAGTGTTGTAACCCTAGACATGTATGTTTTTTTTCCCCCTCAAGCTATTCCAGCACATCCATTAAATTAATTGCCATATATCCAGCTCCTCCTATTATCACAAACCCTAGAACTCTCCTGGCCTAGCTCTTACCTTTCAGACTTCATACCACAGTACTACTTCTTCCATCTTCTTGATCTTCACTTTTCTCCACTATGAACCTAGAAGATCAGAAAGTTACAATGGACTTGGTTCCACCACCAGAGCATCTCTGCTATGTCCGGTGCAACTTCTGCTACACTGTTCTTGCGGTAAATTTATAATGCTTATAAACCAGCCTCATCCACCTACAGTTCTCCAACCCCGGCCCCAATCTCATTATAAAATGTGTAGAGAAAAACTAAAAAAATAAACTTTTTCATTTATTCTTTCAACAAAAAGAACTCGTTTGATTTCTATGTATATCAGAAGAAATGTCATTTTCTTGAGGGTGAATTTTCACGAAAAATAGAGGTAGGATATAGAAAATATATATCCCTAATTCTCTGTTTAATTTCCTTCTCTCCATTCCGCATGAATCCTAGCATATTTCCCATTAAGTATTAAACACAAAGTCTTATTTACTGAAAGATTAATGGCACTGGTATATGTTGTACTGCTATATGTTGAAAAAGAATTTTGGCTCAAATTTGCATGATCTGGTAGTTAGCAGGTGATCATGACCTGATTCCTCCGCTTTGTAATTTATATATATCTGTCTTGAACTGTTGTATGATCTTCTTGTATATGTTAGGTTGGGATTCCAATCAAGAGGTTACTGGACACAGTGACTGTGAAATGTGGTCATTGCAGTAACCTTTCTTTTATCAGCACCAGAGCTCCACTCCAAGGCCAATGTCTTGACCTCCCTCTCTCCCTTCAGGTAATTACTCTTAGATCTCCAACATTCTCGTGTTCTTGCGACCCAAACAACCAAAAAACAGGGAGGATTTCTCGCTTCACGTACCCCAAGACCTACGCATGCATTCAGAAGAAAAATCTGAAAAAGCATCTTTTTCTGTTTCCCAAAATTAGTAAAACTAATGTTAGGAAAGACAGCATGCAGCACCGGCTAAGTTCATTATCCTTCTTTAGACGTAAGTGGTTTTAACATTCATGAATACCACTGCTGAAGATCATAGCATAATCTTTTGACACTCTTCAGGCTTCAAAACAACTATATATATATATATATCGTATAACATGATTTAAATGTAGAAGTACATGAGGATATTTTCTGATCACTAATATTGGAAGGGTACTGTCTGCGTTTCATGGAGAAGCAGGGCTTTTGCAATGATTTCAGAAAGGGCCAATCCTCTTCATCGTCCTCATCAACAGGCGAGCCGTTGTCTCCCAAAGCACCCTTTGTTGTGAAACGTATGTAGATAACCTTCAACTGTTCTACCCTACCGGTCAGTAGTGAATCCTATATATTTTCTTTTCTCGAATTTATGTCGAATATTTTTTTATTTTTATTTTTGCAGCGCCTGAGAAGAAACACAGGCTTCCATCTGCTTACAACCGATTCATGAAGTAAGGGGAAGTCCTAATTTTCTCACTGATTATTTTACCACTACTTCTAGCTGCTAGCTAGTGCTCCTCATGAATCTTAATATAATTAGTGCTTTTTGAGGTTCAGTTACTGTTAATAATAATAATGTAGTTACTAGTTTTATGGTTCTATATATATGTATATATCAAAGAAAGAAATTAGCTAGAGTGATGTATGTGTTTCAATTTATGCAACTTTGAAAAAAGGGAGGAGATACAGCGCATCAAATCTGCTAACCCTGAGATACCACATCGAGAAGCTTTTAGCACGGCAGCAAAAAATGTAAGTTGATTTCCATCATCATGATCAGACGTACTAGTACTTATAGCACTACTCATTTTTCATTCAAGGATTTATGGTACGAATAATGTTTGTGTCTGTGTGTGTCATCTCTAGATCTGATATTATCTAAACTGATTAATTTCTTGGGCAATATAATTAGTGGGCTAGGTACATTCCAAATTCAGCAGCTGGATCAGTTTCTGGTGGCACAAATAATTAATGTAAGATTTCTGATCTATATATTCTGATTTATAGCGGGACATCATGAGTAGTTTTCATACATGTATTTGTTCATTGATCTCTCGGCCAGATTGATTAATTTGTTTACCTTGATCTTATATATATTATATGTAATATTGTTGCAGGGTGATGTAAAATATTTCCAATCGATTACAATATTGCGCGACAGTGACAGTACTCACGGACATGATGCAATTGGGAAGTAGTACGTAGTAGTAGTACTAGAAGTTGAGATCAGCATATGCAAATTAGATCGTTAATTTGATTTAGCTAGCATGCATGCAGTATGTCTCAAACTTTATTTTATATATCATGTATTTAATAATTTGTTTCTTGATGAACTACCATATATGCTAGAGCATGAGAGTTAACTAAGACTATGATCATCATCATGTAATGTTGTTAATTTTCTAATTAGATCAGCTTAGAGCTAGTTAGCTGAGATCAGTACTATATATATATATATATATTTATATAAAGATATAATTTTAGATATATATATTTATATAAAGATATAATTTTAGAAGTATCGAACTTTTAATTTTGTTGATCTCACGAAATCACATTATATATAATTATGCTGATTTCATAACACATTGGAACGATGATCACTTGTTACGAATTATTTGAGATCATGATGATAACTAATAAACTCATTTTTATAAGAAATTGTCATTTTTGTGGTAATTAATAATTACTAGCCATATATGTTCGTATAAACGTTTTTCGTGTAGTGACATGACATGAAATATTTAAAGTTTAAAAGTATACATATTCGTTTATTTAATTATCAGTTATCTTAAATCATCTTCTGATCGCATGAACTTATTACTTTTGAAAATTAGCACATCAATCTTGAGTCCCGTTGAATATTGAGAAATTTTGAAAATTCAATTAAGGTTTGCGCGCATGCAGATCATCATATGAACTCAATTTCTTTGTATCGAACACTGCCTTCAAATTTCTTTGCTACAACATTTATAGGTTTTTCCCACGGTGTAGAGTAGTTGGAAAAAGTTAAGATTAAGTGGTAAAAAAATATTTTTCTCCAAAATTTTAGGTGGGACATTTGTGGAATATAATAAGTGGAAAATATTATTTTTGCCACCAGATTCTTTTGGTGAGAAAAGACACATTTTTTCTATGGATCCAGTTTGTGGTAAAAATTAGTTTGATCGCTATTGGGGTCCAATCTTTGTAGTGTTTTGGATTTATTTACCCACTAAATCCATGGTCAGAACAACATGTATTTCCATGGAACCAATTGGTTGAAATACATCTTTATCCACGAGTTTAGCCGTGGCTGATTTGGTGGCATATACATAGTTTCCACTACTAATATTATGGTAAAAGATCTTTTGGATTGATTTCTTTTTATGAAAATTACTCATCTCAATCTTATACTTTCTGAAAAAAGATTGTTTCAAGCAGTTCATATAACTATAGTTTGAAAAAACCAAATATCTTAACACAGATATCCAATAATTTGAACACCTTTCAACTTGTGAGACCATCCAAAAAGGAATATAAGGCACTAAAGTTTCTAGTTTCTATAACAGATAAAAATGTAATAATTCATTCAAGGCAATTTCACAAGAGCTACCACATATATAGCACTCGTGCATAGCTAAGGGGATGAGGTCAACACAAGAGAAACACGGACAAAATGTAAATTGGGGATTCCTTAAAAAAAATAAAATAAAACAAATAAGAAACAATGTATGCAAAAATAATTAACTAATCTAGTCAAAATGAATCCCTTTTCCTCCATTACTGAATTGCTACAATCTAAAAAAAAAGCTAATGAAAATTCATGAAAATCTAAAGAAGTGACAGTGTTGTGCTATAACATACAAAAATCAAACTACAAGCTGTGAAAAAGACAAATGAAGCCTGCTTGATCCTCCTGGTTGAGAGCTACTCATAGAAAAATAAAACACAAACACAAACAAACACAAACATAAACACAAAAATAGATTAGCAAATAAAATTGGCAGAACATCAACAAAGCTAAAACCCTTGCCCTATTGGTGGTGGCTAGCGACGATGTGTTCGTAGTGATGACGCTAGGGTTAACGAGAGTGAAAAAGAGAAATACAGAGATGCCGAGAGGGGAAGGGATAGGGGTCGTTAGAGCGAGGTCATCAACAAAGAGAAGCTCACCAGTGAAGTGGAAAGAGGAAGAAATCGAGAGAGGGAAAGGGAGAGGACTGTAGGGGTGTAAATGGTCCGATCCGAAAAAAATGTAGACCGGTTCCATTCGATCAAAAAATTTTCCTACCCTAGACCGGACCGAACGCCTATTCAGTCCATACTGGTTTGGTCCAATTCAGTCTTGGGGCAGTCTGATCCGGTTTAGGGGCACCTAATATGATTTAATACATTAGATTTAATCCAAAATCTTACAATGATGAAAAATAATTTTTAGCCTAAATTTAATTATTTTCAGCTCAATTTACGTGTTGATCACATATTTAAGCCAAATAATATTAAAAAAAAACTTACTCTTAAAACAATTGACAAAAGAAAGAATAATCTAAATAAAAAAGTAAAAAAAAAATTAAATTATAATTTTTATACTATAAATTATAATATGTTAATATTATAAAAATGTATATTATATATTAATATATTATACTATCACTCTTAATCTATATTAATATTAATATTATAATTTATATACTATTATTTATATATACATATATATATATATAAAGAAAAAAAAAGAGTCATTCGGTTCGGTCTGGTCCGATCCAGGAGAGAAATGCCATGGACGGGGACCGACCGGAAATATTTGGTCCATGCAAAAAAATGGACTGGACCGGACCAAATTTCATTTGGTCCCAGTCCAGTCCATACGGTCCGGTTAGGTCCACCGGTTCAGTCTTCTTACACCCTTAAGGAGGAGGCATGCTCCGGGAGGGGGGGAGAGAGGAAATGAGGAGAATCTAAAAAAGCTAGAGGAAAAAAGAATGGATTTCATTTTAAAACTATGATTACTTTTTGTGGTGAGTAACATTCGTGGAAAAAAGTAAATGTGTCGTGGGAAAAAGCATTATTGCACGGTAGAAACTTTATTATTTTAATCACTTTTTGCAGCGAGTTCATTCGAAGCAAAACGTAGTTGAACACGAAACAAAAATTCTTTTTTCCAATAAAGGCCCATATTGGAGGCATTTTTATATCCCATGATAGAATTTGGTGGCAAAAAATAGTTACGTCACAATTAAAATTCTTTTGTTATGAAATATTTTTGACCACTTTAATCTCGCGTGAAAAAATCGGTATTTATTTTTTCCAATAATTTTCATGGCTAGAAGCGACTTTTTGCCACGACCATATGCCGTGGAAAAAGAACTCGTGGCAAAAGCCACTATATGTTTTAGTGCTTGTTGAAAAAATTCATGAGTCTAACTCATCTCATAATACCAATTCAATAAGAGAGGATACTCATTTTTTATAAACATGTCCAAAACTTTTTTCATAAGCAATGTGAGAATTATTTCTCAATACTTACAATTATTATTACACATATATATAGGAGTTTGATCAACATAGTGCCACATGGTCATTAATGATTCATTAACAAATATGGTTGACGTGTCAGCCATCTCTGACATTGAGGAAGTGCCACGTCATGATCAAACTCTATAAATTAATTTTGACTTTTATAAAAAAACGATTCTAATCGATCCCCAAGAGATTACACTATTTTCAGGGCCAACATTTTATCGCAAAAAGGGCCCTAAAACGCTGAAAATAGAGAATTGTAGCATTTTACTGGGTGTCGCACTTTGGATGCCACAGTAATGTTGCTTCTGAATTGATGCGGCATTTTAGGAAAAATGCCACATAAGCATAATTAATATCAGCGCCAGAAAAACGCCGCAAACGGCCTTATTTCCTGCTGCAAATAACCATCACAGTTTGTTTAGTATATGCAGTGAAAATGTTATTGCAGCGTTTTACAAATGTTGCGAATACCACTTTTATCGCCGCTAACAATGGGGCCAAAATCTGGCGTTTGAAAAAGTGATGGCATTTGGATTAACTGCAGCACTTATTGTTGCCGTAATAACACTATAATTTTGTTGCAATAAAATACTTGTGGCATAATGTTCACGCTGCTATAGGTGTCCACCCCGTCGCAATAAGCTCAGAATAATATTTTTGTACCTGTTTGCATCATTTGCTTTTTCGTCGCATTCCATCTGTATATTGCCGTTTTAAGTATCATGCACATCATGATGAAGACCATTAATTCCCACTACTATTTTCGTCATTTTATAACGCTGCATTGACTTTTTTTACTATTATTATTATTTTCCGGCATATAACGTATACTATTGGACTGATTGGTATGTCATCAACCCCTGGTGTGAACATATATATATATTAAAAAAATATTTTCAAATAGGCTGATCAGTACCAGTCGGACACATCCCAATTAGCACACAAAATACCCCCTAGTTGCACATAAATATATAGTTTTATTAACATGAACTTCATCATCATGATGATAACAATCATATATGCAAAATAGACACTAGTGTCGTAAAAAAATAGACATCGTTCTTCTTGTAAAATTATTGAACCAACACAATGCAAAAGAAACAGAAGAATTAATTTAACTCCAGAATTTATAGCAAGTAATGTACTAATAGTTGACATCTGGGATGGGAACAGCCCCCAATTAACACAACCTTAGTCATTCATGTGCCAAATCATCTATAGAATAGTTCATACAATAGCACCGAAACAAACACATGATGTACTCATCGATAGTCAAAGCATCTAACACTTATTTACATGCCACAGTTCCCTCTTGATTGAATTGATATGGTGCTGGAGACATTTAATATATATCAGACTCAAGCAAGGATTATAATAGCTTGTTCATTCATGCATACTGTTGTCAAATACACCAACATGCCAAGTATTGTACAATATATTAATAACTAGAAAGGAGGGATGCCATTTACATTAATCGGCAATTTGGTTATGAAAATCTGGAACTCCCTTATGAGCTTAACTCCTTAAAGCAGTTAATGGGAAGAAGGTGTTGAGGGCGAGATTTGAGACCCTAACTGTAACCAATCATTAATCAATGTGGATAGGGTCTACCTTCCACCATAAATGTCATTCATAGAAACATAAATTGGAAAGCTCAAAACTTCATTGTCCAAAAAGTTGTTAGTCAATCCGAAATATCCCAAAAAGTTTGCAGCCATATTGTTGAAGACAATACATGTTGTCACATAGTTTCCATCAACCCCACTGGTATGTAAATATTACCCATCAGCATATAATCAAAACCAAGCTGCCAGGAAATAGTTTAATATATTACTAGCTAAATGCACACAATGTATAACTAATGCTAGATAATACAAAGTACCATATTCATTGGGAACAATATTTTTTAAATGCCCCAAAAGCTAAATTATAGTTAACCATATTCTCTTGTGGAGAACAATATCTAATTGAGAGAGACGGCTGGGAAGTAACATGCATTAACCACATGGATAGTTGACAGTGTCCTGACTTAACAAAATGCTCTTTAATTTTGCACCAAATGTAAAAACTCAGTTGACAGGAAGGTAAATTTGTGCGAACGACAACATTTCATATTATGCTTGTGCAACATCCCATGATTATCAGCCCCTACATTGAATCAGTTACCAACGCAATGCAATAAACTAAATTCCCAGTAATCTCCTATCCTGACTTAATCTCCCATGTAGGGGTAAAGGATAGGGTCAGTTTTTTGGCTTTTGACCACAACCCCCATCTAGCATAGGAATATATATTTTCACATATGTGGTGAATTATGAGACCCCCATATTATGTAGCCCACAATAATTTTAAATTGTCGAAGAAAACCCAGATTTTTCCTACAAAACCCTAATATTTCAAAATCAACAAATAATGCCTAACATAGGTCAAATTTAATATGTGACCATAATTAGGTAGAACTGGAAAGGTGTACATCTTAAGCTCATTACCTACTCGGGAACAACTTTCAATTGCCCTAGGGAAATCTAAAAATTGTTTACATCAGCCATGTATTTTTTTGAATCAACCAACTTCAGATTAGAAAAACCAGTGTGTGTTGAACAACTCCTCAAAACCACTCCCAATTGTCTTCATTTGTACCTATGAATACACCCTCTGGTTAATTAAGGAAAATGTATCCAATAACTTATGTCAAGCATTGAAAATGTTGAAAACAACTTACCCACCTGGAAGGACTCACTTGAACACCATCATTATGTAACCAGTATCCTAAACCAACCTCGCTAGAAATACATATGTAGACATGGGTCATATATACCTAATCTTCCAGGTATACAAAAATCTATTTTAAATGGGACAGCCAATTGCAGTTCTAAAGCCCACAAAGGGTAACCCACCCACCTTGCCAGTTATCTACTTCCATGTTTCAATATATTTTTTGAGATAGACTCCCACATCATCTGCCTAAATAATATGCAAAAATCCTTACTACCAAAAGAGCTCAAAAAGCTAGTCATCTTACTACCAAAAAAAAAAAAATGCCAAAAATCATATCCACAAGCTGCACGCAGCTCACGGAGTGGGTGAAAAATCATTTGGAGAGTCCGGTTGCGAATCAATTGCGTGCAGCAAATTGGTTGCTGGCTGCGTTTTTGATGCCAGCTGCCTTTGAAACATTAAAGACATCAATAAATTTTAAATTTAAATTTGCTTCTCCATCATCTTCCTATCAGATTCACGTTGTCTCTCCATCATAATTCTCATATCTTCCCATACACCTTCTAGTTCAGTCTTGTGAGCTTCAGCATCTTTCTTATGTTGTTCGACGAGTTCAGCGTACTCCTTCTCTCATACACACTCTTTTTCTTGTAGACTCTGGAATTATCATTTCTACTAATCCTCTTGTGTATTAAGCTCTGTTGCCAAGTACCACCCTAAATACAGTTGCCGCTACATCAACTGTATGTTCTTCTGGTGGAAGCGCATGCATTTGGCATTTCATCTGCTCCTGTAAAACCAATGACCACAATGCAAATTCTGTTAGTATATTCTATAGCATAAATCACAATTAAGTTGAGAAGGACCCACCTTTCTTAGTGGTTTACATTTAACTTATTTCTGAAAACAATTTTTGCTACTCACATAAAGTACTTCCGTTTTCTGTATCACAAACTTGTCCATCTTGTTTGACCAACGAGTATCCATGAAGAAGCCTACTAAGTTGGTCCCTCCTACTTGCTAATTTAGTTAATTAAAAGAAAATGCAAAGAAAATATTATCATGACATAGAAAAATCAGTACTGGTTTTTTCATTATCTAAATGTGGTATGGTGGTAAGAAATGGAAACATGTAACATTTCATACAATAAAAAAACCAGCTAGTAACAAATGCTCTGTGATGTCAAATTAAATATATCTGATACATTTGCAAATTGATGCTGTTAAACAAATCCATACCCACCATAAATTTCTATTTCTAGAAACCATACATTCGCCCCAAATGCACGCGAGTCATATGCTCATGGCCAGACCATGGACACACAAAGGTCAGGGATAATAGAGCACATAAAGGATCAACTGAATTAAATATCCATGAGGAAAATTAGGATGATTGTTCGTAGCATATAAATATCATAGATGTTTCTAGTATACATTCAAAACCTATGCTGCATAGTGCCAACTTAGTACAATATATGGTTTGTGCAACTATGTGTTTCGTTTATTAAAATACACCGGCTAATTGAAATTGCATCCATGTTCTCCAACATTAGTTGTCCAGAACATGTTACTTAGCTATTCATTAATTGATCACATTGTGAACTTGGTAATCAGTTTAGTGAAAAAAATGCTTTCTGCCAGACTTATATGAAAAATACATGATATGTGAAAAAAAACTTGAAAATGGCTAATGCTTGTAACCAAATCGGGCAGAAGAAAAATTAGTTGATGCTTGTTGATAAGAATGTGATAAATATGTGTGTAATACATAATCCTATTGAATTATATAATTAGGATACCTTTTCCTTGAGGACCCTAGCAAATGACTTAAACCCTAAAGTGTGATTAATGTCGAGTTTCTTACGACTCTCTATTTTTCTTCGACATTTTTTGCCATGTTCATACAACGTCGGGTTTATTAAGACCGAGCAATAAATCGAAAGTCATACATGTCTAAACTTTAGCGTATACATGTATAGGTTCATCATGAATTTTAAATAAATACCTTATAGGAATCACTTCCCCATTTCTCACATAGTTTAGTCCATACTATTGGGTTTACCAAGCTTGTCTTGGAAGCCAATGCTTCCTCATGAGTGCCAAAGTTCAGATACTTCTTGTATAATTCATGGTGATATGCGTTAAACTGCTTATGTAGGGCTTTCCAAACGGCCATGTGATGATTGTTCATTTCCCAATCCAATTCAAAGTCATCCTACACATTTTTAAGGAGATTAATTACTTTAAAATATCCCATTGACTACTTCAAGGATTTTACCATGCATGCAATTCAACTTACCGAATGCATTGGATCAACTCATCCTTCTCAGGTTGGGGTACATTTGTCCAGCTTGAGTGGCTCATGTCCGCATGGTGTTTTAATATCTACGTAATCCTAGTTGTAAAGACCCCAGCGTTAGAATAATATGGTGCCATCTCTGCATCGTTGATCTTCAAATGTATAGGCCCGTGCTTACGAAACTTCTCAAACTTGGTGCATTTTACTGGCCCATGTCCACGCGACTTTTGTGTTGGGGCAGCTATTGGTACTATTACATCCTCAGCAACCCTCGGGCCTAAACAAGAAAATTATTACTTCATTCCTTGACATTCACTAAAAAATGAGGACCACCCTGGAAGTATAGGTTCAACAATCATAAATGGTTAGAAACTAATAACCTTCAGGTTACCATTAATAGCTGTTGTGTTGCCCAGATGATTAACACAAGAGGGGGGTGAATTGGATTATATTATAAAATTAACAATTATAAACCAAATATACAATATAAAATATGAAAATAATATGAAACAACAGGAAATATAAAGAGTAAGGGTAAAAAGAAGCAAACTCAGTATTTTAACGAGGTTTAGTCCCACTGCCTACGTACTCGTCTCAAGCTACTCTTTGAGAATTTCCAAATTCACTATTCAATCTCTTTCAGGTAAAGATAGAAATCTATTACACTTTTGAACAACACCGCTACAAAGAATCCGTGTAGAACACTCTCTACACTTGCAATCACCCCACACTTGGTGATTTAACTATTCCCTATGTAGAACACCTTCTACACATACAAGGGTTATACGCATCCTCTTACTGATACAAGAGCTGATAGTGGGTAGATTATCAGAATACACTCCTTAATGAGTGAAATAAGAATACTACAACGCAACTTATATCTCTCTCAAAATGAACAAGGATTAAAGTTCAAAATTTAGAGAAGAGAGAATAAGTGTTTTGCATGAATGATACAAAATTTAGCAATTGATGTGTAAGCTCTTGTTGTTATTTTTACAAAACTCAAGTGAGCTATTTATAGGCAAATGAGTCTTCATTTTCAGAATTTAGCAAATTTGAAGACATCATTCATATTTCAAAATACTTAAATAAAAGTATCTCTTTTCAAGACAACATCATTTATATTTCAAAATATTCAAATAAAAACATATCTTTTCAAAATAACATCATTTATATTTTAAAATATTCAAACATATGCACATATCAAAATATGACACTCAATCATCTTCCAAATTCAAAATTCAAATATTTAATGATGTTATGCACATTTTATGCACATGTAAAATATAATTTTTGAAATCAAACCTTTTGATGATATCATGCATATGAGAAAAATATAATTTTTAAAATTAAACCTTTTGATAATATCATGCAAATGTGAAAATCATAATTTTCAAAACTAAAACTTTTAATGATGTCATACACATGTGAAAAATGAAATCTGATACTTTATAAGATAAGATTAATTTTGAGCCTTAATCCAATTTCAAATTTTATCAAGAGATGTACAAAATTACTTTATAAGTTTCATTTGTAGACTTGTGCTTCTTCTTGCTCGTGCTTATTTTTTGATGTGTTTAACTCTATTTATACGTAGATAATTTGAGCTTGTCTTGAATTTATTTGTTATTATCAAAATCTATACGTAGATACGAGACTTGAAATCTTGGGTTCAACAATCTCCCATTTTTTTATGTTGATAAATACTTAGTAAATCTATGACCTGCAGTAATACTTAAACTCGTCCTGGAATATGCGTTAGTTTTTCAAGTAAAATATAAACATAGTTCTAGCATATATAACAAGATAGTATAATACTAATATAAGACTTCTCCCCCATTTGACACCATTAAAAAGGAATCGCAATTAGCATTAGTAAGATTTCTTCTAGCAATAACTAATAGATGAATAATTGGAGCAACCTATTTTCGACAAAAGTTGCAAAGGCTGGGGCCTAGCACTATCGTCTCGGTGCAGATATTTGAACTCCGCTTGATGTTGTTGACAAATGATATATTACTGAGATTTGAAAGTTTTGAGTTTCTGTTTAAATGACATTTTTCACCCATCGGATACTTAAAGAAAAATTTTATATTTCTCATTGTCAGTTTCTGTTGATAGAATGGCTGAGAAAATTTCTTTCGGTAATCTTCCGGATTTGATCAAGAACCATCTTAGCCAGTCATTTTGTTTCCTGAGACTGTCAATACCATGATAGAAGCAGAGATGCATTTTTCTACTAGAATTGATTCTGAAGTTATTGTAGGATCAAGAACTCTCAGTACTTAATATGCTACATCAGTTACGACTATGTCTCGAAGGTTATTGGCGAGGGTGAATGAGGTTGATCGACTTAACAATCAAATATCTGTACTGCATCAAAAGCTTGCAAATAAAACTAGAAAAAATAAGAGGTTAAAGCAAGAAAATAAGGATTTGGCGAAATTAGCTCGTGTTCTGAAACTACGAATAGAGGAGCTGGAATGAGTGAGAGCTCAAACACAGAGGCAACATCAGCAGATAATGACAGCATTTCAGCGTTTACGAGAAAAATAGGGACAATTGTAATTAATCTCGTTGGTTTAGCTAAGTAACTTTTGACAATATGCATCCAACATATCTTGTAAACTTGACTAAGTAAGATTTGAAGAGATGATAGTTTGTTTTGTACTTATTTTTATCTTTATAAGAGCTGTTATCAACTTTATCAAAATCTTGTCAAATCTTCTTCTGATTTTTGTAATTCATCTTTATTCTCATTCTACAAATAATGACTTATCAATGTCCCTTCAGTACTTCTCATGATCAAGATATGGGTATTCTTCACCTTAGTCCAAATCAATTTTTGCATCTGTCGTAGGTACCATGAAGCAACAAGAGACTGATTTGGCTAATAAATCAGATCATAACGCCATTTATGAGCTTGTGAGTCATGGAACTTGATACTCATCATCCATTGTTGTCTTTTCCGCTCGGTTGCAGTCTAAAACTTGCGAAATTGAAAAACTTAGTGAAATGAATTCCGTACTTCAACGACTTGTTTATGAGTCAAATAGAAAAATAGTAGAATTAAAGTAACTGAATAAGGATTTAAAATCCTTACTTGTCTCTTAATTTCAACTGCCTAATCCTTTAGATGAGAATAACATATTGATTTATGAAAAGCAAATGCAGTTGAAAGATGAGGTTAAAAGTCTCAAATTTTGTAAGTCATTTGAGATAATGAAATAAAAATATTTAACAGATATTCATGGCATGTATCATTCCTATTTCTCTTCTAATCAAGCGTAGTCTATCTTCTGGTAGAAGTTTTGTGAAAATGTCTGCCAATTAATCGTGTGTGCTTGTGAATTTTAGCACAATATCACCATTTTGCACATGATCTCTAAGAAAATGATATCTAATTTCAATACCCTTAGTCCTAGAATGTTGTATTGGATTCTTTAAAAGATTTATAGCACTTGTATTATCACATTTGATCGGAATGTGATTTATATAAGTTTAGAATCCTCAAGCTGTTGCTTCATGTAAAGAACTTGAGTATAACAGCTACCTGCAGCAACATACTCTGTCTCAGCAATAGATAATGCAACATAATTTTGTTTTTTACTAAACTTTGAAACAAGTGCATGACCTAAGAAATGACATGTTTCACTAGTGTTTTTTCGATCAATTTTGAAACCAGCATATTCTGCATCTGAATAACTAATAAGATTGAAAGAAATGTGCTTAAGATACTATAAGTTTAGGTCAATGGTACTGGCATATATTTAAGAATATACTTGACTGTAATCAAATGAGATTGCTTTGGAGATAATTGAAAACGTACACATAGACATACACTGAACATAATATCTGGTCTAATGGATGTCAAATATAATAGACTACCAATCATACCTCGATATACCTTTAAGTCAACTGCCTTACCGTTTTCATCTTTATCAAGTTTGGTGGTTAGACTCATTGGTGTTCTAATTACCTTCGCATCTTCCATCTCAAACTTTTTAAGTAACTCTTTGATATATTTTGACTGATTAATGAATGTTCTACTTTTTGCTTACTTGATTTTTAATCCAAGAAAGAAGTTAAGTTCTCCCATCATGCTCATTTCAAATTCTTCCTACACACTTTTAGTAAAATCTTGGCACATATTTTCATTAGTAGCACCAAATATTATATCATTCACATAAATTTGAATTAGAAGAATATCATCTTGGTCATATTTGATGAAAATAGTTGTATCGATTTTTCCTCTTGAAAAATATTTTTTAATAAAAAAATCACCAAGTCTCTCATACCAAGCTTTTGTTTGAGTCCATATAATACTTTTGTGAACTTAAAAACATGATTAGGAGAAAGATGATTTTTAAAACCTTGAGGTTACTCAACATATACCTATTCATTTATAAAACCATTTAAGAAAGCACTTTTAACATCCAATTGAAAAAACTTAAAATATTTATACCATGCATATGCAAGTAACATTTAAATAGTTTCTAACTTTGTGACAAGTGCATATGTCTCATCATAATTGATTCATTCCTCTTAGTTGAAATTTTGGACTACAAATCGAACCTTATTTCTAGTGTTGATTCCAGACTCATCTTTCTTATTTCTAAAAACCCATTTTGTTCCAATAACATTATGATTTTTGGGTTTAGGAACAAGTGTCTAAATATTATTTCTTTCAAATTAATTTAGCTCTTCTTGCATAACTAGAATTCATAATTCATCAATAAGTGTTTCATCAATATTTTTGGGTTCAATTTGAGATAAAAAAAAAGTAGTGTGATTGCAAATATTTTTAAGAGATGGAGTACTTACACCTCGTGAAGGTTCTCCTAAAATTTGTTCTACTCGATGATCTTTCACATGTTTCCACTGTTTGGTTGTATCTTGTATTAAGTCTTGATGATCTTTCCTGATGTATTCATTTTGGACTTCTTCCATTGTATTCTCTTTGTTGAGATTGAGACTATTTGTGTTATTTATACATTTTGTTTCTTCATCAATAGATTTCTTGTGTTATTTTTGTATAGTCAAAGTCTTTTTATTGAATACTTTATAAGTTTTACTATTTGTAAAATACCCAAAAAAGATATTTTCATCAGATTTTGCATCAAAATTTTCTAAATTATCCGTCATTGAGAATAAAACATTTGCATCAAAATACATGAAAGTAAGTAATGTTGGGTTTTTTCTCATTTCAAAGCTCATAAGGAGGTTTATTTAATTTAGATCTTAACATAACTCTATTTATAACATAACATGCAGTACTTACCGCTTCGGCCAAAAAATAAGTAGATAATTTATTCTAATTAAGCATTATTCTTGCAATTTTTTGAAAAGAACTATTCTTCCTGTCTACTACCCCATTTTGTTGAGGAGTTTGAGGAGCAGAAAAATTATACACAAAACTATTTGCATTACAAAAAGATTCAAAATCTTTATTGACAAACTCTTTCCCTTTGTCACCTCGGATGTTTGAAATAGTATAGCCATTTTTATTTTGAATTCTCTTGTATAACTTGGTAAATACATTATGTATTTTATTTTTATGAATAAGAAAGATGACCCAAGTATATCTAGATAAATCAACAATAACAAATGCATACTATTCTCCTCTCAGACTCGCAACTCTGTTTGGTCCAAAAAGGTCCATATGTATTAGTTGCAATAATCTAGTAGTGGAAATATGTTTCTTAGTTTTGAAAGAAGTTTTGTTTGTTTACCAAACTGACATGCACCACAGATTTTGTTTTTAAAAATGTTTGCTTTTGGCAAACCTCTCACAAGATCATTTTTTGAAAGTTTGGAAACAAGTTCTATATTTGTATGACCTAACCTTTTATGCCATAACCAACTATTTTCATATTGAACTGATAAACAAATAGCATTTTGTGGGGTAATTTTTTCAAATTCAATTGTATAAACATTATTATTTCTAAAAGAAAAAAAATAAACATTGCACTCAAGATTATTCAAAACAATGCACTTATTATTTTTGAAAGTAACTATAAATCATTTATCACATAATTGACTTATATTCAAAAGATTATGTTTTAGACCTTCAACAAGTAAAACAACTTCAATTATGAGACAAAATTTATTACCAATTTTACTTATTCCCACGACCTTTCCTTTTGAATTATCTCCAAATTTCACGTGTTCTTCTTTAGATGTTAGGTCAATGAACTTAGTTTTGTCTCTTGTCATGTGTCTTGAACATTCGTTGTCTAAAAACTATTTATTTTTACCTATGAAGGACTTCATGCATACCTACAAAAGCAATTAAAATAATTTTTCTTGGTACCCAAGTTTTTTGATCATTTATTTATTAGTATTAAAAAAAACAAGATTCTTTGGTATCCATGTAACCTTAATAATCATTGTATGTTTTCTTCTAATAGGATACGCATGACAATTATGACTATTTTTATTGCAAAATTACAAATAATATGTGACATATTTTAGAAAAAGAATTTTGAAAATATGACTTTGATTTAGTAGGTTTATCAAATAAGTTTTTATAGAGTTTGAGTTTTTCTTTTGGCATGTATCCCAAGTCTATCTTATCAATCACACATCTTTGACTACCAAGAAATTTTTTAAAATTTCTTTTTTTATTTGTAAAATTTTTTAACAATCTTTTCTAAATCAGCCACTTTTTTCTTTTGCTCATCATTATCATCTTTTGAAACCATATTTTTTTTTCTTAAAATATCAATTTCATTTGTTAAAGAATAATTTTTATTTTTTAAAGCGGTATACTTGATATCCAATTTTTCAAATTCCTCATATACCTCTTTCAAAATATTTTGCAATTCTTCATAAAAAGGATTTTCAATATTTTCAAAATTTGTTACCTCAAGATTATTTTTAGTCATAAGACAAAAAATTGCAGATATTTCATTGTTTGCATCGCTGTCTGAGCTACTTAAATCATCATCCCATGTAGTTTTCATTACTTTCTTACCTTTGTATCGATCCTTCTTTGGTAGGGGACAATCTGCCTTGATATGTCTAGACTTTTTACATTTATAACAAATTAATGAATCATTTTTACCTGTATCTTTATTGGAAGACCTTTTGAACGATTTCCTTGGAGGAGTTTTATTTTTTAAGAATTTCTTAAATCTTCTTGTAATCATTGCAATTTCTTTATCTTTATTATTGTTTTCCTCATCTTCATCGCTTTCGCTTTTATGGGGAACATTTTTGAGTGCCAAGCTTTTCTTTTGTTTTCCTTCTTCTTCTCATCTTTTCAATGTGTACTCATGGGTAATAAGTGACCCGATGAATTCATTTATTTTGAGTTTTTTAAGATCTCTAGTTTCAGGAATTGCCGTCACTTTTGATTCCCAACGTTTTTGTAAAGAGTTGAGAATTTTCCTTACTATTTTCAAGCTAGAATAAACTTTATCAAGAGCTGTCAAGCTATTTATAATATTATTAAAACAAGTATACATAAAGGAAATAGATTCATCATCATTCATTATGAATATTTCATATTCATGTGTAAGAATATAAATTTTTAATTTCTTGACTTGGGAAATTCCTTCACAAATTATTTATAAGTTGTTCCAGATTTCCTTTGCTACATTTCAAGTCATTATTCTGATAAATTCATTTCCATTGAGAGCATTACACAAAATTCATAGCCATTATATTCACTGTATAAAGTCTATCATCTTCACGATCAAACTCTTCCTCTTCCTTTTTGACCTTTACTCCATCAACAATTTTTGTTGGAATATAAGATCCATTAATAATGCATTTCCAGATTTATTGACCTTGAGATTGAAGAAATATTTTTATTTTAATTTTCCAAAAAGTATAATTGTCTAAAAAAAAAAGTGGATGCGGACTACTAGATTGATATTCAACAAAAGTAGCTGCAATATTAGCCATATGATCTTAACTTAATAGATAATTAATCTTGTAACAGAGCCCTTACTCTAATACCAATTGTTGCCCAGATGACTAACATAAGAGGGGGTGAATCGGGTTATATTTTAAAATTAATAATTATAAATAAAATACATAAGATAAAATATGAAAAGAATATCAAACAACAGGAAATATAAAGAGTACGGGTAATAAGAAGCAAACTCAGTATTTTAACGAGGTTCAGTCCCACTGCCTACGTTCTCGCCTCAAGCTACCCCTTGAGAATTCTCAAATTTACTATTCAATCTCTTTCAGGTGGAGATAGAAACCTATTATACCTTTGAGCAACACTGCTACAAAGAATCCGTGTAGAACACCCTTTATACTTGCAATCACCTCACACTTGGTGATTCAACTATTTCCTGTGTAGAACACATTCTACACACATAAGGGTTATATGCACCTTTTTACTGATATAAAAGCTGATAGTGGTTAGATTATTAGAATACACTACTCAATAAGTGAAATAAGAACAATACAACGCAACCTATATCTCTCTCAAAACGAACAAGAATTAAGGCTCAAAACTTAGAGAAGAGAGAATGTGGATTTTGAATGAATGATGCAAAATTTAACAATTGATTTGTAAGCTCTTGTTGTTATTTTTGCAATACTTAAGTGAGCTATTTATAGGCAAATGAGTATTCATTTTCAAAACTTAGCAAATTTGAAGACATTATTCATATTTCAAAATATTCAAATAAAAGCATATATTTTCAAGACAACATCATTCATATTTCAAAATATTCAAATAAAAATATCTCTTTTCAAGAAACATTATTCATATTTCAAAATATTTAAACAACACATACACATATCAAAAGATGACACTCAATCATCTTCCACATTCAAAATTCAAATATTTGATGAAGTCATGCACATATAAAATATAATTTTCAAAATTAAACCTTTTGATGATGTTATGCACATGTGAAAAATATAATTTTCGAAATTAAACATTTTGATGATGTCATATACATGTGAAAATCATAATTTTCAAAACTAAGTTTTAATAATGTGAGGACCCGTAATTTTACCTCCTATTTAATTTATTATTTTAGTATTAAATATGTATTGTTGTTAATATAAATATTGGATGTTGTGAATTGGTTACTATTAATATTATTTTATTGGGCTTGTATTTAAAATATTTGGATTTTCATCTTCATTTAAAAATTATTTCCTTGTGTAATTGTAAGTTAATTTGTTTTCTTTTTTAAATTGTTGTGATGCATTTATATTAATGCTTGAATTTAATGTCCTTATTTTATTATGTTGGTATTTAAATTAAAGTGTTATAATTTATTTTATTTTATTTTGATGTGCTTTAATTATTTTATTTTAGTGTTTTTTGGGTTTGGGCTTTGATATGTGTGTGTGTGTGTGTGTGTTTGTTTTTGGTGGTGGGGGGGTTAGGTTTGTTTTAGTTTTTGGATCCAAGTGAGCCCAGCCCAACCCATTGGAGCAACCCAACCCCTTTTTGCTCATGAAACGGCGCCGTTTTAGTCATGCCTTTAAGTGATTTTCGGTTCCTTCATTTTGCTAGACGCAGGCAGCTTCATTTCTTCTTCTTCTTCTTCCTCTGTTTCCCATCTCTGTACACCCATGAATCAAGTTTCAATCTTGCAGCGCTTTGCTTTAATGTTTATTCCACGCGTTACTTCATCAAACACCCAGTACCAAGATGAATTTTCCCCCTCAAATTTCGCAGTCGATTCGTGCATCATGTGCTCGGATTTTCTTCTCAAACAGTGAACGTCCAGCCTTGTTTGTCTCTGGTTTTTCATCTGTAAGGCTGATGATTCTTCTCCTTTTTCAGCGTGGTTGTCTTGGTTCCATGTTGGTGAGTTTTCACGTGAATAATCCTGCCCAAAATCAGTGATCTATAGTCGGTTTCATGCCTATAAAATACCCGCTGACCCTTGTGTTAAACCCACACTGAAAATCACTCTCAATGCCGTGTTCTAGCCTCCATTTGGGTTAATTTCGAGCTCTCTTTTTTCCCACATATCGGACTTAGGTTTTTCTCCTGTCCAAACCCTTGTAATCCAAAAATTTCAAGTGAGATTTTAATAGTGTTTTAATCACCGTTTCATTCGTCGTGTTTCACCGCATGGGATATCTTTCAGTAAGCTTTTTACTTGTTTTAATGTTTAATTAAATATGTGTTGCTCTTAATTTTATTTATGTTGTTTTATTTTATTTATGAACAAATGTTCAGTTTAGTTAGATAATAATCGCATTTTAATTATCTACACTAAGATGATTATTTTATTCAGTTTATAATGATTGAGATTATTATCTGAGTTGATTATATATATTAAATATCATTTTATTTATGTTAACTGTTTTAACTTGTTTGTTAATGTTATTTTTTTTTTATTGATGTCGCTTTATTTATATTTATTTATTTGTGATGTTTATATACATTAGCGCGATGGGCGCGACTTTAGTGGCGAGTTTGTGGGTGGAAGCGCAAGGTCGTTGTTCGGCATCTTCGCTAACATTTGGGGTTTTTAGCGACCATATTGTAAATATTTTTCAAATAAATTTTGAGATTTAAATATATTTTATATTAACAACTCAGTATTTGGTTGATGATTGGACTTATTGAATGTTGAATATTTTGTACATGGTGATACGCATTGTGTAATTGCACATTTGTTCATGTGTATATTGATATTTGAGGTTTTAATGTGAGACTAGTTCGTTAGTCATAAAAAAGAAAAAAAGAAAAGATTTTTGGTATGTTGAAATGAATTAATTGATTGGTTTTAATAGTAAGGTACTGTAGGGATGGTAGTATAGTCCCGCCTGTGATTCTTGCCTATAGTATTATTGGATTTGTGGATTTTAACGATTTTGGATGAGTCATAACGAGGATGGCGATACGTAACGCCCGCTATGATTGGTGTGTGTATGTCATAACGGGAACGGTAAGACGTAATGTCCACTATGATCAGAGTGTGTAAGTCATAATGGGGATGACGATATGTAACAACCGCTATGATTGGAGTGTTTATGTCAATACGGGGATGGCGATACGTAACGCTTGTATGACTGGCATGAATATGGTGGTAAGCAGGGATAGTGGTAGAGTCCTGCCTATGATTCTCGCCTACGGTGCACGCAGTAGGGATGATGGTAGAGTCCCGCCTGCGATTCCCGCCTACAGTGTTAATTGGATTTGTGAGCTATTTTCTAGGAAAATGGCGGGTTTTGATAAATGATTTGTTGACCATTTTCTAGAAAATTTGTGAATGTTTTCAATGGATTTATTTTAGGCCAAAATAGGATTTTGGCGTGTGTGGAAAACTATTCATTTTTAGGAAAGATGATTCTTTTTTAGCATCATGCATATGATATTACGTTCATGTGTTTTGTTGTTGCATGAATATATTTTATATCTTATGGTTTGTTTAGATTGTACTTACCTGCGATACCATTTTTGGTATCATAGATTTGGTACAGAACCTGAGGAGGCTGGCCTGAGGAGGCTGAGCTTGAGGAGGCGGCTTCGTCGTTGAAATAATTTGTTGTAGTTTGTCTATCTTGGGGAATGTTATTCCCATTTTCGATAATTATGTATTTTAATGTATTAATTTTTAGATTTATTGAATGTTGGATATTTTGTACATGGTGGTACGCATTGTGTAATTGCACACTTGTTCATGTGTATATTTGATATTTGAGATTTTAATGTGAGACTTGATTTTTGGTATATTGAAATCATTTGGTTGAATGATTTTAAAAGTGGGGTACTGTAGGGATGGTGATAAGTAGAGATGGTGGTATAGTCCCACCTGTGATTCCCACCTACAGTATTATTGGATTGTGGATTTTAATGGTTTTGAATGTGTCATAACGGGGACAGTAATACGTAATGCCGCTATGATTGATGTGTGTGTATGTCATATCGGAGACGGCGATACGTAACGCCTGATATGATTAGAGTGTGTTTGTCATAACGGAGACGTAACGCTCGCTATGATCTGAGTGTGTAAGTCATAACGGAGATGGCGATACGTAACGCACGCTATGATTGGAGTAAATCATTATGGGGATGGCGAGACATAACGCCCGTATGACTGGTATGAATATGGGGGTAAGCAGAGATAGTGGTAGAGTCTAACCTGCGATTCCCGCCTACAGTATTAATTGGATTTATGAGTCATTTTCTGGGAAAATGGCGGATTTTGATAAATAAATTTGTGGACCATTTTCTGAGAAAATAGTGGATGTTTTCAATAGATTTATTTTGGGCCAAAATAGGATTTTGGCATGAGAGGAACTGTTTATTTTGAGAAAGATGATTTTTGAGTCTCATGCATATGTTGTCTTGTTATGCGTATTGTTGTTGCATGAATGTATTTTTATCTTGTGATTTGTTTAGATTTTACTTACCTGCAGTACCATTTTTGATATCATAAATTTTAATACACATGACGAGGATGCAGAGCCTGAGGATGCGGTTCTGTTAGATGGGTGATCGGGGATCACTTTCTCGTGGGATGGGATGACTATATTGAATCTCTTGTTGGAGAATTTGAGTAAAACTGATTTGTATTATTTTAAAATTCTGGTACTTGTCGTTGGGGTATGTGACACAAGTTTATCTGCTGCTTCTTTTATTTTACACTGTCGCTTTGTACACACACTTAGCACTTGTCGTTGGGGTGTGTGACCCAAGTTGTCATTATCCCGACGCCTCGATTCTCGTACTTTCGTATGCGGGAGTTAGGGGCGTCACAAATGATGTCATGCATATGTGGAAAATGAAATTTGATGCTTTGTAAGATAAGATTAATTTTGAGCTTTAATCAAATTTCAAATTTTATCGAGAGATGTACAAAATTACTTAATGAGTTTCATTTGTAGACTTATTCTTCTTCTTACTCATGTTTAATTTCTTGATGTGTTTAGCTCCCTTCATGCATAGATAACTTAAACTTGAGTCTTGAATTTATTTGTTATCATCAAAATCTATACGTAAATACGATACTTGAAACCTTGAGTTCAACATGTTGATCTCTAGGATTGGAATTGGAGCCCGTCTTGGAGTCTCCTCCTCTATGATTGGAGATTCTGGAAGAAGATTAAAAATAGGTTACACAACTGGCTCCGGGGTGCCTTCCCTCAGAATAGCTCCGTGTGGTCGGCATATAGAGCCGTATGATCCAGGCCGTATAGGACGCTCACCCCCTTCATCTTCCCCATCCTCGACCACCTTGTCCCATGTGTTAAGCTAAATAAAACAGATATTTTGAAGTATCTCAATAACCTATAGACATGCATGGATAGGTACAGTAAAAATCTTTGTTTACCCATGCACAATTAGTTACCAAATAGAGGGCAAGGATGACTAATGGATGTGTTAGTGAAACTATACTTTCTTCACTATTGTTGGTCCTCATATCACCTCACAGCTGCGCTTCTTGCCTTAAGCAAGCACATTGACGATTGGTTGCTATGTTTATTGTCCATGTAGAATGAATTAGTTAGACTTATCAAAGAATAAGTAAGCAATTTCGAATCGGCCTGTCTCTCACAATCAGTACTTATAAATGCTAAATTAGGAATGCACACAACTCACTTGGGAAGTTTTTGTTTTAATTGGAAGTTAGGCAAAAACAAATAACCATATAGAATAACAAGCATACAATGCACCATCAAATCATGCACACCTCTTATCGTATAAATCAAGAGTAACACTTCAAAGCACTTTTCAGAAATAGCTAGCAGTCCCATAATAGCAATGGTAAGATTTAAAGCAACTGTAAGCATGTAAATGCTTCTTTCAGCCCCACAAATGTATATATTGGTGAGTAAGTAGCTCCTATTATTTTTAGGTTCGACCACTACAAAATAAAAGGGTTGTAAGCAGCCCCACCAGTGCATATAAGGAACTGGGATTTTTCCTATTTTGTGTATATCATTATAAAGCAATGCATTTTGTTCAAATAACATTTTATGCTCATGCCCTTTTTCTAGCTCAATATGACTTATTTTTTGTCTAGAATTTTCAGCCCAAAGTGTCGATATTATACTCCTAAGGACCAATGAGAACCGAAATAACTCCAGTTTAAGTAAGAAAGAAATGTATAAACCCGGTTGTGCAAAATTTCAATTCCTATCAAGCAGCCCCTTGCCCCACAAAACGAGGAAATCAAAACATGATATCAACGGACACATATTCCAGCCTATTCATGCCCCACAAAATTTACCAAAAAAAAAAAAGAGAAAACCATGCACCTAGTTTTTTGGCTTGCGTGGAGTAAGATGAAAAAAAAAAAAGAAAAAAAATTGCAAAGCAAGAAAATGCATCAGTAACATGCGCTACCTACCTGTCACTACAAGTTATTTGCCACTGGACACTCAGGTTTTGGACCACAAGCACGCCCCAAGTCACCAACCAACTGGCCCAGGCAACAGTTGCATGGTAGACAACAAACGCTCCAAGTAGACTCCAACAATGGTTGAAACCAATGGACTACCGAAAAGATGAAAGCTTTTGAAGTAGTGGGAGAGCTAGAAGTAGCTAGGATTTCCTGAGCAAGAGACTTGTGTTTGTGTGATGTGAACAAAGCTTGTATTTTCCTGTGAAGTTTTTGAAGTTTTGAAGGGATGGGTTCAAATTTGTTGAGCAGATTAGTCGAGATTATAGATTTACCCTATTCATTTGTAAATAAAAAAAAAAAACAATGATTCTTGTCGTTGTCATGCGCTAACATATTTTTCCTTCCGTGCTTAAAATTTTCCCTCCTGTGTTAAAAACCTTTCCTTGTACAACTTGATAAGATCAACAATACGACGTCATATTTTTTTATTATTGGTGTGAAAATATACTGAAATCTATTTTGCTTCAGTAATAGGTGAGCACAATAATTGAGATAATTTTTCCTTAAACCAATGAGAACCGAAAATGAACCTTGACTCTATATTATTAAAATTAGTGGACCCATGTTTTATCAAGTTCTATTTTCATTATTTTATTCATTTTTGGAGTCAACCAAGTTTGCACGGTTAAGTTGAAAAATTAGATTAGCATGCAAAAATTTGATGACCATATGGAATTGCAACTTTGTTGCTCCCTGACCAATTTGTCCATGTTGCAAAAAACAAAGGGATAATGTACACAGTCACGTTGTTGGTACATCAACTTCTTGGTCTTATTTACCTGATAATATTATTTTATAACTTATGTTATATTCAACTTAAATTTATGTAACAGTGCCACAACTATACTTATAAAAAAAACAGTCCCACAAATCTGTAAGTACTCCAATATTTGCAAATTATAAATTAAAAGTAAATTAACTAATTTCATGACTCCAACACCAGGTAGGTAAATTGGAAGTCATTGAGGTATTGGAAACACATAAGGACATCATTAAATATTGAGATTTTATGCATAACTATGTGGTAAACCTGCTTGCAATTTTCAATCCCTGTCTATATGAAAATATGAGTCCTCATCTTTAGGCACATACCGATATTAGAAGAGCTCATTGTTCAACATATACGTAGGAATGCAAATTACCGTCCAGATTAATATATTTATATATATATATAAATCAATGCCTATATTATAAGAGCTCATTGTTCAAACTACACCATGCACTTAAGAATGAGCCATTGGGATCAATCGAATTAGTTTTTTTTTTTTGGTGAGAAGCAGATCAAATCATGAGTAAAACCCATCGGAGTCCACCAAGCATCACCACATTGGCACCAATAATTGCTTTCTAGAACAGAAATTTGGATGCTTAGTCGTGGCCTATACCAAATAATATGAGTATTAATATATGGGCTTCTTAATTCATAAAGCAAAAGAAACTAATGAATCAATTACCAAATTATGAACCACGATCCCATTGGGTTCTCCTTATTTTCGTACGATTGGCAATTATAACAATCCAATGACATTGCACATGCAAATACATAACCTATGTGAATACACAGAGGACTCGCAACATAAACACAAAACAACACCATCTTAATTGTTAGTTTCAATAACATATCATAAAATCATTCTTACCAGTCTACTCTAACATAGTATCTCTATCTGTTGTAAATTCATGCTCTTCTAAATTTTTCCCTTGCCATAATCCTCTCTTGATCTAGAACTAACATCGGCATCGTCGATAAAATCCTCGAGTCTTGCGCTATTCACATCCATGACTTCTCGTGCATTAACACGCCTAGGTTCAATATCAGTTCTACTCAATAGGGTTGGGACCGTCTCATCATGCACATGGATAGGTGCATAATGATATGACGTCTCATTTTCTTGATAGGCATCAGCTTCATTTGACTCTTGGTCATTTTTTTCTTCTACCATTGGAATGGGTGGAATATTGTATACATTTCTATTGGTAAACTTCTGCACAGCATACCAATTACTTTTGATCCATATATCTTTTATGTAAAAGCATTGGGAAGCTTGGCAGGCCAACACAAAGGGTTCGTCCTTATACCAAGTCCGATCAATGTTGACACTGATCATATGATTATTAGCTCGTACCTTTTGTCTCCGATGACCAACATCAAACCATTGACATTTGAACAGGTATACGCGATACCATCCCATGTAGTGTAGCTCCAATACGTCATGGATAACACCATAGAAGTCAAAATTATTCGACTAATTATCACCAGTTATCAGAACACCTGAATTCTGTGTCCGCCACTTGAGTTCACGCTACTTTGTGTGGAATCATTTTCCATTTACGATGCAACCAGCGTATGATGCAACCCAACTTTTAGGACTACAAGCAAGTACGTATAGATCAGCAGACACATCAAGTGGGTTGATAGTACGCTGGCCTGTAAGCTACAACAAAAAAAAAAAAATTTGAGCAATTATTTTATGAAAGTCACGGTTATAAACAAATGGAAATTTACCGCACGACAAGATAATTTAACTGTTGCGATCAAGAAAGCTTGCACGCGTCTTGAACCGTGTTTCGAAATCCCTCTGATGCATGCTCTCCACAGTAGTTGGATTCAAAAGTTGACATATTTCATAATGTCCTCTGCCCAAAAATCACAGTGCGGTTCCCACAAATCGGCAACATTAGGAAGTGCTGATATTATGTAAATACATTGTAGATAGTGTTAAAGCTCATAATTAAATACATAATTCAGCTAGATAGTAGGGAAACTTACTGTACGTAGGACTCTATCTCTGTGTAGCTGTTAAGCACATATTAGCGGGTTGCAACAATGAGTTTATAATCTAAAGGGATAGTAGAGGCAGCACCCAAGGGACGGACTTTCTAGTTGAATGTATGCCTCCACTATTGAACCCTTTGGGTAGGTTCTATTTTTAACATATTGCTTAAACTAGTCAAGATATCGCTCAAACAGTTACATCTACCTATATTGCACGGGACCACCCAATCTTGCCTCACTGGGTAAATGAATGGTAAGGTAGACCATGACATCAAAAAATAAAAAAGGAAATACCATCTCCAGTTTGCATAAAATGACGGCAATATCAATTTCCAACTAGGATAGACAATCCCTATCAAGTGTTCATGAACACAGTTCTTTGAATAAGCTACTAAGCTCAATTAAAGTTAGTGCAATGTCGTTTCTCAAGTACCTGCCCACTGCGATAGGAAATAGTCGTTCCAAAAACACATGATTGTCCTGGCTTTTGAACTCTAAGATTTTGCAATCATGTACACAAACACACCGAGATATGTTCATAGTGAATCCATCGGGGAATTTTACTAAACGAAGCCACTCACAAAATTGGTTCATTTCCTCTCCATGCAATGTGTAAGAAGCATGCGGCACTGTAAACCGTTCCCTTTCACGCTTCAAATGTAATTCCTTTCTTATTCCTAAAATCTCAAGATCACATCGTGCATTCATATTATCCTTGATTTTTTCAAGAATGCTCATCAAAGTTTCAAAGATGTTGTCACAAATATTCTTTTCGATATGCATAACATCCAGATTGTGTCGCAGCATAAGTGTTAACCAGTTGGGTAACTTGAAGAAAATGTTGCTTTTGGTCCGGTTCAACTCTTCAGCACTTTGGTTTCTCTTCTTGTGAGTTTTACCAAATTCGAGCTCAGGGAGCATATGTAGTTGACTAAGAATATCTGAGGTAGATAAGCATTGTGGTGGTAGTCGATGAAATCGAACAAATGCTTCCTGCCTCTCCAAATGTGGTCTAGTGGCAAGAATCGACGGTGTCCCATATAACTATGCATTCTGCCATACTTCGACCAAGTTGATAGCGCATTGCACGATGGATATGCAAGTTTTCCTTTAGTTGACCACCCAAAAAGATTTTTCAGGGTTGGAAAGTCATTATTGTCCATAATAATGCTGCATGCAACATGAATATTTCCGATGTGGAAGTGTCATACTTAGCTATCCCGTGTTTCCAGAGTTCAAGCAACTCATCAATCAAAGGTTGAAGGTAAACTTCAATGTCATTTGTAGGTGATTTCGGCCCGAGAATAAGCATAGATGTCATGAAGAACTGGTCTTTTATGCATAACCATGAAGGCAAGTTATACGGTACGAGAATGATTGGCCATATGCTATAAGGTTTCTCCATATTGTTGAATGGGTTGAAGCCATCACTTGCCAGACCAAGTCTAACATTCCGAGCATCGTTCGCAAACCATATATGATCATTATCAAAATTCTTTCAAGAGTCTGAGTCGGTCGGGTGCCGTATACATGTCTCATCTGAAACTCATTGCTCTTTATGCCATCTTATGTCGGCTGCTATCTTTGTAGACATATATAACCGTTACAATCTAGGTTTCAACAGGAAATGACGCAAAACCTTCTGGGGGACAATGCGCGTCCCATGTGTATTTAACATCCACCTCGAAGCCTTACATATAGGGCACTCATTCTTATCAGAATTTTCCTTCCAAAATAGTATGCAGTTGTTGGGGCATGCATGTTTTTTGTTGTACTTGAACCCCAATCCGCTCTTTAATGCCCTTGACTACTCATATGACTGTGGCAACTCAGCATCTGGAAATGCATATCGCAATAAATTAAGGAGCATATTGAATGAGTTGATTGACCAATGGCCAAGAGTTTTAATATGCAGCAGCTTGACAACGGATAATAGCTTTGAGTATTTTGTACAGTTTGGATAAAGTGGACAACGAGCCTTATCTAGTAGCTGTGCAAAAGATGACATTGGTATGTGTTGAGCCATGGGTGATTGAGTTGGGACTGATGTCGAGTCTTGCAGAGGGTCAAAGAATGTACTGGCATGCACATCGTCCAACATCTGGTCCATGTCATTGATACATTCTTCTCCATCATTATATTCCAAATCATCAGCGGTCGCAGCGATGAATTGTTATGTCTCCTCCTTCCCATGAAATATCCATTGGGTATAGTTGGGGTTAATCCCATTGATGTACAAATGACTTTGCACCTCAGGGATAGGTAGCCACAGATTATTACAACAAATGCGGCATGGGCACTGGATGCGGTTACATGCCATTGCATGGCTTTGTGCTAGAGTGAGGAATTGGTTAACTCTTTCGGCGTATGTAGGTTACATCAGCCTATCACTCAGATTCATCCAACTCTTGTCCATCTATAAATGGTTAGAAATATATTAATGTTACTTACCAAGCAATGGGAACAAGTTAGATTCGTGGAGTGCATCAAGAACATGCACATATGGAAAATTAGATTAATTGGACAAACAGTTGAGGCATATATAGTAGCCCACTTATGCCTAGAAATTTATAATGTATAGGAAACTAGGTCTGTGGGTATTAAGATTTGATTAGTGGACGTATAGCACCGATTCTATCTATGAGTTTTGCAACATTCACCCATTTTGTTGATATTATGCTGCTAACCAGAACATGGATAGGGGACCATTACGCGTGGGAAATAAAAATCTTTAAAAGCAACTCAGTAGATAGTTTCAAGTGGTTAATGTGACTCCTAACTTATCACAGATCATAATTCGAAGAACTACTATGGATAGAAGAAAGGGACTTGAAAAATGAACCATAGGTGGAGGTAGATTTAGTATTGATCCAACAAATCACATCCATATTTTATCCTGATTCTGCAATTACAAGAATTAGGCATATCTCTCATTAAAGCAAAGCATAGCCAAAAAGAAAACCAAGTTAATGAAAAGCTGGTTTGAAGGGGCAAAAATCAGATAAGGAGGATGACTTAGATGAAAAGAACACCTAGATTATTAAAGCTTTATGTTTATAAAGAGCAATTTAATCCGATAAAAAGCAGTACATGTGAACTCGTGAATGAGTTGCTCTGTCAAATAAACTAAAGGAGATAGGGAAAAACAACATCACCTCTCAACACTCACAATATATCTCGAGAACAGATGGTATGCAACATTCATGTATAGTCCTAGTTATAATTACCCAAAGCAATAAACAATGATTTCTTATGGTTCACTTGTGTAATAACGGGTTTGAAACACATGTGATCGCAAAACAAGTAAACAAACTTACAATTCTGAGAGTCTTACAATAGATGATTGATGTATGAACGCTCACTCAAATAGAAGCCCACTGCGAATTACAATGTTAGGCCATATGGTTCAGCCCGTCTTGAGCATCAATTAAGAGCTGCATGGATAATCGGGATTAACATAGTGGTCGTGTAATGCCCTAATGAAAGGCCCAAACCACAAGACCCATACTTCAAAAGGACTAGTCAATGATACAATTGGAGCCCCATTGGAACCTTATAAAGAGCAAGAACTTCTCCTTTGTAAGCAATGTGAGATCTCATACACCACCTACCTTATCATTCTCATATGGGGTATCACAATCTATCCCTCTTAAATGCACAACGTCCTTGTTGGGCATGTTCCTTTATAGGTGACACGGCTCAAGTCCCACATTTTTGGTTGGGATAGTCTCTGATATCATTTGTAACGCCCCAATGAAAGACCCAAACCACATGACCCATACTCTAAAAGGACTAGTCAATGATACAATTGGAGCCCCATTGAAACCTTATAAAGATCAATAACTTCTCTTTCCCAAGCAATGTGAGATCCCATACACCACTTACCTTATCATTCTCATATGGGGTATCACATGTCGTTAATTAGATTGTGGCCCAGAGCCTATGTAAAATAAGCATAAATAGATCATTCATGGCAAAATGATTTTTCCTAACTATAGTTCAAAAGGAGTGGACAAGTTATGACAATTGTCAAGTATTTTTGCAATGATTGGTCCAATTTAAACAACACTATCCTACCGAACACATATGATGGCAAATTTCAACACAGACTTGAATGCCCCATTTTTCCTAATCTACTAGACAAAAGAAAGCACACCCAAAATTGAAATCATCCCAAAAATGGTTTATTAAAGATGAGCAGAAAAAAAAAATGACCCAAAAGAAAAGTGAAATTGGAATAAAAATTCTTAGTGAAGGCATAAGATTAAGATTGATGCAAAAAGAGCCATTAAGTAGAGTGGAATACTGTAATCATAATACATATATATTATCTTTTGATATTTATAGAATGGTTTGTACAAAGAAAATGTGGGAGAAACTTAAAAATTCTCCCTAAGGCAAAAGAAACAGGAGTTGATGCCAAAAAAGCCTTAAAGCAAAATGGAATACAGTGATCACCTGCATTCTATATTATCTTTTGATATATATAGAATGGTTTGTCAAAAAATGATCATGGATTTGAGGACTTGGTTGTTTCAATTTGACCAAAAAATTCTCTGCTCTAGGAGGCGTAATTGTTAGAAACATCATGTCTAACTCATTGGTCTAAGTGATATTAACTATGCTACACTTTGATTGTGAGATCCTGGACTTACGTGTATTTTTACACGTTATTTTATTCTCGGTATTAATTATTTTAATTTATTTTAATAATATTATTAGTCATATTTTATTTGTTTAAGATATTTATTTAAGCTATTAATTAGTTAATATTGAGTTACGTTACTTTTCTTATTTATTTTAATGAATTAATTATTTTAATTATTGGAATTTAATTCCTTTATTTTATTATGTGAGTTTATTTGATCTGCTTTCGTTATATTAATTATTGTTTTATTTTTAAAATTGCGCTTGGGTTTAATTTATTTTTATTGGTGGGTTTTAAATATCTTATTTTATTGATATTGAAATTATAGTATTTAAAGTCAGCTTTTATTTAATTTATTGTGTTTTTTTTTCTAGTTAGTCTTTTTCTTTTTCTCTTTTTCCTTTTCTTTTCTTTTCTTTTTCTTCTTTTTCTTCTTTTTCTTTCCTTTTTCCTTCCTCACGAAATTCGGTCCCAGACCAGCGTCCCCTGCCTCCTCTCCCTCTCGCCGGTTCTCTCATCTCCCCCAGGGCCGCCGTCGGCCACCCACCGGCGACACCGCCCAACCCAACCTCACCCCTACATGCCGACAAGTTCAACGGCACCGGTGGTGTCACCTCCGGCCACCCCACCGCCCCTACACTGCCCCTACCCGAAATGACTATTTTTGCTTCCCTTGCATTTTCCGGCCACTGCCGGCCACCCCTTGGCCTCCGACCACTACCACTAGAATCCCCACCCTCCGGCGAGCATAACCCACCGCCCAAAGCCACCCATCGCCGCCGGTTATCCCTCCACCCAAAATGGGTCCTAAAACGGGTTGTTCTTCACCGTGCCGCCGTCTGGCCACCGTAGTCCTCACCACTGCCACCAAAAGACTCCCCTCGCCCAGCCGGTCATCCCCTAGCTTAGTTTCCCCATCCGTGGCCCCACCTTCCCGGTACAACCCCAAACTTGAAAATGGGTTTTCACCCATTTTGACCCTGATCTGCCACCTTCCGGTGATTGTGCCGCCACACCACCACCTCCATGAGATTCCCCACCCTTCAAAGAGTATTTCCCTAAATTTTGGTGTCAAACCGAGCATTTTAGCCTAACGTATCGGTGACTGCTACGAACGCTGCGAATTGGCGTTGTTCAAGGAATTGCGTTTTAACCGCTGTAAGTACTTTCCAAACAAGTTTTAAGATTTAAATATATTTTTGGCATCAACAGTTATTGTGTTTGATTATTGTTGGAATTTATTAATTGTTGGATGTTTGGTGCATGGTTGTCGGCATTGTGTATTTACGCGCATGCTCATGGAAATATTTGGAAATTAGATTTTTGCATGATTTTTGATATTCATGTGTTGGAAATGGAAACTGGGTTTTAAATTGAGTTTAATGGATTTTAATGGTTTTTGGCTGAGTCATAACGGGGACGGCGATACGTAACGCCCGTTGTGATCAGCTTGTGTGTGTGGATGACATAATGGGGACGGCGATACGTAACGCCCATTATGGTCATTGTGTGTGTCAGTCATAATGGGGACGGCGATACGTAATGCCCATTACGATTGGCAGTGTGTGGATGACATAACGGGGACGGCGATACGTAACGCCCGTTATGGTCATTGGGTGTGCATTTTATATTAGGGACGGCGATACGTAACGCCCAGTATGAAATGGGTGTGTGTGAATCATAATGGGGACGGCGATACGTAACGCCCATTATGATTGGTGTTTGGTGTAAATCATATCGGGGACGACGATACGTAACGCCCGGTATGATTGGTTTTGAGGATGTTATTTTATGAGAAATGATGGATAATTTTATTGGGATTTTATTGTGGACTAAAATGAGATTTTGGCGTGTGTGGTTATTTCATTGACTTTGAGGAAGATGATTTTAAACCTCATGCATATGGTAATTTGTTCATGGTTGTTGTTATGGCATTAATGTATTTGTTATCTTGGGTTTGGTTGGGTTGTACTTACCTACGATGCCATCTTGGCGTCGTAGTTTTTGGATGCAGATTATGAAGAGGATGAGCCTGAGGAGACGGCTCCGCCGTTGATGTGTTATTATTATTAATTGTTATCTCGAAAAATTTATTTCCCCCCTTTTTATAAATATGTATTTATTTAATTTATTTTTCGGATGACTGTATTAAATCTCCTGTTGGAGAATTTATATTAAAATGGTTTGTAAAATATTTCTAAAAATTCTGGTACTTAGATAATGATTTATTTATCCGCTGCGACGTATATTTTATGTATGTCACGTGTGCACACACGTTTGGCACTTGTCGTTGGGATGTGTGACCCATGTTGTCATCATCCCGACGCCTCGATTCCCGTGTTTATTTTAAGGGGAATTTGGGGGCGTCACATTGATTAATGTTATTGAAAAGAAATGGTGAACATCTTTCACTAAGTTACAAATTAATGAGGAGCTCTCATATGCAAACATGTCTGAAATATCACAAGTTTTGCCAGAAAATATTAATCAGAATCCACATTTTAAAAAAGATAACAGGCAAAATATTATCATAGATATTATTTTTTCTAGAAAAAATTGGTATGTAAAAATATTTATACACAAATCCACAGTCAAAGAAACTTTGAGGTAATAAATAAATTACCTTAAAGCTGCAAACCAACAATGGAACCTCAGTATAAAAATGGTTAAGGCTGCAATGCATAAAACTTTTGTTGAACCCTATAGCCATCCATTTCAACTAACACTCTTTTCTAAACATGTTATGCAAATACTAATTGAAGGGTATCTTTAAAAGCTGAATTCCACTACATACCCATGAATATATAAATATATATATATATATAATCTTGTTTCATTTTAAAAGTAGGAGAAGTAATAATATTTGGCATTGATTTTATTGTATACTGCCTAGCCAGAATCTCTAGACTCCAACAGGGGATTCAAAATTTATATGCAGTTTAATATTCGACCTTCTAAAGGAATGGTTCTACCTTCTATATTGTCACTGGAAATATTTTTTTAAAGTAAGACATAAAAAAAAAAAATTGGTATAGCTCATTTAGTACTACTAAATTTTTTGCTTTGGATTGTGGAAAGGGAACCACCCTTCTGAGGTTGCTTAAGTAAGTCTAACCATGCAATCATTTTAAATTAGGCAGATATTATGGTTGACCCCTTCTGTGCAATAACCAAATGGTCTAATCACCCAAATTACATTGTTCTATGCAGCAAATTCCCACTTACACACTCTATTACAACCAAATCAGCAAATTAATACTAAAATGATCTTAACCAAGTGGCCTTATACTTATGATATAAACGAGAAGATGCCAAACATGATACGAAAAGAAAGTTGGTAGCAAACATTTTTCCTAGTTAGCATTGTAATACCATTAAATTACATAATAATGTTGTGTGAGCAAAATGCACCAAAAGACAGCATTGGTTAGGGGATTTTACATACACTGGACACTACACTAAACAAAACTTATCCACGAAAATAAGAGGGCAAAATCAAAACCAAATTAAAATAAAAAATAAAACAGGGTAAAAAAATAGTGTTCACTTCATTTGAACCAAAACATGAATGGTTCAGTAGTTAATGTAATGGTTCGATGATCATTACACCGTATGTAGTTAGGGAGTAGCTGATTTCAATATCCTCAAAAATGTCTAGTAGCGGAAGAACCAAAAAAATCAACCTATTCTAGCATTGAACAGTTAAATGCCTCTTCATTTATGGAGATGGTAAAGGCATTGCTACTAGGAAATTTGATGATTGTATAGTCATTTTGTGACATGGGGGTCAATAATGAATATTGGAGATAACAGAGAGTACATATGTAGACAAGGCTTTATGTATAACATATTCATCATAATGTAAGGATTATAACTGGAAATAGAAGCAAGTGTTGGACAATGCATCAATCCACATGGAACAACAAAGTCAATGGTGAACAACATTAACATGGGTTCATTCCATTCTTGGCATAGGGGTATCAATGCCCTAGTTGCAGTTCTAAAAAATGCAAAGACTTTATGGATGTCCACTACACTTAAAAGATATGACATGAAACTCAAATTAAGATAACAAAAAATTTGGAGACTATGAAATAAAGAACACATATGGATTTTATCAGACGAGCACATAATAGAAAATTGAGATTTTATAACATACCAATAATTTCATTAATAGCGTTTACCTTCCTAAATAGCAGTTACAATTTGCTATTGTGTAAGAAGCAAAAAGGCAATTTGTAAGATTGACGCCAAGCATCATGATTTGCTTTCCATCGACAATGGTGGAATCATTGGGGAATAGGGCAAGAATCGGACCATTAATCTGAAATGATGCGAAGAAGAAGAAGTGACTAAGAAGAAGCCAAACCCATAAACAAAGTGCTTAACCCATAATCAAAATCAAGCAAAACCCTTTCACATTACCATGGAAGGAGCCCGCGAGAGAGAAATTCGTGCAAAACAAATCACCTTGTTTAATTTGGGAAAAAAGGCCAAGAAATTGGAAGAACTCTGTGTTTGTGGGGATGGAAAATCGATGGGAAAATTACTGAAAATACTGACGATGGGAAAATTGCTGAGAACTGTATGTTTGTGGGGATGAAATGTGTGTTTCCATGCGAAGGGGTAATGGTGAAAATTTGAACCCTCTTGTAGCGGCCAATGGTAAGACGCCGCATCAATTGGTATTAGCGATGTTTACCTTGTGCCGCAAAACAAAATTACTAGTTGCGACACCAACAAATGCCGTAATAGCATAACAAGTTGATGCAAAAAGACGCAAACACTGTTCACTTACACTAAAGTGGTTCATTCGCACGGTAATCCATCATTGACAATTGCTGTGACGTAATTAGAATGAATAACTAGCATTTTTTTTTAACAATACACTAGAAAATGCAGCAATAGCCACAATTTCTTGTAAGGATCCCTGATCACACATTTTAGGCCTTGTAGTTCTTTGCTTAATATTAGAGCATCATCATCTAATTCTTCATAATTTTTCTCAATTTTAACTACAAACTCCACTTCCTATAAATTTTACTCATCTTCAAAAAATCTCCTACGTCTCATTCCCTATATTTTTTCTCATCTATTACAATAACATTATTCTATTATTTCTTTATTACTTTTCAACTACTTTATTTCACATCATAATACTATTCCCAATAACACAACATAATATATACATAAATAGTAATTTGAGGAGTGAATAGTATATCTTCAAATTTGAGGAGCTAATATTCACCATCTCATATGGTCCCCTCAAAATAGGAGATCGGATGAAGGTGTATTTTGAGATAAAATCCCATAACACACCTCGTAATTTAAGTATTAGGGGCATTTGATACCCCCAATGCAGATGCTCTTACTTATTAGCCCATGCACTAGTAAAGAGAACGCATGATTTTGGCCGAATACGTATAACATATCTAGGTGATTTCTTCTGCTTCCAAAGTACCAGACCCAATTGAGCTATCAAATTTGATCCACAGAATGTGTATATGAGTAGAATTATTTATTTTCTATATTAAATTATACTAGGTCAATAATGTGTGGAATTCTTTTTCAAGACAATGCCTTTATATCCCCACACAATACAACATGGCATAGTTTAATTCGTAAGAATTCAATTTTTAAATCTTAAAATAATAATAATAATATTAAAAATAATATTTTAACAGTATTTTATTCAATTTTCAATTTTCATATAAAATCATCTCATTTAATCTTCTATCCAAACAACTTGGGCCTCATTTGTTTTCACAACCATTCTTATCTTATTTCATCTCATCTAATCATTATAACTTTTTCACATTCTTACACAAAATAAAATAAACAATTAACTTTCTAAATTTCAAAACAAAAATAATATTATATATTTTAACATTATTTTATTCAACTTTCAATTTTTAATTTTTCTCTCAATTCATCTCGTTTACAAAAATAAACGAGGCAAACTTTAAGGAAATGTTTGGAGAATAAGATGGGATGAGAATTAATTTTGTAAATAGTAGTAAGATGATTTGTGAATAGTAATAAGATTGTTTGAGTTAAATATTTTTTGGATTTTGGGAAAGAAGAAAAAAAAAGTTGAATAAAAAATATTATAAAATTAAAATATTTTTATAATATTATTATTTTAATATTAACTTTATTTAGAATTTGAAGAAGTTGAATTGTTTTTATTTAAAAATTTAGAAAAATTATAATGATTAATTTGAAAGTGTTTGTATTTAAATGATGCATGAGAATTAAATGAGATAAGACGAAATCCTTTTCAAACATCCCTTGAATCTTACATCAAATTTTACAATTTACGTGATATGTGTTTTACACACCGGCTTGATAATAAAACGACTTCTATTTTTTTCCTTAGAATTATAGAAATTCTGTACAGATATTGGGTGTGTGTATATCTATATATATATATAAAGAGCCTATCTAACAGAAATTCTTGTTTTAACAGATCCGTTAACTTTAATCTATTTAGATGTCTTATATTTAACTCTGTTAAAATTCTTCCATCCGCAAGTTATTATACCTTGAAATTCTGTCTAATGGATAATAAATAGGAGAGACATGCAGGCGGTTAGTTTAAACACAATCCATTAAGCTCATTCACCGAAACAATGCTTTAAGCCCATTCACTGAATTCCAACGTTTTTTCCAACGCTTCAATTTTCCATTTAAACACATTTCGTCAGCCAATTAAAATAATAATTCAAAGACAATAATTTAAATTCCTTTAAGCCCATTCACTGAATAATACTCCTGCCATTAAATTTAATACCACCGCTTCATCTTTCAATCTCTATTCACGCCCTGCAACGACAATTAATACTCATTTATGTTTATCAATAAAGGACAATAAAACCTAATTCAATCCGTCCATATTCATATAGTGTTAAGTTGTTAACGTAAAACTCATTTAAAAGTAAAAAAGAACATGAATTCTATATCTATTCTCATTCCTCATTCACAATTATATTTATATTCTATATTCTGAACGCACCTCTTTTATTTTGTATGTTCTTTTGTTGGTTATTTCTTCAAATCATGTTTTATTATTTTCTTTTTGAATTCATGTTCTGTTCTGCTCTTTTCTGTTATTTATTTTAGTTTTGTTATTTGAAAACATACTTTCAGATAACAAAACATATTTTGTATGCTCTTCTATATTATCATATATCTGATATTTAAATTTCTTCTGCAGGACAGATTACTTACAAGGTTGTCATCATCTATTTTTTTCGGTTCTTTGTTATTATTTGAGTTTGTAAGTTTTTTTCATTTTTCCCCCTGTTCTATTTTCAAATCAAGCATACTTTAAAATCTATTTTCTTCTTACTTTTGTGGTTTTGTTTTGCATGTCCTTCTATTTTATTCTATTTAGTTGTTCATCTTCTGTTTTTAGGTGTTTTCTTTTCAGGTGTTAGTTGTGTGTATTTGGAGCTTATCAGTTTTTTATCTCAACTTTGTAAGTATATGTTTTATCATCAATCCAATCATTGTTCATGTTTTTTCTTTTTCTTATCAATGAATAGATATCTTTACCTTTTTTCGGTATGTTCTTCTTTGTGTAATTTATTCAAATAAAGTTTCCTGTTATAATTTAATTTTTAATTATAAACTGTTATAATTTGTTTATTTCCAAAAACAGATTAATCACAATGTTGACAATTTATTATGAATAATCTGTTTTTGAATAATCTGTTTATTCACAATGTTGATTATTTGTGACAAAAAAAATTATCAATTTATTATTTTATAATTAGTTTAATTAGTTTATTATTTTTTGTGAATAATCTCTTTCATATTATTATTTTATTTTCTCAATCTATTTTTTGTGAATAATCAGTTGATATTTAAAAAGTACTTTCATTGTCAATCTATACTATGCTAAGCCTACAACATATTATTAGATTTTAGCATTTCCTTTAGGTTTTTGTTGCCTGCTATCTTTTGATAAGTATTTTCGTAATTTTTGTCTATGTATTAATGTAGCTTATCTATGTTTTTTTAGATAAGCTAAATCACTAAGGTCACAACCTAACTGCTCAGTAAGTCTACAAAGAATAAGACACCGAATCAAATTTCAACAAAACCCAAAACTAAATCTATCTAGAAATAGAAACCCAATTATTGCTATACAACATCCAGAAATAGCAAGAAAAAAGATAAAAATAAACTAGAGATTATGAAAAACAACAAACCCAGATCCAAATCAAAAAGGAAAAAAAAAAACACATCTGGAAAAAGGCAAACCTTTTCTTTCGGTAGAGCAAGAGCCGCAACGGTACTTCCTCATGACCATGAAAATGGCCGCAACAACAAAGAATCGTGGATGAGGTCGGCGATGATGGTCATGGAATCATGATCAAGAATCTAGGGTTTGATTAGGAAGGAAAAAAACTAAACCCAAATCTTAGAAAGGCTAGATCGTTGAGGGATGCTAAGATTTTTGGAGAGAGAGAGAGCGAGAGAGAGAGAGAAAATAGGGGGTGAGGGCTGGGGGCTGGGGGGAATGATGCGAGAGAATAAGGGGGGGATGAGAAGGGGTTTTGGGGAATTTTATTTTAGGTAAAATGACATAATAATAATATATATAAATATAATAATATATAAAAATAAATTATTCACAATAATATAATAATACAATTCTCACTTAGAAATATTGATTTATATATTACGGAGTTTAATTTTATTCATAAAATTTTTATTCATATTATATGATTAATAATTTAATTCGTTAAAAATTATTTTTTAATTTTAAAATTAATGTATTATTTATTTATTTTTGGATATGATAAATATACGATATATACAATTAACTATAATTATATTAAATTAGTAATAATAGGCAATAAATATAATTACTATATTATATATTTGATATTTAATTGAAATATATATATGATCAAATAAATTTACATAAGATTATAATTTCATGTTACAAATTATAATATAATATTCTTTTATATAAATTATAAATTATATAATTTATTTCTTTGTAAAAATCATGTTATTTCTTAAAAATAATCGCATAATTAAAAAAATTTGGATGATTCAAATTTATGCAAATAAAAAAAAATTCAAGTATAAAAAATATAGGCATTTTAATGTCCTCTCTCTTGAGATCATGCAAGATGACGCAAATGCTAAATCATCATCTTAGAATCATAAAAATATTATATCTTGAATTAACCTTTTTTTAAAGTTTTAATCAAAATTATGTTAAACAAATTTGATAAAATTATGGACTATGTTTATTTATGAGATTATCTTATTATTTTTATTAATGCTCTTTTTATATAATATATAAAAGCATGTAATTATTGATCATTTATTTAATTATATATAACTATTAAATTTTTGTTAAAAAATAAATTGGGCAAACGTACTTTGTACGTTGCTTTCACCTAGTATATATATATATATATATATATATAAAGTACACGGGGAAGATTGGGACACACACATGTCCGATTATTTATATATATATATATATATATATATATATGTATGTATACATCTATATCCGACAATGTGTTCCGTTTGATTTATATTCTAATATCAAGCAAAGTGATAATTAAATCGAGATAATTGTTAAGTTAATTTATTCCAAAATCGAGACGATTTAAAGAAGTGAAAGTGAACATTTACAGCTTTAAAATTACAAAAAAAAAAAAAAAATTGTGAACATTTGCAAAGTCTCTATATGCGGACTGGGAAGATTTTAGAGTTGGGTCCTGACCGACCCAGCCCAAACCCCCTTCATCAGTCATCGCCATGAGGAGAGTCGGATACAGGTTTTCCCTGCTATTTGAAAATTTCTTTATATTATTGGATGGAAATCTTCGATATTGAGACGAGCGCAGGGCTACGATGGCCACCTTGACCTTGCCTAGGCGGAGATAGGGGGAGGGAAAGTTTGCTACTTGCCCACTTAAGTTGGTTGGATGACATCTGTAATTAAATTGTTTTCAAATGTGATTTAAATTTCTTACCTAACTTTAAGATTTAGAACGAATTGTTAAAAAGTGAATAAATATGAGCAAGATATAAAAAAAATTAACTCTTTAATTGTAAATCTTACTCTTTTTTAAAACGTTTATATGACATTCACGAACTCCACAACCGTATATAATATTGTTGATATAATATATATAAAGAATACGAATATCAATTTGAAAAAACAAACACTTTGGTCTCAGAGGGCGTACGTGAAACAAATCCACTCGTGGGAAATATAATAATGATGGAAGTGTGCATGATCTTAGTGCCTTTTAAGATGCGATGCGTAAGCAGTGACGCCAGAGGGATTGAAACAGGTTGAGCTCGAAGCACGACGGCAACAGCTTGGCTGCAATGCAATTGTATACTGCTGTGTTCCCATTTGCAAGCGGAAGCGGAAGCGGAAGGGGCATGCATATAAATTAATGAGTGCATGTCCACTTTTACTTCATTTGGAAGTGGATAAAGTTGAATAAACTTAAAGAGGAACAACATAGACGAACATGTTTTCTTTTGTGATATAATATATATATATATATATATATATGAAAAGCATAACTTGAGCAAAACCTAGAACTTTTTAGGAGAATTTTATGGCCATATAGTGGTTGGAAAAAAGATGCAGAAAAGTAATCATGGCACCAACCGCATGCACGCACACTCCCACTGCAGCATTATTTTAATAGGTAAAGGCGACGACAATTTATATATGCTGTGAGTAATGCCAATTACCCTACCAACCAATCTCGTATAAGAATGATATCTTTAAGATTCTAATTAGTGGCAGATGACTTTCTAATTTCTTCTGGCGCTCGTCTCATTCTTTTATTGCATTTAAATTTTTGTCTCCTCAAACCTACCCACTAGTGCAACCAAAAGAGATTGCAGGTTGGGACTTTTTAAAGAGCATCAACAAAGGAAGATTCTCCATTATTGAGATATCAGTTTTGACTGAAATGCTTTCGTGTGAGCAAGTTTACTAGCTACCAACTTTGCTGTTTCGTTTCCCTTCTCATTACTTGTATGATACTAGGTGTATGATAGCTAAAATCCTTGGATTAGCATAATATTTGTAGAAACAAAGGGAACAAAGGTTCTTTGAGGGACTTACAGATGCAAACTTGCATTACTTTACAGTAGTGAAAGCCGCAAATCATTCTTATTTACCTTTTTTAAAGTAGGGAATGCTCCAACTTACGGTATCCAAAGTTTCTATGATCAATCGAAAACAGCACAAATGAAGTTAGTGAATCATTTGCAGCATGTCCTAAACTGCCTCCCCTTAACCTGCACCAACAATACAAGGTGTAATCAACATACAAAAGATTATTTACCTTTCTTATGAGCTTACTCATTTTGCTGGAAAAGAACAAAAATAAAAAAGCTTACTCATTCTAACGAAATTTAGTATATCAAAATCCTTAAGTCTCTTTTAGTTGACATCAAATTTTGGATCACTCCCAAAGTAAAGGACCAACATATATATACTCAACAAAATTATTCAACTCAACAGTGTAAGTAGCTACGTGCTCTTATTTCTTCCTATAACATACTGATGATGGTACGCGATTTGATGATAGTCATAAACTTGTCCTAATTATGTTTCGACTTCAACATGCACTACCATAAATCCTCATACCCCTGCCAACACGGATGCACTATCACATCATAACAAGAATTTTACCTGGGAAGGATCCTCACTTTCAAAGTGTCACAGAAAAGACCAGTCAATAGGGATATGTTATCGTACCTTGTTGATTGCATACCACCCTAAAGGTTGGGAAGTAGCATGAGTCCTCATTTTCCTGCTTTACTTGAATGGAATTTTTCTGTCGTTCTACTCTTTGAAGATGTGATGACAATTGGAGCCAATCAACTGTGGATCCATGTTCAGGAGATGGACAATACTTGGCATTCAGCATATCCAAATCTTGAAAACCTCCTCCAGTACAAACTTGAAAATCAGCAGCATGACTAGCATTAGAAAACATTATGGATCCCATCTTACCAACATCCATGGAGTTCAGCCCACGTGAATAGAGTCCATTTGGTCCGCATTGTTCCATAGAGCTTGCCCTTAACGGCTTCTCCAAAATTTGAACACCAACAAGATGGGCAGAGTCACCTTGCATAATCTGAGGGCTAGCCATTGGAATTCCTGTCAAATGACTTGAAAAGTCCTGCGATTGGGGTGACAGAAGAGAGAGAGCACGACTGGAGATTGAGGCCCCAGATAGTTCCTGAATGGTTGAAACAGTAACTTCGCAGTTTTCAGTTCCTGCTGAAGGCACTCCCAAACTCTGTTGTTTCCCGATGTCATGCAGATGGAGGAAAGATTTTGGTATCAACTGCCCATTTGCGAGAGGTATTGCCGATTGAGGACTGTAAAATGATTCCCCTTCTAACTTGATATGAGTAAACCAACTAGCTTGATCAGATTTTCCTGGATGAACAATGCCAGCTCGGAAGATGTCTGGGAAAACGAAGGGTGTTCTCTTTGGGAAGGAAGTCCCCAGATATCCAGCGTCTGCAAAACCCTTATAATGTTAGAGAAATGGTAGAACATCCATTACCAAAACGAGATTTGACAGTCAAAGATGAAAAGTAACTCATTGCTAGAGGAAGGTTAGATCTCAGAACATTTAGGGCCCATTTGGAACTTGGACTGACTTCAGTCTAATTTTAAGTTGAGTCTAACATCTAAACACCCAACTCTTAAACCTTGTTTGGTTTTCCAACTTATCTCATCTCATCTCAAATTCATCATTACATTTTTTCAAATTCTCATACAAAATAAAATAAACAATTCACTTTTTTCAAATCCCAACACAATTTTTTCAAATCTCAAAATAAAATTAATATTAAAAAAATATATTACAACAATATTTTATTCTTTTTTTAATTTTATCTCATCTCTAAAAATAAATAGAGTCTTAAATTACTACTCAACTCAAAACCTCTTTACATGTAGAACTCACGACCTTTATCAACTTAACACCTCTTTACACGCAAAACTCACAACCTTTTTCAACTTTTCATAAATACATTTGCATTCATTTTAACATCCAAACATATCTAAACTTATCTTAGGTGGGTTCCATAAAACTTATTCCACAATCTCAACTCACTATTATTTATAAAGAATTTAACTAATCCTAACTCAACATCCAAATGGGGACTTAGCCTTTGCATATTTCAGTTTATGATCCCTTACTGATCATGCCATTAGCTCTTAGATTTCATAAGTCTTAACTACTAGACAATCCATACAGAGAGAGGTTAATATGCTAAACCAAAATACCCTCTATATTTAAATCTATCAATTTCTGCTTATACAATTATATACAACAGGCTCTACAATTCTTTTTGGTCAAACTTCATAAACAGTTCGTATCCCTTTACTAGATTACAACCATGCATAATTGGTCTATAGCCTATGTTTATCTGGGCATAGTGCACCTGTATTAGGAAAAGTAGTATCAGCAGATATAATATTTGTCCCCCATATATACCAATATGTTGGTAGAAAGTGAATCACAGTGGTCACAACGTTATAAAAAGCAATTGGATAGACAGCATTAAGAGGAGCTCAATAATGATGGCTGATGTGGCCACTTCCCCCCAGTTTTCATTGAGGGAAAATTACTGCTTATATTTCTTTTCTTTTGATATTTATAGAATCGGCCTGGTCAAAAGGTTCAATATCTATGATAAATAACAAATATATAGTGGGATAAAAAAATTATTGAAGTCAATTACCTCTAATGACAAAGTTCTAACCACAGAAATAGTCATTGTGCTCCAAAAAAGGTAATTAAAATCAAATTAGTTGATCTGGCATCTTGAGGCCGTACAAAAACTTATCTCACACTCCTTCTCTACTCTTAGTACTTTTACAATCTCATCGGCAAAATATCATTTAAGACAAAGTGTCAATACTTCTAAATGAGGAGCTAGGCCATGCTGCCACTGTCTGGTGCAGTAAACTACTACTGAAAATAAAACGAACAGCTAGCTAGAGATGGATCTGGGAAATGTACCTTTAAGAGCCCAACATCTAAATTCGGCAAAGTCAATTTTTTTAGTTTTTTTTTGGGAGATTGAAAGTCTTAGTAGAGTTTTTTTTTTTTTGTGTCTATTAAAGTTATTAGGGAGATTGAAAGTTTTATACCTTGATATGATTGAAGCATCTTCTGTTTACCAGAAAGGGTATCTAACTGAGGCTTCCTTCGGCGTTCGTTATGGCCTGCTAAGCGTTTACGACAACTTCGCTTCCCTTCATCAAATTCGGCCAGCAAATGAAACCTAATTAAAGAATAGAGACCACAATTCGTATCAGACTAACAAGTAAGCACTGTAACTAAGCTAGGGTGAATAATGATCTTGAAGTTAAGTCGATCAAATACAAAGGTACTTGGGGAAAAAATTGCTCATATAAAAAGGTGATTGGTTGTATTAGATTCTACAGTTAATACAATCATAAGGCTTTGCCTCCTTCTATGCTTTCTTTATCTCCTCTGTAAACATAGGGTGCATTTCATTTCTTGGCTTCTAGATCGTTTTACATCTGAGTCCCTAAATAAATGTATATTTTGCAATTCGATCACAAGTAACGAATATTTCTCCTACATACTCTATGAAATAAAAAGAATAGGATCATCATTAGTGGTGCATCCCAAACACATCGCATGAATAAGAATCGGGCTCATATAAGGATCTGCTAGGCTAACCATTAAAACTCCTAAACAATTCAAAAGCCAAAGTGAAAAGCATGACAAACCTGCTACACTGTTGACAAAACCTTTGTTCAATGCCGTTAACAATAACTTTGGTAGTCTTGGAGTGAACATCACAAACTTTATGCCTTTTGTGGTAATCCTTTGAGGAGCTCAAATCCTTGTTACAACCATGGACTTGGCAGAAGGCAGCCTGAGAGTGTGAATTTGCTTTGCGGGCTCGCTTTGTCAGCACGGATGGTGGTGAAGATGACAAAACCGGTCTGTGTTTAAAAAGATTGCTACTCTCTGCACCTTTGCAATCAGCCAATCTCCCTAGCTTCAAATCAATAAGTGATAAATCTTGGTTCTTAGTTTCCATGCCTGAACTTGAAAGCTTTTCTTCAGAAGCCACTTCTTCAAAGCATGAATTTGAGGTAATAATACATGATGGAGAAACTGCTCTTTGACTAGAACTACTGCCAATCTCACCACTTAACATCTCTAATCCTTGGTTACCATGAAATTGTTTTCTCACGAAGTCAGGAAATCCCAATTCGACAAAATCCATGCTCTCAACCGCCTCTCTATCAGATACAAGCCCGTTGCTCTCAAAACTAAAATTGGGTTTATTGTCCCATTCCATTAATGGTTTTTTACTTCTAGCAAAAGCATCAACTTGTAAATCTATTTCATCAGGAAACAAAAGACCTTTCCCTTCTGATGTGTAACTCCAAGGCTCCATCACAGAAAATAATCAAACCGCAGATATTATGCAATGATGCAAATGCCTACAGAATTCAGTAAGAGAACACATAAATAACCCTTCTGTAACTTACCAAAAGAGAAATCACTGTCTTGCAATTCGACCCAGAAGGTAAATTTCATTCTACTATGTAATGATATTAGTACGAAACATAAATACAGAGAAAACTGTTAAAAACAAATGCATTTAGACATAAATACAGATATATATATATATAATAAATACAGAGATATATAAGCGTAGCAGAAACAATACAAAAGCAATGGCAGTAAAAATCATAAAATTTGAAATGCTCCAGAACTAGGATTAAAGAAAGCGACCAACATTGGTCGTACACCATTCCATACCAAAGTCAAACCAAATATTCCATTTTCGGGTAGCCCAAAACTGAAAATAACAAACAAGACTCCAAACGTATCACAGGAGCTAGAAGGATTATTAAAATGCAAAATCATTCTCCGTTTGGCTTCTAGGAAAACATAGGAAAAGAAAGAAGAAAGGGAAATCAAACGTTCCGTTACCGAGAAAATTTTAGGATAAAAATCAGTCGCCAAAAGATTGACAAGGTTATTTATCTTTTACCATGCTTTCTCGGGAACCACAAGCAATATACAATAAAAAAGGATAGCAGAAAAGACGGGGAGTATGGGTAAGAATGGTTCTTTGCATACCAGACTGAACGGTCACAGAGACAGAGAGAGAGACGGGGGGGGGGGGGGGGGGGGGGGGGGGTTTCAGGTTTGTGGAGAGGTCGAAGCAGATACACTACTACGAGTCAACATGATTTCCACTACTCTCGGTCTGTCCAAAAGCATGTCGAGGTCTTTTGTAGCTTTTGAGAGACTTCGAAATTCCGTTTGAGGACCCATCTTTTGGCTCTATCACAGGGACAACTTGGGAAAGGCGGTTCTTCAAGACTTGACTCCTAAATATTATTTTAATTACCAACCACCTTGTTTGTTGTTTTGGAATACGGTCCTCTTGCTCTATGTTAGTGGGGGCTCTAATTATATGATTAATTGAACTTTTTAAAATATTGAAGATGTAGTTTAGACTTTTTTTTTTCCTTAAAGACAAGCATATATTAATTAAAATAAATATAAAGATATAAAATTTAATGAGGCGAAAGTCTTCAATAATCATCCGAAAACAATAAAAATGCAGGAGACACTTAAATAAAAAACAATTTCAGAACTACAAGTGTGGCTTTTATTAATCCAATGAATGGATGCCGCCTAAAACAGTTTTAAAATAGTCTGATAAACAGATTATTGAACTGTGACAAAAAGTTGCAGTGAGAGGAGGTATGCTGCATTCTATTAAATTGGTCTGGCTGTAGAGGAATCTCACGTCCACTAACACTTAATCCCTGGTTACGAAAATCGAAAAACAGACACTGGAAGAAAAATCGGTGCACTAGAAAAGGACACCACTAGCTATGGTGGCACGTGGGAAGCACGCGCTAATCTAGGGAGAAAATTGGCTGTCGCTTCTGGAAGAACCGAGGCTGCTGAATCCAAAGGTGCCGCGTTGGCGGCAAAGGAGCAAATCTGGCGCGGCGGTACATGAGTGTCACGCGCGCATCCCCCTGCGTGTGAGTCTGACGCACCGTGTGTCTGTAGGGGTGTTCAACCGGACCAATTTTTTTCTCGGTCCAGTTTGAGATCTGGATATGGTTTCGATTTTCAACCCATATTAAATTGAATCTGGATCCATATATTAATGATCTAGATTAATATGGTCTGGAACGGTTTTAAATCTAGGACCAGATTTATAAACCAGTGCCCAGATTTTAAGTGATATTCGTAACTTACCCCCCACGTTTTACTCTTTCTCTCTATCTATCTATCTCTCTCTACCTTCAAACCCTAACATCGCCATCAATTCAAACCCTAGCCTCGCCGTCAAGCAAAAATTGTGCCGATCTCTGTGACCGTGATCATTCGTCTTCGACGTTTGGATTTAAAATCACGTCGATCTCCATCAATTCTAGGGTACTTGCTCGCTCTCTCTCTTTCTCTATGTTTCTGTAGTATGATTTGTGGGTGCATAATGGTTTAAGTTTGTGTCTGATTTCTGACAAATCTTCGGATATTTGATTGATCATCTTGGGGCTACACATATCATAACTGCTTAGACAAGTCTTTTGTTTTGTTTTATTTAATGAATATTTGGTTTAATGACATCGTCAAGTACTAATCAATACACTTTTAAGTTGTTTGGATTTTTATTTATTTATTTTATTAATTCTGGAATCTATATAATTACTTCCAAAGTACAAACTCAATATGTAGAAAATTGCTTCCAACGTGTTAGTGATCTGCTACTCTGGCTGTTTGAGAATAAAAGAATTCCCTATATTGTTGAAGTAGGTATGCTAAATTCCATGATTGAAGCTTTGGAATCATAGTATTTGTTTGTGAATTCTAGTGTCCTTAAATGTTTATGGATGGAAATTTACTGCTGGATATGTGTAAAAATAGCTTTAAATGAGTGGATGAGAATTTATCAATTGTCTTGAAATCAAGGAAATGGTCTATTCGAAGCTAACGCACATAGAAAGACGTTTTCAATGAATAATCTCAAATATAACAATGCCTAAAAAAGCATGCATATAACATCTTAAGAACTAAAAGCCTAAGTTTGTTGATTAACAGAATAATATGTAAAAGTCACTAATTTGTATGGAATATATGTAAAAGTCAGTAATTTTCCCATAAACAAATATGGTATTTATTGAATTGAAATTTTTTTTTTTTTTTTGAAATTGAAATAATGCTGCAAATCAAATTGAACCGATCTTCTTCTTTCATGGGTGCAATCCAATTCAATTTTTAACAAATGGATTGCATCTAAACATCTTTCTAAGGAGTGAATAGAGCGATATTTGGAATCCCATCTGCCAAGAAATCTGAGATTGAAGGTTTGGTGAAGCTACTAGAGTCTAATCCAACTCCAGACCCTACTTCGAAACTAGAGAATATATATTATTCCTTTTTATGTTTTAGTCTTTTTTATTAAGAATTTTCTACTTTTCGTTCTTGTTCTCAATTCTTGTTCTTAGTCTACATGTATTATTCCTACTTTAGTTTTCTCTTTAATTTTATTATTAATTTTTATTATTATTGTATTTCAAAATACTCTCTATTTCCAATGTTATTGTATTTGATTTTTTTTTTTGTGGTTGTAATTTTTCAATAACAGATGGAAGAAGATTCTGTGAGTTGTAATATTAGTACAACTCAATGGTTTGGTAGTGATTCTTCTATTCTAGTGGATGTGGAGGAACAAAATCCTACTAGTTCCATGCCACCTGTACCAAAAAAATTCAAAAAACACTTAGTATAGATCAATAGATTGGGATAACTTTACTAAAGTAGAACCTATCGATCCCGATGATCCAAAAGCTAAGTGCAATTATTGTGGTAAGGAATACAAGTGTTACTACAAGAATGACACTTCGATGCAGAACAACTTAGAGTGTCAACTACCAAGTTTTTTATTATGTGTGAATTGCCTTTTATGCTTATGGAGAATGAATGGTTTATTAATTATGTGGCTGCTTTAGAGCATCAGTTTACCTTGCCATTTCAAATCACTCTAAAAAGTGATTGTATTAAGTTGTATAATGAAAAGAAGATACAGCTGAAAAATTTGTTGTGTGATCAAAGAATATTTCTTACCACCGATACTTGGACGTTCGTATAAAACTTGAACTACATGTGCATTACTGCACATTTTATTGATTCCCATTGGAGATTGCATAAGAAAATACTCAAGTTTTGCCAAGTTTATGACCATAAGGGTGATACCATTGGGAGGGTGTTAAAGTCAGCATTGCATGAATTTGGTGTTAATAAGATCTTGACCATCACAGTTAACAATACCGATTCAAATAATGTTGTTGTTGATTATATGAAGAGAAGAATAAAAGATAATAGTAGTACGATTTTGAGTGGTGGATATTTTCACATACGGTGTGCTGTCCATATATTGAATATGGTTGTAAAGGAAAGTTTGGAGGATAATTCTATTTTAGTAATAAGGATTAGGGATACTGTCAAGTATGTGAAATCTTAGCTATCAAGATTTGCCAAGTTTAAGGCTTGTGCGGCAAAAGAAAATATTAGCAGAAGAATGGTTTTTTTGAATATTTCTACTAGATGAAACTCCATGTATTTGATGTTGAGTACCACTGAACAACATAAACAAGTATTTGAACAACTTTTGTTTATGGATGAAAATTCTAAAAACCCCCCACTACTGATGAATGAATCATTGCACAGGTTTTTATTGATATGCTGAAAGTTTTTTATGATGTTACATTAAACATATTTGATTCTCTGTATGTGACGAGTAATATTTACTTTGAACAACTTTGTATAATTGAAGATGAATTAAATGGAATGATATTGACTAATGATAATATCATTAGTTCTATGGGCGCAAGTATGAGACTGAAGTATGACAAATATTGGAGTAATACAAATAGATCCAACTTGATAATATCCACTAGTTTTGTGCTTGATCCAAGATATAAAAAGATGAGAATAAAATGTTGGTTAACAAAGTGCTACGGAGGCAGAGGTGATAGAGAAAAAAGTTAAACTCTTTTTAAACCGCTTAATTGAGCAATATAACACTTTTTGTGTGGCTAGTAGAGGGAATTTTAATCTGGTTCAAGGGAGGCCACACACTACTAGCGGGGGGAGTTATGATGTGCCGGCACTGCTTTCAAATAAATTTTGGATCTTTTTCAACCAATATCTTGAGGAGCAGGGTGGTATGAAGTTTAAATCAAAACTAGAGAGGTATTTATCTGAGGTGTGTAAAAGACTCATTTGGTTTTGATATTCTGAATTAGTGGAGAGTTAATGTCGCCAATTATCATATCCTTGCTGAGTTAGCACGTGATGTGTTAGCCACCCTCATTTTTACTGTTGCATCGGAGTCTGCATTCAGTACTGGAGAATGCGTATTAGATCCCTTTAAGAGTTCGTTGTCTCCAGAGACTATTGAAGCTCTCATTTATACATAAAATTGGTTGAGAACCAAACCTTTGGACCTTGAGAAGTTGCAAGAATACGTACAGATGATTGACATTTTAGATAAGTTTGAAATTTGAAATATTTTTGTTAATATCTATTGAACTCAATATATTATCTATCTAACTCAATGTTTAATGTTTTTTTAAATGAAGATATAGTTTCATCTTCAATCGAGACTACTGTGAGTCTTTCTTCCTATTCATGATAATCTAGAGTAAGTACTTTATTCTCTTTTTTGTGTGCATATAGAGTTTGTAGTTATTTGATGATGTATAATATTTAATCTATTTGTTTAGCCTGAGGGATAAAGGTTTTAGCCATTTGTTTGGTGTTTTGTATCTTCATGCTGGGTTTGAATTTGTCATACATGTTATATATCTTAATGCTCCTATTTTGTTGGAGCGAGTAGAGTGTCATTCTGTTCATACATTGAAATATGTGTAAATGCTCCTTCTTTTATACGAATGTAGTTTTTTTAGTTTTATTTACTTAATTTATTAACTTCCTGTTTTTGGGTTATGGCTTTGTTGGATTCTTACTTCAAACATATTATATTGCAGGTAAATAATTGCACAAGTGAAACGATCAGCGGTCGCTTGTATAAACTCTGTGTTGTTTAAGAAAATGTGTTTTTTTTTTCTTTTTGATTTTAATATCGAAGTGAGCACAACAGTTGGTGTTTTTATATTGTTTATTTCAATTCTTTTCAGATTTTTTTTTTTTTTTGGTCATTTTTAGGTTGTTCTTTGAAGTGTTGGATGCTTTTACAACCCTTCAATGTGGTGGTTCTATGTTTAAACCGATTCCATTGAAATGATCGATATACATGTATGGATGAGTTGCTATTGAAAAGTGTTACTTTCAACTACAAAAATGACATATAAGAGATTACAAAGAGTATTTGATTATTGCTTTTGTTTGGGTGCAAAGGAAACTATTTGGCTTCTTGTATGGTATTTGGTAAAATGCAAGTAAACATTATTAAAAGGACAGAAAATTATCATCATAATAGTTCTTATCAGCTAAACTCATTCAAATTCTAATCTGACACAACATCACGGCCAGATTTTTGACATATATATATATATATATATATATATATATAAATGACCATTGAGAGTTTGTTATATATTGCTGGAGTTTTCATAACAACTAATGAGGCTATCCATTCCAACTAAGACCTCTACAAATCATTCATTCCCTTTCCCTATCCGATTTCAATATTATACAAAATGTTTTTTTATGCATTCCCGGCCAAATAGGTAGTTCAAGTTTATCATTTTTGGTCAAAGGATGACACGGTTGGATACGTTGTTTGGGCAATAAATAAATACATAAAGAGGATGGTAAGGGTAGAGCTAGGATATTAGCATGCCATCACATGAGATCAAAAGAAATTCTATTAAGAATAATGATTAGGTTGTGGAATAATTATGATAATAATACAAGCTTAAAAAAAAAAACAGTTTAAAATCTGGAAACCGGATTTTCGGCTTTAAAAAAATCAGGTTGATCTGGATACAACCCGGGTGAATCCGGGTTGGAGTCCAAACTACTTTTGGACCTTTGGTTCCGGGCCGGTTTGATCTAGATTTCCGGTCCACAACCTGTTCAAACACTCCCATGTGTTTGGGCGTTCCACTTCATTCCCTCCATAGATCAGTGGCTGCAGGCTCTGAAAATCTAGAACATGGTGGTCAAAAAGACTCGACAAGCAGGAGATCAAAAATTCTTTGGACTATGGATATAAAACTAAAAAAGCTTAGAAAAATTTTAGAAAAACTAAAACAGAACAGGTAAAGATAGCCACATAGGGCTAGGAGGGAGGGGGACTTACTCCTCCCTTGGAGACAACCAAAAATGGTGGAGATGCGAGATAAAGAGGGCTAGAGAATGACAAAAAAGATGGGTTTTTATCTTGCATGATGTATGCTTCTAGTTTAGACCTTTTATTAGAAGGTAATAAATAGCATGAGAGCATATTCTAATAAAAAAAATATTGAGTATTATGAATAATGGATGGATCTGACGAAGATGTCGGGATTAAGAGAGAAAATTGTAATATTCTGTAATTTTACATTACTTGAGAATAATTTTTTTTTTATTGTTTATAAAATTTTAATAAAACTCTAATTGTATTATTGCACTTTTTTTAAAACATACATATATATATATATATATAAGTCATATAATTTAGGCTATCCATTAGAGCATTAAATTTTCTGATTGAACTATCTAGCATTTTATCTTATATTTTGAAAGGGAATCAAATATAGAAACATTCTGTTTGTGCAAAGCAAAAAATGATAAATTTATAATTAAGATCTTTATAATTAAATGGATAAAAATATAAATGTCCTTGTATTAGGAATTGGAGTAAGCCCACCAAAGTCAAAGCCCGCACAAGGTAAAGATCATGAGCAGTCAAGGACAGTAAGACCGAAGGAGAAAAACTTGCAAAACAAGAAGGTGGTGAACAAAAAGAAAGACGAGCAAAACATAAGCACAAAAGACAAGGGGAACAAAAGAATATTATGATAGGGTCATTAATCATGAGGCTCAAGTCAAGGCAGTTAACATAGCTAGCTTACAAAGCTAAGCGGCACACGTCCATGTTACATAACACATGAAAAAAAATGTGCATTAAATGAGGATGGATGGCTAAATAGTTCACTTATTGCTCTGCTTTTGCTTAATCAAGCATGACAATTGTCACTCATGATGTTTTTCTTTCCTTTTTTTTTTCTTTTTTTTGGAAAAAAAAAATAATATTCTAAATTTATTAATAGACTCTCACTTCTAACGAAAGAATACTTTGATTACAACCAAACAGACATCTGCTCGCGATGGTTTACTTGTGAGTCTCCCATGGATGCTGCAATGACTCCATCTTGGTTTGAGTTGGTACTGCTTGAGAATAGGAATACTACAAATCTCAAAGAATCATCATCTACAAGTTGTATCTATTTGGTCTGATTGCTCCGTAAAGAGAAATTGAGTAATGATTTGTTCGGGGAGGGGACCATCTTCGATCGTTGTTTCAGATTGTTTAGTCTCATGCATTGTAAGAATCTTTATAAATTCTAAGAAATCTAGAGATAAATTGATCAACGATATTTTTTTATAATCATTTTGAATGGAACAAACATGGACAATAAGCATTCATTTTCGGATAATATTATCTGACATAATCCTTTCAGACTGATGAAAATATTTCTTTGCAAATATAATTTCAGGTAATGTTATCTCATATTGTTTTTTTTTTTTTTTAACCTAGAGTAATTATATGCATTCGGATATATCATTTTGTAGTGGGATGCGACCCCTGGGTGCCATTTGTATGGCTTGAGAAGCCTACACGTGTTCTCCTCAAAAAAGAAGAAGCAGCTGGGAATAAGGTTAGGATTTGGAATTTTCAAAGTTCTGACACACTGATACTGTGCCTGCCTTACTTTCCCTTGAGTGCCAACCAAAAGCCAGCACTCAGCCAACCCTACCCATCTGTAAAACGTTGTCCATTTGCAACTGGCCCTCAGAAAAAAACAAAAAAAAAATAAAAATAAAGGTCCTATGAAGAGAAATAAATCACTGAAAGGAAGAGTAAAGTTAGGGATTTTTATTTTATTTTTGATTTTATTTTTTGTTTTTTGTTTTTTTTTACATAATTTTAAATAAATATTTTTACATTATGTAAAAATACTTATATCAAAATTATGTAAAAAAAAAAAATCAAAACAGAAAAAACAGAATCAAAAATAAAATAAAAATTCAAAATAAGAATCCATAACATTTTTTCTGAAAAGAATTGCTCCTGTTGGTATTATCTGAAATCCGTACATACCCATCTCAACTCAATTATGTTTCAATTACTTAAAATGCGTTGCACTAACAAACATAATTGAGATGACAAAACTGTCTTTTAAGTTGAAACTCCTATTTTCATATTTTGGATTAATACCCACCGACAATTTTGTTTTTGTTTTTGTTTTTGTTTTTTTTAGGTTGAGTAACAGTCAATTTAATAGCCCTTGAAGATAATATGGAGATGAGATGACAAGAGATAGGATTAGGTTTTTACTGGGTTGGGAGGAACAATGGTGGGGGATACTGTCAGAGGCACACAATGCCATTGATAATTGGCAAGCCAGATGAGTGCTCACCTAATTCTTTATTTATTTCTTTTCTCTTTTTTTCTTTTTTTCTTTCTGCCCTCTCTTTGTGGATGAAATCCAAGGCCAGTTTGCAACAAGAACGTGCATCCGTGACTATCAGCAGTAATATCTCTGAAATTTTGTGAAGAGTAAAAGCTGCACTTGCTTTGCTTAAAGGAAGAAGGCCCACTAAACTTGATGACCCAAAAGGAGGGAGCTGGCAGTAAAAGAAAAGGATAAGAGATAAGAGATAAAAGATAAAAGATAAAAGAGTGTTCCAAGCTGTTGCAATGAAAAGAAGGAATGGAAAATGTCATGCTTTTGTCACATTTTTAAAGGCAATGGTAAAAATGTAGGATTTTTGTGCATGGTTGTGAATGAGTGTTTGTGAGAAGTAGTGGTATTAAAATGGGCATTTCATACCAAGAACAGGGGAGTGAACAATGAGGAAAGAAGAGGCTATTTTATCAAGAGTAACGATACATATACTTAAAAGTTTTACTTACATCACTCATTTTACTAATATTTTTTTAATTTAAATTTTAAATTTTAAATTTCATTATTTTCAACTTATCAATAACTGACATGTGGAAAAGTAAGATTCTAATAAATTTTTCTTAAATACATTTAATATTTTTCTTTTATCAAAGAGCCAAACAAGAGTTTCTTCTGCTCCCTTACCATAAGTTCATAACAAAACAATTAAGGCACCAAAAAGCCTTAGAATTTGAACTTCTTATCCCACCTTGCAGAAAGGCATGTACTTCCCATTGCCAAATAACATTTCTTCATCTTCTTAATTTATGGAGTCGTTCTAGGCTTACCGACGTGGGTCCCGCTTAGTCTAAAACATTTTTTTTAGCTTTTTTTTCATCTTTTTTATTTTTAACATTTTTACATATTTTTAAAAAAGATTATAAAAACCAAAATATTATTAAAAAATGTATTTTCTTAATCATTAAATTAAAAAAAAACAATAATAAAGAAAAATTAAAAACTCACAATCAAGATTCCCAATCGAGATTCCTGTATGTGAGTTTAATATTTCTGTAACAATAAATCTGAACTACAGTCCCTATTTACTGCAGTCCAACAATATACACTCACATAAATTTATTATTATTATTTTTTTAATTTTTAATTTTTTTTAAAAAATAATGTGAATGTTAGTTTGCAACAAACAGGGGCCAGCAGTGCTCTTTCTGTAATTTATGCCAATAAGTGCTGTTCATTATTGGATCACACACTCTTTTTGTCTTATTTCACCCTCTTCTGTTCTCACATTCATTTTGCCCATTTTGCTGCTGTTCAATTCAGCACTCCTCACTCCTTAGATGAACGACACGTAGACAACATCTCAGCAACAATAAAAAAAGAAAATAAAAAGAAAAAAGTTTCCTCTCCGGATAACTCCTTCCCCAACTTTAGTGGTGGACCTAGTGTGAGTATGCTTTTTTACCACCAAAACTTTCATCCTTTTTTGTGTTTTGTGGTTTGAATTATGAGGATCAAAGCTATTCAATGATCTGATATAGACCATAAAAAATGGACAACCATTAACAAATTACTAATACCAATCCCATCACCACTACTTGTTTTTGCTTCGAGTGATGAAACTTTGAAAGGGTATTTTGTAGCAAACCGCTGCATGCCTACTACTGTTTCCTAAGGCCCTAAAGGCTAACTCCAACAGGCAACATACAGCGACGTTCATCAACACATAATGGACAAAAGAGAAAGACAGGCATTTTAACGTGTTGTGGCCACGCGTTAATTGCACACAGACCAAACCTCGCCCTGCTAAATGCAATGCCCTACACGTATTCGATAAAATGCCCCAAATTGTCAGCAGAGCAGAGTGCATGTGGGGGGCCGAAAAACGCATTAAACAAAAGAGAAATTTCTAAACATAAGCACACATACTATATATTATATATATATATATATATTTTATTTATTTTTAATAAAATATTTGACATATGAATAATATATAAAAGAATTTAATTATTTAAGAAAAATAAATCCAAAAACAAATTGAAAAAAATTAAAATAAAAAATAAAAAAATGTAAAGTGTGAAAACATTTTGGGAAGGAAAGAGATGAAAACAATTTGGTCCTCAAAACTCCAAGGATGGTGGCGTCAGACGTGTTAGGCTCCTAGTCACATAGCCATGAAATATTGTTGGGTCATGCATTCTTCTATTTTGGTAAAAGAAAAGAAAAGAAGGATGGACAAGCAAGTTGAAAAAGAGAATGATAGTTATTTCCTCATCCCCTTTCTATCTGTCGAAATCTTGGAGCGGATAATGGAAAGTAATCAAAGTTATTGACAATTAATTGGTTACATCAATGCTATGCGCATGCATCATCAGTATATCTTCTCATAGAAATGCTTTAGTCACATAGATTTTATAAAACTAGTAAACTCTTAAACTATATAGTTTTATGTAATATATTATATTATACCGTTAGAATTTTTCTAAAATAAATTTAACGTATGATAATAAATAATTTTATTCCAATAACTTAATTGGTGTGACATTCAAAATGTTAAGTGTGCGAGAAAATAAAACTTCATAAATTTAAAGAAAATCTGTAAAGTCCAGATTTAAGCAGACAGCGTGGATGGCCAACCTGGACTTTGTTGGCCCAAAAGAATAGTCCAAGTCTTTAGGATCCCAGCCCGGTCTTATTAGCTCTAGAACAATCAAATTTTACCTTTGAGTTTGACTTTCCTAATTATAAATCCCTTTAATTTAAGATTACCTTGATATGATTAATATTTTAATTAAATTAAATTTGATGAGAATATTACTATGTTAAGTAGAGGTAATTACTCTGATTAGAAATTAGAATACTTCTTTTATTTTACGTGGTCTCTTTCTCTATAAATAGGAACTATATTTTATATTTATGTAGACTTGAAAATTAAAAAGAGCAGTGCTGGTGTGTGCGCACAGGCAACTTGCATCCAGATTTTTTCAATAAAAAATATGTAACCTTTAAAATCTCTTTTTCCCTTCTCTCTCCTCACATGATCGCATCGACCTTTTTTATATTTTATTTCATTTTCATTATGGTATCAGAGATTCACTTGCTGAATTCAGACATTGAAAGAAAAAAAGGAAAACATCTCATTGAATGGGAAAAAATACCCAATTACCAAACCCAAGCTTAGAGAAAATGGTCAGATTTGGGCCTGCCCCGGCCATTCGATCTGGTTATTTTTCGTTTACTTAATATTCGATCATGCGAGCCCGAAGCATGTCCAGGGGAAGATGGGCTTCAAACAAAATCTGGACCATCCCTATGATTTCTGACAAGTGTCATGGGCCGTAAAAATAGTGGAGTTTTGGGTGGAAGAGAAATGCTAAATTCACTTCCTAAAATCATAAACAAAAGAGCACTGTTTTAACTATAAATAAATTCCACAAAATCAATTTTACAAACTGATATAGTTTTATATGATTCATTAAATTTATTTTATAATAAAACTAACTTCACAATCTAACGAACTACATGAAACCACATCATTTTGTAAAATCTCTTTGTGGTTAAAGCATTTCTCTAAACAAAAATTATACAGCACTTTTTTTTTTTTAACTTAATGATTAAAGAAATATTTTTGAATGATGTAGTGATTTTTTCTAAAAAAAATAATATTAAAACTATTAAAAAAATGTATAAAAAAAAAACACTTTTAACCTTGGCGGGATCCTACAAGAGTGGCTCTAGTGCCACCTCTGGATGGAAAGAGCTAGCTGGCTCCAATTTCGCAGCATGATTCAAGATGGTCGATGTCGTTTGTGTTATTATCGAATTAACTCATTATTTATTTTATATATTTTGGTATGGAAGTATTTAAATTGTTCAAAAATTTGATTTTTCATTCTAAAAAAAAATACCCATACTTTTTGAGAAGTGTCATTAATAAAAATAACAAAACATCTGTTAGATTTGACTTCAAAGAGACCACAAAAATCAGAGTATATCAGGCTCAACAATTTTGATATTTTTCTAACAGATGTTTAGAATGAGACTCTATATTATTTACTAAATAAATGAAATTTATAAGAGTTGAATGCAATATCTTTATTATTTTCTATGTAGTCATCATGACCTAATCATAATATCTCCCCACAAATCTAATGTCTAGATCATGTAGAGACAAAGTTATAAGATGTAAGACTTAAACTTTGTTGCATTAAATGGAGTTGGTTTTAGTCTCGATCACGTCCCCAAAACATTATTTTTTTTTTTTTCAAAGCAATTACCTATAACGTAATTACTATTTGCTTGATTATTAATATATATATATATATATATATATATATATAAAATATTGGTACGCAAACAATGAAAATGATTCTCATAATCACACATATGATTAATTATCATTCTGGGTTTAATTAGGTGAATGATCACAAGGCAAACATGAACAGTACGTCAAAAGCTGCTAATTAGAATGATCATGAATTACTGCATGAAGCATACACACACACACACACACACATATATATATATATATATTGGTTAGGTGAATAGAGGAAAAAAGAAATTTCAGGTAACAAAGAGTTAGCTGGCCATGGGGATAATAATTAAAAAAAAAACTGGTGATCGTGATAATTACGTACAAAAGAAAAAGTTGAAATCTTAAGTGTGTTGGCCATTTTTCACGGTGGTAGATTAGCTTTTTGTTTTTTTTATCAGAAAAAGAAAGCAAGGATCAATTGATTGTCGACAAGGAAAGCTCTGCAATGCACGTCTAATTCCTGTGGATGTGAAACTCAGGCCCGATTTGTTTGCGGAGATAAATCAAAAATTTAAAACACATTTTTAATATATTTTTTTAAATTTTTATATAAAATATAATAAAAAATTCAATTTTTTTAAATTCTAAAATATATTTTTTAAATTCTAGAATAAAACTAATATTAAAAATTATATATTGTAATAATATTTTATTTTAGTTTTAATTTTAAATTTACCTCATTTCATTTTTAAAAACAGACCAGACTTTAATTGGTAATAACATCTGAAATAGTACTTTGAATAATAACACATTTGGGACCCTCCACCCACCCACCCACCCACTGGAGGGATATATAGTTATAGTACCAACTTTTTTAATGCCTGCCCCATGAATCATTTGTGTATATCATGCCTCAAAGGGAAGAGATAGCTTTTTGGTGCCCCATGTATACCATGCATCATTAATGTGTATCATTCTTTTTAAAGGCCATGTATCCGTAGGATGGATGCAGAATGCGCTTATTACTAAAAAAAAAACACACACACACACACACAAAGGTGGTAGCCTCCCTCCAAAATTTGGCATTTTTCCATGGGCCTGCGCCTGCGCATGTCCTTCAGGTATATTGGCAGGTTAATTTGGCTGCTTTCTGCAGATATATAGAGAACTGTCCTTTCGCTTAGTGACAAATTAGTATCTACATGTCAATTAATTCCAACGGCTCCAGTAATATTGGAATATATATAATTAGGGTTCTGAGATATATATTAGTGAGAAAAATATTTTAGTTATAAAGAATTTATATAAAAATAATATTATAAATTGATGTGATGTAATATCATTCATCATATTATAAAATTACAATTATTATTAAATAAATTTAATAAAAATAAATTTATATAAATTTATAAAATTATTTTTATATAATTCGTTTATAAATATAACAGTATTAAGTTAGTTAACACGTCATATTAATGAACTAACACGTCATATTAATGGTGCAGAAATTAGGTTGTTTCAGAAGTTGACTAGTCACCCTGCAAGGCAGACATGGGCTACACTTAAGCTTGGTTTATTTTTGGAGACAGAATTAAAAATTTTAATTTTTTTTTTTAAAATCATCATTATATTTTTTTTAGATTTTTATATAAAATTTAATAAAGAATTTAATTTTTTCAAATTTTAAAATCATTTTTTTACATCTCAAAATAAAATTAATATTAACAAATACTTTATAATAATATATATTTTTTAATATATATATATATAATCATATCTTTACAGAAAGAAGTTTTTTTTTTTTTTTTTTAAATATTTTCTGGGCTATGTACGTATAAGTACTACTTTAAAAGTCGGGCCTTAGTTTATGATCCAATCCCACGTATTCGATCGATCTGGAAATGACTCTAGATTCTATACATGCTTTGTTTATATTAATAACAAAAAGTATGATCATAAGCAGGCCAGCATAGCCAGCTAGTTTCCTAATTAATTTCTTCGTTCATCATTATCTGATTAGACAGAAGTCATGTATTTTACTATATAACGAGCTAGCTACCTAGCTACCTAGCTACCTAGCTCCTCATTATTTGAGCTATTCAAGCTAAAAAGATGGATCATTTATAGCAGTGAGCTGCTAGGAAATTAGTTTGTCCGTACGGAACTTTATCTTCATGTTTTTCCTTCAAAGTTGTGATGAAGCTAATTATTACAATTAACCAGCTTAACTCCCCCGATTAACTATTCTTGTAATTCTGCAAGAATGAAGTAATATGAATCCAACAAGTATGTTAAAAAAAAAAAAAAATTAATATGATTCCAATTGTGGTCTGAGACTCTTGAGCTAGCTAGGAATTATTTATATTGAATCTTCTGGGGAATTTGAGTGGTTAAAGTATATTAATCATCTGATTAATTTGCATAAAACAGTACTACTTGCTTTAGGTTGATCCTTAATTAATAATTTCGTGCTGAACACAATAACTACTGCTATAATGTTCCAAATTTCTCTTAATTAATAATTTTTTTTCGATGCAATCAATTAACAAATTCATATAATTCCTAATTGGCACCTCTAATGTGATGTGGATGTCTGGATGTCGAACCTATATTTCAATATCATCCGGATGTTAAGGGAAACCAGCTAGCTTCTGGTGGCCACTGGTCATTTTATTGACTTTTGCCTTCTTTGTTTACAGAAGTTGGTGCATATGGTTGAAAAGGTATAAGGCAATAAATGGAGAGAAAAAGAGAGGATATGGTATCCAATGTAAAATATGAAATATTTAATTAAGTGATGAGAAGTGTAGAAGCCGGAGGATTTGATCTCACGACATTTATTCTGATATATATCATCTTAAATCACCAGTACTTAATCCAACATAATATTTAGGCGGATACTAAAATTATAAGTGGATGGACATACATAATCCGAGGATATCATGTAAAGGCAGATGGTGGTGAGAGATGTTGAGAACTTGATGAAAGCACGTTGAGAGCTTGACAAAAGCAAAGACGTGAATGAAATTGTATTGAATGAATAATGTTTACAAGCTTTATATTGTATTTATACCAAAATAGAAGGCTAATAACAGAATAACATAAATTAAAGAAATACTAATTCTTCTTTTCCAGTTTGGATTTTCTTCTTTTGATTTTAACTCCATATTTTCAATGTGTGAAGCTATAAAATAACATGCCCCTCAAGATGAACATGGATATTAGAATGTTCATCTTGCAAAATGTGATGAAAAGGTAATGAACCAATTAGGAGCCTTATGAGTATGTCGAGAAGGAATGTGGAACAACTTTATAAGATTTTTTTGCAACTTCTCTCAAACAAAATGACAATCAATTTGAATATGTTTGGCTCTTTCATGTTGGACTAGGTTTGTAGCAATAGACAAAGCTGATTTGCTGTCAGTATAGAGTAATATTGGTTGATGACGATTGATGTGTAAATCTTGTAAGGCATAAACTAACCATTGAATTTCACAAGTGGTTGCTGCACGAGCACGATATTTTGCTTCAGCAGAGGATCTACTAATAGTTGCTTGTTTATTAGACTGCCATGAAATCAAAGAATTGTCCAAAAATATTGCAAATCATGTAACATTTCTTTGACTATCAATGCAACCTGCCCAATCACGATTTGAGAAAGCTTTAAGATAAAGTTCTAATGATGCTAAAAAGAAAAAACCATGTCCTTAGCCTTCAAATATCTTAATGCTCTAACTGCCGCTTGATTGTGACTAGTATTAGGTTTGCTCTTGTAATTGTTAAGTAGAGCAATCAGCCAACAAGTCTTCTATAAGCTAGTGGATCCTTATAGAGATTAGGATTAGAAGCAATAAATTTTACATTAGACTCCAATGGAGAAGCAACTGCCTATGAACCAATAGTACCAGTGTCTTGAAGGATCTAATGTATACTTTCTTTGGCAGAGAAAAATGCCAGTTTTGGATCGTGCCAGTTTTGGATCGTGCTAGTTCCAAACCAAGAAAGTATTTGAGCTGCCTAAGTATTTGATAGTAAACTTATCATGCATAACATTTTTTAAGAACTGAACCTCTAGTGATCTATCACTAACTAGTAATACATCATGTACATATACTAGTAGTGCCATGAAAGACAATGTAGTTTCTTTTAATGAAAAAAAGTAATCATAAATGCCTTGAACAAAATCATAACTGATAAGAGTAGTGGATAACTTTGCAAACCACTGTCTAAAACCCTCCTTTAACCCATAGAGGCTTTTGAGAAGTCCGCAAACCTTATTGCCTTGAACAATCAATCTAAGAGGCAACTTTATATTAGAGATGGTAATATGTGACACCACCATTTAACTTAACACGAACACAACACACTAATATATGTTTAGATTTAATCTTAATGGGTTCGGATTAAAATAGATTGGCCTTGTTAAGATATGATTGTTTAATGAGTTGATAACGGGTCAACCCGTTTTTGACCCGTTATATCTATTATGTTCGGTTAAGAAAGTTAAAATTACAATTATATCCTTATACCAATAAGTAAAGTTATTAGCATTTTAATTTCAATATTTTTATTATTTAAATTTGTTGCCTAGATGACTAATATAAGAGGGGATTGAATTTGATTATATTAAAAAATTAATACTTATAAACCAAATATACAATATAAAATATAAACAGAATATGAAGCAGCAGGAAATATAAAGTGTAAGGATAAGAAGAAGCAGACTCAGCATTTTAACGAGGTTTAGCCCCACTGCCTACGTCCTCTCTTCAAGCTACCCCTTAAGGATCCCAAATTCACTATTCAATCTCCTTCAGGTGGAGATGAAAACCTATTACACCTTTGAGCAACACTACTACAAAGAATCTGTGTAGAACACCCTCTACACTTGCAATCATCTCACACTTTGTGATTCAACTATTTTCTGTGTAGAATAAGTTCTACACACGCAAGAGTTATATGCACCTTCTTACAAATACAATAGTTGATAGTGGGTAGATTATCAGAGTACACTCCTCAATGAGTGAAATTAGAACAATATAGCACAACATATATCTCTCTCAAAATGAATAAGGATTAAGGCACAAAACTTAAAGAATAGAGAATGAGGGCTTTGAGAAAATGATGTAAAACTTAGCAATTAATATGTAAGCTTTTGTTGTAATTTTTGTAAAACTCAAGTGAGCTATTTATAGGCAAATGAGTCTTCATATTCAAATTTGAAAATGTTCACATGTCAAATAAGAGCACTGTTCACTTTTCAAAATATTCAAATAAAAACATCTCCTTTTTATATTTGTCAAAGACAACTTCATTCATTTTTCAAAAAAATCAAATATAATCTTTTACTTTTCATACGTGACAAAATGAGCATGATTTATTTTTCAAACAAATTCATTTTCTTTTTGCATATGTCAAAAAAATACACAACCACATTTCAAGATTTTCAAAATCATCTATTTTTTTCATTTATCAAAAAAACACACAACCACCTTTCAAAATTTTCAAATAACACATGCACATGCTAAAGATGACAATTAATCATATTACAAAGTCAAATCTTTATGCATATGTGGAAAAATAATAATAATTTTTAAAATTAAATATTTTAATAAAATGCAAATGTAAAAAATGCAATTTGATACTTTATAAGAAAATATTAATTTTGAGCCTTAATCTAATTTCAAATTTTAAGAAATGTATAAAATTACTCTATGAGTTTCATTTGTAAACTTATTCTTCTTTTTACTCATGCTTGATTTCTTGATGTGCTTAGCTCTCTTCATGCATAGACAACTTGAGTTTGAGTCTTAAATTTATTTGTTATCATCAAAATCTATACATAGATATGAGACTTAAAAACTTGGGTTCTACAAAATTGTAATTTTGGACTTCTAGTTAGTTTTATATATATTTTTTTTATATATATTTTGTATTTTAATATTTATATAAAATTATACTAAATTTAATCAGGTTAAATGAGTTAATTTCGGGTCTGTTTAATCCATTTATATAAATGGGTTGAAGCAAGTCGGATTTTGGCATGTTAAATTATTTCATAGTATTCACTAAAGAGTAAAACAGGTTGACACAAGACAACTCATTATGTTAATGAGTCTTATTATGGTTTGAGATTTTGATACAATAAGTTTAACGAGTCGGATTCGGATTGACTTATATAGTATAATATAGATGTCTTGACACAATATAAACAGGATCCATCAATATGATTTCATAACCCTACTCCATATAGACTTCCTCATGCGTATAGCATTTAGTTGGTGAATATACCAATTTTTAATTACAACAACAAGAAGCAATAATTGAATAGAGATTATCTTAGCTACAGGAAAAAAGGTATCAAAGAAGTCTAACCCTTCTTCCTGAGTATATTTTTTGCCACCAGTTTGGCTTTATGTTTTTTTATAGTTCTATCAATCTTGTATTTAACTTGAAATACCCATTTCAACCCATGGTCTGTTTGTTTTTAGAAAGAGTAACAAACTTCTAAGTTTTATTTAACTCTAAAGTATTAAGTTCATTTTTCATAGTAGATTGTAATTTTGGGAATTTAATAACCTGTGTGAGGTTGATAATCTACTAGTAGAAAGGAAAGAAGAAATATGATAGAAATTACCTTTAGTGGAAGAACAATAAGTAGGATAAAGTGGAGGTTTTGCATTTGAATAAACATCGATATAGTTGTAGTCCTGCAAATGAGTAGTAGGTGCTTGTCTAACTTGAGAGGATTTCCTGATATGGGAGCTATTGGAAGTGTTGTAAGGGATAGCATGATTAGTATTTGAAAGGAGTTATTCACTAGATGAAATATGTTCATTAATAGGTAAAGTTAATGAAGAACTTTGATTAGAAGCAATAGGAGAGTTAGGAGAAGAAGAGTAACTATCATAGGAAGATTCTAAATGAGATAATAGAAAATAGTGATTATGAGATTTAGTAGGGACAATTGTAAAAGGAAAGCCACTATCATAGAATACAATGTTCCTAGAAATGAATACTTTGTTGGTGTTAAGGTCCATTATTTTGTAACCTTTAACATTAGAAATAGGGCTATAATTGAGCCGAGTTGAGTTGAGCTGAGCCGAGTTTTGACTTGCTGAGCTCGACTCAACTTAAAATATTGAGCTCGAATTCGATATTTTTATTTATTCTTTAGTCGAACTAGAGTCGATAAGATAAACTTCAAACTCGAGTGTGATTCTTTTTTTAATTTTTTGAATAAAGTTTAAAACTAAATAAATAAATAAAAAAAACTAATGATTAATATCTAACTAGTTTATATTTATCCATAATAACAATATGTTATAAAATTATATGCTTACATATATTATTAATAAATATATATAATATCATAACATATATATATTTCATACATGATTCCCACGTACTAATATATGAAATTATTAAATTTTATAGACTAATTATTGTAAAAATTATAAAATATAACTATGAAGTATATTCATTATACAGACATAAGTAAATTAGATTACATATTATATATTTAATTATAAAATAAGCAATGCTAGGGACAAACACCAGAGATAAGCGGCGGATAAACGCCAACTGATATGACATGATAAACAAAATGTTTTGAATCACTTTCCTTCAGTTTCAGATTCATTTCTTTATTGTTCAACTCACAGATATATGCAGTATACAACCAGCACCAAACACCACAGATTATCAATTGGCATTTGTCCGCCGCTTATCTTTAGTGTTTGTCCCTAGTATCTTTGTTAAAAAAGTGTTATACTTATATTATTAGCAATAAATATATATAACATATATATGTGTATATATTTATTGATATATGAATGAACTTTAATTGAGTTGAGCTAACGAGTTGGCTCGAACATAAACGAGCGAGTCTTAACGAGTTTTAGCCTAGTCAAGTAGAGTTTTGTCGGATATATTTCATTTACTAATCGAGCAAGTATATACTTTCACGAGCTAGTTTTTTTCACTAATCAAATTCGATTCAAGTTTAACCGAACGAGTACCAACCAGACTGTTGAGTAGGCAGGTTCATTTGCAGCCCTAATAAGAAAGGTAACCAAGAAAAATGCATTTGGTAGCTCTTGGATCAAATTTTTGTCTATGATTTTGAAGTTCAAAAGCAAAACAAAGGCAGTCAAAAATCTTGAAATGAGAGAGATTATGAGTTTTGTTAAAAAGCATTTTATAAGGTGTTTTATTTTTAAGAAGATGAGTGATAATTCTGTTTGTAATATGTGTTGTAGCTAGTACACAATCACTCCAAAAATATAAAAGTATATTTGCTTGAAACATTAATGCCGTAACTGTACTGAGTAAGTTTTGTTGTTTTCTTTCAACCACTCTATTTTGCTATAGAGTTTCTACCCAACTTTTTTGATATAATATATCATTTTCATTATCGAAATCAGTAAGAAAATATTCTAGTCCATATCTTATCTTATACTAGTTTGAAAGAGATATTAAATTGTTTTTGCAAAATTTTTTAAGTAAAAAAATATTCAGATTTAGCCTTAAGCATATACACCCAGGTATAACGTGTAAAGTCATTAACTATGGTTAGGCAAAATCTATAACTAGAATAAAAAATAATTACAAATGGACCCCAATGAATGAAATGAAATATTTTATTAGAATTTTTGTGAGATACGGGAAAATGAAGTTTTCTTCGCTTGGCCAAAGGACATATGTCACCGAAAATTTGACAATGAAGAGAAATAGAATAATCTAATTGTTTAAGAGAGGACAATCTTGAAGAAGAAACATGACCTAGTCTATATGCCAAATATATAATGGTTTTTGTGAAATGGCTAAAACAAAAAGATTTGAGTTAGACTGACATTTAATGCAGGAAGAAGCTTGTGATAAATGATAGAGTTCTTGTTTTTCAAATGCAATCCCAATCATCTTCTTCATTGATTACTCATGTAAAAGGTAATAGAACCAAAGAATGATAAACAAATATTGGAGTCATGGTTAGCTTAAAAATAGATAGGAGATTGAAAGAAAATGAAAGAACACATAAAATATTATGTAAAAAGAATATGCTATAAAGATAAAGAATGCCAATGTGTGTGGCCGATACAATATGACCATTGGGTAGGTTAATGAAGGCAGTAATTTTTTTGGAAGGAGAAGAATATAAAAAGGGTGAATAGATTATATAATTCGTTGCATTAGTGTCAAGAATCCAAGAATAATTAGATTTTGACTAATTAGATTTTGGAATAGAAGAAACAGAGTTGCAAGAAGTAATAAAAAGTGAGAAGAGGTACCAAAATTTACAGCTGCTGACGTATTCTGAGCATTTTGCGTGGATAAAGAAGGTTGAGAAGAATTGGCAAGTGCTATGAGTTTATTAAATTCTTTAAAGGAAAATATTTGTTGCTCATTATTGTTTTGAATATAGATCTCTCCAGTTAAGATAACAGCATGTGCAGAACACAAATTTCTTTACCCTTTTGTTCAGTCCACCCAAAAAGGTACCCATGAAGCTAAAAACACTAGTCAATTGTATGTCTATTATACCCACGATGTGTACAATGTACGGAAGACTTTTTGGACTTTTCTTTTGAGAATTTATATTGAGTAGCTGCTTGATTCGATTGCTTGACCAGTAAAGCACGAGTTTCATGAGGAACAGAATCAGTGAGTTGTCCTTAACTCTTCTCTTCAAATAACAAAGAAAATACTTTGGCCATACGAAGTAATGGGACAACAAGAAGTAATTCACTCCTAACATATGTATATGAGTCATTTAATCCAACAAAAAACTTCAAAATATAGTCAGATTGTTGTTGATGTAATAAGAATTTGAAAAGGTCACAAGTGCAAGTGGACATTTTTTAACAAGTACAAGTTGGAAAGGATCGATAGCTAACATATTCATCCCAAAGAGTTTTGAAAGCACTAAATATTCAATGATAGAGGAAGAACCTTGATTTTTGCATTTTTCAAGATGAAAAACTCTTGATCCATCACTCTTTAGGTATATATTCCTTAATTCATTGCAAAGATCAATAACTGAAACAACTTACAACAAGCTATTTCTAATTTCTTTAGAAATAGAATTCATCATCCAAAAAAGTACCAAATTATTGGCAAGTAATCAAGCTGTGTGAGCAACAGACTTAGCAATAATAGGAGGAATGAGTGAACCATCAATAAAAGAAACTTTGTTCTTGATAGTCAAGGCTATGATAATCGATCATCTCTAAGATACATAATTTTCTCCATTGAAGATCTTCGAGACTAAGAGGGCATTAGGGTTATCACTTGGATGAAGGTAATAAGGGCTAGAAGAATCATCTCATGGGATTGGAATAGCAAAATTGGTAGAACTAATAGGACCTATACCAAGAATTAATGAAAAAGCATAGATTTGTGTATGAGGCCACTACAAGATCTTGGAAAGGATTTTGTAATCTAGAAGAAATAAACGGAAGAAAGAAAGAAACATCAAGGTGAATTCACTTTGATAGAACGAGTTCAAAAAGGAAGAAAAGAACAAACGAATATGTAGAGGTAATTTCTAATCTGATACAATGCTAAGAACTTGATGAGACCTGCATGTTAAGAGCTTGACAAAAGCAGAGAAGTGAATGAAATTGTATTGAATAAATAATGTTTATGAGCTTTACAATATATTTTTATTAAAATAGATTGCTAATAATAGAATAACAAAAATGACAAAACAATAGTGCTACAAGTACATGAGCTTGTGTACCTTTTATGAAATTAGTGACGTGACATTATGCCATGTCAACCAAAATACTTAAAAAAAAGACAAAAATACGGATGAGAGGGAAATGGAAATAAAAAACACTTCGTAGTTAGACCAAAGCTCACAATACCGATGAGAGAGATTCGTCACTCATTTCAGTACATATATGTTTAAAAGGAAAATTTTTTTTTTCTTCTTTTTGTCATGATTCTTGTTGTTTCCTGCATTTTAGAAATGGGAGCAATTTGTAGTTAACGTAAAAAATTAGAAATTTAATTCTTTTTTTTTTCAATCCCAATTTCTAGAAAACCAGTCGCAATTCCAAACATCTATTTTTCTTTAGGTTACGTTTAGATATCAAGAGTGTTTGAGAGTGTTTGGAAGTGTTTGTGATTAGTAATAAAAAGTAGGTAAAAAATAATAATAAAATATTGAATAATAATGAAAAAGTAATGAATAGTAATAAAAATATGTAAAAAGTAATAATAAAGTAGTGAATAGTAATAGAAAGTGTTTAAAGAATTTTTGAGAATTTTTTTTAAACCAAACCTAGCTTAGATCTTCTCCAAAATACTCGTTTTAGAAATTTGTTCCAATTGCTAGAAACTACACACTTAAAAAAATCGACAATACATTTCACTTTATGAAGCAAAATAAAATTTAAAACAATTTGACACCAACTTCCATGTTTGGGTCCGAGTAGATTCCATTTTTAACCTCAATGTCTTCTCTTGTGAGCTTGCAAAAGAGGCAATAGTGAAGATTTTTCAAAGAATCTTGTTGGTGTCCGATGCGGCTGAGAGAAGGAAGAAATCATTGTGTATCATGGTGACATAGGTGTGAGACGGAGAGAAGAAGCGAAAGAGAGAGAGAGAGAGAGAGAGAGAGAGAGAGAGAGAGAGAGAGAGAGAGAGAGAGAGAGAGAGAGAGAGAGAGAGAGAGGAGAAGCCTCTGGAATGTTGTGTGAGCGAGAGAGAAAGATGGGGTAAAAAAGAGTGTCGGAGCCGAGTGAAGAAGAATTATAGGAGAGGAAAATGAAAGCAATGAGTATTGGACAGCCAAACTTGATTCATTTTATTTTTTCACGTGAATGACGTGTCCGCAAAATGTATCTCAAGCCGTGTGCAAAATGTATTTTTTATAACAAAAATACTAATTCTTCATCTCCAATTTGACTTTTTCTTCTTTCAACTTTAACTCCTTATTTTCAATATGCGAACCTATACTCCAACAAGAGATCACTCAGATATGTGGAAGGTGTGGTAAACTCGTGAAAACAAGCGAGGGTCAAGATTTGGTTTATGAAGAAACTACGTGAGAAACTATTGAAGACTGATGCAGTTTTCTATATAAGCTATATTTAATTTTTTGTTATTATTAGTCATCTGATTTATTACTCTACTTTGGAACAATATTTTATTAATTGTTGCTATTCTCAAGATGGCATATAGGATGTATTTGGTGAATTGTAAATGTTAGAGCATCCAGAATCAATCAAAGAAAATGTTGGTTGAAGTTCTCGTCAAGATGCATGCATGGCATATAAGTTTCGTATTTTTCTGCAATCTAATTTCTAAAACCAACAAAAACTCGTGTCTATTATATTGTCAACTTTTATCCTCGACTGGTTGACATGCATACTACATTGAGATATTTAACCAAGTGGTGGAGTACTTCTTATACATATATATATATATATCCATCACTACAATAAAAAAATAAGTATATATAACTAATTAACTGTATATAAAAGGACTATTTGTAATGAAAATAGATTGTTTTCATTGTAAATAGTCATTTTAATTGCACTTAATTAGTCATATATATCTGTTTTTCTTATAGTGTATGAACCATGTCCAGAAACAAAGTTATGTGATTAGAGAGTATTTGGAGTTGCATCACTTGCCTAGAGAACTGAAAGATTCTAATTTGCATGTTGAAGGTGGGATTGCTATCATAGGTTGAGTAATTCTTAGCGAGTAATTAGTTTTTGTATTGAAGGAATAATTTGGTTAATGGTTGACTTTGGAGTCATAAGAACTCAACTTAAAATTTATGTAAAATATGAAATATGAGATGAAATGTTGAGAATTTGAACTCGGATTGATACCTGCATCTTAAATCGTCATTTATTCAAAAAAAATTAAATTGATAAGAACTAGTAAATTTAAGTATTTAACTTATAGTGCAAATTGACTGGTTTTTGCCATGGTCTTCATCATCTTCGCCGACAGAAATAAATTCTCAAGAGCTTCATTATCAAATTAAAATCATGGATTTGATAAACTAATAGCACTAGCTTGGTCATGGAGAAATTGAATATACACAAAATTGAAGGCGCTGCTAAACAACAATTTTCACGCTAGGGAGATAGTTATCATCATCTAATGCATTATTGCGCCCATATATAAGATCTGCAATATTTCTGGATATATGCAAGTTTGAATTGTGAATGCCCAAAAGAAAAAAGAGGAGAAAAAAAAAAACAATTGAAAAACAAAAGAGACATGATCATGTAATCCAACTATGTTTGTATTTATTATTGCTACTTCTCAAAGTGAATACATTAAGATCAGATATATGCAATCCACATGGGGTAGTACTGATGATGTCTTTAGATGTTTTCCATTAGTTTAGTGGAAATCAATCTCAAGTCCTGGCACATGAGTCTATTCAAACCACTTCAGTGGTGGCTTCTGAAGTTCTTGCACTAGTCCATAAGATAGATATCCAGAAAAAAGTAAGAAAAAAACAAAAGGGAAGACAAGCAAACATTCCAAACTGTACATACAAAGAAATGACCTGGAAGTACTTTCAAAGAGGATAAGAGAAGGGGAAAAAAAGCAAACTATTTGGAGACTTTCTTTCTCTCATGATTCTTACATCAACAATATTAATTAAGAACAATATTTTAATTAACAAGGGTAAATATACAGTATCATAGAGGGCCATTGGAAATTGGTGCTCCTCTCTTGATGCTATCCATGTTGGTCGTTTCATAGACAGGCAGACCACTTGAATAGTCACCCAAGTCATAGTTTTGCAACTCAAACAGATCAGAACTTGAATCACTTTCTGCACCATCATCAACCTCACCAAATTTCCTGAATTCCTTCTCTTCTGACGGATATTTCTCCATCCAAATCCTACCTTTCTCCGCATATCCGCTTCCCATATTCTTGTTTTTTTCTGGGATTAGCCCATTGCTGAATGTGAATTTTTCATCCAACCAAGATAATTCTTTGTTTCTAATCTTGTCATCCAAGACCTCATTATGTAAGGTCGTGGATCTCGCCTCATGACCACTGTTCTTTGACAAACACGCCACTTGTTTGTGATGATCTGAATAGCTTCTAAATTCCTTATAGCTCTTTGTAGGTGTTTGTGCATAAGGAGGAGGTGTTCTGAAACCTGAGCTTGAAGAAGAATATATAGACTTGGAATCAGCTGTGCTTGAGCTTCGAAAATGACTAATGCTGCTCCTCCTCTTCCTTCTTCCTCCAGGGCTCTCCTCTTCATCTTTCATAGACTGTGAGGCAGATTTTGATTTCTTTTTCTTAGAAGCTGATTGGCTGAAGAGAGAATTCAAGAAACTAGCCAACCTCCCACCTGGAGAGCTAGGTTGCTTGTACTTCTTCTCCTTCATGATTTGCTTTTCCACTCCATGATGTTGTTGAGGAAGAGAGTTTCTCATTGCCGGCACATCTAAGCTCATTCTGCCTACTCTATAACCCTGCCTTTGATCATCTCTCGCCATCTTCTGAGTAAAGTTTGTACTATTATAGCCAGCACCTTCATGGTATCCAGAGAAGTACCTCGAGGCCTCAAATACGTCAAGCTCACCAGAATCATTCCTTCGGTGGAATGATTTCTTATAAAATTTACATGGGTCTGAAATGGCTGTGGTGGACATGGCTGAAACTCCAAACTGATCTCTCTGATGGGGTATATGGCACTTGTTTGAAAGTAATGTTACAGGTGTTAAGGGTATTTATGGGGAGGAGAGCTTAGAAATTAGGGGAGGTTTATGAGATTGTAGAGAGATAAATGGGTTAGAAATGATTGAGACTAGTGGGGGGAAGGTCGCTTTATAATAATCAATTGCTGGGTCTGAAATATTATATGATGGCGTATTTAGAGGTTATTTATTGGGAGAGACCCACATGATGTGAAATTGTGCTTAGTTACTGAAGAGAGTGGGGAACAAAGGACACTTAACTTTTTCTTACTTCTCATACTAAGAAAACCGGAGATCATCAGAGCTGTGTTCCTTGGATTCCTGGCTTCTGTTCTGTTTTTAGTGGGTATTGTCTTTCAACTTGCAAGTCCCTGTTGCTTATGCACAAAGGGCAGGTATATATATATACTACTTCCTGACCCATATGTACACATGATCATTAGAGGAGAATTTATCATAGATCCCACTCCCCCTTTTGAGAGCTTGGAACTCACTCTTCTAACTAATGGAGAATCTTTACCTGAAATTAAAGTAATATTGTTTGCTAAGAAATCTTTGACTGCCATAAAATACCTATGGCCCAGTAATATTTGGCTGCCTCCTCTTTTTATAAGTCAGTCTGGAGTTTGAGCGTTTTGGTAAAATTAGCCTCCTAGAGGGTCGTTTTCCAGCCTAAATATATAATGGGTTAACTTCGACATATATATCAATTTGTACCATAAAGGAAGACAAAATATAATTAGGTTGTGTACCAAAGTGAATTATTAACATGGAGGATGATGATGTTGATGATAGAAGACTTCAGTACCATATATCACTGATCCTCTGATCTTAAACCGTAATAGAGCCAAGAATATATGAAATATAAAATAGCACTTGAAAGTTATGTAACTGAAAACAGACAAGAGTCAAGACAGTTTACTAAACTACTGACAGATGCATGTGAACAGCATTTGAGTACATAAATGACTGTAACAAGTTTTCTTTCTGAGACATCCATGCCAGCCTTTATCATGCGCTCTAATTAAATGCAGTGCGAGTACTATGATCATCAGCAAAATCGAAAATTTCAAATGTACTACTACAACATCATCTACTGTGAAGTCCCACCAAAAGAGAAAAAAAGAATTATGTAGAATGACCTTTTTTGGTGTAAAGAACCAGACATAATACATTTATAAGTTAAAAACATAAACTTTATTTTCTTTTCAAGATTATTGGGGTTAGTCAATAGATTTTAGCCCAATAAACGCAAAGTTATACTCCCCCATTCCCTGGTGTCGGGGCAATGGTCACAAGTGGAGCGCCTGTGGGCACTAGCACACATGTTCACGGCCGGGCGGGCTCGAACTAAAGAAACCGCACATCGACGTGCATGCTGTCCTCTTTGTGCATTATGTCTCAACCTTGAAGAATATGTCAAAAGCCAATTGTTAAAGTGAGAGAGACGATCACGACAGTTTAATTAAGATCTTAGGGTCCGATAGTCTTTTTTTTTTTTTCTTTCGCATGAACAATATATATATATATATTGTTCCAAATTAAACTGGATGGTCCCGGCCTTTCTGATCTTAATTAGCTGCATTCAGTAGCACGAAAGCGCCACAGCCCACACAAGCCCGCCCGCGCCCCAATGCATCCTTTTCTGATCTTTGTTACAATCTAATTAACTTCCTGTGTCACTATCCGAAAGAAGCTTTACTGATAGTGAGTGCTGAGAACTGGTTGAATAGATATTGCAGCTTTCACAGCCAGCTAGCACTCCTGCATCCGCGAGCAAAACGTGCACAGTTCGACATAAGCGGCCATGCATATACATACTAGGTGGGTTCCTAATTAATTATTGCAATATACTACTGAAATAAATGGTTGCCAAGGCTGTGAATTGTGATCATTCAAAATTCTAGCGTGCTGAAACTATAATTTCTTTAAAATGAGCCCCCTATAAATCCCACGCTACAAAAAAGTTATTTATAAACTGTCAGTTATTTGAATATATTTTTATAAATAATTCATCACAAATATATATATATATTTTTAATGTCATTTACCAAAAAGGTGAGATTTGGGGTGCATATATATATATATATATATTAAATATATTTTTTCTAGTTCTAGTAGTTCTAATTAAATATATATATTAGATGTCTAGCTAGAGGAACTTTAATTTGGTAATGCCTAATATAAGACGATCTCACGCTTGCAAGATCGATATGCTATTTTCAGCATTCTATATGATTACGGATTCCTAAAACATAAACGGACGATATTGCTTTTCGGATTATTTAGATACCTAGATATACCACAAAATGGGCCATACGTAGTAAGAAACCAACCACAAATTGGCTGTAGTGTAGATCATGAAATGACTAAACTCATTTAACCATATCTATGGTGCCCCATATCTAAGGTGTAGGAAGGGCCTACGCCAAGAAAACAGATACACCTGATTGAAGGAGGGTGGCCGCACATGTTTTGCACATTTGGCCCACTTTTAGGATCACAATCAATCTGGAGCCATTGGCCATCGAACAGTTTTCGCCACACAACTTGCCACCCTATCGATCGTATCTTCATCGACATTTGTTTAGCTAATCTCTTGATACTGGAAGCTGATTCAGGATAGATGATACTGATGTAAAGACTAACAGACATGTATTTGACCAAGTTGAATTTGCTGTTGTATTGATGGTGTATATATAGAGTTACATACGACAGCCAACACCTAATATTATTGCTGTAGATAAGTACAATAATTCAAAACTTAAACCCGTTCTCTAACAACTGAGTTTTCAAAATTATGCATTGACAGTGTTGAAATACCATGTGATAGAAGATCAGTGCAAGAATGGCAAAAAATTGGAATATTTAATTATCTGATTAGGACAATTTTGAGTATATTTTAATATTTTAGTCATAACTTTACCTACAAGTATCAAAATCGTGCATATGATCTTAATTCAGAAAGTTTTTTTCAGCGTGCATATTGTGGTCACTCAACTATGCTCGATATGCATCTTTTTCGAGGTTAAAATCTCCTATGTTTTTATTTGTATTCCTAATTTTTTTTATTATTTTTTCATTTAGTAGCAATATTTCATTTGTGGTTTAGGTGAATCTAATTTGGGTCAGATTTATGTCAGAGTACTTTTTTAATTATATATTTTCTTTGGGCATGATTATTGGATTTTTTTTTTTTTTGATATAATTTTGATATTGTCAATTTTCAACTATTACAATCCGGCTTGTGAGTTGATTTTATTATTTTTTTAAATTGATAATTTTGAATTGAAGGTCAGAGTCGTTTCTCTATTTTAGGTGATTATCTTGCTTTTCTTTATTGTAAATTATCTATTAAAATTAATTAATCCACCTAATAATCGCTGTTATGTGGGACATCATCTTTTATAATCTTTGTTTTGATCATTCAACAGGTTTGGATATGCTTTGCTGCTTTCTTTTATTCTGCACCATATATTCTTAAAGTCACCTTCCATGGTCCTGGTTTTCCGATGAGTCGCATCACCCAGCCCCATGTTCTCCCCGTCTTGTGCCCATCTTCAGAAGAAACATTGGATCTGAACAAAACAAATTAGTCGGCTTGATTTGGAGCTCTCATAGATTGAGCTTAATAATTGCTCAGGGATAACGAAAGCCCCCAACATTGATCTTATCAAGGCTTTGTTAAGACTCTGACCCAACTGTCCATTCTAGGATAGTTTCGGCCCATGAAAAGTAGAGATCTTGGTTACGTAAAAAGGCCCAATTTCTGGCCCCACAAGACTCACCTTGTGCCCCTATAACTAGGCAATAATGGGCATTTACCCCAAAAGTTGTCGCCCAAACTCACCCCAAAGCGGGCATAGTCTCTGATTGCTAGTCTGCAATCTCCAATGGGCTGCAGGTACTCGGGTTTAAATGAGCTGTTGTGCTAAATCTTGTTGGTGAAGAAACAGATGAGATAAGATAAAGAAGAATATATTTTGGAGATAGGAATAGAAAGGATCGAACGATATTGAGCATGAAATGGAATGGAACTTTCACTACAAAAAAAAATGAACATTTGTGAAAAAAAATTTGTAACCATTATTTGCGATAAAAATATATTTATTTTAACAGAAAATAGTTAGTTTGATAGAAAATAACTAGTCACAAATAAACAAATTTCTTATAGAATTCTAGTTATGCTAGATTCATAGATCTGAGAAATCATAAAAAGGGTTAAAGAATGCTGTATATGTCCTCCATCTACAGGACATGAACCAAGTTCTGTAACTTTTCCATTGTCCAAATATAAACGTGGCAACTCTAGCTACACATATAGTGCTCTATGACTAAACAGGCACCTGGAAAGGGTCACGTACGCTTTATGGCTTTGCAGGAAAAAAAGAAAACATCGAAGTAGGTTCAAAGTATATACTATAAGATGAAAAGGTTGGTACCCCATAATTAAGATATGTAATGCGATCGTTCCGCATGTGGTCTGCGTCAATGCTCTTATCTTTTGAAAAAAATCAACGAAGTACTCACGTCGATCTAATAATATTATATATCTTATGATCCCCATGATTATAAGAACGTCAATATATTGTCTTTACATGTTAATATATTATACTTCGATCAGTACTTGTATATATATATATATATATATTATCATTGTTAAGAGAATTAAGCAGATGAGAGTGCATGCTTTCCCTCGTGCGGTGTTGATCTTTTGTATCTTACATCGGTTCAAAAAGGTCTCTGATCATATGTATACATGACAATTAAGTAGTACATACCCTAAACTATCAACCTTTCAGATAAATATGATCAGCTTTTCTCCTAAACTTGCAAACAGAGACACATGTTAATTTACGAGAGATCTCTCGTAATTAAAGATAGATAATAAAAAAGCTCAAATTTAATTGACAATAAATTAAAGAGACTTGATCCTAACTAAGCTTTTAGAGTTTGTTCAAGAAATTTTAGAGGATGTCAATTCATATCAATATAATTAATACTAAATATCTTCAACATTCATGTGTTTTGTGTGCTCCACACTACAAGAAAAATATGTATAAATAACCAATTAATTGTAACCAAAATGATCGTTTTCGTTGAAAATAATTTTTAATTTGCAACATTCTTTCTTATTTTTTGCGACGAAATTTGGTGTCGCAAAAGGCCTATTTTCTTGTAGTGCCAACTCATGGTGACAGCTAATTATAAAAAGAAAAATGATAATTTACAATTATTTTACAACTTTATATGAAATAGAGGATACATAACTTTGTATTATTATTAAAAATTTATTTTTAATAGAGTGACATGATCATTTTATTAATTGTTTGAAAACAAATAATAAAATAATTGTAGATATATCATTACTGCTTAGTTGTTTATAAGGGAATCGGGAAATACATATATGGGCCCAATCTGATGATCTCAACTAAGGCCTAGAACGGTGATCTATATTTAATTTAGTTCTTATGGATTTTGGATGGTTTTGGGCCTCTTTTGTAAGAATATGAGTCGAACGAGGAACGAAATGAAGAACATCACAAGGAGAAATTGGAAATAAAATTTGGTCACTAAAAGGAAGTCGACAATAATGATGATCTCTAGCAGCTTGGTCCCAGGGGCCGGTTTGATGTTGAGCATAAATATATAAAGCCATTAATACCATTAAAATTGAGAAATTATATTTATTATTCTCTCAATATTTCATAATATAGTATATTAAAATGATTGACTTACGAAAAAATTTTCACAACCTCTTATTATTCATACAACTTTCACACACCACATTTTTTTTTATTAAATATTTGATATATAGATAATAAATAAATAAAAATTAATTTAATTTAAAAAGAAAAAATTCAAAATAAAAATATTAGAAAATTAAAAAAATTAAAAGAAAATTAAGAAATGGTAGTGTGTGGAAGTTGAGGAGGTTGTATAGAACTTTCCAATAAAAAAATGATGATGAAACAGAGTGCTGCAAATGGTATTACTCATCTAAATTATATTGTATAGTACAATTATTCTTAAAGGTTGTGGACCTGTTCCTATAAATTAGAGGACTATAGAGGGAGGGGAATTTTGGCGGGGAGTAGGCCATCCACATCCAATATTAGTTTACCTTTATGAGCTTTAAATATACAAAATACAATAATAATTCACATATGGAAGAGAGAGAGAGAAGATGGAACAATATCAAAGATAATGAAAATAATTTTATGCATAATACTATATATTCAACGTAAATCACAAGTTCTAGTACTACGCACTACTACTACTGGTTAACTTTAATATTGTTGAGAAAAATGTGAAAGCAACAGATGAGAGAAAATTATGGCAAAGTCATGCCCTTGAAATTAATAGTAAAAAAATAATCAAAAAATGCATAAATATATCATTATAAGAAAAATGGATAATAATGACTAAATATTTATGACGAAAATTACTATTAACAATTAAACAAACTATTAATAATTAAAATAGACTATTTACGATTAATAAATAATAGTAAATAAGTAGTTTTCTTGTAGTGTAGTGTATGTTCAATATCCCATTTTAGGTAAGTCTTTCTACCTAAAATATTTCATAATATAGTATATCAAAATGATTGATATCAAAGATTCAAATGTTTATATGTTTGATTAGAAGAAAAATATTGATGCAGGGGTATCTGAGATAAATGATGTTGAACTGTCTGATTGCACATTGATGGCGCTGAAATACCATGAGTTGGTAGATCAGCGCAAGGGCAGGAAGTGATTATGATATCTTTCTAATTGGGGCAGTTTTGGGTGTGTTTCAGTCTTTTCGTCATTACTTTGGCTACGAATGTCAGAATCGCACATAAGACTCCAATTCGGAAAGTTCTTTTCGATGCGCACGTTGTCCACATTGAGCATGGCTCCATATGCCTTTTTTTGGACCTCAAATTCTGCTGTTTTTCCTTCCGAATCATTATTTTAGTTATTTTTTACTATTTTTTATAATATTTCGTTTGTCAGTTAGGAAGTAATTTTAAACTCGATTTGGGCCGAATTTTTCGCAAATTACTTATTTTATTTTGAATTTCAATTTAACGTGATTTTCGAAATTTTGCCCTTTTTGGTAAAATTCGAGTTTTTGGCTATACAGTCCAATTTGTAAAATGATTTTTGACATTACTTGATTTCATAATATTCAGTTGAACCTCAGAGATATATTCTCTGTATTTTAGACGATTTTTTTGTGTTTTTTTCTGTAAATCATCTGTTGAAATTAATTTACAAAATAATCACTATTCTGTCTGGTGTCAAATATATCTAATAATGCAGATTTATTTAAAAAGTAATATACAATTAAGTTATTAACCCTTTGTACACACGTCTCTAGCTTTTTAAGTTTGAAAAATGCTAGTACGTCCTACGACTCTCAAATGTGCCTAGCTATCAAAATTCAAATGTATCTACATATATATATATATATATATATATTTTTTATTTAATAATTAAGACTATTTAAAAAATTATTTATACTAGTTTGTATCGTAGAGGGGGGAGTTGAAAAAATTAAAATTCCGGTGGTGGCCGGTGTACTATGCATTAACTAAGCAGTGAACAACCCGATAGGCTATGGACATCAGCTTCAGTCATTATCTGTCCACTTCCAAAGCTCGACAACTGTAAATTATAGAGAGAGAGGGCGCGCGCTCCATTCCAAAGCTTCAGACCTCGGGAGCATGCTAACCAATCTTATGTCGACACACATTTGGTACTCTGTGTTGTGCTTTTCTTCGAAAGCGATGCTTTTCTTTCTTTTTAGAAGGCTCCCCTCTCTGCCAGCTTGTGTCATGTGTGTCCTTCAACCCACTTCTTTTCGCCAGGAGTACTCAGAGTCAGGATGGACAGAATTACTAAACCCTCAAAAAAAAAAAAGCTCTTGCATGCAGTACGTACACCATGTCGTCTTGTCTCTTCTAGTGTGTCCCCATGCAATTATTCCAATATTTATTTTACCATCCATTTCTTGAATAAAAATAAATAAGAAAAGATCACCTTCGGCTCAAGTACACCACTTCTCTTTCGATCGTATACATAATATTATTTGTTTGAACTGATCAAATCATGATCAGTCTTAAAGTACTCGAGGAAGTCTTCTCAAAGAGCTTGATGGCATGCACTACTGTGACTGAGCTCTTTCGCCAGCCCGTACGTACATAATATTCTTAATCGAAAGCTTTTTAAAAGGTGGTCTCAGCTTCTTTGCGAGGGGATCAGGATTTTCAACAGTGAAACATTATTTCCCGACCTCTGATCTTCTGGTGTCCTCCCATATTAATATCCCCACTAGATTAGCCTAGCTACTAGTACTAGCCATCTATATATCTTCAAATATTACTTGGATATAGCCTAGCTTTCATGTTACTTTTAAATAATATTAGTGGTGGGCTGCATATCACCATATAGGCCGGTACCTTCGACTTTCGAGTGATGAGAAACGTCGTCGTACGTAGTATGGCAAACGACAGGACAAGCACCCACATGACATGCATATTTATACGGTGGTAGATCGATGGGCGTCGGAAATGCATGTGCAGCTTAATCGTATCATACAATATATGACGACGATCGATCCATCGATCTCACATATAAATTTGGGTTTCTCACGACCATTTTCCTCATGTCCTTAAATACAAACAAAGCTGAAATTTTGATCCTCGTCGCATATTGGAAGTTAGTGACTTGTCATTTCAGCTAGCAAAAGAAACAAAGATCATGTAGGACAAGATATATAGGATTGAGATTAGTCATTAGAGGATCAAAAAAAGAATATTCTCTCTCCACATTCTCTCTTCGTATAGGCATTTTTTGGCGAGCCCTTTCCTTTTTTCGTCCGTTCCTGGGATGGGGTAAATCGGAGCTTTGGCACCGTTCACCCTCTCCCCTATCATTTACTCTTGTCCAGCATTTTTCTATTGCTTTACGTTGGGTTTTTAGTTTGTTAGAGAAATCAAACCTCTCTTCGTTAGTCTGCTGCTAGTCGGCCTTTCTCAACCAACACGCATCATACCATTAGCTTCTACTGGTGCCGATCTTCGAGTTTGGAGGGAGACTCTGATGTTCCAATGGGCAAGTGGTCTTCACGCGCGGCCTTTGCTGAGCGCGTGGCCCACTCACAAAGGCTTTCTGGAGCTTGTTTGGTGGCTACGCGCGTCGCAGGCGTCCTCAGCAGCCCTCAATCTGTCAGATCAGGCCATGGGCATTTTTGTTCTAGTGGCGCGTGGTTCATACGCGTCATCGGCAGTTGGTCTTATGCCAGTGATCGGTGTTTGTGGTGGTTCTTTCTGTTTTCTCGGTTATTTTTTGTTTTGTTGGTTTTGATTGTTTTTTTGTGTGTGTATGTTTTGTGTTATATTTGGTGTATAGTTCCTTTGTTTTTGTTTGCAGAGATCCATTAGATCTAGATGGGATGATGGCCGGTATCGAGGGGTTGAGTTGAGGAGGGGTTTCCTTCCAAAAATTCGTTGTTCGGGCTACGATTTTCGGCTTTGGTTTTAGCCGAATATAGCGGTGTGATTCTTGTGGGTTTGGGACCGCCAAGCCACAGTTTTTTATCTATTTCCATTCGCCACCTACCTGGGCGCGGTCTTCTGTAGATTGTTTAGTTTGATGGTTTAGTTTGTTTAGTTTGTGACTTGTGTATTTTGGTGGTTTAGTTTGGTAGTCTAGTTTGTTTAATTTGTATAGTTAGGCTGTCACTCTACTATGGATAGAGTTAGGCTATCTCTTAGATGGTATTCTTTGAGATGTTGCAGTTAGGGTTAGACCATGTTAGTCACTATTGAGTGTCTTGGAGAGCTACATACCAGAGTTTAGTTGTCTTGTAACACATGTTTTAAGATTATTTATAATGTCATTATCTATGAATGAAATATGTTTCATTATAAAATAAAAAAATAAAATAATAATAATAATAAATAAATAAAAAAGATTAGTCATTTGAGTACTCTTGCCTATAACTCTAGGGTTTTATCAGTACTCAAAAGTAGATTTCTATGGCGGGATATATATCAGCTATCTAGCTAGGCTGTATTTGCTTAATAAAATCGTACTTTCTAATGTCAACTATTAGTGCCTAATTAATTAATTTATTTTCCCTTCTAGAAATTGTTTGTTGGTATTTTTTATTACGGTATAATTTCTAATCTATAAGGATATTTTCGTTTGGTTAATTAATTTCTGTATAATTAAATGCTTAAATGATAGTGATATATGGGAAAAGCATAATATAGTACTGAAGGTATTTATAAACTCAAATTCATGTCCTTGATCCGGAAATTGTTGCATCATTTTCTAACTAGAGTACAATATATGTTTACAAATAAAACAATAAAGACTTTTGATGGGAAACAATTAGCTAGGTGTGTTTGTTGTTCTTATTCCTTATGTAGTGTTGCCTTCCCAAATTCCAATTACCCCTCCTGATTCTCGCATCAATTTCTTAAAAAGATATTAGGTCATCGTGCATGGGACATTTTCCAATGTTTGTATTCAAGAAATTAGTGGTTGGATCATTAAAAGACAATTGATTTAAAGATGTTTTTATATTTTTAAGCAGTTGTATTGTATATAGAGTCTAACTTGAAGTACTGGGGAATAGGAAGGGGCTAAAAAATGCTCTCTACCTCTCTGCTCTCTCCCTAGGGTTTTTTCCTTAGATGGCACCGCTGGGGGGTGTGAGCAGCCCCCCCCTCTCTCTCCCCTTTTCCTCCCTCATTTCTCCTTTCCCCCCCTTTCTCCATCCTCCACATCTCTCTTTCTCGCAATTTTTTCTCAGTTTTTTATTCTATTTTGGGATTTTCTCCATCCCATCCTCCTCCCCCCTTCTTCGGTCTCCCCAGCTGTACCCCACTCTCAGTCTCCTTCCAGTCCTCTTCTTTCCTTTCTTTTTTTGTAGTTTGTTTTGTTTTGTTTGTTGGTTTTGCAGGATCCGAGTCGGCGTAGAGGCGACATTCGTCGACTAGGTAGACCTCTGCTGCTGGGACTCCGCATGCGTGATGCCGCTCTCCTCCTAAGGTGCCAATCTCTTAGACGCATCGGAAGTGTGAAGATCGGAGCAACGTGTGCTTCACTTGCACCCCTCACAGGCATCTCCTATGCACCTTCGCCAGAGGGATCTGCATCCACGCGCGTGGGCGGAGGAGACAGGGATCCCGACGGTCCAGTCTCTATCATTCTCGTCCTCAGTCAAGCGACACGTGGTCTCCATGCGCCACTGTCCGCAGTGGTTTTCCTGGATGACCGGTTTTTTTTTCCCTAACGTTGAAAATCGGTGCCGGATTTTTCAGTTATTTTAGTTTATGTTTGTTGTCTTGTTGATAAATTCCAAAAATAGTTAGTCTCTAGGACTTGGGGTTTTATTCCCTTTATGGTCTTTAGAGTTTGTCCCCATTATGGGGTTTTGTTTTTCTTAGTGGTTGGTTGTTTAAAGGGCTAGAAATGGTCAGTACACTTTAGTGTATTGGGGAACTCAAATTGTTGATTGGTAACTTGTATCTCAAGTTAACTTGTAATACCCTGTAATTTAGTGAATGAAATGTTTCCGCTTAAAAAAAAAACCTGAAGTACTAGAACAACATGAGGGTGTTTTCTTTTTTACCCTTTTTTAAAATCAATTTGAATTTTTGTAACTTACGGTATATACAGTACAGCTATACCACATCCACATTCGGGACGTTTATAATGCAATCTAGGTACCCACTCCGATTAATCTAGCCCTCTAGGCAGGTATTCAGTTATGAAAAATCTGGGTATTGATCGATCAAGTTGGTACTGAATATTCAAATTTTCAAAAAAAAATTTTTAAAAGAAGGGTTACAAATCCAAAACGATGCGTTCTGAATAACAATATTCAACGCACGCTGTTTTATCTATAAGCTAATTTTTTTAAAATATAAAATTTGAATCTGATTATGAGTACACCGGCGGCTATTATTTTGGAACCTGGATGATATAATTGTACCCACAACCAAATAGGTGAGGGTACAAAATCCAGATACCGGCTCGGATAAAATTTGGATGGATACCTTAGGGCCTGTTCATCCAGGCCGGGTGTACCCGGTCTGGTTTAAAATTTTATTTATTTCTTAACACTTTTGAAATTTTTTTTTTTAAAATGTTTAAGGAAATTTTGAATCCGGGTTCCGGATTTGAGAATCCGGAACCCGGATGAACACCTATAGATACCTAGTCAGATCATGAAGTACCCCGATTATCTAAATTCAAGACTAGAGCACAAAAATTGGCCGGATGCATAGGCCTACAGCTTGAAATTAGGTGAAGGGAAAACTAACAAATGTTTTGATGACAAACATGGCCAAAACTAGAGGTGTTCATTCGGGTTCCGGATTTGGGAATCCAAAACCCGGATTTAAAATTTCCTTAAACATTTTAAAAAAAAAATTTAAAAATGTTAAGAAACAAATAAAATTTTAAACTGGGCCGAGTACAACCCGGCCTGAATGAACTGGCCTAGCCAAAACTCTATATGCTATCAGGCTTGACGTTAGACTAGATCAGAAATATCTTCCTCATGTTCTTGTTCAAATTAATTGAGGGTTTCCAGTTGGAAAAATAAAAGATACGACATCATGAAGTACTCAACCAAACAAAATTTATTTTCTACCTCTAAACACCCAACTTTTAATTCACTAAATTCATATAACTCAAAACTTTTTTAAGCGTGGAATTCACTTTTTTTTTTCAATTCGATATTTTTTACACGTGAAACCAGAACTATTCACCTGACGTGGCTCGATAAGGGCATTTCCAACCCAACAATAAGTTCTACCATTTGGCCGCTCACCTATTTGGCCGATTACCTGATATATATATATATATACATATATTAAAAACCTTTTGGAATCTTCAATCGTACGAGGCAAATAAGCGTTTATCAAAAAAAAAAAAGGTCTGAGACCGAGAAGCACTTGAAACTGGTTTATTGTCGATCCTCATGATCCTGACAAGCCCAGTCGAAAGTCAAGTTACCAGACCCAAGAAGCTTGACTTGCTCCCTCGAGAGCTGCTGTGACGATGTTCCCAGGATTGTCGTAGATGATTTGCAAACATGGAGATCTGTTTTGCATGAAGCGGGCCATCACTACATGAAAAACGGGTAAAAATAATTAATATAATGCAATCAAAATAATTATTTTGACTAAAAATAATTTTTTGTGACATTTTTTTCTATTTTTTATGACAAAATTTGATGTCACAAAGAACTTATTTTCTTGTAGCGTTTATCTCCGGATGGGATTTACACAATGGGTAAATAATTTTCAGTCCTGGAATGTGGTCTTAGACCATACCGGCCATGTCCTTGAACCGCTGGAGATCACCACGGTCATGGCCATCGGAACGATCACTCCTCCCAACTGTGTCGACCAGACCACATATTCTGCCGAGAGACCGAACAAGATAACTGGTATGAAGTCTTCCAAAAGCGGAAGAAGTTTCTCGATCGTTTTGGGGAAAAATAAACAGGTTGGTTAAGTGATAATACCAACAAAAACTTACCACCTTTTTTAATTTCTCATAAATATACATAAATTTATTTTAATATTTAAACATATTTAAATTTATCTTATATAATTTCATAAAATTCATACTATCATGTTATTAATAAAGAATTCACTTCACAAGCTCAATATTCCAAATGGGACGTAATTACCTCGATGTACTGTATGTATAACTTTTAAAAACTTAAGATGGAAAAAGGAGAGAAGATCAGGTGCCTAGCCTGAGCCCCTCTGACATCCGAATAAGTAGTGAACTTGAACCAAGAATAACAACACCTACATAAACCAAAGACTAGGTACTCATGAAGCTAATTGGGGTATTGTGTTTGCTTTGGCCTTATGAAGAGATTCTTATACTCTGATCGGACAGTGGGAGCGCTAGCTGGAATATTATTGTCGATCATCTTTCCCAGCCAGGTGAAGCTAGAAGGGTGTGATTATCATGATGAAAATCACCAGATTAAAATCATGGCAGATCAGGAAGACAGCATAAAGAATATTAAATATTGGACAACGTAAGTCACCCATGCATGGGAGGGCAGGGCAGGGCAGGGCAGGGCAGGGCAGGCTTGCACTCCGGGTCATGTCATCCGATCCGGACTCCAGATTACTAAATAATGCTGAGGCACCTTACCCAAAGTTAATTAGTGACAGTACTGGAGGTCTACCTGGATGACATGATTGTGATATCTTCAAAAACCCTCCCTCCAAAGTGATTCTCTATCCCTCAATATTTGATGGCCCAAAAATATTATGCCCATAACTGTCCTAATCAGAAGACGATTCTCTAATATTGGAACTTATGCATATCTCCTAATCGCTATCATGTCTTCGTGAATTTCTCATCAAGTTCTAACAATATGTAAGGAATTTAGAATTCTGATCAAGTTGATATGTTGGATGAAATTGCTAAATATTACCATACTTATAATATAATATATTCATAAATATATTTTAACATATGTTTGATATTATGAGTATTTATGTTCTAGCATATTTAATTTATTGTGTAAATAATTATATTTCCATATTTTTTCTTTGACAGATACGTTCTATCAAATTGGTATGGAGGTCATCATCTGTTTGTAAGGAGCTTAATAAATTAAGAGTAAATATATGGGGCCCCAGCGTTGGAACCCTTTTGCGCCTTCATGAGAGTTTTTAAATAGAAAAAAAAATTAAAAAATTAAAAAAATCACATATATTTTTATTTCCATACATTTTTTTTATTGATTTTGTAAAAAAAATGAAATGTAAAAAAATATAAAAAAAAATTTACACTACGGGGGCGCAAAGGGGCCCCAACGCCGGGGTCCCATAGAATTGCCCATAAATTAAACGAACTAGCACTACAAAAAAAATAGTATTTTATAGCCAGTTAATTTCAACTAAATGACTATTTACAACTAAAATTAGTTGCAAAAAACATCTTCTTCGCTATTCATTGATCACAAAAGCTCACATTTCTCCACATGAGGCTGGACGAAGCTGTTACCAGCTGGAATGTTGCAGTCTGCAACTTATTATTTTCCTCGTATTTTCAATAAATTTACTGGATAAGAGCATTCACAACCCACTAGCTAAATGACTTGTTGAGTTAAATTTTACCTAAAAAATCAAAAACATGCTTCAATAGATTGAACAAAGTTAAAATAAATTTAACTTTATCTTTTCTCACTCTCTATATTTGGAGAATGAAGAAAGAGAAAGTTAAATTTATTTTAACTTTGTTGAGTCTAGTAAAACTTATTTTTATGTCTTTTAGTCAAATTTTGACTAAATAAATGAGATAGTTAGTGGGTTGTAAGTGTTCTAATTAGATTTACAATAAATAAAAAGTTAAAATTAATATTTTAATATAATAACTTTTGATTATTTGAGCCTATTATTTGATGTAATAAAAAGTGACAAGCTAAAATTTATAAAAATGACATTTTAAGTCAAAAATTAGCTAAACTTTAACTAATGAGTTGTGAATACTCGAAAACCATTGAAACGACTGTAAATTAAACTCTCTCTCTCTCTCTCTCTCTCTCTCTCTCTCTCTCTCTCTCTCTCTCTCCCTCCCTCCCTCCCTCTCTCTCTCTCTCTCTCTCTCTCTCTCTCTCTCTCTCTCTCTCTCTCTCTCTCTCTCTCTCTCTCTCTCTCTCTCTCTCTCTCTCTCTCTCTCTCTCTCTCTCTCTCTCTCTCTCTCTCTCTCTCTCTCTCTCTCTCTCTCTCTCTCTCATGCAGTAGTACTTTATGTGATTCTATAAAGCATAAAAATCAAAACCTATTACCTATTCATCCCGACAAAGATGATAGTTCAGTTAACTACTGGTCATAGCGTAAAGGAAAGGAAAAGATTCAGATGAAACCTGGCTAGCTAAAACCGTCCAAATTAAAATTAGACTACTTAAATCTGCATACCGCATACATATAGTGGAAACTTTCTATATCTTCATGACATAAATACTTCCTATTTATATCTTCACATAAATATATACATTTTTTCCATCAATTTAGTTAAAAAATGGGGAGGGGGAGAGTGGAGCTAAAGAGGATTGAGAACAAGATAAATCGGCAAGTGACATTTTCCAAGAGAAGGAATGGGCTGCTAAAGAAGGCGTATGAGCTCTCAGTTCTCTGTGACGCTGAGATTGCCCTCATCATCTTCTCCGGCCGTGGGAAGCTCTATGAGTTTTGCAGCAGCTCTAGGTACGTACGTTTTCTGATATATATATAATATATATATTACAAGTTTTAGATGGCTAGCTCTGATCTTTTGCTTATTTAGGTTGTAATTTTTTTTTTTTTCTAAATTTCGAAGGTGGTCTTTAAACCTATGGTGATCACTGTTATGATATAATTAGTAATTAAGACATGTGGGTTGATTAGTCTGGTCATGGCCATCCATGGATGCTGTTCTGTAGTACCGTCCGTGCCCAATTAAAGGGACGAATTCGCTTGCTCCTGTGGATAATTTCTTTGTGTTTTTCTAAGTTATGTTAGATCTGAAAGTTCTTAATTTGTTACTTAATATTATCATGGGAATCAGATTATGACTTTTTATTTTAATGAGTTCAACATATAAATATATATATATATATATATATATGTAGACTCTTTTCAAAGTTTTCCAATGATAATTTCTCTTTCGTAATCTATATAAGTCTTGTATCGTTTTGTTGCCTCTGTTTCTTTATAAAATTATGAAAGATGATCGAGGGCTAGCCGGCCGGCCCTAAGACGCTCCATATAGATAGATCCAAGTTCTTTTTTGATATATAAATATAAGACATCGGAAATTAAGGAGACTCTGATCTTGTAGTTTAGGATGCATGTTCTGAAAATTGATGGACGTAGTTTAGGTAATTTCCGGAATTTTGTTTATAATTTCTTCATGATCTTTGGCATCCTCACGTTCGATGATCTACTACTTGCTCTTGCCTGCCTTGATTCCAGCATGACTAAGATGCTCGAGAGGTATCGATATTGCAGTTACGGGACACAAGAGGCAAGTCAATCTGCAGCGGATCAGGTAGTTCAATCTCATCTTGCATGCTCTCCCGGCTCACTTTCCCAACAATATTTATGGCACATTAATAAAGAGAAAGAAAAACGATTTGATCTTAATATAATAATTTGCTGGTTATAAACCATGTATTTTTTACATGATTTTTTTTTTTTTAAATCGTAAAACATTTTTTTTTTAAACACACAAAAAATCACAATATTATTTTTCCTTAAAAATCACGTGAAAAAAAATTAAAAAATAAAATAAAATAAAAATCGGGATCCCTAGCTAATAGGGATCTCAAGTAGGGACAAATTATAGTATTTGATTATTTTCCATATTAGATACTTGACTTGTTTATTAGAATATTGCCCTAATATTCTTGGATTATTATGGTGATTATATTTTAAGACATTGTAAATACTCTAGGTTAGAATTAATTAATATCTTGTATTTATATTTTATATATGGAAAATATTGATGCATCCATCGAGGATGCATCCCTATAAAAACTGATCTACCAATTTTTTTTTCTTTTACTTAATTGTTAAGAAAGCATTTTTAAATCACTCAGTGATTTTTTTTAAATGTTTAAAATGATTTAGAAAATGCTTAAAAGAACATACAAGATAAAAAAAGATAAAAAAAAGTGCATTTTGCACTTCTCGATCAGTAGAAACTCTTGGGATCGACCTCTCTGGGGCCTGGCCTGGCCCTAGCAGTAGTCCCCTTTATATATTCCCTTATTTCACTAATTGGCCTTATTTTCCCTATAATTAATAGGTTGTTTTATTGTACATAATAACTTATCAATTCAGAAATACAATTAGTTTTTTTTTTTAATTTAAAAATTCTCTTTTTACATTTTTGTCCGTTAATTAAACTGTTATATAAATGATCTTCCCACAAGAATATATTTTTTGTGGCATACTATTTTTGACAAATTGCTAACTGGTGGTGTGTGTATATATATATATATATATATATATATATCTATATATCCTCTACCTGCAGAGCAGCTACCAAGATTATATTATGCTAAAAGCTAAATTTGAGGTCCTACAACGCACACAGAGGTAATTCAACATTATAATTCTATATGTTTCCTTGCAGCAGACTAAACGCTTATGAATTAATAATTACGTACATTTCCATATATTATTTCTCAATTATATAATTAAAAACAATTACTTTTTCCATTGATCATTGTGCCAAATTAATAAGCTGTACTGCTTGTGTAATGTGTCATGCTTTACAAACTTATAAGGTTGGGTTTGGCTAATGAGTTGATCTCAGATGCTTTGTAAATATTAATAAAAAGTAATAAAAAAATAATGACTGAATATTGAATATTAGTGAATATTATATAGTAATGAATAATAAAAGAAAAATAATAATAGTAACTACCCAAACTAAGCCTAAGCAACATTAATGCAGCTACTAGACATTCTTCAGTACCTCATATTGATCATAGACATATATACTCGACATTCTGTAGAAATCTTCTTGGGCAAGATTTAGAGAATTTGGGTGTAAAAGAGCTCGATCGGCATGAGCATCAGCTGGACGCATCATTGAAGCAAATAAGATCAAGAAAGGTATTCAAAATTTTATAATTCAGAATGAAAATTTACTTTTTGCTCAAATATTAATTATATATGTCGTTGTCATCAATCAATGTAAACCAGGTGACAACTTACATATATGGGAAGTTTCTTGTATTTCCCATATTTATCATGTGATCATGGGTGCATATAATATATATATATATATATATTGTTTAATTTGGAAATGTTCCAAAAGTACAAGATCATATGCCTGCTGTTTTTTCCCAGCTCTCAGGGCGCTTGTTCTTATTTTTTGGTTAGTTTACATAGTATGATCTCTTGTAATGTCTTTTAAAGGGTTTTGAAATAGGTTTTCAACTATGTTTTGTTGCTTAATATCCGGTTGAAGATGATCCTAGATCTTCTAATAGTTAATAATATTATATACTCAACAAAGACCAAAAAGCAAACAGTCATTTCAATAATCATCCCGCCATCCATTTTTAATTTGCAGGTGCAGTTCATGTTTGATCAAGTTTTTGACCTTCAAAAGAAGGTATCTAATATATTTGCCTAGAAAACTTAAATCATTGTATTTATGGACTATCGAATAATAGATTATCCAGGTTTTTATGGTGTGTAGGAAACCGTGTTGCTGGAAACCAACAAAGCTTTGAGGAGGAAGGTACTGAGCCTATATAGTAAAAGTTCAAGTTGTTCAAGTACTATATATAAGAAATAAATAATAATATGGTAGGAAGAAAAAGTTCTTCATGCACAACCAAATACACGTCATTCCTATTTTTTAAGTGGGATACACGTCATTCCTCGATCGAGTATTTCTCGAATATTTTACTATTTTAGAAAAGTTGAGATTTATCACCAGCTAGGAAAACAACAAAAGGAACAAACGTCATTACTGTAGAGACAATACAAATTAATTAATCGTGTCAGTCATAAGATACTACCTCTTCAGTCACTAAGAAACTGATGTAAGTACAGTTCACGTGTTTGATTGAAATAACATGCCGGAACTAAGAAATAATAAAAAATTGAAACACCCAAAAATATATTTAAAACTAATTAACTCAAAATAAATGAAAGACCTTATAAATCAACTAGCCCACGGAAGGGTGAATCACGACTATGGGCTGTTGGATTAATTCAAATATTTAGTCTAATTTAAATTTGAGTACTTTCTTGAGTTTTTTTTTTTTTTATATTAATTTTAGTTTTTGCCAGTCCCACGTTAGAAGATAAGTAAACTTTTAGTAGTTTATAAATAAAAAAGTTTTACAATACATAAATTGGCCCAATATAAGGGTAGACACAAAATAGTCGTGTCACCCAATATAAAATACTGACCACACGCAAGGTGCTATATAAATATAATGTTGTATATTGAATGCACACAATAAAGTGAATGGATATTATATCTATTTATTCTAAGATTAGTATTTAGTATTAGTAATCTGCACACTATATAAATAATGTTGTATCCTAAATACAAAATTTTCAGATTATTTTTTGCATAATTGAATTTGTGAGTGTAAGACAATATTTGTCTAAAAGATAAATTAACAACTCACCATTTGCCATTTTCAATCTCGATTTGCAGTTCATTTTCTAACATGGGTAAGCATTGGCCACCTTATGGATGGAATGCCTTATCTTATGGATGGATCACAATTCACTCATGACCACCTTCCAAGGGGAAAGACATTACCCCTAATAAAACACCACCATGGGTGAGCATTGGCCACCTTCGGAGTGGAGTGCCTTGTCTTGGGGTGGCTCATGATTCTCTCATGACCAACCCCCAAGGAGAAAGACTGAACGGCCCCTAATACTCCCCTAAAGAGTGATATAGAATCGACTCTAACTAGAAAGGTAGATCAATGTACCCAAGTCCTAGTGTGAGTTCTAGCAATCATAAATTGTGGAATGAACCAAGTCTTTGCAAGGGCATCCATGTCCCACCCCACAAGTTTGAGATGGCTAGGCCGCTTTTCGACGTCATCTTGATTGGATGATCAACCATCTCAAAAGGATAGTTGGCCATTGTGATGGCTACTTGATCATCTAATTTTTTTTAGTTATTTAGGATCTTAAATATATTTTATTGTAATATTTTTTTCATTAATTTTCATTTTTAATGTTGACATGGCATATGACATGTACAGATTGTCGTGTTAGTATATAAGTTAGCCTAGTAGCTAGTTTGCGTGGCTTTACTATGTCGATTTTTAAAAGCTTTACAATAAAGGATTGTGTACCCTTTAAATACCTAGATCACTTTTGAATATTTGTGAAGCAAATCACATAATGAAAGATGATATCTTCCTGATAACCTATTAAATAAAACAGCAGTGCTACGGACAAACACGGGATATAAACGCCGGACAAACGCGAGGTGATGTGGCATCTAAATCAAACGCACCGTTTGATTGAGTTTTATCTTTTCCTTTGTAATTTTCAACCTTTCTTTTTAAGAAGTCTCCCCAATCTAATCCTTCACCACCGACTATAATTTCCATCCCATCTGCACTATCCTTTCAACTACGAATTAGCCATTGAATTAGCCATTTGAATGTATTTGTTGGCTCTAGAACCGAAACTAGAAGAAAGTGACGAATTTGCAAAGTGGTTGAGTTTTTTAGCAATTTGCGAATTGGAGCTTAGGAGAGTTGCGAATTGGGTTTGGAAGAATTTAAAATGGGTTTGTGAACTGAGAAACATCTAAAGATTAAGTAATAAATGAATTAGAAATGAAAGAAAGTGGCATGTGAACTGAACTGGGCAAAAGTTGGGTTTAGGAAGAACTGGAATCGATTTCTTCGCATAGCTTTATCTTCTTCTTTTTTTCCTTTTCTTGGCCACCATAACTTTATCTGCTTCTTTTTCTTATTATTTTGTTTTTAGGGATCCCTTTCATAGTGGGAACTTCACCGTTTACCTATCATCTTCAACATTAAATTGCCTTAAAACCAGTCTTCGTATGTTGCCACAAAACCTCGACTCTCTCACTACACTAAATGCGAAGCCGAAGTGAGAGTGTCTCTTCCTTTAACATTCTGAACTAAAGAAACCGTCATGCCTCAAATTTATCTTCGCTTAGAATGCGTAAGTCGAAGCCAGTAGTGGGTTTCCTTTTTGGATGTTCCCAGACAATCGCCAATAATCACAGCTCCCTTTTAACCTCTCACGGCCGCCTCCACTGCCCTTTGCTTAGCCTCCACCGACTTTTGATGTGACGGTCCTTGGATTGGAGTTTGTTGGCGGTGCCGTTGGAAACACATTATTGGCACCATCGGAATTAGACATGGGATTCTTACATACAGACAATTGTACTTTTTCAAATTAAAAATAAATTAACAATGAAAAACAGAGTAGAGAGAGAGGGGTTTTGGATAATGGCTATGGCTACGGACTCTGCTGGTTTAGGTTCATGGGAGGGAAGGTCTGAAAATTGCAAAGAAAAAAATAAAACTAGATAAAACGGTGTGTTTGATTTAAATGCCACATCACCTCATGTTTGTCCGGCGTTTGTGACCTGTGCTTGTCCTTAGCATTTTTGTAAATAAAAATATATATGGTGAATCTTGCTTGACTGTTTGTCCGAACACAACTTCAAAGGCAATTTATTGGATTACCTAATACAAAGGTTTGAATATATTTCAAATGAAGCACTTGAATCTTTTTGTATAGTTTTTCTTGGAACAAAAATTGAACGGAACTGTTTAAAGGTCTCTAGATTTATAGTTTTCATGTGCTGACCAATCCAAACTTGCTCCAAATAAGCAAGCAGATCTAGAAATCTACGGATAACTAGCCTTCATTCGGAACCACGACAAAAATCTCCTTCCCAACACTTAGAATTTGGACTTTGGATTTTGATAGACTCGTATGTTTATTTCTAGGCTTCTTACATATTTGTTGCAACTTGTATCTGTAATATTGCAAGCCATTTTAAGATTTAGTATAGTGAGTAATATTTTGGAGTCTTTCCTTTAATTTCCCAATTTGGAATTTGGTATTCTCAGGAATCAAGAAAGTGTGAATACTTTAAACCCAAGTATTGTAAGTACATATAGTTAAGTGCAAGCTTAACCATAAAGGTCTATCCACACTATATGGGCGAGAGGCCACCCATCCACCACTGTTGAGTTTGTCAAGCCAGGTTCATTGTAGTGGTGATCCAACTTGATGATCCAACCCAACAAGGGTCTATTAAAATTTTTAGTAGATTTTCAATAAGGCCTGACACTATTTTTTACTCAAGTGTCAAATAGAAAGGTTACTCAACATTCAGCTTGAGTGAAGTTCCAACTTAAGTATTGCTTGGTATGGCTCGATAGTGGATTCGGCCGAAGTCTAGGTAGAGAGTTCGCTCGACTTAACGCTCAAATGAACACAAAATAGAGAATTTTCTAGATACACACTTGACACTCTATGCTCAAGTGAGGATCACAAAAACGTAAAAATTAGGGCTTTCACCTTGTAACCCTATAAATATGCTTATAAAGTGTGGGCGTTCGAAATAGTAATATCTTTCGTCGAAAGTGTAATTGTGATTCTTCGACATAATAAAATCCTTTACAACTCCATGGACGTAGGCACATTTTCTACCTACATAAATTTTTTGTTATGTGATTGATCTTTTGTTTATATCCTCTTTAATTTTGTTTTCTTGTCATTGTTTTACAACACCCACCCAATCCCCACTTGGGGGAGGTGGATGAATCGAATGTACCTCATTTTTGCTCACATCTTTAACCGTCCACATTTGCTTGTTGTGCAGGTAGATTAGCGCCACCATTGTCCACCCATTTTGTTAACCAACAAATTATTCCCTACAAAATAACAACAAAATGCAAATATATCAAAAAGTTTCACAAAAGTAACAACAAAATCAACACCAATCAAAACAAAATAACCAAAGGATCCCAGACCTATAGATCATGCAAAGAAATCTTAAATTCATAGTGGTGCGACTTTGACTATAGTCTTGGGTTGTAGAGACCCACGACCAAGTCATTGTTGAATGACCCGTACAGTCGTAAACCATGGCCTGACCATGACCCACGGCCACAACTTTGCTTTGGATATGGAGATTTAAAAAAAGAAGAGGGCTAAAATAAAGAGAAAATGAAGAAAATGAAGGAGGATGAGAGAAAAGTCGACATGAGAGTAAGTAGAAGAAAAGATAAGGAAGGGAGAATAGATGTGGGTTGCTAGAAAGTTAAATTAGAGAAAAACTTAGCTAGGGTTTTTGGTTTTATATAGTGGTCTTTTCTTTAAAAAATATATGCATGTGTGTGGGTCTATATATATATATATATATACACACATATTATTCGAGCGAATGGGTTTAAATTCGGATGGGTGAGATACTCACCCTCCCCCTGCTCGCGTGTGCATTTATTTAGTCACCTGTATCCACACTTGAGGCAGACCGATTAGAAAAATGGGCTAGGTCATGGGACCCCACCACCCAACCCTATTATACCGTTTGTATCTAAGTTCTACAACTAGCCTCTACAAGTTGGTTCTTAAGTGTGAGTTTTATCTAAAAGTCTATATCATAATTTTTAACACAGCTAACCACTTGTCAAATATGAACATACATAGCTCCTTGAGTATGAGACTAAATGGGTTGCAACTTTATGATTGGTTCTCACTAAGGGCCACATAGTAGTTAAGTTAAATCATTTTGGTATGGTGAAGGTAGCTTAGACATGGTTATAAAGTGTAGTGGTTATTACAAAAGTATAATGCATATTTTTTTTGTACCAAGCTTGTTAGATTGACCTTCCATTTGTATATGAATAAATCTGTATGTAAATCTTGGACATGCAAGCCCAAGACAAGCCATTTAAAAAAAGAAAAAGACAACTATTGTGGTTTAAAAAAAAAAAATCTAGAGCTAGAGAAGCTTGTCTTCGGCTTTTAAGCCTAGACTTCATGGCTTCTTGTATATAAAACTCTTAATAAGATACTTTCCTTGTCTATGTTGGTTGTCAACACTGATTTCTAACGAAGGGAAAAAAAGAAAAAACTGAGATCTATCTAATGATTCGATCTATCATCTATTCAAGAATAATGATTATTATAGAAAGATTGTGGCATATGTTTACATTTCACACCCAACAACACGACTTGCATTAAGAACTAAAAGTGTAATTATTATGTTGACATGAACTTGGCCATACTCCACATCTTGCGGAGAAAGATACTTGCCACTTGAAACTCGGGATAAGTTATGTTGTTGCAAAGAGGATGATCCATTTCACAAGGTGGAAAATTACGTGTCATATAATTAGATATGTGTGACAGGAAAATTAAGAGAATGGATTGGTTAAGATGCCAAACCTATGCAGGATATCATTAATATATAGGCAATAGATTATAGAGTTGCATTATAGAGTTTGTAGCAGATTACACATCTACTTGTTGAGTACACACATGTTTGTTTTTTACATATTTAAATATTCAATACACATGATAAAGACTATAGACACCTACTCCTAGTTATCTTTCTGTTGTTATCTTGAGTTGATAATGATCATGATCTGTTACTTGGGAATTGGTAGGAGATTTATCTTTATCCTCTCAAATTGTTGTGTCTTTATCCTCTTGAGTTGTTGTTAGCTTGTTTGTGTATCTACACTAATAACCCACACAATTAGCTGATTGGGGAGGAAGTTACCATAAGCTTAGATTTAAGAATAATTAATTGAAGAGACGGGAGGCCCTTAGTGAAGATATTTGTAATGTTATCATGAGTAGACAAAAATTTCAACAAGATATCATGATTTATCACCGTTTCACGCACAAATGGTAGTCAACCTCAATGTGCTTAATACAAACATGGAAGATTAGACTAAAAGCCAAGGACAAGACACTAATATTGTCACACTAAAGAGTAGGTACATGGGATAATGGTAGGTGAAGGTTGGTTGGGGGATATAGGATCATGTGAACTAGAAGTAAATATGGCAAATTAGTAGGTGAGAAAGGAGGACTTACAGTGAGAGTGAATGGTGCTTCCCCAATCGCATTGATCCTGGCGGGCAGAGTTGAAGCGCCAATATCATTGGCAAGAAAGATGTCTCGTTAAAGATGACATATCATCATAAGTAGAATTTATTAGAGATGGGGTCAAGGCACTTGTAGCCAGCATCATTGTAGCCAAAAAAAGACAAGGTTTTGATCTAAATTCCAATTTGTGATTGCCAAAAGGATAGAGTTAAGGGTAACATTTACAGTCAAAGGCACGAAGGAAGTGATAATTTGTTGCACGATTATGAAGTTTAACATAATGAGACAAATGGTGTAAGAGTGGGTAGCCTATTGATTAGATACACTAGAGTTAGGAAAGCATCAACCCAAAATATATTTGACAAAGCAAGATCATGTGCTAGTAATGTCAATCCAGTTTCAAGTGCATGTCTTAATTTATGTTCAACTAGGCCACTTTGTTGAGATGTACTTGGACAGGACTTGCAATGGATGGTGCCATGTTTGGAGAGAAAAGTTTGAAAATGAGAAGAGATATAATCTCCTCCACAATCCAATTCAAATTGTTTGGTGGTTGAAGAGTATTGAATTTCAACCATAAGTTTCAACTTGATAAATATTTCATAGACTTACAGTTTGTTTTGAAGGCGCTACAGCCATGTGTACTTGGAAAAGTCATCTATGAATATTACATGATATTTTGTACCCACTCATTGAAGGTATAAAAGAGGTCCAAATGTCTATATGTATTAATTTGAGAGGAGCAGTAAATACGCGAGAATAAGCAAAAAGTTGTACTATTCTTCCTTTGCCTAATTTACAAGAATCACAGTATATTAATATCATTGCTCAAAATAGGGAGCTTTTTTTGCTTGATAACTTGAGAAACTACATCAATGGAAGGATATACTAATCTAAAGTGTCAGATATTTGAAGAAGCCTTAATGCCATGTAAAGCCACCACGCCACGCCTGCTCTTGTGAGTGTTCTTTTGAAACCGCAAAGGATAAAGACCATTTTCACTCTTGCACTCCAGGAGGATTGCTTTGTTTTGCATGTCCTTCACTTAAAATGGGTAGATATTAGTCTAAAATAACAACTATATTAGTACAAACTCGTTGAATAGAGGGTAGGTTTGTGGAGACTTTAGGACAGTGAAAAAGTACATTGTTAAGAGATAAAGTAGAGGTAGGTGAGTGCAAGAGAGTAGAACTAGAGTTTTCAGTAGCTAGGCCTAATCCATTGCCAACAACCACTATCTCCATGGTCTTAAGTTTCAACTGGTTGCTAAAGTGTGAGTTTGGCCAAGTCATTAGTAATATAGGCATCTACTCCATTGTCAACGCATCGCTGATCTTCATAGCAAGTATTGGTTTGGGCCACAATTGTAACAATCTTTGGAGGAGAGTGCCACCCTCGAAAAGGGTAGTCCATCCTGTAGAAGCAACCTAAATGTTGATGATTAGTTTGTCCATATATTTGACAAGGGATGGATTGCTGAAATGATGAACCAGAATTTGAAGAGGTGCAAACTTGGACTTGGAGGGAGCACCATTAGTAGAAGTTGGTTTTAGAGATAAATGAATAGGAGAACCATTGTCATGTGGTGATTATTCTTGTCTTTAATTTAGTTCTCTTAGAATGTATCTAAGGTGTTCTTTTGTATACTTCTTGTGTACATAGGCTATGCCTATTTCATTTACATTAATAAAATTATTTCTTACTTATATAAAAAAAGAGTTGTCCAAACTTGGTTAGTCTTGTTAAACCATATACAATTGAAAGAACCTTCTTAGAGAGGGTAGCATTAATCCAACTAATCTTTCTTAGTCCATATGAGAAACTATGGATTGACAATCTTGGTACCTTCAGCATTCTTGAGGTACTGTGCTAGGCAAGGCTCAGAACCATTAACTATGCTCAACATACAGGTCATGACTTCGTAATACGGGAAGAAACTAAGATAACCATAAGAAGTAGTTGTGTCCATTTATTTTAATGGAGATAAATTGGTTAGAGTTGGGAATATTGAGAGTAGCAACAGAGGAAGCGGAAGCCATTGAGATCTATGGCCTATAGGACATTTATAACATCCAATTAGAGGTGTAAGAATTTCGATTCAAACCGATGGACCAGACCGGTTGCCTCAGACCGAACCTAGATGTGATATGGTCCGATTTAGTCCATTTTTTTAAGAATCGAATTTTTTCAATTCGGTCCCGGTCCAAGGGATTTCTCCCCCTGGACTGACTGGACTGAACCAAATACCACAATTAAAAAAAAACTATATATATTATATGTATATGATATATCCTATAAGTAATAGTATATAATATTAATATTAATATATATTAAGAACTGTAGTATAACATATTAATATATAATATATACTCTTATAATATTAACATATTATAATAATTGTAGTATAAAAATATAAATTATAGTATATCTATATAGAATATTAGTAATAATTTAATAACTTATAAGTAATAAGTATATTATTATTATTTAATATTTAATATACTATTACCAATTTATCACTATTCACTAACAACAAAACAAATTATAATATACTAATGAATTAATGTTATTAGTTATAATTAATCAATCTATGATGTATCACTAAATCATTATTAACTAATTAGTAATTACTATTTACTAATAACATCTACATTGATATCACTAAATCACTATTAAGTATTAACTAATAAATAATTACTCTTCTTATGATTACATATAGGCTTGTAGCAATTATAAATATTCATATATAGTTTTTAACTATATATGAATTACAGTCATTAATATCATTAAGTAATTAATATGACATTTCTATTTAAGGATTGGATTTTTTTTCTACTTTTTTAAGAGTAAGTTTTTTTAATATTTTTTTAGTTTAAATATGTGATAAATATGTAAAGTGGGCTGAAATAATTAAATTTGAGCCAAAAAATAGATTTGATCATTGTAGAATTTTGGGCTGAATTTAGCCCATTAAATCATATCAAGTCCTTTGGATCGAATCTAGACCGGACTTGTATGAACCGAATAGGAGTTCGGTCTGGTCCAGAATGAGAAAATCTTTAGACCGAATAGAACCGGTCCATAACTTTCCCGGATCGGATCGGATCGGACCGTTTACACCCCTACACATAGTTTTAAATTTCGTACCGTACCGGAACAATGATTGGTACAAAAATTGGGTCTGTTTGGTACCAGCCCAGTCTGTACAAGCCTGTACCGGTCATATGTCCCAATCTGTACCGGATTTCGGGATTTCACTTTTTTTTTTTTTTCATTTCTTACTATTTTTTTAATCCTAATTTACACTAGATTATTTACATATATATTTATATATATAATTTATTTATATATTGACTATTATTTTGAAATATAATTTATATATGTATTTATATATATATATATATAATTTTTTTATATATAGACTATTCCGAAACGGTACACAAAACGGTACCGGTACCGAAATATTTCGTTCTAGTGCCTTGACCGGTATGCTCACCGGTACGGTATTCAAAACATTACCCCTACATTCAATGGAATGCCCAAACCACATGATCTATACTTCAAAATGACTAGTTAATGATACAATTGGAATTACATTGAAACCATATAAAAAGCAAAAACTTTTTCTTTCAAAACAATGTGGGATCTTATGCACCATTTATCCTTATTCTTATTATATGAGGTATCACAATCTCTTCCCATAAATTTTCGAGGTCCTTGTTGGACCTTTGCATTATAGGTGACATGGCTCTAATCCCACATTTTTAATTGAAATATGCTCTGATATCATTTATAACATCCTAATAGAGCTCAAACCACATGGTCTAAACTTCCAAAAAATAATCAATGATACAATCAAAATTATATTGGAAACCTTATAAAAATTCAAATAATGTAAAATCTCATACACCATCTACTCTTATACTTATCATATGGAGTATCACAATAGGGCCATAACAAAGTGCTAATACTTGAAAGGAAAATTAAGAGAATGGATTGGCCAAGATGACTAAACATGTGCAGGTTGTCATTAATATATAGGTAATATATTACAAAGCTACATTGTAAAGTTTGTAACCCATTCCACATCTACTCTGAGTGCACATTTTTCTGTTTGTTATATATCTAAATATTAAATACACATGATATAAAAGACTAGAGGCTCCTACTACTATTTATCCTCTGTTGTTATCATGAATTAATAATGATCATGATATATAATTAGCACTTGAGAATTCATAGGATATTTACTTTTATCCTCGAGTTGTTGTCTGTCATGTATCTACACTAATAATTAACATGCATGTTTCTTCGTACACTCTTCTGTATATATTTCGAATAAACATTGACTAAATTTTGTAAATGGCCTCGATCATTAATTTGAAGCTATATGGTTTAAAGTGAAACATATATCTAACTCGAATTGCCATTTGAAGAGAAATTCAAACACGCTTGATCGGTTGGTAATTTTTTTATTTTTTTATAATTAATTGTATTTATGTTAGGAGGCCTTAGCTTATATAAGCTGGTTTCTTATATTTTCATACCGGCTAGCCGTTAGGGCTTCTTAATTTGTTCCCCCCAATTCTTGGCATTCTTGGGAATCGACAAGCTGGTACTGTTGATACCTTTCATCATGCCCTGCTTTCTTGGTTTGAGGTAATTAATTACATCATGCTTTCCTGCATCTATCACCTTCCATGTAAAATCTTTTTCCTTATCGTTTACAGGAGTTCTCTCCCCTAAACACTTATAGTATTCTGCATATATCCACAGTTTTAGTACAGTTTTAGTAGTTCTTTCTTCCATCCTTTTGGAGAGGGTGGCCGGCTGCAATTAATGGGATTCTTTGCATGGATACATTAATTAATGAACGCAAGAATCGAACTGAATCCCTCCTGGCTTAATTAGCTTGGAGTGAAATTAATACATAAAATTAAGTTAGCTATTCATTGTTCTCATGCGTTGTCCGAAATTACTCAATATTATATAATATATTTTGTTGCTCTCCAGCTTTTTAAAGTGGAGTCTTGAAATTATATATTGAAAATGGAGGATTTGATTCTTGCCTTGTTTTCTTATTGGAATTCTATGTTGTTCACCAGATCTTAACTATCAGACTCATGTACTGTATATATATTTCGTACGTACGTTGTTATTTCTACATCTTTTTCTATCTTATACACAACACAATTAAAGCTGAATTGATCTACTAGCTGATCATTTACTGAGCTTTTCTAGTAGCTAGATATCTTCAAGGTTTTTACTTTTAATGTTGAATACATAGTTGGAGGAAAGTAATGCAGCCCTTCAATCATCATGGCCGGAAGCTAGGGAACAAATAATTATGCAATATAGTGCAGGCCATTCAAGACATGGAGCAGATGATCAGGAAGTTTAATTTCCAGCCAGCTTTACAATGCTGTACATTTCAGATGTGGTAATTAATATAGTTCCATTCAAAGATAGGTTAATGTGGTCTATATATATTTTTGTTCCCATCTATCTAATATATATTTTGGTCTTTCTCCCCTTTTATTTTTTATTTTTCTTGCAGTTACAATATTTCTTTGGTGTCAAATCAGGAAAATGCTGCTACTACTTATAATCAATAACCAGGGTTCACGTACGCATGAAGTAATCATCGATATTCACCCCAGAGCTAGCTGACTGAAAGATATTCAGAATTGGGATTTCAATAATAATTAAGCAGTTAATAGTGGTACGCTGGCTCAAATAGTCGCAAATAATTAAAAACATCGCTCATTTGTAATATTATTATATATCATAAAGGTGTGATAATTACGTGTATTAATAAGCTGTGACCATGTACTTGCTATATTTTTAATCAAGTGTACTTTGTATTAATTCAGAAGGCTTAATATCTGAATATATATATTAATATTGGCCGCTAATTTGGACCTTAATTTGCAGTTAATTTGCTGGTTGTATGAATTTCTTTTTCCAAGTATATACTACTGTACCTGGTAGCTAATTATTTATCTACAGCTAGCGTGTTGCTAACTAATTAATTAGTTTCCAATGTCCTGCTGCTTGTATTGATGGTCCCTTTGTGGACATCGATAAAATTGAAACGATACAGAGAAGATTAACATAACTCCTACGCAAGGATCAGGACATGCACGTACATATCGACTAAAAATGCTGCTTCTATTAATGCTTATGGCTAGCTTCCATGCCTAAATTTTCTGTTAGAATATTGGAATTAATTTTCTGTTAGAATATTGGATATATAATTTTGTGGAATGAAATTAGCTACGGCCTTATCATGTGCTTGGCAAAAAATTAATCCTCAATTAAATAATAATAATGACAAGAGAGAAAGAAAGAAGAAATTCAAGTTGAGATGTAACAAATTATAATAATTAATTTTCTGTGATTTTTTATTGATACTCGATTTAAGGAAGTTCTGGGTGATCAGGTCGTCGGACAAAATTCATATGTTACGTACGTACTTCAGATTTTTTGAGATGAACAGGTTAGTTAGAAAATGTGTTGCTGTGTGTTCGATCCGATGGTTCATTGACGATCATCGCGATATCAACATTCATCGCAAAGAAAGAGCTTCATTTTAGTACTATTATTTCTTTAATTACTTAATATACAATTTAATTCGAATAATTAAGAAATAGTTAAAGGGGATAAAATTAATCAGATATCTTATGAATATCATCATAGAGATCAGAAGGGATCAAACAAATTTGAAAATATTCAAATCTCTTGTCGTACTTTCACAGGCAGGCAAGGGAGTAAAAAAAAAAACGGCCGTGTGGGAAAGAAAGTCGATTGAAAAATAAATTAGCACGCAGGGCCGGCGCCGTCAGATACGCATCTACTCTGAGACTTCAATTGGGTGGACAAAGACCTTTACTTTAAATAAAGAGTTGAGGTCCCGACACCAGTCACTTAACGACTCTCTAGTACACTCAACCAATCCGAACTCGACAACGTATCCCAAAAAACTAAAGTACTGGTTTTCCCAAAACCACTTGACATCCACCCCTCAACTCGCTTTTCTGCTTAGTTCCATCGACGCTTCCGTTTCTTCTATATATATGCAACATAGATTTCTTAAACCTTTCACATTTGGCAAGAAAGAAAGCCCCTTGATTCACTCTCTCTCTCTTCTAGTTTGAGCTTCCATCTTTTTCTGGGATTTTCTTGGCTGTAATTACTTTCCTTTTGTTGAGAAAGAGATAGATCAGATGGGGAGAGGTAGGGTTCAGATGAAGCTGATAGAGAACAAAATCAACCGCCAGGTTACTTTTTCCAAAAGGAGAGGTGGGCTGCTGAAGAAAGCACATGAGATCTCCGTGTTGTGCGATGCTGAGGTCGGTTTGATTGTCTTCTCCCACAAAGGGAAGCTTTTTGAGTACGCCACTGGTTCTTGGTACGTTCGATTATTCTGCTTCTGCGCTTCTTATTCATAAATAAGAGCATTTTTTCATGTGCTTTCGAATATAACCAAACAAAAAAAGAAAGAAAAATTAGGTTTTCCTGTTGCATTTGTCCTGCCAGCTTCCCCTTAGCATATATGATAGTCAATTTTTCGTTGTACTTTTTTGTGTGTCAGCTTTTATCATCAGAACTATTGGCTAGAAAGCCCTTGATCTTATCTGTAGCTAGCTATATTTATTGTCGTTTCTGCTGTGAAGAATGCTCTTATTTGGTGCCCTTATCTCTCTCATGCTGATCAGCATTTAGGGTAATATTTAAGATAGTATCTATATATATATGCTAGATTACTTTTGGTTTGGTGTGTAAAAGATATTAATAGACTGATTTCTTACGGTGTTTGATGCTAACAGTTATTGCAGTACTACTACTCGCTTCTGCATGCTGGTTTCCTGCGGAGTTAGCTGCAGATCATCACAGTTAATTCGTTTTGTTACTTGAAAATTTATATAATTATCATAAAAACAATAATAATAATAATAATAATAATAATATAGAGTTCACAAGCGCGCGCTAGCTTGGCAGGAATCTGAAACCTTAATTGTTCTAACTGAAGCCGGCCTGGGGTAGGCCGGCCACATCCGACTAAAGGAGATCTTGAACTTCTCCAGCAAGACTATTTTTGGTTTCACCAAAATCAATGTTCAATGCCGCCACACACACACACACACACACATATATATATATACTAAAAACTATAAAAGAAAGTACTGATAAGTAATTTATAGTAACTAATTGGTGCAAATATAAATATTTTTAAGTTCATGAGTACGAGTACTGAATGGAGGACTGAAAGTAGCTAGCTAGGTCATGATCAGTTTTCCTAGTACTTTTAATAGAACCCAAGAAAAAGTATTACACTAAAAAAAAAATATGATCAATATTCCAGCTTTAAGTGACCGGACATCTTGCATCCTTACCATCTTAGGTTATGTAATGGGAAATAGCTCGATCAATTAATGCAAGACTAGTGCTTGATCATTGTAATATGATCATGCATGTGAGAGCAATTTCATCGGAATAGCTAAATTCAAATCCAACTTTTAGCTAATATGACTCGAATTTCTCTTTATCTATTCCATTTACTTTCAATCCCCATATTGAATTATCACTTTAAATGATAATAAAATAATAATTTATTTTTTTAGTTTTAAATCCTAACTTTATTATATTTTACCATTCTACCTATAATATTTTAATTAGTAATTATGATATTATAGCCGTAAAAAAATTGTTGCAACCAAATCATGGTAGCTAGGAAGTAAGGAAGAAAATATTTTTTTTTATTCCTTCTGGCCATTCAAAAAGCCAACCCTTTTTAAATTTGCATAATCCAATGCAACACATTTTGAGACTACTAGCCAATTACTCCATTGAATTTGCACATAATCCAATTATGAGAGTGCTTTGACACTTCCTTATCACGAGAGTTTAACTCATAGTAGGTGTATCCAATAATTAATAAAGAGAAATGGCATACTAGAGTACTTTATGATCATATATATTGTACTTTAATCCAAAATTTTGAAGATTTGGACAGAAAAAGGTCGTTTTGAATATGCTTTTTTTGGGTGTTTTAAATTTGAAATGATATCCCTATATGCGTTTAATTAATAACATGTGTGTAGGTTGTAATTAGGCATTTTCTCACTTGTATATCACCTGTGTACTTGAGCTATACCTAATTTTGATGGTCGTTAAACTTTATCACTTATCAAATCATTGTAGAACTAGGGGGGGTCATTATTGATGAAACAACAATAAAAATTCAACCCTTCATCAATCCCTTTACTCAATTTATGAACAAAGAGCATTATACATATAAGTGGTGTCATGATCAAAGAAGCATGTTAGTAGAGAATCAGATGAGACGACCCTTATGGAGTAAGGTGTCGAACATAGATCCTGAGTACACCATAATGAGGGAAGGTGACATAAATACTAATTAAAGTTATCCATGGATAGACAAGTTCAAACTCAATTACAGTTAATTTGTTTTGTTACTTGAAATTCATTGAATCTCGAGTAATAAACAATACAATCTCTTCATGCGCTATATATATAGAAGAAAATAAGAGAGCATAGTATATACGTTTTATCTTTATTTTGAATAGTTCAGATCACATGGTACTTTAAATAGTATCAAGTTCGATGCTAATTTTGTGGTGAAGAAAACCGTGTGGGTGAAATGGGCGTTTGAGGAAAAGGTGTCCTTGATCAAATCTTGCAATCCTTAAATGGTCAAAAGGCACCTACTCTAGATGGCTTGTCCGCATTTTCAAAAGAATTGGGTAGGAACCAAGGTAGCTTTAATTGCTATTTCCCATAGGTTTCATGTCCCGTGGAAGTTTGAGAAGCCTTGATGCTATTTTTATAGCACTTATTTCCACAAAAGCAAAGACCATGAAGATTAAGTATGGTCGCCTATTAGTCTTGTGGGAATTGTATTACATGATCATTTCTAATAATTAGTGCCTTAGCAAATAGGATAAAAGCAATGCTGGAAAAGAAAAACCCTATAGCCAAGATTAATGTATTCATTAGGTAAAGATAAATGCAGGTTTGTACATGATTGTCTATGAGTGTCCAAGCAGAAAAGTTTAATTGGAGATCCTAGGTAATATAAGAATGCTACCAACCCTTAGTGGGAGGGTAAAAACACTTCCTACCCACTACCGCCTAGGTAAAAGTGGCTATATATTTGCCTAACCTTTGCCTTATTCATACCCATTATGTATCTGTTCTCACTACCTTCGTGGGGAAACTTACCAAGCCACTATGCAAAACCCATAAGTTAAAAAACAATCAACAATCCAATAAACCAAACACAATTTACAAAAGTCATCTAAAATTGCACAAATATGATTGGAATAAAGTAGACCTCAAGCATTGGAATATCCGAGCCATAAACCCACACTAGTGTCATGGTCCAAGGTATTAGAGATCCATAATGCTATCATGCGTATGGAGATTTGTTGGAGGTGATGAGCTCTACATTGGAGGCAAAGTCAAAACAAAGAGGAGAATAAAGTGGTAGGGGAGGTGGGCGATCTAGCCTTGCCATCGATAGGCAGAGGCATCCTCCCACGCACCATTAAGGACCATGGGATGAGGATAAGGCCTTGACCCCTTGGCTATCGCCCTGTCCTCTTGGCCCATTATATATAATTAGGTTTATAATTAATTGAAATTGTTAATAATATAAATCATAATATCATATGTTAAGAAAAAAACCCTAACTATAAAAATATTACTCTCTCTTTCCCACTTCCTAGCTATTCTTCCCTTTGCTCCTCTTCACTTCTCCACCTTACTGTTAGACTTTCACGCCATAGTGTCAGTGGAGACCATCCTTTCTTCTCTCTCCTTTTTCTTCCCTTTTTCTTCTTCTCTGGCAAAGAACTTCTCTTTATTGTCGTGGGTCATATTTTGTTTGGGGCCCCCCAATTGGATTTTTGAGTTTAATGACCCATGATCACAACCATGGGCCATACAAATCTTTGAAGATCTGAATGGCCCATCCAGCGGTCAGGGCCAATGTGTCTATGCATAGATGGTCTATGAACATATATGAAGATCTGTGTTATTTGTCGATTACTACTTGGTTTCATTTAGTTGTGGTTTGATTCATAATTTGTAAGTTCATTTTGATTTATTGTTGGATTTGTGATATATAAGTTTGCTTTGTGCGATTTTGTTGGAATTTTTTTTGTATAATATGTAGTGTTGGACGGGATAGTTGGGCAGTGGCGGCGCCAATCCGCCCCCTGAACGACCGCACCCACCCACGGGTGTGGATTCATGACCCAATAGCCGAACTCACCCCCGATGCCTCCCATGTTGAGGCTAGGGGTGGGGTCAGACCTGTCTAAGGGGTGTGTGTAGCACCTTTAGAGGAAAGGGAAGAAGAAGAAAATGGAAGAGAAATGTGTAGAAAGAAGAGAGATTGATAGAATAGGGAGGGGAGAAAGAGAAGACATTGTAAAGTGATTAGGGTTTTGGTTTAAGGGTTGTATAATATAATTATTTTTTATGTGGACAGGTGAGTGGAGGTTACCTCCCACCTTTTGCCAAACCTATCACTAGGGGTAGGCACGTAAGTTGTGTGCCCGTACTCACTAGGGGCAGCCAATTTATGTGCCAAGCAATACTGGGGCCCCTCCAAATTGACAAGTCACATGATCCTTATAGTGCAACTCAAGTTGAGTATAGTTTTATGTGCATTGGCAGATAGGGAACTTTATAAGGTTTATCAGGATAAAGGATTAATGCAAACTAGCTAGTTATTTGTGTCTCATGAGACTACATGAGGGGCCGGGTGATACAATTGACCCATTAATCCACGAAATCCTAGTTTTTTAGTGAATCATCTAGAATGTCCTAGTTGAGGTTTAACATAATTAAACAAGTAAATAATATAATAATAAGAGAAAACTAATTAAAATATGCAAATTTTCTTTTGAAAAAATATGTCATTCAAATTGGGTGGCGTTTGCTGGCTACTCTATGGGTGGCCTAGGTTGGTCAAATCTTGGCCCGCCCCCTACGGGGATGAAGCCAAGGCTAGCCTAATAGGATGGTCAATGAGGACAAGTCCTAGCCATTGTCACAAGGGTTACTTCTAGTATTCTCTTGTGGTTTTCTTGTTTTCTATTATTTATTTTTAAACATTGTTAAGTTTTAATAGAGTATTTTAGTCAAGTCACTAGCAACTTTAGGTTTTCATTATACTTAACTGTTCAATTTGACTGAGGATGCAGATTTAAACAAGTTGATAATTTTTGTATCATATTGTACGTTGGTTTTGTAGAGGGCTTGGTGGATCCATTTATATATATTTATATATTTCTTACGAAGAACATGATACACATAATCAAGCCTAACACTATATATGTAGGATCTTCCTAATACATACTAAATTATATGATAGTCCAAAATCAAGCTGGGACGTTATGATCACACATGCATTGCGTAAACTAATTGAGTTAAAGAATCATTTGGCCCCAAAACCTCTTAAATACAATTTGAAAGAAACAATTAAAGCATACTGTGGACTTTTTTGGGCAGTAAGGGCCGGAGAAGGGCAATCACTCTTCAGGTATTGCAAAGTCTTCACTTTTTGATGTGGCAATTAGCTGGGATATTGGTGATCAGAGCTAGGAGAACAGTTGATAAACTAATATTTGAGAGGTCATAGGAGCACTTTGACAAGATTATATTGGTGCAAGGGAAAGAAGAATGCAATTAAAGGAGAAATAGAAGTGTAGGTCTGATCTCGGATCATTAAGAAATCCTAGATCAAATGATGTCGTTAGAGGCTTGAAAACTGAGTACCTGATAGAAAACAAATTGATTTGTAAATTAATAGATCACCCCTAGATTGTAACCGGTTACTCTTATAAATTGTTTGGGTATTTACAAAATTGCTCTCACAACTGCATGCTCTAAAAACATGCCTATAGGCCAAATAAATTGGTAGCTCATAGTTGGCTAGTAATATCATATATAGCAAGAGGTCATGGATATCTTACTTAACATTATTCAGGAAGATGGTTGTGGTATGTCTATAACACCGCTCTAAAAGCTGATATATATAGGCAGTGCAATATATATTGAATACCATAAAAAACACTTTTGTATATCTTACTTAACATTAATATGTTTTAAATAGCATGAAATATTTTTATCATGGGGATCATTAGCTAGCTATTAGTCATTCTTTAATTGAGGAATAGCTAGCTAATGTTCCTAGTGACCAATAGCTATTCTTTGGGTAAAGGAATACAAAATATTTAATGCGCCCTAATTAAATAGATTAAGGCACAAAACTAAAATTATTAAAAAACAATGTATTCAAAATGTCCATCTCATCTCATTTAATCATTTTTTCTAAATTTTCATATAAAATAAAATAAAATTCCAACTCTTTCAATTATCAAAACAAGAATAATATTAAAAAATATATTTTTACAATGTTTTATTCAACTTTTATTATTATTCTCAACTTGACTCATCTCATGATCTGCAAATATAAACGAGGCCTCAGAGTCTAGATATAGAGTTGCTTTTGCTAAGGTGTGTACTACTGTATTTTTCTCTGTGTACAAACCTCACATGCCAATCAGTTATATCATAAAGGAAATTCTTTATTTCTTGTATAATGTTCCCATGGTATTGGAAGGGGTCTCCTTTATCGTTATTAACTGCATTGATAATAGCCTGTCATGTCCCGTTCTAAGATCACCTTTGTAATTAAAGTTCAAATCTATGCATAATTCCATTGATCTCCATAAAGCATAGCTCTCTGCTATGGCTAATTTACGAACATTTCTTCTTAAGTCCCATGTTGCAGCCATTCCTCCCCTTTCTCATCTCTAAGGATGATTCCTATTTCCATGATCTTCCTAGTTGTTTGATCCAAAGCTACATCCCATTTGACCTTTACGAAATTCTTCATAGACTTTCTCCATTCCTGATCATTCCTCTTTGTGTTGCTAGTCTTTTGGGGCTCTTCAAGGACTGTTGGGCTAACTAAAAATCTTACAGTCCTCACTTTGCTGATCTGATCACTCTACTATTACTCTAGAGATTTTTATCAAAAATAAATTTATTTCTTCTAATCCACAAACCCTTTATTATTCTATATGTTTCTTCTGGTTCTGAATTATTTAGTTTCCCGCTTACCTTCTCCCATAGATTAAGCAAGTCTTCTTCTACACTTTTCCATTTCTGAGCTGGATTCATGTCCACTGCCCATACATCATTAGTTACAGGATATTACCATAAGACACGCATCACAGACTCATCTTCTTGGAGGCAGATAAGGCGATGGGGATTTCAACATTTTTTTTTTTTTGTTGAACAAATTCCTTGTAGGCATGGCTTTTTTCCTTTTAATCCACGTAGTATGCACTTTTAACTGAGAATAAACCCTTCTCTGAGGGACCATATATAAGTTTGTCCTCTACATCTGAGTTGCTAATTAATGGAATACTATAGGTTTGATTTGCCTCCTTAAAAATGCTCCTTATCATCAGTTCTTCATTCCATTAGTCTTTTTTCTAAATAATAAGCTCATTTACTCTTGCATTTTTATTCTGAGATCGATATAATCATATAGGAAATTTTACCCTAAAGGTGGCTGACCACTTATTAAGTGATCCCAAATCTTGATTTTGTTGCCATTTTCAACGGCTTCCATCTCAAACCTTCATTTAACAATCTCATGGCATCCCTTACTATAAAAATTGACATTTGTAACCAACTAAAATGGCTATTTGATTGTCATTAATAGGTTACAAATACCAATTTTCACTATAAGAAAACTGCTTATTTACTATATTTTTATTAGTCGCAAATAATTCATTTTAGTCACTAATAGTCTATTTTAGTCACTAATAATCATTTTCGTCGTTAATGTTAGGTCACTAATAATCATTTTTCTTGTAGTGTTTTCTTGTAGCGCCTACACACATCGTCAAATCATTGATGGCATTTGCATTCCTAAAGGAATGGGAGTAGACATTTCTAATCCTTTCACGCAGTGAGCACAACCATATATAATATAAATATTAATTTTCCCCTTCCATGAAGTGGATCAGTTTTTTAATATGACTTATTGCAAATGATCACTTATTAACCGTCGTTAATTATTTTGTGTACGTCCACTTATAAAAAATATATATATATATTGTGTACGACCATATTACTTAATTATTCTATGAATATATTTTGCATATATATATATATATAGATGCATATCATGTGTTACAAAAATGCATATATATATCGAAGGTATTATATAAGTACCTAATTAATTCTAGAATGATTAATAGTACTGGTTTTTTTTTTTTTTTTTTACGTGCTGCTACATACAGTACTACTGATGGTTTTTGTGTCCAGCAGTGATTCAACCACTGCCAGCAATTAATTAATGTCCCTTCTTGCTCCAGAATTTACGTACTCGGCTCGTGGACATAGTGATTCGGCCGTGATCAAGCATGCATGATTTCTCTGGCCAGTTTTTTTTTCTCGAAGTATTTGTTAATAATCAAATTGCTGATGAACATCAATCAAACCCAAATATTGCAATTAACTTTTATTTTTCTTGATCTCTTAGATTAACATACATGATAATCATGACTATGTTGATCTTGATCTCATTGTAAGCTGAGACAATGGTCATGTCTGGGGATCGAATCCTAATATCAGCACTTTGGCATGCAAGTGAAAATTGGCTAATTTAATTAAAACGTTTTTACTGACATTATATACCACTTGATATTGGCGGCTTCGAGAAACTTCAGCTTGGAAAAGTTATAATTAAGACGATGCCGCGGGATTGTAAAGGTTGCTTTTTTTTGCATATCTATGAATTATTAGCTTCTTAATTAACGTTATTAGAAACTGCAGGAGCTGATATTTAACCTAGAATAAATGTGTCTCTTGAATGCTTAATTTTCAAGTCTGCCAAGCACCTCTTTTCCAAATCATGATCAGTTACCCGAGGTTTTGTTTGAGTAATATTAATAGTACTCTGGATATTAACATCTTATTCATTTTGGTAATAGCATGGAGAATATACTTGAACGCTATGAGAGCTACTCTTTTGCGGAGAGACAGGTAGTCGGAAATACTGATTCCGAATTTCAGGTTTGTCATGCTATTTATGTACAAGCACCACTCATCTAGTTATCTGTCTTAGAATCGGCAGTTTCTGTCCATTTTTAAGGTGTGTACGTACGTAGTTCTCAATGCATATAGAACATTATATATCTTTGGCCGCATGCTAGTCAGTTTTGAGTTTGGCTTATTTTCTTATGAAAATGTGTTTATTTGAGATGTGGTTTGATGTTGTTTGACCTGTCTTGACTGTGGCTTAATCCTAGCTCAAGCTAAATTGTGGCTTGATATTTCGTTCGACATCATGCTTGAACGAAATTCAAAAAAAGAATTCATTCAACACTCCGTTTGAACGAATGTCCTGACATTAGAGTTTTCGCACCATTTTATTATAAATAATTGTTTTTTTTTGTATGTTTGGAACATTCAGCAGCCAGTCATTGTGGAGATAGATAGAATCCTTTTATGAAAAATCCTGAGAGTTTATTGAGTGTATTTGACGCTTTGAGATTGAGGATTTAATTAATTTATTATTGATGTCTTGTACTTCATCTTTGTTCACAATGAATTTGTTAAGACCGATTGTGCCTGTGGACGTAAGCTCGCATTGAGCCGAACCACTTAAAATCTTAATGTTCTTTATCTATTTGTTTTGGTTTTTCTTTTGTTTGCTTCTGCTGTGTGATACTTCAACTATGGCCTTTGTTAACCGATTTATCCCAACAGTCAGATTGAACTTTGTCTGTGGTATTGAATTCTATGTACGTGCAGGGCAATTGGACAGTGGAGTTTTCTAGACTTAAGGTTAAGATCGAACTTCTGGAAAGAAACCACAGGTACTAGGAATATGATTACACGCGCCTGCGACCTTTGTCTCCGTTTTCTTTAACTTGAGATCAGAAATATATACGTCGGATTTTCTAATTAATTTGTACCTTATAGCCTTTTATTCATCTTAATGATCAACAGATGTTAAATGACGGTGTTGTTAATTAATTATGTAATTCAGGCATTATTTGGGGGATGATCTGGAATCATTGAGTTTTAAAGAGCTTCAAAACTTGGAGCAACAGCTTGATGTTGCGCTTAAACACATTCGATCAAAAAAAGTATGCTATATTGTAGATTTTTTTGACGTCCTCCATGCATGCATGTACTTATGGTACTAATACTGCGTTTTTATGATCTGTTTGGTGTACTGAAATCTCTGATCCTGTCGTACAGAATCAACTCATGAATAAGTCAATCTCCGATCTTCAGAGAAAGGCAAGGCCCTTTTGGCATATCTAATTGCTCATTGTAAATCAACAACAACATGAGTTAACATTTCTGCAAACCTTTTTGCTTGAAAGCTCTTTGTCACAGTTGGTTATAAATCAGCCAAGAACAGCTTTTTCGATTAGAGAAATAACTTGTACAAAGTCTAGTCAATTAATAGATTAGATAAGTGCCATACAAGTTTTGGTAAAAAAGTAGATTTCCCTTTAAGAGAGTGTAAACAGACTATTCTTTATTAGTGAAATATATATATTTTTTTTTATACAAAAACTTGTATAAAGTTTGTCTATTTTGAGACTTGTAAGTTGTACCATATTACTCCATAGATTTTAGTGTCCAATGTTGCAGGCCGGGATATTATTCTTGTAATTAATTAATTAGTAACCTCTTGGATTGTTATGTCCCATGTTTGCAGGGATATTATTCTTGTAATTAGGAATGACGTCACCTACTTTTCACTGTATAAATTTGTCAAAAGTCTGACCCTCTGCATTAATGTACGTGCTAATTTACTGTATGCAGGAGAAGGCAATACAGGAGCAGAATAGCATCCTAGCGAAAAAGGTGAGGCGATTTAGTCATGCAAGCAAATTTCATTTTAGCTAGCTGCTACTGAGGGGAGGGGATTTAGTCAACTTAATGATAGAAGTGCTTATCTCTCTCTCTCTCTCTCTCTCTCTCTCTCTCTCTCTCTCTCTCTCTCTCTCTATATATATATATATATATCTCAATAGATCAAAGAAAAGGAGAAAACTGTGGTGCAGCAGGCAAACTGGGAGCAGCAAAACCATGGCCCTGATGGACCCTCATCGTTCCTGCTACCACAGCCACTTCCCTGTTTGAACATCGGGTATGCTTCTCGATCTGACATAATTTAAGGCTTTTATGGAAAATGGTATGCAAAAAACATCATATTCATGATGTTATCCTTGGGATGTTTGATATTGCAGTGGCACTCATTACCAGGAAGATCGGCCAGAAATGAGGAGGAACGAGCTCAATCTCAGTCTCTTGAGCCAATTTGGTCCTCATGTCACCACGGATGCTTTGCCTCGTGAACTGATCAGGGAACAAAGATACAATATTTAAGGGGGTTCCGATCGAATCCTCTTGCCACCTACCTAATCTATTATATATATATTATTCCCGTTTTAAGACATGAATTAAACTCATTATAATATGAGCTAATATTTACGTTAATGAAATTGTTTCCCACGACCAACGTCGAGGAGATAAACCTCGATATGGTTAATTCCTCATTTTATTCTAATTAATTAATTTGTGTGTTTTCGTAGCACGTACATACAAGTATTATTTTTATTTATTCTTTTCTGCCAAAATATTATATTTTAAATGAGATATATATAGATCAAGTACTTGAAGCTAGCTAGCTAGCTGCAGATACGTGCAATAATCTGTTGGATAGCAGCTAGCGTTTCATGCATGGATCGATTCTCATTTTTTATTAATTTTGAAGCCGAACTATATATAAAGTAACCCAGATTTTCACATTCTTGAAATTTAATTTCTATGTGCCTCCCTCTTGCTAAAAAATGGACCAACAAGATATTACAGATAACGATTTAAGATATATTCATTCGGTTACATGCTTGACTTTAGGCCAAATCTTTGTACTAATACTTTCCATATATAGAGCAGAGTAAATTATAATTAATTGTATTTACATTCTTTCCTTTTCTGGTTTTTTGTAATATTTTATATATTCATCAGTTTTACATGAATAGAATTAGTCAATTCACCAATTGTTTATATTCTTTATGGTATCAAACAACTCTCTTCTCTAACGAGACTGCGATTTTTTTTTTTCCGATCCTATGTCTTCCAACAGCTCACCCACTCCATTATCAAACAACCCATCGACAGAATAACAAATATTGGTTTCTGTCAATGCCAGCACACAACTCCCCTGGAAACTTACCCCTACCAATTATCCTTCATGGAAGGCTCAGTTTGTCACTTTTCTCATTGGATATGATCTCATGGGATTCATTGACGGCACATCTCGCTGCCCGTCTCGAGGTGACCCAACTTTGCCACCATCAACTACTTATACACTGTGGTACAAGGAGGATCAACTTCTGCTCTATGCCATTTTTGCCTCAGTCTTTGAGATAGTGATGTCATTAATTGCATCTGTGGCAACATCCCATGCCGCATGAGAGAGACTTAGACGCTTGTATGCCAACAAGTCTCACACTCAATGTGAGATCCCAGATTTACATGTATTTTTACACGTTATTTTATGCTCGGTGTTAATTATTTTAATTTATTTAAATAATATTATTAGTCATATTTTATTTATTTAAGATATTTAATTGAACTATTAATTAGTTAATATCGAGTTACGTTGCTTTTCTTATTTATTTTAATGAGTTAATTATTTTAATGAGTGGAATTAAATTCTTCTATTTTATTATGTGAATTTATTTGATCTGCTTTCGTTATATTAATTATTGTTTTATTTTAATATTGTGCTTGAGTTTAATTTATTTATATTGTTGGGGTTTTAAATATTTTATTTTATTGATATTAGATTGTAGTATCTTGGCTGGCTTTTATTTAATTTGTTGTGTTTTTCTGGTTGGACCCTTTTTTCCTTCTTTTTCCTTTTTCTCCTTTTTCTTTTCCTTTTCTTTTCTTTTTTTCCTTTTTCTTTTTCTTTTCTTTTTCTCTTCTTTCCTTCCCAGACCCCCCCCAGCCCGTGCGTCCTCCCCTACCTCCCTCTCCCCTTCGCCCGTTCCTTCTCCTCAGCCCCAGGACCGCCGCCGGCCACCCACTGGCGACACCGCCCAGCCCACTACCTTCCCCTCACGCCGGCGAGCTCAACGGCACCGGTGGTGTCCCCTCCGGCCACCCCACCGCCCCTCCACGGCCACAAACCCGAAATACCCATTTTTGCTTCCCTTGCATTTTCCGGCCACCGCCGGCCACCCCTTGGCCTCCGACCATCACCACTAGACTCCCCAACCTCCGGCGAGCATAACCCACCGCCCAAAGTCACCCATCGCCGCCGGTTAGCTCCTCCACCCGAAATGGGCCTTAAACGGGTCGTTCTTCGCCACGCCGCCGTCCGGCCACCGTAGGTCTCACCACCGCCACCATTCGACTCCCCTCACCCAGCCGGTCAACCCCCTAGCTCAGTTTCCCCAACCGCGGCCTCACCTTCCCGGTACGACCCCAAACCCGAAAATGGGTTTTCACCCCTTTTGGCCCCGATCCGCCACCTTCCGGTGGTTGTGCCGCCACACCACCACCACCCCCATGAGATTCCCCACCCTTCAATGAGTACCTCCCTAAATTTTGGTGTCAAACCGAGTGTTTTAGCCTAACGTGCATGTGACCGCTACAAACGCTGCAGATTGGCGTTGTTCAAGGAAATGCGTTTTTACCGCTGTAAGTACTTTCCAAACAAGTTTTAAGATTTAAATATATTTTTGGCATCAACAGTTGTTGTATTTGATTATTGCTGATATGTGATGGTTGATGTTGGTATTTGTTGGTTGATTGGATTATTTAATTGTTGGCTATTTGGTGCATAGTTGTCTGCATTGTGTATTTACGCGCATGCTCATGAAAATATTTGGAAAGTGGATTTTGGCATGATTTTGGATATTCATGTATTGGAGATGGAAAATGGGATTTAAATTGTATTTAGCGGATTTTATTGGTTTTGGGCTGAGTCATAACGGGGACGGCGATACGTAACGCCCGTTGTGATCAGCGTGTGAGTGTGTGGATGACGTAATGGGGACGGCGATACGTAACGCCCATTATGGTCATCGGGTGTGCATTTCATATCGGGGACGGCGATACGTAACGCCCGGTATGAAATGAGTGTGTGTGGATCGTAATGGGGACGGCGATACGTAACGCCCATTATGATTTTGGGTGTGTGTGTAAATCATATCGGGGACGGCGATACGTAACGCCCGGTATGATCGGTTTTGAGGATATTATTTTATGGAAAATGATGGGTGATTTTATTGGGAATTAAATTGGGATTTTGACGATTGTGGTTATTTCATCGACTTTGAGGAAGATGATTTTTAAGTCTCATGCATATGGTAATTGTTCATGGTCGTTGTTATGGCATTAATGTATTTCTGTCTTTTGGTTTGGTTGGTTTGTACTTACCTGCGATGCCATCTTGGCGTCGTAGTTTTGTTTGGATGCAGACTTTGGAGAGGCCGAGCCTGAGGAGACGGCTCCACTATTGAGGTGATATTATTAATTGATATCTCGGGAAATTTATTTTCCCCTTTTTATAATTATGTATTTGTTTAATTTGTATTTTTGGATGACTGTATTAAATCTCCTGTTGGAGAGTTTTTATTAATTTGGTTTGTAAAATATTTCTAAAAATTCTGGTACTTAGATATTAATTTATTTTCCGCTGCGACCTTTTATTTATGTATGTCACGTGTGCACACACGTTTGACACGTGTTGTTGGGATGTGTGACCCGTGTTGTCATCATCCCGACGCCTCGATTCCCGTGTTATTTTAAGGGGAATTTGGGGGCGTCACACTCAAGTTATGCAGCTTAAGGACGATCTCAAGTTAATACAACGTGGCAATCGGTCTGTTAGCGACTTTCTTCAATCTGTGAAAGTGCTTGCAAATGAACACACACTGATTAATGCACCTCTCTCGACAGATGACATCACACTGTATGTCCTCAATGGACTAGGGACAAAATTCAAGGACATTGTGGCACCTATTAGAGCTCGAGAAAATCCTCTCAATTTTGAGGAGCTTCATGATTTATTGGTTGGTCATGAAACCTACCTCAAAAGACTTAATACCGCTACTGCTACTCTGGGTGCAACTGCCAACTCCACTCAACGCCGCAACAATCAACACAAGTTTCCAAATAAAAAACAACAAGGGAGAAATTCCAATGGTGACAAACGATATTCCAAGCGAGACAGAGGAAAGCCACCTATCACCTGCCAACTATGTGCTAAGCAAGGCCACACAGCAAAACAATGTCCTGCATTTAACAAAGGTTCACCATCTGCAAATTGTGCAACCAATGAAAGTGCTTTGGACAAAAAATGGCTTGTGGACTCTGCGCCATCCCACACAATAACCTTAGATTTATAAAATCTATCTATTCACTCTAAATATGACAGAATTGATGAAGTGGTTATAGGGGATGAATCAGGTTTGCATGTTACACATGTTGGATCAATGTCAATTCCTTCATCTTCTCAAACCTTTACTTTACCTAACACTCCATGTGTTCCTTCAATTCATAAAAATATCATCTCTGTGCATGCCTTTACAAAAGCTAACAATGTCTTTCTTGAAATTCACCCATTTGAATTTTTTGTGAAGGATCGGAGTACGGAAATGACACTCCTTCGAGGTAAATGCCAAGATAGTGTATATCCATTTCCAATACCAGTTGCTTCAAGTTCATCTCAACCAATTGTACTAGTAGGTGAACGTGTCTCACTAGATCATTGGCATCGGAGACTTGGCTATCCCACCTCCAATATTGTGACTCAAATTGTCAATAATAATTCCTTACCTGTTTTAGCTAAGAACTCTTCCTTGACAAACTTTTGTACCTCGTGTAAAAGCAATAAAAGTCATCGTCTTCCTTTTGGAACTACTTCTCTTATCAACACTCATCCATTACAATATATACGCTAATGTTTGAGGTCCAGCATCATTTACCTCTGTGGATGGTTTCAAATATTATGTTATATTCATTGACCATTACACAAAGTAAACGTGGTTCTTCCCCCTTTGCAAAAAAATCGGATGTGAGTTCAACTTTTCCTCATTTAAAATTAATGCTGGAAAATCAGTTTCAACACAAAATTAAAAACTTTTACTCGGACAATGGGGGTGAGTTCTGTTGCCCAGATGACTAACACAAGAGGGAGGGTGAATTGGGTTATATTAAAAAATTAATACTTATAAACTAAATATACAATATAAAATATAACCAAAATATAAAGCAGTAGGAAATATAAAGAGTAGGGTAAGAGAAAGCAAACTCAGTATTTTTACGAGGTTCAGCCCCACTGCCTACGTCCTCGCCTCAAGCTACCCCTTGAGGATTCCCAAATCCACTATTCAATCTCCTTTAGGTGGAGATAGAAACCTATTACACCTTTGAGCAGCACCGCTCCAAAGAATCCGTGTAGAACACCCTCTACACTTCCAATCACCTCACACTTGGTGATTCAACTATTCCCTGTGTAGAACACCTTCTACACACACAAGGGTTATACGCACCCTCTTACTTCCAATCACCTCACACTTGGTGATTTAACTATTCCCCGTGTAGAACACCTTCTACACACACAAGGGTTATACACACCCTCTTACTGATACAAGAATTGATAGTGAGTAGGCTATCAGAAAACACTCCTCAATGAGTGAAATAAGAACAATACAGCACAAACTATATCTCTCTCAACAAGAACAAGAATTAAGGCTCAAAACTTTAGAAAAGAGAGAATGAGAGCTTTGAAAGAATGATGCAAAATTTAGCAATAGATGTGTAAGCTCTTGTTGTGAGTTTTGCAAAACTCAAGTGAGCTATTTATAGGCAAATGAGTCTTCAAATTCAAATTTGAAAAGATTCTCATGTCAAATAAGAGCACTATTCACTTTTCAAAAAATTCAAATAAAAACATTTCCTTTTTGCATTTGTCAAAGACAATTCCATTCATTTTTCAAAGAAATCAAACCTAATCTTTTGCTTTTCATACAAGACAAAATGAGCATGATTTATTTTTCAAACCAAATCATCTTCTTTTTGCATATGTCAAAAAAACACACAACCACCCTTTAAGATTTTCAAACAAATCATCTATCTTTTATATTTGTCAAAAAAACACACCACCTCCCTTCAAGACTTTCAAACAAAATATGCACATGTCAAATATGATAATCAATCATCTTATAAAATCAAGTTTTTATAAAAAATATAATTTTCGAAATTATTTTGTTTGATGGTGTTATGCACATGTGAAAAACATAATTTTCAAAACTAAGACATTTAAAAATGTCTTGTATATGTGGAAAAAGTAATTTGATGTTTTATGAAAAAAAAAGTAATTTGGAGCCTTAATCCAATTTCTAATTTTATCAAGAGATGTACAAAAATAATCTATGAGCTTCATTTGTAGACTTGATATCTTTCTTGCTCATGCTTGATTTCTTGATGTGTTTAGCTCCCTTCATGCATAGACAACTTGAGCTTGAGTTTTCAATATTATTTGTTATCATCAAAATTTATACGTAAATACGAGACTTGAAACCTTGGGTTCAACAATCTCCCCATTTTTGATGATGACAAATACTTAGTAGAAATCTGCGACCTGCAGTAATACTTAAGCTCCCCCTGAAAATATGCGTTAGTATTTCAAGAAAAATATAAACATGATTCTAGCATATATAACAGGGTAGTATAATACTAGTATAAGACTTCTCCCCCTTTTGGCATCATTAAAAAGGAACCGTAATTGGTTTCAATAAGATTATTATTTTTTTTTTTTTTCGTAATAAGCAATAATCAAATAAAACGGTACGTTAGAGAGTAGAAGTTGGAACCACCCGTGCCCGACAAAACCTGCAAAGGTTGAAGCCGAATTTTATCATCTCGGTGCGGAAGAAGATTTAAATCCGCTTGATGTTATTGACGAATTAGATATTCCAGAGATTTGAAGTTGAATAATTAAAATTATCCGTGTCCGACAAAGACAGCAAAAGCTGCAAGCCTAGCTCTGGCAATGCGGTGCAGAGCCATGCATGTCCGACAAAACCTGCAAATGTTGGAAGTCTAACTCTGACAGTTCGGTGCGGAGCCACGCGTGTCTGATAAAACCTGCAAAGGTGGCCTAGCTCTAGCAGTCGGTGCGAAAGCAGATTCAAATCCGCGTGATATTGTTGAAAAAATAAATATTATCGAGATTTGAAAGTTGTCGTTTAAAAGACCGTTTTCACCTGTTGTATACTCAAATAAATTTTCACCCCACTCATTGATCCAGTTTCTGTTTATTCAAAACGATAGAATGGCGGAGAAAATTTCATCTAATAATCTTCCAGATTTGAATCAGGAACCGTCTCAACCAGTCATTTTATCTCATGAGGTTGTCAATACCATGATAGAAGCAGAGATGCATTTTTCAAATAGAACTGATTCTGAGGTTGTTGCAGCATCAAGAACTCTCAGTGCTCAATATGCTGCCTCTGTTACGACCATGTCTCGGAGATTACTAGCGAGGGCAAATGAGGTTGATCGACTTAACAATCAAATATCTGTTCTGCATCAAAAGCTTGTAAATAAAGGCAGAAAGAATAAGAGGTTAAAGCAAGAAAATAAAGATTTGACGGAATTGGCTCGTATTCTGAAACTTCAAATAGAGGAATCGGAACGAGTAAGAGTTCAAGCACAGAGTCAACATCAGCAGATAATGGCAGCGTTTCACGAGAGAAACAGGGACAATTATAATTAATCTCGCTAGCTTAGTTCGGTAACTTTTGACAATATGCATCCGGCATATCTTGTAAGCTTGACTAAGTAAGATTTGAAGAGATGTCAATTTGTCTTTTACTTATTTCCATCTTTATAAAAGCAATCCTTAGCTTTATCTAATCCGCATCAAATCTTCTTCTCATTGTTGTAGTTCATCTTCATTCTCACTTTACAAATTTTCAATGGCTCGTAGATTTCCCTTCAGTGATTCTCTTGATCAAGATTTGAGGTATCCTTCACCTCAGTCTCAATCTATTTCTGCATCTGTCGTGGGTGCCATGAAGCAACAAGAGACTGATTTAGCTAATAAATCAGATCATGACGCCATTTACGAGCTTGTGGGTCTCGGGACTCGATACTCATCTTCCATAGTTACTTTTTCCGCTCGGTTGCAGTCCAAAACCCGCGAGATAGAGAAGCTTAATGAGAAGATCGATATTCTTCAACGACTTGTTCAAGAGTCTAACAAAAAAATAATAGACTTAAAACAACAGAATAAGGATTTAAAATCCTTACTTGCCTCTGCATTTCGATTGCCTAATCCTTTAGACAAGGATGGCATGATGATTTATGAGGAGCAAATGCATTTGAATGGTGAGGCTAAACGTCTCAAGTTTCTGTAGGTCATTTGAGTTAATGGAATAAAAGTATCTAGTAGATATTGATGGCATGCATAATTCCTATTTCTCTTCTAATCATGCGTAGTCTATCTTCTGGTAGGGGTTTTGTAAGAATGTCTGCCAATTGATCATGTGTACTAGTGAATTCTAATGCAATATCGCCCTTCTGCACATGATCTCTAAGAAAATGATATCTAATATCAATATGTTTGGTCCGAGATTGTTGTATTGGATTCTTTGAAAGATTTATAGCACTTGTATTATCACATTTGATTGGAATGTGATTGTACATACGTTTAAAATCCTCAAGTTGTTGCTTCATGTAAAGAACTTGGGCACAACAACTACCCGCAGCAACATATTCTGCCTCAGCAGTAGATAGTGCAACAAAATTTTGTTTTTTTACTAAACCAGGAAACTAGTGCATGACCTAAGAAATGACATGTTCTACTAAAAATTTTTCGATCATCTTTGCAACTAGTATAATCGGTACCTGAATAACTAATAAGATCGAAAGAAGTGTGTTTAGGATACCATAACTCTAAGTCAATGGTACTAGCAAAATATCTAAAAATCCGCTTGACTGCAATCAAATGAGATTGTTTCGGAAATGATTGAAAACGTGCACATAAACATACATTGAACATAATATCAAGTCTACTAGTTTATCAAATATAATAAACTACCAATCATACCTCGATATACCTTTGAGTCAACTGATTTACCGGATTCATCTTTATCAAGTTTAGTGGATGAGCTCATTGGTGTTCCAGTTTCCTTAGCACCTTCCATCCCAAACTTCTTCAGCAATTCCTTAATATATTTTGATTGATTGATGAATATTCCACTTTTTGCTTGCTTAATTTGCAATCCGAGAAAGAATGTAAGCTCTCCCATCATGCTCATTTCAAATTCTTCCTGCATAGTCTTAGCAAAAACTTGGCACATATTTTCGTTAGTAGCACCGAATATTATATCATAAATCTGAATCAAAAGAGTATCATCATTTTCTTATTTAATGAAAAGAGTTGTATCAATTTTTCCTCTTGAAAAGCCTTTTTCAATCAAGAAACCACTGAGTCTCTCGTACCATGCTCTAGGAGCTTGTTTGAGTCCATATAGTGCTTTTGTGAGTTTGAAAACATGATTTGGAGAAATGTGATTTTCAAAACCTGAAGGTTGCTCAACATATTTTACCTATTCCCACGATCTTCCCTTTTGAGTTGTCTCTAAATGTCACGTGTCCTTCTTCTTTAGATCTAAGATTAAAGAACTTAGTCTCGTCTCCCGTCATGTGTCTTGAACATCCACTATCTAAAAACCATTTATTTTTACATGTAGAATACTTCATGCATACCTACAAAAGCAATTAAAAACAATTCTTGGTACCCAAGTTCTTTGGGTCCTTTATTTATTAGTATTAGAATAAACAAGATTTTTAGGTACCCATATGGCCCTAATAGTCATTGTATGTTTTCTTCTAATAGGACAAGCATGATAATTATGACCATTGCTATTACAAAAATTGCAAATAGCATGTGACATATATGAATAACTTGAGTGATTATAATAGTATCCTTTTTTAACAAAATTATTTTTATGAAAAGAATTTTGAATATTGGACTTTGATGTAGAAGGATTATCAAAGAAGTTTTTATAAGATTTGTATTTTTGTTTTGGCATATATCCCAAGCCTGCCTTGTCAAAAACACATCTTTGACTACCAAGAAGTTTTTCAAAATTTCTTTTTCCATTCGTAAAGTTTTCAATAATATTTTCTAAATCAGTTTTCTTTTTCTTCAACTCAAGATTTTCATCTTTCAAAACAATACTTTCTTTTCTTAAAATATCAATTTCGTTTGTTAAAGAAGAATTTTTCTTTTTCAAAGCAGTATACTTGATACCCAAATTTTCAAATTCCTCATATACCTCTTCTAAAACATTTTGCAATTCTTCATATGAAGGATCTTCAATATTATCAAAATTTGTTACCTCAATGTCATCTTTAGCCATAAGACAAAGATTTGCTGATTCTCCATTGCTTGCTTCACTATCTGAGCTACTTGAATCATCATTCCACGTAGCTTTCATTGCTTTTTTACCTTTGTTTCGATCTTTCTTTAGCAGAGGACAATCTGGCTTGATATGACCAGGTTTATTGCATTTATAACAAATTAAAGTGTCATTTTTACCTGAATCTTTCTTGGAAAACTTATTGAAGGATTTCCTTGGAGGAGTTTTATTTTTCTTTAAGAACCTCTGAATTCTTCTTATTATCATCGCAACTTCTTCATCTTTGTCATCATTTTCCTCATCTTCATCACTTTCACTTTCATGTGGAACAGCTTTAAGTGCCAAACTCTTCTTTGAATTTCCTTCTTCTTCTCCTCTTTTCAATGTGTACTCATGGGTGATAAGTGACCCGATGAGTTCATTCACTTCGAGCTTCTTGAGGTCTCTAGCTTCAAGAATCGCTGTCACTTTTGACTCCCAACGTTTTGGTAGAGAGTTGAGAATTTTTCTTACTATCTCCACTTTGGAATAAACTTTGCCAAGAGCTGTCAAACTGTTTATGATGTTAGTAAAACGAGTGTGCATACTAGAAATAGATTCATCATCATTCATCTTAAACATTTCATATTCATGAGTAAGAATATAAATTTTTGATTCCTTGACTTGAGAAGTTCCTTCATAAGTAACTTCCAAGTTATCCCAAATTTCCTTTGCTGTAGTGCAAGTCATTACTCTATTAAACTCATTACCATTAAGAGCATTATATAATAAATTCATAGCAGTTAAATTCAAAGTATAAAGTCTATCGTCTTCACGATCAAACTCTTCTTCTTCCTTTTTGACCTTTACTCCATCAACCACTTTTGTTGGAATATAAGGTCCATTTACAATGCATTTCCAGATTTCTCGGCCTTGAGACTGAAGGAATATTCTCATTCTAACTTTCCAGAATGAGTAATTGTCTCCGCAAAAGAGTGGAGGCCGACTGCTAGATTGACCTTCACCAAATGAAGCTGCAATGTTAGCCATAAGATCTTAACTCAAAAGATAGTTAATCTTATAACAGAACTCTAGCTCTGATACCAATTGTTGCCCAGATGACTAACACAAGAGGGGGGGTGAATTGGGTTATATTAAAAAATTAATACTTATAAACTAAATATACAATATAAAATATAACCAAAATATAAAGCAGTAGGAAATATAAAGAGTAGGGTAAGAGAAAGCAAACTCAGTATTTTTACGAGGTTCAGCCCCACTGCCTACGTCCTCGCCTCAAGCTACCCCTTGAGGATTCCCAAATCCACTATTCAATCTCCTTTAGGTGGAGATAGAAACCTATTACACCTTTGAGCAGCACCGCTCCAAAGAATCCGTGTAGAACACCCTCTACACTTCCAATCACCTCACACTTGGTGATTCAACTATTCCCTGTGTAGAACACCTTCTACACACACAAGGGTTATACGCACCCTCTTACTTCCAATCACCTCACACTTGGTGATTTAACTATTCCCCGTGTAGAACACCTTCTACACACACAAGAGTTATACACACCCTCTTACTGATACAAGAATTGATAGTGAGTAGGCTATCAGAAAACACTCCTCAATGAGTGAAATAAGAACAATACAGCACAAACTATATCTCTCTCAACAAGAACAAGAATTAAGGCTCAAAACTTTAGAAAAGAGAGAATGAGAGCTTTGAAAGAATGATGCAAAATTTAGCAATAGATGTGTAAGCTCTTGTTGTGAGTTTTGCAAAACTCAAGTGAGCTATTTATAGGCAAATGAGTTTTCAAATTCAAATTTGAAAAGATTCTCATGTCAAATAAGAGCACTATTCACTTTTCAAAAAATTCAAATAAAAACATTTCCTTTTTGCATTTGTCAAAGACAATTCCATTCATTTTTCAAAGAAATCAAACCTAATCTTTTGCTTTTCATACAAGACAAAATGAGCATGATTTATTTTTCAAACCAAATCATCTTCTTTTTGCATATGTCAAAAAAACACACAACCACCACCCTTTAAGATTTTCAAACAAATCATCTATCTTTTATATTTGTCAAAAAAACACACAACCACCCTTTAAGATTCTCAAACAAAATCATCTACCTTTTGCATTTGTCAAAAAAACACACCACCTCCCTTCAAGACTTTCAAACAAAATATGCACATGTCAAATATGATAATCAATCATCTTATAAAATCAAGTTTTTATAAAAAATATAATTTTCGAAATTATTTTGTTTGATGGTGTTATGCACATGTGAAAAACATAATTTTCAAAACTAAGACATTTAAAAATGTCTTGTATATGTGGAAAAAGTAATTTGATGTTTTATGAAAAAAAAAAGTAATTTGGAGCCTTAATCCAATTTCTAATTTTATCAAGAGATGTACAAAAATAATCTATGAGCTTCATTTGTAGACTTGATATCTTTCTTGCTCATGCTTGATTTCTTGATGTGTTTAGCTCCCTTCATGCATAGACAACTTGAGCTTGAGTTTTCAATATTATTTGTTATCATCAAAATTTATACGTAAATACGAGACTTGAAACCTTGGGTTTAACAAGTTCAAAGCGTCAAAAACATTTCTTGCACAAAATGGCATCTCCTTTTACACCTCCACACCTAGCACTCCTCAACAAAATGGGACAAGTGAGTGTCGCCACTGCCACATTGTGGAAACTGGTCTTACCTTGCTTCATCAAGCTTTTCTGCCTTTGCCTTATTGATCTCGTACTTTCCAGACTACTGTTTACTTAGTAAACAGAATGCAAACTAAAATTCTTCAAAATCGATGTCCATTTGAAGTTCTATTTCGTCGACAACCAAATTATCTAAAATTAAGAACATTCAGCTGTCAATGTTTTCCTTGATTAAGACCATATAATTCAACAAAAATTCATCCTAGATCTCGGCCATGATTATTTATTAGATATAGCACCTCACAAAGTGCTTATCGATGCCTAGATCTTGAGACCTCAAAAACGTACATCTCAAGACATGTTGAGTTTAATGAAAAAAATTTCTCATTTCGTGGTTCTGTACATAAAAATAGTTTGCCAAGTATTTCTCCTCTTAGTGCAAATTCTCAGGCAGAACTGTTGCGTCTGGTGCATGGAACAAGGTCTACATCAGCTTCAAATCTCCCACTACAAGATGTTGTTCCTACTGCTACGATACCTTCACATTCTAGCACCTCAACAGAGTCACCTGCATCACCAACAGAACCACAATCAACCAGCAATTCAAACACCTTACCTGCTCCAATTTTGCCCTCAAGAAACTATTCCATGACCATAAGGTCAATGAACAACATTTACAAACCAAAGCAGCTATACATGGTTTCCAAGCATCCCTTACCTTAAGCTATTGAGCCAACCAGTGTCATGCAAACTATGAAAGATCCTCAATGGCAACAAGCTATGTCAAAAGAATTCATAGCACTTATAAAACATGAAATATGGGATCTTATTCCAAAAACGGAAGCTCAAAATTTAGTAGGAGGCAAATGGGTATTTCGAATAAAAAGAAATCCAAATAGCAACATTGAGCGCTATAAAGCGCAATTGGTGGCTAAGGGCTTTCATCAAAGACCAAGCTTGGGTTACACCGAGACTTTTAGTCTTGTAATCAAGCCCATAACAGTTCGCTCCATACTCACCATTGTTGTGAGTCGCGGTTGGACCTTACGGCAACTAAATATTAATAATGCTTTTCTCCAAGGAACTTTACATGAAAATGTCTATATGATCCAACCACCTTGGTTTGTTGATGCTAATGCTCCAATGCATGTCTGCAGGCTAAAGAAGTTCATCGATGGACTAAAACAGGCTCCACGAGCCTGGTACAAGGAGCTGCAATTTTATCTTCTAGAATTAGGTTTCAGAAACTCAAGAGTTGATCCTTCTTTATTTATACTTTAGCAAAATACATTGATCATATATTTGCTTGTTTATTTAGATGATTTAATAATCACAAGTGATCCAGCTGCTGTCAACAAAGTGATCAGTCAACTTGGCGTCAGATTTTCACTTAAGGATCTTGGCATTCTCCACTATTTTCTTGGTGTGGAAGTAATACCTGCAAATATGGGTTATTTCTGAGCCAGCACAAGTATATTCGTGACATCCTTGTTAGAACAAGAATAGATGGTGCCAAAGAAGTCCAAACCCCACTCAATTCCAAAGATAAATTGCAAACCAATGATGGATCATCACCCGTGGATGCCACTGAATATCTAAGAGTAATTGGAGCTTTGCAATACCTTGCACGAACAAGGCCAGATATAGCCTTTGCCATTAACAAGCTTGCTCAATTCATGCATCAACCCAGCACACTTCATTGGCAAGCTACAAAAAGGCTACTCAGATATCTTAAACTTACTATCCATCATGGAATTCTCATCAAATGAACGAACAAGTTTCATATGCATAGTTATTCAAACGCAGATTGGGGTAGCAATAAAACAGATCGCACATCAACCTCAACATATCTAATTTTCCCTAGTTCAACGCCCATATCATGGTCCACTCACAAACAACGTGTAGTTGCAAGGTCATCCACAGAAGCAAAGTATAGAGCCTTAGCAACAGCAGCGTCAAAACTATGGATTACTTCTCTATTCAGCGAATTAAAAATTCCAATTCCAAAAGCTCCTACAATTTTCTGCAACATTATCGGTGCAACTCAATTAAGCCCCAACCTTGTTTTTCACTCGTGCATGAAGCATATTGCAATTGATCTACACTTTGTTCGGGACTTAGTTACCAAAGGTATATTGAATGTCTCACATGTTAGCACCGAAGATCAACTTGCTGACCTCCTCACAAAAAGCTTATCAAGACAACGTTTTCAACAACTTTCATCCAAGATTGGTGTCACAAATGGAACACACATCTTGAGGGAGCATATTATAGATAACAGTTCAAGATAATATCATATCATCACAGCTCATTACGGTCGGTTACATGCTTGACTTTAGGCCAAATATTTGTATTATTACTTTCCATATACAAAGCAGAGTAAATTGTAATTAATTGTATTTACATTCTTTCATTTTTTGGTTTTCAGTAATACTGTATATATTCATCAGTTTTACATGAATGGAATTAATCAATTCACCAATTGCTTATATTCTTTACATGATTCTCTGTTGTAATCAATTCACCAAGCGCTCAATCTGACCTTTCAATATGCCTGGTCCTTAACATCCAGAAGATCATGGTCATTTATATATCGAAGACGCAATGTTTAACCCTCCATATGCAATATTAATTGTTAGCAACTGTAAGAGAAAGAGTAAATTAAAAAGTGAATCAATCACACACAATGTGAACAAATATGTAGTGCAGCGCACAGTACAACTGTACATTATTTTTTCTATAATTAAAACAAGACTAACTTCATTAGAAACGAAATGTGAAGTTACATCACTGAGAAACAAACAGAAAAGCTATGAAAACAGACAACATAGCTATTCAAATTACATTAAACTCAGACTCCACCACTTGAGAGATATAATTAGGAACATTATCATCCCAAATTGTTAGAGTACTCACTACAAAAAAATAAGGTTATTTACGACGACCAAACATCGCCATAAATGATCTAATATTCCCCAGGAATAACCATTAACGGCTAAAAACGCTTGCTAGGAAAGAGCCGCTATTACAGAGCCAAGAAAAGTTATTCTCGGCTACTCTAGCATCCGACAGAAATGTTTAATAACTAGTCGCCGCAAATAGCGTAACAATTCACCACAAAAAATCTTACCCATTTCCACAATTTTCTCTTTAAAATATTCTTGTAGCAATAAATTTTTGCCAGAAATATATATATAGTATTTTATTTGCAATTTTATTTGTTTAAATTTATTTATTTTGTTTATTTTAGTATTGTCAATAATACTAATATGTATAATTAGCAACAAATGCCTTCTAAGCTACTACATGCAATTGTTTCCATACTCAACCTTTTCAACCTATCAAAAATAATGACAGATTCTAATGTACTAATGATTCCAATGGAAGAAAAAGGATTTGAAGCAAACTTGAGACAAACTCAATTGTTCACAAAAATAAAAGTTCAAAAAAAATATATATATATATATATATATATCCAAGAACTTTAAAGAAGTAAAAGTCGCTATATAATTGTGAAATTCTAACAAATGACTATAATTAATATCATGTCGAGGTTGTATTAACAATTTGTACAATTTGTCACTCAAAGTTAACATCTCTTCTAGTTTAGCTCCAAAAGCTGGCAAAATTACTCTTGTCAAAGTTAACAACAAATTGATTTTTGCCTTCCTCAAAGGAAATGATTTACACCTCCATAACTTTAACCGCTACAAAAAAATGTTAAGACCACATTAGTGAGCTTATGATAAACAACTAATTATTAAGATGCTACAATACAAATTATTAAGTACTGATTAATTATCAATGCCCTTCATATGAACTCGATCATATAAGATGTTACAATACAAAATATAAAATCATTTGCTTACTGCGATGTATATGGAAGTAGTGAGCATGAAGTTTAATAACGAGTAGTCAGGGATTAAAGAAAGCAACAATTCTGGCTGGGCATTTGGAACACCTGAACTGCATATTCATTGGGAATCATTATAAGATACTATTCCATAAATAGGTGAATCAATATTATAAGATAATATTGACTTAGAACTTGCAGTTGGATGATAATACGCACATGTTCAAGATATATACATGCATCCATATTTATACATATCTCACTACTGCAATCAATACCTACTCTGACAAACAAGATGTTCCAAAGTTTTGACTTGTATGTAGTCAAAATCGTGATTCAGAATGAGTCTAAAAGAGGTTCAAAGACCTAATCATAAGAATGGCCTTGAAAATGAAGTATTAATACTGACCCGTAAGTATAAAGTATTAAAATATTATTTATTAGATTGTTAAATGCATTCCTAATCTTTTACAATGACATTATTTTTTTTAAAATCTAAATATTCCTAAAAGGTGTTTTATATTAATAACTCTCAGATCCACATTTTATAAATTAAATCTAAGAAGAATTTAATTTCTTGATAATGTATTTACCTATGATTCAGTACATCATGATTTCTTTCTTGTGCAAGAGAAGCACCTGAGTACAAAACTAAAACTAAATTGTCTAACTAGTACAAAACTGACGATTAATTATCAAAAGCCAAAAAGTATAAGAGAATTGTAATCCAACAACAATTAATTATCATGCAGCCAACTCTAATGCCATACACAATTATGAATTATTGCACATATATGAGTGACCTAACCTGTTCTAAACTGAAAAGTAAAAAAGAATTGTATGGGATAAAACACAAACGTAGGGATTTATTACATTTACAATTAAAAAATTTTCCAACGACATAAAAGCACTACAAATAGTTTACAATTCCGGCAATTTTGGCCAGATGGCCACAAAAATTCAGCGGAATTGATAAAACTGCATATTTCCGACTATAATCACCTAGCCAGAAATAAAAATAGCCCAATTTAATGCTTTTTCTTGTAGTGAATATTACTACTGATCTTTATATAAAGTACTTAGAGAGTTGATAGTTTTTCCAACTACATTACGATAATATATGTTAATTCCAGTTTACTCATATGACCAATTTCATAGCACCTGTGTTTCCTGAGTCAATTCATGCTTATCTATGAATTAATTACTTTCAAAGTTTCTTAGTCGTAGTCTTTTTTTTGTGGGTAGATAAGCTGATGTCTCTATCTTAATGTTATCCAAAACAAAGAAACTTTAAAGAAAACACTAAAATCAATGAAGATAGATTTTTACAGAATAATTTATAGCCAACCATGAGCATATGGAATATATGGAATGAGAAAAGCTTCTCTTTCAGGTTAGCTAGTCATCAATGCCTCCTTGGCTGGCGTTGCTAATTTTCATTGTAATTAGCTCAAATCCAACTAAATAATTGAGGCTTTTTAAGGCGAGCAATTTGGCACATTGAATTGAATATGCTATGATGATTCTGCAGCATGCATATATGCAGTCTTTGTCAATGAAACAATTAACATTAATTACATGACAATCCATCTTATCATTCTGTTGGTTTATGATTCTCTTGGGAATTGTGAAGAACTTAGTACACCAAACAACGGAAAGAACAAAGAAAGCCATCTACTTTATCATTATCTGCGCGACAAACACACACCAAGCCTATATATACATATATATATATATATAACCAAAATGAAGAAGCAATAAGAGCATCTTAATTGGTCTCATCAAACCAATCATCAAATATAAATTTGATAATTTATATTAAAAATTACTCTACATTGGTCTCATCAAACTCTATTTCTTAAATTATGAGTTACAGTAAAAGTAACAAAACCCTTCAACTTTGAAGGGTTACTATTCACCCTTCAACTCATTTGTTTAATATATTTTATTTCTCATACATCTTTCCCTCATTTGTTTAAAATAGTGGAGAAAATTTAAAAGTATTCTTTTTAAAAAAAAATATTATTATATATTATTTTGATGAGTTTAATGATGAATCTAATATGGAGTTATAATGAGTATGGTATATGCATCTCATCAAATTTGTACTTCTCATCAAATTTTGATGATTTGTTTGATGAGACCAATGTGGATGCTCTAAGCTAGCTAGCTCATGAAACCATTACATCAAAGAATTTCTAACCAAAATTAGTAGAAGTTGCAGTAATGGATTTAAATACCTCTAATTCGTTATCCAGTTTCAGCTTATTCATCAAATACTTCATTAATAATCGAATTGTAATTCTTCCATCCTTGAAGATTGAAAGCCCAAACATATAAAAGTAAAATAAGTAATGAGTTTATCAGAGAGGAGGAGGCAAAATTAAGCATAATGAGCAATTATATCATAAATATACACCTTTATCACTTCTTAATTTGGTCCTAACCTACAAAAACCAAATCAGTGGAAACCTTTTAAAAAATACACCTGCCTCACACCGAATATCTAATAATCACAAAAATTTATATCAGCTATGAGACACTTTTCCACATGCTATTTTGCATTTAAGGTATATAAGAAACAAAGCTATAGATTAGAACCAGGACTCAATCCTAAAATATACATTAGTTTTCCTTGTGAAAATTTTAGTAATATTATTTTCTAAAAAGCACTGCTTAGACATTCTATATGAATAAATTATATTTTGAATACATGACCTGAACAACGTAGTATTTCTTATACCTAGCTCCTTTCTACATAAATCAATTATATTTTAATTGGAAGCCAGATCAATGCATGCATTCTTCTGAAATCTCACTTTTTTTAGCTCGGTTATGGCAATATATATGTATATATTGAAATTAAGCAACAAAATGTCCATTAGACTAAATTAAAACATGCAAATTATAGGAAGAATGAAAAAAGGAGAGCGCCCGAACCTAGCTATTTAATTGTTCTTAAGTATATATATTTAATCAATAACAACCTCAGTTCAATCAACGACCTCTGCTCAACATACAGTGAACATGAGGGAAATGAAAAACCTGTATTTTTTAGAATCTAAGAGATCTCAATTAGAGAATAGTCGTGTTCTGACTTTGTTTCTTTTCTTAATCTAGAAAAAAAAATTGAACGGTACTCGAGAATCAAGATGAAGTTTTCTTACACTTTCTTTAGGTTTTTTCAGCACTTTCGTCAAGTTTCTAAACAACCATAAAGAGAGAACTAACTAATCTCAGACGCACCTGAAAATTAAAAAGAATATCAATTAGGTTGAATTAAAAAATCATATCTAATCGTGAAATTAATTACAAATTCCTTTCAAATAACTAAACCAAAAACTAAAATCAACAGATCGGTTAGGAAAGTAGACCACCAAATATGAAAATCCATACACATACCTCTTAATCTCATGAGTCACTCACCTCATATCTATATTGCTATCAGATTTATGACCACCACTATCGCACACCTTCTTAATTGATTAAGTGAATCACAAATTTCAGACAAGCCATTAAGAAAATCAATGGAAAAAGAGACAAAGAAGGGAGACTTACAGAGAGAGATCGATAGAGCCTAAAAATTGGAAAGACGAACTCACCAGCATTGGCTAGAATGCCAAAAGGCGGCGAGAAGAGGACGGTGAGAAGGCGGCAGCGCTATAATGATCGAAAACCTCCGTGCAGAACCAGAGAGATGGGGGAAAAATAAGAAAGAAAGAAAGCGAGGGAAAATGGGATAAATGTGGGAAAATACGGGCGGGATAAATAGACTAGGGGAACAATCTATTACAATGACATGTATAAGGGAAATTACGAGAAAAATATATCAATTAAGACGAAAAGATCTTACAGTGACAAATATGCGCCGTAACAAGCTATTTTGTAACGAAGATAGTATTTAATTCTGGCTAACGTGCCAGATAGCTGCAAAAAAGTGACAAAAATCATAAAATAGACTAATTCCAGCTATAATCATGTCGCCGATATTAAAAATGGTCCTATTTACTCATTTTCTTTGTAGTGACATTGAGATCGTGCATGTTTAGCCGAAGAATCTACAGCTTCATTTGCAAGTCGAGTTACATGTTGAATAGAAACATTCGACTACTACTGCAACAAATCCTTCACAACATATATAAGATTACCTTCCGTAGACATAGATTCATTTTGACTTTGAATGACTTGAACACGTAACTATGAGTCAGATTCCACGATGAGAGTAGGGATACCCATTGGGATACAAAGTTGTAAACCTCTCAAAATTACAAGAAGTTCAACCTCCATAGAATTTTGTAGTACCTAATTCCCTTTCACTTGCTACTATCAAAACTTGATGGCCTTTTGAATCCCTAAGGATCAGTCCAAAGCCTGAAGAAGAGGACTAAAAAAAAAAGGCTCCATTTGTGTTTAACTTAAAAGTGTCAGTAGTAGGAGCTTTTCACTTGTAGTGATTCGTTAAAACTACAACAAAGGATTTATGTGATACTGCACCGTCTAAGAATAGAGAGAGAGAGAGAGAAAGAGGAAGAAGTTTCTATTGAGGCCTCACGAATAATAATGACATTTTCGAACAGAAACTAGTTTCTTCTATGCCAAATAGTAAACTTTAATATTGTGTTGCGGTACAACAACCGTGTCGGATCAAAAACCAAAATAATAAGTTTGATTTGTTTAAAAAAATAGATATTTGTGTATCTATTAGTTTTAATAAAATTGGAGTACTGTCTTTTTTCAAGAAAAACAAATGTGTATATATGATTCCGGCCAAAAATTTAAACTAGAGATGCTATTTGATTTATGTACATAGACCATAACCAAAATATACAGCCGTTTCATTTCCCTTTTTATGTTGAATGAACAATGAAGCATTTACGCACGAACCACCTAGCCCTGCAAGCAGCAAATTATATATACAGTAACAAAACCCCAACGGCCAACCATCAGTTCGTGTCAGCACTATAAACTGAAGAATATCATGATCAGATATTGTAATTTGGGCAAGCTAAGGCCTTCAAAGAGCCGAGGTTCAGCCTAGCTAGCCCATGCCCTGGATTCCTAATCCAATTAAAGAAAACAATATATATCATAAATGCTATTTTCACTTTTCGTTATTACTGCAATGATAACAATTAACGTCAAAAGTGGTATATATATATATATATATATATATATATAAAGCAAAAGTGGATTTTTTTTTTTTCTCGAAATGAGCAAAAGGGGATTATGACATTAGGTGATCACATATTCTTATAAAGTCATACCTTAACATTATAATATAGTTACTATATTGGGCAACATGTACTGTACGTTCATCATGCTGACCATGCATGTTGGTCTTTACTAATTCAGTTTTAACAAGCGTACTTCTAGTTATAAAAATATATATATATATAGAAATATATTTATAAATTAACGTAATTTGATATAATATATAAAATTTATTTTATAATAAAAATATATATTATAAATATTATAATTTTATATACCATATCAATTCATAATGTCAATCTATAAATTTATAATTCTATATAATATAATAATAGATGCATGCAAAAATATATTAGGATTAAAAAATATTTAGAGAGCGCTCTTAGTTTAATTTGATAATAAGTTATCGACTCCTCGAACAGTATTATAAGAATTGGTACTGAACATTTCTCCAGTAATTTACATGCTCTCATAATAATTAATAACATACATATTTTGATTCAGGTATTAATAATTGTTCATGCAATATTCTAACTAAAAATCATGTAGTATCTATTAGCTAGCTGATAGGAAGACAGAATCATGGCACTCCCAACTATATGTGGTTTTGAAAGACAATGCAAAACAAAACTTTTGTCAACGGGGAAATAAGCTGATATTGACAGGAGAAAACGTGCAGTAAAAAGGTATGGAGAGAGAGAGAGAGACCGAGATGACATCTTACCCATCAACATTATCATGCCGATATATCAGAGATGACAGTTTGACAATTTCTTCTTGATCAAAACATATGGAGAACAATAATAGAGATTCCTAAAACTAAAAAGAGCAATTAAGGGCCCCCAAGCCATGCAATTATCAGCTACCATACACTTGCAATCTGCTGATCTGTACCAATATTCATGAGATGTCATAATTTCTAATTCTTTTCGTATGTTAACTTACTCACTTTATATATATTCTAGTGATGTCCTGTTCCAATCATCATTACATTTGTGTGTTAATTGGTTCCATTACGGTTTGGAAATGATGATTATGTAGCGTTTGAGCTACGCTAGTTTAAACAATTCATATAAAAAAATCAAATAAAAAATGAGCCGGATTGATTATTGTACTAAACAAAGGAAGTAAAAAATTAAGCGGCCTTTCATTGGAAAGAATTATTGGTTCGCCTAACAACTACATAAGCTTCTTTCCTTAGTACTGCATGCTGAGCGTACCCGGCCGCCTCCTACTTTGATCTCTTATATGGGTATAATGATTGTGAAGCATTAATTTAAAAAAAAAATTAAAATTTGATAGAAAGTATAAATATAATAGAAAGTCAATACGGCCTCTTTTACATCCATAATTTCATATTTGATTCATCATTATATTTATAAAAATAATAATATAATATATAATTTATGAAATTAACAATTTTATTTATAATTTATTTATCTAATAAATATATTAAAAGATAATAAAAAATTATTTGAATGGGTGAATAGTAGGGCTTCATATTTAAAAATTGATGAAGTGAAACTGTAGCTCAAAGCTTTTTATAATTTTATTTAATGGATTTAATGTAAAAATACTTTAAATAAATATATCAAATTTTGTAATGAATTTAGTGGAGGGACGGCAGCCGCCCCCTGTCCCACCACTAAATAATGTGAATGACCCCACCACTATTATATTAAATTTGCATAGTAACTTGCATAGTGACTTGCATAGTAACTTGCATAGTAATTTCAAAGCCTATAAATAGGGGCTTCAGTTGTAATGAAATTCATAAGAAAATATAGAGAGAGAAAGAAAGTTTCAGTTCTTAAGAGTTTCAGAGAGAATTTCTTATTTCTCTTTTGCAATAGTAGTTTCATTTCTTTAGTTTTATAACACGTTATCAGCACGAGGTTCTACCGATACTGAAGCTAGTGGTCTTCTACTTCAAGTAAGTTTTTCAATATATTATTTACAGTCCTTGAGATAAATATTAAAGGTAATATTGCTGAATATTACTTGATAAAATTTTATTAATATTCTCATGATAATGTGAATATATTTCTTAAATTCACAGATTTATTTTTGTAATATAATGTCAAATATTGAGATTTATTAATATTGACATTTCTGAAAAATGTTATTTATTCAAGATCCTTGATGAGATCTATTTGGATATGATGATGAACTTGAAAGATACAATCATAGAAGAAAACCATGTGTCCCTGAAGGACCGTGCTGTGTATCTCATGATGAAAAATCATCTTACTATGTGAAATAAATTAAGAGAGTGATATAAGCACCAGAAGATGTAATCCTCTCAAAAGATCATTATGATTTATTGCACCTGAAGTTGCAAGATTTTAAGAGTGGTATTGAATATTCTGCACTCTTTAAAATCAGCTCAATATTAAAATTATATAGTGAAAATGTCACTGATGATGATATATAAAAGAAGACATTATTTTTCATACCTCGAATGTGCTCCTGCAGTAGCAATATCGAGAGTGAAAGTTCAACAAATATTCTGAACTTTTGTTTTGTCTTCCAGTGATTGAGCTAAATAATGAGTTTTTGTTACACCAGTTACGTCCTATTAATGATATCGAATTTACACAATTCCCAGAAGTGAACGGGAACTAAGGGCGTAGACGTGGTAGAAAAATTATAGAAGTGTTGGTCCCAAAAGCGACAACACTAAAGATGATAAAAATATATCGTATCACCAGAAGTGATCAAACTCAGAGAAGGGTAAAGGCCCTCAGAATAATTCTTCATAAAAAGATGAAGATGTTTGTCATAGATGTAAATGACTAAACAGTAGTTACGTACCTGTCGTACGGCTAGGCACTTAGCTGATTTATATCAAGCTTCTATTAAAGGAAAGAATAAAGTGCATGAAACAAATTTAGTAGAACCATCAGATGATTTATTAGATTCAGTAGATGTAGACGTTACTCATCTTGATGTGTCTGATTTCTTTAATCATCCTGAAGGTAGTATTGAACACTTAATTGGAGATGGAAGTGTTCCACTCAATTAATGTATTTTCTTTCTATCAGTAATAAAAGTTTTGTATATTTTGTAGAATCATGGATCATATTGATGAGCTTTTTATCTCTGAGTTGAATGATAAAGATATATGTCTGGCTGACAGTGCTACAACTCACACAATTCTCAAAGAAAAGAAATATTTTCAAAATCTAACACTGAGTAAAGCCTATGTCCATACCATATCAGGTTCATCGGATTTAATTGAGGGCTCCGGAAGAGCTTATATTGTGTTGCCTAATTGCACCAAATTTTGTATTGATGATGCTCTATTCTCTTCACAATCCAGAAGAAATTTATTGAGTTTCAAAGATATACGTCATAATGATTACCATATTGAAACGACCAATGAAGGCAGTAAAGAGCATCTTCTTATTACTAAAACAATATCGGGCCAGAAGCTCGTTTTAGAAAAACTGCCTGCTCTATGTTCTGGATTGTATTATACAAAAATGAGAACAATTGAATCATATGTGGTAATGCACCAGAAGTGCATTGACCCTAAAGTATTTATGAATTGGCATGATCGCCTTGGACATCCGGGTTCTATAATGATGAGACGAATTATTGAAAATTCGCATGGGCATCCCTTAAAGAATCAAAAGATATTTCTACCCAATGAATCTCCATGCTTTGCATGTTCACAAGGTAAGTTGATTATTAGACCATCTCCCTCAAAAGTCATTGTTGAATCTCCATCCTTTTTACAAAGGATTCACGGAGATATATGTGGGCCTATTCATCCATCAAGTGGACCATTTAGATATTTTATGGTTCTAATTGATGCATCTAGTCGATGGTCACATGTTTGTCTTCTTTCCACTAGAAATGTTGCATTTGCTAGACTTATTGCTCAGATAATTAAACTACGAGCACAATTTCCTGAGCATCCAATTAAGACCATTCGATTGGATAATGCAGCTGAATTTTCATCTCAAGTTTTTGATGATTATTGCATGTCAATAGGAATAGATGTTGAACATCCTGTTGCCCATACACACACACAAAACGGTTTAGCTGAGTCTTTGATCAAAAGGCTTCAACTAATCGCTAGACCTTTACTTATGAAATCAAGACTACCTGTTTCTGCTTGGGGACATGCTATACTTCATGCAGCATCTCTAATTCGCATTAGACCATCTGCATATCATAAATATTCTCCATTACAGCTTGCATTTGGTCAACAACCAAATATTTCTCATCTTCGTACTTTTGGATGTGCTGTATATGTTCCAATTGCACCTCCACAACGTACAAAAATGGGCCCTCAACGTAGACTTGGGATATATGTTGGTTTTGATTCTCCATCCATTATTAGATACCTTGAACCCCTTACAGGGGATATGTTTAAAGCACGTTTTGAGGATTGTCATTTTGACGAATCTAATTTTCCGTTAATGGGTAAAGAAAAATCGGTGCCTGAAGCACGACAAGATATTACTTGGGATAATAAGACCCTGTCTCATTTTGATCCTCCTACAAATGAATGTAAACGGGAAGTTCAGAGGATTATTCATTTGCAAAATGTTGCAAATCAATTACCGGATGTATTTACTGACACTAAAGGTGTAGTAAAATCTTATATTCCTGCTGTTAATGCTCCAGCAAGGATTGAAGTCCCTGAAGGACAAATTGTCAAAACAGCAATAGGTGAATCTAAAATACGCCTGAAGCGTGGAAGACCTATTGGGGCAAAAGACAAAATTCCTAGAAGGAAAAGAATACAAAATGAATTTGGTGTTCCTGAAGAACACGTACCCACAATACAGGCTACAAATATAATTGGTGCTCTTAAAGAGTTCAAATCTTCTATTCTAGAACCTCCTGAAGAGGAAACTCCTGAAGAGTATAAATCTCCTAAAAAGGGACCTCCTGAAGAGGTGTGTCATGAAATGTTTTCTCCTGAAGAGGAACAGGTACCTGAAAATAATGAGATCTCAATACATTTCATGAAAACTGGAGAAATTCTGGATAGAAATAAAACTGTTGTCGACAACATATTTTCATATAAAATGGCCCTTGACATTACCAGAAGTAATGAAGAAAGTGAGCCAAAAAGCGTCGAAGAATGTCGACGTAGAAATGATTGGCCAAAATGGAAAACAGCTATTGAAGCTGAATTAAATTCGCTAGCAAAGCGAGAAGTATTTGGACCTGTTGTCCAAACACCAAAGGGTGTGATGCCTGTTGGATATAAGTGGGTATTTGTACGAAAACGTAATGAGAAAAATGAAATTGTGCGGTACAAAGCACGGCTTGTCGCACAAGGTTTCCTGCAGAAACCCGGGATTGATTATGAAGAAACATACTCTCCCGTTATGGATGCAATCACATTTAGATTTTTGATTAGTCTGGTTGTTACAAAAAGATTAGAAATGCGGTTGATGGATGTGGTCACTGCATATTTATATGGATCCTTAGACCATGATATATATATGAAAATCCCTGAAGGATATAAGATGCCTGAAGCATCTATAAGTACATCTAGAAATATGTACTCAATCAGACTACAAAGATCTTTATATGGGTTGAAGCAATCCGGACGCATGTGGTATAATCGCTTAAGCGAATATCTATTGAAAGAAGGATTTGAGAATAATCTTATATGCCCATGTGTTTTTATTAAGAAATCAGAATCCGGATTTGTCATTATTGCGGTTTATGTTGATGATTTAAATATTGTGGGAACTCCTGAAGAGATCTCAAAAACCGCTATATATTTAAAGAATGAATTTGAAATGAAAGATCTTGGCAAAACAAAATTTTGTCTCGGCCTGCAGCTTGAGCACTTGCCAAATGGAATTTTTATTCATCAGTCCATGTATACTGAGAAAGTCCTAAAGCATTTTTATATGGACAAATCTCATCCCCTGAGTACTCCAATGATTGTTCGAACACTTGATGTGAAGAAAGATCCATTCCGTCCTTGTGATGACGATGAAGAAATTCTTGGTCCTGAAGTACCATATCTCAGTGCAATTGGTGCTTTGATGTATCTTGCAAATTGCACTCGACCAGATATTACATTCTCAGTTAATCTTCTTGCAAGATATAGTTCTGCACCAACTCGAAGGCATTGGAATGGCATTAAACATGTCCTTCGTTACCTTCATGGTACGGTTGATATGGGATTATTTTATCAACGTGGTTCAAGTCCAGAATTGATTGGGTATGCAGATGCAGGTTATCTTTCAGATCCACACAGAGGTAGATCTCAAACTGGATATTTATTTACTTATGGAGATACTGCCATATCATGAAGATCTGTTAAGCAGACACTATCTGCTACTTCTTCAAATCACTCAGAAATCATTGCTATTCATGAAGCAAGTCGAGAGTGTATTTGGTTGAGATCAGTTATTCAACATATCCAGGAAAACTGTGGACTTCCTATGATCAATAATAGCCCAACAATCTTATATGAAGATAATACTGCTTGTATCACTCAAATCAGAGGAGGATACATCAAAGGTGATAGAACCAAACATATTTCACCTAAATTCTTTTATACTCATGAACTTCAAGAGAAAGGTGAAATTGATGTCAAGCAGATACGATCTAGTGATAATCTGGCAGATTTATTCACAAAGGCGTTACCAACTTCCACATTCAAGAAGATTGTGCATAACATTGGAATGCGAAGACTCAAAGATCTTTTGTCATGCACTTTTCAGGGGGAGTAAATGTGCTGATTGTACTCTTTTTCCTTCGCTGAGGTTTTGTCCCACTGGGTTTTCCTCTGCAAGGTTTTAATGAGGCAATCTTAAAGCACTTGTGGATACATAAGAAGACTGTACTCTTTTTCCTTCGCCATTGGTTTTTCTTCCCACTGGGTTTTTACTTGGCAAGGTTTTAACGAGGCAGATTCCTTATGAGTGGTCATTCAAGGGGGAGTGTAATGAATTTAGTGGAGGGACGGCAGCCGCCCCCTGTCCCACCACTAAATAATGTGAATGACCCCACCACTATTATATTAAATTTGCATAGTAACTTGCATAGTGACTTGCATAGTAACTTGCATAGTAATTTCAAAGCCTATAAATAGGGGCTTCAGTTGTAATGAAATTCATAAGAAAATATAGAGAGAGAAAGAAAGTTTCAGTTCTTAAGAGTTTCAGAGAGAATTTCTTATTTCTCTTTTGCAATAGTAGTTTCATTTCTTTAGTTTTATAACAAATTTGTATTTGTATTAATTTTTTATGGAGTCAATATCAATATCAAGGAGCATCACAAACATCCATCCACCAAAACATTATTCATTTGGGCCTCCTCGAGAAGTAAAGGGCCAAAGCCCAGCAAAGGAAATATAAAAGGCCCACGATAAGAATCGAGCAATTACTTGGACAGGAGGTTCGCCTCGTGCAATTAATGGTATTTGGTGTAAAGGTTTTTAGATAAAATTATTTTTTGAAAATAATGTAACGCAATGAATCTCGACTCCTCTTAATTGCCTAGGATGGTGGCGGAACTACAAATTTATTTTAGAGAATTTCAATTAAAATTATAATTATAATAATAAAAAAATTCTAATAATTATTAATATTTTATTATGTTATTAGATTATTTTATTTATATGAGATGTGTTTTTTTATTTTATTTTTAAATCGGATTAATTTTTTTAAAATTGAATTTGTAAGTAATTAATTTATAAGAACAAAATAATTTTATAGAGAGAGGGATCATTATAATTTTTTAGAGAAAATGTCAACACAATATGAAATTAATATTATCTTATTAAATCATTAAAAAAATAATATATATATATATATATATTAAAAATCCTAGGGGTAGGGGGACCATGGCCCCGCCCCTGCGTAGCTCCGCCCCAGTAGTATCCGGAAAGTACTATAAAGATGTTCTGTAGTTCATTGAACAAACTTGGTAACTGAGTATGTGCAGCAAAATCTGAAACCAGTAGATTATTATATTAATAATAATAATTAAAAAAAAAAAAGAACATGAAAACAAATGCCGATCAGATAAACAGATACATCTAAGTTTTACCTATATATGTAGATCAGAATCCTATTAAAAAAAGTGTATGGGCAGCATCTGCTTCTTAGTGGGCACATCAACATGTGGAGAAGAGGAAGAGAAGACAAGACATCAAACGTATATGCAATTGTCAAAATTGGAGTTACAGACACTTATCCGTTAAAAAATGCATAAAAAATGAGAGATAATTACCAATTGGTGACTGAGGGATTAGAGTAAAAGTAAGTTGGCAATAACATAATTGATTAGAGAAGCATTCCAGATTCCCCCTGCTGCTCAACTCCACAGCTGGAATTAAGAGGGATGGGCCTACGGTTTCATGGCAAAGCACGTTCTGGAATAACAAGCCCCCACACAAGGGGAACATTAAATAAATAAATAAATAAATAAAGATACAAAAGAACTGACATGATTAAGAGCTTAAAGAAAGAAAAAGCTAAAAGCTAAAAAAAACCATGGACCAGACCAAACACCTAGAAATTTGCGGTTCTCTTCTTCTGTTTCTTATAATTATTGGTGCCTCACTTAAGATCACATCTCCACAAGATGGCCAAATTAGGCACAAGGTTGCCTGGTTTCTGCCTGAACAGAATTAGGCCTCATGCTAGAGTTCGTTCCCCTCCAGCACAATCCAAGCCTCTGACTCTCAGTTCTGGTAAATCAGATACAAAAAATGAAAGTCCTGGCAATGTCAAAGAAGAAAATTCTGGTGATGGGGCGAAACCCGCGTTGGCAATTAGCAGGAGAATAATGGTTGTGGTTGATCCCAGCTTTGAAGCTAAGGGAGCTTTGCAGTGGGCATTTTCTCATACTGTTCAGAGCCAGGACACAGTAATTCTTCTCTGTGTAACCAAGCCTTCTAAGCAAGGCAGGAGTCTTCTTATTCTTATTTGTTTTCGTTATTTGCATATAAGTTGTTTGATTTATTACCTAAATTAATGGTTTTGATCTTTCTAACAGGCACCAGTCAAGGGTCCAACAAGAAGAATGTTCCCAGGGCTTGTGAATTTATCCACTCTTTGAAAAAAATGTGTCAGTCGAAGAAACCTGAGGTGGGTATAAATATGAAACTCTATGATATTCTGAGACTTTGTAGCTTAACATGTAATTAAAAGCTCTATTCATGGACTAACAAAATTCAGCTTTATCTTTACTGTTTTTCCAGTTTTATGGTACTTTTTACATATTCATCGTTTTTATCTGATGATGACACGTGGCTGGTGGTGAATGGTCCTTGTAGGTGGAGCTTGAGGTTGCAGTGGTGGAAGGGAAGGAGAAAGGACCCACAATAGTGGAAGAAGCAAGAAAACAGGGGGTGTCAATGCTGGTTTTAGGGCAGAAGAAACGCTCAACGACATGGCGTCTTCTGATGATGTGGGCAGGCAACCGTGTCGCCGGGGGAGTAGTGGAGTACTGCATCCAGAATGCCGATTGCATGGCAATTGCAGTGAGGAGGAAAAGTAAGAAGCTCGGAGGGTATTTGATCACCACCAAACGTCAGAAAGACTTCTGGCTCTTGGCTTAAGCGTTTAAGTGTGCATAATATTAATTTGTCCTTGTCTTGTGTTCATAAAAAAAGAAGTGTAGTCTAATCTTACCACGTGAAACTGCATGATTGTTTCCGTATTGTCTGTAAATGATAAACCATATTCAGAAAATGGGGAAAGAAAAAAAAAAAAAAAAAAGGAGAATTGGGTGTGAGTGAAAAGGTGTGTGGTATCATTATCAGGCCATTTGGCTATTATGGCTAAGGGAGAGAAGGTGGGGTCTCTTTGGTTTCTTTAGGTTCTCTTCCGGATGCTACAGTTTTGCCTGATTGCACATGGAACCGAAATTTGGTAAGGTCGGGGGGACACTTTGGATCCACCTGGAACTGGAACTGTCATTGGTTGTCACCAACTTTATGATGTTTTCCACGTTGTTTTAACCAAAGCGATCCAATTTATAAGACTCGGTTTGCGAGAAAAGAGCATCTATGGTTGTTATAGGACTACTGCTGTGTCTTAGTAAAAGAATCTTTTAATCACTATGGACCTTGGAATGATGATGAAGTTCCAATCCTTTTCACCATGCAACTATTTGTTGGTGAAAATTGGATCAATTCATAAGCTAAATTAATCGAGGAGCAAAGTTTAGCATCAGATTGACAAAGTGTTTATTTAATATGTGACAAGTGCATGTTTTTTCAAAAATCATCGTATCCTCATTAAAAAAAACCTGTCACTCACCTCATACTCGACAGTCGACACCACAATTTTTGATATAAATTGATTGGTTTTTTTTTTTAATTTTTTCTAGTGCTAGTTGCTGGTGGACAGCTGTTAACTTTAATTCATTTTGGGCCCCTACGTTGTGTTTAGCAAACAAAATGCTTTTCAGAGATAGCCACTCTGTCAAAAATCAATTTGGGCCTGACTTTTATGTACCTCAGTTTGCAGATTTGAAGCCACGGTTCGTGGTCCATTCCAAGGGCCATGAAAGATAAAAATGCAGATGGCAATGAAAGATAAATTAAACCACTAGTCTTTCCAATATCCATTATTATAGATAACAAAAGCTCAAACTAAAGATCATATCATATATTAATTGCGCAAGTCGCGAAAGTAGGCAGCAGGGTCATTCTCAAAGTCATCCCTGAATATGAGAGCATTCCTTCCGGGAGCTTTCATAGTCTTCCTGTTTGATGTTCCAGAAGCTGACAATAGAGACGTTACACCACAAATTATCAGACCTCCTATAACCAAAGCACCACCCACTACCATTGCCTTTTCAACCTCATCATCATCTAGTACCAGTCCACCCGAACCCTTCTTCTTGTTCTGCGTGCTTTCGCTGCAACCCATTCAGGCTCAGATGTGTTCTTCCCTCCTATATATGATCTTCTCTTCTTCAGATGTGCAAAAATAGACAGCTTATGGAGAATTTATAGCATAGGCTGGGCACTCTCTGGGAAACTGGAAAGTCATGCTTGTACGTAGTAGTTAATACTGTTATTGGAGTTGGCGTCAACGAGGCGAGGCGAGGCGAGGCGATCCGTCAGTCTTCCAATTTTTATATTCGATGTTTCGGTCAGTGTAACGTCGCATTTGGAAATTATTTAAGAGTTAAATACTAATTGCATTTACTCAGCTTCAAATATGACGATGCATTGGGAAATATGGAAGCTCGAGTGGAAGGAAAATGATTAGGGCCCTACCCGCAAGATTAGAACTTGCTTTACAAATACAAATTTGTCAACCTCGTATAACCTGCCTACCAAAGAAAATCACGAGCTATGTGACAACCATCACTATAACCTACAACCAATACTACCCACTTCTTTTTTTCTTTTTGTTTTTTTGAAAGAATAAAAACAAAAACCAAGCCTTCTGTGAACATTCAGTGTCATCTAGACGCCAAAAATTTCTCCTTCATCCGAGAAATAAGCTTAAATTTTTCTTCGGCTTCGACCTGCTGGCGTATGTCAACTTTTAATGCCCGATCTGGATGAAACTTTAACAAAGCTCGTCTATATGCCGCGTGCACCTGAAATGATCAATTACAAAACCCTCCATCAAAGATCAGAATTCTACTTGGGCGTATGCAGTTGGTCTTTATGCTTCTTCAAGTTACAAAAAAATTTAAAAAAAGAAATCTTAAGTATATAATGATGTGAATGCAACTAACCTCATGTGACGACAAATAAACACTGCCTCCAACTTGGATTCCTAAGCCACGAAGCAATGAGGCCATGTCAGTGCACTTACTTTCCAATTTATTAAGCTCCTTTCTTATGTCAACACGAACCTGCTCTTTCAGGTTCAGATTTTCCTCATCCTGGTTTTCGCATCAGTTAATACATGGTGGGAAAACAAATAAGTACGAGCACTGGAAACGGCAAGTCATATATCTTGCTAAACTTGAGAAGGATATATATAGACAACCAAATGTATCACAAAGTCGGTTAAAAAATAGACAAACCAAAGATGAAAGATAAATAGTTTTGCAAAATGAAGAGTTTACATTCCTACTATACTTTCCTCTTCTTTTTTTTAATACATGAGTCAAAAATAATTCTATAATACTAAATCCAAACCTTCTTCTTATTCTCTCTCACTTCTTCCACACGTTGCTTCTGCCTTCTTTGCATGTCCAATAAATGCCTTTCAACTCTTCTTTCCTTGCGTAACCTCCGTGCCTCTTCTGCCTGTAAAAGAGCAACATACCACAATGATGGATCATTCGAGGTTGGCTGAAACTTGTTATGGTTCTCGAATTGACCCTTTTTACAACTGTTTCTCTCTCTACAGTTTCAGCTCTTCAGCATTGAATTGAAATTATAACAATGCCAACGTAATCATTGCACATTCACAGACAGTCAAGGAAGTGTACCAGAAACACAAATATTACAAGATCTGTCAACAGCAAGAAAGTGTCATCCCGTCCAAGTCCCTAGGAATAAGCATACAGACCCCATCAAGTCAGTTGCCAGCCAATCCTTTGAAATCACCCCAAAATCTACCGGCCAAAGCAACAGCAACGGCTACCAGGGTCAATTGGCCAGTTGGTCCATCAACATCACCAGCCTCAGATAAAACAGTGGAAAGCAAGGAAAAAGCAAGGGACCTCAATGGTGATCCCAAACATAACAACCAACAAAATGATGCATTACAAGGTGAGGATCCTGTGGTCATCGTGGAGAGATTACTGAGAAAGATGCAACCATAAAAAATATTTTTTGTGAACTGTGTTTCACCAAGTCATAAAGGTTGATTTCCCAAGACCCATGACCAACCATTGACCAACCATTGACCTAATCCCAATGGTTCTTTCTTCTTCCTACTTGGGGCAACTAGCATAAAAAACCGATCAATCTCGATGTTTTTTTTTATCTGATTGGGTTGCTTGGTCAGGTCAAATTTATTAATTTTTCCAGTGATGGGAGTGTCAGGCGAGTGGTAAGAGTCCAGGGAGTAGATAGATAGATGCATCCATCCCATGTATACAACAACATTAACGACTACAATCTTAAAAAACAGGAAATAATTTAGTCTCAATCAAAGTTAAATGATTACCTGCAAAAATGTTTTAGGGGTTGTTTGGGAATAGATTTCATCTCATCTTATCTCATCTCAAAATTTCTCAAAATAACCTTCCCAAACATCATTCAAAGACAAACACTACAATTTCAAATCTTCAACTTTTTATCTAATCATTACAACTTTTTCAAACTTCCCAACTTACAAACAAAACACAAAACCTAATAAAACATCATGACCCAAACCATCTCATTACTATTCACAAACAATTTCACTACCATTCACAAAATTCTCTACTCATCTCAGGCATTTTATGCAATATATAATTCCTCTAAGCCCCACCACCATACATACTAACGGAAAGTTTATTGTTTGAGCTCATAGCATACATAGCCTCCACATCAAAAAACACAAATTTTTAGTGTGTTTGTATATATATCATTGGCATACTTTGGGACTGAGCCAAGTCATCTCCTTATAATTAGGCCAAAAGAAATTTGAGAACTCCGCCTCTGAATTTTAATGAGAACTGTAAAGCAACTCAAGAAAATATGGTAAAAAGGAAAGGGGCCCCATAACATACACAAGCAGACGATCGTTCAAAAAAACAAAAGCTGCTACATATTTTCACCCTCTTCTATAAGTAAAAAGGGGGTGAAATATGTAAAAAGCAGCTTTTGTGTTTTCTAATGATTATCTGCTTGCGTATGGTACAATATGTAAAATAGGATCTGCTGGCCATTTATGAAATATGCAAACAATGATCTGACCATTAAGAATGTACCGCCCATTCTTTTCTTTTTTTCAATTTGAACAGTTCCATCTTAATTTTTTTTAATGATGTGGAACCGTGGAGACTGCAAATGCAACATGTCTTTTACCAAGTCAATTCCCAAATGCAACCGCACCACAAAAATAGGGTAAATCATCAGCTTTTCCCAATAAGGTGGGTCACCTTATTGGTAAAAACTCTCCAAGTAAACCTCCCTTAAACTACCACCATTTTTTAAATTTGAACCATGAACTAACAAAAATGTCTACTGCACCCTACACTACCAATTAGATCCTATTCAATTAAGAGATTAAGAAAATGAGCAAATGCAAGTCAAAGAAAATGAGCATATTTAATTACAAGAGGTAATTAGAGCATGGTAAAAATAGAACAGCATTATGAAGAAACTTCACCAGCTATTAAAAAAATGCCAAACCTGAATTTGCAACTGGTGCTGCCTGGATGCCCATTCTTCTTCTATTGCTCGCTTGTATTCATCAATCTCCTTGAGCTTTTCTCGTTCATTAATTATATTCTTTTGACTTGAGGGAGTAGCATCACCATCTTGAGCAAGTATTGGATCCCTCACATCGTATGCGACCTTTGCTTCCACCAAATGTGTTTCATTACATCGACCATTGCTAAAAAATAATTGCTCAGAATATGTTATCACCTTGCCCTCAAAAACAACTTTTTCATAGTTGTTGCCCTCCAAAGAGGCGTTGCAAAAGGATTCTCTAAGACCAGTTCTATCTTTGTATTCTGGATGGGCACCACGACAGTAGTGCATTTCATCAGATAATGGAGAATTTAGTACAAATCTGTCTTCCTCGTCACTATTATTACAACTAGATGCCTGGTGACACTCCTCATCCTTTTGCCTCAATACACCACCATTGAGATTAGCTTGTACTCCACCATCTTCTTTATTGGACCTTTCACATTGAGATCGTTTAAAACCTTGATCTTGATTGGACAACAAAAAAGAACCATGGGGACCGTGTGCATCTTTGTTGCAAAAACCATTGCCAACACCATTAACTGGTTCTTCATTGCCACCAGCTTCATTTGAGACAACTTGTTTAGGATTTACATTTGTTTCATAAGAAGTGTAGCAACTAGAAGGTGCCTGAGGAAACTCACCATCTTTGTTCCTCAATACAGCCCCATCAAGATCAGCCTGTATTTCACCTACTTGATTGGACCTTGCACGTTTATTATGTTTATCGCCAAGTTCTTTATCAGTCGATAAATGTGACCTTTGAGGACTTTGCTCACTGTGGTAAAAATCATCACCATGACCATTAACATGATTACAACTCTGCCACTCGTGGCTAAGAGGAGGATCTTCTGCAAATGTCTGGTGAACTCTCTGATCTTTTACATAAGGTCTTTCCATATCAGGATCGAAAGTACCCCCCATATATCCATCAGCACTGGCAATGAGTGTAGACAGATTTTCTTTTTCACAATCTGTAATACTTGAACTGGGACAAGCAGGGATAGCACTCTGATTATCTAAACCTGATTGACCATTGTGAAGATCACGCTTTCTCTTCAACGAAGCTTTTTTCCACTGTTCATGAAGTTTTCCAAAAGAACCTTCCATATGCTCAGAATCAGAGCAATCACTTCCAGATAACCCACTCTCACCACAGCGGTTCCTGCAGGCAGCTTTATCAGAGTATGTTTGCTTGCACTTTGACAACCTGAATGAGTATCTTTTTTCATCCACAACCAAGCATTCATCACCATCTACATCTACAGAATCATGCATATTCTTTGATGCTGGACAAGATCTTTTGCTTGAGGTGGCATCACTATCCAACTCCCCACCACCTTTGTCACCAAGTCCAGGATGGTCCAGAACATCACTTTCATCATCATCAAGGTTAATAACATCCTTATGATGAGACTTTTGCTCTTTTCTTTGTCCACTAGAACCTCTTAACCTCCGTTGTATGGATGGCTCGGGAACATCAATAATAACAGCATTACAAGACATATCACCGTCAACATCAATGAGAACAACATTGTCGAGAGTTCCTTTACCATTGCCACTTTTCTGTCTTTTGTACCCAGAAGTCCCGGCCTGAGAATGACCTCTTGATACTCCTTTTCCTCTCATTTACTTCTTCCTGGCAACAACACATGTAAGACTGGTATTCAATGTGTGCTATGCGTGTCCAATAATTATGGTATGTCCATCCTATTTCAAGGGGAATGTGAAAAACGAAAGAAAGTACCCATTTCAAGATTATTTTTTTTATGTCGCATTTCAAGAATTAATACAGGTTAAGTATGACCTATTTTCCAACTGTGAGATAGGGAGGGGATTGGACTTCACTAGCAATGTGGAAATTCAGGTTTTTCTTCTTTTTTTTTTTTTTTTTCCTTTTAGAGGTTGGGTTTGTTGAATTTTCTGAACCCTAGAAATAGCATTCAAATCGAAACACCCAAAAAGAGACCTAAGAAAAGATGAGAAAGAATAATTGTCTCCTCCGATCATATTACGAAGAAGAAGTTTCGCGAATTGAAAAATGGCAATCCTAACTATAAACGCAAACTCTGAATCCAATACAATGCAGCTTCATAGTTATCCAGATTCCCAATCATTCAAATTGACCATATTTACCAAGGGGAAAAAATAAACACAATCAGAAGTGAGATTACGAATATCAGACGCTGAAAAGGAAATAGAGATTCCGCATCCAGAGAACAATTGCAAAAGTAACGACGAGTAATGAAGCATACCTCTCTAAATGAAAAACCTGAAAATCTTAGCATCCGAAAGTGACCGAAATTAGAGGAGGCGAGCGGGGTACGAGTACGTAATAAGGAGTTTCAAAATTGAAAAATTTTGGTACCAAAAGGAAAAGCGAAATCTAATTCCCAAAATGGTACTTATCAACTATGAATGGGTCGTTAGCCTATGGCTTGTTGCGTGGTGAGTTTGATGACGGAAAGAAAAGTTTCCGAGCGGGAAATTTCATGGCGTGTGATGTTCAAGAGGGAAAACTTTATTTTAGCATAAAATATGGGAAACAGCCAAACAGGTGCTCTCTCATTTAAATCGATTATTCAATATTAATACAAATAAATAGAAATAAAGGCCATAGAAATAAAATAAAATAAAATAAAATAAAAAAAGAAACTCCTCTCTCTCGCTCGTAGTGCTCTGGCAATGGGGTTGAACAAATTAGTCTTTACGTTTAGACGTGGAAGTATAGTATGTATTGTATCGAGATAGTTGAGTAAATTTAATAAAATCTACTTGAATGAGTTTATATATTTTTGATAATTAGATAAATTATATAAGAAGATGTGAAATAGTGAGACGCACAATTGAAAAAGAGACAACATATCACTCACGCGTGCGACCTGCAACAGGAAAAAAAAATAAATAAATACATTCACACATTATCACCGAAAGAGAGAGAGAGAACACTAATAGTACAATGACGTAAATAGTGCAACAAAGATGGTTGATTGGTACAATGACATTCTACAGTAATTACTACAATGATGTACCATAGTAATTTACAATGGCAAATTCTTTTTAAATTAAGTTTAAGTTATATATTTAGGTGATAAAATGAATTTAAAATAGAGTATACTACGTTAGTAACCAAACGAAGCCTTATTTGTTGGATAAATGGTATTCCCACCGAGGTGGGTGGTGGTAATTGGTAAGTATTAAAGGTGTAACAGGTCTGATTTTGAATAAAATTTAAAATCGAATCGGTATTATCGATTTTTTATTTTTTTAAATCGATTACGCACCGGTTATCCTCCAAAATCGATAACACCGATTTTATCGATTCCGGTCCAACTTTTCAGTTTTAAATTAGTCTATACTAATTTATTAGACTATTAATATATATATATTAGTATTATTTATAATGATTAAGATAATTATCTATTAGTATTTGTTATAATAAGTTTAATTTTTTATAATTATATCATTGATAGTTATAACTAATATTATTAATATTAGCTCAATAAAATTGTATTAGTATTACTATATCATTATTTCATGTGTAATTATTTAGTATAATAATTTATATATAGCCTTAAAGTATATTACTAATAGTAATATAGTATTATACTATTAGTATTAGGCCATAAAGCATAAATTGTAACTAATTTATATTATATACTAATGTATAACATATTATATATAATTAAAAAAAATTATATTATGTATCATATTAAAAAAATTAATTTAAAATATATATTATATTGAATTGGTCCGGTTCGGTCCAATCTAGCTCTAAAAAATTTAGAACCGGAATCGAACTAGTACTTATCAGTTTTAACATTATGAAAATCAATTCCGAATTGGTACTTACCCAAAACCGAATCGATTCCACCAGTTCGATTTACCAGTTCACTGATTTTTTCTTACATCCTTAATAAATATGGGTGATTTGCAAGAGGCTTGGGAAAAGATTGCCCTAACAAATGATGAATCTTTTGAACTTGTGATTGAAGAGGAAAATCTAGATAAACTTTACAGTAGTGAAAGTAGAAGTTTAATCGGCAAAGTCTATATCGATAGAAACTTTAAGGGCTTATAGTCAAAAACTGAGCACTTGGAGTGGATCTGAAACTGCTACCTTATTACAAGAGAAGTCTAAACAACTCCACAGAATGCAAGCTACAGAGGGTTTAGAGAATATGGAAGCAATTAACTCCTTGAGCAGAGAGGTGGGCAGATTATTAGATTAGGAAGATATGAAGTGGTAACAATGATCAAAGTTAAGCTAGTATAGGGTAGGGGATAGGAATATAAAGTTTTTTCACTTGTGTGCAACTCAAAAGAAGAGGAGAAACCAAATCCTAGAGATAAAGGACTCTGTTGGTGTTCTGAAAACTGGGCAAGACAGATTATCATCAGCCTTTGAGACTCATTTTCAAGACATTTACAGATCTACTAATCCCTTTCATGAGACAGTGCAAGATAGTTTGGCTGAGATGTGTTGTAAGATTTCTCATGAAATGAACTCAGAATTGGATACTCCTTTTACAAGACTTGAAGTGGATAAGGCATTATCTAAAATGGCTTCCTTGAAATCTCCAGGCCCTGATGGTTCTGGCCCATGTTTCTTTGAAGAATATTAGAATGTGGTTGGAGATAGAGTGACATGTACAATTCTGGACTTTCTTAATAATGGAATTTTTTGCGATGTTTGTAATAAAACAAATTTGGTTTTAATTCCAAAGGTTAAAAGACCTTAATTTGTTAGTGATTTTTGGCCAATTAATTTATGTAATGTTGTATATAAACTAATGGCCAAGACACTTGTAAACATATTGAAGAAGTGTTTACCAGGGATTATTTCCTTTAATTAGAGTGCATTTATCCCTGATAGATTAATTAGTGACAATATCATAATAGCCTACGAAGCCCTTCATACTATGAAAACCAAATTGAAAGGAAAAAGAGGGACTATAGCAATTAAATTGGACATGTCCAAGGCCTATGACAAGGTATAATGGAATTATTTGAGGGTTGTTATGATGAGAATGGGTTTTAGTGCAAGATGGATTAATAAGATCATGATTTGTGTTGCTATTGTTCAGTTTTCTGTATTGGTTAATAGGAACAACAATGGTTTAATTATTCCTTCTAGGGGGTTAAGGTAAGGGGATCCATTATCCTTATACTTTTTCCTCTTATGTGCTAAGGGACTCTCATCTTTACTCCATGATGCTGAGATTAGAGGGTTTTAAATGGAATTGAGGTGAGTAAATAGGGTACTAGTATAAATCGCTTGCTATTTGTAAATGATTGTTTGATTTTTTTAAGCTAAAATGGATCAATGGAGGGTTTTACAAGGGATATTAAGTATGTATGAACAAGCATTAGGTCAAAAATTAAATTTGGAAAAAACTACACTGTTTTTCAATTCTTATACTTGTGGGACTGTGAAGGCAACTATAATGAGAGAAATTGGGGCATGACAGAGTGGTGATGTAGAACAATATCTGGGCTTGCCCTAAGTGGTTGGAAGATCAAAATACCAAGCCTTCAAAAGTATCAAAGATAAGGTGGGTAAAAGAATTAAAAGTTGGCATAATAAACTCATATCCCAAGCAGGTAAAGAAGACTTAATTAAATCGGTCCTGCAAGCCTTGCCAACATATATAATGTCTGTTTTTAAATTACTTGCTATATTGTGTTAAGAGATGTCAAGAATGTTAGCCAACTTTTGGTTGGGCTATATGGATAACCAAAGGAAGATTCAATGGAAGCAATGGAAGTTTATGGGGCTACCAAAAGAAGGAGGAGGCTTAGGCTTTCGTGATATGCTTAGTTTCAATCAGGCTTTGTTAGCAAAGTAGTACTGGTATTTGTTAACTCACCCTTCTTCTCTTGTAGCCAAAAATATGCAAGAGAAATATTATAAGTGTGGGAATATTCTAGAGGAAAAATAAGGGGGCTCTCCTTCTTTGATTTAGAGGAGTATAAGATCAGCTAGAAAGCTTGTAAAAGCTTATATGAGATGCAGGGTAGGAAATGGGGAGAAACTTAGAATTTGGAATGACCAATGGTTACCTACCTCGAGTACTTATAAGGTACAATCCCCAATCCATCTTTTGCATAAAGAAGCTTTAATGAGTGAACTTTTAACTTGTTATGGTAGGTGGAAGTCTGATTTAGTAGATGTTGTTTTTAATGAATTTGAAGCTGATGTTATTAAAGGCTTACCAGTTAGTAGAAGAGGATCTGATGACAAAGTGGTATGTGTTGGGAATCTGGACTACCTAAATTCCCTCTACCAGGATTTACTTTTGACAGAATACCAAGAAAAAATAGAGAAATAAACACAACACAAGAATTTACGTGGAAAACTCCAAAACAGGAGAAAAACCACCAGACCTATAGAAGAAAATACACTATGTGAAAAATTATTACAATCTCACAATTTTTCTCCTCACCCCAACGACACCCACAAAAACTTCTTCCACTAGTAAAACTCTAACTTTTACCTCTCTTACTTTTACATACAAAAAGGACGACAGAGAAATTTTACTAAAGTCAAAAGTTACTAGATAAGTTTCTGATTGGTGTAATTAACTAAGGAAGCTAAGCCTCCTTTTATAACCACATGGGCTTGCCCCATTTTAAAATCTCATCGATGTGGGATTAACAAAATGAGAAAAAAGTCAACAATCTACACCTTGCGACTTTGACTGATCCCACAGCCACGCTCCAACGCAATGAGGATCTTCACAACTTCCGCTATCATGCTCCACCATAAAAGCATAATCACTCAGAATAAACCAATTTCAAGCATTTCACTTCGGCCCATGTCAAAAATAATCTTACTGAAAAATTATGGTGCAACTTCCACGTTTAGCTTTCCTGGAAGTTCATCAGCCATTGACATGAATTTCCAGCACACACCTTGCATCAATGCCAAACCAATGCCCGTGTGCAAACTTGTGGAATAACTAACATTAATACATTCTCTATCATGGTAACTTCGGGATTAGCGACATGCCATGAGGATGTACATGTCTCTTTTTAACAGACACCGTCTTCTGTAAAGAGAGATACGATATTAGTTTCATTGTCAGTATCTCCATTTACTGACTTGGAGCCTCTTGCCGAACCTACTCCACCTCTTGGACAATTTCTTCTGACGTGCCCAGGTTGTCCACACACCCAGCAGACTACTTTCTTCTTCATGGAGTTCTTCCTCTTCCAATCACCAGTTGTTACCATTGCTAAGTTCTCAGGTGAACCATTACTTCCACTATTTAGCCTTCTTTCTTCAGAAAAAAGTTTACTGATAACCTCTGAAAAAATTATTTTCTCATTCCCATGTATCAAAATAGGCTTCATATGCTCATAGGAAGATAGAAGAGACCAGATTAGCCTCAAGACTTGATCCTCATCATCAATTTTAACTCCAATAGATTCTAGCTCAGAGACAATGCCATTGAGAACACTTAAATGATCTGAAATAGTCGTACCTCCACTAATCCGCAGTGTATGAAACTGCTCCTTCAGGTACACTCGATTCGAGACACCCTTCGTCTGATACAACTCTTCGATTTTTCCCAGAGTCCCTTTGCCGTAAATATTTCATGCACATTTGCAAGAACATTCTTGGCCAGGCACAGACAAATTGCACTTGCCGCTCTCAAATCCAAATCCTCCAAATCTTCATCGCTCATTCCAGATCTGCTCTTTGTTTCACCAGTAGTGCTTAGACTGCTACTGACTTCAAAGACTGGGTCTACCTTTTAACGCCTTGTGTAATCCTGATTGAATCAAGATATCTTTGACTTGCACTTGCCACAAGCCAAAATTGATTCTCCCATCAAATTTCTTCACATCAAATCTGATAGGATTTGAAGCTCTACCTCCTGACATAACTTCGATGAATTTTATCGTAGAAATGAATAGTACCCACTAAGTAAGTTCCCAAGAAAGACTGATCTTTCCTAGACAGAACTTCAAACTTCCCAGGAAAAATTGGAGGGTCACAACGGACACACTTAAAATTTCCAATCTCCTAGACAGAACCTCCTTAGACCGTACGTATCCACACTACCACATCGAAGCTCCACCCCGCCAAAAGAACCTAGTGGCTCTAATAGCGCTTGTTGGGAATCTGGACTACCTAAATTCCCCCCATCAGGATCTACTTTTGACAGAATACCAAGGAAAAATAGATAAATAAACACAACACAAGAATTTACGTGGAAAATTCCAAAACAGGAGAAAAACCACTAGACCTAGAGAAGAAAATATACTATGTGAAAAATTGTTACAATCATACAATTTTTCTCTTCACCCCAACGACACCCACAAAAACTGCTTCCACTAATAAAACTCTAACTTTCACCTCTCTTCTTTTTACATACAAAAAGGACAACAGAGAAATTTTACTAAAGTCAAAAGTTACTAGATAAGTTTTTGATTGGTGTAATTAACTAAAGAGACTAGACCTCCTTTTATAACCACATGAGCTTGCCCTATTTTAAAATCTCATCGATGTGGAATTAACAAAATGAGCAAAAAGTCAATAATATGGGGATTCACTCATCATGGTCATTTCATGGTTAAATCAGCATACAAGTTGGTTTATCAGTTGCAAGGAAGAGATGAGAGGGTTTTCTTCAACTCAACAATCATCTTTAGAAATCTAGCAAAAGATTTGGCAATTGTCTGTGCCAAATATAGTTAAAATATTTTTGTGGAAAGCAATTTCTGAAGCTTTACCTACAAGGAGTAATCTGAGGAGAAGAAGGGTCATTGAGGAATACTTGTGTCCTATCTATAAGTCATAGGAATAGACTTCATTTGTTGTGGTCTTGTGTTGAAGCTTAGGATGTGTGGGCAGATTCAACAAGCTTTTTACAGAAGGAAAAGTGTTTTGAAAATGCTTTTATTGCACTTGGGACAAGCTGTTGACCCATTGTACCCTATCTGAGTTGGCTCTTATAGCAATTGTTATGAGGAAACTTTGGATGAGAAGAAACAGCTAGGTTTTTTAAAGAAAGTTTTTGAGTCCATCACAGATATAGCAATCAGCTAGATTGGAGCTTGAGGATTTCCAGCAAAGTCATCAGTTTGAAACCATTCAAGCTGAAAGAAGTGTTGACAGATTATATTTGAAGGCGATAATTCCTTATTGCTGGTTAAAGTTGTTACCAGCGATGAGAAAAATTTGTCATGGAATGGGAAGATTGTGGAGGATCTAAATCTGGCTTTCTATGATGTTGATCAAAGATGGATGCCTTCAATACACACCACGCAAGGGAATATGGTTGCACTTCTTGTTAAGATGGGTTTGCAAGCTAATACAGAGGTGCTCTGGCTTGAAGAAAGCCCAAGTGTGATTGTCAATTCTATGACAAATGACAAGTCTTTGTATCTGATTGTATTGTGAAGACAATGTTGATATGTCTTTGATTGATGAATGAAATGTATGATTTATTAAAAAAAAGTATTAATAAAAAGAATATTGAAAATTATATATAATACAAACATTTAATATTGTAAATCAAATAAAAAAATGTGTTTATTTTTTTACATTAGTCATTTCGACCTTGTCCAGTTTAAGCGCAACATAACAAATTCATTCTAATTATTTAGATATTAATGGTGAATTTAGATGAAATAAGTTGAGATCTAAATTTTTTTTTAAAAAAATCTCTTATTAAAATATTATTTTTTTAAAATTATTATTGTTTTAAGATTTGAAAAAGTTAAATTATTTATTATATTTTATATAAAGTTTTAGAAATTATTATAATAAAATTAAACACTTTTACTATCTCAACTAAACCTCTTTTTTTTTTTTGGAAACATTATCTCAACTAAATCTTAATATCACAACGGTGGGTGAATAATGGTAAAAATGATGGTGGATAACATTACAGTACCATAAAAAAGTTTAAGATGTAAACTCATTGACTAGTTCGAATAAAATATATGTTATAAATCTAGATTGTTTTAATAGACATATTGTAATTCATGTCTTTTAATTAATTACTTCAATTGATCACGTGTTTTTGCCTGGAACATGATTTTTGTACGTATTTGAATAAGATAAATATCTTAATTAGTTATAAGCATAGAAAACAGTAATATTTTTTGCATAATTAGAAGTTAAATAAAAATATGCATTTATCTCCTAATACTTTCAATCTAACTAAAGAAAGTAAATAGTATTATGTTATCTTTTAATTTTTCTTTTCGATTTTTATTATGTATATATTACAATAATAAAAGAAGCTAATACATATTCAATTTTATCAGATTCTCTTGAGAGATAAAAAAAAAAACTCATTTATGAAACACGGTTTCAAAAACAAATAAAATCTCATCATCATGTTGAAATCAGCATGTCCCATTTGAATTCAGAAGTGAGTTGAGCTCATTTCAACTCACTTCCATTTCATCATTACATTTTTATAATTTTTTATACAAAATACAAATTCGTATACATCTTTTTCAAATTCTTATACACATTTTTCAAATTCCAATACACATTTTTCAAATCCCAAAATAATAATAATATTAAAAAATAAACTAAACTCATCTCAACTCATTTCATCTCTAAATCCAAACGGGACTTAATCGGTGTAAGATTGATTCGGTTTCTGATAGACTTAAATCGATCTGTTTTATAAGCACGTCTTGAGTTAAACAACATTTATTTTTAATTATGATATCCATAATAAATTTATCTATATGCATTTGAGAAACAAAGATTTTATGTTGCGGACTCTATTAATATGATTGACTGTCACTTTTTTAATATTGAATAATTATTTTGACTAATCATATTAATAAAATATAAAATAAATTTGCAAAAGTGATTATACGTAACAAAACTGAAAAAAATCAACGTTAATAGCATTAGATTATCTCAATTCTTAGCTCACACTACTTTAGCTAGCCACCAGACTAAACTCTTATTATGTTCCGATGTCATGTAGAGATGTCAAATAGGTCAAAAATAGGTGTTAGCATATTTATGTTAGTTCAAATAATTAATTTATATCAAAATATAATAAAAATAATTAGTACTTATTTTGTTGACAAACGAAAAATTTTTCTTTTTTTTTATTATACATTTAAGGGATTTCGAACTCCAAACTTTCATTATGCCAATCAGATATGGCCAAATGAAAACTTATTTGAAGAACTATCCAATAGAAAAATCACTAATAAATCAACATCATATATAAAATTTTTACAGTTAGTCTAGACAATCTCAAAGTATTTATTAAATTTATATGATCCAACTTGTGATAATCACAAATAACCTACTTGATCTTTGCATCACAATAGTTTTAGAACTTTTAACATGTAACTTCACAAACAAAATCTTCTAATTCATCGGAATTATCAACGAACTTCTAATTAACATGAGCTTATAAACACAATCTTCTTCAAATATAGGAACAAATTAGGATATATAATACTATGTCCATAATCAGGTTTTTTCTATATTAAAGCAAATAATATTATAAATTAGTCCTATAAACAGTACTTCAGTTAAAACAAGCTCTTAATTTATGTAGTAATTTCTTACTCCCAGAAAGAAACTTGCTAATTATTAGAGAGTTAATAATTGCAGCTAGGCCTTGTATATTAGCTAATAAATCTGGACATAGTCGTTAATTATCTCAGAAAGGCAAGTAGAAAATTGGAGAAAAGAGGAGAAAATTGTCTCAGGACTTACCTTCTAAGATGAACATATATATAGATATGGACCTTATAATTTCGGAATTTTATTACAAGGCCTTACTGCATCTCTGCTAAAAATTTACATGCAAGAAATTACCATAATTGGCCAAATTTTACAGGACATTTTTAAGATCAAACATATGCCGCCATAGATTACAGAATATAATATAGACCAAGTGAACATTCAATGGGATTTGGTTGTATTTCCCTCTTGAACATAGGCAGATTCAAGCAAAGAAGGCAACACCAGAGGCGAAAGTAGAGGTATGGGATCTTTACTGTAATAGAACGAGTTGAATGAAGATGATGATGATGATGAAGAAGAAGAAGAAGATGAAGAGGAATTTGAAGTGCCCACAAATGATTTCGCTGCTGCACCATTGCATGCCGAAGGGACTTTAGGTTTAAGCTGAAGAGGGGAGGGAGCTCGCCTTTGCAAACGGCTTAAAGATCTTCCAAATACAAAGTCATCCTTATGAAATGTTTGGAAGCCAGGAAAATCAGCAGTACTAGACTCCTCCATTGGGGTTCCTGATCTTCTTAATGTTCTTCGGATCTCCTTATGTATTTTCTTACTAGTAGCCTAGAGAGAGAGAGGAATAAGTACATATGAAGGTCTCTTAACTATAATGCAATTTAGTAGCTGTATTCAGTAAGTTTGCAAGTGATCATTGAGGAATCATCGATCTGATATTGATATATTCACCCATATGTGGCCAGTAGGAGAAAGGCACGTCATATCATGTAGAGATAGGTTAAATTATTTTATCTTACCGACATGATGAGTAGATAAAAATAATACTAGGATTTGACTCTATCATGTGAGGGGAGGAGAGGTTGCCCATTAATTTGCGGTTGCGGCCTTTAAAAAAAAAAAAAAAAAAATTCAATTTCCAATTCTCCTCCATGTGAAACAAGAATCAATGCACACATGAAAAAGCCAGAAGTTTTCAGTGACAGCAAACTCCATAGTCCAGATGCAAGCACATGACACTTTAATTAGTCTGCATTATATATATATATATATATATATATATATATATATATATATATATATTCTTGTTCAAAGTTCAAACCCATTCTCCACTCAAATTTACTTTTGGAAAGTGGGAGCGTGACTCATGAGGATTTCTTTAATCCTTTTTTCCAGACTTGAAAGAATCATGCAACATTAATTGTTTTATAATTTAGAACAAGGTGCTAATTATAAAACTTGATTATATTCTTTCTCATGAGAATTATGGTCATGATTTGGCTGTGAATGTCATTCCAACCAAGCTGATCCAGTAAACGTCCTTTTACTATATTAAATTTTAATCTTCACACCCCCAATGCTTGACATGTTAGCAATATTGACTGCTGACCATGCAGTACTTAGAATATACATGAAGAGATTAAAAAAATATATAAAAAAGAAAAGAAAAAGATACTGCTGACTAGTCATGGCAGAACACAAAAAACAATATTGATGCATCACCTCTGTGCACGTCTGTGTATTTTTTCTTAATTATTTTGCCTTGGAAGATGAATGCATGATTAGAATGCTTAGCCTAGCTGCTTTTGCCTGATGATCTTATCCAGAAGAGTAATCCTACATGTACATAATCTCACATGTTTTACGTGGAATTGATGATATGACAATAATGCTACGCTAGTAGAAATATTAAAAAAAAGATAAAATATGATGAGAGAGAAACAAAACTAAAAAAATACAAATAATTAAATTAAAATATGTATAAAAATAGAATTTATATAAGGTATATACGCAAAAAATATACAAACAGTATACAAATAACGTTATTGTATCTAGAAAGTAGAAACATTACTGGGTAATTCTGAATAATTGATTTGGAAGAGAACTGTGATTTTGCAGTGCAGTGAAACCAAGTGCGCTCCATCTCATGTAGTACTTCAGCTAGTAAAAGTTTTTACCCACAAATTAGCTCAATAAGCAAACAGCTAGCTGCTAACATTCCATACAAATTCAATGACGATATTATAACACTGTTTAAAACTCCTTTATGGGAAGCTTTTTGTGCTGATTTTAGTCAGGCGTACTCAATCATCTTTCCTTTTTTCTCATCAAGTCATCATCACAATCATCATGTTGATTAAAAATCAGAAGTTCAAATTTTAAATAATGACTTCATTTGAGAAAACTAAACTAGAACCAATCAGGATGCAGATTACTAATTTTCCAAATTAATAGTGTTCTATATTTTTCTTGCTAGCTAGCTTCTCCTGTCTAGCAGAAAAGACCGACTGCATCTACTTCATGAGAAGTTTTCACGTAGATTCATGCACTTAATATATAATTAGTTACTATAATAATAATAATAATAATAATAATAATAGAATTGTTATTATTATTTATTTATATGCATCTTATATATATTGCAGAAGAGGGAGTAATCCAACTGATCATGCGTTTAATTTCTTGATCGATACCACTCGAAAATACAATTTTAAATCAAACAATTTCTTCGCATTATAATCAGCCTGATAGAAAACACAATCTGCACGTATTGATCATATTGTGTATGTATTACTGTATATACTTATCCTTCTGGATTTACTCATGAGGTGGCAGCTCATGGATGAGCATGAGCAAGAGAGAAGCCACGTGGAGGCACCACTCGTGGCACACCGATCAGTAGTGATTGCGCCAATCATGCAGGCCGGTGGTGATGATGGTGCAGAATTAGAACGTGTGCGGGCTACGAAATTCAGAAAAGAACAGCTTATTTTTCATCTTTTCAAACTTTTCTTTTGTGCTTTCACACCATTCCCTCATCACCTCTCAACGGTTGGTCAAAAGGAATGTGCAATTTGATTTGGAATGGACCAGAAATATCTGAAGGGAAAGAAGGACGGGTGAAGTGTTCCCATCCAAACTGGTTTAAAAACTTCATCCTAATTTGTAGATGAAAGGGATGCGTAAGCTAACGCGAAATGTTGAAAATAAGCTGGGAGATGATATAGGGCTGTGAAGAGGTAGAGGGGTCAGCAAGACGTCCGGCCCCAGCCCAGCTGTATGTTGAACTCATCCACAAGAGAAGCGTCTAAAATCATGGACTTATCAAAGTGTGAAACAGACCAAATTATTGCCTCACAAAGCAGGCTCGAATCTGCGGTGGCTGTCTTTATCAGAGAGCGATGTCCAGGATCCCCCACATACTGAATTTTAGGTAGAATGACTTTGAATATTGAAATGCTGACTATAGAAATATGAGCCGCCACTCCTATTACCCGTCAAATGGGGTGACAGATTGTAATAAAAGTGATGCGTATTTATCATTTTTCGTAATAAAATGAGGTCAAAGTTGCAGCTTAATCTACAAAGAAAATTCTATACACAATACCGCTATCTCACACTCATCCTATGATATAAGATGTGACATATTTATTATTACCAAATAATTATTTATTAGATAATTTTTTATCATCCAACGATAATAAATATGTCACTTCTTACATAATTCAATAAGAGTATGAAATATAGCATTACTCAAGATAATAACAAACAAGAATAGCAACAGTCAGGCATAGAAAAATTATGTACATTAGGTTAAAACTGATGGTTCCATGGCATTTAACGATAGAGTCAAGACTTTCTTTCTCTGATATCAAAAATCCAACGAGGGGTTAGATTCGTTGTAACATATAGAGGTTAAAGCAGGACAAATGGATGGTATCTACAGTCTACAATGACATGACTCTCACTATGCTTCCCTTAACTCTTCTGACAAATATATGTGCCTAAATTAAGTCACATATCCACCGAAAATGGTTTGAAATTTGTAATGCAGTATGCAACTGAGGGGTTTCTATGTACAAGGGGAGAGAGGTTTGATCAGTTTGAGTTTCTCAAGAATAGGACCTAACCAAGCCAAAGTTAACAAAGGATTTAGACTTGAAGAGACCACCAAAGAGGAACCTAGTTGTAGACTCCTGAGAGACAGGTTTCAAGTCTTCGGGGCTTTTCACTTTAAGCACAGTCTGGCCAATTGCTTGCCGGATTGAATCTATAGTCTTAGAGTCGACAGGATACCCTGATGCATCACGAACATAGAATGTATTAACAGCTTTGCCCGCTTTAGTTGTAACTTCTGCTCTTGTGACAGTGAGGCTATTTTCGCGGAAGATGCGAGTGACATCAGATAGCAGCCCGACTCTGTCTGTAGTGCAGAGTTCTAGCTTCAACCCCTGAATGAGGAAGAAACAAGTCAAGCGTCTTAAATAATGGAAGGAAACTCTCAATTATCAAAGGAACGGTACAACAACAGAAGACTTCCTAGTGTTATTATCAACTTGTTCTACTGAATGTTTAGTCCTTCAAATATGGACTATAAAACTATGCTTGCAACAGAATGAGGGATTGATAGAAAAGATACATACAATAAATCACAATCAGTCAAACAAACAGATCCCCGATCATATCATAGAAAACTCACCTCAGATGTTCTTCTCTCGATGGCAGCTTCAAGACATTGTATCACTCTTTCTCTCTCTGCATCTGATTTCACAGGGGATCCATCTATATGCCGGATATAGTATTCCTACAATACATTCAAGCAAACTTTAGTCAGAACGCTACAACCATAATGAAACCAATAAAACACCCCCATCAACAATGTCACAAGGCTACTTAAGCCGAAGAGGGAACTGGAATTACCTGATAAGCTTCTGGCCCCTCGGCATCAATATGTGCATGAAAAACCACATATTGCATGTCTGTCAATGTGCAAACCGTATCGAAGAGAAGCTTCGGCCTATCTTTGCTCCGGATTGTGACAACAGAGTAGTCTTTATCATACCAATTGACAACATTCACATTAGGTCTTTGCTTATCATCTGAGGCATCGTCGTCAGCTCGTTCATAATCCCTATCAGCAAACATCATCTGGTGAAGCCTTCTCTCAGTATGCGTAATCCCATGGGAAACCACAGTCTTAGCTCCACTGAATTTGTTGCTGCCCTTGAGTACATTACAGAGAAGTTCCTTAATCCTAGATAGTCTCTCTGGATTCGTAATTGCACACCCTGTTTCCTCGTCGGTCACGTGCATCACGGCTGCAGCCCGGCCGTTGTGTGTCCAGACCTCTGCGCTCACCACATTGCACTTAAGATGAGTGAGCACAGCAGACACTTCAGAAAGTAGTCCCGGTCGGTCACTTCCAGTTAGCTCAATTGCAGTGTGGTCATTTGATGGTTTAACCCCAACAGATCTCACACAGGATGTAAAGCATGAATCTGGACCAAGAGACTGAAGAATGAAGATGGACACAAATAATCAGAGCTTAGTATTTGCAGAAGATTAGAGAAACACAGATAAAGGTGTAACAAGACTCACCTTTCGAATATAGTCCAAAATTCCTTCATCTGCAACCTTATTTCCATCTTGATCTGTGACATTAAAGACTGATGGAAGGGGAAAAAAAAGGTTCATCAAATCAGTTCTTGAGTTCCAAAGACACATAGGGGAAACCAGAGAACAAGTTACAAAAACCCAAAAGCAATCTTACCATCCATAAACCATCCACCATCAGAAGATATGTAAGCTTTGGTTATGATAAGGTTAAGGTCAGTAAGGAATTGTACTACTTCGAGAAGTAAGCCGTGTTTGTTTGCGCTGTCAACCTGTGTCATACAACGGAATAAATTCCAAATGATTCTGAAAGAGAATAAAAAGTCCAATACACTCCAACAAAGAGAAAGTAACCAAAGTTATACCCTTATGACGGTTGCATTCTTGCAGGCCTCATTATCAATTACAACCCTGAGAGACGGGAAAAAGATTTAAAAAAAAGGTATGTGGGCACGAAGGAGTAAAAATCTCAAAACGTATTGGGGCAAATATAAAGGCCACTTTCAGAGACTTTGAAGAAGATAAGAAGATTAAGATACCTGGGTGGATTCATTCTCCGACAGAGTTTCTCATATTCATCATCCATGTCATGTGAAAAGCTCATGTTGACCTCCGGAAAATAAGCTGTGGGAATAAGATTTAAACAGTCAGAGAAGAAAGGGAATCTATCGTCTATAGAGAGCCACCACAGCCAATCAAAACGAGATACAGGATTTTGTAAAGAGAAAAAGGAAAAGAAAAGGCCATAAACCAAAAACCTCTCGAGTGCTTGAGAATCTCACTGAAGAAAAAGGCTGGGTGGGGGTAGAGAAGATAGTGATGCGGTGGGGGCTTTGATGGAGAACTAACCAATCACGAAGAGCTCAATAAATTCTAGAATAACCCAGAACACAAACAAAGCCAATTAAGAGAAGTAACCTCCACCGATATATTGGTGGCGGCGTGTGTGAATGTTGCGTCTGTTGGTAGACCAAGGGGCTAATGTGAGGTGGGGAAAAACCCATTACCTACCAAGCTATTAAATCGCAGAGAGAGAGAGAGAGAGAGAGAAGAGGGTGGGACGGCACAGTTTCTACCCGCCAGGATCTTGGTTTAGATTGCAGAGAACACAACTAAAAAAATAAAGCACCCCAAAAGAACACAAATTCCGAGGAAAAAAACAGGGAACCAGAACATCAACAAATCCCCCCGAAACAACAAATTAATTTCAGTGAACACCCAAAGTTTGCCAAATACTAACCGAAACTAAAACGTAAGGATAACCAAGAAGGCATTCATACTTCATCCCACAACCCTTCTCAAAACCATAAAACAAAACCTTTTAAAACACATCCCTGTATTTCCTACTTATTACTTGGGGACAAGCACAAACCCAAAAGCAAAACCAGGATTAACAACCACAGAGAAACAAACACAAGATAATGAAGGAAAACCCAGAACAGGAGACACAAATTCAAGAACCGGGTACGAGAAACACAGGAAAGAGAGGGGGGCCCGGGGAGGGCGGGGGAGCACCTACCCATTACAAATCCTAAAGGATTTTGTGATCCGCCACGCCAAAGTTTTCTCGGTTCTATGAATACAAAGGCTTGCTTGTTTACAAAAACCAGTGTACGTATATTTATTTATACACCCGCACTCGGAGATCTTAACTACTTCTGTACCTTCACCCTTGCTAGGGAAAGAAAATAATTTATACAAAGCCTCTAAATAACAAAATATTCTCAAAAAATCAGACCTCTCCCCGACACGATGCTCCAAAACCTGCAGGCTGCAGGACCAAATATAGAGTGCCGAATAGCACCTCTCTGTCTCTCTCTCTCTCTCCAATGTCAAATATTTAGAGTATTCTTAATAGAATAATTAAATTTTTTTTTAATTATATTTTTTTGTATAATTTTTAAAAAAATTATATTATATTTGATCAAAAATTATTAAAAAAATTATTGAACATTTGAAGAAAAATTTAATTTAATTATTTACTTTTAAAAATAAAGTATACTTTTTCATATTTTTTAATAACTTTTGATCAAATATAATATGAGTTTTTAAAAAATTATATAAAAAATACAATTTTAAAAAAAAATTAACTATTCTATTAAAAATACTCTTACAAAGAAAGTCCTAGAAATAAAAAGAAACAGATCGTCGAGTGTGAACTACCCATAATTAATTTTAGAAAGAGAGGGTTTTATGCTAAGTTGCGCCGGCGGGCTTGAATTTTCCTCATCGTTTGTTTTTTGTTCTTTTGGGGAGTGAAAAAAAAAAAACAATAACTAAGGGGACCGCGGTAACAAAATCATGCGAGAGCATGATAATAGCCTCCAAGGTTTGTGGAGCGAACCGGATCGGACCAGTCAGTCAGTCAGTGCCGTTTTCTTTCTGCGACGGTGCCTCTGTTTGGGGCTTCCTATTTTACCGTCCGTCGGTGAAATAGCATTAATGATTTTTTTTTAGCAAGTATTTTATAGATGAATAATTTTAAGGAGAGTCGATTTGAAGGAATTGACTTTAGTTTAAATTTTTTTAAAAAAAATGTTAAACACAAAGTTAAAAATGAAGAAAAATTTTTCCCCTTATTTTCAATCTTATTTTCAATTCTTATACAAAAAACAAACTAATAAAATTCATTAGATTCATGAAAATAAGATTGAAAATAAAAAAAAAAATTAAATTAAAATCGATTCCTCCTCGTTTTCCTAAGATCGAGTCTCCTTAGAATTACTTTTTATAGATATATTAAATGGTTATGATATATAACCCCTCCTCCTAGTTTGAGTCATGATATATAATGGTTAACAAGATGGAAGGCTTTGGTATTCATCTCAAATTAATAAATATAATAAAAATAAAAAAAGTGGATTTACAAGATTAATAACTTGACCCACGCCCAAGTCTTATAAGAGACATTATTCAAAAGCAGATAAAGGTAGTCCAATAATTGGACTACAACACTATACTGAAAGTTATAGTATAAATTCTTGCACTACCTTTTACTGATTTAGATTGGCTTTAGGAGATTTCTATTATCTTTTTTTTTTAAAGAGGATTGTTACCCGTACATAATAAAAATATAGACTTTTTTACGGACTACGTGTCATAGCTATTAAAATTAATGAAAATAGCTGGAAGAAAAATTGCATCTTTTACATGAGAGTGGGTTAGAAGAAAAATCTTTGCGTACTTGAAACAGAGAAGCAATCTTCATTTTATAAATAGCTAGAAGAAAAATCGCATCTCTCCCACCTTCTTGTTCTCACTGAATGGCCTTTCTGAAACCTAGAGATATGATTTGGATTAGAAGGTACAAATCACAACTAAAGAAAAAATCAAAGGGCTGCCACTTTCTTTATTTTTTTATCCCACCTTCTTGATGCAATTTGGATTAGAAAAAAAAAAAATCGAAATGGAAGATTAAATCTCCCACATTCTTTATTTTTTTCTTCAGTTAGAAAAAAAAGTGGGGGAGATGTAATTTTTTCTAAAACCTGTTTGCAAAATCTAGGAGAGATGGAAGAAAAGTCTTTCGATGAGAACAAGAATGAGAGCCGGTGGGTAGAGGCTAGCTCTTTTTATGACTGATGTTACATTAGTATCCCTTGCCATATCAATCCTTAATAAACTCTATGCTTTTTGTTAATATATCTAGCATTTCTCTTTTTCGAAATCCTTGATTAGATAAAATAGAAATATGGAAAAATAACAAATCGGAGATCTATTTGAGTCATTGGAGTGCAACGGTCGGTGACTGAGGTGGTGCGTGGAGCACACACGCTACTCTAGGAGAGGAACTGACAGTTGCATTTGGAAGATCCGAGATCGTCGACCCTCGAAGTATTGCACGTGGCAGCAGAAGATCTCTATCAAGCAACAGCGCGTGGATCTCCCGTGCATCGAGATCTGCATGTGTAACTCATGCACCACTCCAAATGACAAAACTCTTCGGCTGACTAGAAGATCGGTGGATGAGAACTCCTATAGTGAGACGCAAGTAGGCTGCCGGGCTAATTCAATATGCAGTGGATCGACATCACTCCTGCATGCTATAGGCGGAAAAAAGCTAAAAAAAACAAAAAAAAGATAAATGAAAAAAAAAATTACAAGTTGGGGGGCTTAGCTGGGAGGAGGGGAGGAGGAACAGAGATCCAACCCCTTTTTCATATGGACAGTAGACCTGCAAAATGTGGTCTTGAAAGACGCAATTTTTCATACCAAGTTTTGTTGTCATTAATTATATTTATGAATATTTTAAATGATTTTATAAATAATAATTTAAATGAGAATTGACTTAAAAATGATATGATGTGGCATATAATAATTAAAAGTAAAATTATTTATATATCGTTCTAAGATGTTCAAATTCAAATCACTCATTATTTTAAAAAAACTGATAAATCTCATCTCCTTAAAAATAAGTTTTTCATGTTAGATCTTATTTTTTAAGAAAGCACACGAAACTTATATATTTTAGAACTATATATATCTAACGTTATTATTAAATAAAGCAAGTGAAATAATTTCAATGTAGGTCTCTCATAGATATGTAATTGTTTGTATACAGATACAGTTGAGTCTGAATTGATTACTGAATTTGGATTTTTGTGTATACAAGAAAAACAAAACTCATTTAGCAAGGTTATAAAAAAAGAATGAGAATAATGTGGTTTTTTTTTTTGTTTTTTGTGTTATTTACATGTGAGAATATTGCTATGTTCTTTATCTCTTCTCCCTTTTTTTCCTTTCTCTCTTCTCTACGACGCGGCCTCTACTCTTTCTTATGTTGATTGGGTGCCTTTCTCTCCCACTAAAATCTATATTAGTGGAAGTTTATGAATTCTAGAAGTTCCATCATGCTAGCTTTTCTGTGGGAGTGCCCAAAACTCTCACTTGAGTCTGTGCAGCGTGCAATTCAATTTTAAATTTGACTCATTTAACCATAATCACACACTCACTTTGATCTGCTTCTGCTTCTGATTCTGCTTCATTTCTATGGTTGTCAGCTTTCAAAAAGTAACCATTTGACAGTAAGTTAAGGGGAGTAAGAAGAACCACTAGAGGAACCAAGCTTGGCTATCCATTCTTCAACTATCAACTCTCAATTAAGCGTACGTCAATTTTCGGTCTCCATTTGTAGGTTGTGCTAATTTGGTATATGCGTAGAAGCAGCCACTCCACTGTTCGCATAGTTTTCCTTACATTTCTCTAGTTCATGTCCAAACGCAAGAGTTCTTCTCCTTTTTCTCCTTCCATTCTTGCTAAGAAGGCCTCTCAAAATCCATCATCCCAAACATCTATAAAAAAAAATCTAAGAAGTTTGAGTTGACCCTTCCTGAATACCAACTCACGCCCACCCTCACTCTAAAGCTAATGCCAACCACCATGCTTCTAACCCCGATCCATTGCCAGAATTGGACCCGTTATGCAGAGCACAACCCCCGCTTCTTCAACAAGAGGAAGGGAGCTTCACTACAAATATAATGAGCTTTTGTGGCTCCTTTTATTTTTGGTGAGTAAAACACAGATGGAAATAGTCCATTTTTATTGTTTGGGTGAAAAGCTTTCTTTGACAGTTTAAAATAGTCGTTAAAAAAACTTTTTGTGACGAGTTTTGTCACCTCAAATAATGTCGCCACAATAAGTGGTTTATTATGGCGACTGCTTCCTAAATTGTGATGCAAAACCAAACTCATTGCATAAGATATTTGTTGTGGCAACAATTTTCTGTGGTAAAAAACTTCGCCAGATGATTAATAATTTATACCAGTCCATTAGGGCGACATATGGACCGCCGCAATAAGTCTTTTACTGCATAAATTAGGGAAAAACTCTCAAATTGTTGTTCACACTTTATTTTTTCTCAATCCTTTGCCAATATTTTATTCGTCTCTTCTCTATCGTCTATTTGCCATTGCTTGTCGTGTATGTCATCGATTCAGCTGATGTGCCTTCTCGCTTCCTCTCATTGTTAGTGAGTCTCTCTCATGATTTTCTTACTCTTTGATAATCTCTTGGCGTTTCTCTTTTGTTAAGGGCTTGATTGATTTGTTACTAAAATGGCAAAAAATGTCATCAAAGCACTTTTAAAATCTCAAATCACATAGCCTCCGATTGGTTTGATAAGGGCTTGGTTGGTTTGTTTTTCTCGAGCACCGATTGATCAATACTGCACATAGCGAGTCTGTGGGCTTGCTTGCTTGGAACCCTACGACCAAGGCTCACCATATTTGTGGCAAGCTAAGTTATGTTGTTGCAGTGGTGTCATTAGGTTTATTCTTATATTTTTATATTGGTTGGGTAGCACTCCAAACATAGCCATATAAACTTTTAATTGTAAAAGTTTGGTCCTTTGTGTTTGAGGAATAGTTTTTTTTATGCCATTGTTTTGTATCCATATATTATTTCTTCAAGGTAGGCTATTTTTCCATTGAGTGGTAAGAAAACTTTTTGCCCTATGTCATGTGGAGATTTCCCTTAAGATGACCCACTTCAACCCTCTATCTTTTAGGTGATTTTCCTTTTCAGATCCTCTTGCTTGTTGTTCATTTAATTGTTCAGTTTTGCTCTTAATACTTTCAAAGTTTTGATCTTAAGTTTATATATTTGAAGTTGTTTGTTAATATTAATGTCAAAAGTTTTGATATTTTGCAATGTCTGCTTTGTTTTACTTAATGTTGCTTTGCCTTTGGATTTCCCATCATCACATAAAATGATCAGCATAAACTTCTTTGAGATTCCCTTTGTCATAGTATCCGAGCAACAGAGCTAGGCCAGCCATGGGCTCAAAAGATTTTCCATCTTTTCCATCTTGGTTTTCCATCTTCTGATTGCAACATTGACATCAATAAAGAAGGCTTCCAGTTTTGAAACAAACATTTGTTTTGAAATAAAAAAAGTCAACTTCTATGATGATCAAGATAGGAAACCCTACTTACACTATAAAGATGGAATTATACCTTTAAATTTATATTGAGCTAATAATGTGGGATGTTGTGATGAATTTCAAATAGCACTTTTTGTGATTGAATGATGTTGGGGATATTTGAAACATCTATAGGTAAAGGATAATTCTTTTTGCAGTCCATATTTGTTGGACTATATTGTAGTCCACATAGAAACGTTCCATTTTTATAACTAAATGAAATGAATTTATAAAATTTTTAAAATTTCTTATTTATAAATAAAGGTGTTTTAATGAATTTTATTCTAAAATTGAGATTTTTTTATTTGTTTATTATTTGGACTGCAAATGAGTCCAATTTTTTGGATTGTATGTAATATTGCCCATAGGTAAAAAATAATTCTTTTTAGATCTATTATGTCAGTTGATGTATCTAATGAGTGACTAAATTGTTCGTGAAAGTAGGTTGAAATAGTAAATTTGCATAAATCAGGGGGAGAAAGTTTTTCCGGCGAGTGTACAAATACAATTCATTTTGGGCAGCCAAAACTCAATCAAGACGACATCAAAGTAACACAAATAGCCAATAACAACCAGAAAAAAACCAAGAAAGGTTCATTTTGGCGATATAAATTCATCGCAAAAACAAGGTTGATCTATTTATGGCAAGAATACAGAGACGAACCTGTTTGTTTTCAGAGATGAGATGAGATAAAAGTAAAAAAAAAAAAAAATATTATTGTAAGATATTTTTTTAATATTAATTTTATATGAGAATTTGAAAAAATAATATAAAAGTTTTAAAAAATTGAATTTTTTATTATATTTTATATGAAAATTTTAAAAAATATAATAATAAATTTGATATGTATTTTGAATTTTTGATATCATCCCTCAAACCAACCAAGGTCTAAAGTCGCCTTTTCAAATGTTATTGTGTAAAATTCGTAAATCGCCGCACCTATTGGATGGGAATCAAATTAATTGTGGTGACCAATTGTCGCCGCAGAAGATCCATTCAACTGACTATTTTAAGTTTTTAACACCATCAAAACGCATATTTTTGTTGTAATACTAGTGTAATTCCGGCAAATTTATGCTCCCAAAAAAATCGCGTTTCCAATGATATTAATTTGTGTCAGGATGGTATTTTTCCGGCTTGACAACAACACCACCATCCCGACAGCAAAAAATAACCAGAATACAAATTTGCGACCGTCTTATGATTATCTGTGATGAATATGCTACTCCAGATAAAAAGGGCTTTTCTTATAGTGCTTGGTGGGTGGCCGGATTAGACGGTTGGTGGGTGGCTTCTCTTTTTAAAAATGGTTATCCCGATCGATGGGGCAAGCAAGTCATGACGGGGTGAGGGGAGGAGAAGTTAATGCTTTAGTTTATGAGTAATTTTATATATATTTATTAGATACATAAATATCATATAATTATTTTAAAAAAGAGTAAGATTTATTATTAAAAATTTATTATTTTTATATAAATCTCATATTTTATTCATTTTTTTTAAAAATAATTATGTAATAATTATTTAATTTACAATTGCATACATATTTTCTTTTATTTAAAAAAAAAGAAAAGGATATAAGGTGAAATTAAAAAAATTTAATCAGGTAGATGGGAGTTTATTCTCTCTTTCACTGAAACCAATTCGTGGCAGCACCTTATTTATTGGTGTAAAAAAAGATATCACACTGGACTGCCTCCAAGTGTCTCCCAATAAAATATTTAAGGCCAATTTCGGATAAGTTGGGGCATGTGTATAATATATATATATATATATATATAATATTAAACAAACAGACCAAATTTGTTGAGAAAAAAAAAAAACAAAACCCGACAGAATTCAGAAATTTCCTCGTAGATTCTCTAGTCAAACTTTTGCATTTAAAAATAAAACTTATTTATGAATGCGATCAAACAATATTATTAGAAAAAAAAAAAGATTAACTTTTTCAAAGTATCGAATTATCATGTACCGGGTTTTTCCTAAAATAAACATAAATCTGTTGTCATTATGGCTATTCTCTGGTCAGACGTACACCCTAGCTAATGATCAGCTACCTCCATCGATCATTCCCAAACGTTAAAAATAAAATAATAAAAATCGTAGAAAAGTACAGAAATTAAAAACAAATGAGCATATATATATGTACACACACTAAAATATTGGATTGGATTAAACATGATGAGGTTGATACGGATAGATATGATCTCTAGATCGGACAATCTATTGAAAAGTCTAGATCCAATATTAAATGATCATCAGCCTTCCCAAAAAAAAAATAAAAATAAAAATAAAAATAAAATCATCAGAAGGAAAGAGCAGCCAAAATTAATTATATGCGCCCATCACTCAGCCAGTTCTCCGGCCAGGACGATCATCACCAATATTAATTCGATAATTAATTTTTAATGCCACGCCCTCACATGCATGATTTTAGGTGTGTGCATGAGCGGGCTCGCACGCATGTCTTGCGGTTGCATGCCGGGCTAATGTTCCTCTCACGTGGCGGTCCCCCCCCCCCCCCCCCCCCCCCCCCCCCCCCCGCCGCCCCCCTCTCTCTCTCTCTCTATTTTAAAATATTAGCTTTCAGCAGTTAAGTTAGCACACCTCTTCCACTACACTAATATTAATGGGAGACCCAATACCCTTTGCCCGGGGTCATGTACAGAACTGCTCCCATGCACCTCTTCCTTTTATTTTAATTTGGTCTTTCTTCATCATGATATCGGTTTCTTTAATTTTTCCCTTTTTGCTAATTATAATAGTTTTCTTGATCAAGAAAAACGCCAAACTTACTAATTAATTCCCAATTTGTAACGATCAATTTACGAGCCTAGCTCTCCTAGAGCGCTATCTTCCACCAACATTAACAGAAATTGGCCAAATTTGATCTCAAGCAATTGGATATTATGATTATGTAGAGTCAGGGGTCGAGCTACATAGGGGCAAGGGCCCCCTACCCTTATGATTTTAATTATATATATATATATATTAGTTTTGAAAATATATATTATTTTTTATGATTTAATAGAATGATATTAATTTTATTTTTTATTAGTCTCTTTTCTAAAAAATTATATTGACTCTTCTAAAAAATTATTTTGATCTTATAGATTAATTATTTACAAGTCCAATTGTTTTTTAAAAAAATTCATTCTAAAAATTAAATACATCTTACATAAATAAAATAATTTAATAACATGATGAGACATTAAAAATTGACAAAAAAAGAAATTATTATAATTTTAGCTTTATTGACCTCGTCTAAAACAATTTTTTGACTTTATTACTGTATAAAATGGTGGTAATGCAGGCATGGTGACTACATCTACGTACGTATACAAATACATACACACATATATATTTTATATATATATATGTATAAGATTCTATATGTATATATTTTGTATTTTTTTGCATATACGCCTAATAAAAATGATATTTTTATGCATCTTTTAATTTAACTCTTCGTATTTCTTATTTTTATTTCTCTCTCATCATGTTTATTCTATAAATATGTCAGTTGATATATCATTATCATCATATTATCGATTTTATAAAAGATATACGAGCTTGTGTACCACTAATACTATTCTCTCTCTTTCTCTCTCTCTCTCTCTATATATATATATATATGTATTCTTGTGTGCGAAGTCTCACGACGTACACCAAGGCGGGGCCGGCCTAGGTAATTAATTAAGAGGAACTACCATTTATTACTTGGCATGTTTAAGTAGCACATGCAATGTATAATATGCATGCATGATCAGTAACAGCATTCATAATGGTAACCTGTCTAAACATACTGATCTCTCATTATGTACGTCACTAAATTTTGCGAAAGTGTTGCGTGCTATCTACACTACTACTACTTTACATTTGGCTTGTACGTACTGATCATATATCATGATCTCTCTAGAAAACAAAAAAAAATCTATTATTTATTTTATTTTCTCTATCTTAATTTCTTTATATTTGTCATCCTTAGACTTTTTATTTATAAAGTGTGATAAATTCTAAAATATTATGCGAATATTCTATTTTAATATAGATAACATAAATGTGATAAAAACTCTATAAAATATGAAAAGAATATTTTAAAAAAATATTCAAAAATAAATAATTAGGATGAAAGCTTTATATTATCTTTTAAACTTTTATTTGTAATATATAGGAATATTAGAAATATTACAAGATAATTATAAATTTGTTGTGAGTTAGAGAAAGTAAATATACTTTTCTTAAAAGAAATATATATAGAATATTAAGAAAAATAAAGTAAAGTAGAATTAGAATTCATCCTAGGAAAATAATATTCTCATCATTTATCTATAATTTTTTTCTTATTTTATTATTTAAAAAAATTATTTAATGATTAAGAAAGTAATTATTAATAAAATTATATATTTTAAAATTTTAATTTTTTTTTAATGATTAAGGATGTTAAAAAAATAATAAATAAATAAATATACTAATAATAAATAAATAGTAAATAAAATGTAACGTATCACCACCCTTCATCGTATCCATAGGTTCTGCGTGTTGTTTTGATGTGCCACATAATCATTGGTGTCAAATCAACTAATAAGTTAATAAATCGTTGAGTAAACTAATTAGCTTAGCCGTAGATCCCTGTCATTAGCAATAGCCACAGAAAATCACATGCTTTATTGAAACAGTGTTAACTTGCAAGTTGCAACAACCCTACTAACCGTCTCAAAGGCCTCCTAATCATACTTAAATTAATTATAACTGACATCAAATCAGTCAACGGTCAAATTAAAGACCAACTAACTGACACACCGTCAACTTGTCCAAATACTTTTTTTTTTTTTTAATCTTTTAAATTTAATTTTGTTTAGACGTTTATTTTTTATTTTTTTTGGGAAGAGAGAAGCACGTGACGTGGGGGCGAGCAGTCCCGTGATTGAGCAGGGGTGAAGTCGGGTGAGGGGTTCGGTCAATGATGTGATGATCATGGGGAGGTGGCATGGAAGTCACGCACTTACCACGTGTGTACTTTCTCTCTATTTCTCTTTATTTGGGCAGTCGTGTAATATTAATTAATTTAACTCATATTTAATGCCCTTTTGTCATTTCCTCATTTTTAAGAGATAAATGGCTTTAGGAACGCACGAAGGGTCGTTTTATCACGTCGTCAGCCTACACGACGGTCGTTATTTTATTATAAAAAAATTAATTATTTGTAATTAATTATTTTTAATAAAATAATTATTTCTAATTAAATGATTATTTTATTATAAATAATCTATTATATTATAAATAATTATCACAAATATTTAATTTTCTTATAATAATTCTTGCAACAATTATTTTTTTTAGATTGAGTTTAGATATACTTGAATTGAATTGAATTGAATTGAGTTATATTATTTATGAATAATAATAATTTAAGAATATGAGATAGTGTAGTGAATTTTACGAAATTTATTTGAGATAGTGTAGTGAATTAAATGTATTTATTTATTAAGATAAATTTAGATATATTTATAAAAAAATTAAAAAAATTAAAACTTTGTGCATTAAAAAATATTGAATTAAAAAAAGTTGAATCTCATGTATAAAAAGATATTGAATTAGGACGAATTTAATTATTTGAGAGTTGGATATTATTTAAATGTTAGATTCAAAGTTAGTTGATCTCAATTAAATTTATCCACTAAAATCTTAGTGTTGAAATCATGAGGTAATTATGATGAATATATAGAATAATCGAAAGAAAAAAATAACATAAAAATTTTACGTAGTTCGACGATATGTTTACATTCACAAAAATGCACGATATGAATTTTACTATTATTTAAAGTAAAGTTACATCATATATATTTATATTAATCTTAAATGTATAAACGTATTTACAAAAATTTATAAAAATATTCTCGTATTGCTGATTCCACTATCTATTATCTTATTACCATATACACATCACATATAACTCACATATTTTTTTAACACCTAATTTTTTATTTCCTTAAGAGAAATTTTCTCGAACGCATTACGAAAAAAAGTTCAAACTTTCTAGTCCCCTTTCTAGGGAACGCGCCAGTATCCTTCAGTATTGGCATTGATTTTATTAAAAAAATAATATATTTTTAAAATATAAAAAATAGAAATAAAATCGTCTATATCGACTTTATAAAAAATTAGAAGTAATGTTCACTATCAAAAAATATTTTACTGTAAAAAAATGATACCAAATTGCAGCTTTATCCTGGAATGGCTTTTAACATGTGATGGATTATGGAGCGTTCAAACCTGAACGGTTCAAGATGTGATGGTTTTGAACGGTTTTCATGTTGAACGGACGGTACAAAGACGTTTTGACTTTTTTGTGTTCAATTTTAAAATATGTGAAGAAAGAATATTATTATTAATTAATATATAGCTAGAATAATTAAAAAATTTTAAAAATCTAAAAAATATTATTATTAAAAAAATATTATATTATTATTTTGACTAATGTAATATTGAATTATGACTTTAAAAAATTTGTATTCAAGAAAAATATATAATTTTCATTAAATTTTAAAAATAATTTTAATGAAATCAATACTAATGCTCTAATTTACGTTAGTTGAATTGCCTAATTATATGTATCTTATAATTAATAACATCAAACGAAAACCTTAGGTCATTTTGGGGTAATTTAATGTACTTGTAGTGACCTGTTTGGTATTTATTTATTTTTTTAAAAGAGGTTATGTTGTATTTGTGTATTTTATTATTATAAAATTTATTTTTTAATTTTCTATGATACATCAAATTTAGTTTATAATAAAAATAATTTCACAATTTTAACATACCAAATCAAACTATATCCCTTCTTATTTGCTTTTTAATGTGGTTTCCTAAATTGCTTTTGAGATATGGCCTCGAAGTACTGTTTTGAATTCGTTATCCCTTCTTTGTTTTAGTTATGTGCATTTGATTGATTGTAACGAAATATTTTGTTAAGACTCCACTCCATGATTTGTATTTTTTTAGTTTAATAAATTTTTATTTATAAATTAATTATAAATAGTATTTAGGACTCTCCACTCCATGATGGTATATTCTGTAAATAATTATTGGTATATTCTATTTAGGACTAGCCAAATTTTTATTTTAATTATTGGTTTGGCTAGTCCTATTAAATAATTGATTAGATGCGTTTGAATACTGAAGTGATCTAACTTATTCTGTAAATAATAATTAAAAAAATTAATAATAAAATATTAAAAAATAATAATTAGAAATAATGATAAATAGATAAGAAATAATGATAAATAATAAATAGTAATAAAATATTTTTAATACCCAAATCTACCCCAATATTTCATGTGGTGAAATCACACAATATGAATTAAAATTAAACGAGCAGGACTTACTCGAACTAAATTCCATTTATTTATATTCCCAAATCCTAAAAGTACCATTCAAATGGTTGACGCGTGGGGAATCAGATTCAGAGGTACTTCCAACATATTCCTGTGGAATCACCGAAGAGATTTTCAACATGAAAAAGGTCATTAGCCGGCCCATTGAACTTATGACAATGAGAAAAACTTTTGTGTTGGGCCTCGTATTGACCCATGGGCCAAAAAATCAAGTTTTTCAGAGATGTTATTTGCACGACAATTTCACTGAATTCGGCCACCTTTTGTTTTCATTTGTTCCAGAGAAGAATTTTCTTGAATTAGCATTTCTTGAATTTATTTTCGTAGTATTTAAGATATTTAACTTAACATCATAGATTTGATAATTAAGATAATATCAAATCAATAAATATTAATTTGACATTATCTTCAATATGATCAACCCACCGACTTACACAACAAAAATAACAAAGGAATTTAAAATAAATGGTAATGAAAATTAGACGCAACTCGAAACTTCTATTCAGGTTCCTCAGATTCGCAAAACTACACAACTTTAAGAAACCATTCACCATGCCTTTTGCTTCTTCTATAGTTCTTACGGGGTGAAAGGGCACCCCAAGAACTCAGCTATCCTCCTCAAATTGGCAATGAGATGCTCATTTTCTCCTCAAACTACAATAAAAAAATACTTTTTGAGGCTTTCCTATACTTTCCTTCTAATAACCAAAAACATGATCCCAATAATTAAGTTGGCCCCAACCACAAACTCCCTGATTAACTTTCAAATGCCTCTTCTTCAAGCAAAATGGTGACCAAACTCATCGTTGTTATGTTCAAGAAGTACCAGTTCAATACAAGAGTATTCTTGGGGTTCCTACACAACACAAATACACAATCTTGCAGGATGTGAGGTTTGGATCACCTGGTCATCCATGAATAGATCAAGCTCCCACAAGCCCAATGTATGGGGATCCCCCCCCCCCCCGCGCTAGAGAGGTAAGACCTAATTTGGATAGGAAGGAGTTGAGGTCAAGAGGCCCAAACAGTATCGATCAACCCTTTCGACTAGACCTGAGAGAAGCCAGCATTTTAAGCAGTTGTAAAGGACGATGCTGAGAATGCCACTCGACATGATCCATACCTAATGGAGAAAAGACATAAAGGATGGGATTAGCCATCCTCCAAGTGATGCTAGGCACTCGAGTGCCCATCCCATCAGAAGATAGGAGAAATGGAGAGCCATTGATCCACTGACACTAAGATATCAACAAATGAGTAGAGAAGTTAGCAGGCAAGGAAAAATACATCGCATTAATAGCGCCCCTGCTTGGACTCCACACTGGATTAATGTTGTCGTTGCAAGGAGTGTAACTGGTCCAGTTTTGGACAAAATTTAGGACCGAACTAGCACTACAAGAAAATGCACTTTTTTGTCACCACTTTTGGTCGCAAAAAGCTTTAAAAAACGTTGCAATAAATTATTTTTGGTGTTTCTAATCCATTGCATATTGGTTGAAAAAGTATGCATCTTTCATACCTAGGGCCAACAAAATTTGAATAACATTGAAACAAGTTTTTTTTTTGCAACGAAATTCGATCACAGGAAAAAGCTATCAACTCGCCACAATTGCTGTATAGCAATCCCTGTAGACTTCTAAAACAGTTCATTGCGTCATAATATATTGCCGCAATAGATCCATCCTTTGTTGCAATAAGTTCACCCCTTTCTTGTCGTTCGTTGCTATTGCCGAAACATTAACTTTTTACATCATTTTATTACGCTGCAATAAATCATTGTAAATGTTTAATTGGTCGCTGCAACAGTCTATATATCAGCATTTTAATTTTTTGTGGCAGCAAAAAGTTACCGCAAATGGCATTTTCCAGCTAAATGTTGCTAACGACGCAAGATCATCTAGTAGATGTATCATGTGACGTTTTAGTAAAACAATCACGTCAATGTGTTTCGCCGCAATAATTGTGTTTTTTTTTTTAATTGGCCTTTCTGGGCTATTTTTTGGCATGCATGCATTAATAAAAAGCTTATCAAAACCAGTTTTATTGTAGATACAACATTTTAATTGATTACAAATGTTTTTGTTTGCATGAATTGGTAGCAATTTAAAAGAGATTCTACATATTGCAACTTTTAACTTATTCACCATAGATTTCCTTCTTTCATTCATACAAATATATGAAATATACAAGATCATCTAGTGGTTTCCAAGGCAGTTACTATAACTGTCAATTTATAAAGGCCTATATCTTATACCTACAGTAGTGCATTTTGGCTATAAACATGTAGAAAAATGTGGGCTTGAGCAAGCAGAATTATATCCTATTTCACAACTCGAATGGACTCATCAGTTTCAGGTTTCTTTCAACCCATATAGGCAGGTCTGCATCAAATATAACCACTCTCTAGAATGAATGTTAGTTTTTTCAGCTTTGTACATCTCTTTGTCCATCTACCATCTCATTTCTAGCATCTTGGACCATAGCTTTAACTCCCTCTTCAGACTGGTAAAAATTCTGCATGCACCCTGTAAAAGAGATTTATCCTAATATTATGATGTTCCTTTGTTATTATAAACCAAGATTGCATAACCCCCTAACAATACATTTTTTTTTTTGCATCTCAATCACACTACATATTTCCTCAAATTTCCAACACAAGTAACATATGCATCTTATATCCATATAATTTCAGTACATTATGTATATAAACATGCTATTATTAAATCATCTTCTACTCCCAAATAAATAAATAAATCTGAGTCCGTAATCATGGTGACATTGCATTTGGCATAACTACATAATGTAAACTTTACTCCAAACAGCACATACACTACCTCCAATATCATCATTTTCTGCATTGTGCACAGCTTTTGACATAATTATTTGTATGCTTTTCTCCAACCAGCACATATACTACCTCCAAATTAAATAATTGGTGCATTGTGCACTACCTACCTAGTTATATAAGTTAAACAAGTTGTTGCAGTCACATAAGTGTAACCTATTATAGTATAGTGTGGTTCATATTAAAAATCTGCTATAAATTTGACATTTCCTTAACAAAATCTAGATGGTTCTAACCTACCATATCTTATAAATTCTGCAACAATATAGTGCATTATACATAAATTCATCAAATAATAGTTTATTACACCATAAATATGTCATAGCCATGAAAGGATAGAAAAACAACCTCGATTGCAAGAACCTTAATATCTGGTCTGCCAATATGCACCAACTTCCTCCCAAGTCAAATGCAAATCTACCCTTAGTCATCAACCTGTATAAGAGAAAATTGAAGTAGCGTTAAACCAATATATCTTTAATATCAGTTTATTGAAATAGTAGCAAATATGCCCTTAGTCTTCGAAATCTACCCTTAAATAATGTTAAACCAGTGTATCTTTAATATTAGTAGCAAATCGAAATTATTACCTCCCTTGTATCTTTAATATGATCAATTTAGTCCATATCAGTGGATTCTATCAATAAAAAGATTTAACTCGATGATCTTTCCCTTTTTCTTTGACAAAAGATTAGGAAACACACTCAATTTCATAAAAGAAGATAGAAATTTACTTGGATCGCGAGGAAAGAAAATTTGTGCATTAACAAAATTCATGCATATGTTTCAAAAAGTTTCAAAGCAAATTCTATAATTTGTTTCTTTTGTCCTCTGAATGTAATTCAAATCACAGAAGCAATTATATACATATTATACAAACAAAACTCTTTTTAGAAATAATAACAATATAAGATAATATAATATAAGCTAAGAAAGAGTTGTTGCCACGTAACTCTTTCTTCAACAAACTGCTAGATGTAGTAGATTCACATTAGATTTGAAGCACCCACCATAATATTTGTAGCCTCAATTTGTAGAAAATGCATGGTTGATCGGTCTTTCACAGGAAGTGATCCAGCCACCAATGTGTAGAAAATGCATGGCTAATTTGTGGAAGAGATTCCAAACAGATTAAACATTAGTTGTTTTGACCAAACTTTGGTATTATTTAAAAAATATTGGAAGGCACATATATGTAATAACACATAAATGTTCAAGTAGAGTGCATGGACTTCCAAGATATACAGCCTTTGGTGGATTTGAAGCAATATGCAGGATATATGTTGTAGCTTGCTTCAAAAAACACATATATATTACTATCAATTAAAGTTGATAAGAACTAAGACTCACTTGATAGCTAGTTTTGCCCTTGATGTGTTACTTTCAAATCACACATATATGTTACTGTCAATATGTTAGGATCATAAAAAAAAATTCAAAAAAAAAAAAAAAACTAAAATCAGATCTCTAAGTGATAGTGAAGAGACAAATTGCTATTCATTGAACAAAAACAATGAGAAAAATCATTCTACCTCTCGGTTTGGCCCAAAAGAAACTCAAGTTGCTTATCAAGTACTTTTGTCTTCTTCTCGTCAAGCTCCATCTAAAGCTTGTAAAGCACTAGGAGTTACAAGATTTTTTTTTAAAAATAAGAACAAAGAGGGCTCAGAAGAAATTACAGAAGGGTTAAATAAGCTTTTAAGAATAGATATAGTAAAACATGTTACATTATTGATACATTTTGATAAGTTATTTTAAGAATAAAATTATGGTGTGCCTCTTTTTTCTATAAGTTAAATCATGGCATGTCACCACAACTGTTTTGACCAAGTTTTATAGAAAGATGAAAACCAAAATACAAGAACCATTGTTGTATGCATGAGATCAATTGAACTTCACAGAGCTATATATATTTCTCAACTTGCTGACCTTAATTAATTAGCTAATTAGGCATACACACATGACATGACATGCATATAATATATATAATACATATATATATATATAGAGAGAGAGAGAGAGAGAGAGAGAGAGATTTGGAATTAATCTTACTGGAGTACTCTTTAATATTCTTCTTTGTATTATATTTGAGTTCCCGCAAAAGTAGGTTAGTTTTATAAGTAAACCATATCTTAGCTATTAATGATGTGAACCAATATTTTATTTTTACACACCTAGCCATCGCAGAGGTCACTCTGCAATAAAAATTTTGACATGGGAATAATGCTAAGAGCAAGAATCTCATGAGGACAGACGCACTTAGTCCCCTCTTTCAGACTTAAGGTATAAATAACAAATTCTTAAGTACGAGAAAATTCTGGATATTTTCACTTTTTACACTTAACTTTGAAGTTCCCGTAATTTACATACTTCTAAGGAATTTACTTACTCAAGCATTGAAGACTCTTTGGTTTCTAAGGCCGAACACTTCCACATTCTTTTATGTCATTTTTGCAGACCCAAACCTAGAAGATTTGAGCTACTGAAGATCCAGCCTATAGGTGTGTGAAATATGAGATTAACACCCACCAAACTATGAAGATTGTTTGTCAGTAGTGGGTGTTGTTGCGGGTCAAGATATTCTACCCAGCTCACCAAGGCAAACAAGACGACGTTCAACCTAGTGGTTCCAACTTTGGGAGAGGTGGTCATGAGTAGGATATCAGCGTCAGAGACTGCATGTGTTTTTGGGTTGCTTGAACTCTGAGAAAGAATTGAGTTACGGTTCAAAGTCCTTGATTCTGATGGAATATTTAGCAAACATCTTGCCTTTTGCTCTAGGAAGGGAGGATATGAGCTGGTCCCTGCATTCTTGACCATTACATTGTCTTTGATGTACTTCGAAAGAGAAGGATTTGATTAAAACAATGAAGCCATGCAAGGCAAGTGATCTTGGTAACTAATAAGAGAAACTTGTGATAATATAAGGGTTGAGCAGTTGGGGCTATAAGGGTTCTACCCTGCACCCTTGGATAGGGGTGCCTTTGTCGTTCTCCCAGTCCTTGGTGGGTGGGGCTTCCATCTAGTCGTTGTAGGCAGAATTGACCCGGGGTTCGTTCGCCCACTTCGAATAAATAACGGAGCCAAACCATGATTGCCAAAAAATTAAAAACTCACATAGTGAAAAGGGAACCACCAACCAACTGTAACTAGTTAACCACTAAAAAAGAGACACCATAAAACACTAAAAAAGAAGCACTTAGATAAGGGAGAGAAATGGGGTGAAAAATGACGAAGAGAGATAACGACAGGGATGTTAGGAACTTCGGTCTAGTCCCTAAACACTATGTTCTCTGCTCCTTGGTTCTCTTTGTGTTGACCAAAATGGCTAGCCCTCTTGCTTGGCCTGGATCAAAACGTGGCAATGATGGGACTGTAGTTTAATGAAGGTTTGGTGTTTAGTGGTGGTGTGAGGTATTATGATGATGGAAAATGGTGACTGAGTGATAATCTCAATGGCTCGAGATAGTGAGGTACGGTTATGAAGATTGCTCTTGGAGTTGGCGTCACTTGAGGTGTGATTAGGGTTTGGATGGAAGAAGGGTTTCCTAATTAGTGGAGGTAATTTAGGAGGTGATGGTTTTGGCTATGGCAAGATGGAATGGAATGGATTGAGTGATGAAAGATTCTAGGATGATTCCTAGAATTAAATGGTCAATTATGGTAAGTATGACCACTCACCCAAGGAAAAGGAATATGGTGGTGGATAGCAATTAGGGTTCCCAAGGTTTAGGAAACCTAATATGGCAAATGGAATTTTGGCTATAGCAATTGGAGGCTATAGTCGAATATGGTAATTATGGAAAGTAACGTGATTGGCATATAAAAGTGTTTGGGAAGTGAAACTTGTGCAAGGAAGTGTATGAACACAATAGAAAATATATGAACATTCAAGAACTCGAGAGAACACAAAAATAAACAAATCAACTTCAATTCACTAATTGTACAAAGTTGAAAAGAAACCTCATATATTAGATCAAATGAATCACACATATTCACGTATTGCAATGTGTGGTCCTCTCCTTAGGGATTCACGAATTACACCCCAAAGAATTGAAGTATATGATAATCACTGAAAATGTTCGGAATAAATCGATAAAACTAACAATACAGATAAAAAATCAAATGCAGCGGTAGCAACTAAGAGAAGTATAACAATAAAGATAACACAGAACACCAGATTTAAGTGGTTCAGCTCAACTGAGCTTACATCCACTGTAGGGTTGGTTTCAAAACTTCACTATAATCAAATGGAGTATAGAGAGAGAGAATCAACAGATTCTTACAACAGGAATCACTCACCTCATGTGTATACACTCAATCCTCACTTGTTTGCACTCAAATACTCAAGAAATGGAGAAGAAATGAGGTCTAGGAGATGCTCTGTTCGTCAGGGGCAAAAACAGGGGAGAGAGTTTGTCTGGCAGTGCAGAAGAAATGAAACTCGCGATATTTATATTTATGCGATCTCGCTTGAGCGAAAGTTAATTTCGCTCGAGCAAACACTTCTAGATCAGACTCGCTCGAGCTGGTCTCGCGAAATCTCTGCCTGAAACTCGCTAGAGCTGGATGTCGAGCAAGAGTCGAGCGAACTCTCGGGTTGAGCTTCGCTCGAGCTGGACGTCGAGTGAAGGTCAAGTGAACTCTCGGGTTGGACTCTTACTCGAGCGGGACGTCGATCGAGAGTCGAGCGAGAATACTAGGCAGACCAAAATTCAAGCCATCTCTCAACAAATTTTCACATTGGCTTGAATTCTCACAAGCCTTACAAAAATAAACCATCTGTTAACAAAAGAAACAACCCAATCAAAATCCTCTAAGGGATGTGGATACCTTGAACACCAACTAAGTCCAAACAAAGTTTGAACTTGTGCACTGCAGCTGGTTTCGTCATCATGTATGCTGGATTCTTTGTAGTAGCAATCTTCTGAATGCCCACAGTACCATCTACAACTACTTATCTGAGGAAATGATACCTGACATCAACATGTTTTATTCTTTCATGATACATTTGATCTTTGGTCAACTGTATTGCACTCTGACTGTCACAAAATACTGTCATCCCCTTCTGTTGAAGACCTAAGTCACTGATCAGCCCCTTCACCCAAATGGCTTCCTTGACAGCCTCAGATTCAGCCATGTATTCTGCCTCCGTAGTTTATAAAGTAACAGTTGATTGAAGTGTTGCTTTCCAACTAATGGCAGAACCACATAATGTGAAAACATAACCTGTCAATGATCTTCTCTTGTCTAAATCTTCAGCATAGTCAGAATCAACAAATCCAACAACATTAGAACTAAGATAAACATCTCTATCGAATACCAAGTCAAAATGCGAGGTTCCCTTCAAGTACCTCAGAATCCATTTCACTGCCTGCTAGTGAACTCTACCAGGTTTAGACATGTATCTGCTGACCACGCTCACTGCCTATGAAATGTCTGGATGGATACAAATCATGACATATATAATACTGCCAACTGCACTAAAGTAAGGAACTCTTGCCATGGACTGTTCTTCCTCATCTTTTTGGGGAGATAGGGAAGCTGAAAGTCTAATATGCAATGCCAACGGCGTGCTTACAAGTTTGGAGTTAGACATTCCAAACCTAAGTTGTACTTTCTCTGGGACAAGTACAACTTCCCAGCTTTCCTATCCCTTTGAATTTTTATTCCTAAAATTTTCTTAGTAGCACCTAAGTCTTTCATCTCAAACTCATTTCTAAGTTGAGTTTTCATTAAATCAACATCAACCATGCTTTTAGTAGCTATAAGCATGTCATCAACATAAAGCAATATGTGAATGAAAGACTTATCAGGCAATTGTTTATGATACATACAATAATCATAACTACTTCTCAAATAACTATGATCAATCATAAACAAATCAAAACACTTATATCATTACCTAGGAGACTGCTTCAAACCATACAAATACTTCTTCAGTTTGCATACCCGGTCCTCTTTACCTTCAACAATGAATCCTTTTGGCTGACGCATATAGATAGTCTCTTCAAGCTCGCCATGTAGAAATGATGTCTTCACATCCAGCTACTGATGCTCCAGATCATACAAAGCCGTGATGGCTAGTAAAACTCTAATTGAACTATGTTTTACAATTGGAGAAAACACTTCATTGAAGTCAATCCCCCTCTCTGACTGTAGCGTTTAGCAACTAAGCGTGCTTTGTATCTTGCATCTGTATCATACTGGATTCTCTCTTTTCTCTTGAAGACCCATTTGCAGCCAACGACCTTAGTCTTCGTTGGTAACTTAACCAAATCCCATGTTTAGTTCTTATGAAGAGACTCAATCTCTTCAGTCATAGTCGAGCACTACTAAGCAGACTCGGTACTCTTTACAGCCTCTGAGTAACTGGAAGACTCCTGCCCAATAACTTCTTCTGCTGTAGAGAGTGCATACATAACCATGTCTACTTGAGCATATCTCTGAGATGGTCTAATCTCCCTTCTTTGTCTATTAGTAGCTATACTGTATAGCTCCGCAACCGGTGCTTCAGTCTCAGATCCAGAATCATGCTCATCAGCTATAGTATTGTTGAATCCAAGGTTTCAAGTCTCATATTTATGTATAGATTTTGATGATAACAAATAATATTTAAGATTCAAACTCAAGTTGTCTACGCATGAAGAGAGCTAAGCACATCAAGAAATCAAGCATGAGCAAAAAGAAGATCAAGTCTACAAATGAAGCTCATAGAGTAATTTTGTACATCTCTTAAAATTTAAAATTGGATTAAGGCTCAAAATTAATATATTCTCATAAAGCATCAAATTACATTTTTTACATTTGCATAACTTTATTAAAATATTAATTTCAAAAATTATTATTTTTTTCACATATACAGAAAGATTTGAATTTGTAAGATGATTGATTGTCATCTTTAATATGTGCATGTGTTGTTTGAAAATCTAGAAGGGTGGTTGTGTATTATTTTGACAAATACAAAAGATAGATGATTTGTTTGAAAATCTTGAATGGTGGTTGTGTATTTTTTTGACAAATACAAAAGATATATGATTTGTTTGAAAATCTTGAAAGGTGGTTGTGTATTTTTTTGACATATACAAAAAGAAGATGATTTGGTTTGAAAAATAAATCATGCTTATTTTGTCATGTATGAAAAGTAAAAGATTAGGTTTGATTTCTTTAAAAAATGAATGGATTTGTCTTTGACAAATATAAAAATGAATGGCGTAAAAGATGTTTTTATTTGAATCATATGAAAAGTGAATAGTACTCTTATTTGACATGTGAACATTTTTCAAATTTGAATATGAAGATTCATTTACTTGTAAATAGCTCATTTGAGTTTTACAAAAATCACAACAAGAGCTTACATATCAATTACTAAGTTTTGCATCATTCTTTCAAAACTCTCATTCTCTCTTCTCTAAGTTTTGTGCCTTAATCCTTGTTCATTATGATAGAGATATAGGTTGCACTGTATTGTTTTTATCTCACTCATTAAGGAGTGTATTCTGGTAACCTACCCATTATCAGCTTTTGTATTTGTAAGATGGTGAGTATAACCCTTGTGTGTGTAGAAGGTGTTCTACACGGGGAATAGTTAAATCACCAAGTGTGAGGTGATTGGAAGTGTAGAGGGTGTTCTGCACGGATTCTTTGGAGTGGTGTTACTCAAATGTGTAATAGGTTTCTATCTCTACCTGAAGGAGAATGAATTGTGAATTTGGGATCCTCAAACGGTAGCTTGAGGTGGGACGTAGGCAGTAGGGCTGAACCTCGTTAAAATACTGAGTTTGCTTCTTCTTACCCTTACTCTTTATATTTCATGGTGCTTTATATTCTGGTTATATTTTATATTATATATTTGGTTTATAAGTATTAATTTTTTAATATAACTCAATTCACCCCCCTCTTGTATTAATCATCTGGGTAACAATTAGTATCAGAGCAAGAGCTCTGTTATAAGATTAACTATCTGTTGAGTTAAAATCATATGGCTAACATTGCAGCTACTTTCGTTGAAGGTTAATCCAGTAGTCGACCTCCGTTATTTTGTGGAGATAATTATACTTTCTGAAAAGCTAAAATGAGAATATTTTTTAATCTCAAGGTTGAGAAATCTGGAAATGTATTATAAATGGGCTAATATATTCCAACAAAAATTGTTGATAGAGTAAAGGTCAAAAAAGAAGAGGAAGAGTTTGATCGCGAAGACGATAGACTTTATACTGTAAATGTAATGGCTATGAATTTTCTATATAATGCTCTCAATAGTAATGAATTTAACAGAATAATGACTTGTAGGACAGCAAAGGAAATTTGGGACAACTTGGAAGTAACCTATGAAGGAACTTCGCAAGTCAAAGAATCAAAAATTTATGTTTTTACGCATGAATATGAAATGTTCAAAATGAATGATGATGAATCTATCTCTTCTATGTATACTCATTTTACTAATATTATAAATAGTTTGACATCTCTTGATAAAGTTTATTCCAGCTTGGAGATAGTAAGGAAAATTCTCAACTCCTTGCCAAAACGGGTGGAATCAAAAGTGACGGCGATTCTTGAAACTAAAGATCTCACAAAACTCGAAGTAAATGAACTTATCGGGTCACTTATTACCCATGAGTACACATTGAAAAGAGGAGAAGAAGAAAGAAAGTAAAAGAAGGGTTTGGCACTCAAAACTGTTCCTCATGAAAGTGAAAGCGATGAAGATGAAGAAAGTGATGACGAAGAGATTGCAATGATCACAAGAATATTTAAGAGATTCTTGAAAAATAAAACTCTTTCAAGGAAACCTTTTAAAAAATCTTCTAACAAAGATACAGGTAAAAATGATTCATTAATTTGTTATAAATGTAAAAAGCCAGGACATATCAAGGCAGATTGTCTCCTGTTAAATAAAGATCGCTACAAAGGTAAGAAAGTAATGAAAGCTACATGGGACGATGATTCAAGTAGTTCAGACAGCGATGCAAGCAATGAAAAATCTGAAATCTTTGTCTTATGGCTAAAGATGATATTGAGGTAACAAATTTCGAAAATATTGAAAATCTTTGTTATGAAGAATTATAAAATGTTTTGGAAGAGGTATATGAGGAATTTGAAAAATTAGGTATCAATTATACCGCGTTTAAAAAGAAAAATTCTTCTTTAAAAAATGAAATTGATTTTTTAAGAAAAGAAAATACAGTTTCAAAAGATGAAAATGATGAACTGAAAAAAAAAGTGGTTGGTTTAAAAAAGATTGTTGAAAATTTTACAAATGGAAAAAAAAACTTTAAAAAACTTCTTGGTAGTCAAAGATGTGTTTTTGATAAGGTAGGCTTGGGATACATGCCAAAAGAAAAACTCAAACCCTATAAAAATTTCTTTGATAAACCGATTAAATCAAAATCAAATTTTCAAAATTCTTTTCATAAAAATAGATTGTTCAAAAAAAAATATTACTACAATGACTCAACGTTTTCAAATATGTCATATGTTATTTGTAATTTTTGCAATATAAATGGTCATGATTATCATGCTTGTCCTATTAGAAGAAAACATACAATGACTATTAGGGTCATATGGGTATCAAAGAATCTTATTTCTTCTAATACTAATAAATAAAGGACCCAAAGAATTTGGATACCAAGAATTTTTTTTTCTTTTGTAGGTATGCATGAAGTCTTCTACAGGTAAAAGTAAATGGTTTTTAGATAACGGATGCTCAAGATACGTGACAGGAGACAAAACTAAGTTCATTCACCTCACTTCTAAAGAAGAAGGATGCATGATACTTGGAGATAATTCAAAAGGAAAGATCATGGAAATAGAAGGTACAAATAATACAAATAGTCTCAATCTCAATAAAAAGAATACAATGAAAGAAGTCCAATATGGAGACATCGGGAAAGATCATCAAGATTTAGTACAAGATACAACCAAACAGTGGAAACATGTGAAAGATCATCCAGTGAAACAAATTCTAGGAGAACCTTCACAAGGTCTAAATACTCGATCATCTCTTAGAAATATTTGTAATCACACTGCTTTTCTATCTTAAATTGAAACCAAAATATTGATGAAGCACTTATTGATGAATCATGAATTCTAGCTATGCAAGAAGAGCTAAATCAATTTGAAAGAAATAATGTATGGACACTTGTTCCTAGATTCAAAAATCATGCTGTTATTGGAACAAAATGGATTTTTTTTTAAAAAAATAAGAAAGATGAGCCTGAAATCATTACTAGAAACAAGACTCGACTTGTAGCCCAAGGTTTCAATCAAGAGGAATGAATCGATTATGATGAAACGTATGCACCTATCGCAAGATTAGAAGCTATTCGAATGTTACTTGCATATGCATGTTATAAAAATTTCAAACTTTTTCAAATGGATGTTAAAAGTGCTTTCTTAAATGATTTCATAAATGAAGAGGTATATGTTGAGCAACTTCCAGGTTTTGAAAATCATATTTCTCCTAATCATGTTTTTGAACTCACAAAAGCATTATATTGACTCAAACAAGCTTCTAGAGTTTGGTATGAGAGGCTTAGTAATTTTTTGATTGAAAAAGATTTTTCAAGAGGAAAGATCGATACAACTCTTTTAATCAAATATGAACGGATGATATTCTTCTAGTTCAAATTTATGTAGATGATATAATATTTGGTGCTACTAATGAAAATATGTGCCAAGATTTTGCTAAGAGTATGCAGGAAAAATTTGAAATGAGTATGATGGGAAAACTTAATTTCTTTCTCGGATTGCAAATCAAGCAAGTAAAAAGTGAAACATTTATTAATCAGTCAAAATATATTAAAGAGTTACTCAAAAAGTTTGAGATGGAAGGTGCGAAGGTAATTGGAATACCAATGAGTCCAACCACTAAACTTGATAAAGATGAAAGCGATAAGCCAGTTGATTCAAAGGTATATTGAGGCATGTTCAGTTTATGTTATTGTGCACGTTTTCAATCATTTCCAAAACAATCTCATTTGATTGCAGTCAAGCGGATTTTTAGATACTTTTCCGGTACCATTGACCTCGGATTATGGTATCCTAAGCACACTTCTTTAGATCTTATTAGTTATTCAGATACAAATTATGCTGATTGCAAAGTTGATCGAAAAAGTACTAGTGGAACATGTCATTTTTAGGTCATGCACTTGTTTCATGGTTTAGTAAAAAGCAAAATCCTGTTGCATTATCTACTGCTGAGGCAGAGTATGTTGCTGCAGGTAGTTGTTGTGCTCAAGTTCTTTACATGAAACAACAACTTGAAGATTTTAAATTTATGTACAATCACATTCCAATCAAATGTGATAATACAAGTTGTGACGCCCCAATTTTTCGCATCGATTACAACGTAAATCGACGCATCCGGACAAGTAACACAAGGCTACTTATCCTACGTAAATATAAAAGGTAGCATGCATGCATCTAAGTTTACTAATTAAATGCAACGCCGATCGCAGCTGGAAGAAGTAAATTCCCAATATATGCAAAGAGATCTAACTCTCGCATCAATAGATCACATGGCACACTAAAATTACACTTCTCATAACATCGTATTTACATAAAACATACTGTATTAACTCTTACATAACCCAGTTAGTTTTCTCAAAACATAATCTCATATCCCACCATCATCCAGTACTCTTACTTCTTTACTTGATCACGAACATGGGATCATCTCAACCGGAGAGGAGCATTCTATAGAACCCTCAGGGTATCTCAGAATCTCCAGTGCTGATCGGGTCTCAATGCAATTTATCTATCCCTGCAACAACATCTATCATTCCATAAGGAATGATAGATAAAACATAAAAGAGTGAGATTTACAAGAAATCTCAGTAAGTACACAGTTAACGAAATAAGGCACAGATAACAACAACTATCATCATACATAGCCATACCCACCAACATATCACTTATAAAAATGCTTTATGAGACTTATACAGATCAATTACCCGTCTTCCCATACAAACTTAGCTCTTAGCTAGACCCATCATCACATACTTAATACTTATACTTATACTTCTTAACCTTATAGGTTTCCCTTATTACCTATCATTGATGGGCGTTACGTATCGCCGTCCCCATCGGGATCTACTTATTGCATAACCTCGACAGGCGTTACGTATCGCCGTCCCTGTCGGGTCTTACTTATCTCTTATCTTTGATGGTCGTCGTCCCCATCACATATAACTCATCAATTATCCGGGCGTTACGTATCGCCGTCCCCGTAATGATGAGTCTCGTGTCAATCTTACGGGCGTTACGTATCGCCGTCCCCGTAATGACACGGAACATACTTAACATATATGACAGGCGTCCCCGTCAACTTACCAGTCATCCGGGCGTTACGTATCGCCGTCCCCGTGATGACATAAGCATTCTTATCATAGCGGGCGTTACGTATCGCCGTCCCCGCTAGCCATGTCAATCCTACGAGCGTTACGTATCGCCGTCCCCGTAGTGACATAATTCTTATTCTTACGACAGGCGTTAAGTACTGCCGTCCCTGTCGACACGTCAGTCATATGGGCGTTACATATCGCCGTCCCCGTCATGACGTGACTAACATATTCATACATGCATATGCTTTTCATTCTTATCTTAGAATTCTTGTTCTCACAAGTCTTTACTACTATCCACTATTATTACCCGTGGTCGGGCCATGTCACTATTGTTACCCGCGATTGGGCCATACCACTATTATTACCCGTAGTTGGGCCACGCCACTATTATTACCCGTAGTTGGACCATGCCACTATTATTACCCGTAGTTGGGCCATGCTATATCTTTTCTTATTCTTATGAGTTTTTCACCTAGAACTCATTCCCTTTGAGATACTAATTTTATTCCGGGAAAAACCCTGAATCTAAGCAAAACAGGGAATCTCGCTCGAGCGAGGTGTCGAGCGAAAGTCAGGCGAAGTCACGGGTTGAAACTCGCTTGAGTGGGGTATCAAGCGACAGTCGAGCGAGATCACGGCTCATGGGGTTTTTCAACCTAAACCAAGCAATCTTTTCACATAAACCTTATTTTTACTTATTAAAACATAAATCTATGTCCTTATAATTTTTCTAACATTTTACCATCACAAAATCATATCCAAAGAACCATAGATTCCAAACCCATCATATAAGCATAGTTTAAGCTCCAACTAACAACAAACTTAATTCCATCAACAATCTACTTATTCTATGCCAAGATTAAGTTAAATTGTATACTTACAAGTTTCTCCAAAGCTTGGTTGAATGATCCAACTAGTTCTTGCAATATTTCTCCTCAAAGCACTAACTTAGCTCACTTAGGAGATGTTTGGAGGTTCAAGGGTTAAGAGAGACTTCTTCTTTGGCTTTCTCTCTAAGTGGACGTGAGTTCCTTCTCCTAAAAGGTCTCTTATGGACTGAAGATGACTATATATATATAGGAATAGATGGCTTGGGGAAAAAGAGAAGGAAAACAAATCAAGGCCCTTGGTTAACTCAAACCGTGTATGGTGTGGTGTGCTGTCCAGCCTTGGTTAGTCTAATCCTCATCCATATCTCTCATGATCTCTAAGGATTTTCATCCCATGGCTATGCTTCTTCCTTATCTAAAATCATCTTAGATCAATGGCCCCAAATAATTACTAAATATAGGTATAAAAGTAAACTCCAAAAAGTCTAAAATATCTAAGATATGCTCAAAGGCTATTGGCCTTTCCTTGCACCCCCAAAGCTTCTAGAACCTCTTCTTCTCCTTGTCCACACGTCCAAGACTTCCTTAGTACCCTTAGAGTGGCTGGAAAATATCTCATCACCTAATTCCCAAGGTTTGGTTACCAATTGGTTGGAAACAAGGGGAATAGTTGACTGTTTTGGCCAATCAGATTAGTTCTTCACTTTTGCTTGGTTTTAGACTAATTATTCTTCTAGAAGCTCTTCCTCCACTTGACACATACTTTCATACGTATATCTAGCAGATAAAAATGAGGAAAACCAATCAAATTCGAACATCTAAAGTGAGGTGGTGGAGTGATTTATTTTCGGGCTCCAGTTTGCACTTAAAACAGATCAGTCCCATTCCAGCCCAAATAATCCATTGATACACTTCGATTCTGTAAAACCTCCAATCATAAAAGTTCTAGATCTATGTCTTAAGGTTTTATAGGAACTAGAATCACTTCATTTGGAGTTCATATGACTAAGTTATTATTTTTCTAATAAAACTCGACAGATGAGCCCGAGAACACCAATCCGGGCACACCAAGTGTTGGATAGATGATTCCTCTTATTTCACACGAAATTTACTAAATAAAATCTCATACTTTTCCACATCTCTACACACTTGCCCAGATCTTAGGATAATTGAGAAAATAATCCAAAGGCTTAATCTTATCCAATGTTCTTAGTCAACTTCAAAGTCAATGCTCATCTATCTCCAATTCAGACCTGGTACTTCAATCTCTATTTCTTATTTGATTAAGTCTATATCTCTTAAACCTCAAAACATAAAAGTTGTAGATATTCCTCTTAGCTTTCCATAGCCTCTTGAATCACTGAAATCCAACATCAAACGAGCAAGTTATGACCATTCTACTAAAAGACGTTAAGTCTGTCCTTGTATCTCGCTCGAGCCAGAAATCAAGCGGGAGTCGAGCGAGATCTCGGGTTAGGCACTTTTTTCTCCTTAAAACAAGCCACATTTGTATCCAACCCTACTCCTAACCTTTCAATATAAAAATCCTATACATATATCCCAAAAATTCCTAAAAATAGTTTTGGAGAAACATAATCATTCCACATATGAAAATTAAGTAGATATCTAAAAATCTGGGTTATCACACAAGTGCTATAAATCTTTCAAAGAATCCAATACAACATTCTCGGACCAAACATATTGAAATTAGATATCATTTTCTTAGAGATCATGTGCAGAAGGGTGATATTGTACTAGAATTCACAAGCACACACGATTAATTGGCAGATATTTTCACAAAACCCTTACCAGAAGATGGACTATGCATGATTAGAAGAGAAATAGGAATGATGTATGTCATAAATATTCGTTAAACATTTTTATTCCATTATCTCAAATGACTTACAAAAACTTGAGACTTCTAGCCTCATCTTTCAACTGCATTTGCTCTTCATAGATCGACATGTTATTCTCCTCTAAAGGATTAGGCAGTCGAAATGAAGAGGCAAGTAAGGATTTTAAATCCTTATTCTGTTGGTTTAACTCTACTGTTTTTTTTTTGACTCATAAACAAGTCGTTGAAGTACAGAGTCAGTCTCGCTAAACTTCTCAATTTCGCGAGTTTTAAACTGCAACCGAGCAGAAAAAGCAACAATGGATGATGAGTATCGAGTCCCGAGACCCACAAGCTCATAAATGGCATCATGATCTGATTTATTAGCTAAATCAGTCTGTTGTTGCTTCATGGCACCAACAATAGAAGCAGAAATAGATTTATCACGAGAAGTACTGAAAGGAAATTGATGAGCCATTAAAAAATTGTAGAATGAAAATACAGATGAATTACAAAGATGAGAAGAAGATTTGATGCGAAATAGATAAAGTTAAAGATTGTTCTTATAGAGACGGGAATAAGAACAATACAAACTATCACAACTTCAAATCTCTACAATATCTTGCTTGTCAATAATGTCAAGCGGATTTGAATCTCCTTCCGCACCGAATTGCTAGAGTTAGGCCTCCACTCTTTGCAGGTTTTGTCGGACACGGGTGACTCTAATTTTTCAACTCTCTACAAAATCTTCTTCCGCACCAAATTGCCAGAGCTAGACTTCCAGACTTTGCAGGTTTTGTCGGACACGGACGCAGGAAGAAATCTCCTTCTGCACCAAATCTCGATAATATTTTATTTGTCAACAACATCAAGCGGATCTCTATACCGAGACAATAAAGTTAGGTCTCAGCCTTTACAGCTTTTTTCGAACACGGACGGGGGAAAAAATTTTACTGAAACAAATTGCGGTTCCTTTTTAATGATGCCAAAAAGGGGAGAAATCTTATACTAGCATTATACTATCCTGTTATATATGCTAGAATCATGTCTATATTTTATTGGAAAAACTAACGCATATTTTCAGGGGAAGTTTAAGTATTACTGCAGGTCGCAGATTTCTACTAAGTAGACTCGGTACTCTTTACAGCCTCTGAGTAACTGGAAGGTTCTTGCCTAATAATTTCTTCTGCTGTAGCGAGTGCATACATAACCATGTCTAATTGAGCATATCTCTGAGATGGTCTAATCTCCCTTCTCTGTCTACCAGTAGCTATATTGTATAGCTCTGCAACCGGTGCTTCAGTTTCAGATCCAGAATCATGCTCATCAGCTATAGTATTGTTGAACCCAAGGTTTCAAATCTCGTATCTACGTATAGATTTTGATGATAACAAATAATATTTAAGACTCAAACTCAAGTTGTCTATGTATGAAGAGAGCTAAGCACATCAAGAAATTAAGCATGAGTAAAAAGAAGATCAAGTCTACAAATGAAGCTCATAGAGTAATTTTGTACATCTCTTGAAATTTGAAATTGGATTAAGGCTCAAAATTAATATTTTCTCAGAAAGCTTCAAATTGCATTTTTTACATTTGCATAATTTTATTAAAATATTAATTTCGAGAATTATTATTTTTTCACATATGCATAAAGATTTGAATTTGTAAGATGATTGATTGTCATTTTTAATATCTGCATGTATTGTTTGAAAATCTTGAAGGGTGGTTGTGTGTTTTTTTGACAAATACAAAAGATAGATGATTTGTTTGAAAATTTTGAAAAATGGTTGTGTGTTTTTTTGACATATGCAAAAAGAAGATGATTTGGTTTGAAAAATAAATCATGCTCATTTTGTCATGTATGAAAAGTAAAAGATTAGGTTTGATTTTTTTGAAAAATGAATGGAGTTGTCTTTGATAAATATAAAAATGAGATTTTTTATTTGAATCTTTTGAAAAGTGAATAATACTCTTATTTGACATGTAAACATTTTCAAATTTGAATATGAAGACTCATTTGCCTATAAATAACTCATTTTTGTTTTGTAAAAATCACAATAAGAGCTTACACATCAATTGCTAAGTTTTGCATCATTCTTTCAAAGCTCTCATTCTCTATTCTCTAAGTTTTGTGCCTTAATCCTTATTCATTGTGAGAGAGATATATGTTGCACTGTATTGTTTTTATCTCACTCATTGAGGAGTATATTCTGATAACCTACCCATTATCAGCTTTTGTATTTATAAGAGAGTGCGTATAACCCTTGTGTGTATAGAAGGTGTTCTACACGGGAAATAGTTAAATCACCAAGTGTGAGGTGATTGGAAGTATAGGGGTGTTCTACACGGATTCTTTAGAGCGGTGTTGCTCAAAGGTGTAATAGGTTTCTATCTCCACCTGAAGGAGATTGAATAGTGAATTTGGGATCCTTAAGAGGTAGCTTGAGGAGAGGACGTAGGCAGTGGGGCTGAACCTCGTTAAAATACTGAGTTTGCTTCTTCTTACCCTTACTCTTTATATTTCCTACTGCTTTATATTTTGGTTATATTTTATATTGTATATTTGGTTTATAAGTATTAATTTTAAATATAACCAAATTCACCCCCTCTTGTGTTAGTCATCTGGGCAACAAATATGATCTTGAGAATCAGGTGGTGTCCTCTGTAGAGTCTGTTGTAGCTCCACCTTCTTCCCTATAAACACAGGAAACTCCTTTCTTGGATTAAGCATAGATTTTCATCAAAAGCAACATCTTTGCTAATCATGAATTTGGGTGACTTGGGATCAGTCTACCGCAATCTATATCCCTTTACCCCAGTAGCATATCCTATAAATATGCATTTCTTTACCTTAGGTTCTAGCTTACCATTATTAACATGAAAGTAAGCAGGACAAACAAAAATTTTCAAATTTGAATAATCACTAGGTGCATCAAATCATTAGGTTTCTTTAAACCAATAGCTGTGGCCAGAGAGCGATTCACCAAAAAGTAGATTGTGTTGACTGCTTCCGCCCAGAAGTCCTTAGACAGATCGACATTTGAGAGCATAATACGTGCTCGTTCTAACAGAGTTCGGTTCATCCGTTCAGCTACCCTATTTTGTTGTGGAATGTGCCTAACTGTACGGTGTCTGACAATCTCTTCATTCTTGCAGAACTCATCAAAGTCACTACTACAAAATTCCATTCCATTTTTAGTCCGAAGCCGTTTAATCTTCTTGCCAGTCTGATTCTCAATCAGAACTTTCCACTGCTTGAAATTCTTGAAGACATCACTTTTCTGCTTCAGAAAGTAAACCCACACCTTCCGCGAGTAATCATCAATCAAAGTAAGCAATTAGTTTGCTCCACCTTTTGATGGAACTGAGGATGAACCCCAAATGTCTGAATGAATGTAGTCCACTGTACCTTTAGTTATGTGGACGCCTGTAGCAAACTGGACCCTGCTCTATTTGCCAAACACACAGTGCTCGCACAAGTCAAGTTTACCAATATTCTTGCCTCCTAACAACCCCTGCTTACTGAGGATAAACATTCTCTTCTCACTCATATGGCCTAGTCTCATATGCTATAAATGAGTGATATCTGATTCTGCCTCATTAGATACTGATACTACAGCTTCACCACTGACAGTACTGCCTTGGAGGAAATAAAGATCATCTATCTGATCTCCTTTCATAATAACCATGGAGCCTTTGCTGACTTTCAGTACTCCACCTTGTCCTGTGTACTTAAAATCCAAAGAATCAAGAGCCCCAATGGAGATAAGATTCTTCTTCAAGTCTGGAATGTGCCGGACATTAGACAATGTCCTAACTATCCCATCAAACATCTTTGTCTTCACTGAGCCAATTTCTGTAATTTTACAAGCTGTGTTGTTCTACAACAACGTAGAATTATTGTTGATTGGTTCATAAGTCATGAACCAGTCCCTTTTGGGACACATGTGAAAAGTGCAAGCTGAGTCCATGACCCACTTGTCACTAAACCGACTGCTCGAATCACTAATTGTCAAGACCACATCTGAGCCATCAGAATCATCAGCAACACACACTGACGGCATTAGAAGAACTCGTGGATTCCTCATTCTTCTTTAGTTTTGTACACTCACTCTTGTAATGTCCAAACTTCTGGCAGTAATGACACTTGACGTTTTTCTTGTTGGACTTGGACTTCGATTTCCCCTGAGACTTCCCTCTGCACTTCTCTGAACCCTTATCACTAGATCTTCCTCTGTTGAAGGAGTCTTTGATAATCAACCCACTGGCTTTAGTTTTACTACCCTTATCACTGTACCTGCTCCTCAACTCTTTCGAGTTCAAAACTGACTTAACATCCGCTAAGAAGATTGTATCTCTTCCATATAACATAGAATTTACAAAATTCTCAAATGATGCAGGTAATGAATACAAAATAATTAAAACTTGGTCTTCATCATCAAGCTTGATGTCAACATTTCTAAGATCCATAACAATCTTGTTAAATTCATCTAAATGCTTAGTAATAGACAAACCTTCATTCATCTTGAGTGTATATAACCGTTGTTTCAACTACAACTAGTTAGTAAGAGATTTCTTAATGTACAAGTTCTCAAGCTTATTCCAGAAACTCTCAGTAGTCTTTTCCTCAGCTACTACTCTTAATACTTCATCAGATAAAGACAATAAAATAGTTCTATGTACCTTCTCTTCATTGTCCTTAGACAGTACCGAAGAATCAGCAAACCTTTCTTCAAGAATTTTGAATAACTCCTGCTAGCGCAACAAAACTTTCATCTTCAAGCGCCACAGACTGAAACTGTTCTGTCCGTCAAACTTCTCTACTTCAAATCTTGTTGTGGCTATCTCTTCAGTCCTTCACAGAGTTAGAAAGCTTTGATACCAGGTTGTTGGGAATAAACCAATAAAACTAATAACACAGATAAGAAATCAAATGCAGCAGTAGCAACTAAGAGAAATATAACAATAAAGACAACACAGAACACCAGATTTAAGTGGTTCAGCTCAACTGAGCTTACATCCACTGTAGGATTGGTTTCAAAATTTTACTATAATCAAATGGAGTACACAGAGAAAGAATCAACAGATTCTTACAATAGAAATCACTCACCTCACGTGTATAAACTCAATCCTCACTTATTTGCACTCAAACACTCAAGAAATGGAGAAGAAATGAGGTATAGGAAATGCTCTGTTCGTCGGGGCGAAAACAGGGGAGAGAGTTCGTCTAGCGGTGCGGAAGAAATGAAGCTCGCGATATTTATATTTATGCGATCTCACTCGAGCGAAAGTTAATCTCGCTTGAGCGAACACTTCTAGGTCAGACTCGTTCGAGCTAGACGTAGAGCGAGGGTCTCGCGAAGTCTCTGCCTGAAACTCGCTCAAGCTGGATGTCAAGTGAGAGTCGAGCAAACTCTCAAGTTGAGCTTCGCTTGAGCTGGACGTTGAGTGAAGGTCGAGCTAACTCTCGGGTTGGACTCTAGCTCGAGCGGGACGTCGAGCGAGAATACTGGGTAGACCAGAATTCAAGCCATCTCTCAACAGAAAATGTGATCTCAAGAAAAATAGCCGCCCTCTAGGAAAATTATCAAAAGATGGAAATGAAATGACTAAAGGTCCAATTTATAGAGATTACAAAGTGAAAATCCTCAAAAGGTCCATTGAAAACTACTTAAATAAAAATAAATGAAAGCAATTAAAATAGTCTTGCAAGGCTCATGGTGGCCCGTGGCATGTAATGGCCTATGGATGGGCTAGTGTGGTTCATGGCTCACGGCTGTGTTGGTCTGGCTCATGGTGGTTGGGTTACGGCATAGTGTCATGCATGGCTTGCTGGTGGGCATGGCATGGTGCCATGAGTGGGCCTGAATGTAGGCACGGTGTGGTTCTGTGCGTGGCCTGCTGATGGGCATGGTCTGGTGCCATGCATGGGCCTGCTAGTGGGCACATCATGGTGCCGTGTTGATGTTGCATGGCCTAGGCAGGTGGCCTGGACGTTGATGCTGCAAAGCACGAGTTGGTGCCGTGTACTAGATGGCATGCCTAATGGACATGCCACTAGTTTCGTCTGCAAGGCACAAGCTGGAACCGTGCGCTGGATGGCATGCTTGTTGAGTCATGCCACTAGTCTTGCCTGCAAGGCACGGGCTAGAGCCGTGTGTTGGATGGAGGCATGCCACTAGTCTCTCTGGACTACGGTGATGAAGCGCGTACATGGACATGCGCAGGGCCATGCGCATGGGCTTGCACTTGCTGGGCTGCTCGCGACCACTAACCTCACTAGGCATGCGCATGCTGGGTAGTGCGCTGGGTTGCACGCACTACAACATATGTGGCCTTTTGCCACAAATTCTTTTTTCACAATATAAATTTGTAGAAAATAGTGGCTTATTAATACCAAAACTGTTTGTAGAAAAAAATTATAATCCTTTTGCTGCAATATTATATTAGCAAGTAAAACTTTGTAACAAATACATGTTTTGTGGCCAAACAATAGTGTTTTTCTGGCAACATTTTGTCGCGGCAAATAGACTTATAGATTGATTAGATTTATTTTCGCTGTGAAGAAAAGGTTTCCTAAAAAATATCTTTTAGTGGGAAATAAAAATTTTTTACAGCATTTATTTTTGCTACAAATAAACTTATAAGAAATATGAATATTAGTTTTTGAGATGATGAATAGTTTTGTGGGAAAAACGATTTGGTGGCAAGATATCTATATATTTTTTTGTTGTTGTTGCGATAACATCATGTGGCCGGCGAGATATAGTAACATAAATTTAACATTTCCGGCAACTTTCTGAGTTTTTGTTGCGATTATTACTCGCGGCAAATACCCTTTTAAATTAAGTCCCTCGCCCCAAATTTCATTTCTTCCGTTTACACATCTCATCTCTCGTCTCTCTCTCCCCCTACGACGATTGTGAGGGTTTCTACCCCGCCGCCAAGCTGATCACCCAGAGCAACCCCCCTCCGGCACTACCTCACCCAGAGCCAGTCCACCGCCCCCCGCGCGACCTCACCCAGCTAGCCTGATCACCGTCAAGGCTTGTCGATCCTTGCGACGATGAGAGGATGACCTCGCATCTTTCCCTATCTGTTTTCTCTCTTTTCGTCCATTAGGGCTCTATCGATTTTCTCTCTCAGCACGCCATTTCAGTCTCTCTCTCTCTCTCATTAGCTTCTCTCTTTGTTTTTTTTGGCTTTGGTAGGCTTGCAAATGTATTCTTAGGTTCGACGGAAACCACTTCTTCACAGTCGATGGCGGCCACCTCGACGGAAACTCTGCTCAGAGGCTTCAAAAATTTCATCGACGAAATCTTCACCCAGGGTTTCTCTTTCACCACCCTATCTCTCTCTCCCTCTCTCATGACTTGTCTCTGTTTTTTCCCCTTTGGTTTTAGTCTACGAAGCATGGTTATAAAGTAATGTGGACATTATTTCGTAGATGCAATGTTTATAGAGTTGTTCCTTTTATTACCAAGAAATTATTATCTCAATGATACTGTTAAAAAAAGGTTATAATCTCAAGTGGTGATTATCGCTACTGATATGTGGTCCTAAAGTGGTTGAATCTGTTGAAATTGTGGTCACTTCGACTTATTTATCTTTTTGGTTGGGTTGATGATTTAAAATTGTGGTCATGTTTATTTTTGGATTAGTTTTTGTTAATGGCAGTGTATGACATTGTTTTATTCCCTTTGTTATTTTTAAATTTAATTGATCTGACTTGGTGTTTATTCCCAGGTTAACTTTAGCATAGCATCCTCTTTTTAACTTGTTTGCACATTAGATTCTGGTGGAATTCAAACTTATTTGCAAATAATGTTTTATTAGAAGCTTATACAGTTCCACTTCTTGTTTTTGTTTTCTTATTTTTATTTTTTGTTCTCTTGAGAAGAGGGGGGTTGTGTTAATTCTTGCTGTTGTATGCATCCTTTAATGAAAAACCATTGCAGTATATATTAAGAAATGAAACAGAGAGAATATATGAAACCATTTATATATTAAAAACCATTTAAATGAAATAGAGAGAATATTTAACAAGATAAGCTTATTAATTTTGTAGATTTGCAGTAGATGAAAGCTGAGACTATTTGACAAATTATTATTTAACAAGATAAGCTTATTAATTTTGTAGATTGCAATAGCAGCACAAAACACAGTTTTCAAATAATCTTAGCAATGTCAACTAGCCACAAAGAGTGTTCTGGGTAGTACCTGCAAAAATACAACCAGCCATAAATGTTGGCATGGTTGAAAGTATGCACTTTAATAAGATAAACAAGAAAAATTAAATGAGACAAACTTTAATAGTTTGACTGCTTAGCTTTGTAAGAAATAAATAGATAATATTGATAGGGATGAAAGTTCTTTATCATCCATTTAGCCATTTATTAAAAGAAGTTCAAAATACTACTTGCTAACTTCAGAAAGAACACCCTAATTAATACATTAAAAATCATTGTTATCACTTTATCTTGAAATGTTTTTTTTTTCTTTTAATGCATTTTCTATTTTAGATTCCTCTTCATGTGAAATTCCTCTTGATGGAACAATAATAAAGCAGCCATTTGCAACTGGAGGTATTTATTACTTAATCTAAACTACTTCATTCTACACTATTAAATAAATATCTTGATTTATTATGGAATTCTCACTTTATTATTTACTTTTTGGTTAGAGATTATTGTATATAAATGTTAGGGCTAGATAGAGTTACTGCTTTGTTCTTTGGAGTGAAGGGTTCTGTTTGATGGACTTGTAGGTTGTATCTCTTACTTTTTCATGTATTTGCTAATATTTATAGTATTAGCATACTATAGATATTTCTGAGGACAGTTTGCTTGCTGTATCAGATAGCTAGGGACTGAGGATGATGCTTTTGAAAACATTTAAGTAACTTGACAGATTTCTACTACACTTTTATCTTAAAAAATATGTAGCAATGCATGTCCCTATTGGTTCATTAAAACAAATTATGATTTAACAAGTATATGAATTTGGAAATCAAATTTAGTCGTTCTCCCCATTTGGGTATTAGTTTGAATGGTTCCTCTAAATGCACATATGTGGTTCCTTTAAGAGGAATGTTTGTTATATGCTAGCTTCACTTCATGACATGTTTGGTGTAGCAGTTTGCCATATTCTTGCTATATTTATGGATAATTTTGGAGCAGCAATTTGCCTTATTCTTGGCAGAGTGGGATTGACTAGTTTTTCTGCAATGGTAATTTCTGTAGATGTTGCTTCCAATTGGCTAGCTTGTTTCCCCCTTTCAGCAAGTGTACATGTTTATGTTGTTTTCTGTTGTTAGAGAATTTAAATTAGGTTTATGTGAGATCCCAGATTTACGTATATTTTTACACGTTGTTTTATTCTCGGTATTAATTATTTTAATTTATTTTAATAATATTATTGGTTGTGTTTTATTTGTTTAAAATATTTATTTGAGCTATTCGTTAGTAAGTGTTAGTTTTATGTTGTTTTTATAATTAAATGTTGAGTTACGTTGTTTTTTTATTAATTTAAATGTGAGGTAATTATTTTAATGAGTGGAATTTAATTTCCTTTATTTTATTATGTGATTTTATTTGATGTGCTTTCTTAATAATAATTAGTGTTCTATAATTAAAATGTTCTTTAAATTAAATTGCTTTATTGTTGGGTTTTAAATATTTTATTTTATTTATATTAAATTGTAGTATTATCAGTCGGCTTTTATTTAATTTATTGTGTTTTTCTAGTTGGACTCATTTTCTCTTCTTTTTCCTTTTTCCCTTTTTTCTTTTCTTTTTCTTTTCTTTTTCTCTTTTCTTTCTCAGGTTCGGCCCTAGACCCCCCTAGCCCGTGCACCCTCTTTCTCCCTCTCATCTCCCGTCACTTCTTCCTCCTCCCCCAGGGCCACCGTCGGCCACCCAGCGGCAACACCGCCCAGCCCAACCTCACCCTCACATGCCGACGAGTTCAACGCCACCGGTGGTGTCACCTCCGGCCACCTCACCTCTCCTCCATGGGCTGAAACCCGAAATGGGTGTTTTAACTTCCTCTGCATTTTTCGGCCACCGCCAGCCACCCCTTGGCCTCCGACCACCACCACTAGACTCCACACCCTCCGGCGAGCATAACCCACCGTCGGTAGCCACCCATCTCTGCCGGTTACCCCTCCACCCGAAATGGGCCTAAAACGGGTTGTTTTTCGCTCGCACCGCCGTCCGGCCACCGTAGGCCTCACCACTGCCACCAAAAGACTTCCCTCACCCAGCCGGTCATCCCCCTAGCTCAGTTTCCCCAACCGTTGCCTCACCTTCTCGGTACAACCTCAAACTCGAAAATGGGTTTTCACCCATTTTGAGCCCGATCCGCCACCTTCCGGTGGTTGTGCCGCCACACCACTACCTCCATGAGATTCCCCACCTTCCAAAGAGTATCTCCCTAAATTTTGGTATCAAACAGAGCACTTTAGCCTAACGTATCGGTAACTGCTACGAACACTGTGGATTGGCGTTTGTTCAAGGATTACGTTTTAACCACTGTAAGTACCTTCCAAACGAGTTTTAAGACTTAAATATATTTTTGGCATCAACGGTTATGGTGTTTGATTATTGTTGGAATTTATTAATTGTTGGATATTTGGTGCATGGTTGTCTGCATTGTATATTTACGCGCATACTCATGAGAATATTTGGAAATTGGATTTTTGCATGATTTTGGATATTCATGTGTTGGAAATGAATATTGGGTTTAAATTGAGTTTATGGATTTTAATGGTTTTTGGCTGAGTCATAACGGGGACGGCGATATGTAATGCCCGTTGTGATCAGTGTGTGTGTGTGTGGATGACATAATAGAGACGGTAATACGTAATGTCCATTATGGTCATTGTGTGTGTGTCAGTCATAATGGGGACGGCGATACGTAACGCCCATTGTGAATTGATAGTGTGTGGATGACATAACGGGGACGGCGATACGTAACGCTCGTTATGGTCATTGGGTGTGCATTTCATATCGGGGACGGCGATTCGTAACGCGCTATGAAATGAGTGTGTGTGAATCATAATGGGGACGGCGATACGTAACGCCCATTATGATTTCGGGTGTGTGTGTATATCATATCGGGGACGGCGATACGTAACGCCCGGTATGATTGGTTTTGTGGATATTATTTTCTGAGAAATGATGAATGATTTTACTGGAATTTTATCGTGGACCAAATGGGATTTTGGCGTATGTTTATCTTAATTATTTTGATAAAGATGTTCTTTTGAGATTCATGCATTTGGAGTCGTGTTCATGAGTTTTGTTGTTGCATGAGTATATTTCTGTCTTTTGGTTTGGTTGGGTTGTACTTACCTGCGATGCCATCTTGGCGTCGTAGTTTTTGGATGCAGTTTATGAAGAGGCTGAGCTTGAGGAGACGGCTCCGCAGGTGATGTATTATTGTTATAAAATTGTTATCTCGGGAAATTATTTTCCCCTTTTAAAAATATGTATTTGTTTAATTTATATTTCGGATGACTGTATTAAATCTCCTGTTAGAGAGTTTATATTAAAATGGTTTGTAAAATATTTCTAAAATTCTGGTACTTGAATAATAATTTATTATCCGTTGTAACCTATATTTTTGTGTATGTCATCATCCCGAAGCCTCAATTCCCGTATTTATTTTAAGGAAAATTTGGGGGCGTCACAGCTTATTTCTTTTGTATACTCCATGTGTACTGGGGATATGCCCAACTAATTATGAGGATTAATCAATTTTCTTTGGTACAACTTTTATATTTCTTTTTGATGTAGGAGCTAGATTCTGATTGGCAAAGAGCTACAGTAAGCATACCTGTTTCAATGGGCTCACATTTGCCTAATTAGTGAGTTTCTTGCTCCGTTGCTTATTTTGAATAGTTTTAATAGTATATAGGCAATGTGAAGTGTACTCTTTTTTAATATATTTCTAAAACATCTTAGTTAACATTTCCTATCAATATTATAGATAGAAACTATCTTCTACTGAAAATTCTGCATACAAGATTACATGGACTATTGTTCTTGTTGTATATTACCCAAATGAAAGTTTGAAGAATTGGAAATTTTGTTGTATATTACTAAAATCCACATTTAACATAAACAAATAACTTAAAAAGGTTTAAAGAAACATTAGTTTTTTGCTGGAATTGTCAATTATGTATTTGGGCGTCTAAATTTGTTGCTGAAAAAACTTTAAGACATGTGAAGCTGTCCATGACCTTTAAGCCCATGTCCAAGACCTTTAAACCCATGATTATTTATCCATGTTTTGGTTAGAAAATAGCCCATTGTGTTCAATAGAATTGGACATTATCATCAAGTGTTTTTTTTTTTTTTATCTTGAAACTGCTTCTTTGTTTTAGTAGTAAACGTTAAATAGGAATAGTGAAATGTTGTTCCTTTCTAACTTATTCTAACTACTAAGCAAAGTATATATTTTGTTTGCTGCTTGAAATTGTTAATATTATCTTCTAAACTAATCTTGAGGTTCTGGTTTTGACTTGATTCTACTTGGGAAAGATGTTTGCCTCTGGTTGAGAACTATTACAAAACTCCTATACTCTTACCAAGTGGATATTTTTCCTGTATGGTTCATTCTATACATTTTCAGTCTTCACCTTTGTGCTAAGATATGAGTTCTTTACCAGGTGATTCTGCCTGGGTAGTGTGGAGGTTAGATTAGTTTGGGTTAGTCCCAGTTATTATTAGTAGTGTTTTAGCATTATTATGTGGAAGGTGGGGGGAAGCCAAGCATTCAAGGTCCTGGACACATTATTTACTCCACTAGTTGTGTTTTCTTTTATTTTTTATTTTTATGTTCGCTATTACTTAGCTTAAAATAATAACTGATTTCTATTTGTTCATATAGCAGAAAGTTTCAATGCAAAATACAGAGGATAGAAAGAGGACAACTAATCACAAAAGTGGAAGAAAATCATTTGTGAGAATACTAAAAGAGCAGGTATATAAATTGTATTAAGCCAGATTTGATAAGTGAAATCTTAACTATTCCAGTTGTTACCTCTCTTAATTATTTCAAGTGTAGTCTCAATAATTATTGTTGTTCCTACTGCTTGTTTATTTCATTTGCTACAAATATGTTATGTACTTATCATTTGCTCAGTAATTTATATTAAGTGTATTATTGTTTACAAAATTAACAAAATAATTTGTTGTTTACTAAAATTAATATTTAATATATTAAGTGTATTTGCAAAATTTATTGTTTACAAAATACTAGTGAAACCAGTTTGAAATTAGTGAAACTGGTTTGCTGGTATTTTTTTTTTATTTTTGTGATGTGTAGACCACTTTTTAGTACACTATGAGGGGGCAAGAACCATGGAATGACTTAATTAGTAGCATTTGGGTTATGCCAAGAAGGTTGGTAGGTGATGTAAATGAGAGAATGATATATAGCTATTTTCAAATTACAGCAATGGGAAAGATGGCTACTATCTATTGAATGTGTGGTTTTTTGGAGGGAAAAAAAATGATAAAATTTAGAAGACCACTGGCAGATGGTGCAAGAACTTAAAATTTCCTTCTTCAATACATTACTGTGGGTAGCCACTTAAGATTTAACGAGCCTAGTCTTCATGATCACCTATATTGGATCATATGTGACATGTAAATCTCCCCCCCCCCCTCTCCCCCCCTTTCCTTTTTTTTAAATAGTATGACTATGTATGGTTTTTTTAGAATTTTATAATTTTTAGAATTTTATAATTTATGGAGGGATGCTTCATCTGTATTTGAGAAATTTTATTACATGTAGAGATGTTGATTGACATTGGAACTACTCAATTGTAGGTTACATTTGCTACAAAAGAAACATAATGATTACAATCTACAAAATTTTTCAAATTGTCTGGCGTCTTTTATTATCTCTACAGTCAAAGCTTTCCAAAACTCGGTCAGGTGTTTCCCATGTAATTACAATTAAGAAAAATACTTTAACCTATTCTGATTAGTTTATGTTTGTGTGTGTAGAATGGTCTCTCTGACAAAAGTCTTCGGCTAATGCTTGTCACTTGGTCCTTCATATAATAAAAGGAAAAAAAAAAAAAAAGGAAACAAACTCATGAGTTGAAACTCCTAGATGGAAAGAAAACAGAAAAGAAAATACCAATTGTTAAATGTTTTCAATGTCTCAAAAATGCTTTGTATTTTTTTTTATCCATTTCCTTTAATATCTTTCATTTTTTATTTTATTTTATTTATGTAGAGCTTTTTTTTTTCTTTCTTAATGAATATTATTGTTCCTGTTTGAAGATTATATGGGCTTAGTTGGGTGATTCATTGTTGGGTGGTAAAGCTGTTAGCTTGTTGGATGGGGTGGTCGGTTGATAACAATCATAGTGAGACTCTCTTGAAAATGATCCGAATGTTTGAAATTTTCTCGATTTCTTTGATCAAGCATTGAGTTGATATTTGATGCCATGGGACTATGAAGTACAACTAAAATGTTAAAATAAATTATTACATTGCACTTTTATTTGTGTGATGTACTTGAAGCTAGAAGAAAGCTTGGGCATAATAGAAAATTTTGTTAGGGATACAATGGTGTAGTTTTGATAGCTGAAGTAAGATATCTAGTTCGAGTGAGTTTGGGGTACTTGCTATTTTTGATAACATGGGTAGTGGAAGGCTCTTTTACAAAAAAATCTGACCATGCTTTCTTGTATAGGATGCCGCTTGCTTTTCATATATTGAAAATATGTATTAAAATACAAGGGTTGGGTAGACAAAGGAAATGAGCAAGAGAGGGTTAAGACCTTGAATGAATTGATTATTGCTTCAACAATGAGAATTTTGGCGATAAGGCTCTTTATAAAATTATGTTGACTCTTGGAATTACCTAAGACTTTTTAAATATACAGTGACCTCTTTCATATTTCAGTGTGTTACAATGCTTTACATATTTCATTCAATATATTATTATTCCCTTCTATGTTGGCAATTTGGCAATTCAGACCTCTAGGGACCTTTGTAAAATTTTTTATTTTCTTGATTTATGATTTGTTATACTCAATTGACAGGTATTGGCAGTGACCTCTACATGAATGTTCAGTGACTTCTTGCTACAAGTTGCTTCCAAAAACAAGTTCTTGAAATTCCAATAGTTCAAGTACGTGGAAGAGTGAAAAGTGTTTATCACTCATATCAGTGTTTATCACTCATGGAGGCTGAAAGTTGGTCAAGATTGGATTCTTGTATGTTTTCTTGAATTACTCTCAGTAGTTAATTATATTTTGTGGTATGCTGCTGTGATTTGGTATTGGCATTCTTGCCTCCTTACTACTTATTGGGTTGATATTTTTTTCTTTTTTTTTTCTTTTTTTTTTTTGCATTTGAGGATGAGTAATTGCACAAAACCACATTTTTTTCCTCTCTTTTCAAGCTGAAATGTGCCTTCTTAAAGTCCTTATTCGTGTGATACATGTAATGGTGCTGGTTGCCTTATGAAATTGTCAATATTAATTTGATACATGTAATAGTGCAGGTTTTTAAGAACAAAAATTGAGCCATTTATTTTTTGTTTGGTTCACATTGTTAATTTCAATTTGATTGTATTTTGTTGCCTTCTGGCCAGGAATTATTGTGCAGTGCTAACTAATATTATCATATTGCATCTTGCAACATATAATCAAGACAAAAGCAGGAAAAACTAAATTTTTGAAACTGTTCCATTTCTGTCGACCTTTTATATGTGCTTGGACCTTGTATATAGCTCTTTCCTATAACTCATAAAGCTAAAGATACAGCAAAGAGATGGAAAATAAATATGGAAACCAGAGTTTCCAATATTTAAGTTGGACTAAAATATATTCTTGGGGACTGCATATGTTGGATGCTGCCTGGCCTACAACTTTTATTTCATTTTATTTTTTTATGTTTAATAGATTCGCAAATCTTTATTGCTTACCACTTGTAACAAAACAAAAACAAAAACAAAAAATCTTTATCACTTACCTATATATTAGAGAGAATTTAAATATATATATATATATATATATTTATGTTATCTTCATTGGACATGAATTTTATTAGAAGAACTCTACAGTTCAAGAACATAGAAGTTCTCATATTTCAATTTTTTACTATATTTTAATTAATTAAAATTCTTTATCATGTTTCTATAACATGCTTATGTTTATGCTATGAATGAATATTATGCTAACTGAACTCCACCATTTTAATATGAATAAAAACTCTCTCATTTAAATTTATACCACTCATTTTCCACTCTTATTTTTGCATAAAAAAGATTGCTAGTGTATTTAAAGCTGACTATTGACCTACATAGCGATTTATGTTATATCAAGGTCATTTTTCCATTTGTGACTTCTAACCTTTTTTTTTTCCTTCTGCAGGGTCTTGAAATCATGTTGCAAATTATCCTCTCCTACTCTAGATTATGCAAGTCGACAAGATCTTGTGTATATTTGATGTATATTTTTTAAGAAAAATGTTTGCTTCAGTTATAATTGTATCTTGAACATTGGGTTTTGTGTTATCTAGAAATATTGATTTTGGCCGTGTGAACATTTTATTTGGGAGTAAAGAAAGTTGATTTTGGCTTTCTTTGTGAGAAGATGGATATGCTTATCATGAATAATGACTATAAAGTATGTTATCTTTGTTTTTACTCCAAGTAGTGCTTCTTCTTCAATGAGTCCATGTAAACATTATCTATGTCTTAATTTAGTAATTGCTTCTCTAGTTAATCTGAATTTTGGAGGTCATATTTTGCCCTGCAACATGAGTTTATGTTTGTGTTGAGAAAATGCCAACACAAGTGTAAATATTTGGGTTTGTACTTTGAGTTGGTGATGACATTGAGATAGTTTAATTGTTTTAAAGACATTGAGTTGGTGAAATTGGTAACAGAGTCTGTATATATTTGCTTGAGATCATTATATGATATTTTGTTGAATTTGGATCTCCATTACTTCATATTTATGCTTTTAGGCTTATTACATGATATTGTTTTTCCATTTTTGGACTCATTCTTTATTCATTTGTTCTCTAGTCTATATTTTTTTTTGAATTTTTTTTCTATTTACGGCAATATATTGTTGCCGCAAATATTTTTTTTCTACTAGTAGAGATTATTTTTGGCAAAACTATTTGTAGAGAGAAGGAATTACCAACAAAAATTCTTTGTCACAAAAGTTTTTTTTGCATCAAAATTGAGAAAATTGCATAGATATAACTTCATGCGCACTTGAATATTAGTATTAGCAAGGAACTGTTTTGCCAAAATAAATCTTTTGTGGAGATGTGTTTTGCCAACATAAATCTTTTGTGGAGATGTATTATTGCAAGATTGTTGTGCCAAATAATTCAATATTGGCGATTATGGTTGCCAATAAATTCCATTTGCTACAAGATATAGTGGTTATTAATAGGAAATTGAGAGAAAGCAGATTGAGGCCAATTATATATTACAGCAACTTGTTTTTGTAGGAAAAGGTCATAAGGATTGAAGTTGGAGCAGTTATGGGTGTCATTTTTGACTAAATATTTTTCTATTAGCTAGAATAAGTTTTGTAGCAATAAGAGATTAATTTCTACAAACTGGTACTTTGTCAAAATAGGTAACATAATTGAAAATTTTTTATCTACAACCATATGGCAATGAGTTTTGGCAACAATAAGTCATTCCCTACAAAATTTTCAATCTTTTGCTGAAAAACATGTTGCGGGTAAAACCCTAAATTGTTGTAGTGATGCGACCATTAACCTCATTGGGCACCTCAAGCGTGTCAAGGCATGAGTTAAGGCATGCATGTAGGTTGGTTGTGAAGTTGTCTTGGCATGTCAAAGGCAGTGTCGAGGCGTGGCCCAATACCACTTTCCTAAGAGTTCTAACAAAATGTTTGGAGGTGCTGTTGCCGTCATAAAACACTAAATTAAAGACCCTTAAGGAGGAGAGAGAGAGATGCGGGAGGAGGAATTGGGATGAGAATGGTTGTGTCATGAGGAATTTTGCATTTTATATGAAATCCTAAATTAAAATTAGGTCGTTTGATTAAGAAATTATTAATTATTAATATATAAATATATATTATATATCTCCTAGTCGTGGGACAACATTCGAGGCATGTTTGCCCAGTTGAAAGAAAAACAAGTTGTAAAATAGAAATGTGCTCTTATAACAAAAAAAAAAAAGCATAATAATAAGGTAAAGAAGGATAATAATACCTTGTGCCAGATTGCGATCCATTGTAGCTTTAAGAAATAATCTTTTGTTGACAGCTAGTAGTCCATTAGATTCAAATTCAAATTTATTTTCTGACAACTAGTCGATCCGTAAGATTAAACAATGTCAATCTGGATTGATAATGTGTAGGAACCCATCAAGTAGAACCAGAAGTCATGAACATAAAATAATAATGGTACGTAATATCTCTTCTGTTACATTCGGTTATTTTAGATTCCTTAGACTGGGGAAGGAAGCTTTATTTTCTCTTCTAGCTAATCCTGGTCTTGTACACATTGGACAGAGATCTAGAAGTGCTTTATCCATATTTCCTACAGATAATGGGCTAGAAACAGATTTGAAGGTATTAATTATAAATGAAGGCAAAGTTCAGCAAACACATGAATTTGTGTTTTGGGGGGTAAAAATTAATGGAGTTTTCGTTACCCGTTATACGTACGACGTTCGTACATGCAGCTAGCTGCGCGCTCAAACCATGGAAGGGAAAGTACTCGAACTATTTTTTGCAAAGACCTCATGAACAATATATATCCCTCAATTAATCGTACAGTCTCAGTAATGATCCATCAAAGATATTGTTCCAGTTATGATCACATATAAAACACTGATATATATAAATGATCATAGAGACATATTATATATATATATATATATATACACACACACCATACACGCACTCAATCGTAGTCTAGATCAGCCACTACAAGAAAATTGAGAAATAATGATCAAATATTTGTCATAAAAAAAATTATTAACGATTAAAATAGATTATTAGCGATTAAAATGGTTATTTATAACTAATAAATAATAATAAATAAATAATTTTATTATTATAAAAAAAAAGTTGAAAACATGCTAAAGTAGATCGGCAGGATAAGGGGATCTTTAATTTTGTGAATATCCAGCTGTATTTTATGCATTCGCATGATCTTTTTGGGATATATTTATTATAAAATTTACATGATAGCTAGACTCGAATCGTTGCAAAATATTTTCATACTTTAAAGAATCATTTTCGACGGTAGTACTAGTCTAACTTTTAGGCGACAATTTTGCACAATCTTTTTCTTTTTCAGCGTACTCCTTGTGAATCTATCATGATAACATTTGTTTTGTTTCAGAAATTAATTAATTGTACAACACACTGACCCACATATAACTCCAAAACGTCAAAGCTGGATAGCGGCCAGATAACCTTCACCTAACAATGCACTATTAACCTAGCTCATTTATATATATACAGGACGACGTATTATTGTTTCCAAATAATTATATAAATATATAAATTCCTTGTAAACATTCTTAATAAGTTCATACATATCACACGATCAGGCCACTATAAAACACGCATGAGCTTTTGAGGAACTTATAATGGGAGAATAGATATAATTGAAGCATTATATCATGATCTGCATTACATGAAAAGGTAAATAACCAAACATAATTTTATTGTTGTCACATTCATCAAGGAGTGACAAATTATAAGCTAGGGAATACAGATCAGGCCGATCCTCGACCAAATAAACATACATTAACATTGAGCAACAAACACGGACGTTTATGTAAGTAAAACCATGCAACTTGAAGGCCGGTACCTAGATTTTTAACTGGCCGCGGGTCTGATCACCAAACTTTTCTTCGGTCATACGGTCTAGTTTGTCTACCATCTCAGCAGTCAAGTAATTGGTATAATCTCCAACTTCGCCTCGTCGAAAAAATACCTCATTTGCCTCTCCAGATGACAATTTGCCATTTTTGTTCACCTCCAAAGTGCTCAGATTATCAAAACTACACAGCCTTAAGATATCATTGACCACACCTTTCGCCTCTTCTTCCGGAGTAAAAGGGCACCCCAGAAACTCAGCCAACTTCCTCAACTCATAACTGGGTTGCTCTTTCATTCTTTCATACTTCAAGAAAAGAACTTTTTGAGGATTTTCTATGCTTTCCTTCCAAAAGCTTAAGACATGGCCCCAATAGGGTCCGTACAAACTCACTCCCCTACAAAATTTATCAAAAGCCTCTTCAAGCGAATTGGTTCCCCTTAGTTTCAACTTATTGGTGAAATGCCAAAGTGACACAAAGGTGTCTTTTGGGTTCCTGCATAAATACACTATTTTGCAACTCGAGACTTTTACTGATGTGGGTAGCGAATTATAAAGTAAATGAGTTGAAAAAAGCCTTGGAGAGACAAAGGATGTGAGGTCTGGATCAACCTGGTTTTGAAGGTACAGATCAAACTCCAAGAAGGGGACAAGAACATGAGGGTTGCTTGTGAGTAGAGGATGTTTTTGGAGGTCCGGATATCGGACCCGGTTCAAAAGCGAGAACAAAATGGCCTTTAACCAAGTGGTGCCGGCTTTGGGAGTGGTGGCGAGTATAATATCAGAGTCCAGAGCCTGGAAGTATTTCTGGAATGCGAGAACTCCAGGCATGTATCTAGGTATGATCCAACAACCTTGGTACAGGTGGAGGTGATTGGAAACCCAGCCTTGTTCTGTAGGCAGAGAGGATATGATCTCCCTGCATTCCTGGGTCAAATTATTTTCCTGCAAATACTTGGGAAGAGGAGAGGGAGAAGCTGGAGACTGATTTGCATGCATGGTGGTGGAAAGCGGAAACTGACAAGAGTGGTAGTAATGGAGTTTGAAACATGTTTTTCTGGCCGATAAAACCTGTATATATTGAGCACGGGCTTGCCCTAGCCCTGCGCAAGGAAAAGAAAGAAAATAATGAGATAGAAATGAGATTATGTTAACTAAAAAGTAATAGTTAAATAAAATATTTTTTAAATTTAAAATAATAATAATAACAAAATAAAATGAGATAAACTAAATATATTTATTATTTACTATTGAGCCCTAAGTGAAAGATAATAAAACGTCGTAGATCGATACGATCGGATTACGAATATAGTATATACGGATCGATACGCTTGACAAATACTACAAGTTTTTTTTTTTTTTTCTTTTTGAATAAGTACTATACTTTGAGTTGCAAACAGCAAATAGGTCTGGACCAGTACTTTGACCAGTTAACTGAGAGTAGTGATAGCTTATCATCACTTTATCACTCATTTATTATTTATAATATATTTATTTTTTTATATATTTTTTTTATATATTTTTTTAACATCCTTAATAATTAAGAAAAAATTTAAAAAATATATAATTTTATTAATAATTTATTCCTTAATCATTAAATTAAAAAATATTTTTAAAAAATTAAAAAATTAAAAAAAATGGTAAATGAGTATAAATGAAGTCTAACTCTATCATTATTCTAACTAATATAAATGGTTCAGTATATACGTACTGAGTCCCGTCCAGGAAAATTAGTAGATCTCCTGCAATAATGGTCATGAAGGCCATAACTCTTAGGTAAAACATTTTTAAAAAAAAAATAAAATTGCACAACACTTCCATACGTGATTGCGAACTGATCATTTTTCTTTATCAAATTGAGATATTATTTGAGATGAGATGGTGTGTATGTTTGGATAATAAGATGAGGTATTTTTAATTTTTTAAAATTTGATAAAGGGATGAGTCCGACCAATAATTAAGTAATAGTCAGAGAATATATTAATAAAAAATAATATTTATGAATAATTAAAAAATCTATGATAATTAACAAATTTAAATTCCAAAATATAGTGACAAGTCGTTCGCTGAAATTATTCTATAACTCCAAAAAAAAATCATTTCTCTTTTTTAAAAGATATTTATTATTTAAAAAAATAATTTAAGTACCAAAATACATTGAAAAATTGTTGGTCGGAATTTATGATTTCTCTTTTTTAAAAGATATTTTTATCTATTTATTTTTCTATAGGTAGAAAATTCGTCATTTTTTATTCTAGTTATTATAAATTATAATAATTTGATTATTGTAATAAAGGCCTGAATTGTTTTTTTGGTTCATCTCAACTCAATTAATTTCATCTCATCTAACTATTACAATATCTCAAATTTTCATACAAAATAAAATAAATAATTCAATCTTTTCAAATTTTAAAATAAAAAATTGTGACGTCCCCAAATTCCCTTTAAAATAAACACGAGAATCGAGACGTCAGGATGATGACAACACGGGTCATACATCGCAACGACAAGTGTCAAAAGTGTGTGCACACGTGACATATATAAAAATATAAGTCGCAGCGGATAATAAATTAATATCTAAGTACCAGAATTTTTAGAAATATTTTACAAACCAGTTTAATAAAAACTCTCCACCAGGAGATTTAATACAGTCATCCGAAAATTAAATTAAACAAATACATATTTATAAAAAGGGGAAAATAAATTTCCCGAAATAACAATTAATATTAATATCACCTCAACGGCGGAACCGTCTCCTCAGGCTCAACCTCTTCATAATCTGCATCCAAAAAAACTACGACGCCAAGATGACATCGCAGGTAAGTACAACCCAACCAAACCAAAAGACAGAAATACATTAATGCCACAACAACAACCATGAACAATTACCATATGCATGAGATTTAAAATCATCTTCCTCAAAGTCAATGAAATAACCGCACTCATCAAAATCCCAATTTAATCCACAATAAAATCCCAATAAAATCACCCATCATTTTCCATAAAATAATATCCTCAAAACCAATCATACCGGTGTTACGTATCGCCGTCCTCGATATGATTTACACACACACCTGAAATCATAAGGGGCGTTACGTATCGCCGTCCCCATTACGATCCACACACACTCATTTTATACCGGGCGTTACGTATCGCCGTCCCCAATATGAAATGCACACCCAATGACCATAATGGGCGTTACGTATCGCCGTCCCCATTATGTCATCCACACACGCACACACGCTGATCACAACGGGCGTTACGTATCGCCGTCCCCACTATGATTCAGCCCAAAACCATTAAAATTCATTAAACTCAATTTAAATCCCAGTTTCCAATTCCAACACATGAATATCCGAAATCTTGCAAAAATCCACTTTCCAAATATTTCCATGAACATACACGTAAATATACAATGCAGACAACTATGCAGCAATTATCCAACATTTAATCAATCCAATCAACCAACAAATACCAACATCAACCAACACAGAGCAACAATAATCAAACACAATAACTATTGATGGCAAAAATATATTTAAATCTTAAAACTCGTTTGGAAAGTACTTACAGCGGTAAAAACGTAAATCCTTGAATAACGCCAATCTGCAGCGTTTGTAGCAGTCACATGTACGTTAGGCTAAAATACTCGGTTTGACCCCAAAATTTAGGGAGGTACTCTTTAAAGGGTGGGGAATCTCATGGAGGTGGTGGTGTGGCGGCATAACCACCAGAAGGTGGCGGATCGGGGTCAAAAGGGGTGAACATTTTTGGGTTTGGGGTTGTACCGGGAAGGTGAGGCCGTGTATGGGGAAACTGAGCTAGGGGGATGACCGGCTGGGCGAGGGAGTCTTTTGGTGGTGGTGGTGAGGCTTACGGTGGCCGGACGGTGACGCGGCGAAGAACGACCCGTTTAAGACCCATTTCGGGTAGAGGGGGTAACCGGCGGCGATGGGTGGCTACCGATGGTGGGTTATGCTCGCCGGAGGGTGGGGAGTCTAGTGGTGGTGGTCGGAAGCCAAGGGGTGGCCTGCAGTGGCCGGAAAATGCAAGGGAATGCAAAATACCCATTTCGGGTTTATGGCCGTGGAGGGGCGGTGGGAGGGCCGGAGAGGACACCACCGGTGCCGTTGAACTCGCCGGCAAGTGGGGGTGAGGTTGGGCTAGGCGGTGTCGCCGGTGGGTGGCCGACGGCGGCCCTAGGTTGAGGGAGAGGAACGGCGAGAGACAGAGAGGAGAACAGGGTCGCGGGCTGGGGGGAGGAAAAGCAGGGGAAGAAAGGGAAAAAGAAAAGAAAAAGGAGAAAAATGAAAAAGAAGGAAAAAATGAGTTCAAAGTAAAAAAACACAGCAAATTAAATAAAAGCTGGTTTTAAATACTATAATTTCAATATCAATAAAATAAGATATTTAAAACCCATCAATAGAAATAAATTAAACTCAAACGCAATATTAATTATAAAACAATAATTAATATAATGAAAACAGATCAAATAAACTCACATAATAAAATAAATGAATTAAATTCCAATCATTAAAATAATTAACTCATTAAAATAAATAAGAAAATCAACGTAACTCAATATTAACTAATTAATAACTCAAATAAATATATTAAACAAATAAAATATGACTAATAATATTATTTAAAATAAATTAAAATAATTAATACCGAGAATAAAATAACCTATAAAAATACACGTAAGTCCGGGATCTCACAAAAATAATATTAAAAAAATATTTTCTAATATTATTTATTCAATTTTATCTTTTATTTCAAATTATAAACTCGATTCAGCTCAAAAAACAAATCAGGCCTAAGCATATGAATTATATTATTATGTTGTAGATTTGTTTTAAAAAATTATATTTAGTTTCAATTTTTCTAATAAAACTCTAAAATGTACTTTTATTTAAATGCTCACAAAAATATTAATTCTTTTTTTGAAATATATTATTCTAATTATGACTTATTGATTTTTTTATTTTTAATCACAAAGATTTTCTTATTTTTTTACTGTATGAGATTCTTTTTACTATTTATGTCATAAAGTAATGAGATGGATTTGAAAACTTATTGATGAAATAAGGATAAAATAAAAATGTAAATTCTACTGTTTAAATAGATAAAATTATCCTATTCACTGAATGAGATAGTTTCATATTAGGCCTATTATTTTTACGAATATACGGATCCATATTCTTGAGGCCTGCTATTAAGGAAACTGTCTTCAAAAGTCTTATACATGCTATGCAATGAAAGCGGCATTTAGGCGTTGATTGTTTTTTAAAATCATTTCATCTCATCTATTTTTAAATTTATTATTATATTTTTTAAAATTTTTATATAAATAATTTAAATAATTCAATTTTTAAATTCTAAAATAATATTAAAAAAATAAATTATAATAATAAATTATTTTTTTTTAACTTTTATCTTACCTTATCTTATCTATAAAAATATATGGAACCTTAATACTCATAAGTACATCAATATACGGTACGTACCCCCACATGCATGCAAGCCTGGATCAGTTAGATGTGTTAAGCCACCGATCCTGTATTTCAATTTTGTTTTAATCTTTCTTATTTATAATATCATAAAAAATATATTTACCTAATTATTAAATAAAAAACTTTAAAAACAAAACGGTCAGAACACACTATCGAGACAATGTGTCGGACAATTGCATTTTCCAACATAATATATGATCTGGCATTAGTGCGTTTCCGGGGTAAAAGAGAAAAAGGATAAACAAACATGGTTTTTCATAACATTTTACACAATAATATTAGGAAAAAAAAAAAGAGAATATTTTTATAAATTATTTTATAAAAATATTAGTTTATAAAAATACTTTTATTTTATAATATGTGATGTATAAAATCATATTGCAAAATTTATTATGTGTATATCATAATTTCTCATTGACAGATCATTATCTCAATAATGCAAGTCCAACCTGATCGACAAAATCTACGATCTCGTGCAACTACCACCGAGGTCCCATATCTAAAAGATTGCGATTGTGAGGGAAAAAATATATGATATAAGAACAACTTGATTATAATTTGTTTACAATTAAGTTTTGAAAAATTATTATTTTATCGATTAGGTATAGAAATTTTAAACTAAAGTAAAAAATATTAATATTTTAGTATATAATAATAATTGAGTTGTAATATAATTAATGGTGTAACATTAGCAATTAACTTTAATAAGATCCACGTGATTTCTCTTTAGGATATTTTGGGTGTATCTCATCTCAATTGGCCCATAGGCACCATCACAAGATCAATTGCTATGCAGGCAGGCATTTTCTTCCGTCACTAAAAAAAGTTCGATTTTTATTTTTACTTAATAATTAAAAATTATTTTTAATGATGTTATGAATTTTCTTAAAAAAATATATTTAAAAATATAAAAATATATATATGAAAAAAATAAAAAAATAAAAAAATAAAATGATCGTGTCACAATACAAAAAAATTGTTTATTTGTAGTCAGTTAATTCCAATCAAATGACTATTTATAATTCAAATTAGTTACAAATAATCATTTGATCATAATTAAAAGGTCACAAAAATCCATTTCTTTTATAGTATCGAGAGAAACTCTCGGACTACACCCTTAATGGGTTTGTAGCACGTTCCTCTCTAGTCTCCTTATTCGTAAATGTCTTAAGTGATATGATCTATATATATTGCTACCGGATGATATTTAATATATATTATGAAACCACAGACCGTGGTTTTAATCATGTCTTTCATAATTACAAAGAAATGTTTACACAAGAAAATTATATATATATATATATATATATATATCAGCTTTAAGTATTTTTTTAAGATATGCATGAAGAAATTGAACACTGCAAGATGTTTTATGGAATTTCTCGATCGCTGATCGTAATGAGAGTCCACTATATATTAATATTTATAATGTAAATTACATAAATACAAGACGCATTTTACAATTACAGACTAGTGATTATACAAGGAAATTGCGGAAACAAAGAGATACATATTTAACAATTAGTTCCTTGTATAAACACAAGGAGTGATCGGGGGATCCGCTTCCACTGGATGCATGGTAGCCATTGTGTGTGAAATCTTCATTTGGAAGCGTGGTAGCCATTGCAGTGGACATGTTTGCTAGATGACTGATTTCCGTAGTGCTTGTACATGTGCCAACTTCTTCTTGTGTGGATGTTTTAGCTTTTGGTTGCTTTGGCTGATTTACTTCCTTAATAGCCCCCCTACGATGGAAGCAGCCCCGGAGAAATTGTGAGGCTTGATCGAAATAGATGGAAGTGTGCTGTGGACAATAGCTTTGTTGCAAGGATGTCAACCAATGCTCTATGCTGGACACAAATGAGACCTTATGAGACCTTACAAGTCTTTGCGGCAATTCTATCCCGTACAAAATAGAAATAAAGTTCCACATGTTTGGTGCTTGCTTGTAACAAGTTCCATTAAAAGTGATTGTATCCATAGGACTTCACATGTAGTATTTGCGATGGATTTATACTCAATTTCAGTTATTGATCAAGTAATTATGGGATGCTTTTTAGAACCCTAAGAAACTAGATGGGAGCCGAGAAACACAATATCCCACGGTTGATTTTGTCATCCAAACATTCGACCCAATCCGCATCCAAAATGGCCGAAAGTGATAGCTTTAAAAATTTAGAAAAATAATTGCCAAAGTTATTAGTGAGCTTAAGATACCTAAGAATTATTTTAATAGTTTGTCAATGAGGGATTATTGGATTATGCGTGTATTGACATACTTTGTTTATGACAAAGGATATGTCAACCAAAGTGAAGGTCAAGTATTGTAAGCTACCAACTACACTCATATACAAGTAGGAACTTTCAAAGGTGGTTCCATTAAATGCCGAGAGTTTGACAGATGAGCACATCGGGGTGGAAACGGGTTTGGCATTATGCATGTTTGTATGATGAAGTAATTCTGAAATGTACTTGGATTGACACAAGTATAAACCTTGATGATTAATGAGAACATCAATGCCTAGAAAGGAATGAAGTAATTCCTTAATAGGTATTGATATGCCGAGATTTGTGATGAAATCATAAATCAATTGAGAGTTAGAACCAATGACTACGATGTCATTAACATAAATGAGTACAAAAAGCATATGAATAGTAGTGCAAAAATAAAGAAGGGGGTATTAGATTTTGATTCTTGAAAATCAAGAGAAATAAGTTTTGTGCTCAATTTGGAAAACCAAGCCCGTGGGACTTGTTTCAAATTATAAATAGCCCAATAATTTACACATGTGGGAAGGAAAGTCAGGATGAACAAACTCGAGGGATTGTCACATATATACAATCTCTTCAAATTCACCATTTAAAAAAACATTATGTATGTCTAAGTATTGCAAGGGCCAATTATGAGTGACCTCAAGGGATAAGAGAATTTGGGTGGTAGTGGGTTTCACTAGACTAAATGTTTCAGTGTAGTCTACTCCGACTTATTGGTGAAAGCCTTTTGCAACCAAACATGCTTTACATCTTTCTAGACTGTCATTAACCTTCCTTTTCATTTTTAGAATCCATTTAGGACCTAAAACATTGATGGAGGGTAAAGGGAGAACTAAGTCTCAGGTTCGGTTGTGCAAAAAGGCTAATTCATTATTCATGCCATTTTGGGAATTTAAAAGCCTTTGTATAATTCATGGGTTCCCTGGGGACATGTTGTAAACTATGGAGGTGAGTGGAAGTGAGGGTTTCTTGTTCGACCAAGGAACAATAACATCAATACAAGTAAAAGGGCATTTTGTGTTTACTTTTGACCGTGTGATCACGGGATGGAGATTACGTTGCTACAGAGGATCAGTTGAAGCAGAAGGTGCAAGTGTGCAAGGGTGCAAGAAGGATAAAGTCTCTCGAAGGGATGCGTCTAGTCTCAATGACTCTGGAAGTGTGTCTGAATGATTTGAAAAAGATGAGGGTGTGTGCAATGAGCAAAGCAGGCTGAATATAAGGGTTTGATGATTGGCTGTTTAAGAGAGGGAGCATGTCTAGGCTTGAGGGAGTTGTCATGTGGGAAGAGGGACGCATGAAGGAGCGGTCAGGTGGGGTATATGCGTCAATCACATATGTGGGTGTAGGTGGGTTATATGGAAGTCACATCAGTGTGGGTGAGCCATGAGTGTGGGTTGGACTTAAGGGAGTCTGAGAGGTATCTATATGGGATTGAGTTTGAACGGGGAACAATGTTTCATTAAAAGTGATATCTTTGAAGATGTAGGTCCAGTACGAGGGAATATGAAGACATTTGTACCTTTTATGATCAAGGATGTAGCCCATAAAAACACACAATGTGGATCGAAAATCAAATTTATGACGATTGTAAGGCTATAAGTTAGGCCGACATGCCATACTAACGTGCAAAGAAACTTATAATCAGGATTTTTTTTTTACACAAAATTTGGCAATAAGACCTATTTTTCAAATTTGGGGTAGACATTCTATTTATTAAGAAAATTGATGTTTTAAAGGCATCCGATCAATAATGTTGTGGCATGGATGCTTGTGCAAAGAGTGAAAGTCTAGTTTCGACTATGTGCCGATGTTGTCTTTCAACGGTGTCAATTTGGGCATGCGAGTATGGACATGTGAGGTAATGAATTATGCCATGAGATTGAAGAATTTTTAAGTGATCTGAATTCCCCACCCTAGTCCAATTGAACCATCAAAATTTTTGCCAAAAAATAATTGTTGACATAAACCAAGAGGCAACAAAGATTGAGGAAATATCATATTTTAATTGAAGGGAAAACATCCAAATATATTTTGAGCAATCATCATTAATTGAGTGGTAAAACCTAAAACCATTAGATGATAATACTTAGGCTATACCCCATACATCTAGAAATAGTAAATTAAAATGATGAGATGAATGTGATGGCGATGGAGGATGTGGTAGAGCATATGTTTTGGCTTGTGAGCTAGCCGAACAGTGCAACACAGAGGTCATGTTGGTTTTAGTGGGAAGGTTAAAGTGACGTATAATAAAAGTTGTGATTTTGTAAGAAGGGTGTTCAAGTCGTTGATGCCATTGATGTGAGGAGGTGCATTCAGCAAAGCAAGCTTGAGGTGGGTCCAAAAAGTTTGATGAGGTAGTGGCATTCGCAGATAAGACATACAGTTCGCCTTTAATAGTTTCTTGGAGGAGAACCTCTCGGGTTTGTAAATCCTTCAAAAAAAAAAGAATGAGAATTAAATTTCAAGAATACGGGATTATCTTGAAAAAGTTGATGAATAGGTAATAAATTATTTATAATTAAGGAACATTACGAAGTCTAGATAGAAGAAATTTGTCAAAAACAATGTGAAGATGAGCTGAACTTGTGTGTCGAATAGGCATCCTGGAACCATCTCCAAAACTCACTTGATTAAAGCCATGATATGACGAAGTGAAATGGTTAGAGCACTCACAAAAGACATAACAAAACTAATGTTTAGCCAAATAATAGCTTGTGAGCATGAATATGGGGTTGCAATAGTCTCAACAAATCATTTTTTGGGCTAGTCAAATCATTTTTTTGGATTAAAATATTCATTCTTCTCACTAATTTACTCTCCCACGTATAAAAAAAAAAGATTTTTTCATTTTTTGTCTTCGTAAAGCTTCCAAGTCATCCCTTCATAAATATTCAATGTGAATAATAATTTTACTTTATTTTTTTAAAAATTAATGTTTTCATTTTTACAACTATCAACTGTTAAGAATAATATGAACATTAAAAAACTAATTTGTATTTTTTAATAATAAATAAAATATTCAAATTATAATTAGAATTAAAATAAATGAATATGTAAAAGTTAATATTTTAATATAATAGTTATTGATTTGTTGAGTCTATTATTTAGTATAGTAAAAAATGGCTAGTTAAAATTTGTAAAAATAAAATTTCTAACCAAAATGTAATCAAATAATAGCTAGTCTATTATGAATACTCTTAGTGGCAGTAGTGTCAGGGAACCATGAGTTTATGTGAGGCGCAGAGGGTGGTATAGATGAAAGGTTTGTTGAGAGTGAGGTGCGAAGATGCTTGATAGCTATGGTCAAACATATGGTAGCATGCAAGGGCAGTGCGCCCGGGTTTATGACAAACTTGACAATAGGGACGGGACTCAAACCAATCAGAATATGGATTTGAATGGGAACAACCACTCCCATAGCGACCACGAGAACCTCTATTAGAGCCACAACCACGACTAAAATTAGAGGAAGCTCTGGTTGCAATCACATTGGCAGGAAGATGAATGCCACTTAGAAGAATTTGTTGTTGATGAGTCAAAAGAAAGTCATGGTTCAACAAAAAGTTCTAGAGCTGAGTGGTGGAAGGGGATTAGCCCGAGCGGTGAGGGAGGTAACCAAAGACTCATAGACAGTTCCAAGCCTTGCAAAAAGGCATACCAAAAATCAGAGGGTGACCAGCTGCTCTTAGAGAGTCCGCAATATTTTTGGCTTTGTTGGTACTAAGCTCTAACCCTTTCTTTAAGGTGACAATGGATTGTGTAGAAAACAAACTTTGTAAAGATGTCCATACTTCTTAAGTGGTGGTCCAATCAAGCACCTGGGAAAAGAGTTGAAGTTTTAGGGAGAAGTTCAACGTCGAGAGAATAAGTTGGTCTAAAAGTAGCTACTAGGCGTGGTTTGGGTTGGGATTGCCATCGATTAAGGAAGGAGGCATAGTGTTGGTGCCATCCACATGACCGAAAACTTGGCGTCCTTCGAGGAAAGAAACCATTTGGGCATTTCATAGAAAATAGTTGTTTATGATAAGCTTAATGGTGATTTGCAGAGTTGATAAGAGATGGATTAATGATGTGCACTGGGTTTTGTGTGGTGGAGATGGGATATGAGACTTCAGATCCCATGGGAGAACAAAAAAAAAAAAATAGAGAAGACGATGGTCTTTCAATTGGTTCATGATACAATGTTGAGGTTTCAGCTCAGCATGTATATCACTTGCTTGAAAAATTGTTTATAAAAGAAAATCTATTTTCATTCCTTTGTTTCTCAGCTTTCTACAGTGTCTTTTACATTACTATTTATAGTTAAAATGACAGCTAACATTTTTGAACATTTGTAGGATCAATGGATAGTTGTCCTACTAGAAAATTTTTATTTATTTCTGAGGATGTCTTTGTCATTTGTTGTGATTTCTTTGGCTGTACAGTATGCATATTTGCTAGAGTGGTTGTAGTTTTTCTTGTTTATTGTGGTCTCCTTGCCTCTGCAGTGGGCATGTTTGCCAGATGATTGATTTTGATAGTGTGCAGGTGTCGATTTCTTCTTATGTGACTGTTTGTGCTTTTAGTTTTTTTGGTTGATTTACTTCCTTAATACCCATCAAATTTCTAAGTGTTGATAGGGGCAAGCACCCTAACACCTGATGGCCAAGGGCACCTAACTGCCTAAGCGACAGTCGATGAATAGTGGGGTGTGGGAGATATACAATTTGCAAGAGAGAAAGAGAACATGACTCATTATTGCAATTAGTGTTGCATATATAGATTTTGTCACATAAATAAGTTGTATGAGAGACCATGAGTATTATTGTACTTAACAACAAAACATTACTAGATCTGTTAACGTTTATGAAATGCCAGTTTTGTCTTCTTTTATTTTGTTATTATATGATGTGTCCTCATGTAATGTCACCCAACAAAGAGATAGAATTACTTGTTCCATACTCATCCGAAAGGCATTACCAACCCAAATTTGCTACAATATTTTCTAATTTGGCACGACAAAAAATTGAGTGTATGAAGTCAAGACAATAGGAGTTGGAGTCTCTCTTTGAGCGATAGTTTGATTTAGATATGCATTTGTAAAAGTAACAGGGAGATCAGGAGGAAAGTATGCACATTAAATTCCTAGAACAAGTATAAAGGGAGATACTGTTTCAGATGGAATGTGTTACATCATTGCAATAGGATCACAATGGTCGAGGAATGAAAAAGAAATAAGTTTAAATGTTATCATTATTCAAAATTCTTATTCTTTAAGTTTGCTTCACAATTAGACATTATTAGTTGTTCAATTTTTAGTGTAATATGATACAGTTTTTATACTTTTTAATTTTTATGAAATTAGTATTTCTGATTAGTTTGTTCAAATGTAGACCATAAACGTTCGAACATTGCTTCACATTTGAACCAACGTTCGAATATAACACCACTAAATATCAACAAAATGTCCCAATGTAATTCACTACATTCGAATGTAAAAATAATTGCACGTTCGAATAATTAAAACAGACATTCAAACGTCAACACAATATTCGAACCTTAAACGTTTACCATTTGAACTTTTTGCCATTAAAATCCGAATTCGACAGTCAAACATCACTGAGAAAGCATTCGAACGTTAATATTAAAAGTTCAAAAAAAATTAATTATCATATTTTGTTAACTCGAATGTCAATTGGTCGGGTTAACTTTTGAAGCCGGTTGGGTTAACTTTTGAACGTTAATTTTAACATTTGTATGTAAGCTTTTGTGATGAATTTTCAACTATCACAAAAAAATAACACATTCAAACATATCACAGAAGACATCCAATCGTCAAAAAAAAAAAATTATTGTAATGGTTGAATAGTAAATCATCACAAATTACTTTTTGTGACACCCCTTAGATGATGGTCGTGGTGACAGTTTGGAATCATTATAAAATTATTTTTGTGATGATTTCCTTAATGTTGGTGACGTCTTTGTCCATCACAAAAAAAATCAAATCTATTGTAGTATCGTAAAGACCTCAACCATATCCCTATATCGTATAGTCTCAACATGTAGTAATATCTATCAAAGATATAGTTTTCTGTGTTGTAATCAATATTATTGTGCATATATAGTTCTAGTTATGATCATATATACAACACTAATATATGCAACACTGATATATGATCAGCAAGACTTATATACTATACACGCACTCGATCGTACTACATAGAAGAGAAACATGAAGAAGAATTAGATTAGAAGGATAATGAGATCTTGTTGTGGAATATCCGGTTGTGTTTTAAGCATTATGATATATTCAAAATGAGTTGTGATACCATTACAAGAAATAGTGGCTTTTGCCACAAAGGGTAGTAGTCACAAAAAGTTGGAACTAGGTGATAATTAGATTTTTTCCCACTAAATGTTATCGTGGGTGCTTCGTGACATATAATAAGTAGCGAATAACATTATAGCCACCAAAAAGAAATTCATGGGAAATGATGACTTTTTTCCATGAAATTTGTTTGCAGTAAAAAATGATTTTATCCGTGACAATTGCTTTTGTGAACCAAGTCTTGTGGTGTTTTATACTTATTTACCTACTAGATGTTATGGCCGGAATTTTTTTTTCCATGAACATTTTCTTGGACAATCTGGTGGGAAAAAGTTTTTTTTACGATTTAGCATGTTGACAACAAAAGCGTTGTTAGCGGCAATTATCACATGACCTTTATTTATTTGTCATAAAAGATTTTTTTCCCACCATCATCTATCATTGGAAAGTCATATTTATCATGAAATTAGATTGTGGGAAACTTTCTATATTAATGTGTTGAGCCTGTGTGAAAATCTGATCAACTATACATATTTCTCACAAAAATGTTGGTGAGAAAAAATATATTTTCCCTCACAGTCCATGGTGGATATTACCCAATTCACAATAGGTCATTGGTTGGAAACTATCATTTTGGAGTAGTTCATTTGGTAGAAAAAAAAAAATCTACCAAATTCTCATTGTTCAATCTTATGGTAAAATTCTTTTTGCCATGAAACACTCTAATGCAAATGGATTGTTAGTGTCAAAACTTGTTATCCAGGTACTTATTACCATGACTTCATACCATAGAAAGTTAATTTTTTTCACATTGCCATGACTTCATACCATATATTGTTAGCTTAGTCATGGTGGTTGCTATTATGGATCTTTTTCCCCATAACTCCATGTTGTTTATGATAGTACATTTTTTCCCACAATTTTTAAGCTATAAGCTTGTGGGAAAATAGCTTTCCCAACACATTTCAGGCATATTAAAAATTGATTTAACTACCTGTTAATAGCAAATTATATTTCAGCATTTCATCACACTAATCCATCCAAGTAAATAAAAAAAAGTTATATTCAATTTAAACATAGGTTCAAATATCTATCAGCAGGAATACAAATCTGCCATTATGAGCAATTTTAGACCAAGTCTCTGAGACCATGAAACCATACAAGACCAATAACTATAATCTAGCCTATCAAGCCATACAAGACCAATTTAGTTCCAAACTAAAATACATGAGGGATTTAATATCTACATGCCAACAATGTAAGGATAAATCTCAGTACAAATGTCCAGATTTCAATTAGCATTACTAAATAAGTACTTTGTAGCCTCTTCTTCATCTATATAGCATGTTGCTAATTGTGTCCTGAAAGTGCCAAAAATAAAATGTTTCAAGCTCAAGAACTATATATGGTGACTGACATGAGTTGTTCTAGGCAACTTCTACAATAACACACTTGTTTATATGTTTAATTACACTTATAAAAAAAATGTTTAATTACAAACCATTTTGCCCAGTTAGCTAATATACTGATTTATGTGGACTACAACATAGTTTTCAATACTTCTCAATTTGGAAACTACCAAACTCATCATATAGTCATATATAGAACTTTAATTAGTTATATTGTATTAACTGCCATTAATCACAAAAATAAATATGTGACCTATGTTCCCAATACAAGTAACATCATTGTTGCTTGAACATAAAAAAATTCGTTATTCTACCATAACTTTGAATTATTTATAATAATGTTAACTATAAATTGAACTATGTTGTTGCAACATATTTTCAGTTCATTACCCATTTTTTTCCCTCACAACCCAACTCAAAAAATAATGGTGAAACAATATCCACCCTCTGGTTAAAGTTTCTAAAAATTTATCTTAATATTTGTAAATTATCACTTCAAAAAAATACTTACAATTGCCTATAATGTACCCAATGGTACCAATACAGAAAACGTGAGCAAGGGTGATAAAAATTTGCATGATCTGGAATTCAACACTTCTATCACAAGTAATGGTGAACCACCAATGTATAAGCCAAGCAAACTCAAGTTTATGCAGCAATATCAATATGAACAGAATAATCCATGGCTAGGAATGCTATCTCCTATTATTTTCTGCATGCCAACTATTTTTTCTTATTTTTCTTTTTCTTTTTTTCTTTTTTCCTTTTCTTGTTTTTTCGTTATGTTCCACCCGAGGTGTGTTTTCCCAACTAGGAGCAGCCACTCCTTATTCCAGCAAAAGCAACAAAGCACACTAAACAGATCACTGAAAACTATATGACAGCTTCAAACATCAATTTTCCAACCATTGGTTTTGCACTCATAGTTCATGAAAGTATGTTAGAAGTGAAATACCTTCATTCCATACCCAAAGCATTGGCAATTAATTACTAACTTTCTTGAGTATATTCACTTTTTATCAAGTAATTATAACATGCAACTAGTATTTCTTCTCTAATCTAAATGCTGACAAACAACTATTCAGTTACAAACTATTATTATGTAACAGGTAATAATCCATTTCCATATTCTCGAAGTGTGTCCCTATCTTATAATTTCTACTTATGACTTCGATACTTTTAAAAACTAAGACCAAAGGTTTGGAAACAACATAAAAAAATGGATTAAAAAAATAGAACCATTGGGTTTATTGAATATTTGCAGACATAGGATGAAAATGATAGAAAAAACAAGTATGATTCTTACCCACTATTGATGGAACACATGGTCGGTGCCTTACTTTTCCAAATAGTATATGAAATTTGCTCCTGCTCTCCACCAACTCCTCTATTAGAATTATTCCATATTCAGGTTGTACTGACATTCCTCCAAGTTGTATATGTCAAACCTTGGTGATAGAAATAATAATTAGTCAGTTTTAATTCTTGATAATGCCAACCATGCATTTACCAGTAATCTTGACAATAATGAATTTACCCCTTGATAATAAGCGCAAACCTCCTTGTCCAAGCTAGTATTTTGTATTATAAATCATTTTTTTGATATCAACTAGCCTTATCAATTGACCCACAAAAAATATTCACTTCAACCCATCTTAATTTTCCTGCATTGGTCACTAATACATCCTCCCTAACACTATTTTGACAAGTAGCAAAATACCCTTGATTGAGGGATATTATATATGGGCTTGGATTGTTACATATTCAAAAAACAATTCACAAAAACAAGCTCCACAAAAAACCCAGTCACAAAAATAGTCCTATCAGAAAGATTAGGCATCTCGTTGGGTCTCTCTTTGAGACCCACAGGATGCCTCCTACTTAGTCATTTTTATATCATTTGCTTTCTCATACTCAGAAAATGACTTTTTTAATCCTAAAATATCACCCACCAACCGGTCTACTTTCGCCTTGTACATTTCTGTTTCACTTTTGTTCTGTTCATTCTCCTCTGCTAGACGAATAAATGCCTTGTTCTTCTTTAACAAATGAGAGGACTCTGGAATGACCATGTGCCCCATTCCTACTGCATAACCAGATTTGGAACCCAACACTTCTTTGAAAACACTGTTAGCGGCTTCATCAACATCCTCATCTTCAAGATCTTTTTCTCCTAACCTCATCCCCATTTGATTATGAAAAATTTAAATGCAACTAAATCAGATTTGAAGATTAAATTGTATGCACCCAGAAATTGAAACATAAATAAAAATAGGTCCAATCTTACATAATTGTGTTCTGTTTCATCATTGATGAATTTACTCTTTAGCCTTGGACCAATGTGTTTCTTTATATAAGGCAACCATATTTGGTGTCATCTCTCGCTACACCACATAATTGTCCAAGTAATGTCAACCATACAATAATAGTTCAAAGTACTTATAATTATATCTATCACAATCACAAACATTCTCCTCGAATATTCGTATAAAGGATTTGTGCTCACCAATATGTTTGACCTTCGATTTTTGCCTATTTACACTGCTCCTCTTAGATCTCTCCTCAATTTTTTGGCACGATCACAATTGTTTAGTAACTACATTGTTTCCCGGGTTTAGTGTTAAGCTAAAATCTAAATTAACATATGTACCTCTATTTCATGCACCTATCAATGTGAGAAAAATTTATCCAGACCATAGCATATCACACTTAGTAAATCAACTTAATACTAAGCTCTAATTTGTAGAGTAGGATATATACCTTGAATGTCCCGCTTGCCCACCTTTCACATAGCAACTACCATACAGATTTCTCAACCATGGAGGTCCCACCACGTAGTGCATCTTCATGCGATGCATATTTTAAGTAGACTTTGTGTAATGTATAGTGATATGCATTATATTTATTAGCCAAATGCATGACCACCATCTTACGATGGTTCTCTCTTATCTAGTCCAGAACAAAATATGCCTGCAATAATAAATGAACACTTGATTATTAGAAGGGTTTGTCCTCAAACATGTGAATGATTATACCCAAATGAGTATCCAACCAACTTATGTACTTTGCATAGTTGAAGTAAGGTCCTACCTTAATACGATCAATGAGCTCCTACTTCTCCGCTTCAGGTACACAACTCCTACTAGCATGTCTCATGTTGGCATGTGTTTTAATTATCGACGTCACTCGACTAGAGAATATAGAGGCATTCTCGCACTATGGACCTCGATGACCTTCTTATATCACCAAAGGAATCAAACCAACCTTCCTAGGCCGTTCAAATAGAGTGCCCTTCGCTGGCCCCTGGCCCCATTTTCTAATTGTTGGATCTACACAAAAGACATCAATTTATTAACCTCAATCAGAGACTATTTTCCAATGAAGCATAAAAATGCATGGGATGTAGCCTATTGTATATAATTTTGGATTCAAATCAACTATGTTATTCAAGCTAAAGTATGTACATGGATGACATACCTATATTTGTGTTCCTCTCTTCAGCTTGCACTCCACCCATGGTTTGTTGTGTGACCATAGCTCTTACGTCCCGAGTCGATTCATCTGAGTCCGGCTCATCCCGCAAGATAGTCCTTGGAGGCAATGATTCTGGTTCTGAGGTCCCCGATGCTATAAGAGCTCTACCATGGTGTATTCGCCCCCTTCGAAACTTTATATACCTCGACATCTTTAGCTATACTTATAGTTTTGTATTAAATTATGTACCAAAACATATTGTAGAAAAGTTAGGTACAAAATATCAATATCAATTAGGTTTAATATCGAGTAAGCCACAACAAAGTAAAATTTTAGAAACTTTAGCTTATGTTCTTCTCTTTTCCATGCTATTATATGCTTCAGACTGAAATACCATAAAGTATTTGTTTTCCTCTTGATTAACCAACCTCCAACCAAATATAATGTATAGCATCAGAATTTTTTTTTCCTTAGTTGACCAATTGCCAAACTACATATAATGTGTAGTTGATGTGGGCTAAATTGGCAATTACAAAAAGAAATATATTTCAAAAGACTTTAACTAAGTCACAAATAATCTCATTTAATAGTAATTGCAGAAGTCAACAAATTATTGTTTTACCAATAGTTGAAGTTAAGTTCCAATAATTAAACTTTGATGATTCATATTCAACAACGTACCATCAGATTTATTTTTATTTTTGATTGACCAATTGCCAACTAATTAACAAGGAATGAATACTTGATACTTAGGGCTGAATTGACATTTCTTGATCTGAACCATTAATTAATGAAATCCAACCTTATCAACTCAGAAAATATTTGAGTTTAAAAAATTTGTACGTCAATAAAGTCTGGAACAAACTCTTCGATTTTCTAGCTTGTATGAGATGTATTTTCATTTGACTAACCCTCGACAACTTTTTACATTTTTTTATATGTACCAAATAGCAGGGTAGATGCATGTTGTATACATGCATTGACATATTAAATATTTAGCAACTTAAACAAGTTAAGTTCATCAGACTGACTGAAACATAATTGAGTAAACTATTCTAAAATCCTCCAACCTTAGCTAAAAAAAATTAAATCAAGTGGGTTTAAATGGGTGTACGTGGAATGGGTAAAACACAGCAAAAGTTCGACCAAAAGCCCTTTTTTTATACATAAAACACCCAAAAACAGTAGGATAAGGCCCCATTATAACAGCAACAACAAAAAAATTCAACCCACTTTGATTTATACTGGTTTGCTGGGAGAGGTGAATGAGATAACCTTTTGTGTAATTTATGTACAGAATCAACCTTTTGGAAGCTTAAGTAGAAGGAAAAAAACTCAGCTTTCTTCACATAAAGAAAGAGGTGAATGAGAAAAGATATAACCATGTGTTGTTAGGAGAGGTGACTAGGAGAACCTTTTGTGTAGTTTATGTACAGAAACTACCTTTTAGGAAGTAAGTACAAGGAAAGAAACACAACTTTCTTCACATAAAGAAAGAGTTGAATGAGAGAAGATATAGCCATGTGTTGTTGATGGAAGGAAGAAGTTTTTCAAGAAGAAGTGAAAGAAAAGAGAAAGCTACATGCATAGGAAAACTTGAACACATATGAACTGCAACCTGGACTCACCTTCAACTCGCTGGAATGAGAAGAGCAGCAACACTTTTTGAGATTTAGTTGTCTACTTTCAACTCCAAATGACTTGTGTGTATGAGGTCCCAAATGTCCTCTTTGGTCCTTTTTTTAGTATATGTTGATGTTTTCACCTTAACAATCGCAAATTGTCCAGATTAAAAATTTTGTTTAATGAATAGAGACTCTTGTATATCATAGATGGCGCCAGTTTTTTGTCTTAGAAAATTAGAAATCCCGCCAGCAGTTTCTCAATTTTCATGCTAGTGTATACATCTTTTTTATGATGTGGAAATATTGGCCCATCCTTACACTGCAAAATATAGCAAATTATTTAAGTGTTGTGGAATATAATATGATCAATACACTTATATTTGACAGAGAGTTCATTGTATCTTGGAATTGTTACCATATGTTTCTTTGAAAATTAAATTATACAACACATTTTGCACCATATTTGTGAGATTTATATATTAATAAACATGGTTAGTTGCATGCCAATAGGTCACATCCAATCATCAACACCAAAAATATGTGTAATTTTTAGACTTTCATCCTAACTATTTATATTTATAATTAAGCCCACAATATTGCATATTGAATTGGCAATTTTTTGACAATTTATGTGGGTTCCAACATAAACATTATTCCCTCATGGGTATTATGCCACAACCACTGAAGGCTCCATCTGATATTATGCCACAACCACTAAATAGCATTAACCTGTGCTTCAACCAAGTAAATTTTTTAGCTTGAACTGCTTGCATTTTTGGTATCCGTCCATCAAAATTAGCAGCAAGATTCTCAATTGTTGCCAACAAACAAACCCTCCCTTGCTAAATTTACGTGACTGAACATCAGCTATAAAAGTGAAAGCATAGTGGACACTAGTAATTCATTAACACACATACATACATATTTAACCTGCATGATCCTTTTCTCTTCCTCAAGTTCCAAGATTTTTTTTCCAAGGCGCTGCTTGAGTGCTTTAGTCTCAACTCCCCCAAGAAGTTTCATCTCAGACTGCACAAAGAATAGCACAATTTATAACATAAAAAATGTGTTTAAGATATTTATATGGAAGAAAAAGCATCCAATTTCTTCCAGCAACCCTGTATACAAGAAAAAACACCTAATTACAAGCCAGGATCTAGAAAAAGAAACGAGAAAATCATGAAAGCTCTCCCCATCAAGACCAATACCTGTAGCCCAAAGGAAAAACATATGGAAAAAAAAGCATTCAACCTCTCCCAACAACCGTTCTCTATTAAAATCAAGTTACTTCTAAAGGATAGAAGTGGCTTTTACATATATGGAAAAACTATTAGGCCTTCAACAAAATTGCATGGCCTGTACATTTTTTGATATATAAACACCAATCTCGTGATATCAACTTTGGCTTGGAGCAAAATTAGTTGTAAAAATTGCACTGGTGAAAAAATATCCACTGAAAATGAAAAATTGAGGTTGAATACTCATGTAATTAATTAAAATCAAATTTGCAGCTTAAAAGCAGTAATTAATAGAGCAAGGTGGATGGTTAGTTTGAGACAAAGTGATTTTGCCAAATTGTGATCATGCATCAAGCTCTGTGCACAGTGGACATGGCTGCCACATTCTTGCATGGCTTCTCTGGCACCATTACCTCTCTTGCTTCCCAATTATTATTTATAGAGGTAATAGACGCCCCCTTCCTCCTCACCCAATAACTCCTTTCTCTTCTATCTATCTTTTTTTCTTCTTAATTACCAAGAAACAATGGAGCGTCAACCCTCCTAAAAGATGACATTTGATTAACGCTTATTGATCCACTATTGGAGCCTGAGCCCAAAACTCTCTCAAAGGAACAACTAGAGTTGACTAGGGTACGTACGTACTTATCTTTAAACACGCGTATATCTATATTTTTGTTTACTTCAAACCTGTTCTTGTTTGTGATCTACACGTGTTACAATACTCCAAGCTCTTTCATATAAGGCAATACCCCACATTATTCTTCTAGAATGATTCAAACTAATAGCAAAATGAGTGAAGTACCTATTTCAATTTCACCCGTATCATGATAGTGATACTAATTAATTACTAATTAAATGGTATTAAGGGTGCACTGTATTGAATGCTTAGTCAAGCCTACAAACCATCATTTTTCTAAGATTGCCCCAACTATGTAGAAAAAATTAGTGGTCACCTAATATGGCTTCGACAATTTGATAATCAACTTCTTGTGTATTTGCACCCTTTGTATTTATTAATAAAATCTCTGAATATTACATATAACAAAATAAGGGTTTAAAAGATCCAGATTAATAGCAACTTTGGTCACACAATCAATTGATAAAACAAAAAACCATCAAGAAAATCACAACCAAAAATTGGAATATATTTATATAACTTAGGCTTGCACTAAGCCTTCCAAAAATTGTCATGATAAACCCACCCCACTAAGATGAAGTTTGCGAGCATGTTTTACATTGATTAACTGAAAAGGTTTTCAAGCTAAATCTCGTTTTTCCTTCTCTTTTATTAGATAATTTTAGGGCTAAATTTGTTTCAATAAGTTATTTCCTCATGAGCAAGGAGTTTCCAAGTAGTTAAAAAGATATACCTGAGCAGATTGACATGCTAAAAGGTGAGGAGTCAAACTTAGTGCTCTAAGTTCCTGGACACTATGTTGCGTTGGATGCCATTCTCTGCACAATAAAACACAGATACAGTTATATTTTACGCTTAATAAGAGAAGGGGGTGGGAGCTATAATTCAAAAGAGCATAATATCCTAATTCCAAGAAATCTAATTACCCCTACAATATGTATATATAAATATATGAAAATATAACAAAATAGATATATTACAAGCAATTGACTTAGATATGAAAGAGAAATATAAAGTAGATAACAAAAGTACAACAATCACGATGCAAATGAACCATTTAGCCATGTTACAAGATAGAGAAAATAGCCTTTCCACATATTTCATTTAAGATATGTTGAATCCAAGGTTTCAAATTTCGTATCTACGTGTAGATTTTGATGATAACAAATAAATTCAAGTCTCAAACTCAAATTATTTACGCAATAGAGCGAAACGCACATCAAGCATAAAAGAACAAGTCTACAAATGAAGCTCATAGATTATTTTTGTACATCTCTTGATAAAATTCAAAATTCGATTAAGGCTCCAAATTACTCTTTTTTCTCATAAAACATCAAATTACTTTTTTCACATACGTAAGACATTTTTAAATGTCTTAGTTTTGAAAATTATGTTTTTCACATGTGCATAACATTATCAAACAAAATAATTTCGAAAATTATATTTTTTTATATAAAAATTTGAATTTATAAGATGATTGATTATCATATTTGACATATGCATATTTTGTTTGAAAGTCTTGAAGGGAGTTGGTGTGTTTTTTTGACAAATACAAAAAGTAGATGATTTTGTTTGAAAATCTTGAAGAGTAGTTGTATATTTTTTTGACAAATGTAAAATGTAGATGATTTGGTTTGAAAATCTTAAAGGGTGGTTGTGTGTTTTTTTGACATATGCAAAAAGAAAATGATTTGGTTTGAAAAATAAATCATGCTCATTTTGTCATGTATGAAAAGCAAAAGATTTGATTTGATTTCTTTGAAAAATGAATGGAGTTGTCTTTGACAAATGCAAAAAGGAAATGTTTTTATTTGAATTTTTTAAAAAGTGAATAGTACTCTTATTTGACATGTGAATCTTTTCAAATTTGAAATTGAAGACTCATTTGCCTATAAATAGCTCACTTGAATTTTGTAAAAATCACAACAAGAGCTTACATATTTATTGCTAAATTTTGCATCATTCTTTCAAAGCTCTCATTCTCTCTTTTCTAAAGTTTTGAGCCTTAATTTTTATTCTTTTTTAGAGAGATATAGGTTGCGCTGTATTGTTTCTATCTCACTCATTGAGGAGTCTACTTTGATAGTCTACCCACTATCAACTCTTGTATCAGTAAGAGGGTGCGTATAACCTTTGTCTGTGTAGAAGGTATTCTACACAGGGAATAGTTGAATCACCAAGTGTGAGGTGATTGGAAGTGTAGAGGGTGTTCTACACGGATTCTTTGAAGCGGTGCTGCTCAAAGGTGTAATAGGTTTCTATCTCCACCTAAACAAGATTGAATAGTGAATTTGGGATCCTCAAGGGGTAGCTTGAGGCGAGGACGTAGGCAGTGGGGTTGAACGTCGTAAAAATACTGAGTTTACTTTTTCTTATCCTACTCTTTACATTTCTCGCTGCTTTATATTCTGTTTATATTTTATAATGTGTATTTGATTTATAAGTGTTAATTTTTATAATATAACCCAATTCACCCCCCCTCTTGTGTTAGTCATCTGGGTAATAATTGGTATCAGAGCAAGGGCTCTGTTATAAGATTAACTATCTGTTGAGTTAAGATCATATGGCTAACATTGCAACTACTTTCACTGAAGGTCAATCCAGTAGTCGACCTCCGCTATTTTGTGGAGATAATTATACTTTCTAGAAATCTAAAATGAGAATATTTTTTCAATCTCAAGGTCGAGAAATCTGGAAATGTATTGTAAATGGGCCTTATATTCTAACAAAAACTGTTGATGGAGTAAAGGTCAAAAAGGAAGAAGAAGAGTTTGATCGCGAAGACGATAGACTTTATACTGTGAATGTAATGGTTATGAATTTTCTATATAATGCTCTCAATGGTAATGAATTTAATAGAATAATAACTTGCAGGACAGCAAAGGAAATTTGGGACAACTTGGAAGTAACCTATGAAGGAATTTCGCAAGTCAAAAAATCAAAAATTTATATTCTTACGCATGAATATGAAATGTTCAAAATGAATGATGATGAATCTATCTCTTCTATGGATACTCGTTTTACTAATATTATAAATAGTTTGACATCTTTTGGTAAAGTTTATTCCAGCTTAGAGATAGTAAGGAAAATTCTCAACTCCTTGCCAAAACGTTGGGAATCAAAAGTAACGGCGATTCTTGAAGTTAAGGATCTTAAAAAATTCGAAGTAAATGAACTCATCAGGTCACTTATTACCCATGAGTACACATTGAAAAGAGGAGAAGAAGAAGGAAAGCAAAAGAAGAGCTTGGCACTCAAAGTCGTTCCTCATGAAAGTGAAAGCAATGAAGATGAAGAAAGCGATGACGAAAAAATTACAATGATCACAAGAATATTTAAGAGATTCTTGAAAAATAAAGTTTCTCCAAGGAAACCTTTCAAAAAATCTTCCAACAAAAATACAGGTAAAAATGATTCATTAATTTGTTATAAATGTAAAAAGTCAGGACATATCAAGGTAGATTGTCCCCTGCTAAAGAAAGATCGATACAAAGACAAGAAAGCAATGAAATCTACATGGGATGATGATTCAAGTAGCTCAGACAGCGACGCAAGTAATGAAAAATCTGCAAATCTTTGTCTTATGGCTAAAGATGATCTTGAGGTAAAAAATCTTGAAAATCTCTCTTATGAAGAATTGCAAAATGCTTTGGAAGAGGTATATGAGGAATTTGAAAAATTGGGTATTAAGTATACCGCTTTGAAAAAGAAAAATTATTCTTTAATAAATGAAATTGATGTTTTAAGAAAAAAAATATAGTTTCAAAAGATGACAATGATGAACTGAAAAAGAAAGTAACTGATTTAGAAAAAATTGTTGAAAATTTCACAAATGGAAAAAGAAATTTCGAAAAACTTCTTGGTAATCAAATATGTGTTTTTGATAAGGTAGACTTGGGATACATGTAAAAAGAAAAACTCAAACCCTATAAAAAAAATTTTGATAAACTCATTAAATCAAAACCAAACTTTCAAAATTTTTTTGCTAAAAATATATTTGTCAAAGAAAGACATTATTCCAATCATTCAAGTTCTTCAAGTATGTTACATGTTATTTGTAATTTTTGTAATAGAAATGGTCATAACTATCATGCTTGTCCTATTAGAAGAAAACATACAATGACTATTAGAGCTATATGGGTACTAAAGAATCTTATTTCTTTTAATACTAATAAATAAAGGACCCAAAAAACATGGGTACCAAGAAAAATTATTTTAATTATTTTTGTAGGTATGCATGAAATGTTCCGTAAGTAAAACAAGATGGTTTTTAGATAGCGGATGCTCAAGACACATGACAGGAGATAAAACTAAGTTCATTGATCTCACTCCTAAAGAAGAAGGACACGTGACATTTGGAGACAATTCAAAAGGGAAGATCGTGGGAATAGGTAAAGTTGGTAATAAGTTTTCTCTCATAATTGAAGATGTTCTACTTGTTGAATGTCTAAAACATAATCTTTTAAGTATAAATCAATTATGTAATAAAAGATTTACAGTTACCTTCAAAAAGGATAAGTGCATTATTTTGAATAATCATAATTGCAATATTTGTTTTATTGCTCTTAGAAACAATAATGTTTATACAATTCAATTTGAAGAAATTGTCTTACAAGATACTATTTGTTTATCAGCTCAACATGAAAATAGTTAGTTATGGCATAGAAGGTTAGGTCATGCAAACATAAAACTTATTTTCAAACTTTCAAAAAATGATCTTGTGAGAGGTTTGCCAAAAGTAAACTTTTTTAAAGACAAAATCTGTGATGCATGCCAGTTTGGTAAACAAACAAAAATTTCTTTCAAAATCAAGAAACATATTTTTACTACTAGACCTTTGCAACTAATACACATGGACCTTTTTGGACCAAACAGAGTTGCGAGTCTGGGAGGAAAATGTTATGCATTTGTTATTGTTGATGAGTTCTCTAGATATACTTGGGTCATCTTTCTCGCTCATAAAGATATCATAAAGATGAGGTACATAATGCATTTACCAAGCTATGCAAGAGAATTCAAAATGAAAAGGGCTATACTATTTCAAACATTCGAAGTGAAAGGGGAAAAGAGTTTGTTAATAAATATATTGAGTCTTTTTGTGATGAAAATGGTTTTCTGTATAATTTCTCTGCTCCTCGAACTCCTCAACAAAATGGAGTAGTAGAGAGGAAGAATAGATCTCTTCAAGAAATGGCAAGAATAATGCTTAATGAAAATAGTTTACCTAGTTATTTTTTGGTCGAAGTGATAAGTACTGCGTGTTATATTATAAATAGAGTTATGTTAAGGTCTAAATTAGATAAAACCCCTTATGAGTTTTGGAATGAGAAAAAGCCCAACATTGGTTACTTTCATGTATTTGGATGCAAATGTTTTATACTCAATGACAGAGATAATTTAGGAAAGTTTGATGTAAAATCTGATGAAGGTATCTTTCTTGGGTATTCAACAAATAGTAAAGCTTATAGAGTATTCAATAAAAAGATTTTGACTGTACAAGAATCTATGCATGTAGTATTTGATGAATCTAACCCTCTACTCTCTAAGAAATCTATTGATGAAGAATCAGAATGTACAAATAATACAAATAGTCTCAATCTCAACAAAAAGAATACAATGGAAGAAGTCTAACATGGAGACATCAGGAAAGAGCATCAAGATTTAGTACAAGATGCAACCAAATAGTGGAAACATGTGAAAAATCATCCAGTGGAACAAATTCTAGGAGAACTTTCATGAGGTGTAAATACTCGATCATTTGTTAAAAATATTTGTAATCACACTGCTTTTTTATCTCAAATTGAACCCAAAAATATTGATGAAGCACTTATTGATGAATCATGGATTCTAGCTATGCAAGAAGAGATAAATTAATTTGAAAGAAATAATGTATGGACACTTGTTCCTATACCCAAAAATTATGCTGTTATTGGAACAAAATGGATTTTTAGAAATAAGAAAGATGAGTCTGGAATTATCACTAGAAACAAGGCTCGACTTGTAGCCCAAGGTTTCAATCAAGAAGAAGGAATCGATTATGATGAAACGTATGCACCTGTCGCAAGATTAGAAGCTATTCGAATGTTACTTGCATATGCATGTTATAAAAATTTCAAACTTTTTCAAATGGATGTTAAAAGTGCTTTCTTAAATGGTTTTATAAATGAAGAGGTATATGTTGAGCAACCTCCAGGTTTTTAAAATCATATTTCTCTTAATCATGTTTTTAAGCTCGCAAAAGTATTATAAGGACTCAAACAAGCTCCTAGAGCTTGGTATGAGAGACTTAGTAGTTTCTTGATTGAGAAAGGTTTTTCTATAGGAAAGATCGATACAACTCTTTTTATCAAATATGAACAGAATGATATTCTTCTAGTTCAAATTTATGTTGATGATATAATATTTGGTGCTACTAATGAAAATATGTGTCAAGATTTTGCTAAGAGCATGCAGGAAGAATTTGAAATGAGCATGATGGGAGAACTTAATTTCTTTCTTGGATTGCAAATCAAACAAGCAAAAAGTGGAACATTCATTAATCAGTCAAAATATATCAAAGAGTTACTCAAAAAGTTTGAGATGGAAGGTGCGACGGTAATTGGAACACCAATAAATCAAACCACCAAACTTGATAAAGATGAAAGCGGTGAGCCAGTTGACTCAAAGGTATATCGAGGAATGATTGGTAGTTTATTATATTTGACAGGTAGTAGACCTGATATTATGTTCAGTGTATGTTTATGTGCACGTTTTCAATCATCTCCAAAACAATCTCATTTGATTGCAGTCAAGCGTATTTTTAGATATCTTGCCGGTATCATTGACCTAGGGTTATGGTATCCTAAGCACAATTCTTTCGATCTTATTAGTTATTCAGATGCGGATTATGCTAGTTGCAAAGTTGATCGAAAAAGTACTAGTGAAACATGTCATTTTTTAGGTCATGCACTTGTTTCATAGTTTAGTAAAAAATAAAATTTTGTTGCATTATCTACTGCTGAGGCAGAATATGTTGCTGCAAGCAGTTGTTGTGCTCAAGTTCTTTATATGAAGCAATAACTTGAGGATTTTAAACTTATGTACAATCATATTCCTATTAAATGTGATAATATTAGTGCTATAAATCTTTCAAAGAATCCAATACAACATTCTAGGACCAAGCATATTGAAATTAGATATCACTTTCTTAGAGATCATGTGAAGAAGGGCGATATTGTATTAGAATTCACTAGCACACATGATCAATTGACAGACATTTTCACAAGACCCCTACCAGAAGATAGACTATGCATGATTAGAAGAGAAATAGAAATGATGCATGCCATGAATATCTACTAGATATTTTTATTCCATTATCTCAAATGACCTACAGAAACTTAAGACGTTTAGCCTCATCATTCAAATGCATTTGCTCCTCATAAATCATCATTTCATCCTTATTTAAAGGATTAGGCAATCGAAATGCAGAGGCAAGTAAGGATTTTAAATCCTTATTCTGTTGTTTTAAGTCTACTATTTTTTTGTTAGACTCTTGAACAAGTCGTTGAAGAACATCGATCTTCTCGTTAAGCCTCTCTATCTCGCGGGTTTTGGACTGCAACCGAGCTGAAAAAGCGACAATGGACGATGAGTATCAAGTTCCGAGACTCACAAGCTCGTAAATGGCATCATGATCTTATTTATTAGCCAAAGTAGTGTTTTGTTACTTCATGGCGCCTACAACAGATGCAGAAATAGTTTGAGGTGAAGAATACCTCATATCTTGATCACGAGAAGCACTGAAGGAAAATTGATGAGCCATTGAAATTTTATAGAGTAAGAATGAAGATGAACTACAGAGATGAGAAGAAAACTTGATGCGAATTAGATAAAACTAACGATTGCTTTTATAAAGATGGAAATAAGTACAAGACAAACTGTCATCTCTTCAAATCTTACTTATTCAAGTTTACAAGATATGCCGGATGCATATTGTCAAAAGTTACCGAACTAAGCCAGCGAGATTTATTGCAGATTGTCTGTATTTCTCTCGTGAAACGCTGCCATTATCTGCTGATGTTGACTCTGTGCTTGAACTCTCACTCGTTCCGATTCCTCTATTCGAAATTTCAGAACACGAGCTAATTCTGTCAAATCTTTATTTTCTTGCTTTAACCTCTTATTCTTTCTACCTTTATTTGCAAGTTTTTGATACAGAATAGATATTTTGATTGTTAAGTCGATCAACCTCATTTGCCCTCGCTAGTAATCTTCGAGACATGGTTGCAACAGAGGCAGCATATTGAGCACTGAGAGTTCTTGATGCTATAACAACCTCAGAATCAGTCCTACCAGAAAAATGCATCTCTGCTTCTATCATGGTGTTGACAACCTCATGAGATAAAATGACTGGTTGAGACGGTTCCTGATTCAAATCCGAAATATTAGACGAAATTTTCTCCGCCATTCTATCGTTTTGAATAAACTGAAACTAAATCAATGAGTGGTGTGAAAGTTTATTTAAGTATCCAACAGGTGAAAATGGTTTTTTAAACAGCAACTTTCAAATCTCGATAATATTTAATTTTTCAACAACATCACACGGATTTGAATCTGCTTCCGCAACGACTGCTAGAGCTAGGCCTCCAACCTTTGCAGGTTTTGTCGGACACGCGTGGCTCCGCACCGAATTGCCAGAGTTAGACCTCCAACCTTTACTGTCTTTGTCGGACACGGATAACTTCACTTACTCAACTTCAAATTTCTACAACATCTAATTCGTCAATAACATCAAGTAGATTTAAATCTTCTTCCGCACTGAGACAATAAAGTTCGGCTCCAGCTTTTGCAGTTTTTGTCGGGCACGAGTGGTTCCCGCACCGTTTTATTTGATTATCGCTTATTGCGAAAAAAAAAAATCTTACTGAAACTAATTGCGGTTCCTTTTTAATGATGCCAAAAGGGAGAGAAGTTTTAGACGTAAATATTTAGATTTTTAACTCTGTTATATATGCTGGAATTATATTTATCTATTGCTTTAAAAACTAACGCATATTCTCAAAGGGAGCTTAAGCATTACTGCAAGTTTCAAAATTCCACTAAGTATTTGTCATCATCAAAAAGGGGGAGATTGTTGAATCCAAGGTTTCAAATTTCATATTTATGTGTAGATTTTGATGATAACAAATAAATTCAAGTCTCAAGCTCAAATTATTTACGCAATGGAGCGAAGCGCACATCAAGTATAAAAGAACAAGTCTACAAATGTAGCTCATAGATGATTTTTGTACATCTCTTGATAAAATTCAAAATTGGATTAAGGCTCCAAATTACTCTTTTTTCTCATAAAATATCAAATTATTTTTTTACATATGTAAGACATTTTTAAATGTCTTAATTTTGAAAATTATGTTTTTCACATGTGCATAACATCATCAAACAAAATAATTTCAAAAATTATATTTTTTTAATATAAAAATTTGAATTTATAAGATGATTGATAATCATATTTGACATGTGCATATTTTGTTTGAAAGTCTTGAAGGGGGTGGTGTATTTTTCTGACAAATGTAAAAGGTAGATGATTTTGTTTAAAAATCTTAAAGGGTGGTTGTGTGTTTTTTGACATATGCAAAAAGAAAATTATTTGGTTTGAAAAATAAATCATGCTCATTTTGTCATGTATGAAAAGCAAAAGATTAGGTTTGATTTCTTTGAAAAATGAATGGAGTTGTTTTTGACAAATGCAAAAAGGAAATGTTTTTATTTGAATTTTTTGAAAAGTGAATAGTACTCTTATTTGACATGTGAATTTTTTCAAATTTGAAATTGAAAAACTCATTTACCTATAAATAGCTCACTTGAGTTTTGCAAAAATCACAACAAAAGCTTATACATCTATTGCTAAGTTTTGCATCATTCTTTCAAAACTCTCATTATCTCTTTTCTAAAGTTTTGAGTCTTAATTCTTATTCTTTTTTAGAAATATATAGGTTGTGCTGTATTGTTTCTATCTCATTCATTGAGGAGTGTACTTTGATAGTCTACCCACTATCAACTCTTGTATCAGTAAGATGGTGCGTATAACCCTTGTGTGTGTAGAAGGTGTTCTATACAGGAAATAGTTGAATCACCAAGTGTGAGGTGATTAGAAGTGTAGAGGGTGTTCTACACAGATTCTTTGGAGCGATGCTGCTCAAAAGTGTAATAAGTTTCTATCTCCACCTAAAGGAGATTGGATAGTGAATTTGGGATCCTCAAGGGGTAGCTTGAGGCAAGGACGTAGGCAGTGGGGCTGAATCTTGTAAAAATACTGAGTTTACTTTTTCTTATCCTACTCTTTACATTTCTTGCTGCTTTATATTCTGTTTATATTTTATATTGTGTATTTGATTTATAAGTGTTAATTTTTATAATATAACTCAATTCACCCATCCTCTTGTGTTAGTCATCTGGGCAACAAGATACATAATAGCCGAAAAAATAATAATACAAATTAAGTGTTCATTGTCAAGCACCATACAAATACAAAGCTGAATATCTAAAAATCATCATCAGAGTCCTCAGTCAATTGATTCTCGAACTCGCTACCAGACTTATCATTGGCACTGATGTCTTCCATGCCCATTTCCTCATCAAGTATTTCATCATCAATGAAGACATCATCGTCAATTGAAACTATCGGATCTCAGCGCGATATGATTGCTAGATCAACGGGCAAATGCTCTTCATCGTCTCGAGTTAACGGATCAAACATGATTGATTCACTTGAGAGGATATGGGGATAGTTGTTGGGATTAATGTCACAATCATCTTCGGAGTCACCATCCTCTACAACAATACTTACAGGAATGTTGTAAACATTCCTATTTGTAATTTTTTGGACGACTTGCCAACTTCCCCCCAACATAGGATCGGGCAAATAAAAGACTTCACTTGCTTGGGAGGCAAGGGCGAAAGGCTCATCTTTATACGAATGCCTAGTAGTATTCACTACCCTCAAGTTGCCCCTGACACGTATACCCCTCCCTTTTTATGTCACCAACGTCATACCAAGCGCATTGAAAAAGATACACCTTATGTCAACTCATATAGCGTACCTCTATGATATCATGCAACACACCGTAGAAGTCAACATGGAATCCCTAATGCTCACTATGAACCACCACCCCGCTGTTTTGAGTGCGGCGATGCATATCACGGTCTTTGGTATGAAAGCGAACACCATTCATTATGCATCTGGCATAAGATGCAACGCTAGGATCATGACCACATGCTAAGGCGTATATTTCATCGGTTACCGCAGTAGGGCTAAGTGCACGTAGCTCTCAAATCTACAATATAGTCAGCAAAAAATAGAATTAGTTAAAATTTTAAATTGTGTATAGTGTAATTGGCTCATCTTTGGATACTTACACGTGATTTGAACCATGACAGGAATTGACTCTGGTGCCTACGATCGATGTTCTGAGGGTCCTTTTCTTGGATATTCTTATAATGCTCCCTGTCAACGTATATGATCCAATTCCATTAGAAAGGCACTAAATGCATTATATAACCATTATAAAGTGGACATCAGGTCAAGGATGATGCACTTACTCAATGTATTACTCAATCTCCGCACAATTATTAAGTATATACCATTGGGCCTTGACCATTAGTGTGTCAGTTAATTTGTGGGAACTTGCTGAACCTAATGGTCTAACCTTCTGTGAGAAAGCTAATAAAATTGGCGCACTTACTTGCTCACATGCCCCAATACGAACGTCACTGTTGTGTTGCTCTCGATTGTATCTAGTTTCGATGTCATTGAGGTACATAAAGCAAAATTCAAGGCACTCTAGATGCACATAGGCCTCAGCAATTGACCCATCTGGTCAAGCTTTGTTGTGAACTTAGTGTTTTAACTTGCCTAGATACCTTTCGAAATGGTACATTCACCTATATTGCACAGGTCTTGCGAGGAACGCCTCCTCTAGCAAATGAATGGCAATGTGTACCATGACATCAAGAAAGGCTGGTGGGAATATTATTTCTAGTTTGCAGAGAATGAAGGGAATATTATCTTCAAGACGCTGCAACACTGATAAGTTCAAAGTTCAGGAGCACAATTCTTTGAAAAATGACCTTAAATCTATCAATGCTTGCCGCACATCAGCCTATAAGAACCCACCGATCATAACCGACAAGAGTGCTTGCATGAAGACATGACAGTCATGGCTCTTCATTCTACCGATCTTTCCATCCCTAGCATTCATGCAACGGGTAATGTTCGATCCAAATCCATCAAGAAATTTCACTTTTAACAACCAGTCACAAAAAGCCCTTCGCTCATTTAAGTTTAACATGTAACAACCAAGACTCATAGTAACACAGTTTTCATCATGTTGTAAATGCAATTATTTCCTTATACCAAGATGTGCCAAATCCCTGCGCGGATTGGCAGAGTCCTTAGTTTTTCCTTCAACATTCAACAAAGTTTCCAAAACGTTGTCGCATATGTTTTTCTCAATATGCATGACATCCAGATTATGTCTCAAGCCAAAATCTAACCAATAGGGAAAATAAAAAAAGATAGATTCTTTGGTTCAATTTAGTTGATTAGGCATTCGCTTCCTCTTCAATGAAGATTTATCAAACTCGACATGTGAGATCCCATATAATTATTGTAGCAAATCCTCTCCCTCGACCCTTGATGGTCGTAGTCGGTGCTCTTCGCACCCATTAAAGGCATTTTCTTTCCGTCTCCAACTGTGATCTCCTGTCAACCACCGTCGATGCCCCATATAGCAATGTTTTCTTTCATGTACCAACCATTGTGAGTCTGTTTCAGTTGTACATGAAGGACATGCTATCTTGCTCTTCGTGCTCCAGCCATAAAGATTGGCGTATGCGGGGAAGTTATTGATAGTCTATAGTAGCGCTGCATGCATCCTAAACGCATCATAGGTATGAATACCCTATTCCCATAACTCAATCAAATCATCGATAAGAGGATACAAAAAGACATCAATATCATTCCCTGGTGACTTAGGGCCAGGGATTAGTAACGACAAAATGGTATATGGATCCGTCATGCATGACCAAGGGGGAAAATTGTAAGGCACAAGTAGGACCGGTCAGATACTGTATGGTTTGCTCAAGTTATTGAATGAGTTAAACCTATCACTAGCCAACCCAAGTTTAATATTGCGAGGATCTTGCGAAAACCTGGCATGCTGTTATCAAAGTCTTTCCAAACCTGTGAATCTGCTAGATGTTGCATGCATGTCGAATCCTCAACACGTGCATCAGTATGCCATCTCATGAATTGGGCTGTCTTTTTTGACGTAAATAGCCTTTGCAACCTCGGCTTGTATCGAAAAACCTTTTATGGTATCATTCGTTGCTTACTTGTGCTTGAAATCCACCTGGAGGATTTACATTTAAAATATTCATTGTATGAAGCATGTTCCTTCGAAAACAATATACAATCATTTGGGCAGACATGTATTTTTTAATAACTAAAGCCCAGGCCACACTCCATGCGATGAGCATCGTTGTATGAGTCCAAGAAAAGGGTATCAGGAAAGGTAGCTTGCAAAAGCTTGATGACCATGTCAAAGGATTTCATGGTCCAACCACCTAAGCTCTTGATATGAAGCAGCTTGACCATGAATGATAATTTAGAGAATTTAGCACATGAAGGATAAAGTGGACGTGCAGCGTCGGCAACCGACTCCTTAAAGTTGTAGTTGGTTGGAGCATTAGAGTTGGAAGGTTAATCGTTTGCAATTGTAGATCCATCATTGCTACAAGAATGATCCATAAACAACCCATGACAAATGTCATCTAACATCTCGTCGATATCATCGATGTAGCTACTATAAGCCGATGCATCGTCTTCTTCATCGTCAGAGAATGTAGCATGCCGAAAAAGATCGTTTTCTCCATGAAAAATTCATTCCGTATAGGTTGGATCAATACCTCTAATAAACAAATGATCCTCAATGATGTGAATAGAATGGAATTGCATATTCTGGCATCTCTTTCATGAACACCTAAGCTGATCTGCTATTGGTGCATGGGCTTGCGCCATGGCTAGGAATTGTCTAACACCTTCAACATACTCGTTGGAATGGAACTTGTCCTCAATATGCATCCATGCCTTATCCATCGTATGAAGCTATACAATTTGACAAAACTAGCGAGGCACTCCAAACTATAATGTATTCCTCACAAACCTTTAAAGAGGAAATTAATACATATTAGGCATCACAAAAATGTTGGAGAGATGAGGTTTGCCTATGCAGAAGACTTTCAGAATCTAGTTAGAAAATATTTTATTCAACAAAAAGAGAATATTTTTCTTGGAATAGAGAGAGGGCAAACAATATATTTAACTATTATTTGAATCCCACAATGCGGATGTGCAATACTAATTATGTGGCCTCTATGTTATCTTGCTTGGACATATTGAAAGGGTGGATGCAACTAACAATATGTTAGGATACAACTAAGAATAGAAAGAACATAGAATATTATAAGCAATATAATATATTAATATGAAACTGAGATTTGGAGTCCTAGTGTATTATGCCAATAATATATAATTTGTTTTCAAATTTTAATTATTTCAACTTTCCCTCCACTAAAATATGAAGCATAATCTTAACTTTTTTCTTTTTTGTGGAATTTACATTTATATTCTGATGTTGTTTCTTTATTTTATAATCTAAAAAATCCATGGGATTTCACCTTGCTCATTTGTTGTGAGCATTGTCCTATACATGGCAACATCAAGCAAAAACGAGTTTTTCACCATTATAATGAAATAGCATTATAACATTTATATTAGTTTTTTTAATTTTTACTAATAGAAAATTTTGTTTTTTAAATTTATATGTTATGCTATTTCTTTGATCAACTTCCAATAGTTGATGTTGATCTTGGCCAAGGCTTGCAAGAAGTGGATATTAAGAAGTAGATCGTTTGGGTATAGTGCCAAAGTCATTCAAGTGTAAACTTAAAAGTATTTGGAAAATACCTGGATCTTATGGATGGATTTAATGAGTTTTTGTCACGTTGTGAGAAGAATGGTAACTCTTCAACTAATGTCACTCATTGATTTTGCATTGTTAAATTTGTATCTAAGTTTCTAACCAACTCCTGCATCACAGATGCACTCCTTGCTAGTGTCATTAATAAAACTTAAAAGTACGTAAAATGGCTCCCCTTCAAATGTTCTAGTTGTTGGGTACTCATGAGCTCTGAATGCATACTCAATTCCATGGACTGAAATATATCCAACATAAAAGCTTTAATTGACAGATAAAAGATACAATATTTTAGCCCAGCAAAGGTCCAGAAAAGAGAATCGGTGAAATATGTAAACAGTGTACAAAACATCAAGGAGAGAAACTAAATTCTCTATTTATTTTTTTATCTCAATAGATCTATAAGTACTCAGAAAATTGACTTTATTCGATATTTGTTGCAGATTAAGCAACTCACAGAATTCCATCAACCATATCATATGTTTATCCTTATTGAGTAGACATTTTAATGTGTTTCTAAGGGTCTAGCAACACAAAACACCCAAAACTCAACTATGTAACACCTTTGATTTTCTTGAACTTTCTCGTTATCCAAACAAAACACAATAGACTTCCCCTCTATCCTCAAAATAATAAATCCAATCAGTAACATGAACTAAATAACCAAAAGCACTGCACAAAGACATAAGGTAAAGATAAAAGTCCCTTGCAGATTTGATCAGAGAGGCAGTAGACATTGGGGAAGCTATTCAAAGCATAGATCTAATTTACAATGCACAGCACCAACTTCATCCAAAATTCAAAATCATGAAAAAACAACCTCAAAAAAGACCCAAACAACGGATGAGGAGAAACGAAAACATGTACGACCACTAACCTTGTATGCTAAAATGGTAAACTCCAAGGACAAACCAATAGGCATACCCATTAATGGGTGTCAGACACATTAAGGAACACCAGCACCCTTCCTGCTTCACTATTCCTCCAACCTTTCCTACACAACATGGTTTTCAAGATCTCACTGCATCAACATTTATCTCATTCTGATGCATCTCACTTTTCTTCTTCCCCCCTCTCAATTACATATCAACATCTTATATATAAGTTCTTACAATAATACAAAACCTTTTCTTTTTTAGGGGAGTCAGAGCTTTCTATTAATGGTACCACTGGCGGCAGACAAATATTTTATTATCAACCCCTTTAGTTTTCGCCTCAACCCATACAACTGAATGAGTTCGAAAGCTAAGTTCTAATATCTATCTTGTAGGTACTAAATGAACAAATTTATCCTTTGATGATTTATTAACCACTGATGTTGTTACAACTTCAAGATAGTAATGGGACAATCGACAAATATAATTTTTTAATTTTTTAATGATTTATCTTAAAGTCATTAGCTGGGATTGATGCTTTACCAGATAACGTGCATTCAACTTTTATCTTCATATCCAAGACACATATTTGACACAGGAAATGATAACCAAAGAATTCGATCACTGCTACACCTCAACGAAAAATAGAATAAAAAGAAGCAGCTATGGCATAAAGTATATCTACTGACCTTACCATCACTAACTTAAAAAATACTTAAACTGCAGCTCCTTTAGATCTAAATCATGTGTGCGTAAGTCATGGCTTTCACAAAATATCAAGCCAAGCAAACAAATTATCATCACCCATTTTCAAAATATGACTAAAGAGAAAAATAAAATCAGCATCTAAACTCATATCGATAAAAAAAAAACTCAGATCAATTAGCAATAATTAGACCTAGTCAGAATTGTAGACAAAGAAGAACATTTCCATAAGAAAATTACAATGGAATAAACTCAGATACAAAAAAAAATAACTAGTAATGGAGAGATTAGACAGAGGGAGAAGATAGAAGTGATTTGTAGACATATCGTACTACAATCGAGGAGATAGAAAGACTAGGACTTTGTGAAAGAAATCGCGCAGAGGGCAAGGGGAATCGGTGTGGAACAACTCACGTTGGGCCTAAATCGTTGTGGAAGAACTCTCGTTGGGGCAGAATCCTTGTAGAAGAACTCACGCTGAGAGGGGGGGGGGGAGGCGGTGGAATGGGCACCGTGAGGAAGAGAGGATGGACTACTAGTTCTTCCCAAACAATTGCATAAGATGAAGTGGTAATGGTAGCCGTCGGGGTTGGGGATCGTTTTTTTGTTTTGGGGGGGGGGGTAAGATATAACTGGGTAGGGCAAAAATCATCGCGGGTGTTATTTATGTAATGACTTTTTCCGGCGAGTAAAGTTTGCTGCAATTGCTAAATTATTCCCAGCAAATAGATATAACCCACACTGATGAGAAAGGAAATCTGAAATATTTTTTGTGTTCGGCTAAAATCCGCATTAAAAAAATTACTTGAACCCGTGGCAATAATTGTTTTCCAACTAAAAGATCTTGGGAAGGCCATGTTTTTTTCTCATAAAACAAATTGATCACAAAAAATACTTACGTCGTAAAAAAAAAAGTTTTTGCAATTATGAATATTTTCCACTACAACTATTTTGTGAAAAGTACTAGTACTTATTCTTTCCAACATGTTTAGTAGCTAAAAGTGGCTTTTTTTATATGATAATACACACATGACAAAAGAACTTGTGACAAAAGCTACTAAATATTATAGTGAGTCCACATTTGCACAAAATATTTTACAATAATATTATAAGATGAGGATATTTTTGTAAAATAATATTATTTTTATATAATATTTTATAAAATTATCTTTCATTTAATTTAATATATTATTATGAAATGTATTGTAAAAAAATGCTAAGAGTATAAATAATTTTTCATTCAAAATCCCGCTTGGATTCGGAGATGAGATGAGTTGAGATGAGTTTAGTTTATTTTTTAATATTATTATTATTTTGGGATTTGAAAAATATGTGTTGGGATTTGAAAAAGGTGTATTGAGATTTGAAAAATGTGTATAGAAATTTATGTTTTATATAAAAAATTATAAAAATATAAAGATGAAATGAAGATGGATTGAGATGAGTTGAGCTCATCTTCGAATACAAATGAGGCGTTAATAGTTTTGACTGTAATACTAGTCTAACTTTTAGGCGACAATTTTGCCGAACCTTTTTCTTTTTGATCGTCCTTGTGATTAACATTTGTTTTGTTTGAGAAGTTACTTAGTGCTGCAACATGCTGACCCACAGATAAATACTCCAAAATATCAAAGCTGGCTAGATGGATATCCCTCACCTAACAATGCACTAACCTCAATTATATATATATTTAAGAATAATGTTATTATATCTATTTTATTTGACATCTTTTTTTTTGACATCTCATATATTTTAATTTTTTTTATCTAATGATTATTAATGTATTGATTTATATATATATATTTTAAATATTTTAAAATGATAAAAAAATGATGATAAAAAAAAAAAAATAGCTGGAGCGGTCAATACTGCTAGCTAGCCGCATTGTGGCAACACTATATATAAACACAGACGATATATTATTGTTTCCAAATAATTATATAAATTTCCTTGTAAACATTCTTAATAAGTTCATATATGACACACAATCAGGCCCCTAAAAAACATATCTGCAGTATTATAATGGGTGACTAGATATAATTCAAGCATATGATCTGCATTACATGAAATGGTAAATAACCAAACATAATTTTATAGTTGTCACATACATCAAGGAGTGACAATTTAGCTGGAGAATTAGTACAAGTTGATCATGAATAATTTCTTTTTTGGAGGCCGATCTACCAAAATAATACATTGAGTAATATGAAAAACGGACTTCTACGTAAAACCATGCAACTTGAAGAGTACTAGCTAATTAAAATTGTAACTGGGTCTCACGAAATTTTTCTTCGGTAATACGGTCTAGTTTGTCTACCATCTCAGCAGTCAAGTAATTGGTATAATCTCCAACTTCGCCACGTCGAAAAAATGCCTCATTTGCCTCTCCAGATGACAATTTCCCACTTTTATTCACCTCCAAAGATCTCAGATTATCAAAACTACAGAGCCTTAAGATATTATTGACCACATCTTTCGCCTCTTCTTCCGGAGTAAAAGGGCAACCCAAAAACTCAGCCACCTTCCTCAACTCATAACTGGGTTGCTCTTTCATTTTTTCGAACTTCAAGAAAAGAACCTTTTGAGGATTTTCTATGCTTTCCTTCCAAAAGCTTAAGACATGATCCCAATAGGGTCCGAACAAACTCACTCCCCTACAAAACTTATCAAAAGCCTCTTCAAGAGAATTGGTTCCCTTTAATTTCAACTTATTCGTGAAATGCCAAAGTGACACGAAGGTGTCTTTTGGGTTCCTGCATAAATACACTATTTTGCAAGTACTCGAGGCTTTTGCTGATGTGGGTAGCGAATTATAAAATAAATGAGTTGAAAAAAGCCTCGGAGAGACAAAGGATGTGAGGTCTGGATCAACCTGGTTTTGAATGTAGAGATCAATCTCCAAGAAGGGGACAAGAACATGAGGGTTGCTTGTGAGTAGAGGATGTCTTTGGAGGTCCGGATAGCGAACCCGGTTCAAAAGCGAGAACAAAATGGCCTTCAACCAAGTGGTGCCGGCTTTGGGAGTGGTGGCGAGAATAATATCGGTGTCCCGAGCCTGGAAATATTTCTGGAATGCGAGAACTCCAGGCATGTACCGAGGTTTGATCCAACAACCTTGGTACAGGTGGAGGTGATTTGAAACCCAGCCTTCTTCTGTAGGCAGAGAGGATATGATTTCCCTGCATTCTTGGGTCACTTCATCTTGCCGCATATACTTGGGAAGAGGAGAAGGAGAGTGATGTGTTTGCATGGTGGTGGAAACTGACAGGAGTGGTACTGGCATTGCCATTCGAGTTTGAAAAATGAAACTTGTTTTTCTGGCCGGATGTGTGTAAATATAAATAAACTGAGTTTAGGTATTCAGATCTTGGATTAATTTAAAATTAGATTAAATTGAATCGATATTTAAAAGGGACATTAATTACTAACAAAATGTCATGAACGTAAATCCTGAGAATCATTGTAAAATTATGAAAGAGTAATATAGTCTTATTATCCATTTATCTCATTTTTATTATACCTTTTATTATTTTTAGTTTTTTTTTTACGTTTTTATACTTAATAATTAAAGAGTAACTATTAGTAGAATTATATATTTTTAATGATTAAAGATGTTATAAAAATACTTAAAAGAAAATAACGAAATAAATAAAATTTAAATTCGCTGAAAATAATAAAAAAATATATGTTTACCATTTACAAAAATACATAAATGCAAACAAATTACCATAGCGCCTGTCGGCAGGCCAAACGACAAGTTATTCATGGGTAGTTCAAATTAATAATTATAGACATTATTTTAGATCTCGTTTATTTTTATAAAATTTCTTATTTTATATAATTTAACTATTATAATTTTGTAATATCTTTGTATAAAATAAAATAGATAATTTTATTTTATTAAATTTTAAAAAATATATTTAAAAAATATTTTAATTTATCTCATTAAAATAAACGAGTTCTTAAACGACGACGATCTTGGATACTCCGCCATTCATGGTGATGGGGATGATGCATTTTTAGAACGTGATTCTTCAGTCCGTGAGTCTGACTAGTCCCTGTGCCTGTTCCAGGCTACAGATCCTATCACAAACGACAAACAAACAGGTCCGGAGTCGGCTGACGTGAAATCAGCCGATAATTTAAAAAAAAAAAATACATAATATCAGACTCATGGGATAGGGGCAAAACGCAGGAGTCACGTTGGCTATATAAAAAAGAGGAAAAATAGTTAAAGAAATTGAATTTGTATTATCACTGATACTTGGATGTCGATGCAACATATGAATTATATGTACATTATCGCATATTTTAGTAATTATAATTGAAAATTGCATAAAAAAAATATTTAAATTTTCTCAAATTTCTAATTATAAAGACAAAATTATTGAGAGAGAATTAGATTTGGGATTGCATAAATAAGGTGTTAATAAAATCTTAACCATCACAATTGATAATACGTCCTCAAATATTTGTTGTTAATTACATGATGAGGCCCAGAATAAAAGATAATGATTATATTATATTAGATAGTGAAAATCTTCACGTGTAGTGTGCTGCTTATATATTAGATCTGGTTGTTACGGTCTGCTTGAAGGATGTTTATAAATTTATAACTAGTACGATGTACTACTATGCTTGACAATGATATTTGAACTATCAATCTTTATTCATCAAGTTCATGAAATAAGAGGATTCTTTTTTAAAGTTGGCTGGATTAAAAGCAAAAGGATTTTGGCTTCTTGCCATAGCTCACTTTTAGATTAGCTTGTCTGCAAGTCTCTCTCTTCATATGAATATTGTATATTATTCCCTGTGCTAAATGTTTGGTCGTTTGGGGGCCTGATTTGCAGTATTATACTGCCAATGTATGAGAGTCAATACCATTGAATTCTCATGATGCTTGCTTTAAAATTCTCTGGCTTACTCCTGATGGTCTTCATGGCTATAGAACATTCTATTGTCCTATAACCCTTGCCTCTGATACATGTTGCATGAACAAACACCACATGAACAAAACTTCTGACGTTGGAAAATGTAATCTGATAGAAAAACATACTCCTTACCTCTAATGTAGTGCTATTATTCCAATCTTGTTTCGTTTTTGTAAATGTTGAAGATTAATTTTGTTGTAGTTACCCATTTTCAACTTTGAAGCTTTCCATAATTTGGATTTCCTCTATAACATGAATTTGCTATGCGTATTTGTCCGTGCACCCACCATCTCCAAACTAATGCTTCTCAGAGTTCAAATATTGTTCTTAGATAGCCTATCTCAGTCATGTTATTTTAAGGTTCTTACACCCTTTACTTATTTCATATCTTATTTTAAATCAATTGAATATCATGTTTTGTCATGTCACTTGATATTCATGCATGTAGCATCTACTCAATGTTGTCCCTGAGATTGGCCTACTTGCTAGGAAAGGAGATTTTAGGCCTTCACTCAATATAGATGAAGTTGATGTTATTGCATGTAATATTGATTTGTAATTTCATATATTGTAATATTATGTTTTATAATGTAATGTATAAATACTAAATAATTTAATATGTAGTGAACTGCATTATTCCATGCATTTTACATGCTAATACATTTAGTTAAAAATATAATTAATCGTTTTATATATATAAAAAATATGATTTTTAACATATTTTCTAAATAAAAAAATATGATAGAATATAGACTTTGTTAAAAAAAAACTCAGGTATCACAGCTGCAACCCAGATTTGCAGGTTGTAAAAACCCGATTTCATTCGGGTTACGACCCAGGTCATAACTCAGGGATACTCAGGCCAAAACTCGACACGAGTTCGAAACTATTGTTTTGGGTTGGGTGTATCCAGGTATCCAATCCGGAATCCGGATGAACGCTCCTACCAGTATCCAATGTCATGACCACTTTATTTTCCAATTTTAGTCGCTTTCTTGGGCCCTCAAATCTGGTTGTCACTCTTTACCATTGTTGGCCCAAAGGCACTCCAGATTATTGCTATTACATCTTTTACGTTGCTAAGAAAATTTAGAAAACATATAAAGAAGAACCCATCAGGAATGATCAGAAAAAAATAAAAATAAAAATAATTAATTATATACTATAAAATTTTAAGTGATTCTATAATATATCTATATTCACAAAATTGCAAAGAATATTATTCAAATGGAAAATCAAAGGTACAATATGGCGGAATCGTATATCTATAATAAATCATTATTAGCAGGCCAGGTAGGATAAATGGTGTAAAAAAAAAGTTCCCTTGTCGTACGGCCCAACATTTCGCTCTATGGCACAAGCCTCATTGAAAGTCTACAAAAACACAATGTAATAAATTCTTGTCAAGTTGGGTCATCAAACTAGATTGCACACATAAAAGTCTAATAAAATCCCTTGTTCATTGTCTCAATATTTGAGATGTACAACACGCATAAAGATATAGACGCTCATTTATTTAATGTTGTGATCTATATTTTTATGTGAGACTATATTTGTAGTTATAAAGTGCATAAGATGTTGATATAAATTGACAATGATTATATTTTTCAAAAATTGTAAGAAATGTTTAAACTAGAGAATTATAGAGTTATAAGTTTTTTTTTTTCAGATCTTCAGCGGTACAATTTGTTGTAGCTTGTACATAGGATGTCTTTCAAACATAAATACGTTGTTAGCCATCGTGACCACTATCGCTCTTATTCTCTCAACAAAGTCTCTCTTTTATAGATGAGGGAGAGTACCTTCAATGTCACTCTCTCCAAGCTGGCCAATAGAAAAGATAGGCCAAGCATGTCTCTTCTATTATCTAGGTTGAGGACAGAATCGCTCTTCAGGTAAAAAGAATAAATAGATAGATTGAAAACATGAAAACAGCACGAAAGATAGTCTAACTTAAGCGATACAAGTTATTAGGTCAGAGAAATGCCTAACCCGTAAGCTGGCCCCTTTAAAAATCCATTACTCATTAAGGATTTGTTACACATGATATGTCGACGACTCAGTACTGGGAATCATGGGTGCGTAAAACTTCTCATAGAAGTAGAAAAACGTATCGCCTACTTCCTACAATCCGAGTTGAACCTTTGGGTAGGTTTTGCAAGATCAACAATAATAGCTACATAGAATATAGTAGAATTCCTCTATGAGGACGACTCCCATACAATCTTCGCGAGAGCTAGAGAAGCGTCTATGAGTAAAGCACTGTATCTATATAAAAATTGCTTGCCACCTATGCTCCGCCATCCATTCCAAGTTTAGGAACCTTGGTAAGAGTATTCCAATCAAACAACTAACGAAGGGAATGAGCGAAACAAGGAGTCTACTGAATGGAGGTCCCAATTAGCAATGGCAGCTAGGGTAACATTTTGTATTTGTGAGTTTTGTTTGTGTCATGTCAAATTATAGATATTTGATTATATGGGTCAATCCGATCTATTACGCTAAATGGATTCAAATCTTAGCAAGCCCCTTTTAGATATGGGTGGTGTCCTGTCATCTATTTTGATTCCTTTAATAATTAATTAAAAAAAAATCACATGACAGGACTCATTTTAACTTTTTTTATATAAATGAGTTGAATTAACTTGCTTTAGAAAATGACCCATTAACTTGATTATCTTAATTTTTGTAGCCGCAATATCTTAAAAAAAAACAATAAGACTGGCTACTAATGAAAAATATTAATATATATATTTTAACCTATAATAAAAACAACATGACAAGCATATTAGTATTATAAGAGTATAAGTCTAGAATTATAATACCATTATATTAAAAATATCAATATTATAACTCAATAATAATAAAATTTTAATAAAGAAATAAAGTACAGGAAATAATAAAATTGTAATAAAATTAGTAAGGGTTGAATTCGGCTTCTAAAAGACTCTAGGTATTTTACCGGCCGCGGAAGAAACCTAGCTGCTTAAAAAGCTTCTAATCTTTTGCATGCGTACTTTTGACTTTGAAGTTTTGAACCCCTGCGTTTATGTAATCATTCTTCCCGCGAGTTCATGAGGATCCAAATACGACACGTATAAAAGTTTGTTAGACAGTGTTCTGGGCCTTCTGGCCCCTTGGGTAACTTCGATAGCCGACTCAGGCATTAAAAGTGTAAACGTGATTTGCACCAGTCTAAAAAAAATACGGATTTATTTTATTTGGTTCAAAATTTTTTTTTTTATTTTGGATCCAATCAAATTCTTATTCGGTCCATATCGATCCGATTCAATTTGATCTAGGGACAATCTGGTCCAGTTCAAGGACACATGATATGATTTAATATATTAAATTTAATCTAAAATCTTACAATGATGACAAATAATTTTTAGTTCAAATTTAATTATTTTCAGCTCAATTTACATATCTATCACAGATTTAAGTAAAAAAATATTAAAAAATAACTTATTCTTAAAACAATTGGCAAAAGAAAAAATAAAAAAATAAAAAAAATAAAAAAATAAATTATAAATTATAATTTTTATACTACAACTAGTCAACTATTATTAATTATAATATATTAATACTGCAAGAATATATATTATATATTAATATATTATACTATCACTCTTAATATATATATATATTAATATTATAATTTATATACTATTATTTATATATACATATAAAAAAAAGTCATTTGATCCGGTCTACCGATCCGATTAGGTCTTCTTATACCCTTATTAGGCACAACCACCCCTCGCTTTATCACCAAGCCCAATTGTATAAAAATCTTCTCTTCTAGAGCCCTCACATTCCGCTCTACGGAATTCTATATATTCTTTTTAAAAAAATCATATTAAGTAATATTATATAAAGTCATGAAGTGTATAAATATCGCATAAATATTTTAAGAAACAGTGGAGTCTACTATTAAAAAATTAATTCTTTTCATATAAATCCTAACTTTTTTACGTTTTTACAAAACGTTTGTATGTCATTTGCGCATTATCCAATTGTAAGTATTATTTCTCAATTATATTTGTTATAAAACTTAAAAGAAAATAATATTAAAAAAAATTAAAAGGGAAAATATTTAAAATTTTTATTATAAAGCATTAGAAATGTAGTACAAATAATGAGATCCATATCTATATATAAAGGAGAAAAGCTACGGTCCAGACCCCCTTTAAACTTGCATTTTGCAGATAACCAATGAAAGACTGACACGTTGACGAGTATGAAAAAACCAATAAACCGCATCACAGGAGATCGATCTCTATTAGACGAATCACGAAACGGGACTTCCTATTTCCTTCACTCGGGTTCAGCATCCAACCCATTTTGCATTCCCTTTCTTTATTGCCACTACCATCGATGAAGCCACACGACGCCGATGAACCCAACTCCTCTATCGATACCAAGGTAATGTGTTGCCTCCTCTCTTCGAATCCCCTCAAATTTTCGGCCGTAAAACCCAATAGATAATGAAAATTTTGTATGAAGTTTCGATTAATGTTTTAACGTAAAGAATAAGGGATGGAATTGTATTTTTTGGGTAGCTATAGAGAGAAAATGAAATGGCTAGTAGGTGTTTGACAAAAGTTTCAAATGAGCCAAAACACACTTAGGTTGGCAGAAAACAAAAGGAGTCGGTGTTATGGTCGTTGATGAAGTCTCCGTCAAACTCAAGGCTTCGTCGGCGTGGTGTGATTCTCACTGTCTCAGTCTCTTTGCACATGTGCAGCAGTCACGATTAGGTGCGATACGGACAAGTGTATTTTTCTCATTTATCGATGTGGCAACCATGTATTGGATATCTGAAAATCTCCAATTTGTAGGAGGTTCTGACCGTAGCTTTTCTCTATATAAAGATCAAAATTGATCATGTGGCTTGAAATCCGGTGGTCATCCACCGATTTAGCAACAATATCTTCCCATTTGGATTTTTATTGTTTTCTTTGACCCATTTTAATTGAAAAAATATTGTCAGCAGCCAGGTTGCCGCAACAACCTCTCACATGAACAATAAAGTCACATTTAATATAAATAATTATTTTATTGTTCAGGTGAGAAGTTGTTGCCCAGCATGCCTCATTTTAATTCCGCACTTGCTAGAAACTTTCTATATTTCCTTTCGTCCTTTTCTTTTATTCTATTAAAATACTATTTTTTTATTTCTTTTCTTTAACATTTTTTAACAACTCAATTATTATTATTTTTAACTATTTATCTCTTGCAAATGCTAATGTTTTCAATAATATAATTTTTTAATAATAATATTGGTTCATCATCTTTTGCCAAATGATCAGGTTTTAGAAAAAATCGTATCACCTTATAAGTAAAATTTTATCAAATTCTAATGGTAACAAAATCTGATTTTTAAAATCATTTTCTAACCTTCATATTTTCAACTCTATCAATTTTTGTCTTCTTTTAATAGTCAAAAAGTTCCAAATGGTCATATATTAGTGTACAAATAAGTGAAGTTGTTCTTCTAAACACAATTAAATTTATTTGTATTTCTATAAATTTATATAAGGTTGATAAAAAGGTTTTGTTGAGGGTTAATAATATGGTAAAATAAATAGGTTTGGGGAATCGTAGTGAGCATTCTTATTGGAGTGTCTAAAGTTAAATTTTAAAATGTACAATTTTACACATATATCAACAAATTTGATAAAACTTTTAGCTTTACTATTCTTTTTTGAAGACAAAAAATAATTTTATTCCCTTTTCCTACAAGTTTCTCCTCATTTTGATTAAATATGACTAAATTTTTTTAATATATGTGTAAAATTATATTTTTTGAGATTTAGCTTTGGACAATCCTAAGAGCATTCTCATTAGATTGTCTAAAACTATCATTTAAAAAGTACAAATATGCACATTTATTAAAAAAATTTGGTCATATTTGATCAAAAGTAAGGATATAAAAGTGAAAAAAAAGAAAAAAAAGTATTTTTGTAAATAGTAAAACTAAAATTTTATTTAACATTGACAAAACTTTTAGCTTTACTATTCATTTTTAAAGATAAAAAGTATTTTTATTCTATTTTTTTTTTATAAACTTCTATTTATTTTTGATCAAATATGACTAATTTTTTTGATATGTGTATAAAATTACAATTTTTAAAGTTTAATTTTGAACAATTTAATAAAAATGCACTAATAAACCAATTTAAGAACTTACTTCAACAAACTGTTGTGAGGTTATTCTTGTCCAAATAAATCACTTTTCTTTCATATTTAAGGAAGTGAAATAATATATACAAGCTCTATGAAAAAGTACGAAAGGTTCACTTTTTGTTTGTAATGAAATCTATTTTATTATAAAAGATTTACACAAAATTGATATATTTAAAATTTATATCTACCATTACTATTTTAAGAAATTGGTTTTTATGCCAAGTCGGATGCTAATGCTAACATTCTTTAGTACAAATACACCATTTTAGAGAAGTTTTGGATGTGACTCTTGACGCTCTTTAGCCTTAAAAATGTCATTTTTCTGTTTGTGGGATATTCGGATAGCGAGTTTTGAGTCGGATGCCAATGCTCAACATTTTTTAGTCCATTATTTAGTATACTAAAATATAGAATCAACAAATCAATAATTTTTTATTTATTTTTATTTTTATTATAATTTAAATATTAATTTATTATTATAAAATACACATTAATTTTTTAACGTTCAAATTATTACTAATAGATAAAAAAATTTAACATATTTTTTAATAATTATATTTTTTAAGAATAAACACTTAAATATATCTAAGAATATGATGTTGAGAAAGTCAAAATAATGAACCTTAATTATTATTAAGAATGAAAAATATTGCATGTGGAAGAATAAGATAAAAAAAAAAAAAAAAAAACTAACATGAATTTAACGTTGTAATAATTCTAGATGTGAATATGACTTTAAGATAAAAATAAAAATATAAAATAGATGAATTTAGTCTCAAAAATTAATTTAACTAACTCAAAAAGCAGATTATATTTATAGAGTCAAAAGAGAAAAAGAGAGTTATTTTAATTCAAAAATGATTGGGAGCATCCACACTCATCACACTCACTCTCACATGAACAGTACACGCGTACTGTTCATGTGAGAGTGAGTGTGATGAGTGTGGATGCTCTCTAACATTACTCATTTTAATTAAAGTGTTGATGAGACTGTTGCAGGATACTTTGAGAAATTTTTGGATAAGCAATAGATTTGATTAATCTATCGTGAATATTTTTAGATCGTAAGCTGAGTTGAAATAAAATAAGTTTAAATAAAAATTAAAAATTAAAAAAATTATTATTTATTTTATATTTGAAAAAATTAATTTATTATATTTTATATAAAATTTTAAAAAAATTATAATAATTAAATAAAATGAATTGATACGATTTTATATACAAGCCGGCCTGCTAGTTTCAACGGGATTGAAAAAGGAAAAGAATTTTATATGTTATATCTCTTCAAAGTATCACTCTTTTTGTACGATAGTTAACCTCATCTCATTCATCCGATTTACCCAATCTGGACATCTTTCAAGATTGGGAGAATTGGTCGATAGTACTAAACGAGGGTCGAACTGCAAATAAATAGATGACTATCGCTTCAAAGAGCTTTGCATTGTAATGAAAGCAGTAATTGAGAAATTTCAGAAAGCTGAAATGGAAATGGGGAAACAGAGGGCTACCGCTGGCAGATACAAGTTCCAACAAAGGCTCTTTCTGCAACTGTTGGCTGTTGCCGAATAACTGAAGAGCACACGTCACTCGTCAGTCTTATACAGTGAAGGTGAAGGTTAAGGTGAAGCTTCCATGTTCGATCCCGGGCATGCATGATCACCTTCGAGATTTTCTTTTTTCAGGTCCACCCTACTTTCAAGTTTCAATATGCTTCTTTCAATCCTAAAAAGTTTGTCAAATCTAGATTTAAAAATAATTAAATAAAATGAAAAGTTAAAAAGGAATGCCGTAAACAAATTGAAAACCTAGCTCGACTACGATCCCGCCCACTGTTTTTTTCTTTCTTTTTTTTTTTCTTTAGTATATAAGCTTCTTTTCACAATTCACAGTAGTCTGCCGAAATTGTAGAACATTGAAAGAGAACAGAAACGAGAAAGCACACTAATTTCAGGGGGGCGGGCGAGAGAGAAGAAGAATGTTGGCGTTGGTGGTGGCGACGACGACGGACCCTGCGTCCTTGAACCCGGCCAACGCGCTCCTAGCCATGCCCGGTTGGCACCCTGGTCCCTCTTTCCAGGTTCAATTTCCCCCAAAATCCACTGATTTCCTTCTTCATTTCTTCGTGTATATATGCAAATATGTATTATGTTTTGATTCTTTGAACTCGCTTAATTATTATTTTTTTTTTAAGTTGAAAATAAATTATCAATCTTTGGGTTGCTAGGAGGGTTTCAAGAGCTTTGCGAACGAAGGAGTGAGGGTATTGCTACATGACAAGAGCATAGTGGAAGAGGATCACTTGGACCAGCGATGGGAGGAAGTCACCGGCGAGCCCGTTCATGAAGTCATTTTCCTCAGCAAACACACCGCCGTTTCCAACCGCCCCGCCCTCACCGTTCACCCCATCGGTAACTTGTTCGTATCTCCCTTTGCTTATTCCGATTCTCTCATTTTACCAATGTGCGAATAACGTGGATGCAGGGGTACCCCACTTGAGGGAAGATGAAATTCCGCCTCAGGGTGGTAAGCCTGGATGGGCGGCGCCACCCAGTCCTCGGATCGGCCCTTGGCTGAGGCTCTTGAAGAACATTGCTCGTTCTCATAATTTGGTTCCCGAGTTTGAGGTAACTTTCTCTTGCTCAATGCATTCTAGTTATGATCAGGAAGCCAACTCTGATTGTTCCTCCCACCCTTTTTATTCAGCAAAAAAAAAAAAAAAACGAAAAAACAATGCACTGTAATTATATTATCGATCTCTTTGAAATTTCTTGTTACCTAAAATTGTAGATTACTTTGGAGGGCACTCATCACGGACCGGTGACTCATAAGCCAACCATGTTCATAGAGATCGGTGAGTCTTCTCTTGGTTTTTACACTTCTTTTTTGGTCTTTTTGTTATTAAGTAAATTAGTAGTAAACCCATGCGCTGCTCAGACTATTGCTAATGCCATCAAATTTTTCTACCATCTCAGCAGTCGAGTAATTTGTATAATCTCCAACTTCTCCTCATTGAGAACCTCATTTGCCTCTCCAGATGACAGTTTTCCACTTTTATTCACCTCCAAATTAGTAGTAAACCCATGGCAGTGGACTAAATTGCTAATACTATTTAGGCAAACAGAGGTGGAAGCAGATTTTTTTTTTCTTAAATAATTTGAATAGGAGAGGAAATGTTTGTTTCAATGAGAGTAGTGGAAAGGTTGAGAAACCGTAGAGTTTATATCCAAGGGAGGAAAGGTTTTATTCTAGCAATTGGAGGGGAAAAGTTGAGAAACAGAAAGGTTTTGATGCAAAATAATGAATAAATATAAAATTTATGAAAATTGTTGATGACGTGACTCATCCCTTTGTAAAGGCATTCTTCAGCTTTTATATACATATTAAATATGTGGACACGCGAGTATTTTAGTAGACGATATATCATATTTTTTGTTGCTGTATGGAATTTTTGTGCATGATAATAGATTAGTTGTAGAAAGGCAAGTGAGTAGAAGTTATAACATGTTCTTTGGTTCGATTATTCATGTAAGATAGACTTGTGGTGGTAAGGTATGGCTAGTGAAAACTTTAAAGGGGCAAAATACCCTATATTGAAGAGCCATAATTTTCCCCTTCTACTCATTTGGTGAACTCATCTAGAATTGAATATTTCCAGGAAGTGGTCTTTGGTCGTCTTACTTCGTGAGCAGACTTGGAGCTTGTTTGGACACCTAGAATATCTCAAACTATTTGTGAATAGTAGTAAATGGTAGTAAATAGTTCGAGTTAAGATGTTTATTGGATTTTGAGAACTGAGAGAGAAAAAGTTGAATAAAATGATTGTTTGAATATAATTTTTCCTTTTGAAATTTGAAAAGGTTGTATTGTTTTTTGTGTTTTATTTGGAAGTTTGAGAAAGTTATATTTGGCTTTGTGCTTGAATAATGATTAGGTAATGATTAGATGAAAAAGTTGAAGATTTGAAATTGGAAAGTGTTTTGTGTTTGAGTGATGTTTGGGAAGGAAATATCTTAGAGTACCTTGTTACACAAAGAAGGCCATAATCTGACTTCCCTCTTCTCGCCTTCAAGCAATGTTGTCTAATTTCTCACATTTGAAAATATATTGTAAGAACATTTTTAGGGTCTTAACCAAATAATTGAAAATAAACCAGTTTTTATAAGGTTACTTCTATTCAAAGTGCATAGATACACAAAGTGTACAATAGAGAAACAACTGACTATAGGGATGAAGAAAAAGAACATAATTCTATGAAATATACAAAATGAGAGGAAATGAAGCTGTTGTCTGTTGTCTGTTGTCATCCAAACATAAAAGAATTAAAGATCATGACCCTTGGTTCTAAAACTGTCCTCTTACCATCTTTGATGATCCATGCATTGTGCTCCTGCCAAATGTACCACATTGAGCATGAAGGGAATATCTTCGAGACTTCTAAATTTCTATCACTACTTGGGTCTTCACCAACAAGCATCAAATCCACCACCTGCTAGGGCATGATCCACTTAATCTGAAATATGCTGAATACCAAATCCCATAAAATTGCTAGCCAACCCACGGTGAAGCAGAAAATGATCGATGTTATATACCCCTTGCTTACACATAGAACAACAGTCTATTGCTACAAAAATTTTCTTTCTCAAACTATCCACTGTCAAGATCTTCTTGATGTAGCCAACACAACAAACTATCCTAGTCAGTGCCTCATTTTTACAACTGTTCTACTAAGGGAAAGAGGGACCATCTTGGGGGAAAAACCATTTTGCTACAAGTAGATTCTATTGAGAGGAAAAGGTTCGTCATCAAAACAGATGGAACCATGATCTGAGTTAGTTTTCAGCTGTAAATGCATTTTTCTTAAGTCTCAGTCAATGCTATTTTACATTTAATTATGTGATTTCATATTTGGATTTCCATTTAAGTTTAACCGGTTTCTTCTGGTTAATACAGGTAGTACAGAAGAATACTGGAAGAGGCAAGATGCAGCTCATGTTATTGCTCTAGTGAGTAGAACATATTGGATTTGTACTTTTTTTTTTTTTTTTTGAGGTAGAGTTTGGTTGGCTTGGGTTATGTCCAGATGAATAGGAGATCTCTTTGCTGATCATGAGCGGATGATAGAAGAGCTTAAAATTTCTTTTTTATACTCTGATCCTTTTAGCAACTACCATAGATTTTTATTGCCCAAATTTCATAGATTTTCTTGTAATTTTTTCTATTTCTACTTATGTATTTTTCTTGTATCTGTCCCTTGTACATGTATGCCTTCCACGATTTCTAAAAAATAAAACTTTCTATTATTGAAGAAAATGAAGATAATTTTTTTTTTTCCATTTTCACTTTCACTTAAATTTGGTTGAACTAATGCTTGAAGTTAGTTTGGGAAGGACTTGGTCTTGGAGGCGGAGCTGCCGTCGGAAACTGGAGCAGGTACGGTCCAAAAGCTGAACAAAATCTCAGGCCATTTCTTAATCTTGTTTGTTTGGTGCAAGTTTGATGTTTGCATTTACATTCTTCACCAAAAAGCTTGCTTATTCTACATTGTAGTCTAGTTTGATGTTTGTTACCCAGAGACCTACCTGCCTTTATTCACTTCCTGTTTTATGGCATCTCATATGTGAATTTGTTTATGTTCTGGTTTGTGTGATGGCTTACGTGAAAAATGCTTACTGCCAACTTGTTCCATCTTTTAGGAGACTTGTGCAACTCTAACTTGCTTCTTTGTTATTCAATACTCTTAGAGATCACCTATTGTATGTTTAGAACATAAGTATATGATTGAGAAAAGAAAAGTCTCTGTCAACTCACTCCTTCCACACAAGAAGACTTTCTTATGGGCAAAATTGTGTTCTGATGCAGGGAGAATGATAAGAAGAGAGTCCTTCTTGGGATAGGTGGTGGACATTATGCACCTCGGCATATGGACATAGTTCTGTAAGTTATGCTCATACAGTAGTTTTCCGCTCTCGTTTGATTCGTTAAAACTTGTCTCAGTGTTATGCATCAGTTGTTGATGTTGAACTCTTACATGTCAAATTGATTGAGAATGTTGCTGCCACTATGGTTACTAATTAATTCAAATCATGCACCAAAATAATAAGCTCCTTTTTTGTAGTTTGTTCCTTTTAACCTTATAGGTGGTACGTATATACAACTTTGGACATGCTAGCATGCACTATCTTCTCGGATGAGTACATAAAATTTGTTTGTTAGCTGTGGTCACGAGTTTTCCAATTTCTCTATTTTATCTTGTTGACACCTCCTTGTGACAAGAAGAAAAGGGAAGCTAACAAACAACCAACCAAAATAAACTTCAATTTTCAATTTATTGTTTATTTTGTTTTTATAAGAAATTAATGCTTACATCAATCTTGGGTCTCTTTTTTACCGTCACTGGTCTTTTATTCTGAGAATTCTGTTAGTCTAACTTATTTTTATGCCATTTTCATGTCTAAACGAAGCGTAGATGAACATGTTCACAATTAATGCACTGAAATAGGTTTTGTCTTCTCAGAAAATAAGTCCTCTGTTGTTTTCAAATACAGGAAGGATGGTGTTTGGGTGGGCCACCTACTTTCTGGATATTCCCTGCCAATGGAAGATCCCAGCCTGTCAAAAGTAGAAGAACATGCAAAAGAGATTGGAGGGACTTGGAGGGAGTCAATCAAAGCTGCATTTGAGGCTACAAGATTGGCTTTCCCTGGTGGGGAAATTCTTGCACATCTTGATCAAAAGTAAGATTACTGACAGGAATATTTGGCTTTGTTTGATGAGATCTAAATATGACCAGAAGCTTGAAAATCTAATGCCATTGATGCATTTTGAGAAACGAATGTTATCTAAACAATTATGCAAGCAGACATAGGTCACAACTTATTAATATGATTTGGCTTAACATGTCTTTTGCATGCAAAATATTAAATGTTGGTTTAGCCGTGAGGGTGGAGTATATTGTGGGTAGAAATTGCAGTTATCGAGCAAGCTTGAAATTTCTCAAAATGCTTTGCATTATGCGGCCGTAACTATGAAACCCTATTGCTGTAGTTGCATTTGATTGAAACCAGTGTCTGCTAAATTATTACAGTTTGCTTGCTTCTGATCTTTCATTTTTATTCTCCCCTTTTCCAGTGATGCTCTATTAACAATTGATAGAAAAAGGGTTTACTGGAAAGATCTACCATTTTTGTGGAAGGGTTGACATACGCTTTATTACCATTGATTTTAGAAATTTCTACTATGCAAATACAGATAATATGATCAGTTTAAAGTTCATGGCTTTACTGTTAAATTTTAAAGATGTGTATCTTTTTGTTTTAGGTTTTTATGTCTCAATAAGAACTTGTAAAATGGTTTAAGTTTTGGTAGCGGCCTCTTGTATCCCGAAATGTTTTATGCTGCCATTAATATCTTGCAAGATTAATTTTGTTTTGGTCTATTTTGGTGTTTGGGTTCTGGAATTTCGTTGGAAAATTGCTTTGTTACCCCTCTGGTTATTTCACGCTGCATGATATTTTGGTTGCAGAAGTTTCAAGGGCTGGCAGAAGAATGCTATCACAGCGTTCCTAGGGGAGCAGAACATAACAATTGGCAAACCAAATGACTTCAACTGATTTTTGGAAGAACAGCATTATATTGTGGTCATAACTTTTCAGAGAAACATTATATTGTGACAGTTTATTATAGTTATATAAAGTTACATCCTATAGGATTAGCCACAGTTGGAAGCGTTTAGTGAAATTTCCTGGCAAAGGCCATTACTTTTGCCCAATGAACAAGTGATCTGCAAATGCTTGGCACTTGAGAAAATATTATTTACCTATTTTACTGCATATTGGTTGGATCTTGGTCACTCTCAGGAGTGATGAAGGTGCTGCGATATAAACAATAAATAATTAGCAAATGGGTGGTTTTCCTAAATTAATGATCACAGACTATTACCCTTGTTGCATTTGAAATCTTGTTATGTCGACTGAGGTTAAGAACCAATTAAAGCTGTAACATATAAATTGCCAGTATTAAAATGACAGACTATAACAACTACAAAAAGAATTGAGAAAGCCCTAAAGGACTCAAAAGAATGAAGAAATGCTCAAATTCCACGATATCATCCTTGCGGAAATTTGCCATCGGCTCTCCTAAATTATCAATTTTGGTGGTCCACTATCCAAAAACTCGAAAAATTATATTCTGAAGCCGATAAGTACTACACGTAATATAGTATTTATATGACATAATTTGATTTAGAAAGTAAATTTTAATATTTAAATATTACAAATTAAATCTTATCATTTTAATAATGTAGATAATAGTCTGCTCTATAGCTCTATACACTGACTTGAAAATAGAATAACTCCAAAAACTCATACGAAGCCGAATATTCAACTATCTTAATTTAAAGATAGAAAAAACCGCTTGATTAACAATTTTGAAGTGGAAACCTACTGCTAAATGCACATTCATAAACAAATAGTATATATATATATATATATATATATATATATATATATACACACTAGCAAGGGGGCACGTGCCATGCACGCGTGCCCAATTGTAAAAATATAAAAAATATAATTAAAATTCTTCACTTTGCCCAATTGCCCAATTATGATAATTTGATATATTCTCTGTAAAATCTATTTATGGTTCATAATTATTCTAAGTTTTTTTATTTAAATTTGTGAAAGTAAAATAGTACTAATAACATAATATATATATATTTAACAAATAAATATGTTATAATTTATTATATATTTAACGAATAAATATGTTATAATTTATTTGTTCATGAAATTTATAATCTAAACTATATCATAACGTATAAGAAATTAATTGCCTCATTTAGTAAATTTTTAGAAAAATCCAACTCTAGAATCGGCTATTGTGTACAAGCATCAAGCATGGCGCATAAAATTCTGATGTCGAGGTACCGTGACTTTGCACTTCCCACAAGAAATCACAACCATCCTAAAATTTGAACATGTGTAACTATAAAAAAAAATAAACATAAATAAATAAACATGTGTAAAAACAGATAATTAAACTATGAGATTTCAAACCTTTAGCCTTTGGAGGAAAGCGGAATTTCTTGGAGCACGGAAAAACCTTTTGGAGTCTCCAATGTTGGAAAATGGAAAACTATAATTTGACCATCTGTTATTAGTTTTCGAATAATCTTATCAACTGTACAAATCTTCTGACTCTTAGCCAAGACATTGTATATTAACATAATAAATATATGAAATTTATATTATAAATTATATTCTAACATCTCAAAATGAATTTGTCTTTGTAATTTTTTTATAAAGATATTAAGTTAATAAACCCAAAACTTAATAAGATATTCCAATAACATCTTAAAATCTCAAATCACTTTTTTTTTAAAAAAAAAAATTTAAAAATAATAATATTAAAAGATAATATTTTATTATTTTATTCAATTTTTAAAATTTATCTCACTTCATCCGCCAATTCAAATATAATCTAAGTTTAAATATAGAAATGAGATTGAATCTCGTCAATAAAAATATATTTTTAATAATGAGATTCCACCAGTTATCAAAAGAAAAATATTTTATTTATTAAGTAATAATATGTCTTGAAATTTTTTTTTGATAGAAAGTAATATGTCTTGAAATTGATTATGATAATTACGTAGAATTACTATTTACTTGCAGGAGAGAGAACTCACCCAAATAAACTAGAGTCGTTCTAAGGAACCGCCTACTGTACAAACCGCACACGCTCACACCCACGCGTCCTAAAACGTACATTTTTTTTTTTATAAATAATAAAAAAGAAACCAAAACGTGCGTTTACCCTTTTGAAGATTTGAACGCGAATTGTTCTCGTCGCGCGAAAGCAGGCTTCACCCGCAACGTGTGTTCACCGTCGGCAACGTCGTCCCTACCTCCCTGCCCCGGCCACCGACAGAAATCGCCGGTTTTTTCATCTCCACCCCGAGAAACACATCCTTCTGCCCTGGCCACCGCCTCCTCCCAACGAGGCCACGCAAGCAAACCACCCAAAAATTGTACCTTGTCGCCCACGGTAAGTAACGTTCTTCAACTATTTTTCCTTCTTTATGATTAATTTTTCCATTTTTATTCAGATAGGTGAGTTTTTAGTTTTTTCTAGGGTTTATTGAATGTTAGAGCATAGGTGAGTTTTCAGTAAACCGGCCAAAAATTGTACCCGTCGACCCCTGTTTCATCCACATTTACAGTTTTCTGAGATGAATATTCGTTTGAAGATTTTGTAGAAAGTAAAGTAAATCTTGCTTTTCCATTTGCTGGCGACACTATGTCAACTTCAGCTTCCATTCGCGACGAGAGATGCTCAATGTCACATGAAAAACCACAAGTGCAGTGTCACATGAAAAACAATATAGAACAGAGTACATTATACTGCATCATACACAAACAAGTAGTGTAACAGAGTACTGATACGTTTAAACTATTAGATCGAGTAATGAAGGCCATTTAATCATGAAATGTTTTTAAAAGATAACATAAATAAACAATAATGAGTTAGAAGTTACAATGATTTTCTTTTTCTTTGTTTTGCTAACTAGTACCGTATATAACATATATGGTTTGGACATTTCTTGTTGGAAGCCACCTTTGAACCAATAGAACCTACTGGTGTGCTATGTAAGATCAAAAGTTACACGAATAGTGCAGCTCATTCTATTCACTCTAAAACCACACGAATGATTAGTTATATATATGTGTGTGCTACAGTCCTAGTACTTCTAGAAAGACCATGCTAAAAGTAGTCAAATATATTTGTGCCATGTAAGATCACATGCTTATTGAAATAATAACAAGATAGAGAAGGGTCAACTGAACCGGATTCTTTGTTTTAGTGTGATGGGGGAGGAGGAAGATTGAATTACACTCGGGCCTTCGACATCGATTTCACAATCGTTAATGGAAGGACAAAATACAGATGGGGATGCAAATGTATACGATGTGAGTATGCATGTCGATGTCTTATTTTCTAATAAGTGATGTTGAACCTAACAAGTTGCATAATGACAGCCTCATTTTGATATGCATTTTGATATGCCTTACTCTCCTTCGTGTAATCCGGAAGACTTTATAACAATTGAAGATTCATACCAGGTATATGTTATTGAAATTCTAGAAAATAATATGTTGAATTGTTTAAAGTCATTCCATTTTTCGTAACTAACTATTGGGTATTAAGTAGATGTCACCGTTTATGCAATATCCTTCGTCTAGTAATCCGAACGACTTGAGGCAAGAAACGCCTATTGCATCACCCTTACCAACTAGTCCATGTTTTGAAGGAAATTTAGGTAGTTGTCATGATGCCGATGGTATGTCATGATGCTGGTATTAATGTTTTATATGTTTTTATTTTTAATGACGCTAGTATTGAATTTATGCTAATCCATCCCTGTATTCTGAATTTGTAGAAATGTTTCTTGATATAAATGAAGATTTAGAGGGATCTACTATTGTTGGGGATGATGCAGTACAAGTAGAACCGCCAAAAACAGGCATGGAGTTTGACAGTGAGGAAGAACTAGTGGCCTACTATAAACAATTTGCCAAGCAAACGGGTTTTGGTGTAAAGATACATAGGATAAAAAAAGATGATGATGGTAGGGCATTTTATGTGACCATTGGTTGTGCGCGTGGTGGTAAATACTATCCTAAGCCCAATTGTAATTTGTCACAGCCACGGGGATCAATTAAGACAGATTGTAAGGCGAAGGTAAATGCCATGTTGAACAGTAATGAGAAATGGGTTCTCACCACTATTGAACTCTCTCACAACCACGAGACTGTGAGTCCGAAGAAGGCTAGATTGTTTCGGTCTCACAGGTATTTAGATGAATACACTCAAAGGATGCTCCAGATGAATGATATTTCCGGTATACAAATGCACAAGAATTATTATTCGCTTGTCGTTAGAGCAGGGAGTTTTGAGACGCTACATTTTCAAGAGAAAGATTGTCGAAATTTCATTAACAAGGCTAGATATTTAAGGTTGGGCAAAGGAGGTGGCAAAGCACTTAATGAGTATTTTCAAAGAATGAGAGATCAAAATTTTGGCTTCGTTTCTAACATAGACGTGGATGATGAGGGAAGGTTACGATCTGTGTTTTGAGCTGATGCCAGGAGTCGAGCCACCTATGAGTATTTTGGAGATGTTGTGTCCTTCGATACAACGTACCTAACAAATAGGTATAATATGCCATTTGCTCCGTTCGTTGATATCAATCATCATGGCCATTCCATACTATTAGGTGCGGGATTGCTATCAAGCGAATCCACCGAAAGTTTTATTTGGTTGTTTCAAATGTGGTTAAAATGCATGAATGGTAGGGCGCCCAAAGCAATTATAACTGATCAAGATCGGGCAATGAAAAATGCTATTGCCCATGTCTTCCCTGGAACTCCTCATAGGTATTGTTTATGGCATATAATGCGCAAACTTCCAGAGAAGTTAGGATCCCATAAGAAATTCAATGAAGGGTTGAAATCTGACATTCAATCTGCATTATATGATTCTTTGAGCACCACGGAATTTGAGGAGAGTTGGGGTCAACTACTTGCAAAGTATGACCTAGTCGAAAATAGTTGGCTTCAGGTCTTATATGAGGAACGATCTTTCTGGGTTCCAGTTTACTTGAAGAGTGTGTTTTGGGCTAGTATGCAAACGACACAACGGTCTGAAAGCATGAATGCTTTTTTCAATGGGTATGTTCATTCTGGGACGACGTTGAAGGAATTTGTAGATCAATTTGACAATGCTCTCAGAAAAAAAAGTTGAGGTAGAGACAATGGCTGATTTTAATTCTGCCAACCAAACTATCCCATGTGTGTCTCCCCTCAACATTGAGAGGCAGTTTCAAAAGTCATATATAAATGCAAAATTTAAGGAGGTCCAACGGGAGTTGATGGGCCTTATGTGTTGTAATTGTTGGTTGTTAAACACACAATGATGCATTTTAACATTCAATGTCTTTGATGACATATCCATTGGTGACTACACAAAAATAATTTGTTACACTATTTACTATAATGAAGATGAGTGTGAGGTAAAATGCACATGTGCACTTTTTGAAACGAGAGGAATTCTATGTAGGCATGCACTTAAAGTTTGTCAGCTAAAAAAGATTAATGCATTGCCAGATAGATATTTCCTGGATCGCTGGAGAAAGGATATAAAGAGGCATTATACATTAATCAGAAGCAATTGTGATAACACGCAGGGTACATTAGAGTCATAGAATTACGAGATGATGATCAAAAGATGTTCCAACGTAGCAGCGAAAATTGCTTCAAATTCTGAGAAGGCCCACGCATTCATGCTCCATATTGATGAGTTTGATAGATTACAAGAGGGTTCAACAAATGACTCGACATTTCAATCAATGAAGGCTGACCCAAAGGATGTATTGGATAAAACTAAGAAGATATTAAGCCCCAAAGTAGCCCGGAGTAAAGGGAGACCCCCAAGTAAGAGAAAGGTCCCACCCATTGAGAAGGTGGCAACAAAGAAGAAGCAGGTAATTATTATTCACAACTAGGATCAATTTACTATTCTCTTGCTTTGCAGTTGTTTCGAATACTTTGCATGGGTTGGATTTGTTGACTTTGATGTCGTCTTTTCTATTATGATGTCACTTCATTGTTGACTTTGATGTCGTCTTTTCTATTCTGATGTCACTTCAATATTTGAGTGTTTATATCATTATATAATATCAGCATGTGCACAGAACATTAACTAGGTTGAGTATGCTTTACGAAGTGTAGAATCACATTGCTTATGATAGTTAAAAAATCTTTTCCTTTCTAAAGCCTTTTTTTTTCTATGTATCGATTCTTTAATAAGCAGAAAAATTAGTGTTTTGGTAGGTAATTTGCACATAATTACCTACCAACAATATCTTTATGTTAACTGTTGTATTTGTGCTTACAACTATTTCTTTGGAAATAAAGCCTTTTGTTACTTATTAAAGAATAAAAAATCTTTATGTTAAATGTCATAAATTTGACTCATAAAATGCATGCTTACTAGGCCGTGTATTTTAAGTGCCAATCAAAGCATTTCAAATGGAAGAAAATAATTTTATATTTTCAAATAACCCATTATTCATTTCCTGACTTTAATGTATGTTTATTGTTTTTTTTCCTTATGTTCTTAGATTAGAAAGAAAATTTTGGTAGATGAAACACAAACGGGTGACACCTCGGTATCTCAACACCATCAAGTTGATGATGGAGTTGGTGTTGGAACACAAAACAGTATCTATACGCAATTGACAACACTCACAGATGAGGTTAGTTACACAAAAAGTCTTACATTATTTTTCGATTAAAGCAAAAATGAATTACTTAATTGATAGGCTTGTCTTAAATATTGTTGCAGACAAGTGTCGGGCTTGATTTACACTTGTAACTCCACTGTGATGGGAAGAAACATTTTTTGAATGTCCTGGATGGTGTCTTTTTGTAAGGGATATGGCAGAAAAACGATCTGTATTTTGAATGTCCTCTGTGTTGCTGGATGGTGTTGGTTGACAGCCTCGAGATAGGTATATTCTCAGTTCTCCATGAAAGTGTGCATTTCGAAATTTAGTTAAATATTTTAGGTATATGCTATTGGTTTTTATAACAGTGTGTTTTGGCAATATTGATGACTAAATTGATGACAGAATTGATGGCTAAATTTACTTCTTGTGTATTAACTAGGTAGACAAATATTGCTTCAGCAAGTTGAATATGTATGTAAAGGAGAGGAGATCAACCATCAGTTATGTAAAGGAGAACAATTTCACAACATTTTGATAGTATTATTGTAAGATTAGCAAATGAGTGAATTTGTAATTAAATAGACAACTCCAACTGTACATTATAAATATTTCTGTTATGGAACAATTTGGTTCAACTCGAATATGTAATTTACGTCTGTGTATGCTTTATAGTTATAATTTGTAAATTACGTTACGTCCTTATAGAAACACAACTGCAGAAAATTAAAAAATTTACATGCATAAACGTTTGTGTAGAATCTTTATGTTAATTGGACGTGAACGTTACTAGGACGTAACTGTTATGGGTATATCGTTCAACTATTTAAAAATTTACATGCATAAACGTTTGTGGAGAATGCTAATACATGCAGTTACGTCCTATTAGGGGTATATTGATATGGGTATATTGATATGTTGATATGTGCAGTTACGTCCTATATGGAGAATGCATAAACGTTTATGGGTATATTGATATGTATATATTTGAAAAATAAATAAATAATTGGACGTAGATTCAGCCATTTCCGTGTAGTTACGTCTTATTAGGACATAAAAGTAGTCATATATAAGTTATATAACTGCTATGCTTATTGATATGTATATATAAAAAAAAAGTTGGACGTGAACATTATTAGGACGTAATTTGCATCATCCTGTATGGAGAATGCATAAACGTTTATGGGTATATTGATATGTATATATTTGAAAAATAAATAAATAATTGGACGTAGATTCAACCATTTACGTGTAGTTACGTCTTATTAGGACATAAAAGTAGTCATATATAAGTTATATAACTGCTATGCTTATTGATATGTATATATAAAAAAAAATGGACGTGAACATTATTAGGACGTAATTTGCATCATCCTGTATGGAGAATGCATAAACGTTTATGGGTATATTGATATGTATATATTTGAAAAAAAAAATAATAATTGGATGTAGATTCAGCCATTTACGTATAGTTACGTCTTATTATGACATAAAAGTAGTCATATATAAGTTATATAACTGCTATGCTTATTGATATGTATATATAAAAAAAAATGGACGTGAACATTATTAGAATGTAATTTTCATCATCCTGTATGCTTATCCGATGCTGCCATGCGTAATTCTACCTCCCATACTTTAAAGTAAAAAACAAAAGGTTATAATTTTCAACTTACCCACCAAGTAGCGAAAAACACAAGATACTGGATCCTGATTATACTTTAAAGTAGGCAAAACAGTAGCCAAAACACTTGCCGTGAGGCATTCACATCACAGTCTATTTGACTATTAAACTGCATTAAAGTCAAAGTTAGTACACCAAGTAATTTAACATCATACAATTTATATACATATTTATGGCATCAAACCATTTGCCATTACCAAAACACAAGGTGATTTAACACCATACATAGGACTTTAACATAAAATTTATCTAAACCATGCTAACACTATTACAAATGTCAGAAAACAATACAAAAACCATACTTTTCGCTTATCCTTTTTCAACTTCTTTGCTATCTCTCTCACATCATCCTTCATTTTTCGAAGATTGTACTCATGCTCGAAATCATCTTTTCTTACCTTTGCAGCATTAAGTTCTCTTGCACGAAAATTTTCCTCTAACAATTGAAGTATATCCGTCCATACAAAGAATTCACACCTCGCATCTACCTGCACATATTACAAACTCCCAACTAATATGATAATATAAAGCTTGCCAACAGCTAAGCGATTTGAAAATATGAGAAAAATACAAATACTTTACCATATTATATTTTGGGCATGCAAAAAATCTCCTTCCCGGATTTTTTGAAGTGTGAGAACTCTTCAGAACGGATTTTAAACCACACCAGCAAGTTGGTGATTCCATTACAGAATCAATAACTAAATATGAGGATTGGCTTGATGCCATGCGTAATTCTGAAATGCAAAGACAAATTGAAACATAAGGGTTCATCATTTATAGAAATGAAATAGTGGAGCCTACTGTAACACAGTGGTCAAAATCAATGAACATTAGTAAATGTTTTCACAGACAGCCTACAGTCAATACATGAAGAAGAGTGCTCTGTTTTCTTGCACTAACTAATAAATTTGGACATGCCTCATATACCTAATCACTTATGTTTGAGAATAAAAGGGAAACAAACTCGAAACAGCACATACTCGTTTAGTACTCAACTACAAGCAAATCATACCAATTAATTTGCCATATCAACTAAACCCTAAACACATGATTATTTAGCTACAAATCCCAACTATACAAAATTTGGCAAAATCCAACTACAAGCAATCACAATCGAAGGCCTAAGAAAATAATAAAGTATCTAATAATCTACACAAGACTCAAATTTTGAAACCATATACTAAGCAAATCATCCAACAAAATTCATCACAATCCAAAGCCTAACTTGCGTCATACCAGTAATCATGCAAAGCACACGGGAAAGAGAAAAAGAGAGAACTTACAGAGTGCGAGAGTAGATATGATTCGGGGGGTTGGGGAGATTAGGGGGTTAAGAGTTTCGGGACCGAAGAGACATCATTGCCGTGAGGGTTATGGGTTTGTTGCGATTTGGGTTAGGATTTCGGAGGGAAAGGGTTAGGGTTTGTTGCGATGGCTTTACAGTCGATTTCGGAGGGAAAGGGTTACAGTTCCTTGTGCGAGTGATGGGGTTTGTTGCACGATGGCTAAAGGGTTAGGGTTTGTTGCGATTTGGGTTAGGATTTCGGAGGGAAAGGGTTAGTGTTTGTTGCAATGGCTCTACAGTCCATTTCAGAGGGAATGGGTTACAGTTTCTTGTGCGAGCGATGGGGAAAGGATTAGGGTTTGGGAGGTTAAACGTTTGGGCAGGGGCGGAACTACGTTTGTGCTTGGGGGGGCTACCGCCCCCCCAAACTTTTTTGAAAAATTTATTTGCTATATAAACTACTACAATTTTTCTGAAATCTACAAGAATTTTCGCTTATTTAGCCCCCCCATACTGAAATTACCCCCCCAGTACCAATTGCTCTCAAATTTCCCTCATTTTTCTGATACCTTTTTTCCTTGTAAACTATAAAAAATACCTCAAATATGTCTATAGTATAGACTTGAGTACGATGTTGCAGCAGCGGCAACGCAGTACTCCTTGTACTCTCCTTGCTATGGACCGGTTCTTTAGAAATTCTCCCCTCGGACCTTTGAAATTTCTGACTACCCAAGACGTTAAGATTGTTGTGACTTGTGAGCTCAAACCTATCTATCAAGTCTTTCTTCTTCATTGGACAGAAAAACAAATCACTAGAACGTTTCCGAGCGATATCTTTCTTCTTCCTTTAAGCGATTTGACCTATTTGAGTGATTTTCATTTTACGATCAAGAAAGTCGTTCGAACCAACTTCGAAGGCTTGGGCGTTGAAGGCTTGGGCGAAATATTTCCCTCGTCTGTGAACTGTGAATGCCTGCTCTGAGCTCTCAGTGTTGAAGGCTTGGGTCTTTTGAAGTTGGGTTCTTGGGCGTTGATTTTTGGGCATTGATTTCTTGACTTCTTGATTCTTGAAGGCTTGGGGCTTGGGTCATTCGGAGTTGGGCGTTGATTTTTGGGCGATGAAGGCTTGTTCACTTGTCAGGTTTTAGAGTTATCTTTCATCTTTTTATCTAGTTATCTTTATTGATTTGTTATTTTTTTTATTATCGAACTTACAGCTTGTTCCAAAATCTACTCTTTTTAATTTATTTATTTTTATTAAGTTTAGATTTTTACTTTAAGGCTTTAGCATTGTTAATTTATTGTTAGATTATTATTTTGATGAAGTTTATACTTTTAGATAATTTAGTCCGTTATTATTAGATTTTAGCATTATTAATTTATTATTATTTATCTAGATAATTTAGATCGTTACTCTCATATAATAAATAAATAAATTAATTAATTAAAAAATTAATTGAGAATATTTGTTAATTGATAAATCATACAAAAAAATCTATTAAATTGTTAAAATTAATTAAAATATAAAAAAATATGATCAAGGCAAGAAGAATTGATTTTTTTTATTTATTTTATGAAAGATCATCATCGAGTAATTTAAAAGAAAAAATTTAATGATTCTCCCCAAACATCAAATCCTGTTCGCTCTCTCTCTCTCACTCACTCACTCTCTCTCTCTCTCTCTCTCTCTCTCTATTCTGATCAGTCGAAGGCAACTCTCAGGTGGATAAATAGTGGGTTCTATTCTTATTTTCGATTATTTTTCTAGAAAGGATTTGGTTTTGGGCTCAAATCGGATAGATTGGTGCTTGTTCCAACTGATTCTTGGTTTCTTTGGTTATGTTTGCTACTTGAGAGTTGCCTCCGATCAACTACCAAGAAGACCGGCATATCCTTTCGGAAACCCTCGCTCACCAAAAAATATAAATAAAAATCAGCTAATCGGCTAGCAGTTGACGGAATTCTTTTGGTTTCGGGTAGGGTTGGGTCAGAAATTCTTGTTGCCAAGCCGGGTCAAGTCGAGTGAACATCCATATTAGATAATTAAAAATTAAAAATTTATTCTATTTTATTTTTAAATTTATTATTTAATGTCACATTAGGATACAAAAATGATCTATATAAAGTTATCAGTAGTTAGTAAGCAGGGGCGGACCTACTTGCCAAAATATTTAAAAAAATTCATATATAATATATAAGTATATATATTTACATATATATAATATTAAATTATCCCTCAAATTATAAAAAATTTAAAAATTATCCTCCCAAATTTTTATTAAAATTATTCTCTCAAATGTCAATACACATATAATTTTATTCTAAATTTTAACTTTATTGAAATTTAAATTTTAACTCACCTAGTCTCATAATTTCTTTAACAATCTAATTCTAAAAAAAATATGGTTATAAATTTATATGATTGTCAAAATTGATTTATTATACTTACTTATATAGTTTCACTCTAACTTGATGGTATGATTATGAGATATAGTTTGTTAAAAATCTAACATCGGTATATCGTTATTAGAAACTTTTTATGTTTATTATTGATTTATAATTTTTTTAAATCAAAAAATAATATAAGCAAGTAAAAAAATTGATTTTTTTTTTAAAAGGACGTAGATAATTCGAAAAATAATACATTTAGAGAGTTCGACAACGAAAAAATGTGATACTTCTATCATGTCCTTTTAAAATTTATATATAGCACACATTTTATCGATCGCCCCCCCAAATACAAAATCCTGGTTCCGCCCCTGCGTTTGGGGGCAGAAGATGACGAGGAGAAGACAGAAGTTTGGGGGAACTCGGGTGCAGAGTGTAAGGAGAGAGAGGTTACGAAAGGAGAACGTGAAAGGGACTCTTAGGGGGGGTGTTTTTGGTCATTTTGTTGGGTGTGTCGCTGGGTGGCCTTCTACAGGGGCTTCAGCTTAGAATTATTCAATAAACTAAGATGATGATGATATTATGAGCACATCATGGTGGCAATCATCTGTCGTGTACATGCCTCGCAAAGGAACAATCCGTCGTGTAAATGCGCACTATATCATAATTCGCTAGGCGAAACTTAACGCGCGCCTATGGGGCACAGAGAGCCAGTCTAGGAGACCCGATCTGAGCCCTTTGTCATGGTTCTTAAGATGCGCACCAAGTCACATTCGTTTACTCCGATTAATCTTGTGCGAGTCGTTTGAAGCCATAATCCCAAAATGTGCCATTTGCTGAGACAAGTAACAGCTGTACTAGGGGCTGCCCGCGCTGTAGCTGTAAGGGACTGTCCAAGTTATTGGGTTGCCCCCCATTATTTTACCAAAAGTAAAAAGGAAAGCTAGTGAATGATTGCGCTGCTATTTAAAGAGAGAAATGCTAAAGAACATCCAATACACAATACTCACATCTCATATGAACACTAACATGATACAGTAAATATTACTGTTCATGTAAAAAATGACTGTTGTGTTGGATACTCTCAATCATTTTTTTTTAAAGAATAACAGCCCACCTTTCATCTATTGTCGCATTAGAAATCATATAATAATTTTAATAGTCTCAAACATAGCGATTCATCTCCAATCTCTTCTCAAGCCCTTCGAACATATAATCCCAGAAGCCGATCACCAGAACTGGTGCGGGTTTCTTCAACCTTTAGCTAGATTTCTAACTTTCTTCCGTTTCAGATGCACTTGCTTTGTCGATTCCAGATTCTGGTAAAACTGCAGCATTCTCTAGCGACGCCTCCAAATTCAATATCTTAATTACGCAACTCTCCGGAGATATATCAAGGGGCAATCCATTAGCCTCATTGAACCCAGTTGTCACACTTTCCATCTTCTCCAAAATCCAAAAACATTTGGTGAACTAAAAACTCAATTTAGCTTTATGCATATTCACATAATTGTAAGAAATCCAAAAACCTACTTTCAATTGCGTTGACTTCGCAAAGATCGCATTCAAGAGCAAAAAATCCACAACTAAAATAGCTAAATTAAAGGAAAATGATTGAGATGATACGAAACCAACCTAAGATTGGAATTTTAGAAGCCGTAACTCGGAAAGGTGGAGGAAAACTCAGCATAGGCTACGCTGATTTCCTCAAAATCATGTCTTTTTTTTGTTTTCTTTTTAACTTGGCAACTTTTACATGAAAGTTTTATGGGTTTTGCTAAATATGCTTCTTCGACCTTATTTTTTTTGAATGATGCTGAACTAGGGAAAGTTATGGAGGAAAATTGCGAAGAGGAAAGAAAAGTGTTTAGAGAGAAGAATAATTTTTGGTTTGTCTGTAGGCAGGCGTAGGAGTGGTAAATTAAACTTGTTTATGTGGAGAACAACCCGACCAGTACGTAGATATTCTCAAAAGTAAAATGGTAATAATAAGCTTACAATTCTTTTACCACCACTTTACCATTTGTTATGCATTTGTTTTTTTTTTCTTTTTTTTTAAAATTATTTTTTTAACATCCATATTCATTAAGAAAAAATTTAAAAAATATAAAAGTTCATTAATAGTCACTTCCTTAATTATTAAGTAAAAGAAAACTTAAAAAAAATTAAAAAATTAAAAAGAGTGGTAGAGGGTAGTAGAAGAATGATAAGGCTATCATTATTCAAAGTAAAAATGACCCAAGTTGGAAGTATGTGTTAATAGCCCACCCTCTCTTTTTGCTCCAGCGATCTCGAAAGGAAATTATAACCGCTTCTTCCTTACAGATCTAAACAGCTGACCATCGCTAGCGGGAAGGGGGTGGGAGTCTCGGCTCCCCCCTCCCTCTCTCCCTCCTCTTTCGTTTCCATTGTGGTTTGTTTCCCGTTTATTGCTTGTTTTGCTCCGTTTCAAGTTAGATGTTGTTCCGGTGATCTCCGATGGGAAAGGACAACATGCGCTCCACCAAGGGTCTCGTCCGCGTCGATCTTCCAACCAACCGAAGGATCCACTGTAAGAAGCTGCGTGTAAAGCACACGTGCGGGATAGGTAGCCACGCGTGAATCCCATTCGTCGCCTATAGAAGCCTCCGTTGCTGCCACGAGTGGCGTTTATGGGCTCTGCGATGTTGGTGGGTCCAAGTGTGTTGGTTCGGTCATCCTCAGCGTGACACGCGCCACCACAGCTCTGTGTTTCCGTCGTTGCAGTGTTTTGTTTTGTGTTGTGTTATTTGTTTTGTCTTTATTTTTGTGTTGATTTTGCATTAAGTTTTTAATAAAAATGAAATGATTATTCATTTTTTGGTCCCACTCCTCCTTTAAAGGATGGTGGTGGATGTGGTTTGATTTATTTCTCTGTTTAATAGAGAGTCATCCTCTCTGATGACCTGAGATAGAAGTCTCTGATAGTGTTGTCAATAAAGAAGGTATAGAAGTTTAGACAATATTCGTTACAAAGGTATTTGTGTGGGGGGTATGTCAATCAATTTGGTTAGTTTGGCTTGTAATCTAGGTTTGCCCTATGTTATCAAGTACAATTGTAACCTTGATTTGTTGGAATGAAATGCAATTTTTCCTATAAAAAAATGACCCAAGACTTCTCGAACTCCGAACTTCAGTTTTCCCCCAAATCTTTCGTTGCATCAGTTCCCTCAAATCCCTAAAATTTTCATCTTTAACTTCATTCAATCTCAGATCTTGAATCTTGTAACACACAATCTCTCTCATGGACAACAAATGATCAGTGAGAAAGTCCCACTATGCATTTCTCCATTCCTCCTCATCTGGTAGTGGTTAATTTTTTTTTCTTCTATTTGGGGTGGGTTTGGAAAAAATCACTCCATGATTTCTCGATTCCCTTGGCAGTTTTTGTTCGTGAGGGTCAAGATTTCCATTTTCATTTCTCATTTCAAATTTTCATTTCTCTAGGTACAAAAATGCAAAATAGTAAAAGCATGAATAGAATGTAGAGGCAGCAGGGATAAAACGGTGCAAAGACAGTTTCATTTAGAATAATGTTAGGGGCAAATTGTGCAGACCAAATTGTCACTATTGCTTTTTACATTCACACTTTTATATATAGAAAATATTGTTGGGATGTACTTTTCATACTCTTGCAGATGTTTTCAACAGCCTACAACCAAAATACTAGGAAGGCTTGGTATGGTGTGGCTTGTGGGACACTTCCAACAGTTGCATATGAGTAGTGAGGTGATTTCAGATATTCTATAAATAATAGAAGTAATAAAAAATAATAGTAAAATATTTAATAATAATAAAAAGTAATGAATGACAGTGAAAAATAGGTAAAAAATAATAATAAAATAATGAATGGTAGTGGAATATTTTGATAATACTTAGTTAGCCAAACCAAATGATATTGGCATGTACGAGTTTCTTATCAACTTTATATTCAAGTCAGTCCTTTTGGTACGCATCGTCAATTATTATTTATAGGGCACTGCTAGGGAGCCCGATGAAGGATCCCATTTTTGTGTCCACAAGGGCTCGCTTGGATTCAGAGATGAGATTAGATGAGTTATGAATAATAATAAAATGAGTGGTTGAGATGAATTGAAATTTGAAATGAGTGATTGAGATGAGTTGAAAGTACGAAAATTGTGAATAGTAAAACCCAGTTTGTAAAACAAACCGGGCCTTAATGTATTGTTTTCTTCTTTTTTTTTTTCATTTTTTATTTTTTTTACATCACTTTTTGAACACTCTTAAATATTTTCGAAAAAAAATCATAATATTATTAGATAATATTTTTTAATCATTAAGTTAAAAAAAAAACAAAAAACAAAAAACAAAAAGGGAGCGAGGCACCAAATCAAGACCTCGTTGGGCTCCTTATCATTTTCCTTATTTATATGAGATGAAAATTCTCTTTTGGTTGGATTTTATCTTTCGTATGATTCTTTGTAGTCCTTAATGGAATGCGAACCATCAAGGCCTTAATTGTGCTCGTGCAAGTTAATAATGTACTAAGAATATTATTGTAGTGGGTGAATATCATGGATTAGTATCATGTTGGAGGGCATTGACTTCCCTCATCGCTTGTTATGGCGTTATGTCATTAAGAGGCCTTGTTAACAACTAATGGATTTGAATTCTTATTTATGTATTTGGCAGATGATGCAATTTTGATTGATGTTAAATTAATCTAATTGCCCTTTAAGCCTATGGGCCTTGATAAAGTGAGATTCAGCTGGATTTCCTTTAGAGAATATTTGTCCTAGTAGTTACCTAGCAAATTCGTGTCTCACATGTGCGACGAAAATTTCATATTCTTCTTTTTCCTCATCTTTTTTATTCATCCCTTTAATAATACTTGGGTGTCCAACCCTTCACCTGTAGTTATTCATCATGAATGGTGTGAGTACGTCATTTCAATACCTTTGCATGTTACATCTACCCTCACAATTAATTACCATGATGGCACATTTTCACATTTAGGATATCATGCATTAACTTATATCCCATGTCCTTTGGTGCAGCGTAGATCCTGACAGTTGCCTGTTTTGCCTATGTGTTAGTGAAATATGTTGTTTCTGTTGGGATTATCCTACATCAATTATAGAAGGGATTGATAGTTAGTTTTATAAGTGTGAGGAAAAATCTCACTTCTTGAACTAGCTTTTGAGGTTGATAGAAACTCAAAACCACCCAACACTGGTATTAGAGCCAGGTTTACCAATATTCTCTAACCCAACAGTTTGCAAAATAAACAAGTTGTCACTGCTCTGACTTAGGACTCGATGTGTGAGGGAGAAATTATTGGCGTTGTCCCACATTAATTGTGGCAGCCTTACATCTTGAGTAAGTTTTTGAGGTTGAGAGAAGTCCAAGACCACCTAATAGTTTTCTTGTCATCTTCACATATTGTTGTTACGCCCCCATTCAAACCCTAATATTCTATCTTTCAATATCCCTTATTTCCTCTACTATTTTTGCCGCCAATGGCTCCTCATAACCAATAGCTCCTCGTAATGCTTCTTGGTTTGGCTTTCGTTGGTTCGCATTCTTCACGTCCTAAGGGTTCTCATCACAAATTTGAGAGTGCCAATTCACATTGTTTGAATGACTTTGAGGGGTCATTGTAGGTCTGTGGCTACCTCTTAGGCAAATTTGAACTTGGTGAGGAATCGATATGGGGTCCCAAAATCTATAGTTGTGGACCTGCTCGAGACCAATTGTGGGGTTGTCAACTCGAAAAGGTTTACTGAACGAGTCGCTTTATATACGAGCATGTTTCTAATGGGGTCTTGACTTCCCTTTATTATCCTGTTAATGATGTTTTAGATTTTTTGGACTTGCCCCTTCGCAGCTCCTTCCTAAAACCCGAAGGAATTTAAATGAATATATGCTTTCATGTTTTGGAGCCTTTGTAAATGATATTTGTATTTGAGAGATAATTTTAGATGACAGATAGTAACTTTCAAACCTATTTTGGTACAGTGCGTTACATGCTATATGGTGTAACATCAAGTTCTAGAGCCTGCCAGTGAGGAGTATCTTGACCTTACTACTCGGGTGTTCGTTTACACTCTTGGTGGCTAACTTTGCCTACTAGAAACTCTCAACCTGTACCATAGAGAAAAATCTCTTGTGCCACTCCTTGGCATGAGAATATCATGCCTCCAAACGCTCAACCCAATAATTGGTTCAAGACAGAAGCTAAATTGATTTTTGTCATGGTGTTGAACACCATGAGTATAAATGAAATTTTGAGTAGTAAGGTCCAAATACCTTGTTAGCAAGTCCCAAAATTTGATGCCACACAATACAATATGACAACAAAACACTCCCAGCATTAGGGAGAAGCTGTGAAAGGGCTAGGCCCAAAACATCATGAACAAGACTGTGAAATGAGAGTTGAAGCCTCATCGAAAACATGCTTGTATATAGGGCAACTCATTTGGCAAACCCTTCCAAATTGAAACACCACAACAGACACCAAGCACTTCCAAAACTACGGAATTTGGGATCCTATACAAATTTCTCACTGAATCCATGTATGCCTGAAGAGCAGTTGTAGACCAATGATGTCCTTAGGAGTCGTTTTGATAGTGTGGTTATGTACACCCAAACTTGTTGAGGGAACCTCACAAGAAGTCATTAGCGATGAAAGGAATGAAAGCAGAAATGGAGATATAGAAGAATGAAGATTAGAAGAAGCAACAATAAGAGACAAAGACAAAAGAGTGAGAAGAAACAAAGAAGATGAGTTTAAAAAGGGAACAATAATGGTTAAGTAACTCCTATAGGAAAACAATATGTGTCAATAAAACAGAAGAAAAATAGGCAAATCTTGTGATCCGCTCTGTATGAAAGAAAATAGATGGTAAGCCGGCACATACCACCCCAAACATGAGAATATTTGTTGTCAAGAAGGTGATTACGAGTGGGGCAAAATGAAAGAAAAATCATTGTAATGATACGAAATAACATGATTTTTTTGTCACATTGTTGTGATTAGAATTCACAGGGTAACTATTGTACCAAATATTCTTTAAAAAATTGGGTTGCATTGCAAGACCTAGAAGCCTGTGGACTTGAAATTCATGAGCTTGACGAGCGCGAGCTAAGACAATGGAATGCTAAATGCATAAAGGTACAAAACCCAAAAATACCCATCATTAATGAGACTTTAATGATGTAACAAATAATGAGGGAAGTGAATGATCGCTAGCGTGATACTCACCTCGCCCACAGTAACCGTCTGCCACATTAATGTCTCCAAAACGTCCACAACGATATGTTTTTTTTTTTTAAAGAAACGACTCGGTCCATTCTATTGAATTAAAGAGGAGATACAAGGAGGAATTTCCTTCAAAGTTACAATCATATCAATAATGGAAAGAAAATTTTTTGCTAACAAGTGAGTTAGGATGTTGCCATTTCTCCTAGTATGAGAAATTTTCCACTTGGCAAAATTTTGAAGTAATTGTTGAGATTCATTGATAAACATGCTAGTGCTTGTGTTCCCTGATGATGACTTCTTCAGTGCTTGGACTACCTGTAAAAAGTCCCCTTCAATGATTACATGGGAGAAGCCTACGTCCAAGCCAAATTGTATGCATTTCCCACAACAATATGCTTTGAATAAGTAAGAGGGAGAAGAAGCATATATAGCTGTAGGAAATTATATTATTATATGTTTTGAAGGAAGTGCAGCCTGCTAAGGTACCTTAACTAATCTGGGCCCACAAACACAAATGGGCTCACGGGAGACACCGACCTTGACTCCTAGTGCTAGACATACATTTGAGTAATGTAATAGCCACTACTCTGCATGTTGGGTTTGTGGGCCTAACGGCATGCACTCTTTGAGGCCTGATGCTATTTATAATTATTTATAAGGCCACGTTACATTTATATTTTAAAGAAATGATAGTGTGAATATGTAAGATTGTACATTTATTTTGAAAAAAAAGTCAATAATTATAAATTTTATAAAAAAAAAATTAATAATAAATTTTAGTCTTTTTTAAAATGATTATATAATATTTACATTCTTTATAACTGAATATAACATTACTCATCGACCACTTTTCTTCAATCGATCAAACTGAAGGTAAATAGAAATATTGGAGGCAATCGCGAAAGGGAACCGCAATGTAAGTATTAAATAGAAATGCACCATTTCATTTCTTCATCTCCGATATGTGACGGTCATCATACTGAGCATTAGAATACCGAATTAGAGTTATCCAAAAAGTTAATAGTGTTCGCAAGCTTCGAAAGCTCTGGCCCAACAATATCCAAGAGGTACTGGAACAAAATCACCTTGTCCAAGCAGTAAGTACGGCTTCATTGCAAGACAATGCTCTTTAAACTTACACTGCTTGTTCATAATTTCAACAAGTGCTCATCAATCCAAATAGACTTAACTTTCACATGTTGACCCACAAGGAAATATCCAGCAAAAAAATCTTCAAACTTCCCTTCCAAAACCCTACTCCTCACCATCTCAAGAAGAAGACTCATTTACTAAGTCCAGTAAAACATACCCATAAGAAATTTTATCAAAATTGACATCCTTCCTATCAATTCCTTGACAAGCATACAACACATCTCTCACCAAAACTTCTTCACGCAGCTCATTTTCTTTCTTAATCAAATTTGCTAATTTCGTAGATATAAGTTGCCTCATGGTAAGGTGGGGTTTCATGGAAGAAGACTTTAGATCTGTGCTTGGGAAGGACAAAGGGGAAAAGGGTATTTGGCTTCTTTACGCTTTGGGAAGACATACAAATGAACCATGTGGTCTGAGAGTTGAAAATGTGAAGACTATGAGATGAAGATGAAGGAATCTCTGATCCGGAAGACGAAAGAACCATTGTGTTGGAAGACGAAAGAGGTTACCTGTGTGCTTAGGAAAGACTGAAGACGAAGGAACAAATGTGTTTGTTCGGTTTTGGGATGAAGTGTTTGGGGAAGATGAAGATGATGCGACGGAGTGTGGAAATGACGAGAAGGAAAGGTTTTGAGATATAAAAAAGGACACCATTTTTATTTAATGCCAGTGGACACGTGGGATGCGATTACGCGGCTGTTCCCTCGTGCGGTTGCCTCTAGCAATTCTCTTTCACCCAATCTTTCGATGACTAATCGCTAGGATTGAACAAATAAGCAGCCTGGCCGACCCGACCCAATTACCCGATTCGTTTCGACCCGATTACCGTAAATATTGGAAATGGAAATACCGGTTACCGACATCTTTCGTTTTTGCAATCCCTCTCTCTCTCTCTCTCTACGATTTTTGCATCCTCTCTCTGTCTTCTCTTCTCTTTCTCCACCATCGCCAGTGTCAACCTCCAGACCTTGTCGAATCAAGCTCCCCGTCGCTGGCGTCCACCTTAAACAGCCAAGTGCGGCTCACTAGGGAAGTTCAAATTGCCAGCGTCCATCTTATTCTCTAGCTTTCTCTCTCTACTGCAACAAGAATGGCGGCAACGACTCTCACTCTCCTTCACGGCAACTTCTAGAGGATTCTACGATTCTCACTCTCTTTCATGCCAAGTCCGTTCGGTTCTCCATCAATCGCTCGATCTCCTTGAGTCTCCATCTCCACTCGTGGCTCATGGGAACGTTGGCGGCGCCAACCGGGTCATGAAGCCGACCAAGCTTCCATCATCGCGATGTCGGGGAATTGCTTAAGGTTTGTGCTCTAAATTTGTTGAATTGTTTTTGTTGATTTGGATTTTTTAGAAATAAGGTTTGTTGGATTCTCTGAAAATGAGATTTGTTGATTTGATATTTATGTTTGAATTTTTTGAAAATTAAATTTTTGTTTGGATCTCTTGAAAGGGAGAAGAGAAATAAGATAAAATTGGGTAGTCGGAATAAACGAGTTATCAATAATCACAACTTGATACTTTCATGCCGGGTTGGGTCGGGTGGTCGCTGTCAAATATTAATGGACAGCCAGCTGGATTGGAGCCCCGCGATGAAAAGTCTTCCATATATATATATATATATATATATATATTATATGTATGGACGTGACTCGAAGAAAGAAGAAAAAGGAGACCGATCGATCGACAACACAAGATGAAAAGCCAATAACTGGCTTACGCGATGCAGGTAGCTTTTCCTGGTCGGGGCAAGCTCAACTTGGAATTGGTGGGAATCTCTTTCTCTCTCATATATCGTTTTCAAGCGTAACATGTCCCGAACGACATGTACCGAAGATCTCTCGAATAGTGTTTTTTTTTTCTTTTCATTTTTACAGTTTTTTTTCACTTATTTTTTTTTATATATCTTTACATATTGAAAAAAATAAATAAATCATATCATCATTTAGAAACAGTTTTTTAATTATTAAATTAAAAAAAATTAAAAAAAAAAATTATTTTCCCATTCAGGAGATGCTTTATGGACAAAAGTCTCGAGTGATAAATCATTTCTCCGTTTTCAATTACGTGGTAAGTATGATTCCAACATTTGACGTTTCTTTGGTCGTAATGCATTCCGTAAGCCCCATCATAAAATATTCATAATTAATGGGTCTAATTAATTGCGAGTAATAATACATTTACAATTTTTTTTTTTATAATTTTGATATAATTATGTGTTAAATTGAGAAATTTATGGAAGATAGTTTTATTTTTATTAGTTATTTTATTTATGATCATGTGAATGAGATGTGCCAACGTCCGTTAGTTTGTCTTTCTTTTTCAAATTTATGGATCAACATTAAGGTCTCATTTAGGTCTCGTTTGGATTGAGGGATGGGTTTAGATGAATTTAGTTTATTTTTTAATATTATTATTATTTAAAATTTGAAAAAATTGAATTAAAATTTAAAAAATATATATTGAAATTTAAAAAAACTGTATTGAAATTTATGTTTTGCATGAAAAATTGAAGAAGTATAAAAATTTAATGTTTATGTGAACATTCAATTCTGAAAGTTATGATCTCTAACGAAATTGCAAATTATAATTTATTATCGATTCATTTAGGTTGATTAACCTTAATCGCTATAATCTATTTTCATGACTTAAGTTGATAAACTTGACTTTTTATTATTTGAATGACTGATTTGGATATCAAGATACTCTCATATTATCATATTATGATCTTATCTCATCTCTTTTTATCATATCATTATTTCTCATCTCAATATCCAAATAATACAAATATAAATACTTTTCAATTTAAAATTTTTAAACTTTTTTCATGATCTAATATACAAAAGAAAATCTATTTTTTCTAATTTGAAAGTAAAAAATATATGGTAATAATGTTTTAACTTTATACTACTTTTATTCAAATTTTTTTTTCTCTCATTTTTTAAAATCTTATAATTATCTTAATTTAAATGATTTCAATATTACTATTCACAGAGCATCTCATCTCATCTCACTAGGTCATTCAGTATTTATTAATTAATTAATCAATATTCTTATGTAACCATAAGTAAAAATGTTTATTTATAATCAATTATTTATTACAAGAACAATCTCATTTTTATTGCAAATGATTCATCGCATATATATATATCTTTTGTAATTATTTAATCTCTCCATAACCATACTGAAGGAAAAGTGCATGTGAAGAGAGAACCAAAAAAAAAATAAAAGAAGAAGAAGAGCAGCAAAAGAATGCAATCATCAGAGTTTATTAGCAGGAGTCGTTTATGAGAGAAAATGCCAGTTACCCATATGGCCGGCCACATGGTTAAGTTTAGAAGATAAAGATTTTTCTTGTAAATATGGTAAAGTCATGCTTTTGATTTAAGGAGATCTTTTATACGAAACGCATTCCTTGATGATCACGCAGATTAATGATCATTGCATGATCATTCATGATCGATATATGGTGCCATGCCAGCTGAACAAATTGGATTGACATGATGTTATAAATAGCAGCTCATTTCTTGCATGTATAGTTTCCCAACGTTTCTTAAGAGTTAAGAAGTCAACACCAATCCAAGGGGCAGATATCCCTCGTATTCATAATTAACATGTCCCTCGTTATAATAATTTATTAATTTAATGCTACATCATGTTGGATGTAGAGTCGCAGACAGCATTTCTTTTGGGACACTCACGCATTGATCAGACCAACAATGAAAAAGGAGTTCGTGATCAAGTTTGATTAAGTTTCGGTCTGGATTTAAAGATGAATTTAATTTTTTTATAATTTATTTTTATATTTTTATAATTTTTTATATTAAATATAAATTTTAATATAGTTTTTTTAAATGTTAATATATTTTTAAAATTTTTAATTTAATTTTTTTTAATTTTAAAATAATAATATTATTATTATTAAAAAATAAATTAAATTTATTCCATCTTTAAATTTAAACGGGACTGAAAATGTCGCACCATACTCGATTATTATCGGCCGACCAGATACAAGATTTAATTTTGAGTTTGACACTTCGAAATAATGGCCGGAAAGTCGAGAATTGGAATTAATGTACTGTCTTGCATGCATGGCTGCTTCTGCCAATCTGGTATAGCCTAGCTAGGGTTGAGTCGTCCAGACCCATTAACGACGTCTTTTTGTTTTGTTTGTTTGTTATTTTTGTTGGTCTAGGAATTATATGGACGAGCCAAGTGCATGCTTTTTCCGTTGGCCGTTTTGGACTGACTCCCTACTGCTCACGACGGCCTAGTACATCAACGATATTTTGGATCCGTTTGAATTCGGAATTGATCAGTTGAGGATTGAGATAAATTTTAAAAATTAAATAAAATATTATTATTGTATTAAAATTTAAAAAAATTAAATTGAGATTGAAAAAAATTATATTAAAAATTATATTTTATATAAAAATTTTAAAAAATATAATAATAAATTTAAGATAAATTAAAACGAGATCAATTTATCAATTCAAACGAGATCTTGGTGGATCTTCGACTGGGTGTGACTTTTATCGGTTATTTCTAAGCTTATCTAATCTTTAACGTGAGAAGACATGATGATATCAAATATCAATATTGACCATGAGTGACAGTTAAGAGAATGTTAAAAGTTATAATAAACAAACACGTATATTCTTTTTTTTTTTTTTTACCTTTGGGCCATAAATTAGTATATTATAAATTACTTTGTGGAAGTACAATATCTTATACATATATAGATGTTTCCTTGTTTCTTATATATAATAAAAGCCTCACAAGTTATAGCGTAGTACGACGTAGTAAATATTGTACAATATTGCAAGCCATGAATGTACTAGAGACGTTGGTCAATAATAATTAGTGTCGGTTGTTGGGGTTGTACCTTTCATCCATTACTTTATCTCATTAGTACGGTTGAAATCATAAAAATTGGCCAACAACTCAAAATAAAAGAAATAATTATTTTCGATTTTTTAGTACTAGTTAAACTTTATTTGAGATTGTTTGGAACTCCAACGAAATTTTGACAGAGCTGTATGTATGTAGATAATAGATAAAATAAATAGAGATGGATATACAATTTTACGTAATTCGACAAATACCTACGTCTATGAGTATTTGAGGATAAAAATCTACTATGATGGAGATTTTTATAGTCTCTCATAGCTCACTGTACAGAAAAAAATATAGATAAATATTCAAATAAATTCACCAGTCGAAACTCTCGAAGAAAGCTGAAGAAACCGATGTCGTGGAAGATGAACCGTCTAAATCGTTTCAGAGAGAGCGTCATTTCTTTCATCTATTCGAGCCATTTTATAGCTAATTTTTGGTCTGCTTGGTTAGATATTTTACCTTGTGTATTGTCGGTCGACTTTCTCCCTTCAATTCCTGCACTCCATTTAATTATTGCACACCTATTTAATTCCTGCACTCTCCCCCTATCACCCATTCTTTCGTCCCCTAGCCATAAATGCGTGATTAGGCCTCTGACTATTTTTACCCCCTCCACAGTACTCCGAAAATTTTTAACAAAGATACTTAGGTGGAAATTTTTATGAAGCGCTCCTTTTCAATATTTCTTCTTCTTTGCTGCTTTTGTTTACCTCGCGAATTTTTACTACCAAGGGAGGTACTGGAAATTTACTTGTTGATATCCTATTTCTGGGTTCTGAGAAGATGTTGATTCCTCTTTCGAGCCGGAAGTAACAATCAATAGAGTGTCGGTACCTGCCAATATTTGAAACTTTTACAACGGTGATTCACTGAGCTCAGAGATGGCGGGTGGATTTTTGAGAGGGTTGTGAGTGGCCAGACAACCTCGCGAGCCTTCGAGCAGGATGTGGGTGATCTAACAACCCCGCGAACCATCGAGCGGGATGTGGGTGATCCGACAACCCCGCGAATCGTTGATGAGATTTCGCTGTGATGAGGTCGCAAAACCTATTCCTTCATCGCATGGGACTCCGCAGAAGGTGTTTTCGCGTGAGATCTGGTAGGAGTGCATCGTTTGGGACCCCGTGGGAGGTGTCATCACGTGAGACCCGGCGGGAGTGCATCACCTGGGACTCAGCGGGAGGTGTCATCGCGTGAGACCTGGTGGGAGTGCATCGCCTAGGACCCCACGGGAGGTGTCGTCGCCTGGGACCCGGCGAGACGCCGCTGTTGAGGCCATAAAAATCGGCCAACAGTTCAGGTAAGAGAAAGAATTATTTCCAACCAACTAGTGTAAGTTGGGCTTCATTTGAGGTCATTTGGGGCTCCCAGCGAGGTCCCGACGGAGCCGTACGTAAGTAGATAACAGATGAAATAAATAAATATGGACACACAATTTTACGTGGTTTGGCAAGTGCTTACATCCATGGGTATTTGAGAATGAAAATCCACTATAATGGAGATTTTTATAGTCTCTCATAGCTTACTGTACATGAAAAAATATAGAGGAATATTTAGATAAATTTGCCAGTCGAAACTCTCGGGGAAGGCTGAAGAAATCAATGTTAGGGAAGATGAACCGCCTAAATCGTTTCAGAGAGAGAGCATCATTTCTTTCATCTGTTCAAGCCCTTTTATAGCCAATTTTTGGTCTGCTTGGTCAGATATTTTACCTTGCGTGTTGTCGGTCGACTTCCTCCCTTCAATTCCTGCACTCCATTTAATTACTGCATACCTATTTAATTCCTATACTCCGCCCCCCACGTTTATCAGCCTACCTTTTAGTCTTATCACTCATCATTTTGTCTCTTAGCCATAAATGTTTAATTAGGTCTCTGACTATTTTTACCCCCTCCACAAGTACTGTTTCATGTGTGTATATATATATATATATATATCAATAAACTCAATAAAACAATATCTTGATTAAAATAATTTTAAATTACAAATCATATTATTCAACTATAATTCAGAAACCATTTTAAAATATTCCAAACGCCCAAACAAGATTAAATTATAGAGGAGATGATGATGTCAGTCCAAAAAACTAAACATTAAAAATAAAAAGACAGTTTAGTTGAATTAATGGGCTTTATATACAATTTTTAGTAAATGATTTAAATTATAATCTTGATCATGAGGTCATGAGTAGTAGTATTGGGATTCTTTTATTCTTTTTAACGTTTTCAATTCTGAGAAATGATATGAACAGTGATGGTCCATAGTATCGATGCTAATGATCAAGAAGTTTGGCATATATAGTTATCTTTTCCTAATTAATTAATTTACTACAAAAAAAAAAATCAAATATAACTAATTTCATGTATCTAAAAGGGCAGAAATAATCAAATTTAGTTATTTTTATTCTTTTAGATACATCAGATTGATTATATTTGACTATTTTTTTTATTGTAATTCTTTCTCGTCTAATAAACAAAATGGTTAACTTGGATCGATCTTTATCTATAATATAAATAATCTGATCGATGATCAGAGAACTAATTAATTAAAAAAAAGGGTTGGGTGTGCATGGGTAGAAAATGCCGTGCAAATGCACCCCTCGGCCTCCTCCTTAATTTATCACTATGATCAATCTCGAAGTGGAAGGTCAAACGTCTTATAAACACTTCTTGCTAGCCAATTACATTAAGAATTTAATATTTATTACTTCAATATTAAAAAATTGGGTGCCGATTTCTCTATGACGTATATACAAATTATGAGTCGTGCCATATTAATGCAATCATGTCGTCCTATTTTATTAGTTATTTTTATTTTTCTATTCAAACGTCGTGAGACTAATTGCTTTAATTTGATCTGTTGGTGTTGGCCGCTAGCTAGAGTACTCACGGATCGATCACGATCAATGTGGCTGGATCTATGTCTCTTTAGTTTAATACTTGATTTGATAGCCAACAAAGTGGTTGGACTTGGACGTACAAACGAAGCTAATTTGGGTGAAAACCATTAATGAACTCTAATATATTAATGATGCTTAATTAAGTTGAAATTGTAGCAACTTAAATAGTATTTAGTCATGACTTGGCCGGGAAGAAGCTGGAATATATTAAGTGTATATGATCTTACCGCTTACGTCGTTATGAATTGTGATCATGGCGTGCACAGTTGCCTTGCCTCGACGTTGGGTTTTACCGTTTACGTAGGATTACTCGATCTGCTGGTGCACGCGTGCATGCATGCATAGTGGACGTTATAAGTGTTTTTTTTTTTTTTTCATTTTTCGTCCCTTTTTGGCTGTGGATTTATATAAGTGAATCGCGTTTCGGTTTCATGCTTTTTTTTTACTCTACATGGAAATCGTATTATAAGAAAGAAAATCATGTTGAATTTATATCATCGCATGACTCTTAATGGCCGTTGGAAGTCAGATTAAGACACCCGTATAACCATTGAATACTGTTGAAGTGACTAATTCTTAAAAATTAAGAGGTGTTAAAAATAAAGAAATCGTTAGAGTTATTATTTTTATCTAGTACCAAGATACTTGATAATTAAAAAAACCCCTTATAAACAAAGAAATTTTCAAAATTATTATTTTTATCTAAGTATGGAAATGCACTCATTTCCACCAAAAAGTTCTCTTTTAGTCCAAAATATCAATACGTACAATTATAACAAGTTATTATTGAAATTTTTGCGAAAACATATATTTTTAATTTTAAAGAAAGGGTTCAAAAGCATATTTATTCTGATTCAGAGAGAGAAATGTATACCATGCACCACTAATGTATACCATGCACCAGAATTTACATATAATAATGCGCATTCTCTTACCAAAATCAAATCATTTATGAATGTTATCAGGAGGCTCGCACCGCTATTTAATTCTAGGCAAAATTCGTGAAAGAGTTAGAATATGTGTGATAATACAATCAACATCTTATTTAGGTAAAAACATGTTCAAAGATTTTAGAAGGGTCAAAGAGTTTTATGTGACATGTGAACAAATTAATACAAAGATTTGCAATATATACATATACAAATTAAGACTTCTATCTTATTCGCGGCATGCAGCATGCTTTCACACTAGCCTTACATGCCTGGTTTGTATATACGTCTTAGACTCTTAGCTCCGTTTGTATTCAGAATTGATCATCTCAACTCATTTTAAATTTATCATTATATTTTTTTAAATTTTCACATAAAATATAATAAATAATTAAACTTTTTCAATTTCTAGTTTTACTTTTTCAAATCCCAAAATAATAATATTAATAATATTAAAAAATAATATTTCAATAATATCTTATTCAATTTTTAAAATTCATCTCAACTCATCTAATCTCATCTCATCTCTAAATTCAAACAGAGCCTTAATAATTTGAAATATCCATATATAAAAAAAGGGCAAAAAAACCCACAAAATGGAGCTTGATTGCAAAACAATATTTCTAATTTGAGAAGACAGAAGTACCTTACAATCGATCGAACTTCGAATTATCTGCTGAAAGGAAATGATCCAAATGAATATAATACCAATATCAGCAATTTGACTTGAGTAGTACTATGTCACAGACAGCAAATTTCTCAGAAATATAGTAAATGTGCCTCCTCTATTTATATGATGAGTAATGCTACTCTTACTTGTTGAGAGTTTTTTTTTTATTATTATACATTTTTTAAACATTTTTTAATGATTATAAAAAATATAAAAAAATATAAAAAATATAAAAAAAATCAAAATATTATAAAACTATATAATTCTAATTATTATGTAAAAAATATATATATTTTTGTTCTTTCGATCGCTACAAAGGGGGCTTGTTTGAGGAATTATTATGGTCAAAAAAGCCTAAAATCTAGGCACACCCACTGTTTCCCACGTTTGCGGCTATTTTGGCCTAAAATATTTAGCAAAAAACATATTTATACACCAAACTCGAGATGTCTCGACTCCTCTATGCTCCAAAAGGCCATTTCTTGTTAATTTGAAGCCATTTTTCAACCCTTCACGTCCTATGTTGGAAAGCTTATTTCAGAAAGACGTTCTGCTCTCTCCAAAATTCAACGGAATTATTGAGTGCAGCACGTGGGGAGATCGATAATAATAATAATATTTCAAATACATATATGACCAATAAAAGCTGACACCTTCATGAAAGTAGTCTTGATAAGCTTTCGAAAGGTATCTCATTTTACTCCCACTTTCAGATTTCTTGCACGAATAAAGTCGTCTGTATCTATAGTTAGCTTTTTTGGAAAAGAGGCATCTTTGGACTTCTTTACATTGGCATGCATTCCCCCCACTTTAGGATTTGTCAATTTTTATGACTTGTCTACATTAAAGCTCCGTTTTTTTTATATAAGAAATAAAGGATCCAAACCATAACATCGCTTGGAAAGCGTTTATAGAATCGAAAGCAAATATTTTTAACCTTTTTGCTTTCGTTCCTTTCCTATCTCATGATCATCTCATCTGTTATCTGCCCAAAATGCAAACAACCATGAACCAACCAAGGTTTGTGAATTGTGATACCTCTTGGTGCACATTAGCAAACAGAACAGAATAATAAAATATGTTTACTTTATGTTGCATACATCGCAATCCAGCCGCCACGTGTGTGTCAATGAAACGCCACGTCATGGTGATGATTTTTTTGCTTCAGAATTCTATGAAGATAATAGGGTCACCAATCCTGACACAACCATGATTTATCTGAGAGATCCGTATTCACAACTAACCAACTAAAGCTTGATTCTAAAACATCTCAGTTTTTCCAAGTTTCATCCTTTTTTTTCTTTCTGCATCTCAACATGTAATGTAACGGTTGGATATAAGAATTGACGAGGACAATTACTAACTTGTTACCAGTGGGGGACCCATTTGAAAAATACATTAACATAAATGAATAGCAACAGCCAACAGAGATCCTCAAATACACAGAGAGAGAGAGCGCTCTCAAAAATCAGATATCGTTAATGAGCTGCTCTGTTCTGTTCTGCTCTGGGATTTTCAGAATCTGCCGTAGGCCCGTAGGAGGAGCATTATACATCTCGGAGAGTTTCAGATATTCTTTGTCTTCTCTCTCTTGCCGTCCTTTTCTCCGGCTAATCCATTCGTAGGACCTAACAGGCACCATCTCGCTCCGACGATTACAAACTGGGGGTTTGACTTTGCGTGACAGTGCTCAGTTTCTCCGACATCAATGTCAGTTCGAGAAGATGGTTCGATTTTATTAACGAGATGTTGAGAGTCAAATCCTCACCTTAAAAAAAGGGATTCTTTCTGTTATATCGCGGAAGTCGAGGCAGTCTGGGAGATTCTCTACGGATCATACGCGTTGAAGACATTATTGGGCGAAAAGTGTTCGTTTTTGGAGTGGCGGAAAGTATTTCCTTCCTTTTTTTTTAAGGAGGTCAAAATGATTTTCCGGGATAGCGGATGGAAAAGGAGAGAGGGATATGGATGCGAGATTATATGCGAAAACTAAGGACAGAATTCCATTAATTAGTGTACCGTTTGTTGCTCATCTCTCTTTCATGAACTAGAGTTAATTGCAGAGAGGGTTCACCTTCCACTCCTTTCCCAAGTTGTGAGTTGACCTTTCCTAGATCAAACTAAATAAGCTCTGCTGGTTACATACGTGGATACTCTTTGTTCCCCTTCTTCTCGCAATCTTCGGCTTTAATATATTATCCAGTTTAATTAAACCATGGAATGCCACTTTCTCGGCTCTCTACCACCTAAGATCTCTCTCTCTCTCTCTCTCTCTCTCTGCGATCTGAGAGAACTACTTAGTCCTCACATAGCGTCTTTGTTTGTCCCTGATTTGTTGCCTTGATGGTATTATTTTGTTTTTTCCCCTGATTTTAAAGCTGTCTTGTTTCTGGGTGCAGTGACAAATTTAGGAAGTTTGTCTTTTCAGATGTGATAAAAGAGAGGGTTTGTTCGATTGTTCCTCAAAGCGCCGATCGTAAAGGTATCCAATTTCATTTTATATTTCTTGTTCCTAATTGTTTGACCATTTTTTTTTTCAGTTCTTTTGGGTCTGTGTTTTGAGTGGGATCCGATTCAGATCTCTGATATTCTGCCATTTTGGTTTTTCTTGTTTTTTCACATGGAATTGAAGTGAAAGTCCATCTGGGATCTCACTGTTAGCTTTTGGATGTCTTCTCTGTTTTTGTTTATTATAATAGCTTGTATTCGTCAAAGCTAACAGACAAAACGAAGGTAGGAATTTCGTTAAACGAAGTCCAAACGCGCATTTATTTATTTACTTCGAATTGGTTTATGATTTTGCTTTCTAAAAGTTTCAACTTTTTCTCGTCTTTTAGTATATTGAGAACAGGCTGCAGATTCCACAGAATCGGTCGAAAGTTTGCCCTTTTCGTCCATACGAAACGGAAAATTATTAAAAAAAATGAAAACCGTTTAGCGACACTCATGAAAGTTCTTTTTCTTTCTTACACTTCTAGATTAACATCCTTAATATGGCAAAAGGCAATATAGGAACCTATGATTTCTTCTTTTCGTTTAAGGTTTATCTTTTCTCTTTCATAATGTGACGTAGCAGTAACCCATTGTTTTGTTGCCCGAAGTTCTAGAAGAGTCATGTTATTATTGCTGTTCTGTTTCTGACCCTTTGTTTTATATTCTTGGAATTATCTTACTGTTGGATTGCTTCTATTCTACTATTCTCCACTTGCCGAGACTACTTTAATCAGTTGATTTAGAGCACATGGAAACAATATTTGGTTGTAGTTTGTTAAGTTGCAGTAAATCAGTGAGGTCTTGGTGAACATTTTGTCAATTAGTTTCTTTATTTTTTCAGTTTTTTAATGAACAAGGTTTTCTTAATCAGTTTGGCTTGCATTTTGATGTGCAGGGTGGTTTGGTGGCTTTCGCCTATCCGAATTGTTGTAAGCTCAAAATCTCACGCAGAATTGCTTCAGAATTTTCAACCGTCTTTCCTAGTACCTGTAAACATGAAACTTGGTAATAACATAGCTTTCTGTCTCTTTTAATTCTGTTCTTTTATGTAACTCCTGCATCTGGTGTATTCTTTTTCTGATGCAGGATTATTCTTTTTATTGTCTCAGCTAAAGGGTAGCATAAACAAGTTTGGTGTAGGCTTGGAAGTGTGTTTCTTTAGTGCAACTTTTATTTTAAAAAAAAAAAAATTAGTAGAGAATTAATAATCCTTAGCATGGCCATAAGACTAGTTCTGTCTGATATATCAGTTGTTAGGCTAAGGCCCCTGTGGGCTTACTTTTCTATTTTCAGTTATTAGTCTTTCAAAAATCTCATCTACCAACTACATTTTCAAACTACCAATAGTTACCAAATTCATACTTTATGCGTTTGAGTTGTTCAGTTTGAAACAAGGCCTGAGTGATAGATAGATCTTCCTGGTTTCATTTTTCACTAGCATTCCAAATTTTAATTTACGTGCAGATAGTGAACCAGTGTTCTGCCATTCAACTCTTGGCCATAAGCCTGATTCTAAACCTTTTGACTACAATGACACTGCTCTGGATTCTGCTATGAAGTCTCAAAACCAAATCATAACAGAAAGTCAGAGGCTCTTGTGTGACTTAAAGGGCGATGAGAAGGATGCAGTGCCATTCCCGAATGCTACAAATGACAGAGATGGTTGGACTGCCATAAAGTTTGATTGTTCTATGGGCATGGATGATATGAACGATGAAAATAAAGACGAGGTCAAAGATTTTGTTGCATCACATAATCAATCTTCCCAAAAAAAAACAGACTCATTTGACAAGGACTTGCATTTTGTTATGGACAAAGGTGTTATGGAATGTGAACTACCAGAGTTGACAGTTTGCTACAAAGAGAGTACTTACCATGTTGTCAAAGACATCTGCGTTGATGAAGGCGTGCCTTCCTGCAAGAAGATCCTGTTTGAGAGCGGTAGAGATAAGAAAACTGTGTGCATTGTTCTGGCGCCTGATAAGGATCAAGACAGAGAATTGGCAAGAGAAAAAGAAGATACTGATATTTCTGGTCCAGATGGATTGAATTTTTCAGCAGAAAATGATTCTAACAAGGATTCTGCTAATCAATATGATTCCAAGGACTCGATGCAGACAGGGGAAGATGCCACTGATAATACTCTGACTGATGCCTCTGGAAAGATGTTTTTCCCTGGAAATATGCTTCCAATGATAGCGAGCAGCATCCGTGCTTCCCAATTTGATTGTTTGAACAATGTCAGCAATAAAGTTGAACAACAGCCCTTTCAGGTATGCACCTCTTAGTCAAAATCATAGTGTGATCTAATAAATCATCTTATAATTAATGGTTGATTCAAAAATTTCCATCATTGCATGGGATCCACTATCTTGGCAGGGTTTTTCATGCTATTGTGTTAGTGAAAAATAGTTTCCCGTTTGTTTTTTCAACTGGGAACCATCCCACTTACATGAGACTATTACTGGAGTTTGAGTTTTTCAGGGGCATAGAATGGTTTTCATAAATACCGTACATCTAGCAATCTCTTCTCAGGAAAAAAAAATTATTTTAATGATCAGAAGGTGACTGGTTGAAGCTCCATTTGTTGAGTCTCCAACTATAGCAATGCAAATTGTTCATGGTAATGGTCACATGGCAATGTGGGTAGCACTAGAACGACCTTTGGCTGGAAGTTTGGTATTGGGTGAAATCATGTTTATGCTTGAGAAGGGTTTGGTATTTGAGGATAAATTGTAGATTTCAATGGTTTAAATGCAGGTCTATGGTGAAAGACCAACTTTGGATTGTCCTGCATTGATCTCTTCAGTTGAAGAATCAAACAAAAGCAGTGGGACTAAGGTATTGGCAAGCTCAACTTTGATTCATGCAGTGAAGGATTTAAACATTAGGAGTGTGGATCCAAAGAACGCAGGCCCAGATTTTGTTTCTTCAGCTGAAGAATCAAACAATAGCACTGGGGATCAAATGTTGGCAAGCCCTACTCTTGTTCCTGCCACTGAATTATCAAACAGTAGTAATACTGTCAATGAGTTATTTTACAATAGCAAGGTGGAAAGTGGTAGCATCACTTTCGATTTTGACTCTTCAGAACCTTCAGCTAGTGGCAAACGTCTTGAAAATGGCGACAGTGAATGTCATGAAACTCAAAAGACGTCAAAGGTTGAAAACGGCTTTTCTGATGCTCACACAGTTTCAAGGCGACATCAACATGCTCTAGGAGAGACAAGTTTTTCTGCAGTAGGTCGTGGAGAGGAAAGTTTCTCTGCAGTGAGTACTCTATCGAGTATTATAAATTACTCTGGTCCAATGGGATATTCTGGTAGTATCTCTCTTCGGTCAGATAGCAGCACAACCAGCACGCGATCCTTTGCCTTTCCCGTGTAATTTACCGCAAACTTATTCCTTTTCCTGTCTTTATATATCCAAGTTTGTCACTGATATATGCAAATTTGTTGATCATGTCTACAGATTACAGTCTGAATGGAATAGCAGTCCAGTTAGAATGGCAAAAGCTGACCGGAGGCATTTTCGGAAGCATAGATGTTGGAGGCAGGGCCTTCTTTGCTGTAAATTCTGAATGAATCTTTTCTATGCATAGGCTTAGGATCTGATTTTTACTTCACAAAAAAAAAAAATTAATTTATTGAATATGAAAAATATATACATCCTTTTCTCTCTTGTGGTGTCTACATGTGAAGCAAGTCTTAAACTTCATGCAGGCAAGTTGAGGTTTAGCAAAATCTTATAATTTGCTGCTTATCTGCACCTATATACAGTTTCTCCATGTAGAAGAAGCAAGTCTTAATTTTTATTTTTTGTTTCCTAATGCTTGTACTCAATCCAAGCATTTCGTCTATCAACAAACTTGAGTTCGATTTCCAGCGATCAAACATATGTTTGCATACCAAAAAAGAAAGTAGCTCGTATTAATATCAACTCTCTGATATTAAAAAGAGAAAATGTTCTATATATAATTGTTCCGAAAAAGGCATCCTTAGTGAGGATCAATTTATCATTTTGTAAAACAGGGTGGACTGAAGGATTAATTGTCAAAATCCAACCGGTCTTTCTACTTCGAAATTGAATTCGATGGGATAAATTTTCCATGTTTATATGCATAGATAGCTATTGTGGCCAACCTTTTCCAAAACTATCATGGGAATGGAATGGAGGGCCTATGAAATCATCTTTATTGGACTGTTCATTAATGGACAGACTAATCTTTGAAACGTTTTCCATGTACTATTTTAGCCACGTAGCTTGTAAAAACAAGAATACATATAGTTTCCCAAGAACTAATCAAATAGCACCATGTCTCCATACTGATTGAAAGCATTTGGATTTCCTTTTTTTTATTTAAGACCACGTTGGGATAATGAAGATACTTGAGATATTCTCACATAGTCACATATGCTCGTACCGATGAGGATACTCGAATATCTAAGCAGATTTGAATGTATTTGAAGATACTTCCGTCAAAAGTCATGAGTATGCACTATTTACATGAAACGACTATACCGAATAACATCCCCCACCAACCATTTCTCTCTTGGCCCCTTTTCTCGACAAGCCCCTCTTCACCCGAGCCTTCCTCGTTCTTCTCTTTCTTCTCCAATTACCTTTCTCTCATTTCAATCCACGCATGGTGGAATTCCCCCACAGTAAAAGTTGAATCTTTGGGCTGCACGATTGTACACTGACCTCTCTCTCCCTCTCCTTATTACTCTACATCAAACTACTATTCACTCTCCCTCTTGCTTGATGTCTGCATCAACAGCTTCTTTTTTTTTTTTTTTATCTCCTAATATGTTCTCGTCAGCCTCTCCTCAGGGTTGCTTCCTATTGTTGCTACCATTATCGGCATTGGAAATATAGGCCATATTTGGGTAATGAAGATACCTAAGGTATTCTTACATATACTCGTACGGATGAGAATACTCAAATATCTGAACGCATTCAAATGCATTTGAAGATACTTCTGTGAGAGACCATGGACATGCATTGTTCACATGAAATGACTATACTAAATAAAGTCCCCCACCAACCCTTTCTTGCTCGGCCCCTTTTTTTGGCAAGTCCTCTTCACTCGAGCCTTTATCATTTTTTCTCTTTCTTCCCCAACTAGTTTTCTCCCAACTCAGTCCATGCAGCCCATGCATGGTGGAATCCTCCCACAATGAAAGTTGAACCCCTCTACTACACCATCGTACACTGACCTCTCTCCCTCCCCCTATTTCCCTGCATCAAACTAATCATATTCACACTACCTCTCTCTTGATGTCTGCATTAATAGTTTTTTTTATCTCCCACTGTGTCCCCGTTGGCCTATCCTTAAGGCCACGTTCTATCGCTGCTACCATTGTTGGCTTTGGAAATATAAGCCACAATTGGGTCATGAAGATACCTGAGGTATTCTCACATGTGCTTGTATGGATGAGAATACTCAAACATCTAAACACATTTGAATGTGTTTGAAGACACTTATGTTAGAGATCATGTGCATGCACAATTCACATGAAATGACTACACCGAATAAAGTCTCTTGCCTACCCTTTCTTTAGCCCATCATTCACTTGATCCTCTCTCGTTCTTCATATTCTTCCATCTCAGTCCAAGCAGTCCACACATGGTGGAATCTCCCTACAGTGAAAGCTGAACCACTGGTTGCGCGATCGTACACTGACCCTCTCTCCTTCTCCCTATTTCTCTACATCGAACTGATATTCACTCTTCATCTTTCTCGATGTCTACATCAATGGCTATTTTTTGTATTGTATCCCCGCCGGCCTCTACTTAAGGCCGCGTCCTATCGGTTCTATCATTGTCGGCTTTGGAAATATAGGCCAGCTTTGGGTAATGAAGATACTTGAGGTATTCCCCAATATGCTCATACGGATGAGGATACTTGAACATTCAAATGTATTCGAATGTATCTGAAGACACTTCCTTAAGAGAACATGGGCACGGACTCTTCACATGAAAAGATTAAACCAAGTAAAGTCCCCTGCCAACTCTTTCTTTCTCGGCCCCTTTTATCGACAAACCCCCCATTCACCCAAGTCTTTCTCATTCTTTTATTTCTTCCCCAACTACCTTTCTCCCATCTCAATCCAAGCAGTCCATGCATGGTGGAATCGCCCCCAAAGTGAAAGTTGAACCTCTAGGCTACACGATCGTACACTAACCTATCTCTCTCTCTCTCTCCTTACTTCTCTGCATTGAACTAATATTCACTCTCCCTCTCCTTTGATCTCTGCATCAACGACTATATTTTGATTTCCTATTGTGTTCCGATCAGTCTCTCCTCAAAGCCATGTCATATCACTGCTATTGTTATCATCTTTTGATTTATATACCACATTTGGGTAATGAATATATTTGAAATATTCTCACATATGTTGGTACGACTGAGGATACTCGAATATCCAAACGAATTTAAATGTGTTTGGAGACACTTCCATCGGAGATCATGTGCACGTTTGGAGATCATGACAGCTTCAACTTTCCTTCTTGCATATTTGGTTTTATTAGGAAAATCACTTTTGCCATTTAGCCTGAAGTGCTTGAACTGTATAAGAGTTGTCAGACCCTTTATAGTTTTAACTAAGTGACGCCAGACAGAATAATGATTATTCTACAGACTAGTTTCTACAGATGAATTCACAGGAAGAACACAAGAAATTCGCCCAAAATAAAGAGAATACGTCTCTGAGAAAAAAAACTGAATATTATCAAATCAAAGAATGTCGAAAATCAGTCCACAAGCCGGACTGTATAGCTAAAATTCGTCTGTAACCGAATTTTACCAAAAATGACAAAATCCCGAAAATAACGTAAGATTGAAATTCAAAATCAAATAAGCAATCTACGAAAAATCTGGAATAAATCGGATTTAAAATAACTTCCTAACAAACATACGAAATATTACCAAAAATAGTAAAAAATAACTAAAAATGACAATTCGGAAGGGTAGACAGCGGAATTTGAGGTAAAAAAAAAGGGTACATGGAGCATGGCTCCATGTGTACAGCGTGCGGTCAAAAAGAGCTTTCCGAATTAGGGTCTTATGCACGATTTTGACACCCGTAGCCAAAGTTATGACCAAAAGACTTAAACGCACAAAAAACTCCCCCAATTAGAAAGAGATCACGATCACTTCCGGCCTTTACGCTGATCTGCCAATTCATGGTACCTCAGCGCCATCAACGTGCAATCAGACAGCTCAGCATCATCTGTCTCGGATTCCCCTACATCAGTCGCCCCGGGTTGGAAAGAACTCGTCCTCGAGTTCAGAGTAGTGTCATCAGAATCCACAAAACAAAGGCTCATGTGCTTCACATTAAACACATCAGAAGTCTTTAAATGACTAGGAATGCGCAACCTGTAAGCATTATCATTGATCTTCTGCAAGACCTCACAAGGTCCAATCTTCCGGTCCTTAAGCTTACTATACTCGCCAACAGGAAAACGATCACGAGTTAATACAACCCAAACAAAATCACCAACATCAAAAAGTACTTGGCGACGATGACTGTCAACCCGAGTCTTATACTTGGTATTGCTCCTATGAATAGCCTGTTTCACCTGCTCATGGATGCTCCGAAAATGCTCTGCCATCTCATCTGCTTTAGTACTAAAACGTCCTATACGTGGAATAGGGGCTAAGTCAAGTACCTCGGATGGGTTCTGACCATAGACAATCTCAAATGAGCTTAAGCCTGTGGTTCTATTTTTCGATTTGTTATAGGCAAATTCCGCCTGAGGTAAAGCCAAATCCCACTGCTTGGGCTTAGTTCTTACCAAACACCTCAACAGGTTGCCTAAACTCCGGTTCACCACCTCGGTCTGACCATCCGTCTGAGGGTGGTAGACGTTGCTAAAATTCAACTGTATCCCCAATTTCCCCCATAGACTCTTCCAAAAATGACTGATGAACTTGGAATCACGATCGAAAGTGATAGTCCGAGGAACACCATGTAAGCGCACTATCTCCTTGAAGTAAAGATCGACAATCCGAATAGCATCCATAGTCTTCCTGCAAGCTACAAAATGGGCTATGTTGGAAAATTTGTCAACCACAACGAGGATAGAATCTGAGGCCCGTTGGGTGCGGGGTAAGCCCAATACAAAATCCATGCTGACATCTAACCAAGGCGCTTCAGGAACAAGTAAGGGAGTGTACAGGCCCGCATTGGTGAGAACTTCTTTAGACCGCTGACACACATAACAACAGTTCACATAATAAGCCACATCACTGGTCAACTTAAGCCAATAAAAGTCAAAAGAGATAAGGGCCAGTGTCTTGTCTCGACCAAAGTGTCCTTCATTATGAAGTTCACTTATAATTTGTTGTCTCAATAAACAATCTGGAATGCACAACTGTAATCCACGAAACAGATAACCATTATACAAAATAAAATCATGACGGTGACCATCAGTTACTTCCTGAAATATCCTTCCAAATGAAGGATCAGCTGCATACATATCTGTGAAAGCTTCAAAGCCTGCAACTATGGTACTCATGGTGGTGAGAAGTGAAGTACGACGGCTTAGGGCATTTGCGACACTGTTCAGGTCCCGGCTTGATGCCTCAACGTAAATGTAAACTCCTGTAAATACGCCACCCACTTGGCATTTCGTCTACTCAGCTTGTGTTGGCCATTGATATACTTCAGGGCCTTGTGATCAGTGAACAAGATGAACTCCCTCCGTACTAAGTAATGACGCCAATGCTTCAGGGACTGAACTATGGCATAAAACTCAAGGTCATAGGTGGAATAATTTTTCTTTGAGCCCGATAGCTTTTCGCTGAAAAAAGCAACCGGACGCCCTGACTGACTCAGAACACCACCAATGCCAACACCAGATGCATCACAATTTACCTCGAACACTTTGTCAAAATCAGGAAGTGCCAAAACTGGTGCCTCAATCATATTCTGCTTGACCAGTTGAAAACTAGTCTCTGCCTCCTCAGACCACTTGAAATCACGTCCTTTGAGGCACTCTGTGATAGGAGCAATCAGAGTCCTAAAATTTCTGATGAACCGTCTGTAGAAGGATGCCAATCCATGGAAACTTCTGACATCATGCAAGGTCTTTGGTTTGGGCCACTCCAAGATTGCGTCTATCTTTGACTAATCTGCATGAACACCATCAATAGACACCACAAAACCAAGAAAAGTTACAGAAGTAGTGAAAAAAGAACATTTCTTCTGATTGACAAATAGGCGCTCCGTTTTCAGCATCTCAAAAATAGCACGGAGGTGGTCAAAGTGTGAGGCCCATGTTGAACTATAAATGAGAATATCGTCGAAGTAAACCACAATGAATCTCCCCATAAAAGGCCGCAAGATCTTATGCATAAATCTCATAAATGTGTTGGGTGCATTGGACAGCCTAAAAGACATGACCATCCACTTATATAACCCGTGTTGCGTCTTAAACGCTGTCTTCCACTCATCTCCAGGCCTTATTCTGATCTGGTGGTATCCGCTTTTAAAGACAATTTTTGAGAAGACCTTAGAATCGGACAGTTGATCCAACATATCATCCAGGTGGGAAATTGGAAACCTGTATTTCACAGTAATTTTGTTGATTGCTCGATTGTCAACACACATACGCCAAGAACCATCTTTCTTTGGCACGAGCAGTGCAAAGACTGCACATGGGCTCATACTCTCACAAATATAACCCCTCTCCAATAACTCCACCACCTGTCGCTGCAACTTTTCAGCCTCCTTGGGACTGAGGCGGTACTCTGGTCGGTTAGGTAAACTCGACCCTAGAACGAGGTCAATTTGATGCTGAATATCTCTCATAGGCGGTAGCCCAGAAGGGAGATCCTCTGGCATCAGGTCAGCGAGCTCTGCCAACAATTGCTGCACCTCTATTGGAAATCAAAGTCTACGGCTACTGCACTATTCTCGCAAGGTAGTAGAGCATAGACCACGTCCCCATGCTCAATCTCATCTAAAAACCTGGACATAGAAAGCAAGTTAGTATTTTTGGCTACCGGGGTAGGAGTGGATCCTTCCCGCCGGGGCGCCAACACAATCTTTTTTCTCTTGATGTTAAGGGAATAAGTATTTTTCCGTCTATCATGAAAGACACTGCGATCATACTGCCAAGGTCGACCCAACAATACATGACACGCATCCATAGATACAACATCACACCAGGCATTATCGAAATATTTTCTGCCAATTGAAAAAGACACAAGGCATCGCCTATCTACTGTTACCTCACTGCCTTTATTCAACCATGACAACTTGTATGGCTTAGGATGACAGTCTGTCTTCAACTGCAACTTCTGAACAGCTTCCTCGGATACTACATTCTCGCAACTGTCGCTGTCAATGATCATTTTGCAGACTTTATCTACAACTGTGCAGGTTGTGTGAAAAATATTGGTTCTCAACCAATCATCCCCTGAATCGCCCTTGGGAGTCAGTAGACTCTTGTGAACGACCAGAGTCTCATGGCCATCTCCATGCAGCACATCGTCAACTTCATCATCGTCATACACGGGCTCGCCAATCTCCTCAGGCTTGGCTACTACGTCCTCCTCGATCAACAAATTTTTGCCTTTTTGATTAGCAGGCTTCCTGCAATCAGTCGCTTTGTGCTCCTGTTCCCCACAACGAAAACATCTAGTAGTAGGGTTAGAATTACTCTGTGGTGGCTGCTGGACAGGACGGGAATCCTGAGGGCAAACTGGCCGACTGTTTTGATCGTTTCTGATCACTGGCCTCCTGTTTTGCTTTTTTCAACAGCAAGTGCACGCTGATATGCCTCCGAAACAGTCCACAACGAGTGAAGGTTGATGACGTCTTGCAAGGATTGGCGCAAACCCCCCAAATATCGCGCCACCAACTGCTCCTCCGTCTGAGATAAATCGTTCCGTGCGACCAACTGGTAAAATTCTTCTGTGTAATTATCGACTGATCTCGCGCCCTGCCTCAACGCATGAAGTCGCTGAAACAAAGTTTGAGTGTAGCCGAAGGGAAGGAAGTGACCCTTCATCTTCTTCTTCATTTTCTCCCAATCAGTGATCTTGGCCTTGCCCTACCTGTCTAGTGAGCGTCGCAACTGCTCCCACCACGCAGATGCTCTGCCTTTGAGTTTGATGGCGACCAGTTTCACTTTCACACGATCAGGGACTTCTTTGTAATAAAAAATACGCTCCACTTCATTCATCCAATCAATGAATCCCTCGGCCTGTAACATACCAGAAAACTCTAGTAGATCGACTCGAAAACTGAGGTCTCCATGACGCTCCTCTCGACCACGATGCTCTCGGAATAGAGCACGATTGTGATATGGGTTTTCGAAAGTGGACTCAGAATCATGATCAGAGGCCTCATGATCCTCGAAATTGTGCGCCGCCAGACGCTGGGTTAACTCTGCAACTTGCCTCTGCAAATCCTCAATTATCGCATCCTGAACGCTACGATCACGGTGCTGGGCTTCCTCCTTTGGACCCTGACCACGACGACCGCGACCACGACCACCAGCCATTGAAACTGATGAAATTTCACTCCAGGAATATGTTGAAGCTCTGATACCAACTGATGCCAAACAGAATAGCGATTATTCTGTAGGTTAGTTTCTACAGATGAATTCACAGGGAAGAACACAAGAAATTCGCCCAAAATGCAGAGAATACGTCTCTGAGAAAAAAAAACCGAATATTATCAAATCAAAAAATGTCGAAAATCAGTCCACAAGCCGGACTGTATAGCTAAAATTCGTCTGTAACCGAATTTTACTAAAAATGGCAAAATCTCGAAAATAACGTAAAATTGAAATTCAAAATCAAATAATCAATCTGTAAAAAATCTGGAATAAATCAGATTTAAAATAACTTCCTAACAAACATACGAAATATTACCAAAAATAGTAAAAAATAACTAAAAATGACAATTCGGAAGGGTAAACAGCAAAATTTGAGGTCGAAAAAAAGGGCACATGGAGCATAGTTCCATGTGTACCGCGTGCGGTCAAAAAGAGCTTTCCGAATTGGGGTCTTATGCGCGATTCTGACACCCGTAGCCAAAGTTATGACCAAAAGACTGAAACGCACTAAAAACTCCCCCAATTAAAAAGAGATCACGATCACTTCCGGCCTTTATGCTGATTTGACAATTCATGGTACCTCAGCGCCATTAACGTGTAATCAGATAGCTCAGCATCATCTGTCTCGAATTTCCCTGCATCACTAAGACCCATCATTATTGTTAGTGGCTGAATAGCAATTTCCACTAACCAAGGCCAAAAAAACCTTCTCTATACGACACAAAACGCTGTCGTCGAATATCCGCTTTCCATTAATATGCAGATATTTTTTTTATCTTTTGAGTCCATTAATATGCAGAATTCAACGAGCCACAAGTAAAGAATCAAGCAGATTCAGACAGTCTCAGGCGTATGAGAGCCATGGAAGACATATGGAAGAGAGCCAAGATCTTCGCAGAAGAAGCGGCGAAGAGATCCCAGACTATCACCAACTCCGTCTCCATCTCCGACCTGGTCTCCGAGACCACCAAGAAATCCAAGGAGCTCGCTGCCGAGGCCTCCAAGAAGGCCGATCAGATCAAGACTGCCGCGCTCAAGCAGGCCGATCAGATCCAGATCAAATCCCTCTCACTCTCCCTACCCGACATCATCCCCTCTCAGCTCCCCTCGCTCTCCGTCGCCAGTTCATCAGCCCCCGCCGCGTACTCCCAGTCGGAGCTCCAAAAGCTCGGGGTCACCGACGATCTACGTGAGTTCGTTAAAGGACTCACCGCTATTACGTTCCGGAATTTCCCAATGCAAGGTAATCCGTGAATTCCATTTTTATTTTGTACTTTTCTTTCTTTTCGTTTGGATTTCGTCTGGGGGGTTTCATTTCGTAATCCTTGAATTGGTTGGAATTGGTGTTGAAGATGTAGAAGAAGCAGAGGCGTCTGATGTAGCTACGACAGCTTCGAACGTGAGGAAGGATCTGTCGGAGTGGCAGGAGAAGCATGCCAATGTGGTTCTCACTACTGTCAAGGTGAATTATATGGTCAAGAATTGCGTGGTTATTTGTTCTTGGTTTTCAGATTGACAATTGGCTTTTGGGTTTCCAAGTACTTCTAATTTGAGCAGACATTTCTTTGCGCATTTTTCTGTGGATTTTCGATACTGATCTGAGTTGTTGTGGGATGCTGATACTTGGCAAAGAATACGGGGAAGATATTTTAACTACTTTCTAACGTTTTTCATTGCTTAACTCAAATTTTGCGTTATTAGTTTCGTACTTGATATTTTTTTCTTTCGGTTTTCTTTGTTTTGAATTCCATTTTGATTGTTTATAGTAAACATATGTAAGAATATTAATTTTGAATGTACTATTAAATTTCACGTGACGGGCGTGCACGTTATGTGTCTCTGGAAAAGAATACGAGGAATCTGTTACCATTTCTCTACGTTCTCCGTAATCCTTTGAGATGGTCAATGGGTCATTATCATGCATGCTGTTCGCGTTAGAACTTGTCCTTCTGTTTGGAAAAAGGAAATCCATGAACCTGTTCTTCTGAGGCTCAATGCCTATAGATGCCTAGAGAGGGGAGGCAAATCTGGTTTTGTGACTATTACTTTGATATAACATTGGTGGCCCCTATGGATAAATTTTTCATTAAAAATAAGAATAAAACGACAGTATGTTAGTCTTAGATGAAGCAGACATCCATCAGACATTTGATCGTGAAATCATGGATATCTTGGTATCACATTGTTACTTTTATTTTTCTTGTCCTTTGACTTGAAGTTTTACTTCTTCAAAAAAATGCTAAAATTGTATTGAGACAGATGTCTGTTATTTTGAATGGTTTTTTCGTAAGGGATTTGTTGTCCTAAAGTTTAGCACCGAGTTTTCTGCTGGCTAGTGGATGCCACGTAGTATGTATTGTAAAAGCGGACCTTGTAGAGCTGTTGTAATAAATTTTCTTTTACAGGAAATTTCAAGATTAAGATATGAATTATGCCCGCGTGTTATGAGAGAAAGAAGATTCTGGAGAATATATTTCACACTTGTGAGCAGCCATGTGGCTCCGTAAGTAGCAGCTTATTTTAGTGAAAGTACTATTTTTAGGGACTCTTGTGAGATTTTACATTTTTCATTGGCTCTGTTGAGATCCCACATTTGTTATAAATTTGTTAATGTTGCCATGGGTGCTGAGATATAATGTTAACCCGTGGAAATGTTTTTATTTAGCACACATTGATGTTACATGAGATATGGAAAGAGAATCATTTTTTTCAATTAAGAAAATTTTCACACTAATGAAGAATAGATCAAAGTACAATGGAATTCTACTTTGGATGCTTCTGCCAAAATTCAGCTGCTGTTTTTAACACTTCTGGAATAATTAAAGAACTTTGATGACCTACTACATATTTGCTTCCTGCGTAACATATACCTCAATTTTCATGTTTGAGTTACATCAAGAATTTCATATTGAACACAACATCTGTATTCATATAAAAAAAACACACACACACACAACATCTGTATCACAAGAACTTAAAACATCTATATAAGGAAGAGGAGTTTTTACACTTTAACCTCCTAAACAATGATGTCTATATGTGCATAAGATTCAGAAGGTATACGGATGATACAATCTATATGTGATAGTATAGAGGAATTGACAAGAGTACCATTGTCTAGTATGCTGCTTTTAGATGTTCCACATGAATCTGTTATCCATAGTATAAATTTTATGATGTTAATGTTTATGTACTTATAAAAAAACTTTTCAATGTTTACATCTTGTGATTTTTCTTGCGCTACTAAAATCCTATCAGGACTCAGCCAGTTTGGTTTTGATGTGAGGATACTTTGTTTGTGTAATTTGTGTAAAGTAGTTTTAATAACTTTAATAATTTATTTTTTTCATAGACGCTCCATTTCTGGATTGGCAAAACTGAGTCATGGATGTTTCTCTTTTTGTTTTTTTTTTAAAATGTTTTTTGTTCTTTTATTTGTAATGGTGATATTACTTTATACTTTCTCTCAATGCTACTTACAAAAGGAAAACAGCACATACTTTCTCTCAATGCTTACAAGCTAAATATCAGGTATGAGAAGCAATACATGGAGGAGTTGAAGCTCAAAGCAGCAGAGGATGTTGAAGATGATAAGGTAAAGAAAACTTCTGAAGAATATGAGAAAGCAGAAGGGATTGAGAACTCGTCTAAGGGTAAAACTTCCAAGTCATCATCAGCTGAGCAGGACTTGGACACGTTTCTTCTGGGAGATCTTGAAGACAGTGATGGGGGTCCAGGTATGTTCCATTGTTGACAGTTGCTGTATTCTCATATTCAAAGCCTTGTTCCAAATTAATGTATCCCTTCCTCCATTTCTTTCATGATTTAAAATATGCAATATTTTAAACAACTGGTCCTCGGAACATCGAGCTAGCTACATTCTGTCTTCTGAATGTGCATTTTGGCACATTGGCATACCACTCTCCGGAGCTTGGCATGCAGCATTCTGCTGGAATTACTTATGGTTCTTCATCTGATCAATTATCCATAGTGGTATTGATTTAATGAAAAAAACAAGAATGGTGGAATAGGTTTTCCAGTTATTTTTTCTCAATTTCATCTATCATTTCAAGAAACAATGAGGTAGCATAATAGAAAGACAGAACTATAATCACATTGGCGTTGGGTAGGTGAGTTCATTTGTTGAAGTTTGGTTCCTTAATTTTTTAAATGCTTCGTAAAATAGGTGCACACATTTAAAAAAGTAAAATAAAATACAATGAGATGATTCTGTTGTTGACACCTAGAACTCCATGTTATTTTTCACTTAGCTTACTGAGATGTTTGGCTTTGAAGCATGGCTAGTTTTGACTTTTATATTTTCAATATGAGAATTATTTACACATAAGCCTATGTCCAATATATTTGTAGTGGAATTGTGGACTTTGTGTACACGAATAAGCAATCTAATGTTATTGAACTTGTGAACAATTTTGTGTATATTGAAACTCTGCTTTGTTTATCAGTAAAAATCCTGTTAAATTAGAAGGACATAAAGTATATGGAACTCACAACTCGTGATTAATTTAGAAGCAACCATGAACTAGACTGGCAGATAATCTGTTCTTCATCTATAATGTTTCTGTCATGCCCTTTACCTTCAGTTTGTTAATTATCTTACTTGGTCTTTTAGATGAGGGTGAGGAAGGGAGCTTTGATGATGATTTTGACAAGATTGGAAATTCGGTAAATTTTACTGCTTTCTCAATTCGCTTTTCCGTATTAAAAATTTTAATTTATTGCATTGTGCTTCACCTTGGATTTCAAATCTTTCAAATATTTTTTTTTTATAAGTAAACGATTATATTAATAATAATAATAGGCTTAGCCCAAGTACACAAGATGGTATACACGAGTTAACACCTATCTAGGAAGAAGAAAAAGAAACAAGAAAGTCATGAATGCCAAGGCCATTAAAATCTACAGCTATGGGCCAAAAAATAATGTTCTAACCAAAAAGTGATCTAAGTTCCTCTATAGAGCGTTCTTTGTCTTCAAACGTCTTGTCATTACTATATACCATATACCCATTAATTAAGAAACAAAAAGTGAAGGCCTGTGACAGGTGTGTTGATTCAGACTTTGGAAAGAACATCCGATGGTGTTTGTTTGTGGTGCCACTGCCACTTACTAATGGATCTCTTTTTCTCCACTTGTGCTCAACTCCATTTTGCTCCTCCCAAACCCCACATTTTCTACTGACATCTTTAATTTCTAATTCTTTCTTTAATATATGTGTGAACTGAATAACTACCATTCAAGTTTGGGTTCTCAGTTCAAAATGTAGGCATAAGTTATATATTTTTTTACACTCCTGCCATAGGCACCACTAGATGCAAATAGGAACTATTTTCCACACAGCTGTGATTTGTGGAGCTCCTCTTAGATTTGTCCTGCTGGCCAAGCTAGGGCATAGCCCAAGCTAGCTCTAACCTGCGGAAGACATCATCCTATAGCTCTCTAGCAACCTTGCAATGCAGTAGAAGATAATCTACAGTCTCACCACTTTTCTTACACATGCAGCACTAGTCTACTATGATCACCCCCCCCCCCAAAAAATCTTACCCAAAAAAAGCTAACCAAACAAAACATGCTGCATTAGGAGGCGCCCTACTTCGCTAAATCTTCTTCCATGGGAATTGATTTTCTTGCGATTGTGTAAGAAACTTATAAAAAACGAACTGAGAATATGCCTTTGCCTGTTGGTATCCAACACAATCTGTCAACTCCTTGAATGATTGGTCTCATGGAGAGTATAGAAGACGAAAAAAATCCTCAAAGCTACCAATTTCCCAATCCTGGGCAGCCCTGCCAATTTCCATTTGACTTGATCCCCAGATATCACCATAACATCAGCCACCGAAGCTTCTATTTCACAAACAATCCTGAAAACTGAAGGGAATGAATCCTTTAGGGCGTTATCCCCACGCCATAGGTCGTTCCTTAAGGGTGTTATTCCCACACTACAGAAAAAGGAAAAAGAAAAGCTTCCCACTTAAAATATGACAACCAAGCTGAGATAAAATAACTTAATTGCCATGAATAACCGTTGACTATTAAGCTGCACCAAATGATTGTTACCTTTGATTTGTTGGAAAGTTATTTGAAATCTAATGGGCAATTTACAGGATGTTGAAGATGAGAAGCTTGTGAAGAAATAGGAAGTTGCAAAAGGTTAGAGCACTGTCAGTTGCAGGGGAAATATGCGGTAAGTGGCAAGAGTTTTTCTGTAACTAATAATAACGTCTGGTGAAGGGAAAGGTATTGAGTATGAGCAGTGGCTGCTAAATGTCAAATTTGATGTTGCGACTTCTTGGGAGGCGCAGTGGCTATATGGTTGGGCAGATTTGAATTACAAGTTATCTCTGTGTTCACTTAATTTGTTTTAGTGCAATATAGATGGTGGCAAGCTAGTGCAAAAATTTGGGGATGCTGGACCTTTACTTGCCTTGTACAGATAATTTAATTCCGTTTTATTCATTTATGGTTCTTTTAATGTTAGAAATCCACTTATATGCAAGTGTATTTGGTTTTTATGAGCATCTCAACTGGAACAGTCAGTTCTTGGCTGCTATACTGAGATTGTTATGCTATCACCTTGTTTGGCACCCTATCTATCCATTATCCCTATGTTTTTTACTTTTTATTCAAGTGGAAGAGGAAGGGAAACCATGGAGTTTATGCCACCGATATGACTAGAAATGGATTTTCATACTGCTTTCACTGTCCTTTATTTGCTTTATTAAGGTCAAATAAAAAGTTAGTAGAAAAATGATGGATTTTTCACTTCTTTAAAAGACTCATTAGGTGGCATGTCAAGTGAGAGGATAGGAGGATGTTTTTCGTTATAATGGCTTATGACCAGGAATTTTTCAACAAGATTAATCTATTTTAATCGGAAAAATGCACTTTTTTATGTAAATGGTTTATAAGAAAATCACAAAATACATTGATTTATATAACTAGACATAATCGATTTCAGATGAAGAATAATATTTTTTTTCTATTTGATATTAGAAAAATTAATTTTAATTAAAGCAAATTAGAGAATTAAATTTGAATTTACAAATTAAAAAGAGATTTTAGAAAATCGATTTAAAACACCTCTCACACCAAAAAGAAAGAAGAATGTCCATCAAAAAGAAAAAAAAATAAAAAATAAAGAATGGAATACGAAGGCTGTAAATGCACCACTTCACGGTTCAGCTCCCATTAGATTCTCCATCCTCCGACGTCTATGGCTCTTGCCTCCCTCCTAAACCCCAAGTGCTCGATCAAAGCCCACACCTTTCCTCTATGTTTTTCCTTAATCCCCAACATATCCTCCTCCCTCTTCTCCTCGCTTTGCAGGGGCCACCCCTTCTCGTCACCCCCCGGTGCCCCTCCAGTTCCAAAGAAAGTCCCATTCACAGTAACAGCTCATGGGAGGACATGGCAGGATCCTTATCATTGGATGTCCGACACCAACGATCACGATCTCTCCGAGTACCTCAGCCGAGAAAACGCTTACGCTGAATCTTTCATGGCAGACACCCGCCATCTGCAACGCAAACTGTTTGGTGAGATTACAAGCAGAATGCCCACTACCATTTCCACTCCTCCTGAGCGCTGGGGACCCTGGTTTGTTCATTTTACACTAACATATTTCGTCTCTTTGGAGAAGCTTTGCCACTTTATTTCACCATTTTTTCTTTTTGCGAATTTTGAGTTTGAGCGCGTGTGCGTGTGCGTGTGCGTGTGCGTGTGCGTTTGTGTTTTTTATTTTTTATTTTTTTTGTGATGAGTGGTAGTATGTAGGTATTATTTTGACTGGTAGCATGCTTATTGATGCTTCATGGTGTAGAGAACTAAAAAATTTGGATTGTCATGGTCGAGTCCCTAGCGCATGGGTTTCAAATGGCCAGCAAAGCTAATTTGTATCATCATCATGTTAGTTTGGGGGTTGAATTCCTTGGAAAGCATTAATTAAACTTTGCGTCCTTCCAACCTATGATAATTTATACCACCCCCCCCCAAAAAAAAAAAATTATATATATATATATATAATTTGAGCAATTAGGACTTGCACTCCTAATGAGCAAGATGGTATATTAATGCCGCTTTAGATAAGATGCAGTTAGTTTTTTTATGGTTCTGCTTCAATGCAGTGACTATTTTTTGGTTTTTTTTTTTTTTTTTTCAATTTGCATTTGAGCAGGTTGTATTACCAATACATTCCAGAGGGAAAGGAATACCCAGTTCTTTGTAGGAAGTTAGATGCTGAGAGAAGTGGCTGGGTGAATACTTTTCTTCACTATGCACGAAGAGGATTTGAAAGTGAGGAATGTTTGTTAGACTGGAATCAAATTGCAGAACAATACGGCAAGCTTCTCTTAACTCTTTAGTGAGAAGAGCACCAACATTTTCTCTCTTATGGATATTTGGAAATTCGGCCTCCTTTTCATGTACTGATATTTTGTAGTCTACTTATTTAAAAACGTACTAATATTTTAAGTCTAACGTTCTAGCTAGAATTATTCAAACTTTGAGATATGCCTTTCAGTTGCTTAGCCCCAGATGCATGGTTCATTTTATCTGTGTGGTAAGGCAGATGGCATGATTAATGTTTCATCCCAGATTCTTTCGCTCTATTTAAAATAAAAGAACGTAGAGACTTGCATTTTGAATGAATAACACGTCCATATAAAATTAGCTCAAGGAATGGGGTCGTGAAAGTCATACATTGGACTGTTCACTACCCTTATTTAGAACACACATATCATCTAAAAATTGATTTAGTTATAGATTGTATTCGGTTGGTATATTATATGTGTGTGTGTGTGTGTGTGTGCACGCCTGTGTGCATGTACGTGTTCCTTTTAAAAAAAAAAAAAATTAGAATGTAAATTATATTTATTCAACATTGCAGGTTATGTGCATGTGGGTACATGTCGGATTTCACCAGACCACAATTTTCTTGCATACACACTTGATATTGCTGGCCATGAACGATTCATGCTTCAAATTAAAGACCTCAGAAGTGGATGCATTATTTCAAAATTAGTAGTTGATGGGGTTGTCAGCTTGGCATGGGCTCAAGATGGAAATACTCTGTTCTATACGGTATCAGATGATAATCAGCGACCTTACAGGCAAGGTGACTATCTTGGATCCATTTTTCTTGGGGGTAAGGATAGTTTCTCACCTTTTTTTTTTTTGTCAGGGTTCTCTGCAGAAAACTAGGATTTCATGATATGGAAGATGCCCCAGTATTTACCGAAAGTGATTCCAGCTATTGTCTGGACATAACAAGCACAAAAGATGGCAAGTTCATAACTGTGAATTCAAACTCAAGGACTTCATCCGAGGAAGGAAATTGCATACTTAATTTTTTTTTTCCTTTTTGAGCATCTAAATCGAGATTATTCTCATATGATGAGACTTATGTCTTGTTTTTATTTATGACAGATTTATTTAATAGATGCTGCAAACCCACTAGATGGTTTGTGCAAAATTCATGAGCGTGTTCGTGGTGTACAGTATTTTGTGGAACATCACAATGGTTTATTCTATGTTCTTACAAATGCTCCTCTGACTGAGAATAAGGACTTTTCTGATGGAAACTATTACCTGGCAACAAGCCGAGTTGAGGATATACAGTTAGCAAATTGGCTGGTGAGGTTTACTGACCATGATATCTATATTTTCTAATTTACTGTTCAATTGCCTCTATATATTATCTGCTACCTTCACCATCTTTGACGTACTTATTTTTTCCTTTTAGAATGTCATAGTTCCCGGTGAAGATATTAGCATACAGGATATGGACATTTTTAATGGACATCTGGTGCTCTCTATCAATAAGAAGGGTTTACCTACATTTTGCTCCATCAATTTACCTATTAATGTTGGTTATAAGGTATTTATGTTTCTTCTTTATTACATTATACTTCACCAGTTGAAATGCGAAAAATAAAGATTTAACATTATTTTATCTGCATTTGCCTTATATACTCTACTTTTGAAGGCTATTTTGTTGCAGTCAACATCTCCCTGAATGAATGAGAGAGAGAGAGAGAGAGAAAATAAATTTGAAAGATGAAACGTAAAAGGAATTAGTATGTTACTAAACTGTTATCTCTCACACTGCATCTTTTCATGTAGGTCTAGTTCCATTTTTACCAAAAACCTGCAAGTAGAAATCTTTGTTGCAGAATAAAACAAATATAAGATAGCTGAGAAAAAAAGAAGGAAATGAAAGTAAGATCAAGGAAATTACTTGGAAAAAAAATAAGATAGGAGATTGTAAATGTTAGAGAAAAAAAAAAATTAAATTTTCCACCAACTGGGCAGAATTCATCATGCAGAGCAATCTTATATGAGTAACAGGAATTTCTGCATTTACTAATGGTCATCAACATAGCCACTGAGCTATTAATACCTTACTACTGTTTTGATGATAAGTATTTTAGCAAGCCATGCAATATGTTTTACATCATATTCTTGTCATAAAAACAGATAAAATTACAAGCCATGCGATATGTCACACAGACCTGCGCATGCTAATGATAAATTACTGCTCTCACTAAGGGTACTCAGATTTGTCAAAAGGTGATAGGATGACTCTGATTAAGAGTACTCTCTCTAACCTGCCAACTTACTTTTTATCTCTTTTCCCAATACCGGCAAGTGTGGCAGCGTGTATTGAGAAGTTTCAATATAATTTCTTATGGGGAGATATGGAGGAGTTTAAATACCACGTAGTCAAGTGGGAACGGTGTATCAGCCTATCTCTCATGGTGGGTTGTGTATGATAAATTTGAGGACCTTTAATTGAGCATTGCTTGGCAAATGGTTGTATTGTAGAGATACCCCAAGGAACCTGAAGCTTTGTGGAAAATGATGATCAAGAATAAATATGGGAGCCTATGGGGGGGTGGAGCACTAGAGAGGTAAAAGGGGCGCAAGGAGTGGGCTTGGGGAAACATATAAGGAAAGGGTGGGGGGTCTTCTTTCGGCACTCTCGTTTGCAGGTGGGCATGGGATCCTGGATAAAATTCTGGGAAGATGTTTGGTGTTGTCACATGGCATTGCAAGAGGTCCCTTCTCTTTTTCAGATTGCAAGTGCCTAACATGTTACGGTGGCGGAAGTTATGGAAATGTCAAGAGGGCGGTTACATTGGAATATTAATTTCAGTAGGGTAGTATAGGATTGGGAAATGAGCACTTTTGCAGAATTTTACAGCCTTATATACTCCATAAGACCAACCCTCAGTGTGTGGATGGCTTGTGGTGGTCACCTACAGGAAATGTGCTTTTTTGTACACTCTTTCTATAGACTCTCACACAAGTGCCCGACTCTCAGTTTCCGTGGAGGAGGCTTTGGAAACATAAGGCACCCCCTAAAGCGTCATTTTTTGTGTGGACTGCTTTGTTGGGTAAGATCCTTACCACGGACAGCCTGAGGAAGAGGAAGGTAATCATTGTGGATTAGTGTTGCATATGTAGACGAGCGGGCGAGTTAGTGGAGCACCTCCTTCTACTTTGCAAGACTGCATGAGGTCTTTGGAACGAGGTGTTTGGTAGATTGGACTTGGCTTGGGTCATGCCAAAGACTGTGGTAGCTATGATGGCAAGCTGGACTATATAAGAGGCATGCAACAAATCAAAGTAGTTCGGAAGATGATTTCTATCTACATTATGTGGTGCTTGTGGCAGGCAGGGGTGGAACTAGGTGGTTCCTTGGGGGGCTTCAACACCCCCCCCCCCCCCCCCCCCACCTTCCAAAATTTAAAAAATCTCTATCAAGTATATAGAGTGACAGCCATTTTCTTAAAAAAAAAAAAATTTAAATCAGCCCCCCAATGCTGAACAGCAGCCCTCCCTGCTACACAGACTGACATTTTTTCTTTTTAGATGAATTCACGCATCTGTCATACTAAAATATGTCCAAAACCAATAGTTCATGCTTATATTTAGATAGCAACTTGTAGACTTTCAGTTAAAAACCAATGGTTCATGGATTCCATGATATTGGCTGACCGCAAACATGAGAGTTGAGACAGCAAAACTGCCAGTTGCAGTGGACTTGCGGTTATTTCGACTTTTGTAACATTGAACATTGCATGTTGGTTGGGATTTGACCTTTGAGTCTATTGACATTGTAGAATTATTAGGAGTTTAATTTGTATGCTGATCTGTCTGCGTGATTAGAGGGCTGAAATTAAGGAGATCTATAGCTAAACAGATCAGTATTTTGTTTCCATATTTGTAGGGATTCTGGTAGCTTGTTACCAAATCCATAAATATTTATTTCCTATTTTATTGCTTTCTGTTTTAGATAGGTTTAATCCTATTCTAGATAAGTTGTATATATCCCTAGAAATTAGGTGTATCGGCCTCTATATAGAGGGATCATGTAACTCGTTTATAGATACAGAAAATTATGAAGTATTCCTCTACTTTCAGCATGGTATCAGAGCATTCTCTGAACCCTAATTCCCTCATATGACCAAATACGGGAGAAGTGACTCGACTGCTTCCATGTCCCACATCACCTCCAACCAGGAAGCCATGGCTTCCAGTAACAGCAGTGGAGATAGTAATCTCATGCCCATTACAGGACACAAACTGAATGGGAACAACTATCTCCAATGGTCCCACTCCGTAATGATGTTCATATGTGGAAAGGGAAAGGATGATTATCTCAATGGAGTGACTGCCAAGCCAAACAAGAATGATGAGAAATTCAAAATCTGGAATTTCGAGAACGACATGGTCATGTCATGGCTCATCAATTCCATGACAAATGAAATCGGTTTCTCCTCTACGGAACAGCAAAGGAAATTTGGGAGGCTGCCAAGGAAACATATTCCATCAATGAGAATACATCTGAACTGTTTGAAGTGGAGAGTGTTCTCCATGACTTCCGCCAAGGAGATTTAACAGTAACCCAATACTTCAACACCCTCAACCGCTATTGGCAACAATTGGATTTGTTCGAGGAGCACAATTGGAGCTGTCCAAGTGATGGAATCAGGTATGGACAGATCATTGAACGAAAGAGAATATATAAATTTCTGATTGGATTAAATAAGAATCTTGATGAAGTAAGATGGAGAATCTTGGGATCCAAACCTCTACCTAATATCCGGGAGGCTTTTTCTGAAGTCTAGAGAGAGGAGAGTCGAAAGAAAATCATGATGGGCTCTCAAGAATCAGTGACAAATCTTGAGAGCTCAGCCCTTACAGTTAGAGGGAACTACTACAACACCAATGACACCAAACCAAAGAAAGGATGCCCATGGTGCGATCACTGCGGCCGTCCTGATCACACCAAGGACACTTGCTGGAAAATCCATGGCAAACCAGCAGATTGGAAGTCTTCCCGGCATGCCAATGACAAAGAGGGACGGGGCAATCTTGTTTCAGTGGATGACAAACATTCACTCGAATCCACTCCATTAAGCAAGGAACAACTAGACATTCTACAGAAATTGTTCAACCAGTCATTGCCTGCCCAAGCCTCCACTATGGTTGGTACATGGTCCTTAGCCCAAAAAGGTAATTTTTTAAGCGCTCTCACTATTAAAAAGGAGATGCCAAATCCATGGATTATAGATTCTGGAGCTTCAGACCATATGACTGGAAATGAGAACCTATTTTCCACTTACAGCCCATGTGATAAGCACCTAACTGTCAGGATAGCCGATGGTTCACTCTCAAAAGTGGTTGACACAGGTTCTATCAAAGTATTAGAAAATATCACACTTGAATCAGTTCTCCTTGTGCCAAATTTGAATTGCAATTTATTGTCCATTAGTAAACTCACTCGAGATCTGAATTGTGTGACTAAATTTGGTTCAAATATGTGAGAATTTCAGGTCTTGGACTCGGGGAAGATGATTGGCAGTGCTAAAATGTGCTCAGGGCTCTATTTTCTCGAGGTTACAAATCCTCCTCAAGGCTCAACTCATCAGTCCGATTGTCTAGTGTCTAGTAGTCCAACTTCTTTTTCTGTCAGTTGTTCTAATAATGATAGTGCAATTATGTTGTGGCACTATAGATTAGGTCATCCGAATTTCTTGTATCTTGAGAAGCTATTTCCTTCTCTATTTCATAATAAAAATCCTAATGAGTTTCAGTGTGAAATCTGTCAATTCTCTAAACATGTTCATAGTTCTTACCCCAACCAATCCTACAAAGCATCCCAACCCTTTTCAATGATCCACAGTGATGTTTGGGGGCCATCTAAACTCAAAATGTGACTGGTTTCCGTTGGTTTATTACATTTATTGATGATCACACTAGGCCTACATGGGTATTTCTCATGAAAGAAAAATCAGAGGCAAGTCAGATTTTCAAAAACTTCAACACCATGATACAAACTCAATTCCAAACCAAAATCCAAATTCTGAAAACTGACAATGCCAAAGAATATTTCAAATCCATTCTCAATGATTATCTCTTGAGTCACGGGATCATTCATCAAAGCTCGTGTCAACACCCCTCAACAAAATAGAATTGCTGAAAGGAAAAATCGGCACCTTTTAGATGTTGCAAGATCTCTTATGTTTTCTACTCAAGTACCAAAACATTTTTGGGGTGAAGCTATACTCACTGCGGCATACCTCATAAACCGGATGCCATCTAGGATTCTCAACTTTAAAACTCCCTGTCAAATCTTACGTTAGTTTTTCCCAAATACCCGTCTCATCTCCACTATTCCCTTCAAGGTTTTCGGTTGTTCAGCCTTTGTTCATGTCCATCAACATCAAAGGGATAAACTTGATCCTAGAGCTCTTAAGTGCATCTTCCTTGGGTACTCTCCAACTCAAAAGGGGTATAAGTGCTACTCACCAGTCACTAAACAGTACAACCACTCCATGGATGTCACATTTTTTGAGCACCAGCCTTACTACCCCAAATCTGATATTCAGGGGGAGATCAACTTTACCCAAGAATATCAGCTTTGGGATATTGATGAATCAGTCCAGCTCTCTCCAAATCCTGACCACTCAGCACCATCACTGAATTCTAACTCTATTCCTCCTCAACAACATCTCTTCCTAGAATCTTCATCTCAAAATCAAACCACTACTTCCCACCAAAATCTGGACACTAGTAAGTCAATTACTAATGATGAGCTGATTACCTATTCACGGAGGAGGAGGAACCAAAAGGAGATGGAACCACTAGCACCTCTGGAGCAAAACCAAGAGTCTGATCCTAGTCCAAGATCATGTGAAGATCCTTCAGGTGATCCTAATCCCGAGCCTTCACAAGAGTGAGTTAGCTGATGATGACAGTGACTATCCTATTGCTGTGAGGAAAGGTGTTAGAACATGCACAAAACATCCTATAAACACCTTCATATCATATGAAGGATTGTCACCAAAATTCAAGTCTTTTGTTGCAAATCTCGACAGCACTCAGGTTCCTAATAACATACAAGAAGCCCTTGAATCCCCTGAGTGGAAATCTGCTGTGGATGAAGAAATAAATGCATTGGAAAAGAATGGAACCTGGGAAATATCAGAATTACCATCGGGAAAAAGGCCAGTAGGATGCAAATGGATATTCTCAGTCAAGTATAATGAAGATGGAAGTGTTAATCGATTCAAGGCACGGCTGGTTGCAAAGGGATTCACCCAATCTTATGGAATCGACTATGAGGAAACATTTGTTCCAGTAGCCAAGCTAAACACAGTTCGGGTTCTCCTATCATTGGCTGCAAATCTTGATTGGCCTCTTCACCAACTAGATGTCAAGAATGCCTTATTAAATGGTGACTTGGTTGAGGAAGTTTACATGGAAATCCCTCCAGGATTTCAGACACCGAATACACACAACAAAGTTTGCAAACTTAAAAGATCACTATACGGGCTCAAGCAATCCCCACGAGCCTGGTTTGAGAGATTCACAAAAGCAATAAAGAATCATGGCTATTCTCAATGTCAATCAGATCACACCTTGTTTGTCAAACACTCATCTACAAGAAAAATGGTTGTCCTCATTGTATATGTGGACGACATAATTCTACCAGGAGATTATGAGGAAGAAATCAATACTACCAAAGGTCTTCTAGCTAAGGAATTTGAAATCAAGGACCTTGGACAGCTCAAATACTTCCTAGGCATGGAAATTGCAAGGTCAAGAAATGGAATCTGTGTTTCCCAAAGAAAATACGTCCTGGACTTATTAAAGGAGACTGGGATGCTCGGATGTAAGCCAGCGGACACACCTATGGATTCAACAACAAAATTAGGCACTAAAGAAAATTGTGCATCGGTAGATAAAGGCAGATACCAAAGGCTAGTGGGTAAACTGATCTACCTATCTCACACACGACCAGACATTAGATTTTCTGTCAGCATGGTAAGTCAGTTCATGAACAATCCAAATGAAGAACACATGGAGGCAGTGTATCGGATCCTAAGATACCTAAAGCTAACACCAGGTAAAGGATTATTTTTTGAGAAGAATCAAAGACAAGACATAGAGGTGTTCAGTGATGCAGACTGGGCCAGATCAGTACAAGATCGAAGATCAATTTCAGGATACTGTACTTATGTGTGGGGAAATCTAGTCACATGGAGAAGTAAGAAGCAATCAGTGGTGTCAAGGAGCAGTGCAGAAGCTGAATTCCGGGTAATGGCCCATGGTATTTGTGAGGGAATATGGTTATGAAGGGTACTAGAGGAATTAAGAATTTCAAGTGAAGAACCTATGAAGATGTTCTGTGACAACCAGTCAGCAATCAGCATTGCCAAGAACCCAGTCCACCATGACAGAACTAAGCATGTAGAGATTGATCGGCACTTCATAAAGGAGAAGATAGAGGAAGGGATGATCAAGATGCTATATGTACCTACATGTCTTCAAACAGCCGACATTCTTACCAAGGCTCTACCAAGAAATATTTTTGATGATCTAAGCTCCAAGCTGGGGTTAATTAACATTTACCATCCAGCTTGAGGGGGAGTGTAGAATTATTAGGAGTTTAATTTGTATGCTGATCTATCTGCGTGATTAGAGGGCTGAAATTAAGGAGATCTATAGCTAAATAGATCAGTATTTTGTTTCCATATTTGTAGGGATTCTGGTAGCTTGTTACCAAATCCATAAATATTTATTTCCTATTTTATTGCTTTCTGTTTTAGATAGGTTTAATCCTATTATAGGTAAGTTGTATATATCCCTAGAAATTAGGTGTATCGGCCTCTATATAGAGGGATCATGTAACTCGTTTTTAGATACAGAAAATTATGAAGTATTCCTCTACTTTCAGCATAAATTACAAAAACAGACTTACATGTTACAGACGACAAGTTACAAACTACAAGTTTTAATTTTTAAGTTTCTAAGTTTGAAATTTAAAACTTCCGTTGCGATTTAAGAAGAAACTCTTGCATTGTTACCGATTGGTGAATAGTGCATGTGACAGTGTCGATACCACACTTGTCACTTGCGAGTTGCGTTTCTGTTGTAGACATCGGTGTTTCTAAGATTGTGGCTATGTTGGTGAGTCAGTGACTTGGTGTTGTTTAGTCTATGCTGTGTTGGTGAGTCGGTGACCACTGACTTAGTGTTATGTTGCTGGTAAGAAATCTAATGGCTTTTGCAATTTGCATCGTCAACTCATCAGCTCTCAACTCATCACTTCACTATCAAGTTCTACCATTCTAAGTAGAAAAAATAAAATATATAGATTTGTATTTGCTCATTTGCATACCAACTACTTTAATATATAGTTAGAACGGTAGCCTAGCAATTTAATATATATAGAAAAAAATATATAGATTTGTTCATCTGCATACCATCTACTTTAATAGTAGTAATATATATAGAAAAATATATATATTTGTGCAGTTGTACTTGTGCATATATTGTAATTTATATATATATATATATAGATTTGTGCATATATTATATATAGTATATATTGTCATATGGTTAGTTATAGATTTGAATTAACTTACAATTTAGGGTTTTCCTTTTACTAAGGGTCACATGATCACACACTTTATCAATACGCAATTGCCCCTTCAAACATCGAATCCTGGTTCTACCCATGGTGGCAGGAGCGCGACTAGCGGATGTTCGAGGACAAAGAGAGATTGATGGAGGAGCTCAAAATTTTATTTTTGAGAACTCTTTGTACTTGGACCATTGCTGTGGACTTTAATGGCATGGACCTACATGATTTTCTTGTCTCTAATGCTCCTTCTTAGTTAGGGCATAAGAGTTTTTTGTAATTGGCTTTGCCATTCTTTGATCAATGAAATTCGTTTATTCATAAAAATAAAGTAAATTACTGCTCTCACTCACCATCAATATATAGGTACATAAGGGGAGAACCAAAGAATATGTAGTGGATTAAAAAGTGTAAAATTTGCATCCTTGTAGCTAGGTTAGTAGTTGTAGTCAATATACTTAGTCATCGGTACGCTAGAAATACAAATGCTTGACTTTTCCCTTCTCTTGGTGTTTCTAGTTTCCGTCTCAGATTGTATCATGGTTGGTTTGATTTTAACATGTACATTCTCTTACAAAAACATAAAATAATAAACTATCTTTTGCTTCTTTCATACATGAAAGTATTTTTACTCATTTATATTCACCTTGAATTGGTTTGCAGGGACAAGTGGAGATTGAGAATCTTAATCCGTGGTATTTCCCTTTACCTGCAAATCCATGCAGTGTCATTCCAGGTTCAAACCATGACTTCATGAGCTCAGTATATCGCGTGGTGGTTTCTTCACTAGTGGTATGACTTCTAATAAGCATAGTTATGAAATTATCATACTCTCCCTATATATATGGTGATTGGCTGTTTAGAAAGGTTAGCAGAATATTGTAGTATTTCAAGGTAGTGCCTGGCCATTTGGGTGATCATGTGCCACGAAACAATTTCCTATAGAATTCGGTCTTCATTATGTTGCAAGGGATGACAAGGGTACTTATCTCCCCCTGTAACAAGAAAAAAAAGAGGTAAAAAGAGTTGACAGATATAATAACCCCCCACTTTCCTTGAGTAAATATGGGTTTATGCTCATCACTTTTTTTTTTTCTGATCTAGTCAATTTCATCTTTGCTACAGATGAGATTATGTGTTCTAGTTCTTAAAACAGTTTATACAAGTGTAGGTTTCATTCTGAGACTAAGGTTTTTATCTTAGCGACTGAGGTTGGAAACTATCGCATCTCAGAGAGGGGCTGGAAAGTTTTTAAGGAGCTTTTGCTTAGTAATGCTAATGCGTGTTGGGTGGCCAATGAAGCCAATGATTGTGCTCTATCGGGGGGTAGAACAGAGTTCTACAAGACGTTTAGCGATGGATCAAAAGCCCTCTTTGCTCATAGGAGGGCCAACACTTATGGTCGCTTTTTGGAAATAACAGAATACGATGGTGGCAATGGGGGGCGTGGTTTGTTAGTTATCCTGAAAGGAGTGAAAGGCAAGGGATGGAAGAGTTTTTCTATGGAGTTAAAGCAGGTTCTGTCAGTTTCTCTATGGAATAACTTATCAAAAAAGAAGTCACAAGTGCCTGTACCATTGCTGGGCAGAGAAGCTGAGAAGGGGAAGGAGAATGGGAGGCAACTCAAGTCATACACAGAGGTTGCGGTGGGCGGCATAGGGAGTAGGGAGGCTGTGCATGGTGGTCAGCCAACCTTCCGTTGATGAAAACAATGGAATATTAATAAAGGGGAACTCAACAGGGGCACTTTCGGAGGGAGATAGCATGCAAAAGGGTGAGGGGTGCAGCAAGTTTTCTGAGAAGAATTGCGCAGAAGAAAGCGAATTGCAGAGGTCTTTGGTTTTACTTAAAAAAGAGGTGACGGGTGTGAAGAATAAACTAAAAACATTCAAAAAGGATGTTAAGAAGTGGATCAACGAATTATTAAAAGGTTTGGGTTTGGGTTGCAGCTCACGAATTTTGTCCATAACCAACAAGAAGGGCTTTGTTTCAAAGCTTGTAAAAGGAAAAGTTAAGGGCCTGGGTCGTGGAAGCCCAAAAATGAAATGGAAACCGAAGCCGTCGTCGGCGAACATAGAGAAAGTGCAGGTTGGTTCGTGAGAGGCTTCTGTTTGTAGGGGGCAGACTTCTGAGTTCAGGGGGTCTCAGACCTTGTCGCCAACTACCTCTGGATTAACCCCAGCCCTCTTGGTGCTGGTACTCCCAGTTATCGTTAACGAGTTGCCTGTTTGCAGGGGGAGGCTTCTGTGCCCGGGGGGCCACAGTCCCAATTGACGGCTTCCCCTAAGCTAACCTCAGTCGTCGAGATGGCTTCCTCTGGGCTGACCCCAGTCAATTCGTGCTTCGAGAGATCCAAGACAAGTTCAGGCCAAAACTTGGAGATGAACAACACGACAGATGTGGTGTGTGCAAAGTCCTCAGAGCAAGTGGCAGTTTTTGGGGGAGGGCTTGTCGTTGGTGCCTTGCGATAAGGAGTTTTCGTCGGGATCTATGTCGGGAGAAGTCGTCGTCCCTTTGGTCTCTCTTCCTCCACTTAGCAATATAATTGGGTCATCACCTAATTGACTTTTGCAAAAGGTTAATAAGATTCAACATGTTGTAGGGATCTCACATGGAGGATGTGAAGATCAGTTTAACGCACTACTCACTGCAATTGAGGAGGGCCACTCACGTGATACCAAATCAAGATTTAAGAATAGTAGGGAGCTGCAGCGTCTTTTTTGGGAAATCAACTACAATAGTTCAAGTCGAGGGAAGACTAAAGGGAGGAGACTTTGAAGATGTTCCCTATGTGGGTGTTTCAGGTGGTTATCAGTCTATGTCGGTATTTTGGGTGGTTATCAGTCTACGGGTTAAGGTTGAGGAGGCGTGTTGTATTCCATGGTTATTCTGGGCTTGTGGTATTTTGGGTAATTTTCTTGGGCTTGTTAGGTTTTTCATGGGATAGGTGTTTTTGAGCATTCATGCGCTAGGTGTTTTCTTGTATACAACCAGTGTACTTGTTTACTCCTTTTGATAAATATAACATTTTTACTTATAAAAAAAAAGGTTTCATTCTAGATCACCATTTTGTATATGTAGAAATGATCTTTTTTGGGTCTAGTTTGACGACAAGAGAGCTGAGAATCCTCTTCAGATGTTTGATTATGGTTATAAATCTTTGTTTACTGTTTTGTGCTGCGTTTAAATTGCAATTTAAATTGAGAAATAAAGAACAATTTCTTTACAAAACTTTGATTGGTAAACTGTCGGAGCTCAATAGATCTGACAGTCTGCTTCAATATTCTATGACTCATCCCCACACCCAAATATGTGTATGATGTACATATGCATGTATGATAAATGGTCAAATGTTTTATGCATCTTGTCGATTAAGTAGGACACCTTGTGGATTTATAATTCTACCACTTTCTGATGCTTTTGGACTAGATAATTCTACAATATGCTGATGCTTTTGGGTTGGGCTATATATACATATTATGGGAATGGAGGAAAACAGTATATGTGTATATTTTCTTCAGGAAAATGATGGGATGGAAATAGAAATAAAAAGGAAATTAAAGGTTACAAGCTGTCTTCTACACTTTACGGTTGCAAATATTAATGAGTCTGTGCTCCTTGTTTTTGACGTGTAAAATCCCTCTTTTGGAATACACAGATGCCCGATGTAATTGTTGATTACGACATGTCAAGACATCTATACATGATTGTGCAGCAAGATGAAGTGAGAAATATTTCTGGTAATTTTCCAGCCTACAAGCTCGATACAGCTTTTTCACAGAAGGATGAAGAAAATTTTCAGAATTCTGAATCACAAAGATGGAAGGACTTTTCCAGCATATACCATTGTGAAAGGAAGGAAGTTGTTTCCCGTGATGGTGTCAGGATTCCTCTGACCATCCTGTACTCTCAAAAATCATGGCAGAAGGGCCTATCTCCTGGAGTTTTACATGGCTATGGAGCATATGGGGAAACTTTAGAAAAAAGCTGGTGTGCAGACCACATGAGTTTACTTGATCGTGGTTGGGTGTTGGCATTTGCTGATGTGAGGTTGGTTGGTTCTTCATTAAGTTTTTTCCACTTCACATTGATTGCTGGAACATATGTTTGTGTGCTTTTTACTTAAATTGTGAGATTGAATATTTTCACATGAGATTCCACTCAATAGCTGCCTTTGCTCAAATCAGGTGTTTGACATTGCTTCTGATGCTTTACATGCATTTGTTTGATGCAATAAGTTTTCTATGGGCAGGGGTGGTGGCGGTGGTGATTCTTCCTGGCACAACTCTGGCAGTGGTTTAAACAAAAAGAATTCTGTGTATGACTTTGGATCATGTGCCAAATACTTGGTTGATGAGGGTTATGTTCACAGAGATCGGCTTAGTGCTATTGGATACAGTGCAGGATGTTTAGTTGTAGGGGCAACTATCAATATGTACCCAACTCTCTTTTGTGCTGCTATTTTGAAGGTTAGACACTTGAGCGAAATATTTTACCATGCATTTGTTAGTGTTCTCATCCAGCAAAGTGAATTGTTGTATTTTCTGTCAGTTTTACTCTCTACTTTCTTATGCTCTGTAATTAATAAGATGTAAGGAAGGCTAACTTCCAAACTTTAAATTAATTAGTTTTTGAATAAGATATATTACTTTAATAATAACTAGTTTTTTAATAACATATAAGTTGATGATCTGTTGTGCTTATTTGTCTGTGAAAGTGAGAAGCAACCGTTGCTTGCTTTGGTTATTCATGGTATTTTGTACATTGGAATCATTAGTCTTTCTTCTTGTTAAATTTTTGGTACTGATGTCTGGTAAAATTTTCTTACAGGTTCCATTTCTTGATATATGCAACACGTTGTTGGATCCTAATTTGCCTCTCACCTTACTGGATTATGAAGAATTTGGGGATCCTCGGATTCAGTCCCAATTTGAGTCTATTTTGAGTTACTCTCCTTATGATAACATTACTCGTGACGCTTGTTATCCTTCAATGCTCGTTACAGCATCATTTAATGATTCGAGGCAAGTTTATATCTGCTTTTTGTTATCAATATTTATATGCATGCTTATGTGTGTACGTAAATCTTCTCCCTTCTTTATGCATGCATTCTTTATTTTTCATTCTCAGAGTGGGCGTTTGGGAAGCTGCAAAATGGGTAGCTCGGGTACGAGAAAGTACATGTTCCGAATGTTCTCGTGCAGTCATTCTGAAGACTAATATGACTGGAGGACATTTCGGTGAAGGTGGACGCTATGGTCAATGCAAGGAAACGGCTTATGATTATGCTTTCCTAATGAAAGTTCTATTAATGCATAAACAAGATATGCTTTGTGGAAAAGCCGTCTAATCCAATTGGAGAAATTATGCAGAAGTCCGGGTTCTTCTTTATATCACCATATGAGTGAACAAGAGTCTGGCTCCTTGGATACTGATGAAAGAACAACGAAAAGACTATTCTGTACAAGGTAGACGTCTTCTCCATGCTTTTTAATTTATATGGTTTTAAATTCTTTATCCTGTAATTTCTGTTCTTTCTGTGTTATGCAGGTTTAAATTATTTTGTACTGTTTTAATTTCAGGTGTCGAACCCCCTCATCCATACTGTTGCTGCGCTTCAGTTTTCATGATGAAATTCAAATGGTTCAAAATAATTAAGAACATTCGTCGTGGGGGAATAATGGGACTCAAACATCATTAATTTTGCTCAGGAAAGAGATGAACATGACTAATTAAGTCTTGAGTGGCTTTCTCCTTTTTTCCCAATTTTATTTTGTAAAAGGGTTGCATCCTTCATTGTCTTACATAATTAAGCGAAATTTTACCTTATTATTAACTGCTTCTATGGATTGAATCATTTATTCAGATAAAATGCTTATATTTTAATTCCTGACAGTAATCTTGATGGCATCTGATTTCGTTCGTATTGCACCATATTCTTTTCTTCTTCCAGAAAGAATGAAATGCATGGCAAACTCACTATCTTCACTACTTCCTTGTTTTCAACCAACCTATGTACTGGAAAACTGGCTAGTAGATGGCTCCATCTTGAAAAATTATATTGTTTATGTTACAATGAGAGTAAGGGGATTGGCATCACTCGAATCAATTCATAGAAGAAAGTCCCAAAGAAGTTCATAATTCATGGAACAATCTGGACAAGTCCCATGAAATAGTGTTGTAGAGACACAGCATGTATGTACAATCACCAGGAGATGTCATAAAACAGATGAAAATAAACAAGTAAAATCTAGGAGACTCATGTAATACCCATGCTGATTTCATGTCTTGAGCCGCTTTTGAGCTTGATCCGAGTCCTCTCTGCTGTTGTCTGCATCTCTTAGATGTGCCATTCCTTGATGGCTAGAAGTGGGGTTCTCGTGATCCTAGAAAATCAAACAATGATTACGTTACACAGTTCTTTGTAACAACAAAACTAACTGTTACATCTTGACAGCCAAAACTTGGCTTTAAAAAATGCCACTGAGAACAGAAAAAACAAGCCCAGTTGAATGAGAAGCATGCAGTAATAGAAATTTTGGTAATTTTGGTTGGGTCATGCCACATCTTACCAACAAACTGCATGGAATGTGCATAAGGCCCTGCCCTGTTTGGATGGTGAGATGAGATGAGATGAGATGGTTTTAGATGAAAGCTGAAAGTTGACTAAAATATTGTTAAAATAATTTTTAATATTATTATTATTTTAGAATTTGAAAATTGAAAAATTGAAAAATTGAATTGTTTATTATATTTTATATGGAAATTTGAGAAAATTACAATGTTAAGATGAAATTAGATGAGATGCGAGCCTAATTTTATTTTGCCTTTGTCCATGCCCATTCTGTGCATCTTTCTGTAAACTGTAATTCCCGCAATCAAGAGAGGAAGGGTTGATATTGAACCGTTAACAATTACTTAACCAACTCTCCAGATAAAAACAAACTGCCTGATTCATACCTTTGGAATGGAAATTCCTGAAGTGATGCCTCTGTTTGCTCGCTTCCCAAGATCAATCTGCACCGAGACGCTGGCATTTGATAGATCCACCCGTGCACTCTGCAGTGCTTGTGTCAAAGAGTTCAACAACCTGGCCAGCACGAAACCAATCTATTATCAGCTTATACTTTAGCACCCAAACCTATTAAAAGGCTTTGAGCCAAATGATTATGTGTTAGGTAAGCCATAAAATATTTTAAAATAGGAAAATAATAATAATAATAATAATAATAATAATAAATAAATAAATAAATAAATAAATAAAAGTCTTGCTCGCCAGCAGGATCTTAGCTCTAATCGTCAGCCATGCCTAGTCAAATTCTGTGATATATGAATATGAATCTCCTAACAAAAATGACCAGAATTATGATGATTTAAAAAACACTCAGAGAGAGAACTAAGAAATGATTGGATACAGAAGAAATGGACTGTATAAAAACTTCTACATTTTATCTGGATACATTTAGTCTGATATCATTGGATACAGAAGAAATGATTCAACAAGAAGAAGCAGCAATGGAGACAAGACACAATCCTAAGCCTTCAACGATTTCATTGAAGTTTAGAAATGAATAACTAATGAAAAAAGATGAAAGCAATGCCAAAATAGCCTAATTGCAAATCTGATAATACAGAACAATGCAACAAAAACAACCGAAACAGCGTCTACAGAAAATGGGGCTGAAAAATATTTATCGATGTTCCATATTTGACTCACATACCATAATGAGAAAACAGATTCTTGGATCCAATTCAACTCAATATTACCCCACCATTTAAAAACTCAAGTCACAAACTTCTCCAAACCAACTCAAAATATAACAAGCCAAAAATATTGACCAGACCATACAGCTTTAAAACAGGGGACATATATAAGCCCTTTAAAACATTACTGAGACTTGAAATGGGTGACCAGTTTCTTCATATCCTGATTAAAGAGTGCTAAAGGAACCATATCCCCCAATAGAAACCTACTAAAATAGCTGACTTCCATTGATGAAAGATGTAAATCCATTGAAAAATTAGAAAAGGCATGTCCAGTAAAATGGTTGTTACTATTTGCTACATTATGATTCATTGGTTTATCTGAGTAGCTAAATAAAACAGATAGATTTTCCTCTGTATCAAGTTGACATATCTCCACAGTTGAACGGTCCCCCATATGGATACTGCATGGGACTGCAAGCCTAAAGTTAACTATTTTATAAAGGTCTCCTGGGGCAGTTTTATCTATTCATAAATTTCACAACCAAGAAGTTTAACGAGCTAGCAAAGACATGTACAAGGTATATGCCTCTGATGGAACTGTACTGTAGCTTCTTATAACCTAAGTCATGCATCATAACTGAGATAAACATAAGGGTACAATAACTTACTAGAGAAAAGCAAACATTATAGGATTATATCTGGTTGTCATCAAAATATAAAGCTGGCATGCCCAATATTCCAAAATCTCAAAAAGACTCATTGTTATAGGGGAAAAAACTAAACAAGAAATTCCGTAAGTTTGTATAATTACTTACCCATGAGAGTAAGCACTTGAGATGCTAATTGTTCCTCCTTCAATTATCAGGTCCTGTTGGTTCAGTGTTTCACAGGTCATGGGAAACTCAGTTGAATGTGCATCAGAAACCGGTCCCTGAAGAGGAAGAGCTAGCGCACCATCACCTCTGACAGAAGAAGGCATGTTTGACTGCAGAGCCATGGGCAAAGTTGATCCCTTGGCTGCAAACTCAGGTTGCCGATCAATTGGTTTGCAGGTGATATCCCTGCTAGGATCAGATTCTGTAGGTTTATGCGTGCTTGTAAGCATGGTTGGGGTCATAGAGACATTATTCTCATCAAACTTCCCAGGAAATGTTGATCCCATACTAGAACCATTATTTATTGTTTGCGAGTGACCAACAAAACTCTGAACACGCCAGTGACTATTTCTCTGTTTCAAGCAGGCAAGCAAACAAGTTATGATAAGAAATCTGCGGCAGATAAGCTTCCCATTCAAATGCATTCGCCAATTATTCACCAGAGCATTACATCATCTTTATTAAACAGTCCATGCAACTAAAGGCACTTCATATATCAACCACAATACAGGAGGCTTCTTTTAACTTGACTAATGCAGAGATACTTATAAAAAAACTGATTAATGCAGAGATAAATCACATTTCAAAAAGTACAAAGACACAAACAAGTGGGAATTCAACTAAATACATGCATGAAGGTCAATGTTACACATAAACATAGAGTAAAGCTGTCAGGAATTTACCCACGGCATCAACTTCGTGGGCTCGGAACTCCATCCTTGGCAAGAACCCTCATACTTTTGTAACTTTTCTTGTAAATATTGAACATAATCAATCACCTGCAAGGGAGCATTGATCTCAGTTATTTAATCACAATGAGTAACAACTAATTTTAACAACTGAGTAACGGTTTATTCACTTGGAGGGACAAAAAAAGAGTAATAGCTCATTTGCTAAAAAGTACCTCCAATAGGAACGATGCTGTATCTCTCTTTTGATCACTATGGGGTACAAGATCTCTCAATATCTGGAATCTGAAAGACAAAGATAACATGTAGAATATATGTAAACTACCAGTTCAAACATCTCTAAATCTCTAAAAAAAAACCAGCCTTGAATTCTTAGTAGAGAAACTCATAATTCTGTCGGATAAAAACTTGAAACTTGACCACTTTGGCATGTAACTATGGTTGGTCTGATGCCACCCCACAACAATGTACAGTTTTCACTCAAATAGACTAGACCCAATGAAGCTTTGCGAGTAGTACTTCCTTTTCTCTAACTCCAACCACAATATTCGAAGCGAGTTCAAAGATCTATCTGAGCTGTCCCGACTCAGATAGATTAAGAAGAATATAAACTAGAAACGCATGCTCAAAACCTTCAATTTTATTGACAAACATTCATAGAACAACATAAAAGTTTTCCCAAAGAAGAGGGTCAGCAATTCAAGCAACATAAAAACAATGAATACTATCTCGATTATAAGAGATCAAGAAAAGCTTCAATAGTTCTAGAGAGTTGTCAAAGGCCTTCCATTTTCTTCACAGTTCTTGCCAGTGAACATGGACCATTGCCGTGGACTTTAATGGCATGGTCCTTCATGATTTCCTTGTTTCTAATATGCCTTCCTATTAGGGCGTGAGGTGTAATTGGCATTGATGCCCATTCGATTTATAATACGATTTTACTTATCAAAAAAAAAAAAAATCTTGCCAGTGAACAAGATAAATGAAAAAAGGCATCATCCTTCACCTGATTGTGACATGATCCTGATAATTGATGAAATATGGCACCGTGAACAAGCCCGACTCTCATGCAGGCACGGTCTGTCACAAACTTTATAGCCTTTTAAACCATTTCTCTCTCAGATCTCAAACAAATTAAAGAGCATGTAATTATGAAGATAATGACATCAACAACAAACTTAAATGAAAATATAAAGCCTAATGATGTGAAAAAACGATGTTTGTGTATTACATTCAGTCTACAGCACACTGCCTACTATCAGTCTTAGACTATCCCCAACAAAAACTCCAACGGTGTGCCTCATTTTAATATTAGATATTCACAATGCATGCATAGACATTCACAAAAAACACTTCATGGGAGGGTATGGCAGCTAATTCCATTACCGCCAAAAGGGCCTGACATTCAAGAAATATATAGCAACTGTTATCTTAACAGATGGCCCTTAAATTCACGGTTATTAAACCATACTGGACAAGTTTTTGGGAGCAGTCAAACATACCTCTCGTTGATTTTGCTCCTTCTTCTCTGCTCTGTGACTGAATGCTTTGACCGTATTGCAGTAGCCTTGTCATTGTCCTTAGCATCTAGTTTCATAATCAAAATCCCAATATAAGGACTACAAAATTCGAAGGCCAAAAAAAGCCAGCCAATAGCCAAGCCCAGCATTCCCAAAACTTAGAATTGAGGCCTCAAAAATAATAATGCAAGAAAATGATCCATTTCCAAAAGAATTAAGAGCAAACATCCTCCGGGAAAATAAAATCGTACGACCCAAGTTTTAAGAGAGAAACGCCTAGACACACACACCCACACGAAATCAACTTTACCCCAAAAATTTTGCACCATGATTGGCTTCAAAAACAAACTTTAAGGACCTCCCAGAACTGGATCTAACATTATACATACCATATCGAGGCGGAATAATAAACAGAAGGGATGTCTAGATGTGAGAGAAACCTTTGTTGCTGGTGTTGTCTTTATCAGTGGAAGAAGTACCGTCCTTCTTGGAGCTGAACTCTTCTTCCTCGTACTCGTCTTCCTGATTACCCTTCCCTCTTCTCATTCTTCTTTATTACGAGAAACGGGGAAAAAAAATTCCCAGCTCAGATTCTCTCTGACTCTGAAAAATACACAAAACGGGGGAAAAATATAAGATAAGATAAACCCGTAAGATGATGCGTTGTGAACGACGACGTAAAGAAAGAGAGACAGGAGTAAGCATGATCTGAAAGGGGGGGAATTGGAGAAGAGTTCAACTTTGAGGGATTGACTCTCGGAGAATTGAAAGTGAGACGTGAGTGGGTTGTTCTAATTGGCTGGGTTTTGCCGGCCACCGGTTGTAACGGTTAGCTACTTCTCCGGCTCCCTGATTTTGGTCAGCATGACGCATGCTAGCAGGTGGGAGGAATGGATGTAAGCAAGAATGGCATGTGACTTGTAAGTTGCAAGTATGTTCCCGTGCTTCCCGTGACGCACTTACTCGAGCCTTTCTACCGTGTTTTTCTATTTTTCTTTACTTCTCTTTTTTTTTTGTATTCTTTTGGATAAAAATCACATTTTTTAGACTTTAGTTATTAAAATAATACTAATGCAATGTGTGCATTATGGGAACGGTTTCACGAGGAAAAAAATGGAGCACTCACAAAATTGCTACTAATTTAGTTCTGTATAAAAGCAAGATTGCTCACCCAACCCGTCCTAACTCAATCTGATAATCGCAATTCCAACTTGACTCAATTACAAAGGCATATCAATTACTCGTTATCCATTTGGTCGATTAGCTGACTCGATAAGCTTTTTGAAAACACAAGTATTTGTCATATATAAAGAACTTCTTTGATGATCTCTTTGTTCTAGCGAAAAACATAGATTTTATAGTATATATAAAAGATAGAAATAAATCGACTTTTCATTTTGAGATTTTTTTATCCGCTTGACCCATTGGAGAGAAAATATGTGATTGGCAAGAAATAATGAAAAAAATTTAGGAGGAGGAGGGAGCGAGATGGTAGTAGTACCAGATAGAGATAGGGGTAGCCAAAATGCATTCAAATAAGCTATTGACAATCTCCTCCAAAGGGCTAGGCCGCCATTCTCATCCATATTAAGGTCAAATCTTCCTTTCCCAACTCATCTCTTCCTTCCCTAAGGGAGTATCCTTCTTGCAGATGTTCTCTTTTTGAGTCTTGACACGACGAGTCTCATTTGGATTAAGAAGTCACCATCAGTGGAGGAGAGATGTTGAAGGAGTGCGAACAACATAAAAGGTTAGGTTTTCACTTGTGTGGGACTAATGTGTAAAGTAAACGGTTCGGTTGGCCAATACCGATTATGTGCATAACGGGTCGACAATGAAGAATATTATCAAATTTCTCAATAAATCATTGAAGTAACGATATGGACACAAAATGTCAATGATCATTAATATAGGCAAATATATTCAAATCGGGTTATCCCACTTTTCTCCAAGCAACAGACACCAATAATAAAATGCGACGTAAAGACCACATAGGACAAACCATGCGTTGCATTTTAAAGGATAGCCCAAACTTCCCTTACAGTCCCCTCCCTGCTTCTCTCTCCCCCTCCCTCTTTATCTCTCATAATAGAGCTCCTTGGAGTTTCCCGTGGAAATTTTGATGTTTTGCTATAGAGGTTTGCCAAGTAGGCAACACTCCTCAAAATGATTGGTACTTCTTTAGCCGCAAAAACAAGAAATATCCCAGAAATAACCGTGAAAAATGAATTGACACCCATGAAGTAGAAAGCAAGAAACCCATGCTTGAGAGAGTAAGATGCGGTAAGGCTTCGGTTGGGTCATGGTTGGGGATGGGAAGGTCGTCAGTGGAAGGGGGAGTGGTTAGTGGTGGAGGTGTGGCCATGGCTGGCAGCGTATGGTGGCTACAAGGACAAACCCATGGGTTGAAACCCATTTTCGGGTGGAGGCTATATGGGAAGAGAGGGGGTTGCCGTGGATGGTTATGATGGCTAGAGTTGACGCTAGAGGTTGCTGGGAGGCTATCAGTGGAGGTGGTGTCTAGATGGGTAGCTCACAGCGACGCCTTGGCGGTGTCGTGTGAGGGTGAGAAACCCATTTCGGGTTTGAGGGAGCTGTGGTAAAGAATGGGTTATGCGTGGAAGTTGCTGATGGTAAGGGTATGGATGCCGACGTGAGGAGGTGCTGGTGGGGGTGGTCAGTGACCAGTGGTGGCTAGCGGTGGAGTTGGGCTGAGTTGAAGTCGAAGATTAGCTAGGGTGGGGGGATTTTTTGTGAAAGAGAGTTGAGGAGAGAGAGAGAATGGATCTGTGTAAATGTTAGTGGAATTGACCTAAATATCATTACTATAGTGTAATCGGGTGTAGACTTTAATTGTATACAATGCTGACATGTAAACTTTCTATTGGCATCCAATAAAGTCCATATAATAGATTATCCGATCCAAAGATGCTCCCTTAATATAACAATTCCTTTTCAAAATGATCGCTCCGTTCTTGAGACTTTAACAATCCCAATAACAATTGGCCATGTGAGCCATATTCCAATGTTATATTATGAGACTCTTCACATTCGAGCAACCAACATAAGTGAAGGCCTAATAAAGCAAAGCAATCTTCGATGCCTTGTCCAATTTATAATGTCCTTTCTATCCATTGTCGCTACTCCTTCCACCACTTACATGGTTCAGTTTTACATCTCATATGGGTCGATCAAACTTGAAAATTGTGTCTAACTTGTTGTACTCATATATTCAATTAGTTCCTATTATAGTGTAAGGTAACAAATACATATTAGGAACCCGACACCCTATACAAGGCTATACAAATCTTTAGGCAAGAATAAATGTTGACTACATAAGGAAGACTCTACATTTAAAGATTTCCTGCAATTACTCTAAGTTGTTCCCTGGTGATAACTCACGTCAACACACCCCCTCAAGTTGGTGCATACAGATCTTGGATGTTCAACTTGGAGAGTGAGTTGTGGAACTCCTTGCTGGATACAGCTTTAGTAAGTACATCGGCCAACTAGTTTTCAGACTTCACAAAAGGAAACCGAATAATTTTAGCTTCAAGGTTCTCCTTGATAAAGTGACGATCTACTTCCACGTGTTTGGTAAGATCATGCTCGACGGGATTATGAGACATAGCATTATCGACCTTGTTGTTGCAAAAGAGATCCATCTCTGAGATAGAGTTAACACCAAGTTCAGTCAATAACTTCTTGAGCCATAGAAGTTCACACAGTCCCTTAGTCATTCCATGGAACTCAACTTCACCATTTGATAATGCCACTACTTTATGTTTCTTACTCCTTCATGTAACGATATTTTTGCCAATAAACGTGAAGTATCCTGAAGTAGACTTTCTGTCTTTGATATTCTCTACCCAATCTGCGTCTGTAAAGCCCTCAACCTTAGGGGGACCTCCTTTCCACTCTGCATTCATATGACCATCAATCTGTAGATATTTATTTTTTGTAAATATAAGCTATTTCCCAAGAGAGGACTTCAAGTACCGAAGTATTCTGATCACAGCATCCATATGATCCTCAGTTGGGTTATGCATAAATTGACTTATGACACTCATAGCATAGGCAATATCTAAACGTGTATATGAGAGAGAGATAAGTTTTCCAACCAACCTCTGGTACATTCTTTTGTCCGTTGGTACTTGGTTAGGATACTCACTGAGCATGTGGTTTTGAACTATAATAGTGTATGCAAGCTTACATTCAAGCATTCCCACCTCATATAACAAATCTAATATATATTTCCGTTGTGAAAGAAATATACATTCCTATGACCTAGAAACTTCAATTCCCAGAAAATACTTAAGTCCATCTAAATCATTCATATCGAATTCAGTAGCCAATTTTTTTTGAAGTCGAGATATTTTTCAGTGTCATTTCTTGTAATGATCATATCATCCACATAAACAATCAAAGCTGTTACATTGCCCAGTTGATGCTTTATGAAGAGAGTGTGGTTCGAGTTGCTTTGTTGGAAGTGGTATTTCTTCATTGCTACTGAATCTCCCAAACCAAGCTCGAGATGATTACTTCAATTCATATAGTGCTTTCTTCAACTTACAAACAATGTTGGTAATCGAGGATGTCGTATAACCTAGTGGAACATCCATGTACACCTCCTCCTCGAGGTCACCATGGAGAAACACGATCTTTACATCAAATTAGTGTAGTGGCCAGTCCATATTTGCTGTAAGAGACAATAGCACCCTAATTGTATTCAATTTGGCCACTAGTGAGAAAATCTCCTAGTAATCTACACTATACGTCTACGTATATCCTTTCACCACCACTTGTACTTTGTATTGCTCAATAGACCCATTTGCTTTATGTTTGATGGAGAACACCCACTTACACCCCACTATTTTCTTGAGAGAAGAACTAGAGTCCATGTCTCGTTCTTCAATAATGCCTCTATTTCTTCTTGTGTGGCCTGGGTACACTTTGGATTTCCTAGAGTTTCCTAAATGCTAGTCGAAACATGGCATGAGGACAGCTCGTGTGCAAAAGCTTTGAGGGGCTCGGGTAGCTTCTTGGTAGAGACATAGTTGACAATTGGGTATTTGATCTTTCGTTCCTCCTTGTCGGAAGAATATCTATTTGACGGTTTGCCTCAGTTGTACATGAAAGGTAAGGTATACCTAACATAAGTATCTGTATCATTAGTATGTGTAGGAGTAGTAGGCGTAGTTACCTCAAGAATATTTTCAGGAAATGGGTCTGTAGTATTGAAGAGAATAGGGGTTCAAATTCGGCCTCGAGGTTTGGTGCATTTGCCGTAGGCAACTCCACATTAGTTGGAGAGCTACCTGGTTCAACTGACTTTTCAGTTACACCCTCACTGGGCTAACCTTGGACAGCACCCCAGTCCTCCATACTATCTTGGACAGCACCCCAGTCCAGGGCTAACCAATTTGGCTCTTCATTTTTTGTCTCTTCTTGAAAAGGAGAATCGGTTACTGAGGATGGAGAAATTGTATCCAGCTCTAGAAATATAACATCCATAGTGACGTAGGTTCGCTTAGTGGAGGGATCGTAGCATCAGTATCCTTTCTAATGGACATCGTATCTCAAGAAGAGACATCGGAGCGCACAGGGGTTGAACATAATACGTTGATTCTTGTGAAGATGGACAAACACCACACATCCAAAAACTTTTGGAGGAAGCATTAAGGTCGTTGGTAGGGGTACATAAGTAGAGAGAGCCTGAAGAAAAGTCTTAAAATTTAAGACTCTTGAGGCATTCGATTTAGCAAGAACATAGTTGTAGAAATATCATCTGACCAATGGCGGTGGGATACATTGGCGCCGAGTAGCAGTGCACGGGCAATCTCAAGAACCTGTCGGTTCTTGCACTCAGCAATCCCATTCTGTTGGGGGGTCTGAGGGCATGAGGTCTCGTGGAGGAGGCCATGTTGTCTCAAATAATCTTGGAAGCGGTGATTACGTATTCAACCATTATCCGAGTGGAGAATTTGAATCTGGGTTGAAAATTGAGTGCGAACCATAGTATGAAATGCTTGGAATGCACTAAGTACCTCGTCTTTGTGCTTAAAAAAATACAACCATTTCATGTGGCTACAATCATTGATAAATATCACAAACCTTTGGACACCATACCCAATAGAGATAGGAGACGGACGCCACACATCAGAATGAGTTCAAGTAAATCAAGGAATACAAGTGTCACACTTCAAATCAAAAATTGAGAATGCCTCTTGGCCAAAATGCAAGTGTCACACTTCAAATCAAAAATTGACAATTAAGAAAATAAATCAAGAAATACATGATTTAAGTAGCTAAATGACGGACGACCCAAACGACAATGCCACAACCAAATGTATCATTCCTTGGACCCAATCGGATGGTGCATGTGATGTGTTAGGCCCACATTGAAATCCTCCATGTAGTATACCCCCCTTTCTTGGTACCATGTCCAATTATCTCATTCGTGAGAATATCAGGGATAAGACAAAAATTTGGATAAATCAGTACCACTCAGTTCAGCCGTAACTTCACTAGCAAACAATAATTTGTGAGAAAGTGACTGAACAAACAAATTTTGGATAATTGCAAAGAAGGGGACAGAGTCATGGAACTAGCCCTTGTGACTAAGGAAATTCCAAAATTTGCATTTGCAATGTTGGTACGTTTTGGTGAGGACGTTGTGGCAAAATCCGTTACATCAAACGTCATGTGATCGGTGGCATCGGAATCAATCAGCCAGCAATCACTATCAGTATTTCTAGAGGAACTGAAAAGCATAAATCCACTACCTGAATCCTTATATGTTGGGTCAGTTTGGTTAGGCTCTACAGAAGGAACAAGGGAGAGGTGCATATTTGTAGTAGCCACTGCTGCTGTACTCGATCCTCCCTTAGCAATAGCAGTGATACCTGCACCCAAGTCTCCCTTTGGACTAGCAGCATCCATGCATTTTCTGGCTTGGAGGTCATGCCACCAGTCGAGGTACATGTGTAACTAAAAGCAGTTTTCACGGGTATGCTTCCTATTTCCACAGTGTGAGCACATCTAGCCATCGGAGGAGGGCTTGGGCTTGGAAGTTTTCCCTAAGATGCGCCAGTTGCGGGTACCACCGGGTAGAACAGATGGGGTGAGTTACACATAGCCTGGCAGATGGCCTCACGACGAACCAGTGCAAACGCCTGCTCCACGATTAGGAAAGAATGCAACTGAAGCACATATCCTCTTATCTGGTCGAGTCTGTCATCTAGGCCATCCAAAAATGCGTACACACAGTCTTCCTGAAGCAATGTATTATGTTGTCGAATACCATCTAGACATTTCATGGGATTGGGACGACAGAAATAAATTTTGCACCATAGTCCTTGAAGATCCAGAAAGTATTTTTCAAGAAAGCCTCCGGCTTGGTGTAGTTGGCTCACATGTCGTCAGAGATCGTAAACTCGGGAGATGTTGCTCCTGTCAAAGTAGGTCATCACAATGAAGTCCCAAACTATCTTCGCGGTGGGGAATCGAATAAAGTTCTCGATCAATGACAAATCCATAGAATTGACGAGCCACCCTTTGGCGATGGCGTTGTCGGTGCTCCATTTGCAAGAAGATGGATCGGTCGGGGATGGTTGCAGAATATCACCATTGATATATCCCAACTTGTCTTTGCCAGAGATATACATCTCGACAACTTGGGACTAGAGTGCATAGTTGGAACTATCCAACTTTATGCTGATCAGGGTAGCAGAAGGTTCAGTTGTAGTCAGGTTCTAAGCTTTGTTCAAAGTTTCAGTCATTTTGGAGGTAAATTTTATGAAGAAGGAGTTTATATGTGGTGGCTGGTCTTCGGAAGAGGTCATGTTTCTTATGGCCTCTATAGGAATGAATTAAGAATGGGCTAAAAAGCAAGAAAAACAAGTATTCCGAGATTATATTTCTCTGATACCATGTCAAACTTGTTGTACTCGTATATTCAATTAGTTCCTATTACAGTGTAAAGGTTACAAATACATAAGAGGAACCCTACACGTTATACAAGACTATACAAATCTTTAGGCAAGAATAAAGGTTGACTATACAAGGAAGATTCTACACTTAAAGATTTTTTACAATTACTCTAAGTTGTTCCCTGGTGACAACTCACGCTAACAAATTGTTTGAGATATCTTTTTATTGTTTTCTATCTCATATGGGTCTGTCATTCTTTTTGAATTGAAAATGGTCCATTTTTCTTACCTCTGAACACTGCCTTGGTCTACATGTTGCATGGATACCAGAAGATGGCTAAATATTATTGAACAAGTGAAAAGAAAATATAGCTAAGAAGTAAGAAACTATGAAAATCTAAGAAGATGAAGAAAAATTTAGCATTCGCAACTTTATTTATTTTTTCTTTTGGCCAGTGAAAATATTAATTGTATTTGTATATTCAAATTGACGAACATTAACCAAAATTTTGGTTTCACTTGGACTCGATCGAGTTTGACCTCCACCCTACCTAGGTTTGAATTTTAGATCCAAGTTGAGAGTTTTCCATTTAAGTCCACCGTAAGCTTGAAATTTATCTCAACCTTGTTAATTTTGGGCAAAAAGTCAAGTTTAAGGAAGATAAATATTCCCATATTTTTAATGGCTAAAATCTTGTACTTGCACTTGCTAAATAATTTTGGAGTTTATAAAGAAATGTGAGATAATTCTACTGAAACTTCACCACTAGATGTTTCCATGTATAGTGGTATAGATGTAGATAATTACACATTTAAGGCTATCTTCACAACCAAGTTGTGTGCTTTGGTTCAAATTGTCACCGTATATTATTTTGTATTTTTTTTTTACTATTTTTATATTGTGATTATCATATATTTGAAAGACAAAAAAAAAATTGAATTTTATAGTAATAAAGTTAAGGCAACTAACTATCCACCTAACCAGGTGGTAGACCCACAGTAAGTGCATCCCAACCACACCAAGGATATGGGTCTAACAATAAGGACTAAAAAAAATCGACTTACAAGTTTGAGCATTTTGCAGATACTCAAAATTCACAATATCATGCGAACACAATTTCAGAACCCAATAGTTTTCAAAGAAGTAAACTAGGATTCATAAGTGACCAAGTCTAAAACACAAGAAAAAAAAAAAAGATCTAATGATCTCTAATCGGCCTAATTTCAATTACTCGAAATTCACAATATCATACCCAAATGCAAATTTCTAATCAAATCAGAGAAATATATATATAATGCATTACTAAAACACAAGGGAGAAATATACCGTGATCTCTAACCCTAATTATAGTTACTCAAAATTCACAATGTCATGCCCAAATGTGATTTTCTAATCAAAGCATAGATAAATTTGAGAAAAAAATAGAGGATGTCCAAATGCTCCAAGTCCCATCATTTGCTAAGAGGATAAAGGCACAAAATCCCCTTTTTGGTAAGGACCCTTAATTCTTATGATTGTTACAATCTACACTTGAGATGTACTCTGGCCTAAAGGAAATGCAAATAATGATGGAAGAATAAAAAAGATGAATGCACAGCATGTTTGATAAAGAGACTGAGATCTACAAATAAATCGAGCTTCTCCTAGTCTACAAATAGACTGAGCTCCTCTCAGTTCCACTCAAAGATGAGTGAAGGCCACTTGAAGGCATGGGTCTCCCATGGGGGCATGGGGGGGGGGGGTCATACGAGGCATACAACAACATCTTTACATCTACAACCAACTAGCCTCATAGAATTGTCTACACTATTAACGAGGTGCATTGTGATCAAGTATTCCATCTTGGTGATCACTGATGTCCATTTCTGATGACATGTTAATGGAGGAGGGACACGAAATACGGATGGAGAAATCTACGAGTTGAGACAATATGATGGGGTTGTCAAAGGAATTTTCTATAACAGATGGAAAATTAATTTCTTTAGAGATAGATACCATGAGCACTGCCTTCCTTTTTCTTTCGCCCACGATTTCAAGATGCTTTCAATTTTTTTCCTGCACTATCAATTTTTGTGAATATTTGATTAAAGCTATAGCTACATTTTCTACTCCCTCCTTTGCAGCTTGGTCTTCCCAAACAAAGACATATTCCTGTACTTGTTGCAAGAAAACCTTGTAATTTGTTTGCATTCATTCGATTATTTCTATGATGTGTAACATTTTATTAAGAATTTTTTCCATCAATGACAGCAAATTTGCATGTGTTTGTTGAAGGTTACCCCGTCCGTTGAAGAATTGGTGGATACCACTTGTAAGAACTCTCTTAATTCCTATGATTGTTATAGTCTACACTTGAGATGTACTCTGGCCTAAAACAAATGCAAATGACAATGGACGAAGCAGGAAGATCAATGCACAACAAGTTTTTGATAAAGAGACTAAGATGGTAATGGAATAAATGAACAAGGAAGATGATGAAAATGGCTATGTCTTGGGGTATTTGAGGTCTGCAATTCCTCCTAAAGAAAATACAAATTGTTTTAGCAATAATTTTCTAGATTACCAAATAAGGATCTCCTTTCCTATACTAGAAACTCGACAACAACTAAGGCCTAATTTGTTTTCATAGATAAGATGAAATAAAAGTTAAAAATTGAATAATATATTATTATAATATTTTTTTTTAATATTTTTTTTTTTGAGATTTGAAAAAATTATTTTGTAATTTGAAAATTTTGAATTGTTTATTTTATTTTATATGAGAATTTGAAAAAATAATAATGATGAGATGAGATGAGATTGTTTGTAAAAACAAACTAAACCACTTCTAACTAAGATTAACTAGGTCCATGGACCGCTAAACAACTTTAACAACTCATTAAAGTAAAAGGTAACAACTAGGTAGGAAATCAAGCACAATCCACTTTAATGGGATTCATAACATCGTTTGCTAAGAGGATAACGACACAAAGTCTCATCATCGGCTTAGAGGTTTGCGGCATCAAATCTTGTCGTTGGGCTTTGAGGGTTACAATGAGATGATGTTCATTAAGGGTCTTGGGAGAGAGGGTCGATTTTAGGAGTGAGGGTCTTCAGCAAATTTTTTAAAGAGAAAGTCATTTTTGGAGAAGGTTTTGGGCAAGGTCGCGAGAGTCTCGAAGTGGAGGTTGTGAGGATGAAATATCCCAAGTAGGGCTCAGGCCTATTATTAAGTGCACTAAAAGACAAGAGTGAAAAGGAGTTGAGTGATCTGCAAGAACACATGGACGACAAGACATAAAGAATGTAGACTGACACACGCAAAAAATAATATCCAGACCAAAGCCTCTATATATATAAAGGCAACCATCAAAGTATAACTCTCTCGATCAATAACTGGCTGACTGGCTGTACAACAATTCTTCTATTCTCTCGGATCGCCTAGTTCATCTTCTCAGATGAACCCAATAGCTCATACTAGTATGATCATGTATTTTATTCACGTACAGTGAGAGTTCTGAGAGACTGTAAAAATATTCATTATAGTGGATTCACTTCCCCAAAACCACGTGGACGTAGGCTTTACGCTGAACCACGTAAATACTGTGTTTCTATATTTATTTATCTGCTATCCACGTACGTATGGCCGCACCGGAGTCTCACCGGGAGCCTCAAACGACACCCATTGAAACCCAACTCGCTCTAGTGGGTTGGAAATGATTTATTTTCCTACCCTGACCTGTTGAGATTTTTGTGACATCAATAGAGGTCATGTGTTTTGCAATTCAATATAAATATCATGGGATGATGACATGACAACCATTTATTGGAGGCTGTTTTTTAGGCTTTAACGGAAGCAAGATTAGAAAATACTCTCTTAGGTTGTATTAGGTCGTTCAACCAAACTTAATTCATCCTAAACTAATTATTGATGGAATCTACTACTTTTTAAATTTTTCATAAAATAATTAAACCCTTCTCAATCTACTTTATACATTATAACCAAAAAAATTAAATTTATCTTAATTTAAAAAAGTTTATCCCAATTCAATGAGATTTACAGAATATTATTATTTATAATTAAATTTAACTTATCTCAATATCTAAACGTAATCTTAGAATAATAATACAGCCACTATCATAAACATGGCTGTTATTAACAAAAATAAGTGTTCATGACGAGAAATATATTAAAACTATTGAAGATGTTGCCCATAATCTATAAGGATCCTGTTAGGGCCATCGAGAGTAGTCCCTAGAATTCCTACAAAAAGTGTAAATTTTTATTTTTTATTTTTTATTTTTTAAGGATTTTTTAATTTCTTTTTTAAATATTAAAACAAAGTCACAAGCCCATTTTAAAATGCTTCCTAAACAAATAAATAAAACAAAAGAGTCAGTAGCTTTTGTCAGGATGCAATCATTTTCCAATCTACGAACATATTGAGAGATTTGGTGCACCTTATTTGGACCCTCAAATTTATGCAATTCTATTACTTTATCCAAGGAATCAGTGTACTAATATATCGAATTATATTATATATACATGCAATATCCAAGTAAAAAATCTCTGCATTAGAGCATGTATTGAAATTAGCTACAAGTTTTTTTTATTGAAATTAGCTCCCTCAAAACTAAAAATACATCATTTAAAGTATAAACTGATATAAAATTAGTCCCTTATACTGTTATTGTGCAAAAAATATATTCATACGTTTAAACCTCTGGTCCATAGTTATTTGAGAATTTTCAACCAACAGATAACAATGATATTCATGATTGTAACATACTACAAATATGCGGACGTACTTGTGTCTCAAAAGCAAGTCTGCAAGTCTTCATAGCTTGCTTTTGAGAGTTTGTTTCTTTTTCAAGTTTCACATTGAAAAAAAAAGATTATATTTGTGTTTTATACTCAGTGCTCTTCTATACTTCAATTCAATGCAAAAACTCTAAAAATACTGTACATAATACTTTGAGTTCTTTTAGCATGATTTGCTCTTATATGCAGAAATGGTTTCAAAACTTGAACCAATAAAAAATATTGAAAAATGGTTGTTTTTCGTCTCCTTTATTGAAAAAAAATGGTTGTAGGCCACATATTTAGTTGACATGCAAGAAGAGGTGCATATTCCCTATCAGAAATAATCATTTTTTATTTTTATTTTTTTGACAAAAGTCCAATTTTAATGCTATATTGTTATTTGTATATCTTAGATTTTGAGTTGGTTGTTGTAGATTTACAGATTAATTAAAAATTTGAGAATATTCATTAGACATATATAAAATTATTTATATATGTATTTTTTGTATATAATTTTATGACAAATAATTATTGCTTTTATATATAGCAACGTATAAAAAATACATATTATTTATATTCATATATATCATATAATTGTCGATCGCCCCTGCAAATACAAAATTCTAGTTCCACCCTTCACTCTACTAATTAGGGATTGGATTACAAACCACCCCCCTGCAAATACAAAATTCTAGTTCCACCCTTCACTCTACTAATTGGATTACAAACCACCCCCCTTAAGTCAAAAACATTTACAAAGGATATATAAAACTTGGCCATGGCCCATGGGCTTGCAAATCTTGGTGCTAAAGGATCCCCTGCCTCTTTTCTTCCCTTGATCTACTCCCTCAGTATCCAGTTGGTCATTTGATCATTTGGATAAAGTTGGATTAGCAAGCTTTCCTCGTTAGTTTTTCTTCTATACAAATCTTACCAATGTAATGGAGTTTTATTATCCTTCATGCTGAACTTATGAGATATTGGCTTATAAATGCCAAATTAGACGTCTCTTTGCCGTGAAAGGTTTTTCTTTGTCAAAAGTGAGAGTATATTAATAAAATTTAGACGTTGGAAAATATACGTGTCTTTAAGTCTATAGTTTCTCTGTTATTGTCATAATGCAATCCATAGTTACTATTTATAACATAACCTTGGACTTTACTTTGGCTTCAATTTAAACTTGGAAATTATATTACTCTATTCAATAGTTATAAAATACATTTAATATAAATTATGTATTAACAAAATATATGATATGTCAAGAATATATGATCATAATAAAAATATATTAGAAATACGTTAGAAATCATTCTATCATGTCATCATGTCATTATATCATTTTAATTTCTATGAGATATATTTTATTTTTATATTAGATTAATTTTTGTGAATGAGAGTCAAGATAATTTTTAAAAAGGGGACCAACACAAGATAAAATTAATATTATCTTACTAAATCATAAAAAATCAATTTATATATTTTTTTTTTTTAAATATAATTTTTTTCTTCAAATTTTTTTTTTTTTTTTTTTTGTGAAGGGGACCAACGTGGCTCCGGTACTGTTTATTACCATTATGCCTCATTTGGATTCGGAGACCGCATGACATCAACGATTGGGGTAGCTTTTTCGAGCTCATCTCAAACTCATCATTACATTTTTTCAAATTCTCATACAAAATACAAATCTCAATACAATTTGTTCAATTCAGTTTTTTCAAATCTCAAAACAATAATAATAACAATAATAATAATAATAATTTATAGGAGACGCTGGGGATCGGTCCATTCGATCTCTATTAAAAACAGTCCATCAATAAAATACAATAAAAATATAATAAAATTTTAAAAAAATATAATAAAAAATATAATAAAAAAATAAAATTTAGAAAACACAATAAAAAATATAATAAAATAAAAATAAAATAAAAACATAAAAAAATAAAATAAGATGATTTAAATGGGTGTTCGGCCTCAATTTAGACGGCGACGGCACTGCCAGCATCCCTTTTTAAGGGAATCGGACTATCCGATTCTCAGTATTTTTCTATTTTATTTAATTTTTAAAACTTATCTCAATTCATCTCATCTCATCTCAACTCAACTCTAATTTAAATGAGATACGAATCTTCTGTTATAAAATTTAAAAGACGTTGATGGGTTATCATCGTGATTGATCTTGACCAAGTAAATAGGACTCCTGTTATCATAAAACAATTCCATGAGCCTTGAATTTAAAACCTTGAAGCCACACCGCTTCTTTGCAAGTTTCCCCATCAATGCCAGGAAAAAGATAATGCAATTGTTGTTTGTAAGAGTAATGTTATATACATTAGTAGTAGATACGATGTTTTAGCTTTTCTTTTAAGTTTTAATATTTTTTGCCTCCAAAGACCATTCTAACTGGAACCAGAAAATCATCGGTCAAAGTAAATTTGTGAGGGGTGTGACGTTGCCCTGGTTGAATTAATCCACAAACGAAATAGAGGAAATTGGAAAGCCCATCTATAGACTACATTTTTTTTATCAAGTGAGTGTTAGGCACTATTCGAGAATGACAATATTGGGCCTTGTTGGTGTAAGTTTATTCAGTAGAAGTTATTTAAATAGTAAAATAAGATGAGAGAATTTTATATAAAAATTAAAAAATTAAATAACATATTATTTTTTAATATTATTATTATTTTATGATTTGAAAAAAAAAAATTTAATTGATTATTTTATTTTGTATGAAAATTTATAAAAGTCATAATAATGGAAGATGAGATGAGATTAAATGGGTTAAAGATTATTGACAATGGCTACATCAAAATTTTCTTTAAAATTTGATGGAAAGTATAAGTTTGATAGAAAATCAATACTTCCATATCCATAATTCTACGTTAGATTTATCAAAATAATAATATAACATACAATTTATAAAACTAACAAACACATCTATAATTTATTAATCCAACAAACATATTAAAAAATAAAATAAATATATATATATTTTGATGGATGAATAATAATATTTTAAATATGAAGGATAGTACTCGAGGACTATAATTCAAAATTTATATAGGATTATGATAAATTTAATATAAGATTATTTTAAGTAAAATCATCGAATTTATATTTGATAAATCTAATAATAAGTTAAATACCAATACTCTTAAGAGTGTTTCTCAATCCAAACAATCATTTTTACAACTCATAAATTGATTGATTTGGTTCCAAAACATATACAACCTTTAAATTGATTGGCTTCGTTCCGAAACATGTCGACCAAAAATGTACAACCTTTAAATTGATTGACTTCGTTTCAAAACATTTCCTTTTCATAATTTTGTTTTTTAAGCCATGGTTATCTTCAAACAACGAATTCAAACAGACTTGTACTTAAAGTCCACTCTCTCTCCATATATATTACAGCCAAGTTTCTACCATTACCGTGTCTCAACCGGCAGATGCTTGGGACCATTAATTCACCCAACTTGTTCACAAAATTAGGTTAACACAATTACAATTAACAATATATATTAAAGAAGAGTTGTGATGCAGGCAATGAGGCCAACACGTGGAATCTTTGTATTCCGTCTTGGGCACAGCATTTCTTGGGCCAACCAATGAAAGTAACGTAGGAAGCTAAAAATCAAATGGGTGTGGCGTCGGATACCATAAAAACAGACACTGTTGGTCGTATTCGTAGGTTTGATACATGCACCTTTCCTCGTAGCATCTCCCGCTTCATACGTACACAACTCCAATTAAATTCGTGTTATAATGTCAGTCCAAACACCGACCTGAAAGCATACGAACAAAAAACAAATAAACCGACCTGAAACCAAACACGGCACTCAAATTCAGACAACAATCTAATGCGGGCAGTCCAAGTTGCCTCTGAACGGATCAGACATCAAAGATTCAAACTCGTAATCTAATACACTAACACACATTTTCCTTTTTCAGCAGTCGTAGACTCCCGTGAGTCCAAGACTCCAAAGGGAATTAGCCGGTGGGCGCACATGGATTCTACTGCCGGCTTATTTGTTTATTATTTGTATATACACTCGTCACCAAATTTTTACTTTTATTTGAGCAATGTTAGGATTCTATTTTGTTTTCACTTTGGTTTATTTTTTTATTTATATAATTTTTTTTACATTTTAAAATATTTTTTGAAGATATAAAAAAAATCACAACATTATTTAGAAATATTTATATAAAAATCATGTAAAAAAACAAAAAAAAAATTAAAATTGGGAACAAAGTAGAGATTCCTAGCATTTTTTCTTTTATTTTATTATATAAAATATATTATATTTATTATCATTAAATAATAAAAAATTATCCAATAAAAAATTATTGAGTAGTGATAAATATACTATATTTTATATAATTGAATGAAAATAAAATAATGGCATGGGGTATAGAATTTTCCTTTTAGATAATTTCTTGTTTCTTTTTAAAAAACCGAGAGGTGATATTTGTCGGAATAAATTTCAATTATTTTGATTTTTTTTAAATAAATAAATTTAAAATTTATATTAAAAAAAACATTTATTTTGTACTTTAAATAAATGCACAAAAATTAGACATACTAAATCGTATTTAACATTACTTCTTGAAAAAATATTGGCAGGCCAAAGTTAAACAAATGTTGGAATTGACAATAGGATGTATATAAAGATGGTATTAATTTGTCCATTTAGATCTTAGATGTGATATAATTTTTTCTAGATAATCGTGCGAGACGTAAAAAGTTTAAAACTATTTAAATACTTGATAATGAAGAATAATTTGGAGGATTATAATTCAAATTCGATTCGAGTAGATGAGCATGGAAACGATATATGCGAGTCTCATCGATGTGAAAGTCAATGGATTTTCACGTAGTGGGAAAAGAAATTTTATACTTGTTGAAAGCTGTAAATGATTTGTCAAACGCGTTTTCTGTGGCCAGTTTCATTTTATTTTTTATTGTTTTCCGTAGAGTTTAAAAATATATACATAAACTTATATCCTATATTCTTCAAAATAATAAAGATTAAAATCTATCCATTACTAATATATAGAAATTAGGTGAGATTCATCTAGTAAATAATCATTAAAAGCACTTTTTTTTTACTCAATGAAAAGGATTGGAGGGAGCAACTGGAGATGACTTACCTAACTATAGTAACACCTAAGACGCTGAAGAGCTACAAGAGGAGTCTAGACTTCGTATGACAAACAGAGCAATGTTAAGAACAAATATTAAAAATAAACGATAGATAAATGTCAACTGGTATGATATAATAAACAAAATATTTCGTTTTTATTTCCTTTAGTTTCGAATCTATTTTTTCATTCTTTAACTCATAAATATTATGCAGTATACAACAAGTACTAAATACCACAATTTATCAATTAGCGACATTTGTCTCCAAACAATAGAATTTTGAGCGCTTCCCATTACATAATTCAATCCCAAAACCTAATATCCATTGTTGACAGTTAAACTCATTGAAAACAATTGGTCACGCGTTTAATTGTATAAGTACTAAATCTGGTGTGAATATATCGTTTATATTTTGATGCTAGAATATGCAACTTCATAAGAATAGACGCCAGTAATTCATATACAAACAATAGAGTCGAAAAGCACAAAAATAGATTCGAAAGATGTAAATGGTTCATGCAAATCCTTGATGCATGGGAATGAATAAGCGGTGTTTCAAGCATTTTCTTTTTCTTTTTCTTTTTCGAATTACTAAAATCATTTGTTTTCCCAAATCGAAATTGCGTAGAAAATAGGGGTTTAGTGGATAAAAATTCATACCATGTACTGCTGCATTCAAATACGCTGCATTCAAATACACTGCATTCACTCTTAATAATAGTTTGAAAATTCTTCAAAAAAAATTTAAAAAAATAATAGTTTGAAAATGATAAAAAAATAAAATAAAATAATAAAGTCTTTCGTTATCCAAACAGAATAATGAATTTTCGATGGGTACGGAACACCGGCTGCAATGCTTTGCTTCAGTTTTCCGCTTGCAAAAAAAAGTAATGAAATCGATAAGAACGCGTGGAATCATAAAATCGACAAGTTTGAATCTCTGATCTGATAATAATAATAATATAATAAATAAAAAATAGAAAAATGATATATACAACATATTTTATAATACTTATAGAACATGAGTTAATAAAGTAAATATATTTTTAAAATTAACATCCATTTATAAAAATATTTTTTTTTTATAATATATATTGTAAAATAAATTGTATAAATTATTGTGGATTTATTTATTTATTTATTTTTTAAATAATAATAAATAAAAGATCCCACGAGTCACCATCACATGCAGTCTCGACTCTCGAGTTGACTGCTTGATTTTAGTGGGATCCGTACCAATCATAGCCGTTTGCATCAATACTCACGATTAGTCTGATTAGATAGGTTACAATCTTTCATTTCTTTATTTTTATTTATCTATTATATTTTTGTCGTAACCCAGACAGGCCACGGACGACCCTGCACATCCCATGTGCCGCCGTGCACGTCCTCACTTTTTTTAATCATGCAAACTCTCCATTGGTTTGGAGTCTTGGACGGCCAATATTCTATATTTTTTTAAGAATATTTTTATTAGATTATCTAAGATTAAATTTAAAAAAATATAAATTTATATATATATATTAAAATTTTTTGATCATATTTAATAAAAAATAAGAGAAAAAATAGAATAAAAAAATAAAATTATTTTTTGTCTTTATAAGCAAATAATAAAATTAAATTTACACAAACTTTTAATTTTACTATTTATTTTTTAAGATAAAAAATATTTTTATTCTCTTTTTCTACTTTTTTTCTCCTCATTTTTTATTAAATATGATTAAAATTTGATATGTGTGCAACTAGCGGCAGAACTAGGATTTAGTGTTTGGGAGGACGGTCGATAAAGTATGTGATGCGTGTGAATAGGGACGGAATCAGGATTTGGTATTTGGGAAGCGGTTGATAAAGTATACGATACATGTGAGTATAAATAATGTGTGTTTCATGTGACTATATATAAAAATAATAATGATCATATGTCATAAAATTATATACAAAAAATAAAATTATCTAATTAATAATCAAAATAATTGATTTACTAAAAATAGAGTGAGACCGAGAGATAAATTTTTTAAAAAAAAAAAACACTTACCCTATATCAATTTTACAATTTTTTTTTGTTTTGTTTTTAAATATTTGAGACGGAAAGCTTAGAAACCGGTCCACTGTACATGAAAAATTTGAAAACTAATTAAAGACTAGTCTTCTGTTAATATTAAAAATAAAAGAAAAAAAGCATATATATATATATATATAAACCCGAAAATAAGAAGAATAAATAGCATAGAGACAAGTCTCAACGGCTTCTAATTAGTTTGCAATTTGCAAACAGTAACAAATATATAGTAGTAGGCCCGTAACTAGTAAAACTTCTAAACAAGTAAGACTTGAAGTTCTAAATTTATAAATATACAGCCATGGCCCATAGCCTATTGGCCCATAAGACTTGAACTTCTAAATTTGCAAATATATCAATACAAAAAATATCTGCAGCGTACGTAACTTAGCGAAAAGTTTCTAACGATGTACCTCAACGGCAAAAAATCTGATAATTGATGAAGCTAACTGATGATATTCGCACCCGCGCGTCTTTGCAGATGGCTGTTTGAGCTTAAGGGGAAATGGGAATCAACATTGGAGCTAATCGCCTAATCAGGATAATCTGAACCCAGATTAAGATGAGATACCCATACGCAGCACGCTCACAAGCTCAACGACAGAAAATCTCATGAATCTGATAAAATTGTTAAGGAGTTTCAAGCTATGTTTTGAATTCCGTTCCGTTCCGGTCGGAACGGCCGGAATGTTCCGTTCCGGTGCCTCAACCGGAACGGGATACCACCTTATTCCGTTCCGATCCAAATTCCGGCCGTTCCGGTCAAATTCCGGCCATTCCGGTCGTTCCGGTACAAATTCCGGCCGTTCCGGTCCCTATTCCGGTTTAGATTATTTTTGTAATTTTTTTGTGTTTGAATGATATTTTTTTTTTAATTTTAAATTTAGATGGTATTTAATTAATTTTAGAATATAAAATATATTTATATGCTTTGTAATTTTAAATACGTTTTTTTTTTAAATATCATTATTTTTAATATTTTATCTATTTATTTATTTTTGTATTTCAACTCAAATTTGTATTTTTTCAACTTCCAATCATTTTATAAATTTTTAATTCTTCTAATATGTATACATATATATGATACACACTTACATATATATATGTTTTTATTCTATTAATTGTTAGTTTATATATATAAAAATATTTATTATAATATATAATTAACCCCGAAACGGAACACCGGAACGAAACGGAACCGAAATATTCCGTTCCAGTGCCTCAACCGGAACGGCCACCGGAACGGAATTCAAAACTTTGGTTTCAAGGGTCTGAATCGTTTGATGAAGCTGATGAAATTGTTAAGGAGTTGAGTGGGAAAATCTTGCTTGTGCTCGTCGTCTGTTTGAACAAATGCCCGAAAGAAACGAAATCTTATTTTTCTGCACAATCTGCACTGATATTGGGTTTTCATTGGAAGACTGGAAAAATCAATGTGGTATTGTGAGACTTATGAATATTGTTGTTGCTTATTAGTTATCGATGTCAAATGATTATAGGCCGGAGGTCTGGATGTATGAACACGCAATAGGCTATAACAATGCTTTACTGACTTGCAGTAGAAACGGTATAAGGAGGGCTGTGTCCAATGGTATAAGAGGAGCTACATGAACTTTGTAGGTTGCATGTAGTTCCGCTCCTGTGTGCAACGTTATACTTTTTAAAATTTAATCTTGAACAATCCAATAAGAATGTTCTAAGAAATTCTAGATAGGAAAAAAATGAAACATTTTATTATCCAGCAAGTGTATACATATATTAACATCATATTAATTACGATGTTAAAAGTAAAGTAACTACATATAAATTAACTTTGTTTAAAAAATAAAAATAAATATTACGTTGAATTCGCATATTCTATAAATTTTTTTTCGACAAATTAAGTATATTAAATAAATTAATAGATTACAAAATACAAGTTTCAATAGGGTGGGAGTCCCCTATAGTCATCTTAAAAAGCTAACACGCAATACATAAAAAAAAAGGAGCCCAAAGGATGACATCCTAAAAAGGGATTGCATAGCTAAAAATGGCTCCTACTGATAATCCCAATAAAGGGAGGGACCGCCTAAAGACAGTTTTAGGTTACAGCAAAAAATCACAGCGATGAAGTATGTGTTGTACCGTATTAGTTTAAATAGACTATAAAGGACTTCCACTTCCACTTGATCTTCCATTAGGGAAAGTAGGAATGTACAAAAGCTAGAAACATTACTGAATTGCCAGCAGACGAACTATGGCAGTAATGGTGCGTATACTACAGGCGCTGACAAAGACGGAGAGCAGGCGGCTAGATCTGGGATAACATGCGCCGCAGAGACCATCGGGGAGTGTGTGAGCCACAAAGCTACTCTAGGATGTCGTGACGCGCGCGGCCAAGGCTGCAAGTGCAATGCACGCGCCCATTGAAATCGCGAAATCACTCCCTTGACTTGAAGATCATCGACTGAAAAGGCTTGTGGGGTGGCACGTATGGGATGGAAATAGCTGGCAAGCAGCAAATCGACTTTGTGTAGCTCCAACAAAAAAAAAAAACTGCCGAAAAATTGATAGGAAGATGACTGAAAATGGAAAGGAAAACAATAGGAAAATAAAGGGGAGGGAGAGGAGGAGGAGGTGGCCAGAGCCATCCCTGCCCAAAAGGAGGGTCGGAATGTTAATGATGGTTTGGCTAAAAAACTTCGAGGTAGACCAGAGAAAACGTGATAAGAGAGATTTAGAAACTACTTTCGCATAATCTATAATTATATGAATTATTTTACATGATTTATAAAGTGATCGTGACTTTTTTTATTTGAAGTCCCCTATAAATTATTTATTTATTTGTTTTAAATGAAAAAAGATAAGTTTAATGCTTCCTTAAAATTATTAGTCAGTCTCGAACAGTGTCTATAGGCCTGTTTGGATACAAAAGAGGGATGAAATCATCTCATTTGATCTCAATGGTCACCCCATCTAAATTCATTTTAATTCAACAATCTTATTACTATTCATAAATTGTCTCTGCTCGTTTCACTTATAAATCATCAATTAATCTTGATCCATATATATACACACATACATGATACATACTTAATTATATATGCATGATGTATTTAATTTATTAGTTGTTAGTTTATATATATATATAGTTAATGAAATGGTATATTAGCAAGTATCAAGTACAAATATATTTTGTTTCAATATTTAAACCCAAATGATCATTGAAACAAAATTTAAAATATTGGTTTGGATTATGTGATACGAACTTTATGTAACATATACTTAATATGAGATAATATGATATGAGTAATGCTAGATACTGTTCTATGATGTGCAAATTTTGCGTGCTCATTTTTTTAAAAGAAGGATTTTCTATTAAAAAAGAGCAATGATATTCGTACCAAGGATTTGTATTATTATTATTTTTATTTAATGGTTAATGAAGTACTTTTTAATAAATATATAATTTGTTTAAATGTTTGGTGGTTCAAAAATGAAAAAAAAAAGGTTTTTGCATTGTCGGTAGATATCCTCAATGGGATTTCTCAATGGGCGGTTCATGAATATAACTCTCAATAAATGATAATATTCCCGCCGGGGAAAGCTGCTGACAAACCATTGATTTGTATTTTCAGACTCTAAGATTGTAAATATCAGTTCTATATATTATAGTCTCGTCTAAGGTATGAAGTTGTGGATAAAGTTGTGTTTAATGAACGTAACGCCTGTAATCGGCTGGTTGTGGGTAGTAGTAGTACTTGTAATTACTGTGCTTTAAAAAAAGTAGTTGATGGTGTAATGGATTAATAATTCATTTTTACTAAATGCAAATTAATTGCTGACGTGTATATCAAACATATTTTGTTTATATAAGGAGTGGAAAATTTCAAATCCAAATTTTCTATTTAAAAAATTAAATAATATAACATCAGATCATCAAATTCTTAACATATAAATCAAATATATGAATTGATGTAATATTCGAATTATTTGCCAACTTGACATTTTGGCATTATGATGACATTTCGTGTTGTTATTTGACGTGCCTTCAAAGAAAGGTTAATTATATTATTTACATTAGTTAAAAAGGTATTATACTTGTTTTCTTTCCATTAATCCCATAATAATTAGATAAAGTTGATTTGGAAAAATCCAAATACGATGACAATTTATTATTTAACAAAAAACATATAATGGGAAATTTCGGTTGATTATGACATTTTCACAATATATTTTTAATAAATATAAATTCCAATTAATAACTAAATAGTTCATGTCTTCCATTCCTATAGGCTATAATTAATTAGCTCATCATCTTTAAAAATAATTTATTAGTTAATGTAAATATATTTCTTCATTAGTTTGAAAAAGCAATATTTTCAACGAATTGTGATACCCAAACCGAGGTAATATGCACATTACTCAAGACTTGTGTTGTATCTAAAAAAAATAGTAAGACATGTAAAATGTTAGCATCTTATAAAAGATTAAAAAACTATCGGATCATGTCGAATGTTTTTATATATAAAACTTATATATTCTATGAATATTGTCCCAATTTGCAACATGGACCGACAAAGAAAAGTATACCATAATTGAACAACTGGATGCTACATATGAAGAAAAGCAAGATGCAATTACAAAGACAAGTTAGAAAATGATTGAGAAGCTGAAAAAATATCTCTATAAATATGTATATATAAACATAAAATGTTTCGGTTTTTGTCCTTTTTTTTTTTTTCTTATTTTCGAACTTTTATTTTCATATAAATAGTCAAGTAGTCGAATTAGCAAGCTAAGTTTTTGTTTGGCTGGTCGACACAAAAGGAGGCATTGTCTTACAATCAAGCAAAGTTGCATCCAATTTTCTTACCTAGAAAAAACAAGGCCCTCGTTTAGATTTTAATTTATCTTAATTTTATTATTAATTTTTTTTAAAAAATATAATGAACTATTTAATATTTTTTAAATTTTAAAATAATAATAAAATAATAATAAAATTTTATTTAATTTTTAAATTTAAATTAAATTAAATTAAATTTATTTAAATTAAATTAGACCCGACCAATAGTGACAAGCATAAAGCAGAATGTACTTTTGTCTAAGGCATGGTGGTGACTTTCTCGAAGCCCCATAAAAATAAAGAAGGCACTCAAGGCATACGGTTGCTTTTGAATCAATTTATATTTTGTTATTCTTTTTAATCACTAATAACTAATAAGTAGAAAAAGTGTGGGCGTTGCAGCTGCTGTCAAGGCTTTATTAAACGAAAATGATAGCCATCAGTTAAAAGTATTTGGGGTATGGTTTACAATCTTAAAACGTGTAATTTCTATATATTTTTAAAGAAAAATAAATTTAAAACTAAAAAAAAAAACAAAAACAAAAACCGCACATCATATTTCTTTTTAAATAAATGACTTTTCATGCAATTTCAAATAAAAATTTGTGAATTCAAGTCTTAATTTTATACTTATTAATTTATTTCAAATAAAATTAATTTATTTTTAGCTTAAGTTTTTAGATAAACAATGATTTAAATCTTTCATAGATTTTTTCTATTTTAGTTTTTCGTTTGTTTTCAAAACTCAATTTTATTATTTATAATTTATTTTATATTTTTAACTTATTTTAATTATTTATTTTAAATTTTAATTTATTTCGATAACTAATTTTATTACTATTTATAATTTATTTCATCTCTAAATTCAAACAAATTAATGTGAAATGATTACAATTATTCATTAACTGTTTCATTTTTCTCTCTAAAATGTATTTGTAATTATGTTCAACGATTGTCTTGACCATTCTTTAGGGAGCTGTGATCGGAAACAGCCCCCTGTTTGGAGAAGTAGGAGCCTATTCACATAAACACAGTAACTGTTCCAATATTTTTCCTTTTTAGGCCCTCCGATTTCCTCCGCTCGGTGAAGGGTAATTTCGATTTTTCGTGGGCCGGAGGGGGATAACATAGGAATTTAAACAAAATAGTGCTAAAAGAAGTAGAATACTAGAACCCCCGCAATTCGCTGACACTGTAGTAAAGAGCATTCACTGTGACGCCCAACACGTCACCATCCAATCCCTTATCTCCACCTCAACATCATAAATCCCTACGGACTTAACTCATCAAGCGTCCCAGATTTCCCTACCTCTCTCAGATTCAGCGGTCCCGATTGCGGGTTCTAGAGCCTTCGAATCTCAACCTAGGCAGAGGGTACAGAGCCAGAAGAGAGAGGAAGTGCGGTCAGATTCTTGACCAGGGTTAGTTAGCTTCTAACCCAGGCTTTAGTCCACGAGTTAAAGAACATTCCGAGCGAATCGCAGATAGATAGACGAGAGCACAGAAGCTCAAGGAGGGAAAAAGGAGGAGGAACAGAGAAAGTGAGCGGAGGCTATTCCGAGTCAACTCGGATCTATCCTTTCCCCTGAACCCATTTTAATTCGTCTGACTCGGTTCGTTGGCCCTTTTTGGTGCTTCTTCAATCTGAAGAAAGTTCTCTAGCGGCCGGTGTCGTCCTCCGGAGGGCGTTTCTGACTCCGGCCTCTTCCAGATCCCTCATTCCGGTAAGTGTCTCTCTCCATTTCGTTAACTTAGGGGGAATTTATTCTCTATAATTTGGCTTTGGGACGGTTCAACGTCGCTACCATAATCTGTTCCCCCCAATGTTGATTTTGGCTTCCTTTGCTTCCGATTTCATTTTTGGATCTCCTGAAGCGGAGCTTTCTGGCAGCTGAGAATTGATTGTGTTGCCGCTGTTGGGATAATGTTTTCGCGGCTGAAGCCCATTCCTTTTTCTTTTCATCTCTCTCTGTTACCAAACGTAGCTTCCACGATTTTGTTGAAATAGTAGCTTTCGTAACCTTTTTCGGCTTATTGAAGTTTGCTCGTGTTGTGAAAGGGATTCGATTCTTTTAGAGACCCGAAGTTTTTTAACCAAATTAATGCTCCGATATTTTCGCGAGGGAGTTTGCATTTACTCGCGGTTCCTCGATCTTAAGGGTGCACTAATGAATTCTAATCTTAAGGACCTGTCTCGTTTACAACCGGTGGCATATCGGCCGTCCCAAATATCATTTTACTATTTTTTCCTCTTCTAGTTGTTTTTGGAAATGGATGAGGGGCGGTGTTTATTCAAGTCCAAATTAAGTGAATTACTAATCAAGATCGAAACGCTTGTTGGCCATTTATGTATTATTTGATGCAGTTAGTATATACTTTTGATTCATTTATAATTATTTTTACAGATTCCTTTTATCATTTGGGCACGATGCCTGACTCGATGTAGCATCGCACTACATCTTCTCCTTCCATCACGGTCCTATTATGTTGCTTAGTTCTTTGAGAATCTTGGGTGGGATTTGAAATTGATTTCATAGATTGATGATTTTTGGGGGGGACATACTCTGCTCTCCAACAATTGCTGCCGGCTTTGGAGTTTGGTGTCTCCTGGGGAGGGAAGAAGCTCTCTTCTGCCACCGCCTCTGTTGCCGGCTGCAAAAACAACCAGTTCTATATATTTAATGTCTCGTGAATTGGACAGTCCTGTTCAGACTCAGATGGCAGTGACAATCTTCAAGAGCCCGCTTAGTGGGGAATACCATGGGAGCAGGAGAATGGAAGGGAAACAGCCTGCTGGGAGGAGACGCGTTTTTGTGCAAACTGAAACTGGATGTGTTTTGGGGATGGATTTAGATCGTGGTGATAATGCCCATACCGTGAAGAGGAGGCTGCAGCTTGCTTTTAATTTCCCTACAGAGGAGAGCTCGCTGACTTTTGGGGATATGGTGCTGAAGAATGATCTTAGTGCTGTTCGAAATGATTCCCCTCTTCTTCTTAAACGGAACCATATGCATAGAAGCTCCTCAACCCCATGTCTGTCACCCACTGGGAGAGATATCCAGCAGAGAGATTGGAGTGGGCCTATTGAAATATTAGGGCAATCAAATTGCTTTGTTAAAATGAAACAACTAGTCAAGGAAATTGTGAAGGCAATTAAGGTTGGTGTTGATCCAATTGCTGTTAATGGTGGACTTGGTGGTGCATACTATTTTAGGAATAGTAGAGGTGAGAGTGTTGCAATTGTGAAGCCTACTGATGAAGAACCTTTTGCACCGAACAATCCAAAAGGCTTTGTTGGCAAAGCTCTTGGACAACCTGGTTTGAAACGTTCAGTGCGAGTGGGGGAGACGGGGTTCAGAGAAGTTGCGGCTTACCTTCTCGATAATAATCACTTTGCAAATGTGCCTCCCACTGCTCTAGTGAAGATCACTCACTCAATCTTCAATGTCAATGATGGGGTGAATGGTAATAAGCCTCACAAAAAGAAGCTAGTCAGCAAGATTGCATCTTTGCAACAGTTCATCCCACATGATTTTGATGCCAGTGATCATGGTACCTCTAGTTTCCCAGTTGCGGCTGTGCATCGAATAGGGATCTTAGACATTAGGATTTTTAACACGGACAGACATGCAGGAAACCTTTTGGTGAGAAAACTTGATGGTGTTGGGAGGTTTGGTCAGGTGGAGCTCATTCCTATTGATCATGGGCTTTGCCTGCCAGAAACTTTGGAGGACCCGTACTTTGAGTGGATTCACTGGCCCCAGGCTTCAATTCCATTCTCAGAGGATGAGCTTGAGTACATCAAAAATCTTGATCCGGTTTGGGATTGTGAGATGCTGCTTAGGGAGCTTCCCATGATTCGAGAAGCTTGTCTCAGGGTCTTGGTTCTCTGCACCATTTTTCTCAAGGAGGCTGCCGCTTTCGGTCTCTGCCTTGCTGAAATTGGCGAGATGATGAGTAGAGAATTCCGTAGTGGTGAGGAGGAACCTAGTGAACTTGAGGTTGTATGCATGGAGGCAAGGAGGGTGATAGCAGAGGAGGTGTTATCCCCTAAAGCTGATTCTATAGATGAGAATTTTCAGTTTGATATTGACTGCGAGGAACTGGAGTCAGACGTTACGCCAAAGAAGATGGTACTAGATGATTATATGGCCAGAGCACCATTCCCGTCTGGAATGAGTGGCTGTTATGTTCGCTGTCCACTGTCTAGACTGGAAGAAAGCATCGAGGAGGAGGAGGATGAGGATGAGAATGAGGAAAGTCAAGGAGAAGAAGAGCAAGAGGGAATTGGAACTCTTCCAGCTGCTGAAAGGATCCCAACAATGTCAAAGCTTTCGATGTCGTTGAAGAATACTGTTTTATGGGAGAAGAATAAAAAACACCAGAAACATAGTGGAGCAAAACTTGAAAGTGGGTATTTATCAAATACGTCCTCTGGGCATAGGAGTGCAAATGAACAGCTTCCAGCAAGCATGAGCTTCGTGAAGTTGGCAGACATGAGTGAGGATGAATGGACAATGTTTCTGGAGAAGTTTCAAGAGCTGCTTTACCCAGCATTTGGAAAACGAAAGTCTGTGACCCTAGGTCAGAGGCAGAGACAGAGGCTTGGTACGTCGTGCCAGTTTTGAAATTGAGATTACCTATACTCTAGTTGCTTGACAGAAGAGGACTAAAAGAAGAATAATAAGACTTGTAGGCTTGTGGATGGGGACTGAAGGAGTGTTAGGTTAGGTTTGGTTTATCATGCCTTTAATGGGGTTTCTTGTTCTCAGGAGTTCTATCTAGTTGGGAGCAAAGTTGGTAGCGACTGCTGTAAATATTCTTGTATAAGCGGTTAGCTTGAGTAGAATTGGTGGTTGTATTCCTATGTTACGTTTCTTTCTTTCTTTCTTTTTCTTTTTTTCTTTGTCTCTTTCTTACTTTCTTTCTTTCTTTTCTTTTCTTTTCTTTTCTTTTCTTTTCTTTCTTTCTTTCACTCGTTTCCTTTATGGACCACTTGTGTTTGATAAATAACTTGTAGACTGAAATTCCAAAAAAGAAGTTATGTGAATATATGGTAGTGTGTTCAACTTGAACTTGATGTTTCAACTTGAACTTGATGTTTCAACTTTCTCTGTACAAGTTTTGCCTTTCATACTGGGGAAAGTTTTATTGATGATGGCACTGATTTAAGGCATTATTGATTGGCATTTCAATGGCCTGTCTTTTTGGGTAACGACCAACGAGCATTCTTAAATATTCTCAATTTCTTTTTTAACCTAAGCATCACTTAAATATATTATTTTTTAAGTTCGAATATTCAATTTTTTTTTAATTTAATAATTACCTAATCAGCATCTAAATACAAAATTCAATATAAATTTTTTAAATTTTCATATAAAACATAAAAAATGATAAAAAAGATTTAAAATAAAAATAATATTCAAACATTTATGTAACTTTATGACAGATTTATTCAATTATTTTTCTCTTCTTTACTAAAACTCAATAAAACATGTTTTAACTCAATCACATAATTACTATTCACAAACAAGCAAATTCTTGCAGGTTAGATTTAGAGTCTGTTTGAATTTAGAAATAAAATAAAATGGGGTGAATTATGAATAATAATAAAATAAATGATTGAGATAAATTAAATTTAAAATAAATAATTGAGATGAATTAAAAGTATAAAATAAATTATGAATGACCTCTCCTTAATAGAGTGAGCTGGATTTACAATGATATTTTACTTGAAAGGGGCACTTGAGATGAGCATAACCAAATTTTGAGTACGTGGTAATACGTTGGCCCCAGTTCCAGCCTACTTTTTCTCATCGAATTATTAAAAATCTAATCAATTAAATGTTCAGTTTCAGCGTGCAAAGACTTGGAAGTGCTTGTAATCATTGCCACCATGGCAGATGCGATCCCCGCAATAGATTTTGGGTGCTAAAAGAGTATTTTCACTAGATTATATAAAGTTATTTTTAAAAAAATATAAATTTATATATTTATTAAAATTTTTTTATCATATTTAATTAAAAATAAAAAAATAAAATAAAAAAACTTTTTATAAATAATAAAGTTAAAATTTTATCAAACAAAAATTAAATTTAACTTTTGTTAGATAAAATTTTAATTTTATTATTTATAAAAAATATGTTTATTATCTTCTCTCATTTTTATCTTTCTATTTTTAATTTAATATGATCAATTTTTTAAATAAATATATAAATTTATAATTTTTAAATAATAATTTTAAATAATTTAATAAGAATACTCTAAAATGTATACTGTAAACTCAAAAAGGAATTACCTCTACGATGGTTTCGATATCCAAATGCCCCTTTTTATTTTTTTCCATAGTCATTATCGTTTGGATTTCAAGCTGATAAAAAAAAAGTATTAACTTTGAATGATTACTCATCGATAAACAAAACCCATGTAATCGATCTATCACCTATTATTATATATTGATGACTTTTCCGTGAAGCTGGATTTTAAGGATGATGCTCGTCGTCCAAATCATAGTGTCCCTTCTGCTGTATGTAACCGCACATGCTTATCATTCATTATTCTTAGCCAAGAAATGATCAATTTTACTTTAATTTTTTTCACTAAATTGACCGGATGAGGGGCAATTCAGGTGTTAAGGATGCATCATAAAAAAAAACAAAAGGGGTTATAATCTGTGTAGCTATTATAATAAGAGAACTTCAATGTTCATGCCTGTATTCAAAGTGTTGTAGGACCTCCCTGGCTGTCTTCCATTTTCTATTTGTTGTCCCATTGTTTTCGTCGTGGATTTTAATTTTGGTCATGTTTTATCACTTCAAATGTCATTCTAAAAAAGGACAGAGTCTTATTTATGCATGGTTGTTCAAATCAGCTATTCGGAAAAAAGGATTACAAAATCTTTTGTCAATGCTGACATAGAAGACAAGAAAGATATTAGCAACCAACAAAGTTACATCATATGTTCCGGTCCCACGAACAACTGGATTGAAATAATTTTAGGGTTTGGCCTCTCAACCTGTTTGCAAGATAAGTACACAATATAAATATATATATATATATATATATATATGCATATTAATCTGTTTTTCTTATCAATAGGTAGGGGTTTCCTATGGTTTGTGCTCTTTGGTATCAGTAGGCTTGTGGGTTTTGCTATATTTAAAAACAAAGAGTTTGAAACTTTGTCGTTTGTCTTGGTATGATAGGTTGTGTGAGGGGAAGCCCACAAACGGGAGACTGGGCCTCGAGCCCAGTCTCAGGAAAGGGGGGACAAGAAGGAAACAGAGGCCCAAGCCCATAAGAGGCGAGCTTAAGAGGCCGGGCAAGAGACGACCAACACAGGAGGCGAGATCTCAAGAGGCCGGGCAAGAGATGACCAGCACAGGAGGCGAGACCTCAAGAGGCCGAGCGAGAGGCCACTAGCTTAGAAGATCAAGTCACGGTTAGTAAAAAAATTATACGTTTGGGGACAAATACGTAGAGATGGCTAAGTTGATCGAGGCGCCATCCATAACCGACCAGTTCTGCAGCAATTCCAGAATGTCATATAGCGCAAACGTGATGGTCATACCCCTCATACCAAAGTTCAAGGTGCCTTAGATGTATCTATATGACAGGGGAAGGGACTCGTTTGAACACTTGGAAGCTTTTAGGACGCACATGAGCCTACACGGCTACCCAAGCGAAGTGGCGTGTAGGGCCTTTCCCCTCACTTTGAAAGGGGCGGCGAGGGGGTGGTTCGGGACCATCCCCACTAGGACGATCAACAACTTCGATTGCCTAGCTCGCCTCTTCCTGACCCAATTCCTAGGGAGCCGTAAGAGAAGACGTCCAACCGCCTACCTCCTCACAGTAAAGCAACATGATTAGGAAAGCTTGAAGAACTATCTCTCTCGATTCAACATGGAGCAAATGACTACGAATGACCAGGATGAAAAAATCACCTTGGCCACTCTACTGGGTGGGATATGGCCAAAAAATCAGTTCATGGTGAAAATTACGCGAAAAACCCCGGCAACCCCTAGTAGAATTCATGGACAAGGCTGGTGGGTACATAAATGCCGATGACACCCTCCAAGCCCTCATCATGCCCTAGCATAAGGTGGTCGAATGGGCGGAAACAAGAACGACAAACCAACATGAGGGCTTCTCTCAGGACGACAAGAAGAAATGAGGCCCCGATCCTAAAGGCTGATGAGATCGGTCCAACCAGTGGTCCCAACTGCGGTCGTGAGCCTAGACACATCATCCAAGATTGTAACGCCTAGTAGTCGAGGTTGTTCGTGAGCCCGACCACAACAGAAACTATACATGACGATTGCTTGCCAAAACATACTGCGAATTCCATCAGTCAGGTGGTCACAGTATCCAAAACTATAACGCCCTCCAAAGAATATAAAGGGATGAAGAGCGATGGGGCGCTAGGTTCGGAAGGGGGCACTCGCCCGATCAACACAACGCGAACCCCCATGAACGACGACCAAGGCGAGATGACCACCAAATCACACCCAAGGGAAGAGAGCCACTGGGCGAGATTAGGACAATCACAGTAGGGGTCCCGAGAGGCAGAGCAACCTCATCAACACGAAAGGCGTATGCATGAGAGGCGCGCTACGTGGAAGTATTCATTGCTCAGTATGCCCATATAGGAGGCCAGACTCGTCGAAGCTTTCAGTCACCTTCGATGAACAGGATGAAGAAGGGATACTCCATCTTCACGATGACGCCTTGGTGGTGACGCTGCAAGTCGTCAACTTCACCACTAGAAGAATTTTGGTCGATAACGGAAACTCCACGGACATCCTATAATGGGAAGTTTTCACCAGGATAGGAATCGGGCATGATTGGTTGCGACCGTCACCAACCCCTCTCAAGGGTTTCACCGGAGATGTGATTCAACCCATAAGGCTGATTACCCTCTCGATCCTGGCCGAGACTGCCCCAAAGATGGCAATGGCCATGACCGACTTCCTAGTAGTCAAGGTTCCATCCTCGTATAACGCACTCCTGGGAAGCCCAATGCTAAACTGGCTAAAGGCAGTCACCTCGACATTCCACTTGAAGATGAAGTTTCCGACCGGCGAAGGAATGGGAGAAGTTAGGGGTGAACAAGTCCTAGCACGGGAATGCTATGTCTACGAATTAAGGCACAAGTGCTAAATAGTAATAGTCGTCAAAGTCGGTGAAGGGGCGACCAGTCTACCCGCTCCCCTGCCTTTAATCAAGTGGGACGATGAGATACAGGACAAATAGTCCCTCAGGCAGGGTGAACCCAACGAACTACTAGAATTGATCGCCTTCGACCTAGCAAGACCGGAACGAAGAATTCAGATAGGTACCAAGTTGGCCCCTCGATTTGAAGATGGTACTAAAACAGCTCCTAGTCAAGCACTGCGATATCTTTGCTTGGACCCACGAGGACATGCTCGACATAGACAACTCCGTGGCTGAACATCGACTGAGCATCGATCCCATTGTCTGAAAAGTTAAGCAGAAAAGGCAGAGCTTCTGTGCCGAAAAGGGTGCGACCATAACGGAAGAGGTCGATCGCCTTTTAGCAACTGGATTCATTAGGGAACTCCACTATCTTTAGTGGCTCTCCAATGTAGTGCTCATGAAGAAGGCGAACGGTAAGTGACGGATGTGCGTCGACTTTACTGACCTCAACAAGGCGTGCCCAAAAGACAGCTTTCCTATCCCTCGCATCGACCTGATCGTCGACTCAACTGCGAGTCATCCTCTGCTCAGCTTCATAGACGCATATTCAGACTAGATAAGGATGAGTCCGGATGATGAGGAAGATACAGCCTTCGTCACCGATAGAGGACTCTACTGCTATAAGGTGATACCCTTCGGACTCAAGAATGCGAGGGCAACTTACCAGCTGTTGATGAACTGCATGTTCAAATAACAGATTAGGCGAAACGTGGTAGTCTACATCGATGACCACTTGGTCAAAAGCAGCCTGCCCGAGCGGCACCTAGATAACTTACGAGAAGCCTTCGTTGTCCTTCGACAATACAAAATGAAGGTCAATCTGGCCAAGTATGCCTTCGATGTGAAATCGGGCAAGTTCCTAAGATACATGATCTTGGATAGAGGAATTGAGTCGAATCCAAAAAAGATAGAGGCCATTACCCGAATGGTCGCTAGCCACCAAGAGATACAACAGTGAGCGGGTAGGATGGCCGCCCTGAATCGTTTCATCGCCTGATCAACCAACCGATATCTCCATTTCTTCAAAGTGCTAAGGAAGCCCAGGGAAGGGATGGGACGTGACTTGCAACGAGGCGTTCAACGAATTGAAGAGGTACCTGACGTGCTCCCCGTTACTCACCCAAACGGAGCCCGACAACGTACTGATTGTCTACTTGGCGCTTTCCCCAAAAGCAGTCTTGGCAGTCCTGGCTCAAGACACCGTCGAAGGCCAGAATCACATGTACAATGTTAGCCGTGATTTCCATGGCGTGGAAGCCAGGTACCCACAAATAAAGATGTTGGTCTTCACCCTAATCATCGCGGCAAGGCGACTCTGTCCCTACTCTCAGTTCCATAGCATCTAGGTGGTCACAGATCAACTCCTTAAAGCCACACTGCAGAAACCAGACATTTCGGGAAGGTTGGCCAAATGGACGATAGAGCTCAACGAGTTTGACCTAAAGAACGTCCCGAGGACGGTAATCAAGGGTCAGGCACTAGTGGACTTTGTCCCAGAATTCATAGTCTTCCCAGAGGAACCCCCATCGTGCCCCAAGGTAAACCTTAGACGGTCTATGTTGATAGGTCGGCATGCAAAACTGGCGGGGGCATGGAGGTGCACATCTTGACTAATAGTGGTCGGGCTAATAGTGGCCCGACTTCTGGGAGAAAAGGAGGTGGAGGTACGCACCGATATGCAGGTCGTAGTCAACCAAGTTCTGGGAATTTTCGTCAGTAAAGGAGAGCGACTGAAAAATTATCTCTAACTGGTGTGCAAAGCCCCTGACCACTTACTGTACTTCAGCATCCAACAGATTTCAAGGGTGGACAACCAGCAAGCCGACCAGCTGACGAGGGCCGCCTCGGGACAAGAAAGCGTTCCTCTCCCCAAGTAGGCCGATGCGAAAATGGTTGACACGCCATCGATAGGAGTAGAACTGTCAAACTTGGTGGTCTCCTCTCCCAAGTGGGCACGAGAGATCGTGGAATACTTGTAGGATAGAAAACTCCCAACAGACCCGGACGAGGCACAAAAGATCAAAAATAGGGCCGCAAGCTTCGCTCTGCTGGAGAAAGTGCTGTACAGAAGAGGCTTCTCCGAACCCCTCCTCAGATGCCTGTCCACTGATGAATCTAAATACGTGCTGACCGAGATACATGAAAGAATTTGCGGGAGCCACTCGAAAGGGCGAGCCTTGGTTGCGAAGGTGACCTGGATGGATTGTTACTAGCCAGACAAGCTTAGAGAAGTAGAGGAATTTGCCAGAAAATGCCCTCGATGTCAAGAACACACCCTCGTGACCTATTGCCCACCAGATGAACTGATTTCCGTCACGGCGCCATGGTCCTTCGCCCAGTGAGGATTAGACCTTATAGGCCAATTTCCAACCACCTGAGGAGGGGGCAAGTTCGTCATGGTCGCGGTCGACTATTTTACTAAGTGGGTCGAAGTTGAGGCCTTGGCAGGCATTGCAGCCCATGCAATCACCATGTTCCAATGCAAGTCAATCATGTGCCGATTCAGAATCCCCTAGAGTTTCATATTAGACAACAGGAAGTAATTTGATTGCTCCCACTATCGAGAGTGGTTTGAGTATAGTATTCATTGCCGGGTCACCCTAAGGCCAATAGGCAAGCGGAGGTGACGAAAAAAATCATCTTGTCCATACTAAAAAAAAGGCTAGGGGTCGCACAAATGGGGGTGGGTAGATGAGCTCCCAAGCATCCTATGAGTGTACAGGACTACGGTCTGAACCTTGACCAAAGAAATACCATTCGTCCTTACCTATGGGAGTGAGGCAGTGATACCAGCAGAGGTAGGGTGCCCACTCTCCGGATTCAACACTTCGAGCCAACCGCCAACGATGACAGACTGGCAGAGTAACTCTCCTTGACGGAAGGAGGGTGGACTCGGCGCTATAAACAACTTACCACAAACAAAAGACTAGGCAATATTTCAACAGGCAAGTCAGGCCACGAGCGTTCAAACCTAATGAATTAGTCTTAAGACAAACGGGAGTAATCACAACTGAGGAACGAAAGCTGGGGCCACAATGGGAAGACCCTTATGTCGTGACCACCACCAACTGGCCAGGCTCGTACCGACTCAAGGATAGCCAAGGAAATGAGCTCCCCTACCCATGGAAGGCAGAACACCTGAAGAGGTACTATGTGTAATAGAGTGACTTCACGTTAAGTATAATCCTGTTGCTCTGTTAATGAAATTGGAATGAGGAATTTTGCAAATCTCCAACCTCTATTACATTAATCAATAAAACGTTTGAATCGCGGGGTTGAGTCCTGGGCTTTCACCCACTCCTAAACCTTCGCACCACGATTTGCCAAAAGGTGTCGAGACTCGAGATTAGGGCCCCAGATTGAGCATACTCACAAACCATCTTGCCATCTCCATTAACAAAATGTTCGAATAGCCAGGTTAAGTCCTAGGCTCTAGCTAATTCCTAAATCCTCACACCATGATTCGTCCAAATGGGTGACTAAGGGATTCGAAACTAGGGCTCTAGACGACTAGCCACTAAGGGGTGACTAAGGTATTCGGCGACACCCAAACCCTTGTCAAAATCCCTACCGAAGTAATTTCGATAGAGATTCGCGGGGTACTAAGGGGCAACTAGTTACTAAGGGGCAACCGTGCAGACATCAGCGAAACCTAGACCCTTGTCAAGATCCTTATCGAATTACTTCAATAGAAATTCGCAGGGTACCAAAGATACATTATAAGAGCAAAAAAGGCGAGACAATATGAATATAAAAGAAAAACTTTCATTAATGAAGAAATGTTACAAATGAAGATCATTACAAAAAAAAAATGATGAGGAGAATCATCATTCGGGAGGCGAGAGTTCACGAGGGTCGCGGGCCCTGAAAGGAGGATAACTCAAGGTCCCAATAAACTTGGTGAAAGACCAGGATATGGAGTTAGGAGCGAGATCGCGGGGATCCATACCCTCTAGGTCAAAGGGAAGATCGCCCATTACCTCCTCCCTCAGCCTTCTCAGACTTTCCGTATAACTGTAACCTAATGTCAAGATGCTAATGGCACATGATTGGACTACTTGCGGCCTAAGAGGCTCCAACTAGGCCTTAGCCTCGCCCAGGGTAGCCCGAGCGTCATTCAGCTCAGCCTTAAGGGACTTATGCCTCAGGTCGATAGCCTCCAGATTGATTCAGAAGGTCTCGAGCTTAGCCTCCCTAGCAAACCGCTTTTACTCGAAAACCTCTAAATTGGCCTGCAAGGACCTAACCTCTTAGGCAGTAGCGGCAATGTCATCTTCACGGCATACGAGCTCCTTCCTAGAGAGCTCCCGACCATGGTCAACCTCATCTCTAGCAGCCTCTGGGGATCAGGCCCCCACCCGCAAAGTCGCCACTTTGTGCCGTAGTGTTGTATTACTCTCTACCAGGTTGGCGTTCCTCCCCTTCACGGCAACTTTCTCCTTTTTGAGAGCCGCCTTCAAGGTAACATTCTCCTCCTCGAGAGCCGACTTCTCGGTCTCTAGGACCGAGTTTTCCTTTATCAAGGTTGTCTTTCCATCCGTCAAGGCGACGACAACCTCACCCAGTTGTTGATGCTTCCTCTTGAGGTCCTTATGCAGCGCCTTAACCCTCTTCAGCAAAAAGTGGCTGAGGCGGCACGCCGAGCTAAGCTCTTGATTATACTCAACAAGCTCGGTCATCTCAGAATCGACTGCCTCAAAGATTTGACTGGCGACCTGCGTATAGCAGAAAAAGTTAGAAAAGAGGAAAAGGAAGGGAGGAGAAAGAGGCAAATGGAAAGGGAATGAAGGACTTACTTGAACAAGAAGAGGTTGGAGCAACTGAGCTGCACTCTTGGTCATCGCAGCCCGAGACCGTTCGTAACTGGAGGAAGGCTGCCCGTCCGTGAAGGCCACCCCAAGCAAAGGGGTCTCGTTGTGGGACAGGAAGGGCGATGGGAGACATGGAGAAACGGGAAAGTGAGGAGGCGAAGAAATTTGGGGTGGAGATTGAATGGGAGTACGGGGAGGACTCTCGCGGTGGACCCCCAAACCGAACCCCATCTCCCAGGACATCCAAGGCTGCGGAGAGTCATCATCGTTAATCTCCATGTATGCTTGTTGGGCACCACCTCCCGAGGGCTCGCCTCAATCGCTCGGAGAACTGCCCCCCCCGCCCCCCGCCTCACCATTAGAAGGGGCCCCATCCTAGCCCTTTGCTTCAGCCTCGTCATCAGAGGCTCTAGCCTGGTTTGCCGTGTCCTCCCTGTCAGCCGAGCCACCAGCCTCGACTTACGTGTTAGGGGTACTTCGCCTTGGTCCTTAGGGATCTTGCTCTCGACCCTAGCCTGTTCTCTTATGGCCTCCCTGCTTGTCTCCTCATGGTATTTGGCTTAGACATCCTGAGTCACCCCCGAGTGGGTATCAACGCGAATGTGCAGTGACCCAGACCTATCTTGGGAGCGTGAGCGAAGTCTAGGCAGAGAAGGAGTCTTTTGGGGTACGCGGTATTTGGTTGATGGCAACATTCTAGTCCTCTTGGCCCTGAGCAAAACCTCGAGCAATGGGAATAAAATACGAAGTCCCCACGGCGAAGGGTGGGGAATGCGTCAGAGCTTCGTTGAAGGTGAGCTCTACCTCATCAACCTCGTCCTTATCAACTACCATTGGCTCGAACTGGACCTTGGGCACGATGGGGGGAGGTTGCAATAGAACCTCATTGAGAACTGCCTTGGCCTCATTATCCTGCCTCATCCTCTCGCTTCCGAACGAACTCGGCGGGGGCAAAGGAGACACCATTTTCGCCCTTTGGTGGGCAGCAGACTGAGCCTCGATGATCAGCCTTCTAGTCTTCTCACTGATCACCACCTCAGCGTCACCCCTGCCCCATTGAGCCTGGGAAGGTGGAGGTCTAACTGGGGTCTAAGAAGAAGGAGGCTAGACTGTGGTTGAAACCCTAGCAGAAGAAGAGGCCTCCGAATCATGGCGAGCCTTGGATTGCCTCTTAGGAGATTCGTGACGAAGGGCAGCTTGCTTGCGGGGGCGGGTCTACGAGCCTGACACATCATTCCCAGGTGCCCCCAAGACTTTCTGGCACTGGGCCCAACCTTTCCTCGGCTCAACCAGGAACGAGGCGATATTCCCCTTAATCAGCAGCCTGTCCGACTCGAGACGTTGAGAATTGAGTTGCGCCCAGGCAAAGACTGTGGAGAGTCGAGTGCGCTCCCTAAGGTTGAGTTGGATGTCCAGTATTGAGGCGGGAAGGTCCCCCCGGTGGGCCTGTACTGGGAACTCCTCTCGAACTTTATCTTTGACAAATTGCTAGCAATCCCCCGAGACGTAGAAAAGTCGCTTATCATAATTCTTGGCTTGGGAGTATTGGCCCTCAAAAGTGCACAACTTCTCTAGGCCGTCCTTGGCTTGGAAACCGATTTGGTTTCCCCTGCGCCGAAGGATGTGGTAAAAGGACAGAAATTTCCAAACTATCAAGTCCTGGTAGACAGCGCCCGACTACAGGAGGGCAATGCGGAAGACCACACAGCTTGCCAACAGTACGTGCTAGGCGTTCGGGAGTAGTTGGACCGGTGCCAAGCCTAAGTAGTGGAGGACCTCCAGCACCTGGAAATGAATGGGAGGCGAAGCCCGTTGTCAAACATGTGCTTATACAACAAGACATGCTCGACCTTTCCCTCTATATTGCAGGGAAAGCCCTGAATAGGCTCTAGCACGACGGAGGGGGAAATCTGGTGCTGGTCGCGAAACTCTTGGATGACGCTTGCTGGGAATGCTGCCACCTAAATGTGTTCAACAAAGTGAGAAGAAGTGAAGGCAGCCATTATTGACAGAAATGGAGAAGTAGCATGAAGAGGAGAGGATTCAGAGAGCTGGAAGAGGAAGTGAGTAAGAAAAAAAAGACGCAAAGTGACGAGCAGGGTGAAGAAGTGGGTTCGGGGGAGCCCACACCCCTATTTATACTTGAAGGGAAGTTAACACCCACGGAAAACGAAGCGACGTGACAGCCCACGCTTGTTCAGGAACCGTCGGAAATGCAAGGCGACAAGCGTGTGGCTGGAATGTACCAATGGGGGCCAATGAGGGTGGGCGAGAACCCCGGGGAGGGTAATAATGGCCTGGGCCGTCAAGATCACGCACCAATCAAAATCTTGGGACGTGAAGCGCTCACTCAGGAAGCCGAAGGGACGTGCATGTGCAGACTACACAGTAATGGTCACCTGTCAAATCAACCATCGGGAAATTCAAGCGGTCACTTGGGAAGCTGAACGGATGTGCATGCGTAGACTGCACAATAATAGCCAGCTGTCAACTCGATCGTCGGGAAGATCAAGCGTTCTATTGAGAAGTCCAAAGGTCGTGAATGGGTGGATTGCGCACCAATGGTCAACTGCCCATCCACTTGCAGTGAGCTCGTGTCGGGTGGGAAGATCAAAGGCCCTACAATCTCGTCTTTAGCGACCTCGACAGTCAGCCGAACAGGCATGTCAGGAGTTCGAATAGGGACCGATGGGTGACTTAGTTAATCACCCAACAGGCAAGGAAGTACTAGGATAATTCTCACTTGAATTCATTTGGTAATAATTCGCAGGGTACTGTGAGGGGAGGTCCATCTACGGGAGACTATCTTAGGAAAGGGGGGGACTGAAAGGAAAGTGGGGCCCAAGCCCGTAGGAGGCGAGCTCAAGAGATTGGGAAAGAGGCGACCAACACAGGAGGCGAGACCTCAAGAGGCCGGGCGAGAGGCGACCAACGCAAAAGATCAAGCCACGGTCAGGATAGAATTAGAAAATCAGACACGCCCATTCCGCATTTAATGCAGAAGTCTGCTACGGCCACGATGCATTAAATGCTAAATTCTACAGGGGTGCCTGAAGCCCCTAGGCGCCGATCCCAAATATGGCCCCCCCCTCACAGCATTAAATGCGGGTCAGAAGCTCATATATGCCCCTGCAGTAGAGAGGGAAGCTGACACGGTACAGAAGAAGAGACAGTACGCTGGGACAGAATCCCAGAGGCAGGAAGATATACTCGAACTTAGCAAAAGGAATAATGATCTGTTAGGTTGAAAGAAAGACTACCACGCTGCCTAGGCGGCCTAGTCAAGGCACGCCAAACCTTATAAATAGTCAGGAATTCTACCATCCATAAGTTAAGCAATCTAACATTATTATTTGCTATCATATTTTCAAATTTTCTTTACATTCATACTGATTTAAGCATTGGAGTTGTCTCAGAGCACCGCTACCCCACTCGTCATTCTTTTATGCAAACGGGAATTGTTTGAGTCTCATCTAGTAGCTCAAGCCGCAGAACACGATCTCAACAGGCCGAATCTTGCTGTAGCATCTGAAAAGTTACATGAATTACACCTCTCTTATAGGGTCTTTAGTTTTTATACACCATTTTTTTTTTTTATCTCTTGAGCTCTCAACATTCTCCGGTAAAAGGCCAATAAATTAATTCCTAGCCATGCAGTAGTTTTGGCCAAGAGTTCTGCTAAAAAAAAAAAATGTGCAAACTGTGTGTGTTTGAGAATCAAGGAGCACAATAAAACTTCAGAACTACATCTTGCTTAGAGATTGGTATTAAGGGTTGTTTTCAGTGGTGGCATAACATTTTATGTCTGTTGCTGTGACAAATAACTTCATATTTAGAACACCAACCGTAAACACGTGGCACGTGCAATGAGGATAGACTCGAGTGTTTGTTCGAAGTTTCCCACCAAACAGTCCTTGTAATCAGAAGACGACCCAGACGATACTTTTTAGGTGAAGTAGTTGCTTAATTTGACTAGAGCTGACATGAAGAAATTAAGGAAAGATAACATATTTATATTGCTTTGTTGGCATAGGATGATAGTCTTCACAGTGAATGAGGTGAACGTGGCTGCCTTATCTTTGATTTGAGATTTTTTGTTTTATATTACAACTTGTTTCAGGTGTGAGGGGTCGTGTGGGGGTCGTTTGGGTATTGCTTTTTTTTTAAGGTTTGTAGTGCAAGATAATTAGATGCCAGCAGAGGAGCATAGACACGAGACAAAAATGCGGACCTAGATTTGTCTAGCTGTCTTTCCCTTCATATCGTACATCTTGAAGCAAAATGATGGTAAAGATTTGTTCATGGAGTCCAGACCGGTCTAAACCTGTAACCATGCCTGATGCCTACAGTCACTTGATATTTTTCTGAAATGTGTTTTTTACTCCTTGTATTTAAAATGTTGAAAAGAACATGAAGCACAAGAATTTTGGTATACACTCATGCGATGCGACCATGCAAAATGGGTTATTCATTAGCCCCCGTTTGATAGGCAGATTCAACTGAGATCAACTTAGATCAATCTGATTTAAAATTGAGTTTAATATCTAAACTCCCAACTCTCAAATTATTTAATTCATCTCAATTCAAAATTTCTTTTCATGCGAAATCTACAACCTTTTTCAATTCAACACTTTTTTATACGCGAGATCCTTAACATTTTTGACATCTTATATATATATATATTTAACATAATTTTAACTTTTAAACACATTTAAATTCATCTTTCATAGACTTTACAAAACTCACTCTACAAACTTAACTGATTACTATTCATAAAGATATTAATTGAGTTCAACTTAGCTCAACATTCAAACGCAACCTAATGCATGGGTGTGATGGATGAAAATAAAGCAGCCTCTTGCCATTGCTCACAATTGGCAGGCCTTTTTATCCTTCTCATCAGTGCATAGTTGAATGTGATGGTTGAGTCAAAATTTGATTTTCATAAGTATTATCCCCAGCTAACTGGATGAAAGAAATTAAAATATTGTCGAGAAACTTATCCATAATCTCTTAGGAAATAATAATCTAATCAAGATGAAAACTTTTATAAAATAGAAATGCATGCCTTTTAACAGAGTATTCTAGTGTCTCTCTCTTTCATTCTCTTATCCCAGCATGAATGGAAGGAGGATTTTGGCAATAAATGAATAAAATAATACTAACTGTACTTCCATTCAGGGAAGAAAGATAATTTTGTCTATTTTGTGGACTTCGAATGAGGAGGCACTGTCTTCTAATAATTGTAACCAAACCAGAATTGATATTTGGCTTGAGAGTCTTGGAATTATGGTTGAAAAGAGGTCTGGACGTTGTAGAGATGTTTACTTGTAATTTAGTTTTATTTTAATAGAACTTGTAAATAGTTCTTATCAAAGACTTCATTACTGAGATTCAGTAGTCATGAGTTTTCATACATTGAACTGCAGAATAATAAAGGGCAACAAGAGCTTATTGCCACAAATGAGAAATGCTTCATACGCAAAGAGCTTTTATAAAAATAAACTTACAAATTAATATGCCTTGACGTAGTACGTCAAACTATGAAATTCCTTTTACTAGAAAGTAAATTTACTAGTATCATATCAAGTCATATCAACTTGTGAATTTACTTTCGTGAATTTTTTTCCATAGATCGAACACTTTCTCTGGCTACATTAGTATCAATAATGATCCATTCAGTAAGATTGCTTTTCATTTAAACTAATGTCTGGTGGTGCACGGTCATCCTCTGATGGCAATGACTACGGATAAGAGCAAAAAAAAAAGGCTAATAGAACATGCTCGATGGAGTAAAATTCAAACTTCTCCTCAAGACCTGAAAGATGCTGCATAACCTTTTTGGGTGGCTGGTAAAGTTTCATACATCTTAAGGTGGTCAATCTTCTTGTACCTCCATTTGGGTGTTTCCAACGCTACAGAATTTGGTTGAGATTGACAACATGATCTTATATATTATAAAATGAGTTTTACTTCTTACAAGTTTATCTGTAGGTCAAAAAATAATTTAAAAATTGTGCATCGAAGCCACTAAACTTGGATGCAGCTAATGTAGGTAGGGAGAAAAGTCTTGGCCCATGATCTGACCCATAAGGTTGGGCTACAGAGCCGATTCTGGTACAGCTTCTCCTTGCCATATGCCCCTACCAGGAGCATTACAGTCCTTAGTTGTTGTGTTTCTAAATATTAATCGACCAAACTGATCCTACATATGCATTGACCCACAAGTGATACATTAAATTCTTGGGCTCTTTCTTCTCAAGAATTTATTCTACAGTATTAGAAGTCTATAAAATAACATGGGTTGATCATTGGACCTCTAACTAATCTGTGCTGCATGGCCATATTTACTGCATGCTTTTGCTTGGGCTTTGGCAGATGCTTCTACATGTGCTAGTTAATAGAGCCTTCAACTGTCAAACTATGGTAGAGGTGTCAATCTAGAGTGGCTGGAGCCTAGAGGCTCGATAAACTTTGTGAACCTGTTACCATATATCCGGCAGATTAGGTTGGTTTGGATAGTGAGATGAGATGAATTGATAGTAGTGAAATCGTTGAATTAAAATGAGTTGAGATGTTTTATCTCACCTCTGTATCCAAACAGGTCTTATATGTTTTTACTTTCTCCACCCTCCATGCATCGTCAAAAGAAAATATCAAATATCAAATATCAAATTTATAACTCTTTTATAATTATATACTAAATGGAGAGTAATTTTGTAATATTGAAATTATTTTCTTATATAAAATGACATGCTTGCATTGGTTGAATGTAAAGTAGGTTATAAAAGAGTTGTTAGACAAAGATTTGCTCACTGGTTGTACAAGAAAGAGGTCAAATGCAACTATTATTATGCAAATAAATTAGTATATCAGAAGAAACACCATAGGATCTGAACATCCAATTTTGGGTACCATATTCCAATACATGCACAACTTTTACTCGAATAGCTATGCTTGTAGAAGTCTACCTATCTGCAACTTCTGTACAGAATCAGCATTTCAACCTCTGTACAGAACTATTCCATATCCAAGCATGTTAGATATGCCTCCATGGTCTTTCTGCAAGACCCACACATTCACCATATCTATAACAATCAACAAGATGATCAATTGTCAAACCAGCAGCTTGCATAAATGAACACACAATCACCGGCCCTACCAACCGAAATCCATGCTTTATTAGATCCTTGCTAAGGGCTTCTGCTTTTGGTGTCCTCAGTGGAATATTTCTTGGGTATCTGTACCTGTTGATTACTGGTTTGTGATTCACATAACCCCACATATAGCTACTGAACGATCCGAATTCCCTCACAATCTACATTAAGGTTAGAAAATAAGTACAATGAGCAACCTGTTTCATGCATATTAACCAGCTAAGTGAAACTTGCAAATGCATTGGTATTTTAAGCTTGCCTTTAATATGCATTTGGCATTGTCTACTATACACCTTACTCTGCTCTCTGATAACGTTATTGCTTTGTTGGATGCTATGTCTGTGATTTCCTTCTCCCCCATTTTGGCAACAACATTAGGATCAAATCCAGAAAAGGCTTCTCTATGTTACAAACCCAGGTATAAGCTTCAATCATATGTTCATAAATAATGACATGGCTGTTTAATGTGTAAGATGAGCATTGAAGAAGATTGTAAGTTTAAATAGTAGAGGTGGCTCAAACAATTAAGGTTACCTGAATAGTTCCCTTCTTTTAAGGATTTCAGTCCAGTTGTAGTCCATCAGCATGCCAGACATTGCAAGCAGCTCAAACAATTGGCTGTTTCATTATTTAGCACGTTGAGGTTTACGTATTTCTTTGTAACTAGCTCTAGATTCAGTAAAAATTACAAAGACCTTACCTGTCATCGTAAACTGGAACTCCCCAGCATTCATCATGAAAAGCTACATAAACTTTATCTGTAATATAAAACATTATATAAATTTCGGTGTAGAATTACTTTATTATACTAAGAAGTGGGTGAATGAACATTATAACAGTAGGTTGAAATTAATGGGAACTTGGAAACATAATTAATCCCATGACAGTTACATTGTTGCCATTGTTATCATATAATTTACAGCTGTTGCAGAACATAACATTATAGCTATTTAACTTCTTTCTTAAGAAGACTATCTGTTATCTTTCCTAGCATATTCCACATTCCAACTGCTATGGCAATTAGAAGCAATTCAGCAATATGATCGGGAGAGTACAAAAACAAGGCAAAAGCATTTTAGTTTATGATCAGAATTGTGAAGCTTATAGACTTCAAAGGTTGACATGAATGTCTATCCCATATACTCTCAAGTCAGTGCAGTTGAACTATGGTTCATTATTGCAGATCTCTATGAAGTTTGTTGAGTCCAAATATAAACTTCTAACATAGTAACAAAGCCATATGAATTTCCTAATCCTAAAAAGGAAATCAAAATTTTCATAATCGATAAATCACTTTACCAACTCTTACCACTATTCTTTGTAACCCAGTTGCACCTCTTCAACTCGCCAGTAACAGTATCCTGACTTTGCTGTTGTGCATTTTTATCGACTGAAGCTTCTCTTCTTTCAGGTGGTGAAATCAGCCGAAGTGCTAAAGATATCTTCTGATCCAGTGGAGTGGTTGAATCCGTAAGAGAAGAGTCATTTGAGTTTTGTGACCATGACAGAGACAATGATGATAGGGATAATGATGAACTGCTTCTCTGAAGCCCAATTGGGTAAATTCTCTTAAGGTTTTTGGACAGACTGCTTTGTGCTGGCTTCTCTTTTTCTTTCAACACTTTGTTCTTCTCCAGAACATGTCTTCTTACATTTGCTTTAGACATGCTGGAGAAAGACATGAATGTTCTTTGTTTTAACTTGGGTAGATGTACAGGTGGGTTGAGATTTTAAAAAGTTAAGGAGGGGTGGGGGGGTTTTAAACGGAGAAACAATACTAAATTTGGTTGGTGAAAGGTGAGTTTTCACAATTATGGATGACCATTTACTTCTTAGTTTTTAAGCAAAATCTCTAGGACTATACTGTATACATGATGGGAAAACTTAGATTTCTTGAAAATGATATTTAAAATTACATGGTACCCTCTAATATAGAAAAGAAGTTGAAGTCTTACTTCTTTTTCAAATATAGATCTAGAAAATGAGAAATCTATCTGGTTAACATAATGATTAAAACTACTTGACTGATGAGGTACTCTAAATAATATTCAGATTGGGACAGTTGTTACTGAGATTATATATGTAGTCAAATTGGTTTATAGAGTTTTGAGGATCCAAAAACATAAAAATTTCCCTTTTCTCCTTGTAGGGTTCAATATCTTATGTGGGATAATCATGGACATCATGCTAACTTTCCCAGGCCGAGTGGTCCATAGATTATTAACCATATTCATTCAAGAACTTGATACAAGAGGCAATTAAAGGGGGAGATAATAAAGCAAAAGTAAACCCCATAATTACCCACATCAACGTGTAATTTCTAATTATCACCAGTATTTTTTTTTTTTTGGCGTTTTCTCAGAGAGAGAGAGAAACTACAGCGGAAAACCATTCCAAGTAAAGAGGGTGAAAATGGGAGGGGTGCACTTTTAGGTGTAGTGTTAACCACAGTCTTCCAAATTACAGGAAAATAAAAAGATAAGTACTCTTTTAGTTGTAGCGTTTGTCTCATTGCAAGTGTAATGGATCCGTCCGGTTCATTCTTAGTTCTTACTTCTTGTGTCCTCAAAGGTTCGAGGCATACCTGCTGTCGGCATAGACAGAGATATGCCATCCATCTTTCTTGCAACTTAGAAGTGTTACTGTTTTATACTATAATTTGAAGGGGTATTTTATCTAGAGATTTTTGAACAATTATACCTTAAATCCCAAAATCACATATTTTTCTCTTTTTCTCAGTATGACCTCAAACCATTTAAGGACTAATATTTATTAACATGTTAGACATACTGTTGACATTAGGGGTGGGCAACAGGGGCTGGCCCCCTGCTATCCCGCCCCCATACGGGCAGGTGGGATACCCCGCACCGTCCATGCTGGAACGAGGGCCCCTGTTCTGCATTAAAGATTATTGTATTGCTTTAACTTCTTATATAAAATGTGACCTAAAAAATTAAGATAATCTACAATATAATTTTAATGAATTTATATTTTTTTATGTATAAATTTTAATAAAAATACTTTCAAAGCCAAAAATAATTTATAAATCTAACAAGTCATTGGATTGGACAGGAACAAGTTGGATTGTGGTTTCAACTCTACCTCTGGCATAAGAGATGGGAGGGGGGCATCCCCACCTCCTAGAGATGGAGGGTAGGGTTGAAAACCCTCTCGCATAGTGCAGGACGGGATGTGATGGTAGGTCCACCGCATCTTGCACCATGCAAATAACACTCCTAATTGGTACATTGCCCATTGGTACATAGGCATGACACATCGGTAAATACAAAAATTATTAAAATAAAATTGTTATGCATTAATTTTTAATAAACGAAACTATTTTTTCTTTATAGATAATTTTGAGTACTAATGCAAGCATATAATTTCTTTTATAATTTTTTATACTCTTATATTTTAAAATGAGGATATTTTTTATAAAATAATAATATTTTTTTATAATATTTAATAAAAATGCTGCTTGAGTGCTTGTGGCATGTGCGTAAAGTACTTATATTTAATTAATTTATTTAACTTTTTTCTACGCAATAAAGCTCGCGGGTGAAGCCCATATGCTGACTTGACTAGCCAGGCGTTTGAACCACTCACTGCCGACAGTACACTTGCAACCAAAATCTCTGTTGTCTCACTCACCGACCTTTAAGATTGCCGCAAAATCAACGGCTCTTTAAAACCCTAATCTCTCTCCCACTCGCCTGCGTCTCCGCAACAGTCCCAAGCCACAGAGACACAGTGGAAGAAATTCTCTCCGGTTCGAGGAGCATTGGCTTGAAAAAAGTTTGCTTCTTTTGGTTTGACTAAATTGAAAACTTTTACCAGCTAATGTTTGATTTGTGCTGCCTAGAGTGACCTAGCAGATGAAATTATTGGATATTGCTGTTTCTTATAGCTGACATCTGTGTTTGATTGTAAAACATTAGTTACATTGAGAATGTTATGAATCTTATCATTTAAAGACTTCTTATGATTTCTGGTTCTGCAGTACCAGTACCATTTCTTTGTGAGTTGCTCTTCAATAGTTTTAGGGGCTGTTATTCAATTACTGTAGGCTCTGGTTCCGCACCTTCACTTTGTGAGTTGCTCTTCACTAGTTTCAGGGGCTGGTATTCAACTATTATGGTTTGGAATATGCTAGTATTTTCTGTTTCGAGATTTGAGACAGTTCAAATGCCCTCTTTGTTCTTGCCAAGATGAAAGACCTGAACATGCATGGATCAATACAAACATATAAAAGTCTGTTGCACAACTTGAGGCCACTTAAACCATGTGGGATATTCATGATGATATCAAATTTGGTGGAACTACTCAGAATGAGTTGTTGCTTTCTCTTGAGAATTGAAAGTCAATTTGGAAAAAGTTGCCTACACTATAGTTAAAGCACATTGTGCAAAGGGTGGTGTGAGCGGGGAAGTAATATTCTTTAGTCAAATGATGGAGAAGGGGTTTGAAACCTCAAATCAGAGATTATAGTGATGTGATAAAAACAAGTTGTCTAATAAATGAAGCAAAATATTTTGCTGTATGAAGTCATCTGATAGTGACTTCATACAGAAATTTGTAAGGTGATGCTTAATGCTTTCCATCAGGAAAGTGACTTAGATTCTGTTTTTGAATTACTTGGTAGGATGATCAAATATAAATTGCTTCCTGCTTAACCCGTGGTAAATGATGTTTTGATCAGAAAATAGACAATCAAAATTGTAACAAGTAGCCTGAAAAACACGATCCAATTCTGTTAGTTGATATAAAAAATTCTTTTTAATTCCTTAAGTATTTATAAGGACATTTGATTGCTCTTTTTAATAAGTGAAAGCTATACATACTGAGTATCATCTTCAGGGCATTTTTGGTTGGAACCTTTGGGTTAGAAGGTTAAAATTTCTCTCTGTCGTCTGACTTCACTTGATATGTGCAGTTATGATATTTATAAGAAATTAATGTTACCCTGCCAAGGTAACTCATTGTATAAATCGTCTAGATAACCAGCAAACTAAATGTGACCAGAGCCAAAATATCACAATTACAGGACCACCAAAAGGAAAATTATAACCATAAATCTTTTTTACCCATTTACAGTAATGTATACTTTGATGAACTTGTGCCCGGATGTGGCTGTCATTACTACAGTCAACCAGGATAGCACCAAAGGCAGAATGCTAGAGAGGTGTTTTACATTAACTTGATTACATACCAGCTTTGTAGGGCTATCTACTGTTGCAATCTCTAGCTATACAGGTTTCGAAGGCAATCCCATCTTTTTTGTTGGCACAGGGTGTCTGAGAACAAAGTTTCGACTAATCTTGGAGATGCACAAGCCTTCGATAAGGAGTTTTTCGCAAGTATACTTCGAGTAATTTAAGAAAAAAATCTCCCAATCCGATAGGCTCTAGAAATTGTTAGCACCCAAGAGGATTTAAACCTTAAACCTGGAGGGAGCATACAATCAAAACCAAGGTTTTTACCCATTTGCAAATGGAAAAACTTGCAACAGGGCGTGTTTCGAGAATTTATTGATCACTTGTTTCATTTCTGATTCTTAGAAGTGAGCCTTGTATGCACTATTTTTTTTTTGTTGTTACAAATGATTCTACATGCAGCAGCTGTAATTGTTAGGCACAGGCCTCTGTCCATTCTAATTGTGTTAGATAATATAGTGGAAAAATATCTCAACTTCAGCTTATAAAATTTTTGCACAAGTTTTTCCAGACTGACAAATTCCAAGCGTTTTCTTTTAGTGGCGAAGTGCACTACATAGTATAAAATTAGAGTGACACTTAACAAATTCATAGCTTAAGTACTATTTCAAGAGAAAACAAAGAGAGAGAGAGAGAGAGAGAGAGAGAGAGAGAGAAAGAGATTTCCTTTTTTCAGATGGTGCGAAAAAAAAAACAAGATGAGGGGAGCTATATATAGTCCACCCTCACACGGCTGGCCTTAAAGGCTAGCCATTAAATTGGCAGAAAATGCATGGCATAAAGTCATGCGAAAGGGTCAGCCCCATGTGGGCGCCTCCCCCTTTCTTATATCTCCCACTCGCACACAGGCGTCAAAGAGAATCTCGCATCTGGTTAACCACAGGCTACATGGATGGTGGTAATCCATACACGGTCTTCTCAATAGACCTCATCTTAGCTCCTACTAAGGTGACATATCTTTGTGTCAACCAACTTACCCCTTTGGACAAGTACTTAGAAACATAGTGTCTCATCTCTACTCACCACTCGAGTGCTAGAGGCAATTGCTCGTGTAAGTGAGCCAATCTAAGCCTGTTGACATATCTTGTGTATGTGTATTAAAAAAAACAATACGATAAAGACAAGAACTAAATCATATTGTATTAATATCTCAAAGGAAAGATTACATCTCAATGTCATTTGAAACAAAAAAATACATTTACAATTTATGTCATCCTAGATTCCTAATATGAGTCTCAAAGATGTCTCTTGCAATAGGCTTTGTTAAGGGATTAGCAATCATGCGACTTGTAAAAAGCTGTTTCAGAACTACTTCCTTTTGCGCTACCATGTATCTGATGTAGTGATATCTGATATCTATGTGTTTGGTTCTTCCATGATACTTTGAGTCCTTAGCATATGTGAGAGCTACAATGATATTGCATAATATCATCATTGGATCTGAAATATCTGTGCCAATGTCTAAATACTTGAGTAACCTCCGTAACCAAACAGCTTCTTGAACTGTTGTAGAATAAACTATATATTCTGCCTCCATGGTGAATAAAGTTATGCAGCGTTGTTTCCCGCTGCTCCATGTAATGGCGCCATTGTTAAGCAGAAAGACATATCCAGTGGTTGATTTGCGCTCATCTAGGTCACTGCCCCAATCGGCATCACTATAACCTATTTGCTGCAAATCTAAATCCCAATAGCACAGTACATAGTCTGCAGTTCTCTTGAGATATCACACAATCCTCTTGACCGCTTCTAGTGAGCCAGTCCGAGGTTGGATTAGAATCTACTCACTAAGCCAACTGCATAGCATATGTTAGATTGTGTACATTAGACTACCCACAACATTAGCATAAGGGACACAGGCCATCTTTTCCTTTTCTCTTTGAGTCTTAGGACACAACTCTTTAGATAAATTCTCGCTTCTTGCAATAAGGGTGTCAATGAGTTTACATCCACTCATTAAGAAGCGCTCAAGAACTTTCTTTATGTAAGTCTCTTGGGACAAATACAAAAGTTTCTTTGAGTGACCTCTATAGATCTTAACTCCCAGAATGTATTCTGCCTCGCCCATATCCTTCATCTCAAAATTGAAGGATAACCACTCTTTTGTGGCGACTATCAACCCTTTATCATTTCCAGCTAGTAGTATATTGTCAACATACAATGACAACATAATGAAACTCTTTTTGGATCTTTTGACATAGACACAATGGTCCTTTATGATCATTACAAACCCATTCGAGAGAATGGCTCAACGGAATCTGAGGTACCATTATCTAGATGATTGTTTTAGACCATATATAGATCGTTTGAATTTGCACACTTTGCGCTCTTGACCTTTGACTACAAAACCCGTTGGTTGATCCATATAGATCTCCTCATCTAGTTCTTCATTGAGAAATGTTGTCTTAACGTCAATCTGGTAGAGTTCCAAATCCATGCTACTATAACTAGAATCAGGTGAATTAAGGCAAATTTCACCACTGGTGAAAATATTTCCTTATAGTTCATACCCTTTTGTTAGGTATATTTTTTCGCCATTAAGTGAGCTTTATACCTATCTATTGATCCATCCGATTTGCGTTTGACCTTAAAAACCATTTGTTTCCAATAGACTTACGTCGTGTCGATAGATCAACCAAATTCCAGACCTAGTTAGTCCTTATAGACTCAATCTCATCATTAAGTATTTTCATTCACTCATCTTTAGTAGAAGATTTGAGAGCCTCATGAATTGTCCTAGGCTCCTCATCATCATGCGGAGCTACCATAAAAGCTTCCCCTTCAATCTCAAAATGCCGACGAGGAATATTTTTACGTGTGCTTCTACGCGGCTAAGGTTATTGTGATTGATTGACAAATGGTGTGCTCCCACTTGGATTCAAGTTCTTTTTATAATTTGTAGGAGTTTGAAGAATTTCTTACTCATTCTCAACTAAATTTTTTGGAACACTTTCCTCTTATTCTACAATCTCATGAAATTCTAAACTCCTATCAACCTTACATCTACTTGAAAACTCATCTTCAATGAAATCCACACCTCGTGACTTAATCTCAGACACACTTCTATTTGTTTGTTCACCTATTAACATATATTCTTTAAAGTGTTATGAGTACCTTATAAAGATACACTTCTTCCCTCTAAGGCCTAACTTCCCATACTTATGAGAAAGATTATGAACAAAACTTGTTGAACCCCATGGTCGTAAGTTACTCAAAATAGGTTTCATGGTCATAAGTTACTCAAAATGGGTTTCTCGCCAGTCCATAATTCATATGGAGTGAAAGTTATTGATTTGGAGGGCACTCGGTTAAGAATGTAGGCAGTAGTCAAAAGTGCATCCCCGCAAAAAGAAATTGGTAAGTTTGCTTAACCATCATTGACCTAATCATCTCAAGCAGTGTTCGATTTTTTCTTTTCGTCACGTCATTCTGTTGCGACGTATTTGGCATTATTAACTATCTTTTGATTCATTTTACTTCACAGAGCCTTTTAAATTGCTCAGAAAGATATTCTCATCTTCGATTAGTTCTCAGAATTTTTAAATTCTTTTCTAACTAATTTTTAAATTGCTCAGAAAGATATCATCTAAAGCACTCAAATACTTCGATCTTATGGGAGATCAAGTAGACATGATCATAACGTGAAAAATCATCTATAAATGTAATGAAGTAAACACCTCCCTATCTTGCCCTCATACTCATTGGACCACAAATATTTGAGTAGACTAATTATAGTAAAAAAAATGCTCTAATGACTTTTCCAAATGATTTTCTCTGGACTTTTTTCATTAGACAATGTTTACATGTGGGCAAGATAACTTCAACAAGTGCCTATTAAGGCTTCTCTAGCTAATCAAACTATTCTATCTTATTCTATATGGCCAAGCCTAACATACCATTTATATAAATATAAATTATCAGGTATAAAAAAAAAAGTAATAGTTTCATTCATATTTAAATAATCTAAATCTATTATCATAAAATCGTTTAATAAAAAAATCACACCATAAAATCTTTTATCTAAATAAAAATAAACACAATTATTTTTAAATACAATCTAAAATTTAAATCTTAAAAGAATAATTATAAAAAGTAAGTTCGATTAGATCTCAAGAACATATAATAAATTGTGGAGAAAAAGAGTGACCTTGAATTGAAGGATTGAAGGATGAAGTTGGGGTTTCGGAATCCCAAGGGATACGTATTCGTAAGATGAAAATAAACATTTCTTCAATTGTTTTTATTGGGTAAATTAATTATTTTTGTGCTTCACAGCTAAATATATTTTGTAATGCTACAGCTGGTTTAGCTCTTGGACAAGACGATCGAAATCCATGGAAGAGCTCCCTCCATCCCCAACAGCTTTAAACGCCTTGTCCCTCAGAACCCTAGCTCTTACCTTTTCAGTGCCATCCCCGCTCATTGACTCGGCAATCACCCTTCCCAACTCGGCCGGGTCAGGCACCGAGTCCACTCCCTCGCATACCCTCACCGCCACGCCCATGTCCTCCACCAATAGCCTCGCGTTCACGTACTGGTCCGCCTCCATGGGCCATCCCAGGATCATCGTCCCCCCAACTATCCCTTCCAGCACCGAGTTCCACCCGCAGTGACTCAGAAACCCTCCCACCGCTCTGTGACTCAGTATCTTTACCTGCGCTGCCCATCCCTTTATTATCAAACCCCTTCCGGCGACTCCTTTCTCGAATCCCTCCGGAACGACGCCGTACCCGTCCGCCGCCTGTTCTATCGTCCTCGCTTTCACTACCCAGATGAATCGGATCCCGCTCTTTTGCAGCCCCGAAGCCAAGGCCTCCATCTGCTGTTTATTCAGCAGCTTCTGGCTCCCGAAGCAGACGTAAAGAACGGATCCGTCAGGGCACCCATCAAGCCACGTGAGCGTATGGGTATCTGAATCTGGGTTCGGATTACCCCGATTAGCTCCGTCGTTGACTCCCCTTAAGCTCAAAGGGCCAACACCGAAGACGCGCGGGTGCCCCATGACTGTCCTGAGGTGATCTAAGTACTGGCCTTCTAAATCTTCGAAGCTGTTGAAGATGCAACCCCAACTTGACGTATTTGCGAGCATGGCATCCTTCAGGAACTCCGTCTCGGAGTTGGATTCTCTGTAGAAGCGGGAAAAAATTGAGGGCAGATGCTCCTGCTTGAAGGACGGAGACTGGGGAAGATCGGGAAAGTGAACGATCGATTGAGAAGTAACGGTTTGTACGTTGCGCCAACAGTAGTCAATGACGGAGGCCAAAAAGCAACGGGTCGAGAAGAAAGCGATCCTAGGGATGCGCAGGTGCTGGGCGAGGCGGAGGGTCCAACCGAGGAAGAAGTCGGAGAGGATGGCGACGGGGGGAGAAGGGTGGGACTGGAACCAGCGGAGAAGCGGGTCGTAAAGCATGCCCAAGGCGGCGATGATGGGTAAGTTACCGGCGTTGCCGATGTCCCTGACGTTCTCGACGCCGGGGGGTAGTTTAGGGTGGGGAGGGAAGGGGAGAATTAAGGTATGAATGGAGGGATGGGCGGAGAGGAGAGGGGCGAGGGTAGGGAGGTTCTTAGGGGTTACCAAAATGGTGATGGAAAGTCCACGGAGGGAGAGTTGGTGGGTGAGATCAAGGAGTGCGAGGATGTGGCCTTGAGCTGGGTAAGGAAACACCAGAATGTGCACCTTGCAACTGCTGGGAGTGTCTTCCGAGGTTGCCGCAGACATGGTGTCTGTAGACTGGACGCGAGAGAGAGAGATATGGGTTCTTTACTTCTCTGTGAAGGTCCCAGCTCAAGCTGTGCAGTGGATAGAGTATTTCTAGACGACCTTTCAATTTTCACACATTATTATTTTTTATTATATTTTTTAATTTTTTTAATTTTTTTTAAATTTTTTTTTAAATTAAATTAATTTTTTTATTTATTATTTATATATTAAATATTTAATTAAAAATAAAATAAAATAATATGTGATGAAGGAAGGTTATATAAATAGAAAGAGAATGAATAGATTTTTTTCAGTAAATATCCTAGGGACCAAGGAGTTTGGCTATGGATCCGTTACTGTTCATGACACACAATCCACACTCTTTTTTCTTTTTTTTAATGTCGAAACGTGTTTTTTCACGTGCATGGATATCAGTGTAAGAATAATGCTAGGAAGGTCACTTATAATTAATATTTTAAATATTATTTATATAAATGTGTGCTATAAATATTAAATACTCTTAATATTTTTTCTTTATTTTATGGATAAATTCTCGTCATTTTGCATTTTGGTGAATTTCATCAGTTTGGTGTTTTTTAGGGCATTTTTATCATTTTACATGCACCATTAATGGGGTGCAACTGGCTGACCCCAAACACTGATACTAATCATTTTTCATCCTGGAAAGAATGAAAATCGAGAGAGAAAGGAGAGAGGACGGCGGTCCACAACCACACCCACTATCGACCACTATTCTAGAGTTATCCTATATTATAGGAGTTTTGTTACAGTTCATCCACTATACATCATATAATTTTTTTAAATTTTCTTAAATTTTTGTAAATTTTTTTGCTGAAATTTATTCTTTTTAAACTAATTGAATTCTCTATTCATTACTTATAGATTAGATATTTTACAAAAGAAAAAAATCAAAAAAATGTATAATAAGTGATTTGTAAACTTATGTATAGATTTTTTCATATTCTAGATACTGTGTTAATCATACCCATGTGAAATCTCAAAAAGTCTAGTCAAAGTGATAATTGAAACTCTTTAGAATCAAATAAAGTCCAATTTTACCTTATAAGGATATAATGCGAGGTTTGCATCTGTGCAACACATTCTCAATTCAACGACTCAATGTGGGACTTGCCTAATATTGATTGTAAATATATTATTTCATTTTCTTCTTCTTTTCTCCTTACATGATTCGTTTTTCATCATGACTTGTCAAATTCTCACATTGAGTCGTTGAATTGAGAATGTGTTGCACAGAATTGTGGAGAATGTGTTGCACAGAATTGTGGGGAATGTAGAGAATATTTTCTCGGAGTCGGGACCCATATCAAGTCAAAAATAATATGCCAATGAAACATATCTTCTTCCCTTTGGGATTTAGAAGCTTGCATTCGCATCCACCGTGCTTTCTATATTTGTGAAAGTTTATTATATATGTTTTGAATTTGTACGTGTTTCTGTTAGCAATTACCATCTTCTTGATCATCTTGCAGAAGCCAATGGGTGCTTTCTGATCCTGATCAACTCTCTGAAATGTTGTCTAATGCCTGGTTTATTTTCATAAATAAGATGAGATTAAAGTTAAAAATTGAATAAAATATTATTATAAAATATATTTTTAATATTCGTTTTACTTTGAGATTTAAAGAAGTTGAATTGTTTATTGTATTTTGTATAAAAATTTGAGAAAATAGTAATAATGAGATGAGATGAAATTATTTGTATAAACAAATCATGCTTAAGTTTTGAATTTATTTTGAAGGTTATGGCAGAGCATAGAAAGTAGTCATTAGCCAGATTGTTATGTATTAGTGCTATATGGTTTTTTGTTTTTTGTTTTTGTTTTTTTACTTTGTTGCTACGGATATATACAATGAATGTTCAACATGCAAAGGACAACGCGGTTGAAAGAAGAATGACTTTTGTAAAGAAATTTGTATTTCCAGTTGAGAATTTTGAACTTACCATAGATACAATCCAGTTGAGAAATTTGTAAAATAATTTGTATTTGAAGTTGGGAATATGTTGTACTTATAATGCATCTTTGGAACTGACAAGTGTAATCATTTTTTTATATAGATAATCAAAAAGTTTTATTCATGGAAGTGTCTCTCTTTGGGCAGATCTTGCCCATTCATAAAAGAAAACAGACACTAATTAGAATTGAACACATCAGAATTTCACAAATTCATGATTAACACTTGCACGCATCACGACAAGAGATCAGAAAAATCCTCGTGTTCCCTCCCTGCTGTCTCCCTCCCCGTAGCATCCCTCCCTTTCGGCAATCTCCAACGACCTCCCCACAGCATCCCCTCCCTCTGGCAACCTTCTCGTGGCTGGCCCTCCCTCCCCCTCCCCCTCCGAGACCGAGTAACACGGTAAACATATTGTTTTATGTGGAGTAAATTTCTAATTTGTTATGAGTAAACATATTGTATTTTGTGGAGTAAATTTCTGGCTTTTTATGAAAATTTCAAGTAAACATGTGATGGAGAAACTGGCTACAAGGAGAAACTGAAAACTAGGTGAATTTGCCTTACAAGAACACAATAAAGTTAAAATATTGTTTGAAATTATTAATATCCCTCATTTGTCAACCAAGCCATGTCTAGTCACAACAATATAACTATCATAATCCAATCTCTAAACAAAGCTTGCCCAAAACCTTGGATTCATAAGCTATGCGAAGAGCTTTGATGAGGAAAAGGTTCCAAAGAATCTCAACAACCCAATGCACCTAAATTACCTCGCTATTAAGGGGTACTTTCCCTGTAATATCTTAGAACTACCAAGGCAACCCATACATGATTAAAAAATCCCCAGTAAAGCCAACTTCAATTCAAAACAATCAAACAAATATCATTTTTACCATCCCCTTTACCACTTCAAAATTTAAATCAGTAACCCGCACAAAAGTTGAGAAATTTCGAGTAAACATGTGATTTTCTGTGGAGTCAAATATGCTTTTATTTTTTATTATCTTGATATGTCTATTGCTTACATTATCTTGATATGTAGGGAATATAGAAATATAATTGACAACATATCACAACACTTGGAATGTCAAGAAGAAACGTGAGGTTGGTGCTGGTGTTTAAAATAAACTGTTGGAATGTGATAGTGTTGTTGTTTGGAACTAATTTGGTTCCTTTTATTATGTTACAGTTAATCAGGGTAGATTTGAAGGCTTAAATGGAGCTGTTGAAGATATGGACTTGTTTTTTATATTTTGAACATTTGTATTTATAGTGAACATTATGTAGTAGGCTATTTTGTTTAAGTGGGAAAGTCACTTTTGTGATAGTCTGTAATATAAAATAGTTTATTGGTAGTCCCTAATAGCACAAGTTTCTGAAGTTGCACCATCTCATGTAAATGTAGTTATGTTGTGCTTGTTGGGGATGTTGCCAGAGAATGAAAACAATTTAATTGCTAATGATATTATGACCCAGGAGAGTGGGGTAGATGAGATCTTGTCTATTGTGGTTTTAATTACCCAAATTTGGAGATATCTCGTAAATCTGATTTAGAAATTAAAGGCATCTACTGTGGTTTTACAGTATCTCGATTTATGAAATTTCCAATTAAAGTGCTTAGGGTGATTGTGTGCTTGATGGAATGAACCAAAGTTTGACCTATATAAGTAGTCATTTTTTTAGCCGTTTATGCTGGCGACGGGGGCTCTTAGTTTATTGACATGTATAGGTTATGTTGTGCTTGTTGACTTGCAGTATATTCATGCACTTTGCAAACCTATTTTCAGCATTTAAATGAGCTAATTCAAAAGGCAAATGTACAAAGAAGTCTTTCATTACATTTAAAAATGTACTTTATACATTCCAAAAGCACTTCTTTCGATAACTACAAGATTTAATTACAAACTACCAGATAACTATAAATTCTCAGCATTGCCTACTTACACGCTTATCGTTCAAATAAAAAACAATTACAACAAGTCAATTTACTTCTCCTGCTTATATTTTGATTAAGTACTCGAGTATCTTCAAATTCTTGGAGATTTCTAGTATAGTTGCCCTCTATAAAACTCTAAACAGGTGTGCCTGCCGACTCAATATTTGCAAAGTAATAAGTGAAACAAAACAGTCATTCTGGATTATCTATACCACGCACATGCACATATCCATTCATGAGAATTATGTGCAAATAATCTGTAGGATTATCTATTCGAAAAAGTGGTAATTTAAGGTAAAACCACACAGACAGCTAATGGAGATTGTCAAACCTTCTTCAAAACCTGGTGCTCACTCTTCAATCATTTCACAAGGACTTCTATGACATGATTTGAAGATATGGTAAACATGTTTTAAACATAAGTATTACACAAAACGTCTTTATTGCCATTTTTATCTAAGCAAGCAGGTGACACGATTTACCAACCTGTAATTTCACGTGCAGGAACGAGAACAACATGCGTTTTGTGGAATCACCAGCCACAAGATCACCTAAACTTCGCAACACCTAAATGGAAAATCATTTTCAATTTGAATCCATAGACAAGACGCTTACAAATCTAGAAAAAAAATGTTTCAATTCAATTTAGCAGCATCTAATAACTAAAACAGCTTTCCTATCAATACACAAAATGAAGAAATTGTAGATGGGAATTGGTGCATCATTATTTAACAGCAACTTCTGACAAATTTACCTTGAAATAGCATGAACTGTTTTTCTTATTTTGTGATTACAAGTACTTGAAGTATAAAGATTGGAGAAATAGTGGGAAAGAAACCTTATAGAGTTCAATAATGGAACCATGTCATCGGGCTTGACATGCTTTGGGGGATTCCAGATCATGAAAATGGAATAACATAGTGACGTTAGTAGATTCTCGCTTTCATTTTGAGAACTCAAGTTGCCAAATATTAGTCAACTGGAAAAGATTACAGCACCACTCGAAGTTGAGAACAGAACAAATAGAACCTAAATTTAGGCGAACACTTTTCATAGGCAATTAGCATAAGAAAAATTTTATTCCCGAGTAACTAGCATGAAAAACTAAAAATTAAGTTAGATACAGTAATTCTCATATATGCTGGAAATTAACTAAAACTAAAACATAGCAGCATTTGAACTAAAGCAGGCCCTATAGGGGAAAATTAATTCAGATACCATCATCAATACAACCATGAAAATTCTTATGGGAATATAGGCATCTCCATGTAACTACAACTGGGTCCTACATGAAATCAACAGAATTTGAGAAAATAAAATAAACAGAGAGACACGAAAATGGCTTCGGGCTGTGGCCCGAAGCTCGAACTCGCGAAAGTGGTTTTTTTCCAGGGATCCTCGAAGGAGAGAGAGAGAGAGAGCGAAAATGGCTTCGGGCTATGGCCTAAAGCTTGAAAGCACGAAAATGGGTAGGGTTTTTTTCCAAGGTTCATCGAAGGAGAGACATAGAGGGAGAGATAGAGACTGTGGCCAGAAGCAAATGTAAGAGTTTTATTTAAACTCTATGACCCACACACCCATCTTATCAGTTTGAAATAGTTCAAAATCTTATTAGATAATATTTGAGTTATGAAGGGATAAGAATTACTACTAAGAGATAAGATTAAACTCTATATTTCTAATTATAGTCAAACACAAACTCATAGATTTCTTGATGGTCGGAAGTCTATAAATAGCACTGGGAGATTCAAGGGTTCTCACCTACAACATGAGAGTGCTTCTAGTCATCGGGAGACACTTGTGAGGCAAACGTTGTTAGGGCGATCCTTCTCTCATAGTCAGATTAATTGTTCATCAATCAGATGGAGAAATGTACGTTTATCATATTATTATTTTATTATTGTAGATCATAGAAAATTGAAGATCCGTTTTATTAATGTCATGTTAAAATATTTAACATGTGGTATCAGAGTTTTAGGTTAAAGATTTTTTATGATCTTGATGCAATATTTAATGTATATATTTACGTTCTTGATGTAATATATTCTTTATGATCTCGACGTATATTTACGTTCTCAGAATAACAAAGTTGATGTTGAGACATCATTATGATTTTAAGTGTTAGATAAAATATTTCAATTTTATGAATATCGGCTTCAGTTTTGCCGTATTATGCATATGAATATTTTCATGTTTGCTGTGTCAATTACTGCAAACAAAGAGAGGTTTAGCTTGGGCACTGTGTCACGCACTGGATCCAATTGGTTGGGCACGGCGTGGGGTGGCCAGCAGCCCAACAGTGACGGTTTGGGACGGCGGCATGAAGGGGCTGAGAAGCCCAATCGCCGGCGTGCTCTGTAACAGTGGCAGAGGGCTTCAAAGCCCACTGCCATGCCGATTTCTACAAAAAAAAAAAAGAAAAGGGATGATCTGAAGGTCACCGGCAGAAGGAGATCGACATCTCATCATCGCCGGCGACGTCTGTGGTCGCAGATGAAGGTTGCGGCATCTAAATCCGAAGGAGTCGGCGACTGCGTATCAGCTGCTGCTGCTAAAGGTAGAAGACAATAAGTTGGGTTTTAGTTTTGACGTGGGTCGGGTCACGGGTTATGGCCTAATCAAAACCAACTGAAAAGAAAACTGGGCTTATGGAAAATTGTAGCCCAGCCCCATAACCAATCAACAAAAAAAAAAAGGAAGAAGGGGTCGGGCCAGCACAATAAGGCCCGACCCAGGTCAACCCAAAACGGGTTGACCAATTATGATCCGGTCCTGACCTGGTTTTACTGACTCGACCCGTTTCCGATTCAACCCAAAATCAAATAATATTATTTTAATATTATAATATTATTTCAAAAAAAAAAAATCAATTAATTAATTAAAGATTTATTATATGCATACCTTAATGTTATATGTATGCATTTAAATTATGTACATGTTATTATGATTATTTACATGTATGTATGAAATGTTTATTTAATTTATATACATGTTATTATTGTTATGCATACATATAACAGTGGCCGGCGTGCTCTGTAACAATGGCAGAGGGCTTCAAAGCCCACTGCCATGCCGATTTCTACAAAAAAAAAAAAGAAAATGGATGATCTTAAGGTCACCGGCAGAAGGAGATCGACATCTCATCATCGCCGGCGACGTCTGTGGTCGCAGATGAAGGTTGCGGCATCTAAATCGAAGGAGTCGGCGACTGCGTATCAGCTGCTGCTGCTGAAGGTAGAAGACAATAAGTTGGGTTTTAGTTTTGACGTGGGTCGGGTCACGGGTTATGGCCCAATCAAAACCAACTGAAAAGAAAACCAGGCTTATGGAAAATTGTAGCCCAGCCCCATAACCAATCAACAAAAAAAAAAAAAAAAAGGAAGAAGGGGTCGGGCCGGCACAGTAAGGCCCGACCCAGGTCAACCCAAAACGGGCTAACCAATTATGATCCGGTCCTGACCCGGTTTTACTGACTCGACCCGTTTCCGATCCAACCCAAAATCAAATAATATTATTTTAATATTATAATATTATTTCAAAAAAAAAAATCAATTAATTAATTAAAGGTTTATTATATGCATACCTTAATGTTATATGTATGCATTTAAATTATGTACATGTTATTATGATTATTTACATGTATGTATGAAATGTTTATTTAATTTATATACATGTTATTATTGTTATGTACATGTATATATGAAAATTTTATTAAATTCTATAATGTTATTATTGTGATTTTCCTGTAAAATCAATTAAGGTTTAAACATAAAAAATAAAAAATAAAAAAAAAATCATATTTTTTTTATGAATTTTGTTGTGGGGGTGAATGTGTACAAACTGAGGCGGTTCTGTCTAGGAGATTGGAAATTCCAAGTGTGTCCGTTGTGGCCCTCCAATCTTTCTTGGGAATCTTGAAGTTCTGTCTAGGAAAGAATATTCTTTCCTGGGAACTTACTTAGTAAGTATTATTCACATCTGTTGTAAAATTCATCAAACCTTTTATTTCATGCTTATTATTGCTATCCACATTTGTATGCATATTATTATTGTGCACTGTCTCTTATGGCTTTTGTTATTATGCCATGTATATCCAATATGACATAAATGATTTACGTCAAAATCAAGATAAAATTGGTCGCCCAAAGGTACAAGATTTTCTTGATTTTGGTGACAAGTCGTTAAACTCATAATAAGGTGGATATGATGGAGGGAACACCTTGTGTGTCAAGGTCTACTCCCAAAGGAGGGTTTTGATGACACTACTAGTTTATCCATCAAAGTAAGGTTGGAGGGAACACTTTGTGTGTCAGAGTTTACTCCCAAAGGAGAATTCTGATAATACAGCTAGTTCATCCACAGAATTTAATATTGGATGGAACACTTTGTGTGTCAAGATCTACTCCCAAAGGAGGGTTTTGATGACACTATTAGTTCTTCCATAATTGTTTAAATTCTGATTATTGTTTATAAGTGTCTAACTCAAAGCAATTTATTATAAAATTTTCTTGTAGTAAGCGTACCCACATCACTACACTCACAGACTTCATCTGTTCCTGTTTTGAATGGCTCCAATTTTTCTGAATGGGTTGAAAGAGTTAGGTTAACCTTAGTCCTTGATTTAGACTCATCCCTCACGAGTTCAAAACCATCACCCATTACTAAAACTAGTACCAATGACCAGAAAGAGTAATTTAAACAGTGGGAGAGATCGAATAGGCTGAGTTTAATGTTTATGAAAATGACCATAGCCTAAAATATCAAAAATTCACTCCCTAGTACTGAGGAAGCCCAAACCTTTTTGAAAAATGCTGAGGAGAGGTTTAAATCTGCTAATAAGTCTTTAGCAGGAACACTGATGGCTAGACTCACCACCATGAAATATGATGGTACTAAAGGAATGCATGAGCATATCCTTGAAATAACCAATATTGCTGCCAGATTGCAAACCCTAGGAATGAAAGTAGATGAGTCTTTCGTTGTTCAGTTTATTCTGAACTCATTGCCACCTTAGTATGGTCCATTCCAGATGCATTACAATGCTATAAAAGATAAATGGAATATGAATGAGTTGGCAAGTATGGTAGTTCAGGAGGAAGCAAGACTGAAACAACAAGGATATCACTCTGTCAATTTCGTGAATAAAGAAGCTGGAAAGAAAAAGCACCATTACGATAAAAAGAAGTGAACTGGACCACTGAAAGGGAAGCAACCTGTGAAAACTAATCAGGTTCAGAACAACAGTAGCAAATGCTACTTTTGTAGAGAACATGGACACATGAAAGCTGAGTGTCCAAAACGTAAGACTTGGTTCGAAAAGAAGGGTAAGCCACTTACCTTTGTATGTCTTGAATCAAATTTTGTAAATGTTCCTACTAATTCTTAATGGCTAGATTCAGGTGCTAATGTTCATGTTTCTATAACCATGCAGGGATTCCTTACAAGCCAAACACCAAGCCCCAATGAGCGGTTCATTTTTATGGGAAATGAGAATAAGGTTGAAGTTCTAGCCATAGGGACCTTTCGTTTAGTTTTGAGTATCGGTCATTGTTTAGACCTTCACAACACAATTTGTGCCTTCTGTGAGGCGTAATTTAATTTTCCTTTCCAGACTTGACACTGATGGTTATTCATTTTCGTTCCATAATGGTAGTTTCAATTTGTTTAAAAACAGTTTATCTATTGGTTCTGGGTTTCTTTCCAATGGTCTTTATCAACTTTGCCTTGATAATACATTCATTAAAAATACCTATACCCAACGCCATGAAACATGTATTGGAATGAAAAGAAACATGATGAATGAAAACTCATATGACTTGTGGCATAAAAGGTTGGGGCATATCTCCAAAAAAAGGTTACAGAGATTAGTAAAAGAAGGGATTCTTCTGCACCTTGATTTTACTAATCCTGAAGTGTGTGTGGATTGCATAAAAAGAAAGCAAACCAAACATACTATGAAAGGCACCACAAGAAGTAAAGAACTTCTTGAAATAATTCACACAGATATATGTGAACCATTCTCCATAGAATGTTTTGGTGGAGAAAAATATTTCATCACGTTTATAGATAACTTTTCACATTTTAGATATATCTATCCGTTGCATGAGAAATCTCAAGCTGTATCGGTACTTGAGGTATTTCTCATGGAGGTGGAAAGACAGTTAGATAGAAAAGTGAAAATCATCAGGTCGGATAGAAGTGGAGAATACTATGGAAAGTATGATGAATCGGGCCGTAATCTGGGCCCATTTGCCAAACTTCTTGAACAGCGTGGCATTGTTGCACAGTATACGATGCCCGGGACGCCACAGCAGAATAGAGTTGCTGAAAGGAGTAATCGGACCTTATTGGATATGGTCAGAAGTATGGTAAGTAATTCTACCTTACCCAAATCATTGTGGGGTGAATCCATTAAGACGACAATGTATATCTTAAACCGAGTTCCCAGTAAGGCAGTTCCAAAAACTCCTTTCGAGTTATAGACTGGTAGGAAACCAAGTTTGAGACATATGCATGTTTGGGGTTGCCCAGCCGAAGCCAGACTTTACAACCCACATGAAAAGAAGTTGGATCCTAGAACAGTAAGCGGGTATTTTATTGGTTACCTAGAGAGATCCAAAGGGTACAGATTTTACTGTCCTAATCACAATTCGAGAATGGTGGAAACAGGAAATGCCAAATTCATTGAATTTGGCGAGATCAGTGGGAAACTTGAACCTAGAGATGTGATCATTGAGGAAATAAAGGTAGATGTCCCTATACCTACATCCTCAGAAAAGATAATAGTTTCTCTAATCGATCATCACGATGATACGATGGAACAAGTAAATGATCACTCATCTCAGAATGAAAATACCATTGGTGAACCAAGTTCGGAGTCACCAGAACAAATTGTCTTACGCAGATCTCAGAGAGATCGGAGACCTGCCATTTCGACAGATTATGTGGTGTATCTCCAAGAATCTGAATTTGACATTGGGACAAGAAAAGATCCACTAACGTTTTCACAAGCCATAGAGGGAAGTGATTCTAGTAAATGGATCGATGCTATGAAAGAAGAGTTGAAATCCATGGATCAGAATCAAGTCTGGGATCTCGTTGAGTTGCCTGAAGGTAGTAAAATAGTTGGGTGTAAATGAGTCTTTAAGACCAAATGCGACTCAAAAGGTAACATCGAACGACATAAGGCCAGACTTGTTGCTAAGGGTTTCACTCAAAAAGAAGGCATTGATTACAAAGAGACCTTTTCTCCAGTATCTAAAAAGGACTCATTTAGAATCATTATGTCATTGGTGGCTCATTTTGATTAGAGTTACATCAGATGGATGTGAAAACAGTATTTTTAAATGGAAGTTTGGATGAAGTGGTCTACATAGAGCAGCCAGAGGGCTTCTCAGAAAAGGGCAAAGATCACCTAATGTGCAGACTTAAGAAATCAATATACGGGCTTAAGCAAGCTTTCCGACAATGGTACTTAAAGTTCAACGATACCATTACTGCCTTTGGTTTTAAAGAGAACATCGTTGATCGATGTATATACCTAAAAGTCAGTGGGAGTAAGTTCATAATTTTGATCCTGTATGTTGATATATCTTGTTGGCTAGTAGTGATCTTGGCTTACTCTATGAAACGAAGGGTTTTCTCTCTAAGAACTTTGAAATGAAAGATATGGGTGAGGCATCATTTGTGATCGGAATCGAAATCTTTCGAGATCGAAAACAAGGACTGTTGGGATTGTCTCAGAAGAGTTGCCTGGAAATAGTTCTTGAGAAATTTGGTATGAAAAGTTGTTCATCACTGGATACTCCGATATCAAAAGGTGATAAGTTTAGCCAATCATAGTGTCCTAAAACTGAGTAGGAGCGCAAAGAGATGACAAAGATTCCCTATGCATCAGTTGTGGGAAGTTTGATATATGCACAGATTTGCACGAGACTGGATATTAGCTTTGTAGTTGGCATGCTTGGGCGCTACCAGAGTAACCCAGGGATGTCTCATTGGAAAGCAGCAAAGAGGGTATTGCTATACTTGCAAGGAACTAAGGATTACCAACTTACTTTCAGAAGAACTGACAGTTTGGAGGTAACTGGTTACTCAGACTCTGATTTTGCCGGTTGTCCTGATAGCAGGAAGTCCACTTCGGGTTATGTTTTCCTGTTGGCCGGTGGAGCGATCTCATGGAGAAGTATGAAGCAAACAATCACTGCTTCATCAACAATGGAGGTTGAGTTTGTGACGTGCTTTGAGGCCACAGTGCATGGTTTATGGCTGAGGAACTTTATCTCAGCGCTTGGGGTTGTTGACTCTATAGCCAGGCCGCTGAGAATTTATTGTGATAATTCCTCTGCAGTCTTTTTCTCTAAGAATGATAGGTATTCTAAAGGTGCTAAGCACATGGAGTTCAAATACCTAAGCGTCAAGAAGGAAGTACAGAAACAAACAGTATCCATAGAACATATTAGGACTTCGCTTATGATAGCAGACCCATTAACAAAGGGTCTGATAGCGATACAGTTTAAAGAACATGTTAACGGTATGGGTCTTATGATGTAAACATGTTATTGAGCTCGTGGATGTTATAATTCTATTTTGACACTTAATGATATCAATTATGGTTATTTTGTTTCTGTTTTCTTGTCTTTCCACTTTATATGTACATTAAATGGTGTGGATGAATGATGACAAGATAATGTTTACAATAAACATGAATTGGAACCCAAAGGCATTATTGTATTAGCCTTAATTATCCCAATTAAAGATCGTGTGTTAAATTGGTTACTGGTATTGTGGTACATGGAAGAGAATCTGTTGATTATGTAATAGAGGACTGCCATGACTCGCATTGGTAATTAGTTTGACATTGATATTATGGAACTCATGAAATGTGTTTTGAGCTATGAAAAGTTCATGAAATAGATTTGCGCAGTATGGTTAAGTTCAGGAAAAGTATTGTTTTATGGGCGTATGGGCCAAGTGGGAGAATGTAAGAGTTTTATTTAAACTCTGTGACCCACACACCCATCTTATCAGTTTGAAATAGTTCAAAATCTTATTAGATAATATTTGAATTATGAAGGGATAAGAATTACTCCTAAGAGATAAGATTAAACTCTATATCTCTAATTATAGTCAAACACAAACTCATAGATTTCTTGATGGTCGGAAGTCTATAAATAGCACTAGGAGATTCAAAAGTTCTCACCTACAATATGAGAATGCCTCTAGCCATCGGGAGACACTTGTGAGGCAAACGTTATTAGGGCGATCCTTCTTTCATAGTCAGATTAATTGTTCATCAATCAGATGGAGAAAGGTACGTTTATCATATTATTATTTTATTATTGTAGATCATAGAAAATTGAAGATCCGTTTTATTAATATCATATTAAAATATTTAACATGTAATCGCTAAATGGCTAGGGAGATTTTCCAACGAAGGAGAGACATAGAGGAGGAGAGAGGGAGGGGTGAAATCACGATGTTGTCTGAGATGCAATGCACCGATATTTAGATGGTCGCTGTACGTCGCATTATGTAATTGGTGTATGTTGAAGTGAACCACTTTAGTGTGAATATATAAGGGAATGACTGTACCGTCCAAGACACCGTCTAAGTTTGAATGAAGAAAATCAAACTTGGCAATACCGTTCTCACTAGCTGCAGTCCACCATTGCTGCACCAACCACACCTACCATTTCATAGTTTTATTTAGCTGTTGTATTTGTTGTAAAGCCTCTCTTATAAAAGGAGAGCTCCGATATATATTAAAAGTAATGGTGGTATTAGAAGTGGGTGTGTGCAAATTTGAGAGTGTACGTGAGAATTTCTTGAATGTCTTGTAAATCTCAGAAATTATAGTGAATTTGGCACTAGTGAACGTAGGTAAATTGCTGAATCACTTAAATATCATTTTGTGTGATTCTGAATAGTATTGTTTGTGCGCAACAATTGGTATTAGAGATTTGGTTCACACTATCCAGAAATCAAGTTGGTCAAAATCAATTCTTGACAACTCCAGGTTGTTCCTTGCATTGAGACGAATCCATTGGTGCAAACGGAATTGAAATCAAACATCGATATGTTTTGTTTGAGAGTGATATACTTGATTCTTGGCCAAATGAATTGCACTCTGACTGTCACAGTAAATTGTAACCTCTTGCTGCTCAAAGCCCAAATCTGTTACTAGTCCTTGTAACCAAATGGCTTCTTTTACGGCTTCTGTTATAGCCATATACTCAGCTTCTATAGATGACAGTGCAATCGTAGACTACAAATTCGATCGCCAACTAACTGATGCTCAAGACATAGTGAACACGTATCCAGTTGTCGATCGGCGTTTGTCAAGATCACCAGCATAGTCTGAGTCAACGTATCCAGTTACTAGACTATCTTCACTCTTCTCGAACTTCAAACCAATATTTACGGACCCTAGAATATACCGTAGAATCCATTTAGCTGCATGCCAGTATTTCTTTCCAGGATTATGCATATAACGACTGATCAAACTGATGGCCTAGGAGATATCAGGTCGTATACACACCATGGCATATATTAGGCTACTAACAACACTTGTATATGGGACACTCTTCATGTAGTCCCGCTCTTCAACAAATCTGAGATGCTTAAGTCACATAAGCATAAAGATTCTAATGAAAGCAGCTATGATGGTGAAACACCTGGTGATTCGCAAAAGGTAGAGTTTATCACTCCAAATGATTCAAGAGAGGACAGACGAGAGAAGGTTGATAGTCCAGTCACAGCACCTTCAAGTCAAACTGAATCAATAGCAACCAACAGACCGAGACGAGAGAAACGTGTACCAACACGTTATGCAGACTACGTGACATATGCACTACCAGTTAGAGGGAGTGAGATCCCCACCACTTACAGAGAAGCCAAATAATCCAGTGAAAATGATAAATGAATAAAGGCGATGATGGAGGAGATGCAGTCTCTTCATAAGAATCATACTTGGAAACTTGTGTCACTTCCATAAGGAAAGAAGTCAATTGGCTGTAAATGGATCTTTAATCAGAAAGATGATCAAGTTGCTAAAAATAGAATTCGATACAAAGCTAGATTGGTAGCCAAGGGCTATGCTCAGATAGAGGGAATTGACTACAGTGAAGTATTCTCTCCTGTTGTGAAGCATTCATCCATTCGGATATTGCTAGCTTTGATTGCACAATATGATCTTGAGTTAGCACAACTTAATGTGAAGACAGCTTTCTTGCATGGTGATCTGGAAGAGAAGATTTATTTGTCTCAACTAGAAGGGTTTAAAGAAACTGGTAAAGAAAATTGAGTTTGCAGGCTGAAGAAGTCTCTCTATGGATTGAAGCAGTCACCTCGATAATGGTACAAGCGATTTGATCGCTTTATGATGGACCTGAAATACACTCGTTGCCAATACGATCATTGTGTGTATTTTAGAAAACTTGCAGATGGATCTTTCATTTATTTGTTTTTATATGTAGATGATATGTTGATTGTATGTAAAAGTAAGGTGGAGATAAATCATTTGAAAACTCAATTGAGACATGAGTTTGAAATAAAAGATTTAGGAGAAACATGAAGAATATTGGGGATGGAGATCAACAAAGATAGAGTGAAATGTACAGTTCACCTTACTCAGAAGCAATATTTGAAGAGAGTATTGCAACGCTTCAACTTGGACTCAAAGACGAAGTCGATGAGTACTCCAATGACGCCATATTTTAAGCTCAGTGCATTGCAGTCTCCTAAAGATGATGAAGAGCGGGACTACATGAAGAATGTCCCATATGCAAGTGTTGTTGGTAGCCTAATGTATGCCATGGTGTGCACACGACCTGATATCTCTCAGGCCGTCAGTTTGATCAGTCGTTATATACATAATCCTAAAAAGAAACACTGGCATGCAGCTAAATGGATTCTACGGTATATTCTAGGGACCGTAAATATTGGTTTGAAGTTCGAGAAGAGTGAAGATAATCTAGTAACTAGATACGTTGACTCAGACTATGCTGGTGATCTTGACAAACGCCGATCGACAACTGGATACGTGTTCACTATGTCAGGAGCACCAGTTAGTTGGCGATCGAATTTACAGTCTACGATTGTTCTGTCATTCACAAAGGCTGAGTATATGGCTGTAACAGAAGCCGTAAAAGAAGTCATTTGGTTACAGGAACTGGTAATAGATTTGGGCTTTGAGCAACAAGAGGTTACCGTTAACTGTAACAGTCAGAGTGTAATTCAGTTGGCCAAAAATCAAGTGTATCACTCTCGAACAAAACATATAGATGTCCAATTTCACTTTGTACGTGAAATATTAGAAGAAGAGTACATATTACTTTAGAAGATTGGCACTGAAGATAATCTAGCAGATATGTTGACGAAAGTCGTCACAGGGACCAAGTTCCAACACTGCTTGAAATTGATCAATATTACAAATTGCTGAACACATTCGGGTGCGTTGGCACTTTTGGATGCATTTGGTGTCTTATGGCACATTTGTTAGTATAACTCTCTCACTTCAAAGAATGATGTGCATTCATTTGAAAAATGAATTAGTTTACTAGCAGCCTAGTATGGCACATTTCGGTGGAATGGGTGATTGTTGATGTGAACCACCTTAGTGTGAATACCTAAGGGAATGGCTGCACCGTCCAGGGCACCGTCCAAATTTAAATGGAGAAAATCAAACTTGGCAGCACCGTCCTCACCAGCTGCAGTCCACCATTGTTGCACCAACCACACATACCATCTCACAATCTTTTTTAGCTGCTGTATTTGTTGTAAAGTCTCTCTTATAACAGGAGAGCTCTGATATGTATTAAAAGTAGTGGTGGTATTATAAGTGAGTGTGTGCAAATTTGAGAGTGTACGTGAGAATTTTTTGAGTGTCTTGTAAATCTCAGAAATTATAGTGAATTTGGCACCAGTAAACGTAGGCAAATTGCTGAACCACCTAAATATCATCTTGTGTAATTCCAGATAGTATTATTTGTGCCCAACAGTGTATGTTATTTTATGATAAACGGATTAGTCCAGTTTGAATATTTTTCCTTCATAGAAATAGACACTACGCAAGTACACAAGGAGTGTATATGAGAAAAAAGAAAATCGTAGAGCGACCAATCGTGAAAAAAGAAAATCGTAAGCATTTTATCCATTACAAACAAGGCCCCTGCCCATGAGAATAATCATTTTAAAAAAGAGAACTTTGAGTTCGTCCATTCTTCTCTCCCGATTTTCAAAGCACTTAACGTTTATCTTTAACATATTACTGTTAATGTGAATGTGTACACTCAAGTGTACACATTCACATGAACAATACATGAACAATAACATATTACTGTTCATGTGAGTGTGTGCACTTGAGTGTGGTTTATCTCTAACATTTCTTATATATATATATATATATATGGGAACCATTCCCTGCCAATTGTATCTATTATGATGTCTAAAGTTGTATTTTCTTATTGAGAAATCTTGGGGGTCGATCGGGCCAACCCCCCATTAAAAGTAGTTCGCGGTCCCCGGTGGCGGTGGGCGACACCGTCCATGCCATCGGAACCGGCGGACTCCGGGGAACTCACTCCTGCGACAGCGACCCCTGGCGACCTCTGGTATGCCCTCGGTAGCCTTTAACCCGAAATGGGTTTGTCGACCTCCGGTGTGCCCTCGGCAACCTTAAACCCGAAATGAGTCTGTCGCCGTCGTAGGGATGATCTCGCCGGAGCCCGTCGGTTCTGATGGCATGGGTGGTGTTGCCCACCGCTGACGACTGCAGCTCCGTTCGGCTGAGGGCCGAATCTCTCTTAAAATCATTTTTATTTTTTTTATTATGCTTTTATTTTTTTAGTTTATTTTTTATTGTATTTTTTATTGTATTTTCTTCATTTTATTATATTTTTTAAAATCTTTTTATTGTGTTTATTATGTATATTTAAGACTGAACTGCCTTTGATACTAAAAACAGTTTGACCGATCTCAGCATCATTCTTTATTATTTATAGTGCATTTAAACTTGAGTAGTCCTTTCAACAAAAAAATAAAAAATATATATATGTGTAATGGCTTTCACATCTTGAAAGAAATAAAGATGCACTGGGGACAAGAAAACACGTAAAGGGAAGAAATTCTTTTGAGCGCTGCATTAACACGCTAAGGGCATCTTTATTGGTCTCAAGACTTATCAAACACAAATTTAATAATTTATATTAAAAATTATCATATATTAGTCTTATCAAAATATATTTTCTATATTTTGAACTATAGTGATATTTGAGAAGTTCAAATTTAAAAGATTATTATTCACCCTTCATCTTATTACTTTAATATATTTTATTTTTCCTACACATTTTTCTCATTTTTTTTCTCTATAAAATGAATGTGTTTATTATATTTTTTAATTCTAATTTTATTAAAAATTGTTAAAATAATCATTTAAATATCAGATTAAATTATTAACATAAATATAGTTAGTATAATTATAAAATAACGGAAAATTTTTTTAAATATTTTTTAAAAATATTATTATCTTATTATTTTGATGAGTTTAATAATGAATGCAATGTGGAGTCATGGTGAGTATGGTATGTTCATTTCATTAAATTTGTACTTCTCATCAAATTGTGATATTTTTTTGATGAGACCAATGTGGATGCTCTAAGAGCATTTTCAATGGAATAGCTAAACAATTTTTTCTTTTAAAATATAGTTTAAAGTGTCAAAAAACTCACTCTATTGGATACTTCAAAATAAATAAAAAAAAATTATGAAAACATTAATAATATTTTTGCTATATGTAACGAAATACTATTCACCTTTAAAAATATATTTTATTATTTTGGTGTCGTTCCCAAATAGTTAACTCTGCTTTCATTTTCGATAAGGGAGACGTTGAGGTGCGGTCGGGCTCCACCCTAGCGTTTTGCAACCCACTCTCTAATCCCCTATAATTTGTATAAAAACATAATAAAAAATACTAAAAAATATAATAAAAAAATACAATAAAAAAATTTAAAAGCACAAAAAAATAATAAAATGAAGAAAACATAATAAAAAAATAAAATGAAGATGAATTTTTAAAGGAAATTTGGCCTTACCCAGCCCCGCCGTCACCGGTGGTGGTGGGCAACATCGCCCACCCCATCGAGACCAGAGGGAGCCGGCGACTCCACCCCTACGACGGCGAGCCTCGACGAGCTCAGGCGATCTCCAGTATGCCCCCGACGACCTTAAATCTGAAAATGGATCCTACCTTACCGCCACCATCAGCAGTGGGTATTGCAAAGTGGGGGTTCGATCGGACCGAATCTCAGGATTCCTCATTCAATAATTACATTTTCACCAGGTGCAGTCCGTGATAAAGGGTTGCGCGCAGATAATTATGAATGGAGTGAATCGTAATTTTACTCTTCAAATTATGGTAAAAATCAAAACAGCCCCTAGAACTCAAATTATCATATCAGGTTCATTCCCTTCCTTTAGTGAATTCTTCCATCCTTTCACAGCACGCAATGCTGCCGAAATTTCCTCCTAGATGTTAGAACTAAAGTTTTGAATTCCATTCCGGTGATCGTTCCGATTGAGGCACTGTAATAGAATATTTCATTACCGGTTTCGGGATTAATTATATATTATAATATATATATATATATATATAAACTAACAACTAATAGAATAAAGATATATATATATATATGTAAGTATGTATCATATATATGTGTACATATTAGAAGAATTGAAAATTTATAAAATGATTATAAATTGAAAAAATACAAATTTGAGTTGAGATACAAAAATAAATAAATAAATAAAATATTAAAAAATAATGATATTTAAAAAATGACGTATTTAAAATTAAAAAGTATATAAATATATTTTATATTCTAGAATTAATTAAATACCATCTAAATTTAAAACTTTAAAAAAAAAATATCATTCAAACACAAAAAAATTACAAAAATAATCTAAACCGGAATAGAGACCGGAACGGCCGGAATGACTGGAACGGGCCGAAGCAGGCCGGAATTTGGATCGGAACAGAACAAGGAGGTATAGTGCACCGATTGAAGCACCGGAACGAAACATTCCGGCTGTTCTGGCCGGACTGAACGGAACAGAATTCAAAACTATGGTTAGAACAACAAGTGAGCATTTTCTTCTTCTCTTTGTGAATTTATGATTGATTTTACATTGAAATATGTTTTTTTTTTTTCGTTGTGACATTTATTTTTCTAAAGAAATGGGGGTTTTCACATGCTGAAGATTGTGGGTTTTGTTTGGTTCTGGAGAAATCAAAGGGAAAGAAAAAAAAGGACTTCAAACAAAGATAAGCTTTATTGGGAGTTTTGTATGCTCAAGATTCTAATCTTTCTCCTTTTCCACATTTTTATCGGCAACCAATGCACCCAAATCACACAATCTCAAGCCCTTCAGATCGTATGTCCTTATTCAACTTAGTGAAGCTGATCAATGCAATACTTTACTATTTAAATTCTACTTCTATTTAAATTTTAGGAAAAGAGTTCATCTAGACTTAGAAAGGTAACTTATTTGCTCACCTAACATACATACCCCTAGTTCTGACTCAAAACTCCTTCATTCTTTCTTTTAAAATTTCCTCCATCCCTCTATGCAATTTGCAATATGCAACGTATTCAGAATTTTAAAACAATTGTGGGTTGGAACCGAATAACATCAGGACTAGATGGGAAAACTGACGAAAATGCCAACTTGGTTGTCTTGTTATTTATAATCATCTTTCGTGCAATTCACAAGCAATCAATTTTGCTATAAAGAAATCCAATAATGGTGATGAACCAGAACTTGTACGGCTGGAACTCAATGACATAAAACAAAGACAGACTGATTTGGTTGTTAAGGAAGATATCTGATTTCGTACTTATGCATCTTATGATTAAAATTCGAACACAATTATTTTTGCCCATAATGTAACATCCTACTTCACGAGCCTCTGACTATCTAGCTTACAGAATTGTTATTTTAAAATGTTGAGTCTGATTAATCCTATTAGATAGATTTGTGTGGAATAGAGAGAGTTGGAGATTAGACATAAGTTACCATCATATCTTTAGGAAAAGTGTTCTGTTATCTAGTTTTGCTGCTTGTCTAAAGTAACTGAAATTTCATTGTCTTCCTTCTTTTTCACTTTTTTTTCACCCTATAACTATTTAGCAAATCTGGTAGTCATGCATATATATATATATATATATATATATATATATTTATATTTTGCAAATCAATAAAGTGATGCCATATCGTGGGGAAGAACTATAACCATTTTTTATTTGTTAGGAACAAGATGGAAGAAAATAGCAAAAGTAATCTGGCTGAACCCATCTCATATACTCAGCGATCGTTGTTTTGTGAAGATGAGTTTTTACAACCGACAACGAGCTCTAATGCTGAAGATGAGGTGTTAGAGCCAACGCCGGAATGTAACGCTGACAAGAATGTTTTAGAGCCAACCCCCGTTGTATAGTTTTGTATTTTGAGTTTTTGATGATATGGCTCCGTTTGTATTTGGAGGTGAGCTCAGCTCATCTCAAGTCATCTCAACTCATCTTCATTTCATTATTATATTTTTATAATTTTTTATATAAAACACAAATTCTTATACACATTTTTCAATTCTCAATACACATTTTTTAATTTTCAATACATTTTTTTCAATTTCTAATATTTTTTTTTTAAATCTCAAAATAATAATAATATTAAAAAATAAACTCAACTCATCTCTGAATCTAAGCGAGACTATATTCTTAGAGTTGCTACTCTACGTTGATTTCGAGTTTTTAATGAATAAAGTGCAGTTTTTACTATGTCTGGATTAATTGAAGCATGAGCGGCTAAGTTTGAAACCAGTCAAATCTGAAACTGTGTCAGGAACATTCCCAATCATGATAGAAGCTACTCTTATCCTTCTAAATTCAATTTTCTAAGCATTTAAGAATATATATATATATATATATATATATATATATAGAAGTTCTTATGTAAAATTATATAACTAGTTAAATAAAACCAAAAAAACATAAATTTTTTTACTGTTTTATAATTCCCAATTATTAAAAAAGCTGGTCTTATCCTTCTAATTTTCAATTTTCATACAAACCTTTCATGCAAAATTGCGCGCAAAGAATTTGCTTATGAAGCATATATGGCTACTGGATAATATACTGCAAATTTATGAAAAAACTCTAATTATTTATTGTAACATCACAAATCTGGTACAATAAAGCCTATAAAGTGATATTAGATCATTAGAAAACTTATAACAACTTTACAAGTGACCAGTCTAACTTGGCAACGCTTACAACACTTCACAACTTTACAAACTTGGCAAAGGAGATAAGTCGCCAACACAACATCACAACATTAATCATCATTTGACCTTGATCCTATCAACCAAAATCAGATTACAACTGAAAGTCCCCCATACAACCAAAATCATCATTTGCTGGAGTTCTCCCCCTCTTTCTTGGAAATCATTTTTCCTTGCAACTGGACTTTTATTGTATTTTTCAAAATTTGCCCATAAACACGAAGTTGCAGTATGGTTTTCCCTGCACAAAAAAAAAAAAAACTTCAGAAATTATTGTAGCATATACGAAATTAAAATTATGGTTTCAGTAGTACTGTATTTATGACTTTCTTTGATGCATATATAAGATTTAGGTATATATTAATGATAGCATTATAATCCATGTGAATAATCTGTGAAGTACTGGAAGTTGTAGAAATTAAGTTGCCTATCTTTAAAATATGCTGCATAAAGTAGTCATATATATATATATATATGGGGATTTGGATTGTGGAAATATGTTAGGGCCGAGGAAAAGAAGTAGTCATATATAGACATTGAGGTGTCCCTAAGCCACTGTCATCAAAGGCAAGCAATGCTACCACTAATGCAAAACACCACCTATATCTCGACCATTCTATATACTCTCTCTTGCTGGTGAAACAAATATAACTAGTTAACTATTTTCTTTTTATAAGTACATAACTAGTTAAGTATTTAATACCTAATAATGATAACTATTTGTTCAGTAAATCTTCACTTCATTGAACGAGTAGTCAAACTCTTTCTGCCAATTTCACACCCTAGCAACAAACCAGATAAAGGAGCAAACCATTGATCATATGTAATTATAATAAAGGAGCAAACCATTGTTATTTTTTCTCTCTTTGATGAAAAATAATTATATCCTGTCCATTCACACAAGAATCCATCGGCTACCAAATAACTGAAAAAGAACAATTTTTTTCTCTTTGATGAACAAGAAGTGACAGCAAAATAAGCAATTGATACCCAACTCGAGAAACTTCTCCACAACAGTTATAATGAATCACTCTGAAGAATAAGCAATTGATGCCCAACTCAATAAGCAATTTTTCTTTGACATATGAAAAATAGTTGTAATGCAACGAAAGGAAGGGATCAATGAATAAAATACCTCATCCATACCCAACTTGAAATTTCTCCACAACAGCTCCAATTTCCTTGACATTAAACTCTTTAGGTAGAGTTATATTAGAGATGTTGGTCATGGGTTTCACCTCCAGATCATCCATCACCTGTGTATTTGACCATCCCTTCTATATAACCGCTGAGAGAGAGAGAGAGAGGCTACCAGACATTCGTAGTGAAAAAACCTCTAGGGTTTTCGGAGGGAGAGCGGAGGGGGAGCAAATTTGGGGGAGATGCTGCCCGACTCAGATTTGCAGTGAAAAATCCTCTACGGTTTTCGGAGGGAAAGGGGAGGGGGAATGGGAAAGGGGGGAGAGGGGATAAATTTGGGGGATAAAACGATTCGTTTCATCTGAAACAGTGAAACGAATCATTTCAATTCATGCTTGGGCAGTCCTCCCCCTCAGACTGTATCTAGAATTATTCTTTTTACCCCCCATCTCGTTTACGTTGTCACATGCTGAAGAAGTTTCTGGGTTTAATATTCATGTTCATGCAGGAAAATGAAAGCAAGGGGCTGGGTTTATATTCATGATCATGTGCATTATATAACCGAAAGAAAGAAAGAAAGAAAAAACTTTAAAATGCAAGTTGCATAGTGCATTATATAATATTCATTAATGTTACACTAGAACAAGAAATTCTTCTACATCCTTGTCCCTTGCATAGTGCCACACCAAAATGCAAGTTGCCACTTCCTGCAGCCATACAAGTACTCATTTGCAATATTTCTGTCAGATGAGGAATAGCTCAAAATTAGATCAGCACTTATCCTTTCACAACAAGACTCCGCTCAAAATGCCAAAAATACCTTTACCATGCGTTATTCTCATAATATACTTTGAGAAAAAATTTCTTTTAGAAGCGAGGAGATTTTTTTTATTTATTAATTTATATTTTAGTTTAAATTATAAAATTGGATTAATACAAAATAGACCATAGGTATATGAAATTGTATATGAGAAAATATTGTAAGTATCAAAAGATATGAGGATATTAAAGAAATTATTTAAATGAATAAACAAAGATTAAAAATATGATATTTAAACGATATAGAGAAAAAATAGATAAACTGATGGAAGGTATATTGTAAAAGTGAGTAGTTAAAATAAAAAAAAATGAGTTTTCGATAATATAATTTGAAGGAAAAATAACTACTCTATTGGAAGTGTTCTAAGAATTAAGCTGCTCGGCTAGATTAATGGAACATTATCCAAGTTCGATTCATCTTGTTTATTTCCATCTATATTATACAGTTCACAACTGGCTCATTCATTAGACAAGTTAGGCGGTTGCCGCCTAAGACCTCACAATAAAAAAAAAAAAGTCCAAAAAATATTAAAATTAAAAAATTCATTATTAAAAAAATCTAAAAGAAAAAATTATCTAAACTAAATAGATTAATCTTGAACATTGAAAAAATAAATCAACTATCCATTCTATAAAAAAAATAACATTAACAACTATTGCCAATGGGTTTTAGATAAACTCTACATATTACAACTTCACTTAAAAAAATCTTTTAGTCACAATAAATGAAAAAGACGTTGCAATTCATCTATAAAAAAAAAAAAAAAAACATAAAAACTCACTTTTTATATCTAAAATCTACAAAGTTTATTTATCTCTCTCAACTTCAATCTCTAATTTCAAACTCTAATCTCTCTTACATCTTGATCTCTGTTGCTTATATTTGCATTGGAGGCCTCTCCCATCGCTGGATCGCTTGAGGCTTTACTGGGACTAGCATCTCCGATTCTCTGTAATCCCGCGTCAGCGTCCAACTTCAAAGAAGCCAAGAGGCAAGAAGATTAAGTTTTGAAATTTAACTGTTTTACTTTTATATTATTTCACTGTTTCACTTTTATATGTACTTGTGGTAATAGAAATAGCTACATCAGTGATGCATTGTGCAATTTGTACTGCGGTCTGAGTGATGAGGGTATAACTCTTGAGTCATGTGGTAGTACATACACATCATAGATTCATGTATGTTCCCTTCCACCAAAAAAAGATTCATGTATGTTCTTGTGGTAGAATACACTTCACATGAACGCCGGTTTACAAATTACAATTGAATCACAAATCACGCAGCCCATGGCCATGTATTTCTTAATTTCATTTTTTGCGCAGTCTTTATTTTTTTCGATTTCTCAAATGTTAATTTATTTTTTTATTTTGCTTATTAATATAATATTAATATTTTTTATTTTATTATGTAAATTAACAGTTTTATATAAAAGTAGAGCTCATTTGTTATATTAAAGTGAAGCTCATTTGCTAAATCAACTTCAATTATATTATATTAATATTTATTTTATTCTAGAATATTCATAAGCATAATAGAATTTATATAGTAGATATTGTTCTTTTTTACTATAAAATGTGTCTAATAGAAAATATACATATGGATATGAAAAACTTCAATTAAAAAAAATAGAAGAATAAAAAAAATTTATTGAATCCCAAAAAGGATCTTTAAATAAATTTGTTACTACTAATAAACAAGATATAACAAAAAAATTAAGTGAAACACCAATAGATGATCAAGAAATACGCCAGAAAAAATCAAAAGATAACAGAAAAAATCAAGAAACACACAAAAAAAAATTATGGGGATAATGAAGCCATCCAACAAAAGGGATTTGAGAATAGTGCTCAAGAATGTATTGTTACAGTTCTTGGTAGAGATTTTGTGAAAAGTGTAGAAGAAAAGAAAAATACCAAGGATATATTTGATTCTATTCTTTTCAATATTTATGACCCTACTCAATGGAAACATGTTGATACAAAATTAAGAGATTTATTAGTAAAAACAGGCCAATTAGATATAACGATATAAATTTTCTAAGGATGAAAAGTATAGACATTTTTCTACTATATCAAATGGGGAGAAACCTGATAGAAAATGGCTAATGTATTCAAAAGACTTGAATGGAGTATTTTACTCTTGTTGTAAGTTTTTTAATTAAACGCCTAATATAAGTCAACTAGCTAATGAAAGAACTGATAACTGGAAAAATCTTAGTGTCAAGCCTAAAAAACATGTAACAACCAATAAACATATTACTAACATGACTGTTTGGTTTGATTTATAAATGAATTATTAAAAAAATAAAACAATTGACAAAAAAAGTCCAAGAACAAATTAACAAAGAAAAAAAATCATTGAAAAAAAATATTACTAAGAATTATTGTTGTAGTAAAATTGGTAAAAATAATTTACCATTTCAAGAGCAAAATGAAAAGATCTACCAAGAAATTAATGAAATTTTTTAAAATTTGATTAAGATGATTTTTTATTTTGATCTAGTGATGCAAGAACATATTCAACATATTCAAGATGGTAAGATTCATAATCATTATCTTGGGCATAATATACGAAATAAATTAATACACTTGCTAAACTGAAATTAAAAATCATAATATTAAAAAATTCAATGAAGCAAATATTTTTCAATTATACTTGATTGTATCTTAAACGCAAGTCATCAATAACAAATGTCTCTTGTACTAAGCTGTGTTAATATTTCAACAAGTCCAATAAAAATAGAAGAACATTTTCTAGAATTTATTAAAGTAGATGATACTAGTGGAAAAGGCATTTTCAATGAATTATTAAATGCAATAAAAAATCTTGAACTTGATATTAATATGTTCGAGGACAAGGTTATGATAATGGGTCTAGTATAAAAGGCAAAGAGTAAAGGGTGCAAAGAAGATTACTTGATATAAATCCCAAAACATATTATATGCCATGCAGTTGTCATAATCTTAATCTTATTATATGTTACGTGGCTAATTCTTATCCTAAAACTAATTTATTTTTTGGAATAGTCCAACGTATTTATTTTTTGTTTTCTTCATCAATAAAGTGATGGAAAATTTTACAAGATAACTTGTCCATTCTAACTCTTAAACTACTCTTACAAACACATTGGGAAAGTCGAATTGAAAGTACCGAAGAATAAAATTTCAAACTTTACAAATAAGGGAAACTTTATTACAACTAGAAAAAACGACTGAAGATTTTAAAATAAAAAGTGAAGTTAATTGTTTAATAGCATATGAAATTGAGAATTTTGAATTCATATTAGGTATGACTATATGGTATGATATATTATTTGCGGTCAATACTATAAGTAAAACTATGCAATCTAAAGATACGCATATAGATGTTGCCATCGATCAATTAAAATGTCTTATTTCTTTTTTTCAAAATTATAGAGAAAATAGATTTAAATATGCCATGATTTCTAAAGTGATTTCAATTAGTATGAAAATAGAACCTATATTTAGAGAAAAACAAATAATTCATAGAAAACACAGTTTGATAAAAATGTTAACAAAGAAATAACACAATCTGCTAAAGAATCTTTTAGAAGTAACTATTTCTTATTTATAGTAAATCAAGCAATTTTTTCAATTCAAAATAGGCTTGGAAAATTTCAAATATATGAAAATTTTTTATTTTTTATTTAATTTCAAAAAAAAAAAAAAGAAATTGCAGTGATGATGGTAGTTTGGAAAAAATATATATATATAATTTTTTTTATAGTACATCAAATATGGACTGTATTGCAGTCCACATAGAAACGCTTCAATTTTATAACTAAATGAAATGAATTTTTCAGATTTTTAAAATTTTTTATTTGTAAATAAAGTTATTTTAATTAATTTCATTCTAAAATAGAGATTTATCTATTTGTTTATTACTTGGATTCATGGGCAGAACCACCCTTTAACTTGGGGCCTGGGGGGCTTTGACCCCCCAAAATTTTTAAAACTTGATAAAAATCAAATTTTGAAAAGTATTTTTATGAAATAGATTATATAAAAAATTAATATTTGTCTCTCCCTAAATTTTATTTTGTAAATTGACCCCCTAAACTAAATTTTCTAGTTTCACCCTTACTTGGATTGCAAAAGAGTCTAAATTTTTGGACTTTATGTAGCATTGCCCAAAAAAAATATCACAATCATGAAAGCTTTTTGAAAATGATATTGATGATTTAGATTTATTTTATAAACTAAAGTTTCAAAATTTACCAATAAAAGAAAGCTCTTCAATTGATATATTATATTATATCAAACGATTTGATTATTTTCTAAATGTTTGTATTACTTATAGGATCATATTGACAATACTTATCACCGTTGCTTCTGCAGAAAAAAGTTTTTCAAATTTAAAATTGATAAAACCTTATCTAAGATCAACAATGTCTCAAGAAAGATTAAATGGACTAGCCATATTATCAATTGAGAAGAAAATTGTTGCCCAGATGACTAACACAAGAGGGGGGGTGAATTGGGTTATATTAAAAAATTAATACTTATAAACTAAATATACAATATAAAATATAACCAAAATATAAAGCAGTAGGAAATATAAAGAGTAGGGTAAGAGAAAGCAAACTCAGTATTTTTACGAGGTTCAGCCCCACTGCCTACGTCCTCGCCTCAAGCTACCCCTTGAGGATTCCCAAATCCACTATTCAATCTCCTTTAGGTGGAGATAGAAACCTATTACACCTTTGAGCAGCACCGCTCCATAGAATCCGTGTAGAACACCCTCTACACTTCCAATCACCTCACACTTGGTGATTCAACTATTCCCTGTGTAAAACACCTTCTACACACACAAGGGTTATACGCACCCTCTTACTTCCAATCACCTCACACTTGGTGATTTAACTATTCCCCGTGTAGAACACCTTCTACACACACAAGGGTTATACACACCCTCTTACTGATACAAGAATTGATAGTGGGTAGGCTATCAGAAAACACTCCTCAATGAGTGAAATAAGAACAATACAGCACAAACTATATCTCTCTCAACAAGAACAAGAATTAAGGCTCAAAACTTTAGAAAAGAGAGAATGAGAGCTTTGAAAGAATGATGCAAAATTTAGCAATAGATGTGTAAGCTCTTGTTATGATTTTTACAAAACTCAAGTGAGCTATTTATAGGCAAATGAGTCTTCAATTTCAAATTTGAAAAGATTCCCATGTCCAAGACATCATCATTCACTTTTCAAAAATTTCAAATCAAATCTTTTTACTTTTTGCATGTGACAAAAGGAGCACACTTTACTTTTCAAAAATTTCAAACCTAATATTTTACTTTTTGCATATGACAAAAAGAGCACACTTTACTTTTCAAAATTTTCAAACAAAGACATCTACATTTTGCATAAGTCAAGAAAAGCATCCACCACTTTTGAAAATATTCAAATAAAACATGCACATGTGAAAGATGACAATCAATCATCTTAATATTTTCAAAGTTCAAACCTTTAATCATATCATGCACATGTGAAAGATGACAATCAATCATCTTAATATTTTCAAAGTTAATTTTCAAAATATTCATGCACATGTGGAAAATGTATTTTAATGCTTTATGATAAAATATTTATTTTGAGCCTTAATCCTAATTTCGAATTTTTAAGAGATTTACAAAATTACTCTATGATTTTAATGTGAACTTATTCCCTTCTTGCTCATGCTTGGTTCCTTGATGTGCTTGATTGTATTGTGTAGACAACTTGAGCTTGAGACTCCTTTATTCTTTGAATTCATTTGTTATCATCAAAATCCATGTGTAGATTTACATGAACCTTGAAACCTTGAGTTCAACAATCTCCCCCTTTTTGATGATGACAAATACTTGATAGAACTTGAAACCTGTATGAATACTTAAGCTCCCCCTGAGAATGTGCGTTAGTTTTTCAAGCAAAAATATAAACATAATTCCAAGTATATATAACAAGTTTAGCAATTTAAACAATGTTAATGTTCTAGTCTAAAACTTCTCCCCCTTTTGGCATCATTAAAAAGGAATCATAATTATCTCAATAAGATATATTCCTACAATAACTAACAGACAAATAAAACGCTGCGTTAGTAGAGACTGTAGAAGTTAGAACCACCCGTGTCCGACAAAACCTGCAAAGGTTGAACCGAATTTTATCATCTCGGTGCGGAAGAAGATTTAAATCCGCTTGATGTTATTGACGAATTAGATGTTCCAGAGATTTGAAGTTGAATAATTAAAATTATTCGTGTCCGACAAAGACAGCAAAAGCTGCAGGCTTAGCTCTGGCAATGCGGTGCGGAGCCACGCGTATTTGACAAAACCTGTAAAGGTTGGAGGCCTAGCTCTAGTAGTCGGTGCGAAAGCAGATTTAAATCAATCGCCTGATGTTGTTGACAAATGGGTTTGAAGGCTCTGAGTTTCTATAAAAAAATCATTTTCACCTATCGGATACCAAAAAAAAACATCGCTTCTTGACTTAAGTTCTGTTTCTCCATAACGATAGAATGGCCGAACAATTCTCTTCCACTAATGTTCCAGACTTGAATCAGGAACCCTTGACGCATCAACCATCAATCTTCTCTCCTAAGGCCGTCAATGCCATGATAGGAGCAGAGAACCGTTTTTCTAGTAAGAAAACTTTTGACAATGTGTGTCCAACATATCTTATATTTCTTTTGACTAATAAGATTTGAAGAGACAATAGTTTGTCTTGTTCTTTATGCTATCTCTATAAAATCAGTTTTAAAGTTCATCCGATTTGCATCAAATCTTATTCTCATCTCTATAACTCATCTGCATTCCTTCAATATTCTCGCTTTAAGTTTTCAATTCTTTTCTCAATGGCTCATTATTCTACATCTCAATCTCATGTCCTTTCTGCAGCTACCATTGGCGCCATGTTGCAGCAAGAGAACAATAGTTTGGCTAATAAGCCAGACTCTGATGCTATCTACGACTTGGTGAGTCTCGGTACTCGCTACTCATCCTCTATTGTTGCTTTTTCCCAACGGCTACAAGTCAAAAATCATGAGGTTGAAAAGCTTAAAGAACAAATTGTTGTATTTCAACGAATTGTTCAAGAGTCTCACATAAGGGAAGGAATCGTTCGACAGAAGAATAAACGGTTGAAATCACTATTGGATTCTTCATTCCGCTTGCCAGTTCCCATGGATAGGGAGGACATGATATTGTATGAAGAGAATGAGCGTCTCAAACATGAGGCTAAGAACCTCAAGTTTATGTAGGTCATTTGAGTTAATGAAATAAAAGTATCTAGCAGATATTCATGGCATGCATAATTCCTATTTCTCTTCTAATCATGCGTAGTCTATCTTTTGATAGGGGTTTTGTAAAAATGTCTGCCAATTGATCGTGTACTAGTGAATTCTAATGCAATATCGCCCTTCTGCACATGATCTCTAAGAAAATGATATCTAATATCAATATGTTTGGTCCGAGATTGTTGTATTGGATTCTTTGAAAGATTTATAGCACTTGTATTATCACATTTGATTGGAATGTGATTGTACATAAGTTTAAAATCCTCAAGTTGTTGTTTCATGTAAAGAACTTGAGCACAACAACTACTCGCAGCAACATATTCTGCCTCAGCAGTAGATAGTGCAATAGAATTTTCTTTTTACTAAATCATGAAACAAGTGCAGGACCTAAGAAAAGACATGTTCTACTAAAACTTTTTCGATCATCTTTGCAACCAGTATAATCGGTACCTGAATAACTAATAAGATCGAAAGAAGTGTGTTTAGGATACCATAACTCTAAGTCAATGGTACTGGCAAAATATCTAAAAAATCTGCTTGACTGCAATCAAATGAGATTGTTTCGGAAATGATTGAAAACGTGCACATAAACATATACTGAACATAATATCAGGTCTACTAGTTATCAAATATAATAAACTACCAATCATACCTCGATATACCTTTGAGTCAATTGATTTACCGGATTCATCTTTATCAAGTTTAGTGGATGAGCTCATTGGTGTTCCAGTTTCCTTAGCACCTTCCATCCCAAACTTCTTCAGCAATTCCTTAATATATTTTGATTGATTGATGAATATTTCACTTTTTGCTTGCTTAATTTGCAATCCGAGAAAGAATGTAAGCTCTCCCATCATACTCATTTCAAATTCTTCCTGCATAGTCTTAGCAAAAACTTGGCACATATTTTCGTTAGTAGCACCGAACATAAATCTGAATCAAAAGAATATCATCATTTTCTAATTTAATGAAAAGAGTTGTATCAATTTTTCCTCTTGAAAAGCCTTTTTCAATCAAGAAACCACTGAGTCTCTCGTACCACGCTCTAGGAGCTTGTTTGAGTCCATATAGTGCTTTTGTGAGTTTGAAAACATGATTTGGAGAAATATGATTTTCAAAACCTGAAGGTTGCTCAACATATTTTACCTATTCCCACGATCTTCCCTTTCGAGTTGTCTCTAAATGTCATGTGTCCTTCTTCTTTAGATCTAAGATCAAAGAACTTAGTCTCGTCTCCCGTCATGTGTCTTGAACATCCACTATCTAAAAACCATTTATTTTTACATGTAGAATACTTCATGCATACCTACAAAAGCAATTAAAAACAATTCTTGGTACCCAAGTTTAGGGTCCTTTATTTATTAGTATTAGAATAAACAAGATTTTTAGGTACCCATATGGCCCTAATAGTCATTGTATGTTTTCTTCTAATAGGACAAGCATGATAATTATGACCATTGCTATTACAAAAATTACAAATAGCATGTGACATATATGAATAACTTGAGTGATTATAATAGTATCCTTTTTTAACAAAATTATTTTTATGAAAAGAATTTTGAATATTGGACTTTGATGTAGAAGGATTATCAAAGAAGTTTTTATAAGATTTGTATTTTTGTTTTGGCATATATCCCAAGCCTGCCTTGTCAAAAACACATCTTTGACTACCAAGAAGTTTTTCAAAATTTCTTTTTCCATTCGTAAAGTTTTCAATAATATTTTCTAAATCAGTTTTCTTTTTCTTCAACTCAAGATTTTCATCTTTCAAAACAATACTTTCTTTTCTTAAAATATCAATTTCGTTTGTTAAAGAAGAATTTTTCTTTTTCAAAGCAGTATACTTGATACCCAATTTTTCAAATTCCTCATATACCTCTTCTAAAACATTTTGCAATTCTTCATATGAAGGATCTTCAATATTATCAAAATTTGTTACCTCAATGTCATCTTTAGCCATAAGACAAAGATTTGCTGATTCTCTATTGCTTGCTTCACTATCTGAGCTACTTGAATCATCATTCCACGTAGCTTTCATTGCTTTTTTGCCTTTGTTTCGATCTTTCTTTAGCAGAGGACAATCTGGCTTGATATGACCAGGTTTATTGCATTTATAACAAATTAAAGTGTCATTTTTACCTGAATCTTTCTTGGAAAACTTATTGAAGGATTTCCTTGGAGGAGTTTTATTTTTCTTTAAGAACCTCTGAATTCTTCTTATTATCATCGCAACTTCTTCATCTTTGTCGTCATTTTCCTCATCTTCATCACTTTCACTTTCATGTGGAACAGCTTTAAGTGCCAAACTCTTCTTTGAATTTCCTTCTTCTTCTCCTCTTTTCAATGTATACTCATGGGTGATAAGTGACCCGATGAGTTCATTCACTTCGAGCTTCTTGAGGTCTCTAGCTTCAAGAATCGCTGTCACTTTTGACTCCCAACGTTTTGGTAGAGAGTTGAGAATTTTTCTTACTATCTCCACTTTGGAATAAACTTTGCCAAGAGCTGTCAAGCTGTTTATGATGTTAGTAAAACGAGTGTGCATACTAGAAATAGATTCATCATCATTCATCTTAAACATCTCATATTCATGAGTAAGAATATAAATTTTTGATTCCTTGACTTGAGAAGTTCCTTCATAAGTAACTTCCAAGTTATCCCAAATTTGCTTTGCTGTAGTGCAAGTCATTACTCTATTAAACTCATTACCATTAAGAGCATTATATAATAAATTCATAGCAGTTAAATTCAAAGTATAAAGTCTATCGTCTTCACGATCAAACTCTTCTTCTTCCTTTTTGACCTTTACTCCATCAATCACTTTTGTTGGAATATAAGGTCCATTTACAATGCATTTCCAGATTTCTCGACCTTGAGCCTGAAGGAATATTCTCATTCTAACTTTCCAGAATGAGTAATTGTCTCCACAAAAGAGTGGAGGCCGACTGCTGGATTGACCTTCACCAAATGAAGCTGCAATGTTAGCCATAAGATCTTAACTCAAAAGATAGTTAATCTTATAACAGAGCTCTAGCTCTGATACCAATTGTTACTGATCATAGGCCGCACCTATGTCACCTAACAACTGTACCTACCAGACTAGCCGGCCACCGTCTCTACCGGTGCACCGTCACCCATGGTCAGAGAGTCTTGCTTCGGTGACACAGTCACAAGCGAGAGTTCCCATGAGTGATCTGCCTGTATGAACAGTACAGGTCAACTAGCTCTGATACCAATTGTTGCCCAGATGACTAACACAAGAGGGGGGGTGAATTGGGTTATATTAAAAAATTATTACTTATAAACTAAATATACAATATAAAATATAACCAAAATATAAAGCAGTAGGAAATATAAATAGTAGGGTAAGAGAAAGCAAACTCAGTATTTTTACGAGGTTCAGCCCCACTGCCTACGTCCTCGCCTCAAGCTACCCCTTGAGGATTCCCAAATCCACTATTCAATCTCCTTTAGGTGGAGATAGAAACCTATTACACCTTTGAGCAGCACCGCTCCATAGAATCCGTGTAGAACACCCTCTACACTTCCAATTACCTCACACTTGGTGATTCAACTATTCCCTGTGTAGAACACCTTCTACACACACAAGGGTTATACGCACCCTCTTACTTCCAATCACCTCACACTTGGTGATTTAACTATTCCCCGTGTAGAACACCTTCTACACACACAAGGGTTATACACACCCTCTTACTGATACAAGAATTGATAGTGGGTAGGCTATCAGAAAACACTCCTCAATGAGTGAAATAAGAACAATACAGCACAAACTATATCTCTCTCAACAAGAACAAGAATTAAGGCTCAAAACTTTAGAAAAGAGAGAATGAGAGCTTTGAAAGAATGATGCAAAATTTAGCAATAGATGTGTAAGCTCTTGTTATGATTTTTACAAAACTCAAGTGAGCTATTTATAGGCAAATGAGTCTTCAATTTCAAATTTGAAAAGATTCCCATGTCCAAGACATCATCATTCACTTTTCAAAAATTTCAAATCAAATCTTTTTACTTTTTGCATGTGACAAAAGGAGCACACTTTACTTTTCAAAAATTTCAAACCTAATATTTTACTTTTTGCATATGACAAAAAGAGCACACTTTACTTTTCAAAATTTTCAAACAAAGACATCTACATTTTGCATAAGTCAAGAAAAGCATCCACCACTTTTGAAAATATTCAAATAAAACATGCACATGTGAAAGATGACAATCAATCATCTTAATATTTTCAAAGTTCAAACCTTTAATCATATCATGCACATGTGAAAGATGACAATCAATCATCTTAATATTTTCAAAGTTAATTTTCAAAATATTCATGCACATGTGGAAAATGTATTTTAATGCTTTATGATAAAATATTTATTTTGAGCCTTAATCCTAATTTCGAATTTTTAAGAGATTTACAAAATTACTCTATGATTTTAATGTGAACTTATTCCCTTCTTGCTCATGCTTGGTTCCTTGATGTGCTTGATTGTATTGTGTAGACAACTTGAGCTTGAGACTCCTTTATTCTTTGAATTCATTTGTTATCATCAAAATCCATGTGTAGATTTACATGAACCTTGAAACCTTGAGTTCAACAAAAATATTAGAAGAAGTTGAATATAAAAATTTGATTAGTAATTTCGTATCTCAAAAAGCAAGAATAATAATTTTTGAATAAAAATAGTTAGATATAACTTAATTTAATTTGATACAAGTAAAATGTTACATTTAAAATTCTCACCTTAAGTCTCAAAATCTTTTGAGCCGGCCTTGATTATACTTTGAGAGTTTTTGAGTATTGCTTGTAATTAATTAAGGTTGTGCTGCTAATTAAAATATGGGGGGTGTTTGGCAGCCACTGTGCTGCTGCACACCTACACACCCCCCTCACATCATTTTCTTTTCACTTCAAACTGCAACTACATACTGGCTGCTACTTTTCTTTTTCCTTAAAATATATATGTTTGTTCTGGAAAAATATTTAGTACTTAATATACATATATATATATATATATATATATGTTTATATACTAATAAAAGAATTGAGAGGTGACACTTACCCCCATGAATTTTGCTGGATTCCTTAGAAGTGTAAAGAAGCAGAGAAAAACATGAGCAACAACGAATGATATACAATTGAATAGACACGTTACCAGTACTACCATGGTTTTAACACTCTTTTAATTAAGTCCAATACCATTGATGTCGAATAGCTAGTACACTCCCTAGTCTCCATAATTATCTACACTTCTCATGAAAACCAATTCCATAAAAAGTTAATTATATGGGAGACGTTGGGGTCGGTCGGATTGACCCCCTTACAAAAATAGCCAAAGTCGCTGGCGGCACCGGAGGCGACACCGCCCATATCATCGAGACCGGCGACCTCACCTCTGCGACGGCGATCCCCGGCGACCTCAGGTGTGCCCCACGCAGTCTTAACCCCGAAATGAGTTCGAAATTGTCGCCCATGATGGCCGACGGCGGCTCTGTCTGGGCTGAGACCGAAGGCCTCTCTATCCCTCACATAAAATCATCTTCATTTTATTTTTTTATTGTATTTTCTTCATTTTATTTTTTTATTGTATTTTCTAAAATTTTTTACTATGTTTTTTTTCATTTTATTATTGGGGTTGTTTTTAATAGGGGATCAGTCAAACCAATTCCTAGATTTTCTCTAATTATATACCTAGATTGGCATACAGGAAAACGAATGTTAGCATTTTCCTATCACATTTCAACTCCAAAATCATGCCAACTACAATGCAGAAAAGTCAATTTAATATTCATAATAAGCTGTCATAATTATATTAATAGAGAACATACCATGATGGATAGGCCTGTTCAATTATCTTAATTTTTCAATAATTTTGACATTTTTAATTTAGAAGTTTAAGAAAATTCTGAATTCGAAATTCGGATGAGCAGGCCTAATGATGAAGAGGAGGGAAAGCTATGTGTTGAGTGAGACGTAAGACGTATGAGGGAGAAGAGTGAGATTGAAGGAGCCCGGAAGGGATGAATGATAAACCATGACATGGCGACAAACCGGATTCGCCACGTCAAAAGTGTGGTGTGCATTTAGGGGACCGGAGGTTGGATAGCTTTCTTAGAAATAGAACGCCAAACGCTCTTTAGAATTAAGAATAAGCGTTAAGATAATAGAATTAAGAATAAACGTCCTCGTTGATACTACAACAGTGTCGTTCTCTACATAAAAGCTTGTAATAATTTTGGAATCACCATTATTGCATTGCATGAGATTGTAATTTGATGTATGTTCGTTCGGTGTTGAAGATGATATTGGCCGGGAGTCCATTTCCAGCAGTATTGCGAGTTGGTGTTTTGGGGGGTGTGGATGTACTGTAAGAGCATTAGTAGCCTAGTTATATATATAAATATATCTATATATATTATATTTTTTTTATAAGGATAGGGGGATCGAATAATAGTACCTGCACACAGAAACCCCTTATTATGTGATCCGGCATAGAGTGTCGTGTGGAATGTTAATGGAGATATAAGGGAAAAAGAGAGAGATTTGGGAATGATAAGAAAATACCCCTTGTTGTTGGTGTCGAAATGGAGTAGTGGGAGTAGGGATTTTCAACGTCGTCAGCGTTGTTCGTCACCTAAGAGAGAAGCTAAAAGTTTTGAGAGGAAGAAGGAACAGGCAATCGGGTGGATTGGGCTCATGATTTTCTTTCCTAGAGTGTCTACGTGGCATAATTTTATTGGTTGGTGTAAAAACTCTTTTTGAGCCTGTCCGGATGACAACATCACTCTTCACATTATCAATGAAGCTCGTTCAAAATAAAGAGACATTTGGAAAAGGAAAGTACTGTAGACATAATGAGATTCTATAAAAGGATCTCACAATAACGTGTTATGTAACTTTTGTAATGTTTTATTTTACATTCATTTAATATTTCTTTCGAGTTTTTTATCTGTCTTGATGCCCTCAGTTCCCCTCCTCTAACTTTCATTTTTCTATTTTTTTTCTAACTCCCCCCTCCCCCTATCTTGCCCAATCTCCCTCCACCACTTCACTATCTAGGAGCGAGCCCTTCTTCAGACAAAGCCCATTTGTTAGTTTAGCCGTGCCTTATTCTTGTCGAGTCTTCGACAGCTCAAAAGACGTAGCCGACAGCTTTCTATTACCAAATATCTCTTTATAGTTAGATGTTGAGAAAATTAAAGGAAAAAATTTGTTCTCCATTTAGTTGTTGAAAGGGAAAATCACAACTTGTTCTTATTGTGTTGTTGAGAGAGAGAGAGAGAGAGAGAGAGAGAGAGAGATAGAGTTCTGCTGGTTTTGTTGGCAAAGATGGGAACAACAACAACGATGTCGATGTTGGCTATTTCCTAGGGGTAGCTCCGACAAATGTATGAATTCTTTTTTGGGGACAATGGCGTGGGTTAATGATGGGGGAGGGGAAAGGAGGATTAGGGTTGGGGAAGGGAAAAAAAACACAAAAAAGAAAAAATGGACATGGTAGTGGCACATCAATTTGAATCCATGTGGGTCTCTTATAATCCTCTTTGAAAAATGAGAAAAATGTATTGCTAGCCATTTTGGATAGCTACATTTAGCTAGTAAAAAATTTTGAAGTTACATTTAAGATAGGTTTGAAGAGTTAAGTGCAGGCGTATTTTGAGGTAATTAGTCCAATTTTGAGTAAATTTTATTTATAATTAGCTCATTATAAGTGCTCTAAGGTGTGCCCACATTGCATTATTGCTTGTTTTTGTGAGTGCTTGTTAGTATGGGTGTAAGAAAAAATCGGTGAACCGGTAAACTGGATCGGATCAGACCGAATCGATGGAATTGGTCCGATTTTGGGTAAGTACCGATTCGGAACCGGTTTTCATAATGTTAAAACCGGTAGGTATCGGTTTGGTTTCGATTCTAAACTTTTTAGAATCGGACCAGATCGAACCAGTTCAATATAATATATATTTTAAATTAATTTTTTTAATATGATACATAATATAAAATATTTTTTTAATTATATATAATATGTTATACATTAGTATATAATATAAATTAGTTACAATTTATATTTTATGGTTTAATACTAATAGTATAATACTATATTACTATTAGTAATATACTTTAAATTTATATAAAAATTATTATACTAAATAATTACACATGAAATAATGATATAGTAATACTAATACAATTTTTTTTTAGCTAATATTAATAATATTAGTTATAACTATCAATGATATAATTATAAAAAATTAAACTTATTATAACAAATACTAATATATAATTATTTTAATAATTATAAATAATACTAATATACATATATATATATATATATATATTAATAGTCTAATAAACTAATATAGATTAATTTAAAACTAAAAAACCAGATCGGAACTGGTAAAACCGGTACTATCGATTTAGGAGGATAACCGCTATCTAATCGATTTTAAAAAATAAAAAACCGGTGGTACTGGTTCGGTTCTAGATTTTATCTAAAATCGAACCGAACCAGACCGATTACACTTCTACTTGTTCATAATGAAAACCATGAAATTAAATGTATGAACATTTGATGGTTATAAGGTGATTGATAAAACCTACTACATTTTGTAGGGACAAAAGTTAAACAAAAACTAGAAAGACATATACCAAAAACTAGAGGGGTATTCTTCCCTTTTCTTTTCTCACTCCCACATGCACCTCTTTTTCTTTTCTCATCTCCCATTTGCCACAAAAAAGAAAAAGATGAAAAAAAAAAGGGCCTCTAGATGCCTAATATTATTGAAAAGTATGGAGCGACAAATAAATAATATGAAATATAGTTGTGGAGTGATCAAGCATAGCACTTTTTTTATATTTTTTGAAAACCTTATTATTAAAAAAAGTAAGTTTTTTAAGTGCGTTTCGTATTTACTCATTTTTTAAAAAAGATTATGTAATATTTATACACTTTATAATTACAAATATTATTTCTCGCGATGAATATGGTTGGCTAGGGCTGTAAATAAATCAGACTACTCGACAGCCCACTCGTACTCACTCGGTTAAACTCGAATCGAACTCAACTCTTATAAAAAAAAAAAAACTCGCTCGTGAAAGCAAATATCCGCTCGATTAGTAAATGATACATACCCAACAAAACTCGACTCGACTCGGCTAGAACTCGTTAAGGCTCGCTCGTTTATACTCGAGTCGACTCGATTAAAATTTATTTATATATTAATAAATATATACACATATATATGTTATATATGTATTGCTAATAATATAAATATAGTATTTTTATAATTAAATATGTAATCTTATTACTTATATTTATATGATGAATTTATTTCATAGTTATATTTTATAATTTGTACAATAATTAGCATATAAAATTTAATAATTTCATATATTAGTACGTGTGAAGCATAAGAAATACGTATATGCTATCATATTATGTGTATTTATTAATAATATATATAAGTATATATATTATTATGATGAATAAAGATCAACTAGTTAGATATTAAATATTAATTTTTTATTAGTTATTTGTTTATTTATTTTTAGATTTTATTTTAAAAAAAAAAAATCGAACTCGAGCTCGAGTTCGTTTATAGGACGGGCTCGACTCGAGTTCGTTTGTGGGACGAGTTCGAGCTCGAGTGGAAAGTTTAGTTTATCGAGTTGAGTTCGAACAAAAAGTAAATAAAAATTCGAGTTCGAACTCAAGTTTGAACTCAAGTATTTTGAGTCGAGTTTGAGCTCGGCAAATCAAAACTCGACTCAACTCGACTCGATTACAATCCTATTAACAGGTTGACTCTTTATCAACAAGCTAGGAAATCTAATCTTTTCTTTCAAAACCAACGTTATAGAATCTAGATTGCTCCCATAATATTTAGATCTTGAAATCCAATCATTTTATTTATTTTTTTAAAAAAAGACCCTGAAATCCAAATAATATATTTAAAAAAATGAAAAAAGAAATGCTGATCAACGACATCAAATGTGTTACGATAGTCTTACTTCACTTTCCATTCTCTGTCATAATCTCATTATTTGAAAACATAGCATATAGTAAATTAAATGAATATAAAGATACATAGTTCAATAAAGTAGGAATCTCCAACAATCATTCTAATATAATAAAAACATAGCAGATATCAAAATAAAAATAATAATTTCATAATCACAAATGTAACTCCCACCATTTCTATTTATATATAAAATTAAATCCAGACACCTATTTATTTGTTTCTTCTCACATTTTGAACGTCATATTAATGTTCTAATCTCCTAATTGTATTAAGCTTCCCTACGACCTATACTTTCTCATGCATGCTCTGGCCAACATGAACTCAAAATATATATACTTAAATTAATTTAACAAATTTGGAAATAGTCAAAAATTAAGAAATATTTTTCTCAAATGCGTATCTAGGGGTTCACACGCTTGACTGGCTCTCGCGTTGAGTTTCCTCCTCTCTTTGGACGTAGTTTTAGAATACGTTTAAATGTCGAGATGCGTTGAATAAAATTAAGATAATTAAATAAAATAATATTATAATATTAGTTTTTAATATTATAAATATTTAAAAATTTAAAAAAGTTAAATTATTTATTATATTTTATATAAAAATTAAAAAAATATATATTTTAATATTATGAGGGTTTATTATTACTTTTCCCCCAAAAAAAATTTCCCCATTAACCTTTCCTATTTGCCCCTTGAAAAATGCTGAAGACAAATGCATAATGTAAACGGCGTGCAAACAGTTGCTGACGTGGAAAAAGCCAAAACAATGCTTTTAAGCTAGAAGCCCTTCCTTCAGTTTCCATTTGCTTTCCTCCCTCCCTCACACTTTGTTTCGCATTTCTTATTTCGATCCTTCCACGATGTCCCTCTCCCTCTCCCTCTCCATTTAGTTGCCTCTCTCTCTTTGCTTGAAAACCATAAAGAACATCAAAGCAAGAACGATAAAAATTTAGATGAGCACCGACAGGCATGTTGTTGCTGTTTTTTTTTTTGACAAAAAAGTTAGATAAAAAATATTTGGGTTTTAGTTTTGGCTGCAAATTCCATTTATCCTTTAGGATTCTTAGGAACCAAACGGTATCAAATTGAACTGGTTGGGACTAAAGTAAGCAAAAAAACACAAAACCCATACAGGTCGTGAGCTCCTAATATTTCTACTTGTACAATGCTTGGCCATGGTAGATATTAGCGTCATCTCTGCGGTTTGCTATTAGTTGGCTTTGCATTTTTTCCCCTTAGTTTGTTCTGTGTTATGTTGTTGTTTCTATTGCTATTGTTGTAAAAAATATCGGCCACGATTTTCACACTGCCACCGGTAGTATTCTCGAGGAAACCCTCAAAACTCATCAAAAAAATCCATTTTCTTCGCTTATTTCTCTGTTGTTTCTCTGTTGTAATCGCTTATTTCTCTCCCTCCTTTCTGGATGTGGTTTCTATTTCTTCTCTACAGAATTTAAAAGAAAGAGAAACAATCTTATTTTGGTCTAAAAGTAAACAGAGGTTATGAAGGGAGTATGGAAATTCTTAAATTCTATTTTAGGAGCACAGATCTGGCAGAAAACGAAGCTAGGAGGACAACAATTATTTTGCCAACGATAACATGATCTGGGAGAAATGCTATGTGTTAAGAACGTATTTCGCAGTCTGGTTTATCAAATCCCGATTGACTGGAACCTGCAAAACGAGAACAAGGAAGATCGGGGTCCAGGACCGCTTTGACGATCAAGTTAGTTTCAGAGAGAAAATATATGGAAGTTTGTTTGAAAGAGTTGTCAGAATGTACCCCTTTTCAGCTTCGGTTCAGTCTTATTTATAGGTGTCCCCCCTGAAGGGGGGTTTGATGGCGAAAGATCTATTAATTGGGACATTACTCGATCGTCATCCTTGAGAAGGGGAAACCTGATCTGATTCTGTCTGTCTCATCGCATTAATTAGATATCTTCTTAATTAATGCTCAATTAGACCTTCTTCGAGAAGGACATTAAATGCTGCTCTTCCTCCCCCTTCAATCTAGTAATTAATGATGCGTGTCTATGGTATCTCTGCATTTAAGAGGGAAAATCTGTAGACCGGCTGTTGTCTGGTTGCTCATAAATGCTGGAATGATCATGAGGTGGGGTGAATCCAGGAGATATGTCAATAAATGAGCCGTCGTTTCTGGCTTTAGCGTATCCTTGAGGCCGATTTATTTTCTTCTTCTTTATTCGAGATAACCAGTTACTCGGATCGTTTCTGATTCCGACATTCCTGGTTGAATTCGGATACCGCGTCAGTTGGATTCGGATTACGGGTCTTGGGCCCAACTGATAAGTAGGGGCTTAGGGTTGTTGCCGACCGCCCTTTCACTATGTGAGGCACAAAGCTAGGAGAAATGTGAATATTTGGCTCTCACCACTCTTTTTCGTTTTTGTTTTGTTTTTAGTTTTATTTTTCCTTACATAATTTGTCTTGACTTTTGTTTTGTTTTTATTATTTGAATTTCCTTATATAAGTTGTGCCACGTCTTTATCCGTTTGCATCCTGTTTGTGATGGCATTTGTCCGTAACAGCTCTGTTGCCCCTTACCACCAACTTAACGAGTAATGTTACATACAATGGTAAAGTTGTAAACAACGCGGCTCTTGCTCTGCGGCGATACGACGTACAATTGCTTTAAAAAAAAGTTAATTTTTTTCACGTTGAGTTTCATATATATTTACTTTTTTTTTAAAGCGACTGTACATCATTTATAAAATTTCATGATCGCATTTATCATTTTTTCTAATCCAATTAACTCCTCACTGTCCTGATCATCAGTGAGTAAACAGGAGATAAGGAAAATCCATAATTGTGCAAGCGGAAGACGATGGAAAATTAATGCTCAAGGTGATGAAAAATGAAAATCTCGGCTCTCTCCAGCAAAGAAGAATCTGACGCAGGGAAGTCTACCGTTCATCATCTCTTTAATCAGCCATGCAAAACCCTAGATTCCACCTCTTCATCCGATTCCATGCAGACACGTCTTGACGATCAAGAGGGACATACAATATTCCCTGTGCAGTTTAATGAAGGCAGCCTTGCAGCAGTCATCAACCATAAATTGGTACCTTTCAATCAAAAAAACAATCACATCAGTGTTGTCCAACAAATCCTCCTTTACAAGTCTTCCAGACATTCTAAATACACACTTTGAATTGACTTGAATTATTGTATATTTTATATATTTAAAATTAATTAATTAATACATAATATTATTATTAATTTTAAATAAAAAAATAATAATAATAAAATATAAAATTAAGTTATAATTTAAATTAATTAATAGCATAATTCCTATTCCATCCATCCCCCCTCCACCTACAAAACAAGCATGCACACCTAAAAAAATGACTCTTTTGGTTTACGGAAATGATATTCATATACAACGAATTTTATAATTTTTTTAATATTTATTTTTTTTTAATTTTTAATTTTATTTAATAATTAAGAATATAAATATTAATAAAATTTTTATTTATTTTTTCTTAATAATTAAAAATATTAAAAAAACACTTCAAAAAAAAAATAAAAATAAAAAAACTCAAATACACATAAGTTGTAAATATATTATATAACCCATTATACGGATATCTCTTCTCTTTGGTTTAATGGGTTTGCTAGGTTTGAAAATGTTTAATGCTGGGAATCGTGGGATTCTGGTTAATTTCAGATGAGGATTGGACTGATGACGCTTCAAACATATTGGTTATATATGGTTATGATTAGCCGGATAGGGATGCTTTAGGCCCATTAAAGAAAAATGGGTTTTTACAGTCTTTTAATTATAATTAAATAATTATTTATAATTAATTTTAAATTAATTATAAATAAATAATTTTTTTGTAATGAGATCGCCGGGGACGTTTTCGGAGACCCCAGATGTTTGTGGCCTGGTTTCGATCGAAAGAAGCTTTGCTTTGGAGTGGGTTTCATAATCCCAAGGGATGGGGACGCGTACTTGTAAGATGAAAATAAATATTTCTTCAAATTTATTGTTAGGATAATACTTCTTGACTCAACCCTTATTCTTATTATTTCCGTGGATCACAGCTGAATAATTAAATATATTTTGTAATGCTACAGCTGGTTTAGCTCTTTGAGAAGACGATCCAAATCCATGGAAGAGCTCCCTCCATCCCCAACAGCTTTAAACGCCTTATTCCTCAGCACTCTAGCCCTTGCCTTTTCAGTGCTATCCCCGCTCATTGAGTCGGCAATCACCCTTCCCAACTCGGCCGGGCCAGGCACCGAGTCCACTCCCTCGCATACCCTCACCGCCACTCCCATGTCCTCCACCAATAGCCTCACGTTCACAAACTGGTCCGCCTCCATGGGCCATCCCAGGATCATCGTCCCCCCAACTATCCCTTCCATCACCGAGTTCCACCCGCAGTGACTCAGAAACCCTCCCACTGCTCTGTGACTCAGTATCTTTACCTGCGCTGCCCATCCCTTTATTATCAAACCCCTTCCGGCCACGCCTTTCTCGAATCCATCCGGAACGACGCCGTACCCGTCCGCCGCCTGTTCTGTCGTCCCCGCTTTCACAACCCAGACGAATCGGATCCCGCTCTTTTGGAGCCCCGTAGCCAAGGCCTCCATCTGCTGTTTATTCAGCAGCTTCTGGCTCCCGAAGCAGACGTAAAGAACGGATCCGTCGGGGCACCCATCAAGCCACGTGAGTGTATGGGTATCCGAATCTGGGTTCAGGTTGCCCCGATTAGCTCCGTCGTTGACTCCCCTTAAGCTCAAAGGGCCCACACCGAAGACGCGCGTGTGCCCCATGGCGGTCCTGAGGTGCTCCAAGTACTGGCCTTCTAAATCTTCGAAGCTGTTGAAGATGGAACCCCAACTCGAGGTATTTGCGAGCATGCCATCCTTGATGAACTCCATCTCGGGGTCGGATTCTCTGTAGAAGCGGAATACCGAGGGCAGATGCTCCTGTTTGAAGGACGGAGACTGGGGAAGATCGGGAAAGTGAACGATCGATTGAGAAGGAGGAACGGTTCGTACTTTGTTCCAACAGTAGTTATTGACGGAGGTCAAAAAGGAACCGGACGAGAAGAAAGCGATCCTGGGGATCCGCAGCTGGTGGGCGAGGCGGAGGGTCCAACCGAGGAAGAAGTCGGAGAGGATGGCGACGGGGGGAGACGGGTGTGACTGGAACCACCGGAGAAGAGGGTCGTAAAGCATGCCCAATGCGGCCATGATGGGGAAGTTACCGGCGTTGCCGATGTCCCTGACGTTCTCGATGCCAGGGGGTAGTTTAGGGTGGGGAGGAAAGGGGAGAACTAAGGTATGAATGGAGGGGTGGGCGGAGAGGAGAGGGGAGAGGGTAGGGAGGTTCTTAGGGGTGACCAAAATGGTGATGGAAAGTCCACGGAGGGATAGTTGGTGAGTGAGATCAAGGAGTGGGAGCATGTGGCCTTGAGCTGGGTAAGGAAATACCAGAATGTGTACCTTCGAACTGCCAGGACTAGGAGTCTCTTCGGAGGTCGCTGCAGCCATGGACATGTCTGTTGGTCTGTAGACTGTACGAGAGAGAGAGAGAGATGGGTTCTTCAACTTCTCCTTTGTGAAGGTCGCAGCTCAAGTCGAGTGGCTATCCTAGAAATAATGAAAATAAAGCGAGAAAGGAGAGGACGCCCCATCGCCCACCTTCAGAAATCCCTTTATATTCTTTTGCTTTATTTTTGAAAAGTTTAAATTTTTTAAATTTTTTATTTTTTTATTTTTATGGGAAAAAGTATGAACTTTGAAGTGACAAGTATGGCAGCCTCCTGATCAACAAATTCGAGATTGCATGATGATGGTATATATTTTATAATTGTAAATATTATTTTTTTATTATTAAAAAAATTGAAGTCACAAATATAGCAGCCTCCTTATCAATATCAACAAACTTGGAAATCTTATTTTTTCTTTCAAAACCACATTCTAGATTGCTCCCAAAATACACGAAAGTGTAAAACTATGTCTTTACATGTTTATCTCTGTTATAGGCCTTCAAATCCATATAATAAATTTAAAAATAAAAAATAATAATAAGTACCTATCGATAGGGGCGGAACTAGGATTTGTTATTTGGGGGGGCGAATGACAAAATATGTAGTATATGTGAATATAAGTTTTTTATTTGCGCATGATTATAAAATTATATATAAAAATACATGTTTATAAATCATTTTTTTTAAAATTTTTGCAATTTATTAGATCCCATTACAAAAAAAAAAAATGAACTTAAGATTTCTCTTACAAATTAAACTTGATAATGATCTTTCATGAAATAAAATTCATCTATTATCATTTCTAAAGTGAAATTATTGACAATAATTTCTCAATATAAATTAGCAAATGATATGTAAAAAATTCATATTTCTAGTCATCTACATAGTTTAGATAATCTAAACATATCTTATAAATTTAGTTGCATCAGCACGTTAAACTAAAGTGGAAAAGATAATTTGGGTGTAAATAAAAATTTAAAGTGAGATTAGGTAAATATTAAAATTTGAAAAAATAATTTTAGTAAAATTTTTAGAGGTCCAAGAATTTGGGGGGGCAAATTTTTTATTTTTTAATAAATTAGTGTGGAAATTTTAATTATATAAAAAAAACTATATATATTTATATCCTATATATCATTTTTTAAAAAGTTTGGGGGGGCAGTAGCCCCCCCCTGAGCAGGGGCAGTTCCGCCCCTGCCTATCGATGATGTCAAATGTGTGACGATAGCCTTCACGTTCCATTCTCTCCCGTTAATTCGGGACAACAACTTTATTTTTGTAATTTCTCAAGTTTTAAACCTCATATTAACGGCTTAATCTCCTAACAGCATTAAGCTCCCCTGCTAGTTACCCCATGTATGCGCTAGCTAACATGCACTCAATATAATATATATATATAAATTAATTTAACATATTAATTTAGAATTAGTCAAAAATTAAGAAAATTGCTATTTTTTTTTTGTAAGTGGAGGTTCCAGTTGAGCAAATGGGTATCTTGTCCCACAATATGATGATCATTATATATAAGATCCCACTCCCCTTCCATCCTTCAATATTTTTATACTTAAAAAAACATTTATGGCCTAATGAACGGTAATAATTGTTTAACTTCCATCTTCCATATTTATCCTTGTTGATTTGAGACCACACCTCCAATCTCGACTCTCTCCCACCTCAATTCAGACCCTTTTTCTGACCCAAACTGTAACTTCTCCCTTTCTCAGTCGATCTTCTCAGCCAGCCAAATCTAAAGTCGATCTTTAAACCCAAACTTCTCCCTCTCCCAGTCGATCTTCGGACCCAAATCCATACCATCGAGAGTAGCAACCACCGCAAGGGCCCTTTGCAAAGCACACATAAATCCCTCTCCTTCCAACCTAGCCACGGTGAACAGTATTTCACCGTCAGGCCTTCCGGCAAAAACCTCCTTCTTTACGGTGTCAAATCTATCTCTTTGGACTTCTTCCTCTCTAATTCAGTCTTCTCAGCCATGCCGCACCACCTAGACCTCACTGTCAGTCACACTGTCGTGAATGGTAGCCATCGCAAGGCACACAAACGGCCAACCAACCTCCACATTTGTTATTTACTTTATTTTTTTTAGACATCTGAATCTAGGCTTTTCTAGCTTTTTTTTCTCGTTTATATTATTTGGTTCAAGTGTCGATTTTTTTTTCTTAGTTAAGTTTTCTGCATCCGGTTGCTTTTATTGTTCCACGGTGTGATGTTTGTCTTAGTGAGTAATGTTTTTGTCAATTGATGGGAGGGGTGGAGGCCAGAGTCTTCGATCACATTTTCTCAGTTGCCGGCCTTTCAGTGAGTATCTTTCTCTCCAGTTTGGATATATTCTCGATATTTTTTAGCAATTGTGTAGTTCAATGTTCCTTCATTATTCTGGTTTTCTATTATGGTTTTTGAATAGATTATTCTCCTCTTATGCTCATCTATACAACCTGTTAGTTTTTGTTCGGCATGCCTAGCTGTTTAGACTTCAATTATACCAGTGCTTCATGAGGATATATTCATTTGCAAATTTTTGATTTTTTGTGACCAAGATTAAATCACCTGCATGATTAGCCCAAAATATCAACTTTCATTGTTTTTTTGCTTTTTCTCTTTTACTATTATAATGCAGGAATAGCAGTACTTACCTATTGATCATTTTTTCCCTCTTTCCTGACCTTTGTCTTGGTATCCTGTAGGGTTGATGTGTGTTTGAATAGATTGTGGCGTTATTTCTTGATAATTGAGCAGATGCAAAGTCGAGGAATTACTGTGGTCTGGTACAAAATTGGGTGGTTTTCTCATCTATGTTCTGTTTTATATTTCTGATTCTTGGTTAGATAACATTTGTTTTCGCATTTATGGTTTAGATTCTTAACTGTTTCCCAGATATGCAATTCTTTTAAAATTATTACTGTGTTTCTTCTGTGAGGTTCTATATGCTCTCAAGTGTTGGTTTTGTAGTTTTGGCTTTGTATGGTGAATCTATGAATGTGAGTTTAGTGGTGTGTGTGACTTGCAGTGCATTATTAGTTAAAGTGGGTATTGCTTGCAGTATGTTTATAGTGGATAAGTGGTAGAATGTGAGGTCGGGTCATGGGAGAGGGAGTAAAGATTATGGGGTGTTAGTATTTGTAATTTTATGTAGCTATTTAATTAGGTGTGATGGTGGTAGGCTTTCACCTAAAGTGGATTTTGTTTGTGTTTTTTGTAATTTTTAGATTTTCTATTCTAAATAATTTACTTATTATTTTTTTATATCCCTTGGACTCATCTAGCCCTCATTAGAGAATCTTTCAACCATAAACTTATTTAGCTTGCTTTAGGTGACATTCTTTATTGGTTAACCAAAAGACATACAACTTGATGTTCTTTAGATTGAACATCATGCTATATGTCTTTTGAGTTGCTGGTATTTCTCTTCTTGATTCGTCTTTCATTTTTCTCATTACCCTTATGTTTTGTTTATTTGTTTGGTTGCTAGGAAAATAAGAGAAAGAAATTTTGTGCTAGGTTTCTAACTTATTATGTTGGGTGAGTTTTTTTGTAACCATGATAAACCTAATTTACATAGTCTGAATCAGATATCAAACATGTAAGTAATGAGCTGGGCCCTGGGGAGGAATAAAATTAATCTTGTGTTAGTCTATGCAGGCAGATCTATTCTACCATCGAGTTACTCATTTCTTATTTCTCCTGTATGACAAAGAATTATTGAAGAAGTTGGTGTTATTCTCTCACTCGATCCAAAACCAATAGAGGAAATAAACCTCTCTTATACATTATTCCTTACTTGAAAGAATTTGTTAGATAAAGTTCTATTTAAAAATGCATTGCTAGGGTGATTGGAACGGTGCAGGATGCCACACAAACTGGTACTTGATCTGCCTAGCTTCGTTTCCTCCCATTTTTAGTTTGGTGCTTTCTGTTTTTGTTTCATCTTGTATCTCCTCTCTTCAGGCCCAAGATATTATAAAGTAAAATATTTGTCATGAAAACATCAAAATTAGCATGCGATTCCTAATATATTACTGATTCCTAGTTGATTTGTAGTACAAAGAGCATAAGGGAGGATGGAGGCTTTGAAGTTTTAAAGAAAATAATTTTGAATCTGTCACTTTGCCATAAAGGCTTATGGAGAAGGAAATGAGAGAAGGTTAACAAGAAATAATGAAATAGCCAGCATTAACACATTTTCTTGGGTAAAATCTTCTCCAATCTATTTCTTATAAACTTAAAAACAATTAGAGAATTGAGAAACATGCTTTATATTTTTGTTCATAAAATATCTTAAAAGCTCAATCTGCAGGGAGTGGCTAATCGTTGATGCTCCATCTGCGTTGAACATAAAACTGAGAAGCAAGGCAAAGGTAATGCTTTAGCTTCAACAATTCTCTTCAATGCTCCAATTAAACGATAAGAAAAAATAATTTCATATTCAACTTCTATAGTATCGTATTCTAAATCCAAAAAAGACTAGGGTTTGCAATTCTAATTGAAGCGATGCTAAAACTATGATTATGGATGTCCTGTTTAACCTAAGTTATAGGCTAAAATATAAAACAAATATAGAAAAAGGCATACGAGACTAGAGACTATTTCTAAAACTAAAATAAAAGATGCTATCAATATATTGCAAGTCTTAAGCTATTTTTGATCTCGAGATTCTGAAAATGCATTATTTTAATGCATTCATCTTTGCTTAGTCATATGATTGTTTCAAACTCCCAATGCTCTTACCTCGTTTTCTTGTCATCATTTGCTTTCTCCTTACTTTGGATTCTATGCTTTGATTAAAACTTTTGATGTTATCTACTATTGTCATGTTAGGGTACTTGGAACATCAGTGTCCAATTTTAAACATGGACCCTTATATTGTGGCCTTGCTACTGGCAGAAATTACAATATTATGGAACACATATTGGAGGCTGAAGTTTGAAAACTTAAAGGTGTTTTATGCATATCATTTATCCATGTCTAAAAAATGTTGTAGCTTTGATTCTGCTCATTTTTCATGATTTTACAGTATAGACACAATACCCTTACATGCAATGGTTTTTGCTTGAAGTGCATTTGTTGAAGTGGGTGTTTAACCATAGTTTAGCGCCGTAGTTTAACACTTTTTAGTCATATTTTAGGACTTCTTTGGTTCAAAGACTAGCCGTTAGTTTCTTAGGGAGTGGCATAAAATAAAAGATGAAAAGAAAGATCGAGCATCATGTTGTATGTCTTTTGGTTAACCAATGAAGAAAGTAACCTAAAGCAAGCTAAATAAGTTTTGTTTTTATTTTTTTATGTTCTGATAGTTTGGGTGGGAATTGAAAAAAATATATAGCTTGGGAAGATACATGTATATTTTTGTAAAAGAGAACCGCCCATAAATCCATGAATGGAAAATAATAAAACATATACACAAGGTGCATTCAATGAAAACCCACATTTGGGTAGGAATCATCCAGTATAACAAACATGAAAATTTTAATGAAAAACAATTCATAAATCCATAAATGGAAAATAATAAAACATACACACAAGGTGCATTCAATGAAAACCCACATTTGGGTAGGAATCATCCAGTATAACAAACATGAAAATTTTAATAAAAAACAATTCATAAATCCATAAATGGAAAATAATAAAACATACACACAATGTGCATTCAATGAAAAATCACATTTGGGTAGGAGTCATCCAGTACAACAAATAAAGATGGAGAAAAGGCATCTCAATAATCATAGAATATCCCTTTGTTATATGCTTTTTAGATTTGTAACATAGAAAAGTATAATATATATCTTTGCAAACCTATGCTCTTTTTTCATGCATCTAATTTGAAAAAGTTCATAATGAGTAGTTAAGTCAAGTGCTATTCATAAAGGAAAAATGGATTGGATGTGTAACATGGGGATGGGGTTGTCCAGACATTAAGACTTTTTGTTTTATCTCTTGTTCATGTTCTTTTTAAAGAGAATATTGACTGATTAAGAAAGATGATTAGCCATTTTTTGCCTGCTAATTAAGAACAAATTTTGAATGATTGCCTTATTGATCACTTGGTGAATAATGAACCTAATTTCTTTGTCAGTACAACGAAAGGATAAGTGGTCCATAGATATTATTAAAAATAAGGAATAATAAAAACCAATTTTTATTTACTTCTCTATGATGAAAAACAAGATAAATAATATAAAACAAATGTAAAAGAATTAAATACTTGAGGCACATTAAAGAAGATGCACAAGTAAATAATTGGCCACCTTATACCAAATCACTATTAGTATTAGGAAGGACTTTAATAAAACACCAATAAATTGGGGAAATGAACATTCTTTAATTAATTGGCACAACTTATGTTGCATTCTTATTCTTTTTCTTTTGTTCTATATTCAATACAAACTTTTTAACAGGTTGATGAGTACCATCACCTCTGTTTTTTTTTCACTAGCTTGCATTATATAATATGATCTATGTAGTCAATTAAAATATCACTATTTTAAGATCCCATTTTCAATTAAAACAATGCTTTCTCTATTCCATCAATCATTGATCTTCCAATCTAATAATGTCTATAGTTAAAAGTTTTAAATTTATTTTGCTGAAATTTATCACGTGATGTTGCATTTAGGTGATATCACATAAAAGGCAGTTGCATTTCAGGTATCTTTTATGTTTTTCACAACATATTAGCAAAGTTTGCTATGTATTATTTTTTTGAGAGGCATTGTTTACTAGATGAGAGTTTATTTTGAAGTGAAATTTTCTAAGGACATGTAGTTTGTCTATTCTTATTGTTGTTTGAATTAGTAACTTGCAACTTGAATGGACTATATTATTCTCATTCACCTTAATTTTTTTTCCTTAGCATACTTATGTCCAAGAAAAAAGGAGATCAATAATCATATGCAAGTATTCTTTATTTTTAGGTAAATTACGAGTTTTTCTTTATTTATGGACATGTATATGCAGAGTTATTGTTGTTTGCATGGTTGTTAGTGAACCTTTTTAATTATTGAAAGGGGATTGAGATAACTTTTGCTCTTGTTCTTTGCATTTGTTGTTTTAGCTTTCAAAGCAAAGTTATAGTGAACTGTTATAATATTTATACATAGACTTTCATAGAATTTAAAGTTAATTCGGCAATTACTATTATATAGTGTATTTTAATCTCTTTTCATCAAGATTTTTCTATTTGAGGTTGCTGTCTGGAATATTGTAAATGCTTCTCATTTTTTAAAGGGAAAATAGGTGAGCCTTACCTTGTTATGTAGATTCTTTATCTTTATAAAATTGCAAACTAGGAAGACAAATTGTAAGGTCTTGACCCCTTTGTAAATTGCAAAACCCTTTTGTCTTGCTATACTTTTACTGTATTGAAAAGACAAGTTGATATGTAGAATATCTAGGATATTAACCTTCATATCCCTAGGCATTTTTTGGACAGATCATAAGAAATTTTGCAAGCTGATGTGTGTGTATATATATATAACTTTTCTTGCTAAATATAAAATAATTTCTTATTATCTTAAATCTTGGTCTAGCTCTGAGCTTGACCAAAAATAATGGTACGAACAATTATAGTAAGTGTACTTGTCAGTTGGGGGTGGCAATTATAAAGAAAAGCCAAGCAAAATGATGTTGAAACATTATTATTTTCAAAATAGACGAAAAACTATAGATGTTTGAGTTATAGGAATTAAAGATCATAAACACTGATAACATTGTTGTTTTCTGGCCATAATAATTGTTTTTCATGGAACATATGACATTTGTTATGTAAATAACACTAAATTGAATTCTAGATGGTGTTTTTTTAGGAGGTGGGGAAAAGGAGTAGGTAAGCCTGTATAGAAAAGAAACAAAGAAAAATGATAACAGATAAAGAAAAAAAGAAAAAAAAAAGAAGCCTACAGATTATCAGATTATTGCGTACTTTTATAAGTATATACAGATTTTCAAATCAAGTATCATGCAACTGTTAAAGCAGTACTATTATTGAGGTAACCCATTCAAAATATGCTTATATATATATATATATATTGGAATCTTATATTTTGTTTGTAGACATTGAATTGTTGCTTGAGACTTCTAAATAAAAATAAAGTATTGTCTGCTTTCTAATAAAAAGATTGATGCATTTGAGTAACATCAACTAACACTTTTGTCTCCATTTATATACAGGAAAGTGATTTTACAAGCTGGCCAACATGCTCACAAAGACCACACATTCAACCTCAAAATACCATTGTTGAATCCCCACACATAGCAGGCAACTCTTCGATTCTCTCTCTCTGTCTTGGTGGAATTGTCACAAAATCTATGGTGATAGCTTTTTTGTGCCCTTCTTAATTCTTCCCAAAGTAAAGGGATATTTTATTTTGTCATTCTACGTAGAAAAATACAATTATCAAAAAATGTGGAAAAATAAAAAAGAATTAGGTTCAATAGTTTTTGCGTGGCCTTGGCAATAGCACCCAATATCAACATTGGTGCAAAAGGAAGCAGCACAGGTATTATTGCTAAAATACTCATATTTTCTATTCTTCTTGCAGATGAAGTATTTTCACTATTTTTTTTTTATGGAATGTAGTAAAAAGTTGTTTGTGACTTTATTGGGTTTAGCTAAAGATTGATGAAATTTGGCAAGCGCTCAAATTTTAGCAATAATTTATATATATATATATATATATATATAAAGAAATAGAAACGTTTGAATGCTAGAAATTGACCTCTGATTTATTTTTTGTTCAAAGAGTATTTTTGTTTCCAAATCAAATATTTTATTATTCATGTTCTAAATATTGAAAAACATTATCAGTTGCATTTTCTCATAACTCGAATGATGTGAACTTATGAGTTTTGGGTTATCTTAATACTTGAAATTTGAATGATTATTTATTAGGCCATCTCTAAAATCATGTAATGGTGTAAATATTTTTATCCAAATAATTATCTATCATCTTCATATTATATTTTTCTCCATTCTTTTCAGCTCGATTGATTTTGCTTAGTCAGTTGGGCTTCTTTGTTCTACAACCAGTAGCCTCGAGGTATGACGATGCACTGAATGTATATATCTATTTCAATTGTTGGTTTTGGCCAGTTGGAACATATATTTGGATTGAAAATGTTTTTTTAAGGAGTCTAACTTGAAGTGATTTAGGTTGGAAATATTGATATTTATGATATCCTCAAGATATTTTCATATTTTCAACTTCCTTGAATTTATTATTCATTTTCCTTCAATGTTTCCTCTATATTGGCAGTATCATATTTATTCTTTAAAATTTGAATGATTATTTATCAAGTCATCTCAAAAACCCTTCACAACTTCACATGATATTCCGACTCTCCCCTTTAATATAACATAACATTTTTTTTAATTTCTATTCATATCTCTAAATATCAAAACTTGGAGAAAACATAAATATTTAAATTTATGTTTCTGTTTATACTTTGAAAAATCTACCACTTCCATTCATTGCCCCCAAATCTTTATTTTGAGAAACATGAGAAAATTCATATTATTTTCTATTTTTAGGTTCAGTCTATTTGATGCGGCCAGTATTCATAATTCTTTGTAAGCTTTGATGCATGTAAAAACACTACTTCATGATTATTAAGCCAAACAATGTAAAAAATTGTCTTTGATGTTCATCTTTTGTTTCTTTTACTGTGAGGAAGCTTATCTAAGTAGTAACAAGAAATCAATGATAATCATATGCCATTGATATCATGAAATTCACTCCATTCATTTTTTTGATTATAAATTACTCCTCTTTATGTACTGGGTGGTGAGATTCATAAAAATTGACTGCTACATTTATATTTGTTCACCATATTTTATATTTCTTATATTTATATTTAATAACTGTACTTAAACTCCAAATTCATTTGATATGAGAACATCTACCATATGTTTAAAACATTACAATATTATGTTTACAAAAAAGATGGACCATACAACTAGATGCAGAGGTAGATCAACTCTAGAAGCAATGCCACAAACATTTCAATGTTCTTTTGATAAATGTTGTGGATGAAGACACCACATGATTTCTATATGTATAACCCCCAAAACTTTGTAACCGCAATATGAATGATTAAGAAAAAAATTCCATCATTTTTTGGTATTTAAGCAAGGAGTTGTAATTTGAATTCCCAATGAACATGCTTTATTTCCCAAACTTGCTTCAACCAATGGTTTGTTTAAACTTATTAACTATTTGGATTAATGTTTTCCAACTGTAATGACATTATTATCTTTCTCTAGCTTATCGTTGTAATTTCTTTAAATATTTTTTAGAAATTTCTTTTTCTCTCAACAGGGCAATGTGCCTTGCACATTGAATTACTACTAGTATATATATATATATATATATATATATGGAAAATATTACAAACACAAAAAAAATCTACAAAAAAATATCATAAACAAACTTGGCACCCAATTCCCCTAGTCATCTGCCTACCCTTCCCTTTCCCAAAGCCAGACATTGTTTATCTTAGATTAGACTCAGATACACATGATTTTCTCCTTCTTTAGAGATAAGGGACACAAGATCCAGAACCAAATGGAAAATCGATGCTTTTTCATTTTTTCAATCAGTGTTCTCACTCTGTCTTCCTCAAAACTCTTCTCACAGAACCGAGCATCAAAGAGCACTTAAGGGATTTGTGGCAGTTGAGTTTCTTATGCTTGCATAGTCATCTTCTTTTGAGAAAAAGAGATCGAGACTTCTGCACATTATACTATTAAAACTTCAAAACTTGCAGGACTTAGACCCATATTATTGTGCATCCTCTGCTTATGTTTGAGAAAGAAAGAGAGCCAAAGCCTTTCACTCGTCTTTCTCTCCCAGTTTTTTACCGACTGATGTAGTGACATAGTCAGGCATTTATTTTAGGGGGTCAAGTAAAATTAAAATAAAATATATAAAGTATTTTTTATTTTATTTATATATAAATTGTTATGCGATATAAAATAATCTAATAGTAAAATCCACAATAAAAATAAAATACGTTTAATACATCTTATGTATCAAAAAAATATATAATATGTCAAAAACATGTTATCATAATAAAAAACATATTAGAAATTATCCAACTTCTTTTTTATTTTTATTTTTATTTTTATTTTTAATAAAAATATGTCATCATGTTATTATATCATTTTATTTTATATGAGATATATTTTATTTTTAAATTAGATTAATTTTGTAGAGGGAGACCAAAATAATTTTTAGAGAGGGGGCCAACATAAAATAAAATTAATATTATCTTACAAAATTATAAAAATATAAACATATTTTTTTTTCTTTCAATTTTTTTTTTTATGAAAGGGGTCGGGCTCGTGGGGAGGGGGGGCCATGGCCCCCCGTCCCAACATGACTCCGCCACTGGACCGATGGCGAGGACGATGACGAGGCTGGGTATGGCTGATTGAGGAAGTGGAAAAAGAAATGAAAAAAGGGTTGAAACCTCAAGATGAAATCTTAAAAGAAAAAAACCCTTACTAACATCATTGTGTAGGATCTCCTTTGTGGGATTTCTTTGTGTTCCTAGTGGAACTATATATATTTTAAATGGTGTGTCAATAAATTTAATTAATGTTTTTTTTGATATTTTTATGTTGACAAATGAATGAAGGACAAGTGGCTAAATTTAAACCCTTGAGATGAACTTAAGCTAAGCAGGTTTGATCATGTGTATTGCTCGTGACTTGCAAGTTGTATTGGTGCAAATTAACAGATCAAGCCGTAGGATGATAACACGTGTTGACATCTTTGATTTAGTAAATATTTGTAGCTATCCGATACTTGCAACCCTAATCTCATTTCATTCATTATGTCAAGTGTTTCGAAAGGCTGAGAGAGAAAGAGGCAGGGGGAGAGAAACTAGGATTTCATTCTATGGTTTCATTGTGAGGGAAAATCTGTGAGATTTTCTGATTTGTGGCTTAAGGATTTGTAAGCTAATTTTGTACTAGTTGAACCCAATGTTTCGAGTCTCGTATCTACGTATGAATTTTGATGATAACAAATAAATTTAAGACTCAAGCTCAAGTTGTCTACATATGAATGAAGCTAAGCACGTAAAGAAATCAAGCATGAATAAGAAAGAGAACAAATCTACAAATGAAGCTCATAGAATAATTTTGTACATCTCTTAAAATTTGAAATTGGATTAAGACTCAAAATTAATTTTCTCTTACAAAGTATCAAATTTCCTTTTTTATATGTGTATGACATATGCATGACATCATTAAAAGTTTTAATTTCAAAAATTATATTTTACATGTGTATGACATATGCAATGACTTTATCAAAATGCATGATATATGCAATGACTTTATCAAAATACACGACATATGCAATGATTTCATTAAAATGTATGACATATACAATGATTTCATCAATATTTGAATTTTGAATTTGTAAGATGATTGAGTGCAAATCATTTGCCTATAAATAACTCACTTGAGTTTTGCAAAATAAATATAACAACAAGAGCTTTTGCATCATTCTTTCAAATCCCTTATTCTCTCTTCTCTAAGTTTTGTGTCTTAATCCTTATTCATATTAAGAGATATATATATTGCGTTGTATTGTTATTATTTCACTCATTGAGGAGTGTACTCTGATAATCTACCTACTATTATCTTTTGTATTTGTAAGATGGTACATATAACCCTTATGTGTGTAGAAGGTGTTCTACACATGAAATAGTTGAATCACCAAGTATGAGGTGATTGCAAGTGTAGAGAGTGTTCTACACAGATTCTTTATAGCTGTGTTGTTCAAAGGTGTAATAGGTTTTTATTTCCACCTGAAAGAGATTGAATAATGAATTTGAAATCCTCAAGGGGTAGCTTGAGGCGAGAACGTAGGCAGTTGGGCTAAACCTCGTTAAAATACTGATTTTGCTTCTTCTTGCCTTTACTCTTTATATTTCCTGCTATTTCATATTTTTTTATATTTTGTACTGTGTATTTAGTTTATAAATGTTAATTTTTTAATATAACTCAAATCACTCTTATCTTGTGTTAGTCATCTGGGCAATAGTACTGAAGTTTTATGAAGGATATTGATCATCAATAAAGCTCTGAGACTGTTTATGTCGAGGATGTAAATCATTAGGGTCGAAACATGTAATCTTGTGTGTTCTTTCTAATTTTTCTTTTACTTTCTTGATTACTGCTTTATATTCTTATTATTTCTAGTTATGTTTTTCAATCATAGCATATTTCTTTTATTTCGAATATGTACAAGCTTCTTGATCAAAGTTGTGGCTTGTTTGAGTTCTAATTCAAAGGGAGTTAGGTTGTTAATTTTCATAACAAGTGGTATCAGAGCCATGTTCGATGGGAACCACGGAGTTTGATATAGAGAAGTTTAATGGAGAAAATGATTTCGGGCTCTAGAGGATCAAGATGAATGCACTGCTTGTCCAACAGAACTTGCAGGATGCCTTCCTTTAAGAGAAAAAAAAAGGTTCTTCCTCGAAAGAGAAATGGAAGGAGGTTGTCCAATAGGACATCCTCCAAAAGATCCACAGTGGTCTAATATTCTCTCTTGGGAACAAAGTCCTGAGAGAGGTAGCTAGTAAGAATACTACTGCAGGTATCTGGTTGAAATTAGAGAACCTTTACATGACTAAATCCCTAGCAAATGGATTACATAAGAATACCAAACTTTACACTTTCAAGATGACCTCTGGAACACCAATAGGGTAACATCTTGATGAGTTCAACGAGATCATACTAGATCTGGCTAATATAGATACCAAGGTAAAGGATAAGGATTAAGCCATCCTCCTGATAAGTTCTTTGGACTCTTCATACCTAAATTTAAAAGAAGTCATGATGTATGGTAGAGACTCATTGACCCTAGATGAAGTATATTCTATGCTACATGCTAGGAACTTAGATTGTACTTCATTTAGGGACCTACAGAATAGAGTGGATACCAAACATGATCATGGGAAAGATCTATCTGTTAGGGGTAGAATAGAAAATAGAGAGAAGAGAGGTAACAATGAAAACAAGAAAAATAGGTCTAAGTCAAAGGAAAAATAATTTCAATGTTTCACTGTCACAAGAAAATACACTTTAAGAAAGATTGTCCTTGATAAAAAAATAAATTTTGGAAATAAGTCCAAAGAGGTAGGGGATACCTCTGTGGTATTAGAGGGCTATGAAAGTGCTAAGGTACTCATTGTGAGTGAAGTTGATTCAAAACCAGAGTAGATAATGGAGTCTGGTTGCTTCTCATATGTATCCCATCAGAGATTTAAAATCATGGGCATATGGTAAATTAGACTTAAAATGCATGATGGTATGGAAAAAATTTTGAGGAAGGTCAGGTTTATACCTGAGTTGAAGAGAAATTTATTCTCTCTTGGCATGCTTAACCAATCAAGTTGCACCTTCAAATTTGAAGCAAGGGTTATTAGGGTTACTAAGGGCTCTTTAGTTGTTATGAAATGGATGATAAAAAATGGGTTATACACACTGCTTGAAAAAACTGTGGTTGGGGAAGCATGCATGTACAGAACACTTTAGATAATAAATCTGTGTTATGGCATAGGAGGCCTGGACATATAAGTCAAATGGATCTTTTAGAATTACAAAAGCAGGGGTTACTAAGTGAAGAAAACCTGAAAAACTTGCCTTTCTATGAAAATTGTATTTATGGAAAGGCAAAGAGGGTCAGTTTTAAGTCAGCAACACACAACCTTAAGCAAACCCTAAACTATGTCCATTCTGACCTCTAGAGACCTGCAAGATTAAATTCACATAGTGGAGAAAGTTATTTCCTCTCCTTAATTGATGATTACTCAAGAAAAGTCTAGATATATATCCGTAAACACAAAAATGATACCTTTGAAAGATTTAAGGAGTGAAAGTCTTTAGTGGAAAATCAAATAGGTAGAAAATTGAAGACTTTAAGGACTGACAATGTTTTAGAATTTCTATCTAATGAGTTTAATATTTTTTGTCAAAGAGATGGAATTCTTAGGCACAAAACTGTGAGAGAAACCGCTCAGCAAAATGGCTTAGCTGAAAGAATGAATATGGCCATATTAAAAAGGGTAAGATGTATGCTGTCTAATTCAGGACTACCCAAAACATTTTGGGCAGAAGCAATTCATTTTATAAACAAGTGTCCCTCCTCGACAATTGGGTTTGTTATGGTCTGAAAAACCCCCCCAACTATGATTAATTAAGAGTTTTTGAATATGTTGCCTAAGCACATTCAAAGACTAATAAACTGGAACCTAGGGCACTTAAGTGCATTTTCGTATGATATCCTGAAGAGGTTAAGGGATATAAGTTTTGGGTAGATGAACTTGGAAGGTAGAAGTGCATTGTGAGCAGAGATGTGACTTTTAATGAGTCACAAATGACTCGGGTACAGGGAGAAAAAGTAAACCAGAATGCATATAAGTCCTTATAGGAATTACAGGTTGAGGTGGAGTAGGTTAAAATCCAACCTAAACTTGAAATTGGGCAAGGCAGTGGCTTTGCGGAAGAAATCTTAGGGGATATGGATCAAGGTGGAGTTAGCTCTTCTAATTTGGTAAGGGATAGACAAAAGAGAGTTATTAAACCACCTTTAAGGTATGGTTATGTTGAACTTACAACTTTTGCCTTAACAGTAATTGGTGAAGTTTATCAAGAACCTAGAAGAGGCTGTGGCAAGTAAAGATTCTTTCAAATAGATACTTGTCATGCATAAAGATATAAAGTCTCTTAATAAGAATAAAATTTGGGTTTTAGTGCCTAAATCTAAAGGGGTTTAACTAGTTGTATCCAAATGAATCTATAAGAGGAAGGAAGACATACTAGGAGTAAAAGGGACCAAGTATAAGGCAAGGCTTGTAGCTAAATATTTTATAAAAAGAAAGAGAGTTGATTTTAATGAAATTTTCTTTCCAGTGGTTAAACTAAGTATTAAGGTACCTGATTTTGCATTACTAATTTAGGACTCAATTTTGAAAATTTTTTGAAAAGAGTTGTGAGTTGACTGGATTTATAGATTCTGACTTTGTAGGAAATGTAGATATTATGAAGTCTTTAATAGGATATGTATTTATTGCTTTTGGGGGAATAATTAGTTGAAAATCACACTTACAATCAGTTGTGGCATGGTCCACAATAGAAGATGAATCTATAGTATCAGCTAAAGCTATAAAAGCGGTCATATGATTAAATGGTATGCAAATGAGCTAGGTATTTTCAATGACAATATCATTGTATACTGTGATAATCAAAGTATACTACACTTGGCTAAAAATCAAGTTTACCATGAGAGGTCCAAACGTATCAGTGCAAATCAATAGATCAAGCTGCAGGATGATGACACGTGTTGACATGTTTGATTTAGTATATATTTGTAGCTATCCGATACATGTAATCCTAATCTCATTTCATTCATTCTGTAAAGTGTTTGAAAAGGCTGAGAGAGAAAGAGGCAGAGGGAAAGAAATTAAGGTTTCATCCTAGAGTTTCATTGTGAGAGAAAATCTGTAAGATTTCGTTTGTGGCTCAAAGATCTGTAAGCTAGTTTTGTACTTAAGCTCTATGAAAGATATTGATTATCAATAAAGCTTTGAGGCCATTCCTGCTATGCATGGATGTAGACCATTAGGTTCAAACTACGTAATTTTGTGTATTCTTTCTAATTTTTCTTTTGTTTTCTTGATTATTGCTTTTTATTTTTGTTATTTCTTGTTCTGTTTTTGGATCATGGCATTTTTTTTTTTCGAATCAATTCAAGATTCTTGTATCAAAGTTGTGGCTTGTTTGACTTCTGGTTCAAAGGGACTTGGGTTGTTAACTTTCATAACATATATATACATATATACATATATACATATATATATATATATACATATATTGTACTTAGCTTTGTGTCATTGGATTTAAAAACAATTATATGGATTAAGTCGGTGATCTGTAAACCACATCTTTCATTTAATTAATTATATGTCATCAAGACTCTATTTTTTAGCGAAATTTAAATTTAAAATATTTTACAAATAAAGTTTTAGTTTATCATACCAATAAAACGATTTTAATTAAGTACTAGAACTTTCCGATTTGACATGTAAGATTCAGAATTGCAGAAGACTAGCAAATAATAGGATGCCATGTAGGACTAATGAATAACGCAAATGGATCAACTTGAATTCATCCAAGGTTTACCACCTCATCAACTATGCCCCCATGTTATATATAGCAAACTTAGAATTTCTTTCAATTTATTAATTAATCAAGTAACTGGACAGATATTAATTAATCAACTTTTCCCCGTATCTAATTGACCTTTTCAATCTATTTTGAGCTGTTTTTTTTTATTGGCTATCTGTTCATGACTAATTAATATTTGAGCTTCAAGAGTAGAAAACTTGGGTAGAGATGATCAATACTGTACTGCATTTTACAAATATACGAGTTATATAATCTTGGACGTATATATATAAAACATCATGCTTATAATTTGTTATGAAATTCGTGGAAATTGTGCCATTAAAATTCTTGCATGAGGAGCATTGAGATACACTCAAATTAATTACCTAAAATTATTTGTGTCAGGGAAAGTACACTTGATCGAGTCTATTATGCCATTCGATATTGCACCCTTCATCAGGCTGTTTGTTTTTAGAATGATTGTAGGGATCAGTAGTGTACTGTAAATACATTTTGATGCTTGAGTACTTAATTTTAGAGCGGTCGCATGGAGTGTTGAATCTTTAATGACGACATTCGACGTCGTGCTAGATCATTTGCAAATGCATCTTCAACAAAAATGATGGAATGGTAAAAAATTGGGAGAGATTGGAATATCATGACTAACATGTTACATGCAATGAAAATATGTTAACAACTAGTTGATTATCGAAACAAATTAGTCTAATTATATTGTAACAAAGCTGGATCGAATCTTTTAATTGAAATTTGGTATTGGAAACAAAGATATATGAACTTTGCTAGACACTTACAAAATCGGCCTGCACATTCAAGTGACACTACAACTAGAAAAATGGATATATATATATATATAACTAATTAACTGTAATTAAAATAATTATTTATAATAAAAATAAAATTTCAAGACTATATGTAACAAAAACAAAATTATTTTCATTGTAAATAATCTTTTTAATTGTAGTTAAATGATTATACGTACCATTTATTTTTATAGTGTTAGTTTCCTCGAAAGTTCGCTCGAGATGCTTTGTTTATAATTAGATACTTACGAGACATATATTCTCAAAGAAGTAGAAGAGTGGATATATATATATATAAATATATAATATATATATATATATATATTCGTATAAGTAGCAAATTAGATTGGTAGAAAGCTGATCATTATATTAAAAGAAACCTTATATATAATTGATTTGATCATGATCGATCAGTTATTCTTAGGTGGGTGGTGTCTTGGTTCATGGTAATCAGCATTGAAAGCTACAAAGCCAGCTGCCTCATGATCAATCTCTTCAGAAGAACGATAAACGTTTTGCTGCTCCTCATCATGTTCTACAATATGACTGCTAGTTGAGCCATTCTTACCTTCTTCTTCTTCATGATCACCTTCGTATAACTTTCCACTAACTTGGTTTGAGCTTGAGATATTTAACGTCGTCCGCCGCCTCCATGCAACTGCACCATGCTCATCTTCCTTCTCATCTTGCTTCACGATATTATTGCCGCCGATCGCCTGTATCATTTTCCTTCCCTTTATCTTCTTGTTTGTAAAAGCTGTAGCAGCCGTTTCATGATCTCCCAGATGAAGATCATCAGTACCCTGATCATAAAATAACATGAAAAATATTCAAATCTAACCTTTATAAATCGATCTGATGCATGCTCTGAAAATAATTAAACTGAGAAATATCTAATTACTACCTTTGCACTTGAAACACTAGCACTAGGATTGGCAGCTTTTGTTCCAATTTTTGTATCTTCTGAAAACGAAAACAGAAAGATTGATGTTAAAGTACATCGATTATAAAAAAACGAATATTTATGATAGATTATTTATGATAAAAATAATTATTTGAGATAAAAAATAAATTTATTTTAATAAAAGATAATTATTTTGATAAAAAATAATTAGTTTTGAATAAAAAAATTTCTGATAATGTAGCTAAACCAACTTTCCTCATGAATGGATTAAAACGAATATGGACAATAACAAATAAATACCTTGCCTAGCTTGGGATATTGGACGTGCCAAGGGGAGCCATGCATAAGTACTGCTGCTAATAAGTACTAGCAAAAGGCATACAAACTTCATATGCGACATTAATATATATCTTGCCTAGCCTTCTTAATTTCCTTCAGAGGGCATATATATCTGACGTTGCTCAGCTTCAAAAAGCAGAAGAGAAAATAAATATGAAAGCAGATCTTGAGCTTTATAGAGAAGATCATCTACTACTACTACTACTTCAGACCCTAGTCAAACAGTCGTGCACGAAAGCCAAAGCAATGAACTACTATTCCAACATCCTCCTTTTTCCCACGTTCAATTTCTATCTAAAATGATTGGTTAATAAATATTATTGGAATGAATAAAATGTATGAAGCTGCCTCGTGTACTCCTCCCATGTATCATATCAGTTGGCCGGATTACCAGCATCAGAATCTCGATGGATGTATTTGATTTAAACCAATGAATTCTATTATTATAAAATAAAGTTTATTATGCATGATAAACGGTTATAAATTTATTGAGAGAGTTGTATATATATTAATATATTAATAAAGCTTGTTAAAAGTGTCCGGGTGGTGCATTAATTTCGATAACGTGGAATCGAAGATACGTGTGTTTTGCGCCTGTCTCCCGCCTGCATGCAATCAACGAGAAAAACTTCTTGTTGTTTTTCACCTAGCTAGGACGTTGGCATAAACATAGCTTGGTTTTCTATGCCTATTTTATTCATTTGCTTCTTTTCCCTATATATATATATATGTATATATATATATATGTATATATGCATACATGAAGATGAAGTAGTGTAGTTATCACTAAAAAAAAAAAAAAAAAAAAAGATATTTGTAATATTTTAATTATAATTAAAAAATTATTTACAATACAAACGGTCTTTTTTTTTTATTTTTTATGTAGTGTATATATATATATATATAGATATATGCCTATTTTTCCTTGGATTTTTGCGGCGAGATGAAAAATTGACTTGATGTGCATCGTTGCAGACAGCTTGCATCCCTAAGAGTCTAAGACCATGCAGCAGAATAGAGGAGCTCGATCGCGCGTCCTGATATCACTGATCAGATTCTTTGCCTTTCTTATTTTTAAACTAATTAACAAAGTCCAGATTAGGAGCTTCGATCATATCATGAGATTGCTTATATTTATAAGTAGCCTTTTAAGCATATTTCAGTACAACAAAAATATTTTAGTAACAAAACGATCATGAATTACATAAAAATAAACTCAAAATTATATAGTTTGATCATGTGTTGTATGATGAAATTATAAAATTGTTTTAATTATAAAGTAAATTTAATGGATGGCTGCACGCCACTGTAAGAAAATAAGTTTTTTGCAATATTAGATTTCGTCGCAAAAAGTAGAAAAGAATGCTGCAAAAAAGTATTTCCAACAAAAATAGTCATTCTAGATACAATTAAAATGTCACAAATACTTATTTTTCTTGTAGCATGTATGAAATTAGTCACTTTACTTTGTGGGTATATTTTTGTATATTATTTTTGTATAATCTCTTTAGAGAAATATTTTTTAGCCACAAATAGATTACATAAAAAAAATCTTATAAGCTAATGAAACTTCATATAATTTGTCAGATTATAAAATTACTTTTATTATAAAATAAATTTAATAAATCAAATAAAATTATGTTAATTTGTGAAATTACTTTTATACAATCTTTTTATGACTATATCAATCTTCATCTATAATAAAAATGGATTTTTGTAGCTAATTAATTTCAACAAAAAGACTATTTATGATCAATTTTATTTGTAAAATATAGATATTTTGTTAAAATTAACTAGTTGTAAATAACTAATGTATTTTTTATAGTGGATCGATCTCTTTATATATACTTTTATATAAACATGATTTAATTTCTCAAAAAACAGAGGTGATCAATTCTGGAAATTAATGGAATTAGACTAATAAGGACTTAAAATTTTGGAGTACAGCTAGTTTGTTGAAACCGTACATCAAAACTTGTAAAATAAAATACTGCATGTGCAAGCAAGTGACAAGAGCCTGGAATCACTAAACCATTATGATCTTCCACATACAATAGTTTAAAGCGTAAATTAAAAGTGGTGGTTTAGAACATAGGAATTAGAAGATCGAAAGCGTTACTTCCAAGTACTTCATTTGATCAGTGGGTGTCCCCTAGAGGACTGTGTGGCAAAACCAGCACCTGCAAATATATATACATATATATATAATATTTCATTGTTGGAAATTGTGTAATCGATATATTGAAAGATATAATAACAAGAGAAATGATAGATGCAGTTATGGAGTTGCAAGCGGCGTACAGTCACTTTGAAAAAAAGTAAATATATATGGGACCTACGTGAAAAAGTTAATTTTTTTTCTAAAGTGACTGCACGTCATTTACAACTCCACAACTGTACGTAACATTACCCTAATAATAATCTCCCTATTAATTGCCACAAGAGCATGTACTTCCGTGTAAAACATGCATTTTCAAGAAGTTAAGACGTTTTATCAAAAAAACGTTAAAGACGTATTGGGCTTCATGAATTATATTTATGGGTTCTAATTTTCAAAAAGTTAAAAAAGTTATTTATATTGAGAAGTTTTACGGTTGCTTTAAATAAATTTATAGAAGTATATGATTAATTCATAAATTGAATTCGTTTCATATGAGATGATAAATTTATACTTTATAATAAATAAAAAAATTATAATAAAATATTAAATGTATCCGCATCAAATCTATATACTTACGTACATCAATTTGTGAGTTCAAATTATACTTTTATGAAATTCCTAATTTATAATAATTAAAATATTTTATTATTATTTATAATTAGTCTCACGGCCAGGATTAAAAAGGACTTGAATTTGAATGGAACAAAAATACCTACCTGGGATGAAGGAATACAGATCGTAATTTAAGTTATTCTAAGTTTAGCATTAAATAATATATATAATTGACTCGCTGTTGCTTATTTGAATAGATCGAGTTCTTAAAGTAATTCACAGTGCTTTTTGACCTACCGAGGTGTCGAGTCATGTCGTTAATTTATTTTCAAAAATATTAGTGTTATATATATATATATATATATATATATATAGATGTTATATGGGTGATCATCCGAACGAAGTCAAGCTGGTCGTATGAGATCGATGAATTTCTTTTTTTGAAGAAAGAGATTGATGATTTTTTTTTTTTTTTTGAAACGGAAACATTTATTCACGGCATTATAAGCAAATTTGAATCAACAATTACAAATTAATTAATTGACAATTTGAGCTCCTCAGACCACTTAGATAGTTGACCAATTCTAATCTTAGTTCTATACAAGACAGAGTTACCAACAACTAAACATCAAAATAAACAAACAAAATCTCATAAATGGGACAATCCCATAAAGAAGACAAATTCTAAGAACCAAAAGTTCTAGAGACTACATTTTTTATATTAAAAAATAAAAAAAAACAAACAGATAACATAAACTAAATTAAATGGGAGAATCAGACCCCCGATCAAACCTTAAGAAAAATAAAAGGCCGTGTGGAACCGCTGCAGATGGTGGTGAGTGGAGACCACACGCCCCCTAGCTGGAGGCACAAAAAGATATAGTCGGACTGCTGGAGTCCCTGGACCCACCGGCCACGCGCTTGAATGCCTAGAGAACTCTTCGGAGAAGGCGTATAGAGAGCTACACTCCGTCTGTGAGAGGTGCATGCGACGCACTCGTCCCTCTGATTGTCACGCTCCCGACGCGTCTGACAGATCAACACCTTAGGAGAAGAACAACGACCCGCGTGCGAAGTCCAAACCGGCGGAGGCTATCACAGTCGACGCACATTGCCCCACCCAGATACGATTCTTGCAACAACCAAAGCCAAAACCAAAAACTAACGAAAAAAGGAGAAAAGAAAGGAGAATGATGGGAAGGGGAAGAGGAAAGAGTGGGTATCGATCGGCTAGAGAATTCGAAGAGAGAGATGAAGAGAGATGAGATGAAAAAATCTCTAAAAGAGATGAAAAACAGGAGAGTTGAAGAGAGAAGAAAGGAGAATGGAGAATGGGAGAAAGAAAGGAAACAAGATAGAGGGGAGGGGGAGGGAGAGGCGAGACTCACACCCCTCCCCCCCTCCCCCCAACGGTGCTATAACCGAGTGAAGGAAACTAGGGTTAGGGTTACGGGAGAGAAACTATCAGATATATCATTTGGAGATCGATGAATTTCAAACGTTATATATTTGTAGATATCATATATTTTAGAAGTAGTTATATAGTTATATTGCCGTACTGGATATTTGGTTTTTCTTTAACTTTGACTTTAACTTCAAGTATCAATTTTATGTGCACTCTCCACTACATTATGCTGATTGGATGATATAATTTATTCTTTTGATCATGATCATTCTGTTGATCAGGAATAACTTCAATGAGGTACGATATCATATGGATTGAGAACATTGATCAAAAGAAATTAAGGATCCTTTATATATATATATAAAATAGGATCTTTGATTGTCTATGTAATGCCATAAATAAGTATTTAGAGCATGTTTTTTGTCCCAGGGAAATATGCTTAATTATAGGTTTAAGATTTTTACCCTAGCTAGGTAGTTTCTAGGATTTTGATATTTTAAGAAGTTGATATATAGAACCATCGATCTTCTATATATATATATATATATAATATATCTAGGTAACTAATGTGGGAAAAAGTATTCGATCTCTCACCCTCGATCGTAATGAGTTGATCTTCACATCGATCTCAGAGAAGTTTCTATAATATCTGATCATTAGTACTGATCTCATCTGATCAAAATGTACAAGATTTTCTACATGAAGTTGAGAAATAGTGCAAATTAAAATAAGTTGTTATAATTAGTATATTATGATCGAAGGATAGAATAGATCCATTGCATTTTGAAGGACATATTGTAAATTAAAAGACGAATGATCAGCAGATCATGACAACCAGTTTCTAATTGGTTTTTTATTTTTTTTCCAGGGGAGGGTAGGTCATATAGATGATATATATATATACATATATATATATATGTATATATATGAAATGACACATTTGAGGCAACATTGTAGCGTGAGTTAAAGATATCTAAGTCGATTAGTTGGCAGACTTTTAGGGCATTTCCGGCAAGAAATGAAGTCAGTTGTGACACCATGATTTGCCGCAATAAGCTGTTACTTAATTTTCAACAACCCAATATTTTGCTAATTTCAATTTGAAATTGGCATTTCTTTATCTATAGCCATGCAACCAGTCTCTTTTGCCGATATAAGAGGAATAGCGGCAACAATCACCACTTGTTGCGGCCAAATGTAGTGTGGAAATATGCCGGTTTTGTTGTAGAATTAGTACTACACATCTTCTAATTTACTATACTGCTTTACTATCAAACTGTTTTTTTTTTTCCTTTTGCTCTTTAAGTCTTGATTAAAAACCTCAGACCATAACCTTCTTGCATAATTTAAAGAAAATAAATTCAATCTACTAACGTTATCATATAATTTAATTAAAAATTCTAATTTTATAAAAATTTGACCTTCTTTTGCTCTTTGAGTCATTTTTTTTTTTAAAATTGAATTTATTTACATAATTTCGATGGTTGATTTTATTTCATTTCTTGTAGATTATGTAAGAAGGACATATTCTCGAGTTTTTAATACAGATTCAAATAACAAAAAGAAAAAATAACTAGGTAGTAAAGTAGTAGCTTATAAGTAAAGAAAGTGTAAGGATATCATTACGTATACCCACATATACATGCAAAGTTAGATTATATCTGGTAAGATTATCCTAATTAATTAAGACTTTTGGGTTCACGTGGAATATTGGATGCAGACCAGTTGATCCCCTTTTTGGTTTATGGGACTATCAGTTTGGATGTTAAATCCTATATATATATATATATATATAGTCCAGTCCGAGCAATGTATGAGGAATTTAGACCCAAATTTGCACCTAACTAGGAGGTTCTAAATTGATTAATATTATTAACTACTACTCTCACCATTATTATAAAATGATGATCACACATATATATTGGTTATCATGATGATGGTCTAGCTGCTAGGGAGTTATCAACAGAGAATTGAAGTCTTTTGTGAGAGTAGGTCATGTTTAATTCCCATTCTTATTAATTGCATGCATATGAGAATAATCAGTAGAGATATATATATATATATATATATATATATCTTTCAGCTTAATTCTTATAACTAAACAAAAAGTGTAAGGACAGTAATTTTGAGCTATGATCACTAGTACTTCTGATGCATGGATATTATATATGCAGTAGTGCATACTAGTGCCTTATAAAAAATATGAGCTCTATTTTTGGGTTGAGATAGATCATCAGGAAATCCAAATATTAGTCTTTAACAGCTTGATTTTATTCAGTATGATTAATTAAGCAGCAGCAACCAGCTTAAAATTGAAAGAGTAGTACTTGGAACTGCTGCGCGCTAAGCATGCGCATGTACCGAACAAAATTGCACGCTCTTGAGGGGGGGCCTGAGTAGTTAGCTGCTCCATCGAGATCAGTTGAGTACTGTCATGATTCAAATGGGATTCAAAAGCGCGCGCGCGCACGCTCTCGATCGCTTGTACCACACAAATTAGCTACTGGGAAAATGGGGCCTATTTCCAATTATCCTCGATATTAACGTGGCCTGGGGTTGAATTTGAGCAGCAGCATACAGCAAACTTCTTAATTAGACTGAAGACTCTCTAATCATTTGCACAAAAAGAGATCAGATGCTAATAAAAATCGTAACAAACGATTTTTAAATGGCCAAACTCTGATCATATAAAACTGCTATGGACGCAACATCCAGAGATCATATAATATTACAGGCACTTGTGTCGATCCCTTTTGCCAAAATTCTGAAAGAAGGTAGGGAAGAACTTGTCATGGGCATGCATGTAGATTAACACACCCAGAAACTTATAATATAATAATTGCTGCTTTCCTTTTAGCATATATATATATATATATAATGGTAATGAAGTGAATTAGGAGCTTATAACCATATATAGTGAAAAATGAAAGACAACAACTCAAGTCATTCAAGGATTAATTAGATGTACCAATTATCTGCAATAATAACTCAGACCCACCAATTCCTTTTCCTTCGTCTTTTTCAATATTCCTCAGCCCCCACCCTTCATCATTCTTTTGCTTTTGTTGGCACCATCCATCCTCTCTTTCAATTGTTTAGTCCAATAACCAATTAATTGTTTGTGTAGAATTAAGAACAGTCATTAAAACGACTTTAAGCATGCATGCTGCATTCTTAACTTTAAAAACTCAAAGAGGCACATATTCATTCTCTACCTTGTGCAAGGGAATAAATTACCATCGTGATATTCCCATCTACTCGACGCGGGTAACTGGCCGTTGACCACATCGGATAATGATTTTCTCCATTTCAAATCAAATACATGCTACCATCCTATTGTAACATATGAATTTTGATCATTCATCTATCAACATAATGCGAAATAATCAAAATACTCAATCTTTTATGCTAAACATCTCGAATACTTTAAGAAAAAAGTTCTACAGTTGGATAGTCCTAGAGATTGTTTGAGCTTAAAAAGATTCCAACCTTAGATTTTAGAAGTAGCGTACATAGGACTGTAAAAAGACCAAATCGAACCGGCGGACCTGACCAGACCGGTGGTCCCGGACCGGTTGGAGTCCGGTCCGGTCCGGTCCCGGTCCAGGGAGTTCATCCCCCTGGACCGGACCGGACCAGACCGAACCCTAGAGTTTTTTTTTTTTTAATTTTTATTTTTAAATATATGTATATAAATAATAATATATAAATTTTAATATTAATATTAATATATATTAATATATTAATATATAATATATACTCTTATGATATTATAATATATACTCTTATAATATTATAATATATACTCTTATAATATTAACATATAAATAATAAGTGTATTATTATTATTTAATATATTATTACTAATTTATCACTATTTACTAACATATAAATATATAATATACTAATGGAAATTGTAATAGTGTTATTACTTATTAGTTATTGTTTATTAATATATACTGATGTGAAAGTGTTATTAGACTATTAATTATAATTTACTAACATACTTAATATATAATATATACTAACATATTAATATATAATATATATTTTTATAATATTAACATATTATAATTTATAGTAATTAAATTTAGGCCAAAAAAATATTTGATCATTGTAGAATTTTATATTAAATTTGCCTCATTAAATCATATGGGGCACCCCTGGACCGGACCGGTATGGACTGAACTCCTATTCGGTCCGGTCCAGAGTGAGAGAATTTTTGGACCGAATAAAATCGGTTCACAAATTTTCCAGACCGGACCGAACCGGATCAGACCATTTACACCCCTAAACGTACATATAATCAAGACCAAGATCTTTATGACTTGAACTAATTCTAAAGGTTATAAATTTCTTTATAAAAAGTAACCTAATTGAATTTCTTTACAATTAGGTTGATATAATTATGAAGAGTAACTAATCTTATCAACTCTACCGGCCATTAACTTTAAAATATTTGAATAATTTGAGTCGCTGCCATCAAAGTTGAATAATTTACAGATCACATATCGCAAGTTCTACCTAAAGGGTGACTAACCGGCCGTTATGTCTAAATTAAAGAAACACAAGACAGACAGAGAACAGAGAAAATTTTGGTAAAGGTCATCATGTATGGATTCCTGTACAGACCTGTACTCGATGCTAACTTATAAGCATTAATTTGATGCCCGGAAATCACTATCTCTTTAGCGGAGAAATTCGACAAAAATTCCTTCCCATGATTCTGTCCTTTCTATGTTTCCCTCTCTCTCTCTCTCTCTCTCTCTCTTTCTCTCTCTCTCTCCCGTCCACAGTGCACACCCACATCTATAAACTATAGTTCAAAAGAATTTCCCAAGAACAAACACAGACCACTAGATACAGATTCCTGAGTTTTCGTACGCCAATTCTTCGTCTTCTTTCTTGATCTCACAGATCATAATCTCTTTTTCAAGCAAACCAACTTCAAGGTCCGGCAGAGTCCAAACTTTACCATGCAGTTCTCATCCAAACCAGTTAAATAAATATATATCAGATAACCGTACCATTTTTGGATCAAAATGGGATCTGCGACATCTTCGATGGCTGCAAAATTCGCATTCTTTCCACCAGACCCGCCATCTTATAGCCTTTATGTCGATGTGTCCACTGGGAAAACGAGGATGTCCGATGTTGTTCATCAGAGGGAGGACGTGGACGTGTTGAAGCTGAGCACCAAGAGAGGGAATGAGATCGTTGCTATGTACGTAAAGAACCCGTCTGCATCTATGACTGTACTCTACTCTCATGGCAATGCTGCTGATCTTGGCCAGATGTATCACATTTTCACCGAGCTTAGCCTTCACCTTGGCGTTAATTTAATGGGGTCGGTTGTATTTATTTTTATTTTTTGCACCAAAAAAAAAAAAAATCAATATTTTGATTTAGTTTGGCATTTATTTCTCTTGGTTTTCCATTCAGTCAGATTCAGTATGATTTTTTCCGCGTTGCAGGTATGACTATTCTGGTTATGGACAGTCATCTGGAAAGGTAAATTCTCCTTATTCTCACCTCTGAGATGATATCTGGATATTGGATAATACAAAGTTTCACTTTTTAACATCTTCGAGTGTAGCCTATATGGGCATTACCCCATTCAATTAATGCACAAAAATATTCTGCACAGATGTGAAAAAAATCTCATCTTTAACTTGATTTGATAAGAAATGAAAAAAAAAAACTGCATAATGTTGGGGAGTTATGTTTCAAAATTAATGGGATGTCTATCCTTATATAGAGCTTTAGATTGAAGTAGTGAAATGGTAATTATGTTGTAGATTTTGCTTTCTAGCCATTTTTACTCGGTTTCTAAACCAATTTAGATTAGGAGATTAGGCAGGGTACTGAAATATCTGGTGCATTTGTACAAACTAGGCAAGTGAGCAGGACACATATGCGGACGTAGAGGCTGCTTATAAATGCCTTGAAGAGACATATGGAGTGAAGGAGGAAGACATAATATTGTATGGGCAATCGGTTGGAAGTGGACCAACTCTGGAATTGGCTATCCATTTGCCTCGATTAAGAGCTGTGATTCTTCACAGTCCCATCCTGTCTGGCCTGCGTGTCATGTACCCAGTTAAGCGAACATTCTGGTTTGACATATACAAGGTTTTGCCCCCCCACTTCTCACTTTCAAACTGTTGTTTTACTCTTTTTTACAATAGATATTGTCTTCTTTTTTTTTAAAGGGTTCCCTTTATTTCTGTTGCAGAACATTGATAAGATTCCACTAGTCAATTGCCCCGTTCTGGTAATTCATGTGAGTGTACCTTTTGTATCTTGAGCATGTTCATTTCTTCCATGGCCTGATTACTTATCCTTTATCCCTATATTGCACAAAGGCTACATTTCACTCTGGACTAGTAAACATATTTAACACTTTTTGCCTTGTTTTCATAGATGAAAATTAGATTAAGTTCCCGTGGTATAGAATATTTCCTGAAATGGGATCTACCTACATAGATTTCAGTGTTTTTTCTGAAAGCAGTCTCCCTTGATCACAGGAATTGCTACGGACCATCCTGCCTGGTCCATGCTACAAGCCTACAGGGGTATATATAGAGGCTTTTTAAAGCCTATCATTCTGCGTTTCCAGATTCAGTTTTTTTAGGATGTGACTCTCCATTGGCATGCGATGATAATTTTAGATGTTTATCATATATGAAGTGTCATGACATCGTGTGTGAAATCGCTACTTGTCTTAAAAGTTTAAGCTGATGGGAATATGTCGATTTTATTATTTTATATCTTAACACTTCCCTCATTTGTGGGCTACACTTTCGTTCAATGAGTAGGCCCAACAAGTAGACTAAGTAATTAAATGTAGTAGAGTGTAGAGTCAGGATTCGAACTCAAGATCTTTATTCTAATACCATGTGAAATCATCACTTGTTCCAAAAAGTTAAATTGATGGAAAATGTGTCGATTATATTATATTATTTTCTATCTTAACAGTGTGAATGTCTAGAAAATCAACCATTTCATGCTGGTTAGTAAGACATCAATTGTTGGTAAACGTGACATCCTGTTTATGGCTTTAGCAACATGAAACAACTTGCTATAGGGTTCCAGCAAGTGTTTGATTTGACAATGTTATTGGTAATTGAAGGGAACTGAAGATGAAGTTGTGGATTGCTCTCATGGTAAGCAGCTCTGGGAGCTTTGCAAAGAGAAGTATGAACCTTTGTGGCTCAAAGGAGGAAACCACTGCAACTTAGAACTCTATCCAGAGTACTTAAAACATCTCAGGAAATTCATAACAGCCGTGGAGAAATTACCTCGTCTCCAAATCGAGTCTGGAGAAATCTCAGAACAATCAGAGAACTCATCTAGTGCCATGGAACAGAAGTCAAGAGCAAGCACAGATTATAGAGAGAAGTCTAGGCCTAGTATTGGGCAGAGAGAGAAATCAAGGCTGAGCACAGACAATAAGGAAAAATCAAGAACCAGCACAGACAAGAGGGAGATCAAGTCAAGAAGAAGCATGGATCGGTCTGGAAAGGCAAGGAACAGCACGGATCAATCGGAGAGAGCAAGGAACAGCTTCGACCGGTCAGTTGAACTAACATAAGAAATTTCAATCCACTTTCCGAACTTTTATGTTTTCACTACCTTTGTTGTTGCTGATTGGTTTTTGCTATAAATGTGGCTTGACTTTTTGAAACCAATTTGAATTAATCATGGCAGATTGGGAGACATGGTGAGATCAGTTGGATTATGCAATGTTGATTGTTTGAAGCAGACAGCTTTGGAGGCCTGAGGTTTTAAAGGATTCAGTTCTAGTGATTGTTGCTTTTGTAAATTCTGTTACAGTTAAATGTTTGGTTGACAGGCTTGAGACTTTCCAAGTGTTGATGTTGCTTAAAGGGCTAGTAGTAGTTGTTCTGGCACAAGTAAAATTTGAACCTGTTTCAGATTTCATAAATTCTTTTAGAATAAAGTCTATATTGGCAGAATGATTTCTATCACAAACAATAAATAAGGCCTTTTCAAGTGCTACCAAAGACAGAAGTTGGACTTTAAGAACTGCTATCTCATATTATAAAGAAGTCAAATTTGCAGCTAACCCAGCATTGCCAACAGTTAGTAGACTGTTCCTGAAGTTGAGTACAAATAGTCTGTAAAGGTTAGTAAGATGCCAACTACTGTTAAGAACTGCTGCATTATCTTACCGAGAACTCCAGTTTGCAGCAAACCAAGCTGTGTCAACAAGTCAATGTGCGGGGATTTTAAGCTCCGTTTGGATATTGAACCCTCTAATTTATTTTATTTTATTTGGTCTCATCTCATTATAATTGAGTTTATAAAATTTTATATAAAATATAATAAATAATTTAATTATTCAAATTGTAAAATAATAATATTAAAAAATAACATTTTAACAATATTTTATTCGACTTTTAAATTTTATCTAATACTATTACATCACATGTCTAAGTTTGGTTTTGATCCCATCCTTCAATTGCGCACAACTTGATTCTACGAGGCTGCACGTTAAGAATCAATTCAAGACCTTTTTTTTTTTGTTACAGCTGCTCTCTCTATTTTAGGGAATGTGATTTGTTTTCTCGGGATTTCGTCAAGACTTGGCTTTAGCTAAAGCATTATTACCATTGTTAAGTCTAAATTAAAGTCTAAATTTACTCTTTTAGCTATAATTCATATAGTTTAGTTAAGAGATTCGCATTGATCTAACTAAATCAAAGTCTAAATAATAATATAATATTATATTTTTTAATATATATTTTTTTTAATTTTGCAAATACACCTAATATATTAAACATTATTTTTGATAAACAATAAATTATTTTTTTAATTTTGCAAATACACGTCATATCTTAAATATTAATTTTAGTAAGAGATTTTCTTTTTTTCTAATTATTTCTTCTCCCAAACACTAGCACAAATTAATAATCAGCCCAGACTTCACTACACTACACTAAAACTTGAACAAACTCCATGCGCAAACTTTCATTATTTTATTTAGAAATAATGCTTTGGACGTTGAACAGTATCACACCAAAGTTGCCCAGAGTTTTTGATTTACTGTAACTCAAATCTTTTTTCAAGTGCTTATAGCCAGATCAATGTCGTCTGTTTTTTTTTTTTTTTTTTTCCCTTTTTTTGAGCTATTTTAGATTTATAATGGGCTACAGGCAGTCAATTGTTAGTGCTATGAGAGCCAATAGAAAACTAGGGAGCTTAATGAGTAGAAACAAATTCACTTCTTTTTTCTCACCATTGCAGGCATGGGCATAAAAAAATATAAAAACAAAAACAAAAAAATCAAAAACGAAAAAGAGAGGAAGACGAGTCTCAAGTTTCAAATATACCAATTTCGCTTGAGGCTAAATTTGAAAATAAAAAATTTTCAAATAATCTCAAATACTTTTTATTATTATTTATTATTTTATTATTATTTTTTACCTATTTTTATTACTATTCATTATTTTTTCATTACTATTTAATATTTTATTATCACTTTTTAACTACTTTTTACTACTATTTATAATACTTTCAAATATTCTCAACATTCAAATGTAACTTAAAAACAGGTTTGGAAATAAATAATTTCCAAATACTTTCAAACATTTTCTACTACTATTTACTACTTTATTATTACTTTTCACTTATTTTTATTACTATTCATTACTTTTTATCTATTTTTTACTACTATTCATAAACACTCTCAAATATTCTTATCATCCAAACGTAACATAAGTCATTTGTAAAAATAAAATATTTGTGTTTATATTTTTTGAAGTAAAATTTATTTTTTTAAAAGATTTATAAGAGATTTATATGAGATTAATTATATAATTTATCTATATGAGATTAATAAAAATTATTTTTCCTAAAAAATGAAATAGTTCACAAACCATCACGTCAACTGAAGCAAATAAAGTTATGAATTTCGTTTTAATGACCATTTCGATTGAGACACTGTAATAAAAAATTTCGATATCGATATCGTTTCGAACTCCGTTTTGAGATATATATTATATGAATAAATTATATATAATAACTATATTTTAAAACAAACCAATACAAATCTAATTAAAAACATACATACCTGATAAATTTAATAAATTTAAAACTTCAGATTTATTAAAAATAATTATTAAAAGGTAAAACTAATTCGATTAATATAGATGTCCAGAATTAATAACAATAAACAACCAAATAAAAGATAAAAGTTTCAAAAAATAAAAAATAAATGAAAAAAAAATAATGAAATAATTCTACAGTTTAAAAATATAAATTAATATATATATATATATTTATATAAATTTGATTATTAGGAATTCGGCCAGAATTGGTTGAAATGGTCGGAATCCGGCCGAAATGGGCTCGAATGGACTGGAATGGTCAAAATTTTGCCCGAAACAGAATATAAGCTTCCACCGTTTCAATCACTGTTCCAAAATATAATTTTTCGACAATTCCAAACAGAACAGAATGATATTTATAACTTGGGAAGCAATACAAAAATTTGGTATATGTGAACAATGTTTTTTACGCTCCATTGTCATCTTTAATTATAGGAAAATGTAGAAGGTATATCCCTCATTTGGATTGTTTAGATATTAATTTTACTTAATATTTTATTTAATAATTAAATAAATAATATTTTGTATATTAGTATATTTTTTATTTTTTAAGAATATCTAAAGATGTTTAAAATATTAGAAAAAAAATTAAAATATAAAATTACGCAAGTAGACACGTCCAACTGTCAAAACTGGATTGGGTCTGGAGTCTGGACGGCACACCAACACTTCTCTTAATTATATGATGTTAGTGATTTTAAGTTATTTTATATATTAATTACTTAAATATATTGTCATTTAAAATGCTAGTTTCTAGGTCGATTAAATTATCAAATGAAATTTAGAATTAATATTAAAGATTTTATTTATAAAATCTAAGATACCGTCATCTTTCTTTAAAAAAGAAAAGAATGAAGAATATAATTATCATAATATTTGTAGAATAATATAATTTTATCGATATGCAAAAAATTAAAATGAAAAGAGTTTCTATTTTTCGTATTAGCATATTTTATTAAAGAGAAATACTAAAGATTGATCCGTCCAATCTCCTTGAAAAATAGACGCCGAAACAGGTCTAAAGCTGCGTGGAGCACATCGGAAGTCGCTAGAGGTCGCCGTTGCAGGGATATAATCGCCGGACGTCGGCGGTTACGATTAGGTGGGCGGTGTCGCTCACCGCCGGCGGCGTCGACGCTTGTATCGTCTGGGTTGAGGCCGAACACCCATTTAAATTATTTTATTTTATTTTATTTATTGTATTGTTTATTTTATTTTTTATTATATTTTTTATTATGTTTTCTAAATTTTATTTTTAATTTTATTTTTTATTATAAATTTTAAAAAGCATGAAGATATAATAAAGTTTTAAGCAAAAATGATTTTATTTTTCTACATTATATATATTAAGAATAATATTATATACAGTCGTGGAATTACAAATGATGTATAATCGTTTTAAAAAAAATTTAATTTTTTTTACGTGAATTATATATATATTTAAAATAATTATACATCACTTATAACTCTATAAGCGTATTTATCTTTCCTCATATATTAATATATAGAAAGAAAAAGGAAATGAAGTAGATATTGTGTATGCTGAAATGGCAGCATCCAGGCCTTACAATTCCACGCAAATGGCTCCAAAACACAGGCTTCAATCCCTCGACCTTTACTGCTATTTCTAGAACCCTCTATGGTTCCCAACTTAAACCCCTCTCTAGGGTTTTGCTACATTGTCACTCTTTTCCATCACTTAAGATAAGAAGTAGCCCCAAAATCGTTCTTCCTCCTCTTACGAACTTTCTCGAGGGGTAAATGGCTCCGGTGCTGAATAGAAGCCTTGCCACTACTTCTCTTGCTTCCCTTCCCTCTTCATCTCCCTTTTTAGTGAGAAATAGGAACGGGGTTTTAAGTCTTAGAAGCTCCTTTTTGCCACAAAATGGTCCCAAAAAGGGCTTCTATTCGGCTGGGTTGAAGTGGAAGCTTGAGAGAAGGGATAATCGAGTCGCGGTGCGGTGCGAGGCTGCGGTGGCCGAGAAAGAGGCTTCCGAGTCTTCTGGTGAAAAGTTTGAGTACCAAGCGGAGGTGGGTCTCTTTAGACTGCAATGAATTTCAGGCCTTTTGGGCTTTGGCTGAAGTGTTATCTCGCTTATAATCTTGTTTGGATTCTGAGAAAATATGGGAGATGAAAGTCAAAGTTGGGATTTTGGCGGCTGCAACTTAAACCAATTTTCTCACTGCTGCTTGGCAGCTTAAGTAATCTGTGCGAAAAACTGAGGCGGCGTACTGACCGGAATATCTATTTTTCCCCGAATCTTTTGCGAAAATTCATATAGAGCAGAAATGAAAAATTAAAGTAGTGGAGAATTTGTGGTTTTTAAGTAGTCTTCAACTTGAGAAATGATTGAACCTTTCGTCTATTCATTTTTTTTCCTTTTTATGTGCTTTTGAGGCTTAAACTTTTAATATGTTTTGGATTGAAAGTTAATATATCAAAGCAAATTGCAGGTTAGTCGCCTATTGGATTTGATAGTTCATAGTTTGTACAGCCACAAGGAGGTGTTCCTTCGAGAGCTTGTGAGGTGAGCTAAGCATATGCTCTTTCCAAGTCAGACTTACTTCCGGTCATACATTCTGTACTGAAATACTGCTTTGGTTTCTGCTTGTACGACTTGCACACTAGTCTGGAGAGTCATGTAGTCACTAGCTTGTAGAGTCGGACTTAATCTGTGGGCTGTAGTTGAGGAGTGTATAGCTTATTTGGAAATATTCCCTTTTGCGTTTTTCATCTGCCAAAACTGTTATGTTTCCTATATATAATTTTGGATTTGCACTTATCAGTGTGCATGCTTGGGTCTTCTGTGAGATGTTGTATTTTGCTTTCTCCTGTATATTCACCTCAGTTCTACTCTTATTTTCCAGTAATGCAAGTGATGCTTTAGACAAGCTGAGATTCTTAAGTGTGACTGAACCCTCACTGCTTGGGGATGCTGGTGAACTAGAGATACGTATCAAACCTGATCCAGACAATGGAACAATCACCATAACGTATGTGAAGCTAAATTGCAGTCCAATCTTTTCTTGCACAAATTTTGAGTTGTTTGAGATGCGATTTCCTGAATTTGCAGAGACACTGGTATTGGAATGACCAAAGAAGAGCTCATTGACTGTCTTGGAACTATTGCACAGAGTGGTACTTCAAAGTTCTTAAAGGCTCTCAAGGTATTTCATACGCATTTGCATGTGAATTGCATTATTTGCAGTTTTTGTCTCGGTGATTGTGTTTTATGCTCTCGAAGCTTACAGTCTCAGCCTTATTTGTTGTTAGGAAAATAATGATCTTGGGGCAGACAATAGTCTGATTGGTCAATTTGGTGTAGGGTTCTATTCTGCCTTTCTTGTTGCTGAGAAGGTGATTGTCATATTTAATTTTTGTCTTCTTGCAATTTCCTTTTCTTGCTGCTGGAAGCTTAGGATGTGAATTTTTATCCTGGGTGGCCAGTAATTGGACCTAATTTTGTGTTCATCATATACAATTAGGTTGTCGTGTCTACGAAGAGCCCAAAATCAGATAAGCAATATGTTTGGGAAGCTGCAGCTGATAGTAGCTCATATGTGATCAGGGAAGAAACTGATACTGAAAATATTCTACGTCGTGGAACCCAAATCACACTCTATTTAAGGGTATGCAGCTATGCTTTATTTTTTAATGATATTAGTTATGGAAAATGCTGCATGTGTGTGTACTACTCCTGTTTGAATTGAAAAGAAAACTAGTAAATGGAGCTACCTGAGATGTTGGACTTGTCATTTATCTTGATGATTTCTTTGTTAAATCCCATATCATTCATACTTATGTGGAATGACATGGAATAGAAGTGTATATATCTGATTGTTGGAAGCTTATTAGGAAAATTTAGAAAAATCAATATATTCTGCCATCCTGTGCGATGCAAGCACAAATTAGAAATTGAAAATATTATTGGAATATTCTATTGAGAATAAGCTTCCAAAAAATAAAAAAATCCTCATTCTGTTGTTTCATTTGCAGCCGGATGACAAGTATGAATTCTCAGACCCAGCTAGGATTCAGGGTTTGGTGAAGAATTATTCTCAGTTTGTTTCTTTCCCCATCTATACATGGCAGGAGAAATCGAGGACTGTTGAGGTGAGATGCCTTAAACTCTCCCCTCTTACGAGGGAGTTTGTTGGAGAAATTGATTCTTTTTTTGCATTTGCATGACAGATTTATCTATTTATTAAAGCAATTAGCTACTTTTTTTTTCTTGTATCTTTTACTATGTATGATGTTACCCATTGTTATAGGATTATTGGTTCTCAAAATAGTTACGCTTAAAACATTTCCTTCTTTGTCATTGTGTCGAACAATCTTATTTGATCTCATTACCTTGATTTCCTGTTATGACTTATCCTCTTCACCAGTCAGGGTTAAGAAACCTAGTCTCTGATGGAATAAGGAAAAAATTTTGTTACCCAGTCTTTGCTGAATTGAAATTGCACAGGTGGAAGAGGAGGAAGAACCAAAAGAAGGAGAAGAACCAAAGCCAGAGGTAATTAATATTGCATTCCTGTTTGGGCTTATTTGGGCAGTTCACTTCTCTCTCTCTCTTAGCACGAATGGGTGTATTACTGTACTTTTTACCAGGGTGAGAAGAAAAAGAAGACTACTAAAACGGAGAAATACTGGGACTGGGAATTGACCAATGAGACAAAGCCAATTTGGGTGAGTTTAACCTGTTCTGCTTTCCAAGATTATGGTCTATGGTATTGATTGTCTTTTATACTGATATGGCTTAATGGCTTAAATTTTACACAATCTCTTCTACATTTTAGTTTCATATTCTCTACCTTACATATTCTGGTCTGTTGTAGATGCGGAATCCAAAGGAAATCCAGAAGGATGAGTACCATGAATTCTATAAAAAGACTTTTAATGAATTCTTGGAGCCAGTTGCATACACTCACTTCACCACTGAGGTGTGTAGACGTTTTCATATATCTATGTATGAAATACCTGCAATTATGAATTAAATTTCAATTTATTCTCAAAACTGTGCAGGGTGAGGTTGAGTTTAGAAGTGTCCTGTATATTCCTGGGATGGGTCCTCTTAACAATGAAGATGTAATTAATCCAAAAACAAAGAATATACGCTTGTATGTGAAGCGGGTATTTATCTCAGATGATTTTGATGGCGAGCTGGTAAGTTTTACCATATTAAATTAGACTCTATGACGGTGTATATTGATGCTTGCTTGCTTTAATTTTTGGGCCATACAACTGAAACTAAATTTTGGTGTTTGTTTTGCAGTTCCCACGCTACTTGAGCTTTGTGAAGGGTGTCGTGGATTCAGATGACCTTCCTCTCAATGTTTCTCGAGAGATACTTCAAGAAAGCAGAATTGTAAGACCGAATCTGTCAACACTTATGTAGTATGCTCTAAAAAAAAAATTCATAAATGTGCACATTATGGTAAACTAGTTTTCAATTTGTGAGGATCCGTATCCATTATACAGGATTTAAAATTTTTTGGAATCAAGATATTATTGCATGTTTCTTATCTCCATATGCTTGATACTTTTAGGTGCGAATAATGAGAAAGAGACTTGTCCGGAAAACATTTGACATGATTCAAGAGCTCTCAGAAAGTGAAAATAAAGAGGTCCATATCTTTAACTTTTTGTTTCCTTTCTAGATCACAATTGAGGCTGCTCATTTATGGACTGACAAATTTAATTCCAGGACTACAAGAAATTGTGGGAGAATTTTGGCAGATTTCTAAAGTTAGGATGCATTGAGGATTCCGGAAATCACAAGCGAATAACACCGTTGTTGCGGTTTTACACTTCCAAAAGTGAGGAGGAGCTGAAAAGCTTGGATGATTATGTTGAAAACATGGGTGAAAAGCAAAATGCTATTTATTACTTGGCAACAGACAGCTTGAAAAGTGCCAAGAGTGCTCCTTTCTTGGAGAAGCTGATTCAAAAGGACATCGAGGTATGCATTCTATTGGGATTTTGGTGGGACTATAAGCTCAGTACTCACAGAAGAAATTCTGGGTTAGAAATGTTGTAGATAAGTTTCTGGGTGTGCTGGGGAATTTTTGCATGTCAAAACACTTACCACATTTGTATAGGAAAACTTATTTGTACTTGGCCAAAAATAAAAAACTTATTTTGTTATTATATCCTTTTCAAAATTACTATTCTCATTAATTGCATTAACCAACCGGGTAACCATATGCTTCAACCTGCATTAAACGCTGAGCCATTTGTTGAAGATAAAAGTACATTGAACCCATATAAAGTTTTTACCATGAACTGATGTGGGTTATATATTTTAGGTTCTGTACTTGATTGAACCTATAGATGAAGTTGCCATCCAGAACCTGCAGACATACAAAGAAAAGAAATTTGTTGACATTAGCAAGGAAGACTTAGAGCTTGGTTAGTACTTTCGTTTTCCCATGTGTCACTGTTGACAGCACTTATTATAAGAGTTTCATTATGATATCTCTTGTGATTCTGTTGTGCATCTTTCATGACTCTGCTTTAGGTGATGAGGATGAGGTGAAAGAAAGGGAAACAAAACAAGAATATAATCTTGTCTGCGATTGGATAAAGCAACACCTTGGTGATAAGGTTGCAAAAGTCCAAGTCTCAAAGCGACTAAGCTCCTCTCCCTGTGTGCTTGTTTCTGGAAAGTTTGGATGGTCTGCTAATATGGAAAGGTCAGTCGTGGGCCTTTAGCGCTAGTACTATGTAATCAAGTGCTATGTTGTTGATCCTCTAGATAAATGCTGGTGATTGTGCTTTATTGAATAAAGGTTTAAATGATTTGCTTTTGCACTGTTTTGTAGATTGATGAAGGCTCAGGCTCTTGGAGACACTTCAAGTTTGGAGTTCATGAGGGGAAGGAGAATATTGGAGATTAATCCAGATCATCCCATCATCAAAGATCTCAATGTGAGACAATTTGACTCTGCTAATTACACAATTCTGAACTACTCTTGATACTGACCAACAGTACTCTGGTGTTGGTATTCTACTTGCAGGCCGCATGCAAGAATGCACCTGACAGCACTGATGCCAAGAGAGCTGTTGACCTCTTGTATGATACAGCATTGATCTCCAGTGGATTCTCGGTAAGGCCAATCCAAAGATTTTTTTTTTTTTCCCTCTTATAATATGGCTTGCATCACTTCACGTGGCTTGATATTATTTGAATTTCTCCCATCAATGATGCAGCCTGAGAGCCCAGCCGATTTGGGAAATAAGATCTATGAGATGATGGCAATGGCCCTTGGAGGAAGATGGGGCAGATTAGAAGAGGGAGTGGCAGATGCACCCCATGATGATGCTGCAGAATCCAGTACTTTTGAAACACAAGTGGTTGAACCATCTGAAGTGAGGACAGAGAATGAGAATGATCCTTGGAGTAATTAAACGTTGTATTTTTGGAAGTGTTTCATAATTGTTTAGGAAATAATGCACGGGAAGAGAGTTGGGAAGAACTCTTTTCTCTTTTTTGGGGTGGAGGGGGAGGCGTAAGAGCGTAATACTGATTACCTAGTGGGAAGAGAGAGTTTTGCTGGTTGATGTAAGTTTTACAAATGGGTTCCTGCCAATGGATTCTGGTTTGCCTTTCCAATCTTTGATTGCAGCATATAATTTTAGAAGCAGCAGCGTTTAGGGAGTTTTGTTCCCTTTGATTCATGTTAACTCTAGGGATGACGCGAGCAAAATATCTTGAAAAAAAAAACCTACACCACAGAAGGAAAAGGAAAGGGTGTTTGGGATATTTTTCTATTTTCCCTGTTTTTCTTGCTGAGAATGGTCATCACAGCATCTGAAAAAGCAATCAATTGATATAATTTGATATTATTAGACATGTAATGGTGAATTATTACTTCTTCCAGCTATTTGTAATGAAAAATAGAAAGAGATTTTATAAAAATAAATTTATAAATTGAAAGATTTTTAAGATTTTTAAGTAAAATCAAAATTGTTAATTTGTGAATCATAATTTAACGTGTATAATCGTGACTTGCTTTATCACTCGTTTATAACACATGATCACGTTTTAATAAGTTCGGGTTTTGGTCCAGAAATTTAAAACGGGTCAGAAAACGGGTCGAGTTTTAAAACCTCGAGAACGAACTACGAAGTATAGGTTTTTAGGAGGGTTTAAAGGCGGCTGCTATGAAGTGCTTTTGGTTGTTCTCCTTCCATTCCTCGAGATCTCACAGTTTGTCTTGACAAATCTTTCTTGTTTCAAGTTTTTTTTGTCTCTCCGACTTTCTCCCATTGATTCAAATTGAAGAGAAACTTTGCTTTTTAATGCTCATTTTCATATTTCTGATTCTTTCACCAACGAGCTTGATTCCTCTGTTATTTTTGGGCAATTAAGCTAAGTATCCACTGAAACATGTGGAGGAATTTATCTAAACAAGTTTCTCCAAGAAAGTTAATTTTTTCCTCCGAATCCTCTTGCTCTTGTTTACCTTCTTCTTCTTCGTCATCCAGTTCGGGGAGGTGTTGTCGAGACTCTAATTTTCTCGAGAAAATCGGGCCTCCCGAGTCGCCTAAAGGTGTAAATTATTGGTTTCCGGCTTTGGCTTTCGGTCAATATGGCGTATTATCTTCTCAGGCTAATGGATTGAGAAGACCCAGCCTAGCGAATTCAAATTACCCGTTTGGTTTTTCTGGGAATTATAGCCGTGTGATAAGTTATGCAAGTGCTGCGGAGGCTATTGCTTCCGAGGAAGACTTGTCGGGGTCAGATGAAGTGCAAGAACTGTTGGAGGAAATGATTAGAGAAGACAAGGTGTTGGAGTCTCTTTCAAAGCAGCCGAAGAGAATGGTGGCCGGTATGGGGGTAACGAAGTATAACATGCTTCGAAGGCGACAGGTAAAGATGGAGACTGAGGCATGGGAAGAGGCGGCCAAGGAGTACCAGGAGCTCCTGACGGATATGTGCGAACAGAAGCTCGCACCTAATCTTCCATACATGAAGTCTTTGTTTCTTGGTTGGTTTGAGCCCTTGCGGGATGCCATTGCTGAGGATCAAGCATCTAGCGAGCAAAAGAAGCACAAACCTTCTCATTATCCGTATTTTGGTCAATTACCGGCGGATATGATGGCGGTCATTACAATGCATAAGCTGATGGGATTGTTGATGACTAATTCTGGAGGAGTAGGCAGTAGCAGGGTCGTGCATGCCGCTATCCAGATAGGCGAAGCAATCGAACAGGAGGTGTGTATATTTAGGTTTTTTATTTGCCATTATTACTTTGCTTTAATTTGGTTGGAAATATTTTTCTTAAAGCATATAGTCAGTGTTAAACAAGTGGAAACAAAGCCGTTGCCTTTTATATATATTTGTCAATTTTCATGCTGAAACTTTTGTTTATTGGTCCTGGGTGTCTGGGAACAAAGTTCCGACTAATCCTGGGGTTGCAGAGGCCTCGCCAAGGAGTTCTCCTCAAGTGCACTGTGGGTAATTCAAGAGGAAGTTCTCCAATCCGATGGCCCCTAGAAATTGTTTGTAGTTAAGAGAATTTGAACCTTAGACTTGGATGGAGCATTCTACCAAGACTGAGGCTTTTACAACCCAAGCCAATCCCTAGGAGTTTTCATACTAAAACTTGTAGGTAGAACTCCAATTTTTGTGTCAAGCGAACCTATTCTGATGTGTAATAATAATATTTATTAAAAAGCAGGAAAGACTCAATGTAGTACTGAAGGAATATAGAGAGAGAAACCTATCCAGAGAAGAAAGGCATTTCCTAAAGTCTATAAAAACCATCTTTCACACTGCAGTGATCTGCGGATTGCCAACACATATTTTCTCAAAACAGGTTTATGGGTTGTTTGCCCTACACTTCCTCATCATCAGGAATTGGAAATATTGTTGGTTTTTTCTTTTTGATAAGTGATCGAAGATTTAATCATGAAATTGGCGTAGCCCGAGTAAACATGAAGTAGACAAGAGCCACACCTAGTTAGGGATAGAAAAAGAGACAAGATCATGAAATCAACCCATTAAAATCTGTAGACGCTGCCCCAGTTAGGGAAGTTTGTGGCTTTTATGGAAAACCATGAATTTATGATTTCCCTGTGCATGCTGTCCAATTTATTGCCAGTATTTCTCATTAGAGGCTTATGTTTGATCATTTCTCATGTACCAGGCCAGGATACACAGGTTTTTGGAGAAGACAAAGAAGAAGAAGAAGAGCACATCAGTAAATAAAGCAGAAGAAAAATCTAGTAAAGATGAAACAGATAAGAAACCAGAAGGTGAATTTGATCCCATGATTGATGGACAAGAAAAGCCGACCAAAGAACAAGAGAAATTAAGGAACAAAGTAACTAAGCTGATGAAAAAGCAAAAGGTGCATCAAGTAAGGGGAATTCTGAAAGAACAAGATGACGTGGAACCTTGGGGTCAGGAAGCTCAAGTTAAGGTTTGTGATGTCTGTAGTTGTAAATGTGGCAATCATATTGTTAGCATTGTCATTATACCTGGTGGTTGTATTTTCCAGGTTGGCAGCCGCTTAATTCAATTGTTGACCGAAACAGCCTACATACAACCTCCAATCAACCAATTAGGAGATGGTCCACCAGAAATTCGGCCAGCATTTTTACACTCCCTTAAAACTTTTACAAAAGAAACACAGTGAGAAAGATTGCATCCCTATTTAATTTAATCCCTCTATATTTCTCTGCCCCCTCCAATCTATATATATATATATATATAAAACCCCCCTTTTTAACCATTTTTCTCAACAGGAAGTGCAGCAGGAGATATGGTGTTATTGAATGTGACCCACTAGTTTTCAGAGGACTTGAGAAAACTGTAAGTAGACAGCAAGCTTCCTGGAACTGTTTGTGTTGGATTATTTTCGTTATCATTTTTACTTGTAAATTTCTTTGTTGTGATTGATTGAAAAAGCAATGAAGCATTTCGTTGTAAATTGATCTATCCGCGAAGTGTAACAATAGTTCTACTTTCTCATGTCAAAACAGGCTAGACACATGGTTATTCCATATATGCCTATGTTAGTGCCTCCTCAAAAGTGGAGAGGGTATGATATCCAACCTTTCTTTAGTAAAATTTTATGGTTATTTGGTTAGTTTAACAAGTTATTATTCCAATAAATGTTCATTTGAAAGCAAACCTTAGGGGTTGGCTCAAGTGGTAAAGGCCTTGGTATTGGTGGTATGCTCCTTCCTAGGTCTAAGTTTCGAATCCTCTTGAGGGCAAAAATCTCTAGGGACCATCGGACTAAGAGCTTTTTCCCTTGAATTACCTGAGGTGCAAATGTGGAAAACTTCTTGCCGAAAACTTGTGCACACTGGGATTAGTCGGGGCACTGTTCTTGGACACCCGGTGCCAGTAAATAAAAAATAAAAATTAGTGTTCATTTGAAAGTTAGCTAGATTTACTTTGAGGGTTGTATGCTGAGTCTGTTTTTTGACTTTTAGTAATTTTGCATTGTTTTTGCAGGTATGACAAAGGGGCATACTTGTTTTTACCATCCTATGTAATGCGAACACATGGAGCTAAACAACAACGTCAAGCAGTTAAGAGGGCTCCAATGAATCAATTAGAACCTGCTTTTGAGGTGAGAGCCTTGTATTTTGTTCCTTCAGTTCCTGATCTGTATTTATGCTTTGGTGTGATGCTTAGTTCATTATCAACTTGCCATGTGTGGAAGGCCTTGAATGCTTCATCTTTTGCTCATATGTTTGCTACTTGTGAGGATCTTACAGCTTGGCTGTTGGTTGTTTACACTAATGCTGTAATTGTTTTATGAAGTAGGCTCTGGATACCCTTGGAAATACGAAATGGAGGATAAATAAAAGAATACTTAGTGTGGTAGACAGAATATGGGCTAGTGGAGGCGGTCTTGCTGATTTGGTTGACCGTGAAGATGTGGGTAACAGCTTATTTTCCTTTTCATCTGTGCATACATTTTTCCACTCTTTTGAATGAAAGAAGCCTTTTTTTTAATGTAAGTAATTGGAGATTATAATAAAAAAACACAAAAGGTGTAGCCCAAGTACAAATGAAGCACACATGAAGCTTCTCTTATTCAACAACATCTCTATTGCTTCCTTGTCACTTAAAACTGTCTGTTAAAGCAACTATGCTCTTTTGTTTATATTAACCATTCTTCTTCACTTTCCCAAAATAGGTTTCTTTGCCAGAGGAACCAGACACAGAAGATGAAGCAGAAATTCGGAAGTGGAAGTGGAAAGTCAAAGCTGCAAAAAAGGAGAATAGCGAGAGGCATTCACAGCGGTGCGATATAGAACTTAAACTTGCTGTAAGAGCTTCCTTGATTAGTTGAATTTGCTTTGTGTTGTTGAATGTTACAAGAGATTGTGTATTAATTCTTTTGATTTGGGAGCAGGTTGCTCGGAAGATGAAGGATGAGGAAGGCTTCTACTACCCACATAACCTTGATTTCCGAGGTCGTGCGTACCCCATGCACCCATATTTGAACCATCTTGGTTCTGATATATGCCGAGGCATCCTAGAGTTTGCAGAGGGGCGCCCTCTTGGAAAGTCAGGCTTAAGGTGGTTGAAGATACATTTGGCAAATCTGTATGCTGGAGGTGTAGACAAGTTGTCCTATGAGGGTCGGGCAGAGTTTACTGAGAACCATCTAGATGATATCTTCGACTCTGCAGACAGGCCTCTTGAAGGAAGGAGGTGGTGGTTGAGTGCTGAGGATCCTTTCCAATGCTTGGCAGCTTGTATTAATCTCTCAGAAGTGTTGAGAAGCTCCTCTCCAGAAACTACTGTTTCGCACATGCCTGTCCACCAAGTAACCTTTTCTCACTCTGGTCACCAATTTTAATATGTTAATGTTTGTTTGGATTATCAATCTTATAAAAAGATGTGGATTATCAATTTTATAAAAAGATGTGGATTATCAATCTTTTTTTATAAGTAAAAATATTATATCAATAGGAGTAACCAAGTACACTAAATGTATACAAGAAAACACCTAGCCTATACTAGGTAGCCCCCAAATGACTCATATAGCCCATGAGAATTAGGAATCTATCCAACCCCGAATTGGAATAGAAGTTAGAACACACCTCCCTAACTCCAACCCCCACCCCCACCCCCACCCCCACCCCCCTTAAGACTAATACTCCACCCGAAACTCCCTCTACGAGGACGTCTTCATGATGCCCTCCCTTTCGTCTTCCCTCGACTTAGCTACCTCCCTTAACATCGTAGTTGATTGTCCAAGAAAGATGCTTTAATTCCCTGCTTTTCTTAAAGTTTGATTTGATTTCAATCTTCTAAATATACATGATGCTTTGATTTCATTTTAAGAAAGTACTTGAGATTGAGTATACTTCCTTTGTAATTAGCTATGCTTATTTACTAGTTTCAATAAAATGTTATATTACTCATAAAAAAATAAGACTTTGCTTATTTGTGAGATGAGTTTTTCACAAGACTCGGCTTATCATGGGTCATGTCTCTTCGCTTGATGGATTTTCTACCTAGTTGGAGAGGTGTCCGAGGTAACCCACAGGTGGCGGCTATATGGCGTATGGTTTCTATCTATATTTGTTGGTGCGTTTGGAGAGAGAGAAATGCAAGGAACTTCGAAGATTGTGAGAAATTTTTTGAGGAACTAAAACATTTCTTCTATAGGACTTTGTTTTCTTGGGCGGGTTCTATTATTTGTAACGGACTTAGTGTCGATAAACTTCTTTCTTCTTTGTAACACTAGCTAAGTTTTCTCAAGTATACTTCCGGTATACTTGGGCTTAGCCTTTTTATATCAATGAAATCTTTTTATTACCTATAAAAAATAAATAAATAAATAAAATAAAAAAGAAATTACTTATGATTGCACATCCTTCTTTTGTTACCTATCAAAAATTAAGACTGCACTTCCTTGCTTGAAACTTTTAATTTTTTTATTGGACACAATAAAACATATTTCTTGGGTTAAAAGAGAAAAGTTAGCAGAAAGAGTTGTCATTCTATAACTTAGACCTAAATTCAGTATGTTTTTATGCATGAATTTATATATTTCTCCATGCACACTTCTGCATGTCTGTGTGGCTTGGTTCTGCATGTGTTTCATTTGGCAGAGGTGAGGTTACAGTTTCTCAAATGGTGGGTTCCTTTTAAAGACTTTACCAATCTGGTAGTGTCTGATTGACTGCAAACATTCCTAAAATTCTTAAAAGTCTTTTTCTTGTGTACATGGGCTATGCCTATTTCATTCTTCTAAAAAAAATATATACATATATATATATATATCTTATACTTTTTTTTTGATAAGTAAACATGTACTATTGATGAAAGAATGGGCATAAAAAAATATCTCTTACTTATAAAAAGAAATAATGATAATTCTAGTCTTTAGGAGGTCTAAGGTCTATTATCTGGAGGGTATCACATAAAAGATGCTGGCAGCTGCTATGTTCCTTCGAAAAGTGCAGCTGGTGGCTCTTTGATTAATTTAAGCAAATAAGAAAAGATGGCTGTCCCAACTCTCACATTGGAACCTAGACTATCACTATAGAGTACCACGTCCCTAGACTACAACTCTTAAATGGCATGCTAAAAAATTATTGAAGGCACACATAATTCTAATGCAATTTACACTTGCCAAAAGTGTTTATGTGTATACTATTGAATTTTGAGATTTTATGGGAAAAAAGAAGTAAAAGGTGTAGCCCAAGTCAATTAGAAATAGAAACCTCTCCAAAAATTTGCAGTGATATTTTGTTGCCTTTTCTTTTAATGAGTTTCTTAGAGAACTTTGTTCTAACAGATAGTTCATGAAGTGTTACATTGACAGTACCTAGCCTTAAACTTGCAGTTATATTTTACAAACCCATGGTTAAGTTTCTTGTCCCAAATAATATATTTATCTTTTTCTTCTCTCTCTCTCTCTTGCAAGGATGGTTCATGTAATGGCTTACAACACTATGCTGCCCTTGGGAGGGACAAGGTAAAAACTTCTCTAATTGTTAGGATCTAAGAATGGTGCAGTACATATAAGTGCACAATGAAGCTGTCTCTGTGGGATATGGAAGTATGATTTAAACTACTTAGAACAGTTGATTTTATATGTACAATCTTGTATATGAAATTAATGATCTTTTTGGCTTTAAGTTTGAAGGTTTGAAACTTCCATTATTTGACATAAACTATATGATGATTGAAAAAACACTGAAATGAGTCTGTCGTGGTTCTGAAACTTGCACATATTGACCCGCTGATCCAAATACTTCCAGGGGTTACAATATTTCTTAGGATTCTTGAAATCTTAGCAATCTAATTTCTGGAATTTTTGTCTGACATTGGCATATTGTCCTTCTTATGTGCCTGTGATTTATTTTTAATTTTTATGAAATTGCTTTGATCTAATAGTTGGGAGCAGCTGCAGTAAATCTTGTTGCGGGAGACAAACCTGCAGATGTTTACTCTGGAATTGCTGCCAGGTAAGCATATCTCCACCCCCCCCCCCCCCCAACCCCCCAACACAAACACCACAAACACACACAAAAAGTTGCAGCGTGTGAAGAGTCGGGCTCAATGAGGCACCATGAACAGTGGCTGCTGCAAGTGTTTCTAAACGGTGGCTGTTGCATATTTCTTGAACTACAGGAATGCTATGTTTTCATGGGAGAAAAGGAGTATTTTTTTTTTTGTTAATAAGAGAGGAGAACTTGTTGGAAGGAAGTAAAAAGATTTTGCGGCAAATGTTTTCCAATGAATTGAGAAATAATAAAGCGAAACCTTAATGAAATGAGGAAAGAATCTGTGTTGTTCACAAGTTGCAACTTAGTTTAAAAATAACATATTTCCTAATAGGGTGAAACCAAAAGCCTCCTCATTTTTTTTTCTTCATTCAGTATAGAAATCAATTTAGTTGAAATTTTGTTTGTACTGAATTAAGACAAGGTTCTTGTTGACTTATTCAGGTCAGGTCCCTTGTTATATTATTAATTCAAAGACAAGAACAAATAAACTAGATGGTGCCAATAGGGCTGATGTCGAATTTCTTATTTAAAAAAAAAAAAAAGTAACTCTGATGTCAAATTGCCTAAATTCTCCAAAAGCAATATTTTGAAGGACAAAGCTTTCCTCTAAACTAAGTTGGAAGAATCCTTCAGACCGATCTATTAAATTACCAAGTGTTCTTTGAACATGTGACATCATTTTTTTAAAGGATTAACGGTTCAAGTGTACTATTAAATTATTTTCTTTTAACATCTGAAAACCCTTCTCTCTGTTAGTCTAACACAGTTAATCCTATTAAATGATACGTTTCTCTCATGACAATTAATAAACTGATTTTTGAGGAGTTCCCTCCAAACTAGTTAGGAGGAAATCTTTGTTCTATTTTTCACCCATCCAAATGTGTGAGCTGGTGCATATAGCTGCATAATGCTCTTTACTAAAGGAGGTCTTAGGGTTCAAGTCAGGAATAGATAGGGATTCAGATGGTTACTGTACCCAGTAGGGCCAGTACCCAGATAGGGATTAAGCTTCTATTGCCTTTTTCATTAAAAAACTTGTTGAAGTTCATTGTTGTGCTTGCAGAGTCCTTGACATCATGAGGAGAGATGCGGAAGAAGATCCTGCAACTAATCCAAATGCATTGCACGCAAGGCTTTTAATCGATCAGGTTTTTCTTTAGTTACTTGTCAAAACATTTTGGTGGAAAATCTTGGACAAGATTATGTTCTTTAATTGTGTTGTAGTAAACGTTAAAATTGTGCATAATGGTTTTAATGATACAGTTGACACTATTATGATGTATATGAATTATATGGCTTGGAGTTGGTAGTTACCATTTAAAGGAATTTTATTTTTTTCGTCAGTAAATAAAGTTTTATTGATCATAATAATAGGCAAAAACCCTAGTACACAGGTCATATACAAGAGCAACGCCTAGGAGTGATGTTAGTGATATAAGAAATTCATGAATGGTCATGGCATTAAAATCAATTACCAAAGGAATATCATATGACACCAGTTGTTTGCAATTCCGTTTATCATTATTCTAATTGTTTGCGTTTGTTACTGGCTAACTTTAGGTGGATCGGAAATTGGTTAAGCAAACAGTGATGACATCTGTCTATGGTGTCACTTACGTTGGTGCCCGTGACCAGATCAAGAGGAGATTAAAGGAGCGTTGTGCTATTGCAGATGATGAAGAAATGTTTGCTGCATCTTGCTATGCTGCAAAGGTAAAAAGAATACAACTATCCTGTAAGTTTGTGGGACTGTGTGCCTACATGCTGACATGAGCATTGCGCCTATCGTTCGGCCTGTATTTGACTTTTATTGATTATTTTACTGCCTGAGCAGACCACATTGACAGCATTAGGAGAGATGTTTGAAGCTGCAAGAAGTATAATGAGCTGGCTTGGCGATTGTGCAAAGGTGTGTCCACAGATGTGAATCCGGATCTGATAATATTTACATGCCTGAGCTTGGGGTTGGGATTGGGGAAAATTTAGATATCTTTGAATTCTTCGATCAATGGGGTCAGAATATGATTCCAATAAGTTAGTGTTGCATTTGTAAATGTAGTGGAGGGTTAATTGAACACTCTTCCACTGAATTGGTTGGAGTGAATACTTTATTGCTCCATTGATAGATAGTTATGGTCTAGTCTTTATTGTGATCTGGGTAAATATGGTCATCCACATTCTTCCCCTTAATTGGTTGGCATGACTCAATTATTGTTGTGGGGAAGGTTTACTAAGACAGGGTCAGAACAGTTTGGTTTGGAATATAGCTCCCATTGGTCACATGGATGATTTGAAATGGAAGGGAAAATCACATAATGGTGTTAAGTTGAAGTTTCATTCATCGGACCTTGTATGAATGATACATTGCTTTTAGCGATGTTTGCATTTCTTTTGTGGATATGATCACTCCTCATTCGTAAACCCTTAAGGGTTGGCTCAAGTGGTAAGGGCCTTGATCTAGGGTATGCTCTTCCCAGGTCTAAAGCTCGAATCCTTGGGGCAAACAAGCTTTAAGGGTCCCGTCCCATTGGTGAGAAGCCAACAATTTACCTGGTGCATGTAATGTGGGCGTGTTGCACAGGTCTAGTGTTGTACTGGGGAAAATGACTTGTTACATTTGCAAGGTCTCGAGGTTTCTTGTCATAGAAAAGATTGAAGAAAAAGAATGTTGAGGTCGCTTGGACCCCAGACGTACTACCATGTGCCAAGTTTGTAAGAGTGTAGCAGAAGGGGAAACATTGATGAAAAATCGATATGGTTGATTGGTCACTGATTATGTGCTTTTGTGATGTAAAACCTTGGATGCCAAGTAATTTGTAAATCTATCTGCAGTTTTCTCTCTCTCTCTCTCTCTCTCCTCCCCCTCCCTCCCTCCCTCCCTCCCTCCCTCCCCTCATGTGCAATAAGGTTATTGTTTCTTGCAAAAGTCCGTCTTGTTTGATTTGTTTCAATTTTTCTGGATTAAAAAAATTGAATTTTCCATATCAGAAAGTTTACTGTTCTGAGATTCTTTGTCTAGCATCACTCAGAATAGTTGCCTGTGTCATGTTTGTCCTGTTTATTTGCTATAGAAATGGAACTGTTGAACTCCTACTTTATGGCTTGCTATCTTTTGGTTAGACCGTTCGTCCATCACATCATCAATGTAATACTGAACCATATTGTTCTAATCAAAGTAACAAGTGATGTCTGATGAAGTTTTGTATTTTCTATTTTGGTTAAATAGAAATTGACAAAAAAAATTTCTTGGCCCCTTGGTAAACATCAATATACAGTTTGGAATTTCAGTTATCAAAAACCTTTGTATCTGTGGCGAGCCATATATACACATTGTTGTGTAAACCACTTATTCTATAGCAGCTCTCTTGAAACAATGTTGCCGGGTTTATGCTATATACTTAATATTACCTCTAATGCCTTTTCATCACATACTGCTGACACCTAACTTTGGGCACTAAACAGGTTATAGCTTCGGAGAATCAGCCTGTGAGATGGACCACGCCTCTTGGGCTTCCCGTTGTACAACCCTACCGTCAATTGGGAAGGCACCTTGTAATGCTCTTAACAAAATTTAGAAGATTAAATGTCTTATGTACTTTTATTGTTATTAGAACTACAAACAAATCCAACGTCAATTTCTGAGGTGTCATTAAAACTGCTGGATTTTCAATGCAGATTAAGACTTCTCTTCAGGTGTTGACATTACAACGAGAAACTGACAAGGTAACCTTGTTTAACATTTATCTTGTGTCTGACTTCCTAATCTTGGCAACTTAAAAGGGAAGTGTTGAATAGATGCCCACGTCTGTGTTATAAAAAGGGATGTTGATGGGATTAAGGTCGGGTTCTGAATCGAATAATATTTGAAACCAAATCCAGTTGGTTCCACATTGAATCCAAACTGTTCACAGCCATACAGCAAGACTGTATGAAGCTTTCTTCATCCATATATCCCATATTCCTTAACTGGAGCTATCTTCAGCTATATATTTTAAATATTTCCTCATCTATGTATTGGAGATTCCTTAGCTGAGGCATAGTGCAGTCATTTTAATCCTTAGTCTGTGATTTTGAAGTACCCCACATCTCATTTGTGAGTTTTAAGCTATCTAAGAGCCAATCTCTTGATTGTTATTGTTTGGGCAACTTTTATAGGTTATGGCTAAGCGGCAGAGGACAGCTTTTCCCCCAAATTTTGTGCACTCGCTTGATGGTTCACACATGATGATGACTGCCGTTGCATGCAAAAAGGCAGGCCTTAACTTTGCAGGTTTGAACTGGATTTCTTTTTTTCTTTTTTTTTTTTGGCATTATTTATGTCGCAAACACGCACATACTTGTGTTTATTATCAAAAGAAAACCCTCTAGGTTTCCTTTGATATTTATGCTCATGTTTGAAATTTTACTGTATGATACCTATGCTTGCTTACAGGAGTCCACGATTCATATTGGACACATGCATGTGATGTTGATGAGATGAACAGAATACTGAGAGCAAAGTTTGTTGAACTCTACAAGGCACCAATACTGGAGAATGTAAAGTTATATTTACTTTTAGAACTAAGAAGTCCTTGAATTAATGAGGAAATATCCCTCCTATTATGTACTTGTAATTTGTGATTTCTTATTTTGCACTCAATTAAGCTATGTATTCTCTGTTGACATCACATTGATCCTTTGTTTTTTTTTCGTTTTTTATTTAACCTTTTTGTAGTTGTTGGAGAGCTTCCAGCAGTCTTTCCCAACATTGGAATTTCCTCCCTTACCAGAGCGGGGAGACTTTGATCTCAGAGATGTGCTGGAATCTCCATATTTCTTCAACTAGTCTGAGGCAGATGCTTACTTTGGCTGTTTCCCTTATTAACTTGGACACTATATCTTTGTCATTCAGTGGAAGGTGATGGCAGCTTAACTTTCATTCACTGGCATGCGATTGTGAAGACAGATTACCACATCCAAGTGTAGAGGAAAATTATGAAACTCAAGGTTTGGCTACTCTTCTTCGGTTTCCTGTGCAACTACCCACAATCATTTTGCTGTGGAATTCCTGTATATAAGTCAAAACAGAATGCATCAAGCCATTGGCAGAAGAGAAAATAACCCAAACGAGGAGTTCTGCTCTCCATCTTCTGCATCAGCTACTTCAATTTGCTTTGAGGAAATAAGATACATGCAGCATATATTCGAAACAACACCACCTCCAACAGTTATATCAACTAGGTCTAGGTTTACTATGGAGGGACGACATCAAAGCTTCAACGGTAACCCTTGATTGGTGATGATTAAAACTGGTTCGTCAAGGGTGAAAGCTTTGGATAGGTATACCACAAGGTTCTTTATTTTCAGAAACACTGAGCAGCAATTAGTTGGCTCATGATTATTTTAGGCTCGGTTAGCCAATTGGATTGTTGGTTATGCTTATTTATACGTATATTTGCCATCTCTCTTTTACAATCTGTTATCATACTAATTCCTGTTCGGCCCTTTATTCTTGCAGTAATTCAAAGGAAAATTTTCAGTTTCGTATTGAAGAAAGAAAATAATGCAATTTGGAGTTATCAATTGCTATTTGTAATTTTGGAATCCCATATTTGTTCTTGCAAATCTCTACATGGGTCCTCTCTCAACACGCAAATTTTTGGAATCTTCAAGGTCTCTTTAAAATCAATGCACTCCTTTAATTTTATGAAACCCAATCTTTTTATATTAATAAGCCTTTTAAGTTATTACTCTTGATGATGGGTTTACTTTGTCATCAAAGAGAAGGAGAATAATGGGAGAGAAAATTGGAAATCAGGTACCGTTATTGGTATTCCTTCAAAGGTTTTATGCATTGTATAATGACTCAAGATATATTAACTTTTCCTGCATATCGCATAGGTCTGGTACTACCTTTAGGAATTTTAGAAGATCTTTTTTCTTTTTTTCATCTAATGATTTTTTTTCTTAAGCAACATCGATGAGAGGGATTCGAGCCACAAATTCACTCTTGAGATTGCAGAATTGACGCTATTTAGAGTGTCATAAACTGATCACTGGCAACTGGCATGTCTATAATTGTCTGACAGACAATTAGAAGAATAGCAAGCATATATGTCTTGTTGTTTTTCGATTAATTGTGTTTGAACTATTTGGTTAGTCATTAGAAATGATGGATTTATTTATTTATTTATTTTTTACAGAACTGTTGGGAGTTTCCAAATTTGAGGAGTTTTTCAAATATTTTAGGTAGAGAAATAATATTTACAATCGTGAATTGTGTAAGTAATGCATAATTATTTTAAAAAAAGTGAATAAAATATAGAATCTACATGAAAAAAAAAATTAGATTTTACTTTTTTTTAAAGCGATTATGCGATATTTACGCACTCTTAACATTATTAAAATTGGTAAACAGGAGGAAAGTCCAATTTGATGGAAACCATGCCCGTTTGGGTTCTGGGTATCACAAGATTAGTTCATTCTTGATGTGAATGCAAATGGGGTCAGAGTGGGGTGAGATTGTTTTCGTGATGGAGAGCAAGAAACATGGAGAATGAACAGATATTAATGCTGATAGCATAGAAAAGTGAATCCACCAAGGGTTCTTACCTGCACGCATCCACTAACGTGCTTGGCGTAAAGCATGATAGCACCACAATCTTAAGTTATGTATTCAATTTTCAAAAAGTCTAATCCTTTTTACAGAGTCATCTTGAAGGCCGTTGATTAGTCAACTTAAATAAGAAGTAATTAAGTATAGCAACTAGCAAAGAAGCAGATTATATTTAATGCAGTGCAATGTAAAAGCAAAACAGCTGATGTTGAAAAATACAGATCAAAATGCACCAATAAGTGATCTCGGCCGCGGCGTGAGAGTGAACTTCATGAAAGTAACCTTAAAACCAAAACAAATGTAAATTTTAGCTGAACTTTTCAAAGTCTTTGTAGTTGCTTCGTTAGTCAAATCATAAAAAAGAGAGATGGAAAGAAGACCTATTCAGCAGCAAATTAAAGCCTGCAGAAAAATATCAACTTGAGCGATTAGGTCTATGGAAAGATAAGAACATCTGAACAACTTACTAGACACTGTCAAAAGAAGAGAAAGAAACTACCCTCCCATCTTTTTAATATCTTCTCCTTTGAGAGGAAGTTTCAGTCAAGGTTTTGTTGGAAGATTTCTGTGCTCATACACCTGAAGATCATTGCAAGCAGCAGCTCAAATTTGAATGTTGGTAGGAGCTTCTCGGTCTTTGTTTTTTGTTTTTTGTTCTTTTTCTTCTTCTTTTCATGTCTTTTTGAGCCTCACAACTGAATCTCGATATACAATGATTTCAATGAGCACTTTTGCACAGATATAACTAGATTTATAGGATATTCTCTTTAGTTTGTACGGCTAAAGATCTTAAAAGCTTCTCGAGGTTCTGTAAGATTGGCTAGAAGTTTTTCAACTCCTTTGCATGAGTGGTACACAGAACGAGAAAGTAAAATTTGCATCTCATGATCACATACTGCTGATCTCCTACCCTTACAGAGAGCATAACAGCTGTGCTTTAGCTGGTTTTTTTTTTTTTTCTTTTAAGAAGAGGATCATATTCCAATTTTATTAATATACCCTTACTTATGGCCGGAAAATATCTAGCATAAGAGCATCTTCATTGGAGTCATCAAAATTTTTTTTAAATTTGTACTTTTTGCACATATATAAAAAAAAATATAGTCATATTTGATCAAAAGTGTGAAGAAAAATTGTGGAAAAAGGTCAAAAAATACTTTTTGTCTTAAAAAAGTAAATAATAAATTCAAAATTTTCTTCAGATTTTTTTGATATGTGTGCAAAAAATACAAATTTAAAAGAAAATTTTGATGACTCTAACGGGATGCTCTAAACTGCTTGATTGACTCGAAAGCTCATAGATTTTTTGATTGACACAGGGGATCTCATAGGTGCCCGTGCCTCCGCCTATGGAGAATTGTCAAATTTTTTCATATTTGACGAATGCATAGAAAATATAATTATGAAGAGTGAATTTTCTACTACCCAGAAAAAAACGATTGTATAATTTTGGAAATTAATAAACTTACGAGTAAAAGAATCCAGAATCCGCAACAATTTCTGTTCCCAGTCACTAATAATAATGAGAACAATAAACGCATTCATATTTTGAGTGAATTACAGTTTCCCTTTTCTTTTACCTTAAGCTCTGAGTTTGAGAAACTATATCGAGGGCATTTTATTAGGCATCCAACCGGATGAAACACTAAATAACTTTACTTGATGGCACTTCCTTCAGATTCGTTTTAATAAGTTAGCATCATGCTGTCATACAGGTTAAAGTTTCCTTTCTTTTTTTTTTTTTTTTTTTTTTCTTTTTCTTTTGTGAAATTGTATTGTAAGTTTTAATCTTGATTCTCTTTGGGATAAAATTCATTCTGATTCCTGCACATATCCCAGTTACAAAGATGATATAAGCTAAATGTACCACTCATGAGGATCTACAACCTGACCTTGTCTTGATTTGTGTGTTCAAAGAGAAAAGGAACCTTGTCACTGAAAACATAAATTCCTTAGCTTGAAGAGTTGTAAGTATGGTGAATGCTTAACAATCTTTCTGTCATTCCTATATACAGCCCAAGGAAGATGCAAGTCCAATTATATGTCTTGTACAGTCCCTGTTGGCATCCATTTCAGAAATCACAGAAGCTGTAGTATGCATAGAATTAGAAAAAGAAAACTTTCTTGATTTTGGATGCTACCTTTACCGGGCTTCTTTCGCCATAATGGAGTTACTGTCAGCTGAGAGTTTCCCGGTGAATGCAACAGAGATTCTACAAACTCTATCCAAAAATGTTGATTTGGCCAAGGATATTGTGAAAAGGTGCCAAGAAGGAGGAACACATCCAATTTTGGACAGTGAACAGGGAAGCATCATAGCACAGCTTGAGGGGGTGATAAAACACATGGGAGAATGTCTTGGCCTGATACCTGCATCATCATTTGAAGACCAAGTATATGTACAAGTTGCCATCCGGTCTCTATCAAATGAGATGCATAAAGCTCAATTTACAATCAGGCGAACTCTGTCATCCAAGACCTGTGAGTGTGAGCTCGATTCAAATGCATTATCTTTGGAGAAGCAACTGAAGGAAGAACAAGTATCAACAGAGACAGACCTCTACCCCATAGAGATTGAGGATTCAACCAGTTATCCGGTCTTCAAGATGCCTCATGTCATTGAAACGTGCAAAAGCACAAGTTACAAAACCAATAGAAAACTTTGGAACATGAGCAGATCCTTATCCACATTGCCACAGGTGGCTCAGGAGATAGAGCCTCTTTATGGAACTTTCTTTTGTCCTCTTACTAAGAGGATCATAGATGATCCTGTCACCACAGAAACTGGAGTGACTTATGAAAGGAAGGCAATAAGTGAGTGGTTTGAGAAGTTCAGAAACTCAGAGGATATTTTCTGCCCAATCACAGGGCAAAAGCTGGTAACTAGAGATCTTGTCGCCAATATGGCTCTGAAGTCTACAATAGATGAGTGGAGAGAAAGGAATGAAGTAGCCATGATCAAGGTTTCCCAGGCAGCTTTGTCTTTAGCCAGTTCAGACAGTATGGTACTGGAAGCAATAAAAGATTTGCAAAGTATCAGCCAAGGGAGACAATACAGCAGGAAACAAGTCTGCAGTGATGGAGTATTGGCATCACTCCTAAAGTTTCTACAGTACAAAAACATAGATGTTGTCTGTGCAGCACTAGAACTACTACAACTATGTGCAGAGGAAGATGATGGTATCAAGGTTATAGCTCTTTACCTGTTTTTATTTTTTCTGATTTTCATTTAGAAATACAATCAAACAATAAAAAAATCAATGTAATAAAAACAAAAAATGATAACTTTTAGAGGTGAAAACAAAGTCTCACTCAGATCTATGGACAAAAAAAGGTGCCCACCATTTTCATCAGGTGCAGACATCCAATGTCTTCTTGGAAAGTATATGTATATTTTCCACTTTCCTTTGCCACTGCATAGATCACATTAATAAATCCTTAACTATAACTTCCACTTTACATGATATAAACCTCCCAAATAAGCTCTTGAGTACACTCTTCTAGTTCCAACTTTCTGCTATTTCTATAGTCTATTATGTGTATGTGCATACAAGTGTATATGCTTATTTAAACAGCTTACCAAAGAACTTCCAAAACAATATACATTGGTGGCTTTTTGTGCAGGAAATCATTTTCAAAAAAATGGATCTTTCCACAGTAATCAAAATGCTGTCGAGCAGTCATCAGCGTGTAAGGCATGCAGCATTGCTGTTCTTGCTTGAGCTTTCAAGATCCAAATTTATGTGTGAGAAAATTGGGTCAGTTCCTGGAGGAATTCTAATGCTGATATCTCTTAAATACAAACCCATCGACGCCTTTGCTTCAGAAAAAGCAGATGAAACCCTCAGGAACTTAGAGACATCACCAAATAACATTAAGCGCATGGCAGAATGTGGACTTTTGGAGCCCCTTCTAAATCAACTTGTTGAAGGTAATTTTCAGAACGAGTTCCCAGCTTTCTAAGCCACTTCAAAACAGTTGAATAAAAGGATATATATCGAAATGGAACTGAAAAATTCTTTCAAAACTTATATTATGAGAAGCATATTAAAATTAATAACAACCATCCAGAAAATTATATGGAAAGTAGAGAATTGTTTCAGACTACTTCTAATAACCATATTGTCCACCATCAGAGCAGATCCTTGCTCTTCAACAAAAACTGATGTAATGTTAGCTAAAGTAATTGACTAACAGGTTGTGAAGATATGAAAATGGAAATGGCAAGCTACCTTGGGGAAATTTTTCTCGGACATGACAGCAAAACCTATGTGGCTGAGAGGGCTTCTCCCCCCCTCATCAAAATGGTTCGTGGTGGGAACACTTTGTGCAGAAGGGAAGCATTTAAAGCTCTATCTCAAATCTCCCTCTATCAACCAAATGCCAAAATACTTGTAGAAGCTGGAATAGTACAAATTATGTTTGAAGAGATGTTTACCAGGAGAATCTGTGAGGAGCCAATGAACTCAACAATAGAAGCAGCTGCAATACTAGCAAATGTATTTGAATCCGTGCTTGAGCTTGAGAATCTCCAAGTGAATACTCGTGGACACACCATGTCTTCTAACTACGTTGTATACAACATCATCAACATGGTCAAGAACTCAAACCCTGATGATCTCAATATCAACCTTATCAGAATTCTCTTGTGCCTGACAAAGACACCAAAATCAACAGCCACCATTGTCTCAGCCTTCAAAACGACTGATGCAAGCTACATCCTGACTGAATTCACCACTAATCCACACGATGTACTTGGGATAGCATCAATCAAGCTACTTGGTGCACTTTCACCATACATTGGCCATACACTAATAGAAAGACTTTGCAAAACAAGAGGCCATCCTGAGAACCTAATCCAGAGCCCAACTGAAGTAACTCAAATCACAGAGAGACATGCAGTTTCAGCAAAATATTTAGCACAACTCCCTCACCAAAACCTCACACTCAACCTAGCTCTTCTAAGCAAGAATGCAGTCCCTACTATCCTACAAACAATCAATCAAATCCAAAGAAGTGGAACAAGGTCAAGCAGGTATGCAAATGCTTACTTGGAAGGATTAGTGGGCATCCTAGTCAGATTCACAGCAACACTGTATGAACCTCAAATGCTGTTCCTTGCAAGAAACTACAATTTCACCTTAGTGTTCTCAGAATTGCTGATGAAAACATCAAGTGATGAAGTTCAAAGGTTGTCAGCAATAGGATTGGAGAATCTCTCTACAGAGTCAATAAATCTATCAAAACCACCACAGATCAAGAGACCCAAATTTATGAAGCTATTCTACTTACCAAAATTCCTATCTTTTGGTTCATCAAAGCGGAGGAAAATACCAGTGTGCCCAGTTCATCGAGGGGCATGCTCTTCCCAAAACACATTCTGTTTAGTTGATGCCAAGGCAGTTGAGAGGCTGTTGGGATGTTTGGACCATGACAATGTAGAGGTGGTTGATGCTGCATTGTCAGCTATATGTACATTGTTGGATGACAAAGTTGATGTAGACAAGAGTGTAAGCATGTTGAGTGAAGTAGATGCCATAAAGCACGTTTTGAACGTGGTGAAAGAGCACCAGCAAGAGGGTCTGTGGCAAAAGTCACTTTGGGTTATTGAGAAATTTTTAATGAAAGGAGGTGACAAGTCTGCTTCAGATATATCGCAGGACAGGTTGTTTCCTGCCACATTGGTGAGTGCTTTCCATCATGGAGAGGGTAATACAAGGCAGTTAGCTGAGAAGATTTTGCGGCATTTGAACATGATGCCAAATTTCTCTACTCCCAACCCTATCACCATGTAAAAAAATTTCTCTCTCTCTCGTTGCCCAAGAGTAGTGTTGCTTTGCATAGTTGAAGTTGTGCTTTGAAAGGAGTAACGTGTAAATCGTACACATCTTCTTAACATGCTTGTTCATATTCTTGAATGAATTTGACGACTTTGAATGTTTCTAGTTATTCATCGATGTGTTTTTTAAAAATGGAAATCCCCTACAATTTTCTTTTTATTCACCAACATTCTATTTCTCTTCTAGTTGTAGAATGTAGTAATTTGATCAATATATTTTCATTTATTAATATATTTTCAAAATTATTGATTTTAAAATCAACTTAATAACATGGTACTTCATCTGAATAGGCTGGTGGTCTTCTTTGAACATGAAGAACCACTTTTCAAGTTATCCCCTACCCAATGCTATCTCCAACTTTCTTACACATTCATTTACTCATGGCTATGTAGTTGCCCCTATGACAATTAAACACTTGATGCTCTTCACTAATATTCACATTTCATTACATACAAAACCAGGGAAAGAGTACAATGATATATGTTGGACAGAGATACAGAAACTCACTCAAACTACTCAAAACAATAAAAAATAAAATAAAACCACTCAAAACAAAAAAAAAAATTACAGGATACAACATGTGCACTACGAATGCAAAGACTTCTGGTGTTAAGGCAATTGGAAACGTTTAGCCTCAAAATTAAAGAATGAATTCTGACTAAACAAATGTGTTGCTAATGCTGAAATTAGTAAGATAAATATTGCCACAAACACACAGATTTGGTGAGAGTGCCTGGTCTCCACCACTCTCACAGCCTCGTGCTCCGAAACCATGACATCAACATTATTTTCGGAAACAGAAGATTTCACTTCACTATCAGAGATAGGTTCCTCTCCTGATGATTTATCCACCTGATTTGGAAAAAGAAGAAAGGATAGTTTTTTTAGACAGAAACTCCCACTTACCAAATAAATTGTCAAACCTCAAAACTTTCCAATCCAATCCATAGCAAGTCCAGTGATTTTAAGAGGAACTAAGTGTCATTTCTCAGATAGAATCCCTTGGGAAGAATGCAATGGGGAAATCAGTTTGGGTTTCAGAAGAAGAAATTAAGAATTTCAGGTTATGAATATTTGGTTTCTGTATGTATGTTAAGAATTCATATTAGTTAACATCAAGGTTAAGCACGTAAATGCAGACTACCTGACGAAATAAAAAGTCAATAGTCAATCATTCAACTATATGGTTGGTTGGTGCATCACTCTTGCAACCATGAACTGGTTGTCAGTAAATCAATTCGCTTCCAATGAACAAACATCAGAACTCAATGTCAATGGTGTGAGAACCCTCAAGGATCAATGGGTTAGAAACAATTTTGAAAGAGAAATGTTAGGTCTACACAAAAATTTTACACAAGAAGTTTACACACTGACGTGGCTTGATGCAATATGTCATATGTACATTACAATAAAAAGAGTTTTACAATCTGATGGATCACATTAAACCTCGTTAGTGTGCAGACTTTTTTGTGTAAGATTTATCTGTAGACCATACATTTCTCATTTTGAAAACCCTGGTACAATCCATACAGAGAAATGTATACAACAAAAAAGCCAAGCAGAACACAATTTGTAAAACCTAGCAACCTAAGCTTTTAAATAAGTTTTAGAGATCAACGAATCATAATAGCTTATAAGCTTGGCATATTGGTCTCGCAGCTAAATTCAAGGCATACTTGTATGAGCCTGGTCTAAACTAACCGCACTTTAAGCTGACCCGTGGCTGTTATCATCCTTGACCATTGCTACCCTACCACTTCACTTCAATCTAAAGATATGCAAGGTGAAATATCATACAAATTAACAAAGACCCAAAGAATACCTGCCTGGAGACTTTTATCCAATGACCTTGTGACTGCCTCTGCAGATGTTTTCTTACTGGTAGCGTTGATTTGATCGTTCTTGGAAAACACTAACTCTTTGTTGTCACCATCTTCATCGCTGTACATAATCTTAGCATGCCATAACTTCTCCACAAGTATATTTTTCTCCTTTGTTAATTTATTTAGCTGCAGAGAAAAATATCAAAATTGGAGACTATGAATGCCCTGTTGTATACATCACCTCAAGCTACATTTGCATCATTAAAAATAGAACCAGAGAAGCAAACATAACACATCATATCGACAAGATTCATTATCCTTTGACATGTGTCCATTAGGAGTTTTTGGCATCATTTGTGATGGAAACTGTGTTTTGTTTAGCAGCCCTATTTAGTTATAAACAAAACACTATAGAACAATTTGATATCCATGGGAATGCAATGGCACCCTCACCAAATGTAATCACTTGAACTAGTGAAGGTAGAAAGATGAATTATGGAATGGTTATTATTTATGAAACTTCGTACCTGCTTTTGGATGCGCTCCCTCTCAGAAGCTAGTTGCATTGCCATATCCATAATAAACTTGTTCCCCGTGTTAATTTCTTTTGCACTTTCTAATTTTGCATAGTTAGCTTGATCCAGAGACATCTCCAAGAATTCTGTTCTAGCCCGTAGAAAACTAATTTCATTATTAAGTTCTGCGTTAGTTTCAGATAGCAAAATGCATTGCTCCTCTGCAGTCTCAGTCTTACTTTCGGCTTTTGCAACCTTGGATTTTAGATCCTCAATCAGAGTTTCCATATCCCAAATCGCAGAATATAACATGTTCTGCTGCTCTTGGCTTGCCTCAGAAGATGCCTTTGCATGCTGCAATTGGATCTCAAGTAAGCCCAGCTTTTGATCAGTGTTACTAGCACTCCCTTTATGAAAATTCAGCTCTTCAGTGAGCTCCAAATTTGTCTCTGTTAACTGAGCAGCCTTTGCTTCTGCACTTTCAGCCCTACTTTCTGCAATATCTTTGTTTTCTTTCAATGAATCAATTACATTTTCCAATTCATTGAGTTGCTCTTGACTTGCTTCATAGCAGGCATTTGCATTAACAAGTTGGACCTGAGATTCTTTCAGAATTTCCTCAAGAAGGTTCACTTTTTCTCTCAAAGAAAACGCTTCAGCGCTTTGGGCAATATGTTCTGCATTGCTTCTTTCAAGCTTCTCTAAAGCGACATGTTTTTCTTTAAGCTGTTCAATGCAATCTTGAAGCTTAGTCTTTATTTCAATTTCTCGTTGAATTGAACCATTCTGATTAAACTGAACAAGCTGGACTTGGCCAACCATGTCCTTTGAAATATCCATAAGCACCTCAGCAGCATTTTCTGCCTCCAAAAACCTTCCCCAAACAACTTCAGCCGTTTCTTCCATGTGAAATGCTACTTGTTCTGTATAATGTAGCTTTACTTCCAGTTCTTTTTCCCTTTGTCTTGATTCTGCCAACTTCTTCTTAAGATCTAGCTCCCTTGCAAGAGATTTTTCCAGCATCCTTAGCAAATGTTTTTGTTCTCCAGTTATCTTCATATTTGATTTTGCATTTATGTTTGATAGTTGACCATCTTCTGATAATTCCAAGTCCATGTCAATTTGCCCTGTTAAAATGCATGTTTTAGAGATGTAACAAATAATAATAATATGAACCTTGATTATCTGCAGCAACCATCTAGTTAGATAAAGTTAATAACTCACCATTCTCGAACTTGAAACCTAAGATGGTCCTCTGAAACTTGGCTAACTGCTTCTTCAACTCCAAAATCTGCACTTGAGACTTCTTTAATGATTGTTCAGAATCTTGCAAGTTCTCTTCCATCTTAGTAGATAGTTCTCTCAGGTGTCTGCATGAAGATATTTTAAGACGGGCATCAACAATTTCTGATTGGAGATTATCCTTAAAACTGTCCAGCTCTCTAAGCTCAGCATCTAAAATGCCAGATAAGAGATCAAATGTCAATAACTTCTCAATAGAGTCTGCTGAAATATAGTTATTATCCAAAGCCATCGCTTGAAGATCATTTTCCTGAGCCAGAAGGTACATCAATAGGATATGCAAATTTACCAACTTCTCAGAAGAATATTCCAAGTCCAAGTCTAACTTTAATATAATTTTCATGGACCTCTCTATCTCCTGTGTACCATTTTCAGTGGGTGAAACTCCATGTAAGTAAGGTTTTCCAGACTCTCGAGTCCCAGTATACATGTCACGAACAGCTTCATCGCCCATTTCCACCACTTAATCTTTGGTTTAACCAACCTGACTAAAGGCCAAAACACAAAGAAAGATGAAACAAAAGGAAAGGCAGACCAAAATGAATCCAAAGTAACTCTGCTTGTTAAAGAAGGGGGTGATTTTTTTTAAAAGAAAATTATATCAGTCGCCTCACTTACAGTGGAGAACTATTGTGGTTATAAAAAACTCAACACATGCTATGGACTCTACAAAAAGAGAGAACCTATATGAGACATGCATTTATGATGTAAAGGAGGTGGTTACTAATTCATTTCCTCGGTTAAGTTTACCGACAGAAAAAGAGGGGGGTAATTCAAGTCAGAGCAAGCATAAACAGGAATAATTAAGTCATCCATGGCATCGTGGCTGCTAAATGTTACATATGCTCCATCCTGTTTGTACTACAAGCAATATATACTACATAGATAGTCCAAACAGATGCGGAATGTTATATAAAAACTACATCCTATCCGTACCACATCCTCGAAAACAATGTAGAATGTTATACATATAGCATCCTATCGATGCCACAAACAAAATCGCTGGCGGTAGTCAACTAATAGAAAACGAGTAGCAAGTAATTTACCGTCAAGGAGCAATGCAAACCAAACAAAGTGTATAACCGTTAGTCACCAATGGCATGGGGTTTACTGACTAGTTAACAACCAAGAACAGTATTACACAACACTCGAATATTCCTAGAAAGTGACCTGGTTTAAAATATAACACTAGGCTAATAACTGAAGTTCCATAAATAACAGAATGAGAACTAGAATTTATGTAGCTTTGATTGTATTTAACTATGTTTTTGCACTACAATTTAATTTCCATCAGAAACTCTTATATCACCGATAGTTTCCAATAAATTGCATTCAATGCAGCAAACCCTTAGGTGCAACAGGCAACAGCCTTATTTCTCTTCCACATGAGTGGCGATTGTAAAAATATCTCCTTGTCTGTCAACTCATTTTAAAGAGCTGATCGTTAATCATTCATCTTATAACTAATTAACCACCTCCCTGACCACAACATCAAAAACCGAGCTCTATATTAAAATTCTAATTCCCAAAATCATACATTTCTGGAGCATTAAAAGCAGCGCCCAGAAACTAATACCTAATTCACAAAACACTACCGCTTAACACATCGGGTTCTACGTCTTTCACTAAAGATTAAATAAAGAGTAGTAGCACAGCACTCGAAAAAAAAATGCCACTAATTCATGTACTTTCGCCAATTACATCGAATCCGCACTAAGATGCCCGTACGGAAAACGAGAAACTGCAACCCATTTAAACGACTTCAAGAAACACACAGAAAACAAAATTCCGCTAATGCAAAAACTTCCCCAGAAAAAAAAAAAAAAAAAATCTCCAACGGATTCACAAGAAACTACCTGCGGGACGAATCTCTACTGGGTCTTCTCCGCTCCGCAGAAAAAGAACAGAATACGATTCGAGAGAGAACTGAAAAGGACTAGATTATCAACAACCACAGTTAATCAGAACGGAGAATATGAGAGAGCAGAGGCGCAGTATGATCCGTGACTAGGAAGAGTGTAAGGTGAGGCGGTGGGTACAGATTGGTCAACGTCTACAGCATTGGCTACATCCTTACTTAGAGCACACGTCGGCCACTCCTATAGTCTGTGGAACAGAATTATTGAGCGAACAAAGCCTTTCCGTGAGAGAAAGAGAGAGAGAGGACGGCGTTGCCATAAAAGTAAATGCCAGGGTCTGGTTGTACGTGGAATTATTGATCTGGTCGTACGAGGGTAATAGTTAAGGAACGGAATTTGTTGCAATAAATAATAATATTTATTTCTTCAAAATCTTTTAATTTTTGTTTCCATTTGCTTTGTATTATTATTATTTTTCTTATGAGATTTGTCAAGTCGTTGAAAAATAATAGGTAACCAATGTGGTGGCATTTGAGGCACACACGACACATTAAGAAAGAGAAGGACATTCGAATCTGAATATTATGCATGGCGGCTACTGTGCCTTCACCATATAATGGTGCGTAGATCTTACGTGCCGCTCCAATCGACAAAATTTTTTTACCAACTAAAAGAACAACGGTTGGAGACTCCTACAGTGGAGCGCATGTCGATCACTAAGCTCCGATAAGCAACAGATTAGCTTCCTTTCATGCTATAGACAAAAAAATAAAAAAATAAATAAAAATAAAAATTTTAAAAATAAAACTTTAAATAATTTAAATCATTTAGATGGGAAGTCTAAACTCCAACATTCCTCTAGAAACAAAAAGGAGGATCTTTTGAATTTTGGATTTTGGATTTAAGAGGGAGGATGCGTTTGTCGCTAAGGAGGGAAAGAAGAAAAGGCTAATTTTGTTTCCATTTGCTTACTTATAACATATAATTATGCTTTCTAAATGAGAACAATTTAAAATCATTCGGGCTGTCAAACACAACACAACAACAGATGAGACATCATGCGAGACATTTTTTTCATCAAATGTGGTAAATTTTGTAACCTTTTTTTCTCTCTTTCCTGCCCCCCTCTCTCTAGAACGTATACACATAGAAAATCAAATACATATTTTTATATTTAATACAGCAATTTTACATATATTCTTATTGTATCTAAAACGTGAACAAACCTTAACTCTAGGTGAAAAAATCAACTATTTAATGATGGCTCTTAATTATTTTTAAGAAATAGTACAACATTCTAAAACAGTATTTAATATTATTATTTTAAAAAGAAAAAAAAAACTCATAATCCTTTTATTTACCATCATTCCAACATATATGGTTATAAAACTATTTGTTATGTTTCGCCCTCGTACCAAGTATTTGGTCCTGTATAAAAGATGTTGGGAGGATAATATCATAATGGTTTAAAATGTGATGGATACCATTTTTCTTTGTTTATGTTTTTTAAAGTGCATTGATTAATAATTTAATAAACAAGTATTCTTTTATTCCATTTAGATAATGCGTTTTTTGTTTTGTTTTCATTATGGTATAAAAAGTAATTTAATTATAAAAATGTTATCAAAATACATTCATCGATTGGAGGATGTATGCTTGCATTTACAAACAAAAATATCATAAATTCTAAAGGAAAAAGCTAAACCACCGAGAGGAATCTCTCGATGAATTCTTCTGATTTTATTTATTTTTATTTAAAAGTTAAAGAAGTATTTTTAATAAATTTGTAATTTCTTTTAAAAAAAAAGTAACTAGAATGATTTTAAAGATATTTTTTTAAAAATTATACAAGTTTAAAAAAAGTACAAAATGCACGATACGATGATAGATAGTGCCGAGATACCTCTCGATGCCCTAGCACTATCCAATTTTAAAGCAAGTTTGGAGAGTGAAATTATATGAAAATTTTGTGAATAGTAGTAAGATAATTTATGAATAGTAATAAAATAATTTAAGTTGAATATTTTTTAGGTTTTTTGAAAGGAGAGAGAAAAAATTGAATTAAAAATACTATAAAATTAAGTTATTGTAAGAATATAATTTTATAATCTTATTTTTGTTTGAAGATTTAAAAATTTTTGATTTTTTTTTTTTTTTTAAGTTTGAAAAAGTTATAATGATTAGTTTGAAAAAATTGTGATGTGTTGTAAATTATTGAATTGGGGGACAATGAATGACTCCCCACCTACTATGAAATTGAAAAGAGAAGAAGAAGAAGAATTATTGATGGATGTTGAGCATCCATCAATAATTTCCGTAAGGCTTGGCTTAGCCAATTGCCTATTTATATAGATCTCATTCAATCAGTTTTGTACGAGTAAGGAAGAAAATAAAGAGAAAGAAAAAAAGATAGAGAGAAAATTCCAGTTTTTGAGTAATAAATAATTCTAAATATTTTTTCTTGAAATAGTAGTTTTATTTTAGTTGTATAACACGTCATCAGCACGAAGTTCTATCGATACTGAACCTAATGGTCTTCTACTTCAAGTAAGTTTTTCAATATATTATTTGCAGTCTTTGAAATGAATATTAAAGGTAATATTGCTGAATATTACTTGATAAAATTATACTTTTATTCTGATGATTATGTGAATATATTTCTTAGATCCACAGATTTATTTTTGTAATTCATATATATATATATATAAAATGTCAAATCTTATAAAATTGAGATTTATTATTGTTGACATTTCTGAAAAAAATTATTTATCCAGGATCCTTTATGAGATCCATTTGGATATGATGAAATTGGGAAATACAATCAAAGAAGAAAACCAAGTGTCCCTACAAGACCGTGTTGTGTATCTCACAGTGAAAAAATTCTTTTACTTTATAAAATGATTTAAGGAAAAAATATGAATATCAGAAGATGTAATCCTCCCAAAAAATCATTATGACATATTGCACCTGAAGTTGCAAGATTTTAAGAGTGATAGTGAATATAACTCTACACTCTTTAAAATCAGATCAATATTAAAACTATGCAGTGAAAAGGTCACTGATAATGATATTTTTCAAAGAAGACATATATTATTTTTCATGTCTTGAATGTGCTCCTGCAGCAGCAATATCGACAGCAAAAGTTCAACAAATATTCTACACTTTTATTTTGTTTTCTAGTGATTGAGCTAAATAATAAATTTTTGTTAATAAATCACCAGTTAAGTCCTATTAATGATATTGAATTTACATCATTCCCAAAAGTGAACGGTGCATCATTTCAAAGGAATCAAGGGCGTAAACATGGTAGCAAAACTATAGAAATGTTGGTCCCAAAAGCGACAACACTAAATATGATAATAATATATCGTATCACCAGAAGTGATCCAACTCAAAAAATGATAAAGGCCCTCAAAATAATTCTTCATAGAAAGATGAAGATGTTTGTCATAGATATAGTATGACTGAACAGTAGCCACGTGCCTGTTATACGACCAAGCATTTGATTTACTTATACTAAATTTTTATACATTATAGTAAAGTTTTATCATGTTTTGAAATAACAAAAAGTCGATACCTGAAGTACGACAATAAATTACTTAGGATAGTAAAGTCATGCCTAAATTTGATCATCTTATAAATGAATGAATTAGAAGTTCAGAGGGTTACATATTTGCAAAGTGTTGTAAATCAATTACTGGATGTGTTTACTAACACTAAATGTGTTGTAAAATCATATATTACTGCTGTTAATGCTTAAACAAAAATTAAAATCCCTAAAGGACAAGTTATTAAAACAATAATAGATGAATCTAAGACACACCTAAAGTGTTGAAGACTTATTAGTGCAAAAGAAAATAAATCGATGCTCCTAAAGAGACCGTACCCATAAAACAAGCAATAAGATCTATCCAAACATTCTGTATAAAATACAAACCTCCTAAAAAGGAACTCTTGAAGAGTACAAATCTCCTGAAGATGAACTCTTGAAGAATACAAACCTCTTGAAAATGAACTCCTGAAGAGTATAAACTTCCTGAAGAGGAACTCCTGAAAAGTATAATCCTCCTGAAGAAAAAACTCCTAAAGAGACTTTTTATAAAATGTTTTCCTCTGAATAGGAACAAGTACTTGAAAATAATGAGATCTCAATACATTTCATAAGTATTGAAAAAATTGTGGATAGAAATAAAACTGTTGTCGACAACATATTTTCATATATGATGGCCATTGACATTACCAGAAATAATGAAGAAAGTGAGTCAAGAACCATCGAAGAATGTCGACGTAGAAATGATTGGTCAAAATGGAAAACAGCCATTGAAGCTGAATTAAACTCGCTAATGAAATGAGATGTATTTGGACCTGTTGTCCAAACACCAAAAGATGTAATACCTATCAGATATAAGTGAGTATTTATACGAAAGCGTAATGATAAAAATGAAATTGTGCGGGACAAAGTACGATCTGTCGCACAAGATTTCTTGCAGAAACCCGAGATTAGTTATGAGAAAACATATTCCCTCATTATGAATGCAATTACATTCAGATTACAAAATGATCAGATATGTAGTTGATGGATGTGGTCACTACATATTTATATGGATCATTAGATCATGATATGTATATATATGTGAAAATCCCTGAAGGATATACAATACTTGAAACATCTAATCCAAGTACATTTAGGAGTATGTACTTTATAAAGTTTTAAATATCTTTATATGGGTTAAAGCAATCCAGACGCATGTGGTATAATTGACTCAGCGAGTATCTATTGAAAGAAGGATTTGAGAATAATACTATATGCTCATGTATTTTTACCAGAACCTGGATTTGCTATTATTACAGTTTACGTTGATAATTAGAACTCTTAAAGAGATCACAAGAACTACAATATATTTATTTAAAGAATGCATTTGAAAAAGAAAGATCTTATTATTGAAATGCTAGACGAGTTACAAAAATTTGAGACTTCTTGCCTCATCTCTCAAATGCATTTGCTCTTCATAAATCAACATAACATCCTTATCTAAAGGATTAGGTAAACGAAATAAAGAGGCAAGCAAGGATTTTAAATCCTTATTCTGTTACTTTAATTCTACAATTTTGTTGTTAGAGTCTTTAACGAGTCATTAAAGTATGGAAACCTTCTGGTTAAACTCCTCAATCTCACGATTTTTAGATTGTAACCAGTCGGAAAATCCGACAATAGATGAAAAGTATCGAGTTCCAAGGGTCACCAGCTCATATACTGCTTCACGATCTGACTTATTAGCCAGCTCATTCGCTTGCTGCAATATGACACCTACGGAAGCTGCAGGAGTAACTAGTAACTGAGGTAAATGATGCTTCATATATTAATTATGAGGAATATTGAAAGAAAACTGATGAGCCATTGAAAATTTGTAGAATAAGAATGCAAATGCAGATGAATTATAGATATGAGAAGAAGATGTGATGTGAACTAAATGAAGCTAAAGATGATTTTTATAGAAATGGAAATAAGAACAAGACAAACCATCATCTCTTCAAATCTCACTTAATCAAGATTACAAGATATGCTGGATGCATAATTTCAAAAGCCAGCGAAATTAATTGCAGCTATCCTTATTTTCTTGTAAATTCTAAACCTCTGTCGTTAGCTGCTGTTGTTGACTTTGTATTCGAGTTCTCTCTCGTTCCAACTCTTCTATTTATGTTTTCAGATTACGAGAATATCAGTCTACAAATTTATTCAGCTCCTTGTTTTCTTATCTTAAATTTTTATTTTTTCTATCTTTAGTTGCAAGCGTTTGATGCAACTCAAATATTTAATTATTAAGATGATCAACCTCATCGTTCTCGCCATGACCTCTGAGACATGGTTGTAAGAGAAACAACATATTGAGCACTGAATGTTCTTGATACTGCAACAATTTCAGAATCAGTTTTACTAGAAAGATATATCTCTGCCCCTATCATAGTATTTTCAGCCTCATAAGAAAATATGAGTGATTGAGGTATAAAAGATTCATAGTTCAAATCTAGGATATTAGAATTTCTATGAGACATAATATCGTTCATAATGAACAACAACTGGATCTATAAACAATGTGAGATTTTTTTTTTTTTTTTTTTTGCTAGAGTAAACCAATGGTAAAATGGTTATATTTAAATAGCAACCCGAAACAAGTAGATTTGATATTCCGTCAAACCGATAAAATTAGACCTCAAGCTTTTACAGCTTTTATAATACACGGATGGTTTCCAATGTCTTTCCATCGTACATAAACAAATTCTCTCTAATAACGCCGAATTAGGGGGAGAAAATTTTAGATGAGAATATTATCATGTTTTCTCTAATACATTATTTAGATGAAAATTATGTTTGAATTTTTAACTCTGTTATACATGCTGAAATCATGTTTGTTTATTGAAAGAATACTAACGTATATTCTCAGGATGAGTTTAAAGTATTACTGCAGGTCTCAAATTTCTACTAAGTCTATCAAGCAAACACCTTCTGTCACATATTCAAATTACTCAGAAATAATTGTAATTCATGAAACAAGTTTAGAGTATATTTGACTGAGATTAGTGATTTTATATATTCAATAAAAGTGTGGTCTTCCCGTCATCAATGACAGCCCAACAATTTTATACGAAGATAATGTTGTTTGTATCATTCAAATCAAAGGAAGATATATCAAGCAGATACGATCAAGTGATAACCTGACATATTTATTCACAAAAATATTACTAACTACGACATTCAAGAAGATTGTGCAAAATATTGGAATGCGAAAATTCAAAAATCTATTATCATGCACTTTTTAAGGGGAGTAAACGTCTTAAAAACTTATACTGATTGTACTCTTTTTCTTTCGCTAAGGTTTTGTCCCACTGGATTTTCCTTTACAAAGTTTTAATGAGGTAATCTTAAAAGCACTAGAAATACATAAGAATACTGTACTTTTTTCCTTCCCGTTGGTTTTTCTTTCCACTGACTTTTTTCTAGGCAAAGTTTTAACGAGACAGATTTTTTATAGGTGATCATTCGAATGGGAGTGTTGTAAATTATTAAGTGGGAGGGGGGCAATGAATGACTCCCCACCCACTATGAAATTGAAAAGAGAAGAAGAAGAAGAATTATTTGTGCATCCATCAATAATTCCTGTAAGGCTTGGCTTGGCCAATTGCCTATTTATATGGATCTCATTCGACCAGTTTTATATGAGTAAAGAAGAAAGAGAGAAAATTCTAATTTTTGAGTAATAAATAATTCTAAATATTTTCTCTTACAATAGTAATTTTATTTTAATTTTATAACATGATGATTAATTTAATAATTTTGTATTTGAATTATGTTTAGAAATAAGATAGAATAAAATAAAATGAGATAAGATGAGTATTTTGTATCTCATCTTAGACTTAGATCCCAAACATGTCTAATTAAACTAAACTTGATTTTCATCTTCAAACTAAACTTCGTCCCTTCAAACTTGTCGAATACAAAGAGTTAAAAAAAAAAGACAGGAGAAAGAAAAATGCAGGAAATTCACACATTATTGGTTGTAAAAGATAAATCTTTCACTTATCAACATTGCACAAACAGTAACATGAAATTACCTTCATTTTATTTTTTTTGTGTATGTCGTCAAATGAAAATATTAGTTTTTATAAAAAAAAAAAAAAAAATTAAAAATTGACGTAATTTAATATAAAATTATTTTTATTATACAATATATCTAATAAATCATATAAAATTGCGTTAATTTATGAATTTCCTTTTACAAAAATCTTTGATGCTTGAACCAATTTTTTTAACGTGCATAATGAGTATTATTTATAACTAATATTTATTAAACTCTATTTAGTATCCTCTTAATCATCATTCTCTCACCAGCCTCTTAAGTGACATCAAATGATTACATGCTAAGTAATAGAAGTGATACATGGTTTTCAAATCAATTAATGCGGGCCAATGGGAGGATGATGTCAAAAATATTGATAATTAACACTTTTCTTAATATTATATATAGGAGGGTGACAAATTTTTTTCCAAAACATCTAAATCCATCAACTTGTGTTGCATTACATAGTCAATAAATATTGTAGAATCCAATATAAGTACATTAATTTTTCTCTTTATTCCTAAAATTCGGACAAGAACTTACCTTAGAGCACCTATAATTTGGAAAAGTCACTGATTTGTGTTCACTTTCAATCAGATTACACCACATACCAGAGCGGAATTTAGAGAAGGGGTTTCAGATTTAGTCCAGAAATAGTCACAGAAACTGTATGTTTTACTCCAATATCACCAAGGAGTTGAAAGAATGGAGATTAAGGGGAGGAAGAAAAAAGGAACAACATTACATTTGTCAGTTAGTATATGGATTAAAACAAACCCAAATTGGAGAAAACATTACCAGGACTTCCTCTCCAACCCTCTTGTAAAATGCACCCTTCAAAATTTCTTAAGAAGATTAGAAAAAATTGCCCACATAAGAGTGTTTCCCTCCCCCTTGGCCTGTCTACTGAGGTTTTTGAACTAAAATGTACACCCTTGATTCACAAACCTATTCTTGTGAAGATTGAATTCTCGTTTGCTGCTGCATAATATCTCTGAGAATCAGCAAAGCTATAGAAAAATCTCTGTTTGGATCATATGACAGTTCCTTCAAGCTTCTACCCCAGGCTAGCATCTCACTTTACGACACAACTTGAGCCGAATATGGTGGTGTTAAAATCCTTTTCCATGGAAGAGGAAACCTCTTGAGCTTTGTTATTTCCTTGAGATGTAAGAAGCTGCACAGGCATACACCAGGCCATAATGGTAAAATGAAATGGAAAAGCCAGTCAAAGTTCAACTTTCATCTGGCCAGATGGCAAGGACCCTGCAAATCAGAAGGGAAATCGATAAGCTTGAATTCGGTATAGGGCATGTTATAGGGATTTATTTGTCTAGAAAAAGGTAAAATTATACCATCTTCATCTTGGGTATTGGAAGGAGCACTGGTTCCGTAGCTCATTTGGATAACATTGTGGAGCTCATCGTCCCAGACATTAGGTAGCTGTATGGTGATGATATATATGTAAAGAAAGAAGGTCAATTGTGATGCATGGAGGCTCGTGAAGCTCAAGTACAAAGAATAATGTTCACACATTCTTAAATGGACAGAACTTGGCAAGATTGCACTTTAGGAGATTTGATTTCTTGGGTTATTAAATGACACATAGTACGATACAGTCAAAACAGGATATCGACATAGTGGTATCTTTATAACGCTTGGAACGGCAAAAAAAATGCTGTTGGCAAGATTGCGAACAGGGATGAAACTAGGAAAACTATTGATGGGGGCAAAATATTTTTCATTGAAGCTGGAAGATATTTCTGATAGAAAACCCGTGAAAAAAATAACAAGAACCAGGGGCAGAACTACACATTGGCTTCAGAGGCCATCTCAAAAAGCCATTAAACATTAATTTTCTAAAGTTTTTTTTTTATATATAAGGAAAGTAGTATAAAAAATAATTCCCCCAAGTTCTTTTATTTTATAGTTTTGCCCTCCTCCAAGTTAACTTTAACTGGCTTGGCCTCTAACAAAAACCCCATGTATTTTGTTTTCTTCTTCAGAAATGTTTTTTTTTTCTTTGAAATGGGGAAAGCAGAGAAGAGGAGAAAGAAGGAAGAGGGGGGGTCAACTTTGTAAATGAATGCCCATATACCATAATGTTCATCCTACCCAGTCAAACTCCTTCATTATGTAGAATATCCCTAACTTAGATTTCTACCATTCTCATTGTGCAATATTACACAAAAAATAAAATAAAATTATGTGTGAGCTATTTTATAATCAAAGCAGGCGATGAGAAAAAACAATTCTGGCTATGGATACTAAGTTACCTGTGTGGGTTCCCTGAATCCTCCAGCCAGGGGTGTCAACTGAGAATGAATGGTTCTTTGAAGGAAGTCAGATGAGTTTCCCGTGCCAGGAAGACCAGCTTGAATAAGTCCTCGTTGAGATGGGTGCAACGGAGGATAAGCCATCGGCATATCGGGTGAAAATCCCAGAGCAGATGAAGTGGCCACTCGTGACGGAAGGATCTGCATAAATTGGAGATTTTGTTACAGTAAACCAGAAATGGTACATACAAGGATTCCGTTTCTTATTGAAATATTGGCAATACTATTACATCTTTTGCCAGGAGCCCTTCGACATTAAAATCCAGCCGCGGATTGACAGTAGCAAGTTTCATCGATAAAAACTGCAAAAATGAGTGTGTAAGCATATAAGAATCACCTACTCATTAAAACACAAAAGTCCCTAATATTCATGTTAATAAATAATCTAATTAAACGGGCTGATTCAGAAGCTTTAGATGGCGTTATAATATAAGGACCACCTACTCATTAAAACACAAGTCCCTAATATTCATTTGAAAAACAAGACACTTTGGTGTTAAAATACAACTTGTTCTAAAAGCTTATAGTGATGAGAAGAGGTAAATGTACTTATTTAAATATATTCCAACACTCACCCTGTATGTGAGTTAGACTCCCCCTTGATAAGTGAACTATTAATCAAGGATGAAGAGTGCTGGGATAGGATTCCGAACTCAGGACATCTAATTTAATATCACGTTAAATCACCAACTATGTCAAAAACTTAAAAGGATGGAAAGATGTAAATTTAATTATTTAAACTATATGCTAACATATGGGAATGATTGTAGAAGCTGTTGCAGTGCTGAACCATTCAAATTATCTGTGTCAAGATGCACAAGCTATACACAATACTATTATGAGTTCATGCTGACAAAAACATAAGACACAGGAAACGTGAAGCTAGATAAATTAAGAACAACTGACTTGGAAGAATGAAAAGAAACACATTGTTTCTCCCATACCTCAACCTGTCGTTGCAGTGACTGTACATAGTTAATGATTTCGTCCAGCATCACCGCTTTACCAGTGACCTGCAAAAGCAAATCAAAGTTCATAATTTGAACAGTTTATACTCAATTGTGGTGGGAGTTTTTGCATAATTATGTTCTTTAAGCTATTGACTTCATCAAACCAACCTTGCTGCAACCAGGTACAAGGTCTTGAAGAAACTTCATCCGCTCACTGATTTTTTCTCTTCTGACCTATACTCAGAATCATTTAGTTCCTACCCAAATGTAGTAGCTTAAAAAAGAATTATTTGAAATAGTTTCCATTTGATCTTACTCTTTCTGCGAGACTATGACTATTAGTTGCCTGGCCTCTCCGAGCTCTGACATGAATGTACTCTTCTTTTGGTTGATCTGAAGGTTGAGAACCCTGTTTACCATGTTTCCCAGAGCTCCTGTTAGTAGTCGAGGTTGGGTTTTGGTCTCCCATTTGTTGAATTTCAGTGTTATCCTTAGCACATTCACCAGACTGCTGTGCAGCTCCTTTGGCTGGATCAAGTTTAGCATCCTACCACAAATTTTAACATTGGTGGGAGATGATAAGAAATTAAAAAAGAATGCACCCATTACATTTTATAGAAAAAAACATCAGAAGCTTGGTCTACCTGGCCATTCCTTTTCCTTTTCCGACCTGCACCCTCCAACACAGATGGCTCATCTTGATCACCGGCACCGCTAAGCTCGGCTTCATCGGAATCATTACCGGAACCACCACTGCGTTGTTTTGATTCGTCATGAGATCTCACATTGCTCTGACTTCTCTCATCATTTGTTGGGCTCCCTCCAGCAGCCCCATGCCCTGCGGACAAAGAAACATCCTTTGAAACTTCGCCAACGCTCGGTTCATTCTTTTGATACTGCCCACCAGACACTGATTTCAACCCAGTCCCAGCAAAAGCCTCCTGCGGCCCTTGCATCACTCCCCCGGCGCCAGAATAAAGACCCATCGACTCAGGAACCGCAAAAGGATTAAACATATCACTAAAATTCCCACCATTGAAGCATGAAAACCGAGCAGCACGCTCAATGAACGCAGAATCCGCTGGGAACTGAGGTAACCTCTGTGGAAGCATTGCAGGTGCATTTGGCAAGAAAATGTCTCCTTTCAACATTGAACTCGTAGGATTCCAACCCATATCAAATGTTTTATCGATACTTCTTAGGGCGACAGGATCGCCTTTTCTAATCCCAAACGTGTCTGAAGTGCTAGCATTTTTCAGGACACCATTGTCACAAAATCCAAGGTTTTCTGAATTGGCGTGATGGTCCCAAACGGTTGGGCCAAATGCATCCACCATTGAAGTAGATGAACAAGAAGAAGATCCAATAAGGTCTCCTTTGCTAACAGCCATCGGATTTACCTTGGGAACCAAACCGATAGCTGTATTCGTGAGATTGGCACCGCCAAATCCCCAGTCTGACACACTAGGTGCATAGTTCATAGGATCCTCGTTCCTATTTTGTAACTCAAGTTTATCTTTGTCACCCATATCTACTTCCTTTACAGGAATGCCAAAAGCCACCAGTGGCAAATGCCCTTTTCTTCCAATGAATTTCAAACCGCCAGAAATTGGAAAATCTAACAAAAATTTCGGAACTTAACAAACGTGAGTAAGAGGGCTAGTTGCCCAATCCTAGACGAACCAAAGACCAAAGCCAAGAAGGCAGGGGGAGCAGACGGGGAAAAAATCAAATCTGATGAGAACTAATCAATCTCGAAATATATATTCACTAACAATCATACAAACTAAAATGGCTTCAATTAAAATGATGTAATTCGAAACCTACAATAAAAGAATCTTCACATTGATCTTCAGGTATTACCCAAAAGCTCCAGAAATTGGAAGTGAAACTAACAAAAGGAAACAACTTAGAAGAAGACCCAGAAAGAAAAGAACAAGAAAACTCAAGAATGTGAGCTCAAAAACGCAAAAGCACTGAAAAAGCTGTAAAGATCGCACAACTTTAAAAGCTACCGTTTCCAAAGCTACCACGGAACTTGGAAGTACCAAATTACACGAAGGAAGCCCAACCAGGACATAGAAACTAAAAAAGATAGTTCAAAGGAGAGATGAGAAAAGGTGTATCAGTATGGAAGCAGTCAATTATACAGAGAACATCGATTTCAGCATAATAAATACCCATTCAAACCCTAGTCAGAGCAGAAACCCAGAAGAGGCCAGCTAAAAGTGACAAGGGAAAGATACCCAATTCAGATTCTGAGCTACTTTTGGTACTCTGTCCTCCATTCGACCTCTACAGACCCAACTTTTATTGAATTTGGGCTTTTGTTTGTTCAACCCTTCCTGTCCTTTTAGCTCAGAAATCCTGCTGGACACTGTCACAGCCTAGAGAGAGAGAGAAAAATACATATTAAAAGCAAAGTCTTGGACAGAGAAAGACTGATAGAGGCGGTACAAGGAGAAATTTAAGGAGGAACTTCTCCTTCAGAGAAAATAATAAATGATAAATTCATAATAATTTATACAATATTTTATTTAATATATATTGTAAAATAAGAATATTTTTATAAAATAATATTAATTTTATAAGATAATTTATAAAAATATTTTTATTTTATAAATTATATTATATAAATATTATAAAATATATTATGTATATCACCTCCCATAATAAATAAATAAATAAATAAAAACTTCTCTAAAAACAAAAAAAGTGAAAGAAATTATAAGGAGATGGGTTTTTGATTTTTCGAAAGAAAGAGAGAGAAGAAAGAGTAACGGCAAAGGTGCTGCATTTATACCCACGCTTGCATTAAAAACAGAGCTCTCTATGATTAACCACCGTCAGGTCACTGCTTACCCCTTACTTTATTTTTTCTTTTTTCTTTTTTTAAAAAAAACTTTTTCCTTCATAACTCGTATGGTATTTACTATTCAGCTGCTCTTCTAATAGTTTATTTGTTGAACTTTATATGCTTTTCAAACTAGCATTGCCAACCCCCCCCTTTTTTTTTTATAAAAACTAGCATTGCCAACTTCCAATTCATTTTAGGTTTTTTTATTTTTTATTAGGGTAATGATAGGTTATATTTTATATATCATTATTTTAATAATTTTAATAATTATAGTATATTTATTTATTATTTTTTTAAGTATTTTTTTAAGATTCTTAATCAAAAAGAGAAAATTCAAAAAATATATAATTTTATTAATAATCACTTTTTTAATCATTAAATTAAAAAATTAAAAAATTAAAAAAATTAAAAATTAAAAATTAAAAATTAAAAAATTAAAAAATTAAAAAAAATGTAAAAATGATTATAAATAAAATATAAACCTATCATTATTCTTTTTATTATCTTACTGCATTGTTGTCCTTCCCTTAGCTCAAAAACCAGAAAAAAACAACAATAAGATGGCACTACTTCGTTATTCTTTGGCCACACCTTGTCGAGAGCAAGTGCATCAGATCTAAGATTTAAAATGAGTGAAACAAATATATATATATATATATATATATATATATAAATACTTGATTATGATATCTGCAACTAAGAAATTAGGCTTTGATTATGTGGGGAGATCTAAAGTCTTTGATTATGATATCTTGACCGTCTTTTCTATCACACATGTCGCTGATCTTGATTCTCGGGTAACAACAGTTGCTGCATTATTGATATAAGAGAAATCAACTTCAATCCAATCTAACAACAACCTATCAAACATCTTAAGTACTTAAAATAAATAATAAATGAAAGGGGGCTGTCAAGCAAGGTTTTGAATATAGTAGCAGTGGGAGTATTGATTGCGTGGATAATCATAGAAGACACATTATTAAGAAAATCCAGCTAGAAGATAGACCATAAGTCGAAGATCAAGATGCAATTAGAGATGCTGGTTGAAAGTTTTTTGAGTCAGTTTTTTATTTTAAAACCCACTTTATTGATAATAGCATTTTATAAGACATTCCAAGCCTTGTTACTATTTACGATAATGAGATGCTAAGTTCACCTCCTAGAGAAGAAGAAATTAAAAATGCTCTTCTCTTGTAAATCCTCATAAATCTCCAAGATTTGATGGATTTTTTGACGCCTTCTATTGCATGGAGCATCATCCAAAATGATTGGATTGCGGCTGTTTTGTATTTCTTTCATGGTGGTATCATCTCTAGATCGATCAATATGACAGTAATTGCCCTTATTTCGAAAAAGGAATCTCCAGCCACCTTTTTCAAATTTCAGACCAATCAATTTTTATGACTTTAGTCATAAGGTGATCATGAAGAATATAATAAAATATTTTAAAATTGATATTATTTCATATATTATTTTAAAATAATTTTTATATATAATATTATATATATAAATACATATATAAATTATATTTTAAAATAATAGTTAATAAATAAATAAATTATATATATAAATAGTCTAATCTAAATTAGGATAAAAAAATAACAAAAAATTAAATTAAAAAATCTCAAAATCTGATTGAGTTAGTATAAGTATGGCTAATATGACGGAAATACTGGCCAGTACAGGCCAATACGAAATAGACCTTATTTCTATATCGATCACTGTTCTAATATGATGTGTATTAACTGTACCGATCAATACAATACAAAATTATCCTATCAAGAGTTTTGGCTGTATTTAAGGTTACCTTTTTTTATACTTCCTAAACGTTTTTATTTTTTAAAGTAAAAATATTATTATTCATTCATTCGTTAAAATAAAATTTATATTCATGGTCAGATAGGTATGAACATATATATTTATATCAACCATTGGGGTTCAATCAGTTATATGTTACTGGACTGATTTGCCTTTATTATTATTAATATTTTACATAGATAAACGTTTAATAGACAACATCCTGCCTAAACATTTTTCATTCGATCTCCTTATATGACTTGCTTTTTCTTTTGTTTATTTTACTAATATTTTTGCGGGTGTAATTTTTTCATGAGTAATGATCTTACAATCTTTTCTATAACTCTTTATATAAACACATTTTAAAAAATCAAGATATTTATGTAAAATAATGTTGTTTTTATAAATTTTATAAAAATATCTATCATTTAAAACATTATTATATAAATAAATGTTATAAAAATAATTGTATTTACATCTTTTTCTTAGTTTATTCTCTATTGTGGTACTTGAGCAATCAACTAAAGATTTGATATATCAAATATATAGTGATCCAACACTTGATATAATATAGGAATGTATAAACACAATTTGTCTATGTTTTTATTAGTTCTGATTGTCATGCAGGATTTGAGAAATATTAGTCTTGAGAAATAATAGGAATGAGAAATAATTTATAAAAAATGATTGGAAACATCTATACTCATCTCACATACCTTCACATGAGCAGTAATATGTTATTATTCATGTAAGGGTGAGTGTGATGAATGTGAATGCTCTCTAGCAATGCTCATAATTTATTAGTCTATATTCTCAATCACACTTATCAATGTGGATTTTAAATAGTTACTTATATCAATCATCCAAAACTCAATCACTTAGGAGCACTTTTAATAGATTCTTTTATCTTATTTTTTTAAATATATTATCAAAATTTAATTTTTTTATTTTATTTTATATACTAATTATTATAATATGTCATTACTATTTTTTATCTCATCCCATTCTTTTTATTTTTTAAACATAATCCAAATACAAAATTTTCAATTAATCATTATTATTTTCTCAAACTCTCAAACAAAAAATAAAAAGATAATTCTATTTATTCAAATTTTTGAACAAAAACAATATTATAATATTTTTTATTCAAATTTCTCTCCTATTTTCCAAAACTTAAAATTATACTCAATTCAAACCATCTTATTAGTATTTAAAAATTATTTTGTTATTATTTAAGATTTTCTTTATCTCATCTCATTCTCCAAACTAGCCATAAAATATACCCTAAGTTTCGTGGGTGGCTTTACCTAGATCAGCTGAATTTTTACATCTTGAATTAGTTGTGGATATTTGGATTATAAACTTTATTATTTTTAATTGTTTTCACTAAAATATTGATTTTAAGGTCTTGTTTGGATTGAAGAGTAAGTTGAACTCATTTCAACTCATCTTTATTTCATTATTTTATTATTTTATTTTTTCAATTTTTTATATAAAATACAAATTTTAATATAGTTTTTTTAAATTTTAATACATATTTTTTAAATTTTAATTCAATTTTTTTAAATTTTTAAAGAATAATAATATTAAAAAATAAAATAAAATAATCTCATCTTATTTTTATTTTTATTTTATTTTATTTTTCAATCTAAACGATGACGAAGTGTTGGAAATACTGATTTACTACCTCCTCCCCTCGTGTTGTTGGTTACTGTAGGTAGGTGGGTTGTACTATTCAAATTCTTGAAAAACTATAGAAAGGACTCTTGATATCTCTTTAACAAATGTGGGGGCATTCGAATGTCTAGGTATTTGTAAGATACTTGTCAAATCACTCACTTATATATGTTGAAACGCAAGTAAGCCCAAAAAAAAAAAGGTGCGTAGAGTTCCACCATCGTACGTCACTCTTAAATACCGAGAACAAGACACAATTTACTTCGACAATTTCGGTTTGAATTAAGAGATGAAATAAATTTATTATATTTTTATAAATTTTTATATAAAATATATTTTTTAATATAATTATTATAAATTTTAATATAAATTTTTTAATTTAAAAAAAAATAATATTAAAAAAATAATATTTTATTCAATTTTTAAAATTCATTTTAACTAATCTCATCTCATCTCTTAATTTAAATTAAACCTTAATTAATTAATTAATTCTTAAAATTTAATTCTTAAAAAATATAATTAAGTTCTCTACAAATTAAATAACAATATAAGTTAGTTATATTTCTCCTACATAAATATATATACTCTAGTATAGTTTGTCTCCCTCATTTCTATTTTTAAGTTCTCTTATATTTTTATATAATGAAATAATGTAGATTTTATTACTTATATTTTTAACATTATCTCTCACACGTGGCCAAGATTTATCTTTTATAAATGAATACAAGATGTGAAACACTTGGATGCTCTTTTGATAATGAGATTATATACTTTTAGGAAAATGTTATTTGTCTTTATTTTGGGATTTCTACTTGAATTCTTATTTATATTTTTTTTAAGTTTCTTTTATATAATTTTTTAACATCATACACAATATTATTTAAAAATACTTACTTAAAAATTATATAAAAAAAACTAAAAAAAAATCTCAATCGGGATCCCAAAGTAGAGACATGTAGCACTTTTCATATTTTTATATAAAAATTAAATAAAATATTATTTGTTAATATTTTTATTTTTTTAAATTTACAAAAATTAAATTATTTATTATATTTTATGTGAGAATTTATAAAAATTATAATAATAAGATGAGATAAATTGAAAGTATTTTTCATTTATAGATAAAAATTATTGTCTCAAAAGTTAATCACGTTGATTAGAACAAATATAGTTTACTATTGATATGTTTAACACCTTTTTACAAGAATAGTGCTACAGTTGTAAAAAGATTTTAAAAAAGGAATTTATAAATTAATACGATATTATGTGATATGTTATATATACTTTGTAATATAAATGACTATAATTTGAATATATATTATATGAATTTATATGAATTAAAATTTTTTTTTTATAAAATTTCTTTATGACCAGATAATTTTTCTTCATGCACTCTCAATGATAAGTCCTTTTTTTGTAAGTAAGTTAATAACATTGAACTAGGCAAATGATATAAGCGGAAGGGGTGGGAGTTTTCGATAATCATCGCAAAAAAAAAAAAAAACAGTGCGAAGAAGTGATAAAAATAAAAATAAAATAGGTTTATTTGAGATCAATTTTTTTATCCCTACACATTCCCTAAAAGGACATCGCCTTAAAAACTATGAAAACGAAGTGTTCGTCAGAAGGCGAAAACAAGGAACACTGCTGGAGGCGGTGGAAACATCGTAAGGAGCAATAAAGATGGCGAAAACACTGTCAAATATTGTCTTGAGGCAATTTGTTGGATGAATCCATGACCCCTCGAACAAAATCATAGTTTATGAAAAATGCAAACATATAGTTGCAATAGGAAGCGAGACTGAATCGCCGATGGTCAACTAGTACAGGTGGTGATGGCGTGTGTGCTACATGCACTGCCTGGAGTGGAGCACGAACCGTCACATCCAACGAATCTGATGCCTCTGAGGCCAAAGAGGCTATACATGACCTCCACAATAACTTTAAAATGTAATTGCTCGTAAGCCACGCGCGCCCTTTGCCATGCGTGACATATACGTTAGTAGAAAACACAAACTCTCTCTCTCTAGACTTGAAGATTGACATCTGAGTAAGTTGGGGAAGTAGCGCGTGTCAGCTTGAGAATGCCGAAAGGCAACAGATCAGCAACGTCCAAAGCAACGAGAGGAAAATACATAAAAATAAACCGAAAATTAAGTAAAATATAAAAACTAGAAAATAAAAAGATTATCTTACTGGTGGGGGAGGAGGAGGTTAGTGCTAGAGTATCCATTCTTCTTTGCCCGATGAGGAATCAGACATAATATTTTTCTAATTGGAGAGATAAACAAGAGGGGAGAAACGAGATCGGCTTTGGCATTCTGGCCAAAACTTAATAAGTCGTCAAAAGCTTAACTAGTTCACTTCACTTGTAATATTTTTTCCCCTCCAATGTATAGGGAATCGGACCTTCTACTCACACCTGTTGAAACTTGAGGTCGCTTATTTGAAACCCAATACGTCCTTGCTCATGGTATAATCTTTCTGGTTCCTGTGGTATTCTATGGTCATTCAAGAGGATATTCCAAGCTTCTGTCCTGATTGTTTTGATACATGGACCGTTGTAGTTTAATTTGTTTGAAACCTTGTCTTTATTAATTGTTGGCCATGTCTTCTATATGTTAATGTTCTTATATTTTCTTGTTCTTGTTTTTTTTTTTTTGGTCTTATTTTCATATGTAGTACAAAACCATAATATCGCCATTTTGTCATTTTTAAATGTTTAATATAAGATTAATGATTTGATAATTCGAACAAAAATGCTTCGGTCAAAAATTTTTTAATTCAATTTGCATCATCCACTGAATTCTAAGTTTGACCCACCAGTTTTAGGCACTTATTTTCTTACTAAACCTCGAGATCATTCATTCAAGAACTGTTATTTAAAAGAAAATCAGCCAAAAAATAAAATAAAAAACCGAGAAATTATTTAAAAATAAAAATAAAAATAAGAGATAGTACGGTAAACTTATTTTAATTATTTTTTTAGTATCTTTATGATGGACTGCCCCTTTTCTCTTTCTCTCATGTCATTATTAGTTGGCATTGGGACTTGCAATCACAAAGACCCAAGCTCTATAATAATAAAATCTCTTCCACACTTTCCTTTTAAAACTCTCAACTTATATTTAAACCTTAAAAAATTGCAGGTCATGTATATCTATATATATATATATATATTTGTGTTGATTGGGCAGATTTTACTAGGTATGTAAAATTAAAAAAATATAAAAAAAAACTAATTTATGCATGTCTATGGCTCTAGCTCTCCTATTTTTTTATAATTAAATCTAAAAAAACTATGTGTTCCGTACGCTTGTTTAATAGAATAGGGAAACAAAAATGTTATAAGGTAAAGGCAGTCCAAAGGATAAGGAAAGGATAACAAAACCTGCCACTCTCTTAAGGGTTAAATCAAATTAGATTCCTTGGTACAATTTTGTAGAGTTAAAATAATTGGAAGGCCAAGAACTTGGCAAATGGGGTAATGCCACATGTAATGTTGTGTCCTTTTAGGAGAGTTATTGAGTGGTGTCATGTATGTAAACGACAAAAAAAAAATTAATTAAAGAAGCTTAGGAATATGAGATTACTGGTGAGAGTTAGTTGATGGCTGGCTGGCAATGGCTTGGCTCTTCTTTTGGGAAAGCTAAATCCAATCAAACTAAATCCCATTCATTGCTACTTGGGATATAGAGGATAGTTTGGGGAATTCGAGATCTTTTTAACCACAGTTTATGAATTCTTTAACCTAATTCAAAGTCTGTATTATTGATGATTATTCCCTCTCTCTCAACTTTCAACATGTTATCTTAATCAAGTAGGCTTTAGACTTTAGTCATGAGTCTCATCAATTAAAAGGATGTACTTTCGAGACTTTAAGATTTTGTTTAAATTAAAAGATAAGATAAATTAAAATAAATTTAATTTTTATTTATTTTTAAAAATAAATAAAATAAAATAAAAATAAAATAAGATAAAATATTATTGTAAGATATTTTTTTAATATTAATTTTATATAAAATTTTGAAAAAATGATATAAGAATTTAAAAAAATTAAATTTTTTATTATATTTTATACGAAAATTTGAAAAAATATAATGATGAGTTTGAGATGTGTTTTAAGTTTTTAATTCCATCCCCCAAAACAAACAAGACTTTAATTTGTTTTCTAATATTATTATTGTTTTGAAATTTTAAAAAATTGAATTGTGATTTAAAAAATGTGTATTGAAATTTGAAAAAAATATATTAGAATTTATATTTTATATAAAAAATTAAAAAAGTATAATAATAAAATAAAAATAAATTGAGATGAGCTTAACTCACTCTCTAATCCAATCGTGCCTAAATTTTATCAATCACAATCTGTTCTTACAAAGTTGTTTGAAAACAAAAACTTATGTGTGTGACATTAAATTTTTTTCATTCCAAAAAATATACTTGTTATTCAGACATTTTAAGGTGTTGTCATTTAATTAAGAACTGATGATAAAAGTGTTTAAAATAGGAAAATATTTTAACCATAAATAAATTTCGTAAAAATAAATTTACAAAATGACATTACTTGATGCAGATTATAAAATTATTTTTATTATAAAATAGATCTAATGTATCATACAAAATTATATCAGTTAATGAGTTTTATGATCTTTTTGTAATTGTAGCACTTTTATTTAAATTATGTCGCATTAAGATAAATGGTAAGTATTATTTTTTAAGAAAAAAATATTTAAACTATAAGCTTGTTAAGTTGTGAATAGAAAATGAAAAGGAATTGAATATGAAACAATATGCAGTACTTCAATCGTAGCTAAAATTCACAGCTCATAGGTTTGACTTGGAGTCTTGGTCATGCTTGCTTAAACTGTTCTTAATTGGGACAGCTTCAGTTATTTAACTTGAGGTGCAAAGATCTTGAAGGTTAGAGAAGAATATTGCCAGTTGTTTCTACAAAAACATCATTGTTTTTAAATAATATGGAAACAACATTGCGCGCGGCTGCATGATGAATTGCTGTTGAATGATTATTTTTAAAGCTTTTGTGGCCCCTTCTGCTCATTTTTCTCAACCCCAAACATCATGAATATCCACCTAATTTATTTTCATCAATGGAAGATAAGCATTTGGTACCGATAGCTCTAGGGTATCACCAAGAGATCACTCTAGCAATGGCATGTAGGACAAACAAATCTATGAAAAGACCAGACATTTGTTGGGTAGGGATCAACTTTAGATAACCTAAGCCCTAATATGGATAATTCTTCGTGCATATTTTTTATTGCTCCATGATTTCCTGTGTTAAACATTAAGAACGGTGTATTGTTCCATGTTTGTCTTCTACCACGACCAATTATCCCATGTTCCTACTACCCATTGCTAATTTTCTTCTTAAAAATGATAGCCATGTTTGCAGCCCCAACACATCTCCTTTTAATTGTGTATATTTTTAAAGAGTTTTTTAAGGATGGTTCTACAGGCACAACTCCTAACACCCATTAGGAGCTACTTTTAGTTATATGGAAACTGTTACAGATATAGAAGGATTTCACAATCCAAACACTGAGATGTGTGCCACATCTCCCTCCTCTTCTATTTTTTTTTTCTCTTTTTTTTTTTTTTCCATCCCTCGTTCTTGTCCTCCAGCTATCTCTTTCTCTCCACGCAACCCACCACCAACGGCAACCTGGAATACTACTGACCACCTTATCAAATTTTCCTCACGCCAACAAGTACCTATTCACTATCGTCAACTCCTCACGGTAACTCCATCTCTCCCACACGACCACAACTCAAATTAGGACTGGACATGACCTTCGGTCATGAAATTGGGACGTCAACGGCCACCCAATGGCCCGTCTAAGTTGTTTATCCCTCCCAGGGGTGGTCGGATCCCTCCCAGGGGTGGTTTCTTACCACCCCAGCCACAGACGGTAGTCCTCGACCATATTTGGCTGGCACAAGAGAGGGCAGGGGCAAGAAGAAATGGAGGGGAGAAAGGAAAAGGAGGAAAAATAGGGGGGATTTGTGGCATAACCAGTAGTATATCACATCAGTGTGTAGAATTTTTTAGTGCAATCTTTATGTATCTATGTGTTTTTTTAGTTGTATTATTGTTTTGTTTTTGTTTTTTTCTTACATTTATTTTTTAACACTAAATATATTTTTAAAACAATAAGAAATATTTTCTTAATTATTAAATAAGAACAAAAAAATCTAACAATAACACTGAACGGTAAGAATGAACTGAAAGAGTAGCATTTTTCACTTTTTATTCTTTGGCATAGACAGAAAACGGTGAAACTTCATGTTTTTGGGAATAGCAGCAGATAGCACGCCCTATATTAGGAAGAACACTCCACTCCATAACAGTAACATTTTAACGAACAGAATAAACAAAGACATCGTTTTCCAAGTAACTCCGACACTTTTTCATCAATATTTCCTTTTCAGAATTTTGATACATAAATTCTGTGTGTTTACTTTTTGGTTGTAACAAACATATATATATATATAAGTTTATATTACTAATCTGGAGTTATCTTGCTCATGTGTTCACAAATCTGCAATCTCTCCTAACTTCTCCAGTAATAAAGCTCTCAGAATTTTTAATATTTCCCATTTTTATCATCGAATCCGAGAACTGCTGGAAGAAAGCAATTGCATCTTCTGCATACTTTTTAACGAGCTCCTTTGTTCCCATTGCAAACACGCTTGAGGACATTTCTTGGTCTGAGTTTAGAAGCCCCTCCCCTTTCAACAGAATATGATAGAACGAATTGTCGAAAAGGTTAGGAGTAACATAGTCCAGGGCTGATATGTTATTGTCGGATCCTCCAATGGGTGGGCATATGGATTTCAAGTTGCTGAGGTGGGAATCAGAGATTGGATCATGCCCTGAACTTGCTTTCATGTCTCCATAAATCCTTGCTCTGAAACTGGCACATCTTGCCACGCCTATAGTGTGTGCTCCTGTAGATTACAAGCACCAGAAACCACCTTAGCCCACAAAAGATTATCTGTGTCAGCTACTCAAAATGTGATACACACTACAATGATGATAATGACTATTTACAATGCGAACAGTTTTTTATGGTGACATCTAACCACTTACATGTCACCAAGATCGATAAAATCTAGGATTAAAAAACATATTATTTTTAAATACATCAGTTGTTTATCAGTGTTGATAGGGCACAGCAAACATGACTGGTCTGAGGATTTAGAAACCAGTTCTCGAGATTTCCATATTAAAGAGATCTTCCCCATTCAGAGTGACGAACCTGCAAGAGCTACCATGTCTGTGACCGAGAGGCTTTGATAAAGAAACTTGGAAATTATTGAGAGCAGCCCCTCATTTGCTGTAGGAATATTCGTGTTTGCCAAATCATAACCTGCGGTAACAGAATCCTTTCTTCCCAGAGGAACATCCCAGTAAGGTCCACCAACCTGCAAACAACCAAAGGATTACGAAAAAAATACTCTAGTCACAAAGTGATTAGATAAAAACATTACGTGACTTAACGTGATTTGTCAGTTATTTTTATTATAAAGTAGATTAAACGGATGAGATAAAATCGAGTTAGTTTGTGAAATTATTCGTGTGTAATTCCTTTGTGTAGCAGTCCTCATTTATAGTATTCTTCGTACCAGGATCACAGCATCTCTAGCAGCAATGGTGAGAAGATCTGCACAAGAAACAATCCCAGGGCACTCTGACTCAAGTTTGTTCTTAATCCTATCAATGATTCCGAAACCTTTTAAAGAGTTTATGTTGGGGGAAGCTTTCTTCTCCCCTTGTAATGTAATTGTGTCATCGAGCAAAACCGATCCATCGCATCCCTGTGGCACTTGCACTCAAATATTAGCCATCCATGCATGCAAATTTTGGCAAAAAAATGAACAATTTAAGGTAACATATAGAAGAATATTGAAACATGTGAACTTGGTGTAAATTAACAATGTCAATGAATACAATGGGATAAAGATGTTGACCTGAACGAAACAATCATGGAAATGTAATCGGACTATCATGGCTGCATTACGTGGGTCTTCTTTCACTGCACATTCCATTTCTTTCTTGACAATTTCAAGCAAAGTTGGACAAGTGGATGCATAATAATCCAGAGTTAGAGGAGGATCACTTGCCTGCAATCTGTTTCCAAGAACCAAGAAAATCAGAAGCATGAATTGCAGAAGAAGGGGCTTTGAATGAAGGGAAATTAGTGCCATTTTTTTGCTGTTTTTAACTTTCTTAGATGATTGGATAGTAGAGTAGGATATATGTGTGAGAATTATGTGAGATATATATATATAAGTGCCAAGGAAAGAAGGAAAATGGAAATTTGTAGCTTGTGTTTTTTGCATGGCTACCTTGAGTATTTTGAATGGAGCAAGCCTTGAAGTCAAGAGAGGATGCAACTAACATTGGCTGGTTGGTTGGTATTCCATAAACCAAAAGTTGAGGTAAAATTGAATGACTTGTGATCAAATAACTTAAAACATTAGGGGGCAAGTCACCAAATTGATAACAGCTAATGTTTACTGGTTCAACTCTTCAAAAGATATTTGTTTTGTCCTAGGCTCTTAAATTAAACAGTGAATCAGCTCTTTTATGGGAAAACCCATCTTAAAGTGAGAAGGCTGGTTGGTTGGCCCACTTTTGACAGATTAGGTTCAACCATAATGCTTTTATGTACAGAAATGTGGTCCTCTGTTAATGTTGTGCTTCTTTTGGGTACTAGTTTTGGCTGATAAATGGAATTCAATTCAGTAGTGCAATTTCCGGTACAGGATGTACTATCTGATGCTATCCACGGGGAAACTTCCATTCCTATTGTTTGTCACGAAAGGCTAGCTCCTTAAATTCCATGTCATGAATGTCAAATACAGGTTGGTTATTTTGTAAGTTTTATCTTCCGGGACAAGACTGAATATGCTTTTTCCCAAAATCTTGCCTTCTTTCTACAGTAGAAAATCTAGAACGGTTAAAGAATGCAATAATTATTTTAGAAGTTGGGTACTTTTTAGGCTCCAAATCCAAAGGCAAGATAGCCCAGGCTCATGCGGCCCAGAATGAAGCAGCAGCTTTGAGTAAATTTACTTTTACCACAGAACACTGAGGTTCCACTCACTTTGATTTGTAACCTTTTTTTTTTTTTTTTTTGCGTTGACATGCACGTGGCCAGTGCAGAAAAGCTATTGATTGTGAAGATTAAAGTTCAGCTTAAGAAATGGGGTAAAAAACACCATTCAAAAGCAACATAATTTATTGTCCAATCCACATAAAACAACAACAAAAAGCGCGTGGTCTTAAGTTTTGTTTTGTTTTTTTTTTTTGTTTTTTTTGTTTTTTTTCGGTTGAGTTCAGCACAATGCACAAATAAATGTCACACAATTGTTTTGAAAGAGTCGGATTCACTTTTTAAAAATTAATTTTTTTCATGTTAAGTCTACATTTATTTACTTTTTTTTTTTAAATGATTATACGACGTTTAACTGAATGGATCTTAAAAATTGTGAAGCCAAAATTCGGCCCCAAAGGCTTAAGAGGCCAGCCCAATTGGGATATACACCCCCTTTTTTGCCATTAATTTTGAAAGGACATTAATGCTGGTGGGAAGGAAGCCAATTTATACAAAACAGGTACATTTAATGCAAAATTCCCCTGGCCAGATACTGTACGTTAAGGAATAAATTCAAAGGTCCAATAGAAAACTACAATTCAAAAGGAATGTTTTCTGCATTAATATGAAGGAAAAACCATAAGAAAGAATTGGAAGTCAACTTACATCACCAACCAAGCAACTCAGTCAAATTAACCCCATCCATGGACACATCAGACCAAAAGAAGGTAGAGAACTAGAGTTACAGCAACGTTCCTCAGCAATAACTTAAGGCATTAAGAAAATTTCACAACTGCCAGCAGGATCAAGTCTTTCAATACTAAGTGTTAGACTTTCAATCTACTGTCAACTTTCGTACAATAGATCATTTTTCAGCCAGTGCACTTGAACTTATGGCAGCAAGTTGCATAGGCACAATCTCGGACAAAGAATAAAACTTTTCACCAATTTCTACCCTATAACCTGCTTCCATATCCAATCTTCATATCAACAAACCCTTTAATTGAAAGGGATTTTTTTCTGACCAAAAAGGATCTCAATTTCGCAAAAAGATCATATGGATAGAGGTAAACTTGCTGTTCTCCTCTGTATGAGAAATTGCAACGAAAAGTCTCTCAATATAAGTGAGAACTAAAAGTAATCTGTAGACAGCACGCATCTAAAACATACCTATCCCATGATCATTACAACATGTTCAGAGATTTTGTTCCTAGGTCAGTCTTCATGCTCGTCTTCACCTTCAGAATCTGCATAACCACAATATTTAAATAAATTCTAGAATTGGGATATTATGGTATCTAAAAAATTATAAACATGAGTAAAACTTAAAGTTTAGTTCAAATGCACATACATTCACTTAACAAAACCACTTCAGCAACATAGATTTCACTCACCAGATCGAACATCGTCACCAAGCTGACCTCTTGCTTGGATTTGCTTAACAAGCATCCGGTACATCAACACCCACCAATAAACATGAAGAACAAGCAAGCAAAATAGAAGAGTATTGAACAGGTAATAATAAATTGGTCCATCCACTGAATGTTTTTCCTTGTCCAAGGTCAGGATAACTTCGTAGCTGCAGTAAAGCATAAAAGCCAAAGTTATCATTTTTTTGAAGCATAATTATTTAGAAACAGCATTTTCCCTTTTTTGACAAACTAAGATTTTTCTTTTCTCCCTCTTTCTGAGGGGTGACTGTCTAGTGTAATAGTAAAATCCTCAGCCTCCAATGCCTTAAGAGCACGTACGCATGAGTCCAATTTTTGGCAGCCACTCTTTCTCTATGATGCTATCAATGTTTGTAACTAAAAAGTACTTAATTAATGGAGTTGACAATGACCACTTGATCTTGAAAACCTGGCAAAAGATTAATCTGTAGAAAGCCAAGGAAATGTAAACAAATTTAATGCTAATATGTAGGGGATAAATTAGACGAACCTAGTACTCCAAAGGACCCAGAATGGATAGTACAAGAGGCGAAGTAAGATCCAGGACAAGACAAATAGAATAAACGCAAAGCTAGCTATCCTTTCAGCACCGCTGTATTTGGACATCTTCCCTACCTCCAGAAATACATCACTGGCATCATGAAGAGCCAAAACAACTGCACCAACACGGCCAAACCTACAAGAAATAGGGGAGAAACAGGTTATTGTATACAATCTTAATACCCAACATATCTGCACCACTGCAAGCACTTGGAGCCACATTTTATTCTACACCGATATCAGAAGTAACAGACTAGCTTATGACTGCACAACTTCAAGTAATTACATCCCTTATGATTTCTGGAAATATTTTGGCGGTGATGTTGAATCCTAGGAATTGTGATTAACAGACCATGACCAAGCTGCAAACAGAAAATCATTAAAACATACCTAAAAATGTAAGATAGCACGATGAGAATGAGGGTTGCAACATGATGGCCCATGGACACCCCAAAGTCGGAACGCCTTGTTTCCCAGAAAATCAAAGCAAATATGGAGTATGTGTAAAAGCCAGCAGTAAACATGTACAATCCCTTCAATTTCAACCTGAAAGTCACTAATTAGTCAACATTGACTAAATAATTACATAAACAGATCGAAGCCAATGCAAATGTTGCATTGAACAACCACAAGTATCTTGAGCAAGTATGATTACAGAAGCCTTACTTAATTTTTTGGTCAGGCCAAACCTGATCTCCCGGCCCTACCCAAAAATATTTTGTGTTTGTAGACCAAGGCTCATTATAAATTACATATAAAGCGAGAAGCTCTGCTGAGAGATAATAAATGCATTTCCATGCTGACTCCTTAAATTTTCTTATCTTCTTCTTTTTCTCGCTTGCCTCAACATTCAGCATCTCATATCCCTTTCCAAAAATCAATCGATTTGCCATTTTCTGCAACATACACATTCATTTCAGACACCAAAAGGAAATCTTGGACACTGTAAGGGGAAAGAAAAGAACAGAGAGAGGAAAATGACGAGTAAAGATGCCAACAGAACAAAAGTAATCCCATGCACAAGTCCTTTACATGGATATGACCATAGGTTTTGGAGAAAACATAAAAAGAAGGTTAAACTGAGTAAGCAATGGAAAGTCAGGCTGTACACCCACTTTTGTTGTTTTCTAAGCATTAGCTCCAAGTTAACCTGTACAAATACAATTGAGCCATGTTCCAGCTTCTAAAATTTTGTGGCATTAACTTAGTGAGGTGAACTAAAAGAAGAATGACCAAGGTTAACTCAAGGTTAAATTTAATGTATCTCAAGTTACATTAATGGCTCAATGCTCAATTCAGTGTATTGGCCGTCATTGAATAAGTATGACCTATCACATTCCCTTGGAAAGAATTAATCCCATGCATATAAAATATATACCATCAAAGTTCAGAACTTTCCAGCATACAGCATAGCTAAACAAGCATATGGAGCTGCCTTTTGCATAATTGAGAAGAAGAAGAAGAATGAACTACACAAAGTTACAAGTCGCATTGATCAATATGAAGAGGTATTTGTGGAGCATGTTGCTCCCTACCAAATTCAGCATTTACTAATACATTTGATAAGTTACACTTCATTATTGAAAGAAAGGGACATCATTTGCTAATCAATAACCCTAGTAAGAGTGGAATCAGGAGGCCTTATGACAAGGCAAAACTAAACCAAGTCATGCTAAATTTAAATTTAAAAAAAAAAGTACTTCTAGGACTAACGAAATAGTAAGAACTGATGGCCAAAAGAGCGAAAGAAGGGTAAGCATGCCCATCATACACAATGGCTAAAAAATATGGAATAACAAAAAAGCATACAACCAAGCGTTATGGCTATAACAAAAACTTCCCATATAATACTAAAATATCACATTATTCGGCTAGTATTCAATAACCCCGCATGCATATAAAAAAACACAAATCTAACCACAACCCAATCGAATAAAAAAAAAAGCAAAAATTCTATTATCAAGCCACTAAAGTACTTACATGTAATAACTTGATATTAAAGATACATTTTAAAACTTAAATTTTACAAATCAAATCTTACGCAACATGATGCTCCAAATAGAATAAGTCTATGCAATAAGCAAATAGATTGAAAACAGAGCTAACAACCCGAAAAATCTCAAGGAAATAAACCAAAGATAAATGAACTCCACTGGAACTTTTATGAGCACGTATGTATACGAGAGAGTACCTCGAAGATGAATCTATCGAGGAAAAAACGAACAGAGGGGAAAAACAGAGCAAAGAAGGGAAGGACTGTGAAATCTTCATACGCTGGGTACGATTCCAGATCCCAATCGGTGGGTCTGACGATTTCGATCAAACCCATATCGGATATTCTTTCCGAGGATCCAAACTTTCTTGGGAAACAAACGAGTGACTAACTGTGGATCACATATGCAAGCAGAGACGTGCGCGTCCCTGTAGCAGAGAAGTCGTCCAGTTAAACCTTTATGATTGGCTGGGGAGACTTTGATTCCCTAATAATGCTCTGAATATTTGTTGGAATTCCGGAATTGCCATTGCGTTTTGGGGTCGACGGAATTTTAAATTTTTTAACAGTGGCAACTCACAGGGGTTGCCACGTGATAGTGGGCTGTGTTGGGCCGGCCGGCCGGCTGCGTGGATGCTGGGGCTCGGGAATCGACGGTTACGCGTATAACTACAACCCACTTGGGTGGCGCTTCTTAATTGTAAAATTTAAATTATTAATATTCAATTATCCGTTTAAAAAATTATTTGGTAAAAATAAAAAATAAAAAATAAAAAATTAAAAGAATAATGTGTAGAGATGATGAATAGAGTTTTTTGTATTTAAATAAAACAATAAAAATAATAAATCACATATTAATTAAGTAAATGTGTGTACTATAAAACTGATTATACCATTTCTGTTTTAATAAAGTTGAAGTCCTTTCTAAGTACATTTGTATTTCATTTTTAATGATTATATTAGGAGGGAAGGATTTTTTTTTGTCTTTTTATATAGGGATTAGGAGGGAAGATTAGAATTTGAGTAGTTCAAATTCAAGTATTTTTATTTGGATCATATATTAAATATAATAAGAAAAATTTACAAAAAATTTACTTCTTCACATATAAACTATTAATAGGTTGGAAATCATGAAATTTGAGATTTAAAATTTAAAATTTAAAATTTAAAATTTAAAATAAAACTAATAAAATGAATATTATAAATAAAAATTTAAACATATGTAACACTATTCATAAAGTATTTCAATTTCACCTCGAATTCAAAATACAAAAATTGGATTTTAGAGCACTTTTATTGAATTTGTTAAAAATCAAATCGAATATATTTTTAGTCAATAAGTCTTAAAATAAGATCACATTAAATTAACTAAAGTTTTAAAAAATTTGGTTTTAATTAGAGTAAAGCTAAAACTTATTCTATCTTTAATAATAACTTTACATTAAACAAATGTATATTATATTAATTTATGGTTCTTTTATTCATACCCTTTTTTGCGGCGGTTTACGGAAACTTTTCATTGGAGCAATATTAATTGTTGGAACGAAAAGGCATCACAACTTTATTAGCAGCCATACAAGGTTGTTGGTTATAAACATTTAAGGCGATTCCGAGGTGGTTGTTTTAGCCTTTAGGACTCTACTATTTCGGAGTTCGGCTTAGAATAATTTCCTAATTATTAAGAAACACGCCATGTTTTGAAGGACACAAATATAAATCTCTCCCGCACAAAAAAAATAAAAATAAAAATAAAAATAAAAAATCATTATTTCATTAGTTACATTATTCTTCTGTCTCTATCTTTTTAATCAAAATAAACAAGAAAATATTACCACCTAATTTTAAATTGATTACAATTTAAATGACGGTAGTGGGTTTTTGTTTTTTATATTTGTTATTTCTTTTATCTTTATTTGCTTATTTATGTATTGACATTGTAACATATTCTAAGTTTCTTTATGTACAAGTCAGTGTAAATACACTACTTGCCATGAAACCTATAATGTTATATATAGTCCATAAAATTGGTCTTTTTTATAATTTAAATAATAAAAAGACAGAAAGATCCTTATTTTAAAATGAACTTGACTAAAATAATCTTATTTACAAATAAAAAACTCTAAAAATTAAAAAAAAAATTTATTTATTTATAAAATGAGAGCGTTTCAATTAGACTTGCAATACTATCCACGTATATAAACTATAAGAAAAATTGTTCTAATTAAAATCATAAAAAAAAGTTATTACAGTTATAAAGCAAATTTAAATATCAATATATATATATATATATATTTTTAGATTTATGCATGTTGATGTAGAAAGTTTCCTCATTAATAGTATATTTGCTATGTTAATAAACCGAGTTTGTAGGTTACTTTTTTCCAACGATGTATAGGGTCTTTATCTTGAAAAGAATCCTAAGTAGTGACTGACGATAGTGAAATTTCATAAATGACAATGTCATTTGAAAAATGTTATTTATATTTACAATTTATTCAAGTAACTATACGTGCCCACGTGTAGCTATTGAAATTGTAAAAAAATTTGATAATTCAAAATTCAAATTAAAAAAAAAAAAACAAATTATAAAATGAGACGGATTCTTAATATGTATAATATTGTACGTATATGTAACACTACTCATGTTATTTAACAACCATAATTTCGTCACAAAATAGCTTCATAGTTTTTTTTTTTTTTACTACATATATGGTGGATAAGATATGTGAGCTGAGATGGTTGAGGATCCATCAAAGTCTCTCTCAACCAAAGAACCTTGCATTTTATGCTACAAAAGTGATATTATTTATTGCTAATTAATAAGCTTACCTATTCAATTAAATGTATTCACTAAAATCTTAAAAAAAAATCCCTCTAAAAAAAAAAGATATGGGAACATGATTCTACATTCTACTTTTCCCACAAATTATGTTGCATTTTTTACCATTATATGCGTGTCTATACATAAAAAATTTCGATATGCAGTCATTTTTGCATACTCCACTCCACTAATATGATTAATTGTGTCACTTTTTTTTTTAAATATAAAACAACTATTTTGAACAATCAATTTAGCAGCGTACACAAACAATATGAAAAAATGACTGCATGTAGCAGAACTCTCGCCAACACCAATATTGAAACAAATCTAAAGCTAACCATGTGATTCCCCAAGATGACTCTCTGATGGGGAAGGGGAGTTGTACAAGCAAGGTAGGCAGCATCGATGAATTACAGACACACTAAAACAAATGGTCATCATTGATATAACAGTGAGCAGTCCAGGACGAAACAAATCTTTAATTGTTTTGGTCTTTTTCCTCTCTGTTCTTTTTCTACTTGCCCTACACATGTGATTCACTGCAACAGAAGTTCAGGACAGACTTGCCAGAAGCAACGTGGTCAAGCTAGCCAAGGCAGAACCTCGAGTATACCTGTACCCAGTCTGAAAGATCCTACAGAGTTACAGGCACTGGATCAAAGAAGAGAAAATATGCTTGTCCATTTACAAGCAAATCACACACATGATCAACATGTTCACTCTACCATTTAGATTGTGCTTGATGCGTGTTAAAATCAAGGGAAATACTCTATAGATACAATGGGATTATACAAAAATAATCTTACAAACTGATGTGGCTTGTTGTAGTTCGTCAGTTTGTAAAGTTATTTTTATTGTAAAGCAAATCTAATAGATCAGATGAAGTCATATCAGTTTGTGAAATTACTTTTTGTGTAATTCCTCTGTGGTTGTAACAGTACTTAATGCAAAATGATGATGTAAATATTACCCATTACATGCCATAATGTATAATTATTAAAAGAGAAGTGACAATGAGTTAAATTCACATGCTGCTCAGAACCCAAGAGCAAGTCAATGCAAACTCCAAAAAGACAACCACCCTGAAATCAAGAATCTGAGGAGGGGCCTCCCCTTATGTTAGGTGGGGCTCCATGAAAATGCAACTCAATAATGAAAGCATGCTCAACCACTTAACAAGATTCCCAGATGGAGGTGGACAAATCACGGCAAATCTAGGAAGGTGAGTTTGCGGATATTATATGATTGTAACTGCTTATTTCTATGGAAGTAGAAATGGAGAATCAACTTGCTGAGAGAGGTTAGATTGAGTTTTGATGATCAATCTGTTATAACACAAAAGACATTAATCTGCTTTCTGAGAAGGATGATGATAATTATGAGGGAAGAATAGAAGCATTTATCTGATGCACAAAAGGACAAATCCCAGCTGTTTCCTCTGCGTTTTTTGACAGTAAAAAGGCTGCTGCTATCTGTTGATGACAAGTCAGAGTTTTAAAGATATGAAGAGTTAATATACCAGAAAATAATAGAGGGGGGAAGCACGTTCGATAGCAACCTATTTAAGAAAATGACTCCAATTCTCTCCCATTTGAGTGGGGCTCATTCGTTTTCAGTTTTACACCTAAAAGGCTGCTCTTTGCAATAGATAGAGAGATATAAAGACGGTGCATTTTTCAGGTGAGGTCAAAGGACCAAGTGATCAAACCCGATTTTGTGTAAATTTTATTCCTATAATTTGAGATGGGCCTCCTCTTTCTTATCAAAGAATGCTTGTTTTGTAGTGATCAAAGCCATATAATTTAGGGAGATAGGATTGCCAGGGGGACATATTCACTGGCAATCTAATAATGAGGGTTTAACGTGTACTGTTGAGATAGGTCTCTTTGTCCTTTTATATAGAAAGCAGCATTTGGTTGAAGAGCCAGATAGACAAATATATAAATGTATTCCCAGGTGATGAGGAATTGCATATTGCAGGCTAGTTAGAAACATCTATCTTTCTTCATATTTTGTTCTCTTTCTTTCTTGTATTTTATTTTTTGTTTCTTCCCTTGTGTGTGTGTGTGTGTATATATATATATATCCTATTCCTTAAAGCTACAGTAATGGAGTCTCCCTTGGCTATTGGAGGTTCAGAAGAACACAGTGGCGGCAGCGAGTCTGGGTGGACAAATTATATTGGCTCCACCACACAAAACCAGAATGACAACAGCAAAGACCCTCGTCGTATTGACGATGAGGATGATGAGAGTGAGGATTCTATGGCTTCAGACGCCTCTTCGGGTCCGAGTCACCATGAAGTTCCTAATGGAGAGGGTGAGGGAAGTGGCAGGATGGGTCATATTCATATCAGGCACGCAAAAGATGAAGCCAATAGCAAGTTATTCTCAGAAAAGAAAGCGAGCAAACAGGTCAAGAAAAAAGATGAGAGGAGAGTAAAAGAACAAAATGAACATTCAGCATACAGAGCAGAGAGTGCTGGCAGTCAAGTTTCAAGTGGAGCCAAGGTAAGAAAAACCAAGACAATGGTCAAAGAAGGATAGCATATTACAGATCTCCACCTAAAATGATTGCATCATTTTGTTTTTTTATCAGAGTTTCATGGTTAACTGAAGGCAAACAACAAACAGTTCATGCCCTCTTGCTCTCAGTTGCATCTTCTTAAACTTTTATGGGGAATCAAGATAACAGGTAGGTTAGCTGCCCAATGCATATATTCCTCATTGATGCACATGTATGTATGATTGTGTCTGCATGTGTCACATGTGACATGTATGCATGGAGATGGTTTCTTTTCTATTTGTCTCTGTTGTCTTTGTAGAAGGAATAAAAAGCAAAAACGGGTAAAGATTCCTAGTAGTTACAAAAACCCTGCAATGTTCTGGCTTTAGTTTAAAAAAATTACAATCTGAGATTTCTTCTTTTCTATTATGATCTTATTTAAAGCCCAAGCAAGCAGTTCTAGCACTGCTGCTTAATCTCCTGCAAGCAATGGGGTGGGGACGATATGTGGGTTCAACATTGTATATTTATATATAACACTTGTCCTTCTTTAACAAGCTTCATCAAAAGCTGATTCATTTGAAACGTGGGACAGATAATAAGCATTGATTCCCAGTAACAGCTATAGATTCAAGCGTATTTTCCCTCCATCACAAGTCTAAACCCCATTAAGTTTCTGTCATTGAGGCAAACTTCCATAAAAACAGTTCCATGTCTTTTGTAAACGGAGTTTTACAATTTCTAGCTAGTATGAATAACCAGAAAATTTTAAGCGTTCATGCTATATGATAGCCAAGACACTCGAAAGGTTTCAAATACGGTGATTACAGAGCATTAAAACACTTGGTTCCTGCATAATTAACACCAACCACCTGGTTCCTTTGAAGCAGGTGAATTAGATCCTGCATCTAAAATATATTTCCTTTTTTTTTTGTACAAAAGCTTCATATCCGTACTCGACTAAAGAAAGTTGAAAGTCGAAAGAACAAAAGAATTTTCTATGATCTGATACAAGTTAAAAGAAACTGGAGTCACTTTAAGGATTGTTATTGCATTTGATACAAAATTAGCGTCAAGTCAATATTACTTGGTGCATCAGGAATTGAGGACCGAACCCTTTTTTTTTTCTTAAGATCCAAACAATCAAATATCAATGAGATTTTAAATCTTAGCCCGCTGCTTGCAGTTTCAATATCAACAGAATAGGAGATCATCACATCTATGACGCCTGCGAAAGCCATCAGACATTTTATTTTTCATGACATAAAAGACTTTAGCGGACCCCCCAAGTACACGAAATTCACCATTGCTTTTGTAAAGGGTAACAGAACAGTGTTGCCGCATGCAATGACTACTGGAACGTACTGAACTGAAAAGACAAGACAACAAAGGGAGAGAGAAGCATCCAGACAGTGAGAATCCATTCTTTTAGTAAATAATCTTTTTAACATACAAAACTTGGAACCATGTTAAAATAATCCTTTTAACGTAGGATTGCATAATCAATATTACAAAATTTAATTGCTGATCAAGAACGATCTTCACAACAAACAGAACAAGAACTATCTCCAGAATATTGAAAGGATTTTATACAACCTATCTTGAACAGATTACAGGATGATATCCCAATTTACCAGTCTCTGTATAAAAGTTGTTACATTACTGACGACATCCCAATGATTCCATCAGTAGACCACCTCAGGCAGTCAGATCTTTGACCGTCGAGAAATCCTAAACCATTCAGTATGGAAGGATCCTCGTATGTCAATCCTCTCATATGTATGAGCTCCTAAGTAATCTCTTTGAGCTTGGACCAAGTTAGCAGGCAACCTCTCCCTCCTGAATGTGTCAAAATAAGCAAGACTAGAGGACATACCCGGAGTACTAATACCGGCAGACTGTCGCTCGATGATCTCCTTTGCAAACTCTGGATCCACAAGCACACGGATGATGCAACCGCCCTTCCAAATCCTAGCAAGCTCCCCCAGTTTCAAGTCCCAGCCTTTTTCAATGCTTTTTGCACGTATCAGGTTCATTCCCTGAGCATAACTACATATTTTGGATGAATAAAGTGCTTGCCTCACCTCATCAATCAATTTTGCCATATCCACTGCTTGATCTTTTGGGCCTTTGCCAATGCCACTTGACTTGAAAACTTTGCTTGCTTCAACCCTTTCCTCCTTCAGACCACTGAGGAACCTGGCATCCAAAGAAGATGCTATGGTGGGGGTTGCAATTGACAACTCAGCAGTTTGCTGAACTGTCCATTTACCGGTACCCTTCATGCCAGTTTTATCCAAAACCTTGTCCACTAGACAACCTTCCCCTTGTCATCCGTGATTTTAAATATCTGCAGTAATCTCAATCAAGAAACTCGAAAGCTGTCCCTTGTTCCATTCTGAGAAAACATGGCTTAATTCCTCATTCGAAAGCTTTCCAACTGATTTGAGAACATCATAGGCCTCTGCAATTAGCTGCATATCACCATATTCAATCCCATTGTGAACCATCTTGACAAAGTGCCCTGATCCTCCTTACCGATAGTGGAAAGTAACACACGGTCCACTATCAGCAACCTGGGCAGCCACCTTAAGAAGGATATCTTCAATGTGCATGTAGGCCTCAAAGGAACCTCCAGGCATCAAAGATGGCCCATGGCGAGCACCCTCTTCTCCACCTGAAACTCCCATTCCAAGATAAAGTAAACCCCGTTCAGCCATTGCTTTCTCCCTCCTCTCAGTGTTCTCATACCACTCATTACCACCATCAATGATACAGTCTCCTTTCTCCATGTAAACCGAGAGGATTTTGATGGTTTGATTGACCGGAGCCCCGGCCTTTACAAGCATGATTATGACATGGGTTTTTGGATTGAATGAACAAAGGATTCAGGGTCATGAAAACCATATAAGGGAAGGTTTCCTTCTCGTTTGGCTCGTTCTACCGTTTCGTCAACTTTAGAGGTGGTCCAATGTCTGGGAATCCATTCTCAGCAATGTTGAGGGCTAGATTTTGCCCCATGACCGCAAGACCAATTCTGGTTAAGGCAGCCATTCTTAAATTCTGCACGAGGTATCTAGGAGTATGAGGAACAAACTGAAATTGCATAACACAGCATTGAAGATGACATCAAATGATTTTTATTTTTATTTTTTTCTGATAAGTTCAAATGAAAAATAAAGATCCAAGAACCAACAAGATATAACGTCTGAATAATCATAAATACATGTCACCAGAAAAATTCGACCATATGTTCTCAAATTTTCTATGTTTAAGGGAAAAATCGCATTCCATTATTGAAGCTTGTAAATAGTGAATCTGTCCTGCAAACAACAAAGCCTAGCATAAGATAAGAAGATATGTTATCACTGAGATTATGGGCCAAAGAGGTGAGATCCTTCAGCAATTGGAACAAAACAACCTCAATCCTTCTTTTCTTCTTTTGGCCTGACAAGATTTTGAGCTAAAGACATACCCCAAAGAGAGCCTTCGGTATAAGGCACAGCACCCTATAAATACTTGTGATACGAAAGCTAAATTTTCACTGCTACCATTTGAAGACAGATAAGAAATAACTAAGACTGTGTTTGGTTTCACAGATGGTCTTAACACATTTCATTCTATTTCATCTCATCTCAACATCCAAACATCATTCAAACACACTTTTTAATTTCAAATTTTTAAATTTTCAACATTTTCATATAATCATCACCTAATCATTACAACTTTCTCAAACATCCAAACAAAACACAAAAAACAAATCAAGTTTTTCAAATACCAAAATAAAAATTATATTAAAAAATTATATTCTAACAATCTTTTAATTTTATAATATTTTTATTCAATTTTTTCTCTCATTTTTCAAAACTCCATAAAATATTTTAACTCAAATCATTTCACTACCATCCACAAATTATCTCACTACTATTCACAAATTTCTCATCTCATTTCTATAACTAAACGAGGTAAATCGTACGTAAGAACATGAAAGATCATGGAGAACAATAACCTATTTTGAGCATTGGTATAAATTATATTCTCTTTTCCAAACAAGAGTTGACCCTAAAACATGTGTTATCCCATATAATAAGGATAAGTTAGGTGATATATAAGATCCCACATTACTTGATAAAGAGAAGTCTTTGCTCTTATAAGATTCTAATGGGGCTCTAATTGCATCATTAACTAGTCATTTTGAAGTATAGATCATGTGGTTTGGGCCTTCCATTAAAGTGTTATAAATAGTATCAGAGCATATCTAACCAGAAATATGGGATTTGAACCTTACCACCTACGATGGACTGACCCGACGAGGACGTCGAAAATTTAAGAGAGATAGACAATGTATGAGATCTCCCATTATTTGGCAATGAAAAGTTATTGCTCTTTATAAGGTTCTAATAGAATTTTAATTGTATAATTACTAGTCCTTTTTTAGTATAGACCATGTAGTTTAGGTTTTCTATTAGAGCATTACAACCGCTATCAGAGCTTATCCCAACAAAAAATGTAGAATTTGAGATGTACCACCTATAATGGACAAGCCCGACAAATACGTCGAGAATTTATAGAGGGTAGATTGTGACACCCCATAAGATAATGCTAAAAATAGGTGATGTATGGAATCCCACATTGCTTAGGAAAGAGAAGTTTTTGTTCTTTATAAAGTTCCAATGGGGCTTTAATTGCAACATTGACTAATTCTTTTAGAGTATAAATAATGTAATTTGGGGTTTCCATTGGGACGTTACAAATATTGTGATACCTCAAGGATAAGGGAAGACAGTGCATGAGATCTTACATTGCTTGGGAAGAAAAAATTCTTACTCTTTAAGATTTCAATAGGACTCCACTTGCATTATTGACTAATCCTTTTGTAATATAGGTCATGTGGTTTAACTATATAAAAAAATATACATAAGCCATGTGGTTTAAGCGTTTTATTGGGGTGTTAGAAATGGTATCAAAACCTATTCCAACTAAAAATGTGAGAATTAAGCCATGTGACCTACGATAGACTGGTCCGACGAGGACATTGAGAATTTAAGGAGAGTAGATTATAATATCCTATATGATAAAGATAATGGCATATTGTGTATAGGATCTCACATTGTTTGGGAATGAGAGGTTCTTACTCTTTATAAGGTTCTAATGGGACTCCAATTGTATCATTGATTAATCATTTTAAAATATAAGTCATGTGATTTGGGTCTTCAATTGGGACGTTGTATACCAACCTTCTTTTTTTCATTTGGCTCGAAAAAAGTAGGATCCCGACGGGGAATCTAGATATGAGTCTCATCCCCATATTTGCAAACGAAGTGGCCAATCTCAACAATTATGCAATAAAAAGTTGCATCCGGTGCAAAAACGAAATGAAACCAAACAAAAGGCAACCACAGCTGTAAAGAGATCGCTTATAGTGACACAAGGCCGTATTCCTACAACATTGCATAACATGACATGATCAAGGCTGGTAAAGCTTAAACGTAGGTTACATAACATAGCTGATTATTAGCGGATTAAAATACCGTCAAATTGTTTACCTCATAAGAATCATTATGAATTGGAGAACTTTCAGCTTTTCATAACCTAGACAAGAATTATAACTCTAACAGAACAAACTGCAAAAGAAAGCAGGGCAACCCAGCAAAGTGGGAAAAAAAAAAAAATAACGACTAGCTTTTTTCTTCCATTTCTCCTTTCTTTGTTTTTGGGGTATATCTTTGTGATCGTGCTAAAGTAGTCAAAGAACATATATCCTAACGAATCCAGGGAATTCAGTTCGAACAAACAAGGCTACAAGAGCAATACGATACACGAAAAATAAAAGCAGACAACATATCTAAAAATGTTGTACCTGAAAAGTGCAAGCAGATGGATTGCTTGAAAATATGCTGAACCCAGAAAGAAAAAGGATTTGGATTGTGCAGAGAACCAAGATTTTGATCGAACTCTCTTTCTTTCCTGTACAAATCACTAATTACTGTGACTGCGTACTGCTTTTGCACAGGGTTCAAAAGTTGGCCGATCCAGTTTCAAGATATTGCCTGTGATTACGGACCCATCCAGTGACAAATTAGTATAGAAATGGATTCACCCATCAGGTTGGGCATTCTCAAATTTCTGGATGGGAAAATGCTTACTTGACTAACAACAAAGTGTAAAATGGTAGTTTTATCTCGGGGCTTGACCGCTTGTTTTAATTTTTTTTAAATATTTTAATGATTATTAGTAAATTTATGTATTTCTTTAAATAGTTAAAAATATTTATTTAAAAAAAATAATTAATTAGAAGCGCGCACATGTTAGACGTATGATGCTTAAATTTAACTCTGAAAATGATTTATATATAGGGCTGAGCACTGACTCAATCGGAGTCGGAGTCGGAGTCAGAGTCGGAGTCGGAGTCGGAGTCGGCATGTGACCTCTCTGACTCCAACTGAGTCGGAGGGGAATATGACCTCCAACCTTGTCTCTGAAAGCGAAAACTACCGCTTTACCTCCGACTCCGACTTGTCGGAGTTGAGTCGGTGATTTTAGTCGATTTTGGGATTTTTCGTGGGCCTTAGATATTTTTGGCTTATATTAGACTTTTTTAAGTTTATGATGCCAAATTGCCTATTTTTAATCTTTTTAAAAATTACATTTGGGCCTTTGGCTCACTAATAAATATCCACATTAAGATCTAAAATCCAACTAGTTATAATAACAAAATCCTTTGAAAAAAAAAAAATAAATAACAGAATCAAGATATGATAAAACATCTAAATAATTTATCAATTAAAAATCACATTTGAGCCTTTGGCACACTAATAAAAATTCACATTAAATAATGTACTTCTTACATACAATAAAAACCTACTAAAAATCCACTAATTAATATGATGAAATCACATCCAAAAGCATTCACATCCAACTAAATCACTTCTAAATTAAAACAAAAACTAAATATCACTTCAAATCTAAACATCCACATCCAAACAAAAAAAAAACATAGGATGGGCACAACATCCCTATCCATCATCCACACTTCACATTCATCATTCACATCCACATCCACATCCACCATCCACACTTCACATCTATCATCCACATCACTAATAAAATAGGTTCTTACAAGTTTATAAAATTACAACAATTAAAATAAACATGTTCTAAGTTCTAATTTTAATAAAAAGATCAAACATATTACTACACACTAGGTACCAAGTTCCAACCAAATAAAACATCAAATTAAAAGTGTCAAACTCCCAACAAACATATTTGATATTATTAAAACAATAAACTTCCACCTTATAATGTTCTTCTCAACAATGCCTAAAAAAAAAAAAATATATCTTAATAAACATGAGCAATATAACAAAATAAGTTACATATAAAATTACAGATTTAAGACATCATAAGAACTCAAACCTCAATCATCCTCACGTAGCAGGTTCGTCATACCAGTGGTTAATTCTACATTAAGATATCAAAGAGTAGGATATTAGTATCACTAGGGATGTCAAAATCAACATATATACAAGTTTTAAAAAAATATATTACCTGTGTCTAACTTATAACTTTCCACATCATCAATGGAATCCAAATAATTCTCAGTCAAACATATAGGAGTGGACTTTAACCAATTATGCATGCACATAAGAGCCTCTACAGTCCTAGGAGCCAAAGAATTCCTAAACAGATCTAGTACACAACCTCCTATACTAAATACTGACTTAGATGCTAGGGTGGTGATTGGAATGGCCAATATATCTTTGCCATTAGAGCAAGAACCGGGTATTCGGTAGAGTTGACCTTCCACCAAATTAAAAATTTCGAAATCCTCAATGGGAACCTCAATCTCCTCTAGCAAATATTGTTCTAAATCTGATTTACAATTCAACAAGGATGCAGATTTTCGCTTACAATGGTAGGATTTCAAAAAGAACAAGGGATCAAGCTTAGTAATAATACTCCTCGTTGATGCACTACCTTCACTTTGAGAAGTTGACTTAATTAAGGACCCACCACTAAACCCAACATATTGATCATACAAATATGTCTAATCCATTTTTAAGTGCAATAAATTCCTCACCTCTCTCATCGCCCAATATTTCATTGAACCAATGACCTTGAGCACTCAATTTGTATTGTGGATCAGCAATAAACAACAACAGATTTATCTTTTCTAGATTACCCCAATACTTTTCATATTTTGTCTTCATTCGGACAACCATTGTACTCAAGCGGCGATTAGGATCTTCCATATAAGTATCCAAGTTTGCATGAATATTAATTAGCTCTTGAAAATACAGATTTGATGTGACATATAATGACCTAGAAATATGAATGGTGACATTGTAAAACACTTCTAGAAACTTCGCAAAGTTTCTAATGATCTCCCAATCATCAATTCCAAGAGCTCCTAAACCCTTTTTCCCATGCCTATCTTCAGACAAATAAACTCGTGAATATGGATCCTCATTAAGTAGAAGTTGGAAGGCTTTTTGATACTTCTAAGCCAAATTCAACATAAGATAGGTCGAGTTCCATTTAGTAGTCACGTCAATACTCAAGAAATTAGAACATCTAACTTTTGACTTATCAACACAAGACTTGAAAGTAGCAAGTCTTTGGGGAGAAGACTTGACATACTTAATCAAATTGTGGACCCTTACGATTGAGTCATCAACCTCTTTCAAACCTTCAGTCACAACAAGGTTTAAAATGTACATTGTACACCTCATATGAATAAACTCATGATCTACAACATACTCATCACTTCCTATTTTCCTTGTTCTCAACCAATCAATAGCGGAATCATTAGAGGTAGCATTGTCCACCGTAATTGTTAATACTTTGTCAATGCCCCAGTCAAGCATACACTCCTCTAATTCCCTCCCAATTGTGGCCCTTTTGTGATCACTAATCCGAACCAAAGAAATTATTCACTTATGCAACTTCCAACTACTATCGATAAAATTTGTCGTCACACACATATAGTTTATGTTTTGGATAGAAGTCCAGGTGTCGGTGGCCAGGCACACTCTTTGTCTAGTTGTCAAAAATGTTTTATTCAAACTATCATTCTCTTTCAAGAATAGCCTCGTACAATCCCTCATTATGCTAAATTGAGAAGGTATAGAAAATCGTGGATCAAGAGATTTAGTGTATTCTCGAAACCCTTGGCCCTCAACAATTCTAAATGGTAACTCATCCACTATTACCATCCTAGCAAGGGCTGCCCAAATTTTTTTCTCATTGTACTTGGTCATTTCTAAACTCTTTACCACTTCCCCTCCTTCATTTTTTGCTTCTAGGACTAAGAACTATTGAGTCTTGTCTTTTTTATTGGTACGGTTCTTTGGGCAAACTCCGATATGTTATCTCATAGCTGAAGTGCCAACCCTCTTGGCATGGCATTTAAATTCCCTTCCACAATGATTACAATGTGCTATGGGTTCATCGGGATCACAATCAACAGCTCTTGTGAAGTTGTCCCATACCTCAGACCTGTTCTTTTGGATTCTACTACCAGGTGGAAGGCGAGTGTGAGGAGTTGAATGGTTGGTAGAGGGAGTGGCTATCGAATCATCTAAGTCTACATCTATTGGTCCCATAGACTCATCAACAATGGGAACATCGACATTGATGTTCATTGAGTGTTGTGGTACTGGGCCTTTTTCTCTTACAATTGGGATGATAGGACAAGATGCAGCTGTGAATATAGGAGTGATTCCCTCTATTGTATTCATGATTTAAGAACTACAATACACATATGTTAATTAATAATCAATGTAAAATTATTATTAAGAATTACAATACATATATTTAAGAACTACAATACACATATTTTAACTGTCAATATAAAATTATAAAACTATGAAAGCTTGTGTCATAGATAATTTGTAATGGATAAGTCTTTGCAACAAAGCTTTGGAAACTATCGATCCTGTTGAATCATAGAATTTACTACATTGCATACCGAGTAATTATCTTATTTGCTATTCATATTTACATCACCAATTAAGTATGTATACACACATGTTTGCATATACTTAGTTAATTAAAACTGGCTTCAACGCCAGTATCAATGACAACATAAGCCCCAGCATCAACCACTTAATCCAACCTCAAGACCACCCAATTGAAGCACCACATTTCACCATTTTTGGGATCTGTCAAACACAGATAATATCTCTTGTTTATTTTATTATTCCCATTATTTTCATCATTTGACCTAATTCCCTTTCAAACCCATTCTGCCTCATCATGCATTAATTCAGACAAGCCCATTTGACCTAATGCCCTTTCAAACCCATTCCGCCTCAACTATGGAACTAATTTGAAAAAATATTACTGGCACTGATTGAATAAGATTATAAATTTCCGAGAAAATGAAGAAAACAAATAAACGATGAAAAAGACATTTGCAGTAAATGAATAAAATTGGTAGCCAATATATCAGGTTCTCAAGCATCAAATAAATAAAACTATATCTCGGATTTCAAAGAAAATCTAAACATGGTGAACGTGAATGGAAGGATTGTTACCAAAATAGAGTTGTGCCGCTGCTGCCACGTGCGGGAGGAGAAGGAGACACCATGAGGAGGAGGCGAGGCCGCGAGGAGGAGGCGATGCGTGCGATAAATGGAGGCGGCTACTAGAAACCTAGGGTTTTGAGAAATGAGATGGTCTGATGGAGAAATTGACTATGGAGTCTAATGACTCGTGCGCGAGGAGAAGGAGACACCGTGAAGAGGAGGTGAGGCCGCAAGGAAGAGGCGATGTGCGCGAGGTATGGAGGCGACTGCTAAAAAACCTAGGGTTTTGAGAAATAAGATGGTCTGATGGAGAAATGGACTATGGAGTCTGATGACTCGCGCGGGGGCAATAAGATCACTGAGATGGGCGTTTTCATGAAAGCTTGGGAAAATGGCGTCATTTCTCTGGAAACGACGCCGTTTTATATACTTCATTTAAGTTGCCCTGCAACCTATAAGGTAATTGTGTAAATGTGTATTTTTTTTTTATGATAAGTTAAGTTATAAGTATTATATTTTATCTCTAAAAAAAAATATTATATTTTAAGATGTCTACTATACATTCCTTTATAATAGTTTATTTTCAAATTAATAGATGTCTATTAATTTAATTATCTATCAATATTTACTAGGACTTAGGGTTTAAAGTTTAGAGTTTAGGGTTTATGATTTAGGGTTTCTAAGTAGATTATATGAAAATATTAGCTAATATTATTATTAAATTTATTTAGTCTTTATATAATAGTCTCCCCAACATTAGCATTACACTTAATACTTATTAGTAACTTATAACTTATTACTCTATACAAGTTATTACACTAGTAGATGTCTATTATATTATAAATTATTATATCATAACTTATAAGTTTATATCATTTATACATTAGTAACTTAGAATACTTTTTATAAAGAATAATTTATAACACTTACACATTAGTATTATAAGTTTATAACTTATAATCTAACTACTTGCATTAATTTATGTCATTAACTATTAATAGATTTCTACTATATTATAAATTACTATATTAATAACTTTACTAACTTTAAGTTTATATCATGAATATACATTAGTAACTCATAACATATTAACACTTATTATACATTAATAATCTAACTAATTGCATTAGTTTATGTCATTAACTATTAGTAGACGTCTATTATATTATTAATTATTATATTAATAACTTTACTAACTTATAAGTTTATATCACTTATACATTAGTAACTTATAACATATTAACACTTCTTATATCCTTAAAATAACATTTATTACACATTAGTAATTTAACTAATTGCATTAGTTTATATAATTAACTATTAGTATTAGATGTTTACTATATTATAAATTATTATATTAGTAACTTTACTAACTTATAAGTTTATATCATGTATATACATTAGTAACTTATAACATATTAACACTAGCTAATATTATTATTAAATTGATTTGGTATTTTATGTAATAGTCTCCCAGACATTAGTATTACACTTAATACTTATTAGTAACTTATAACTTATTACTCTATACAAGTTATTACATTAGTAGATGTCTATTATATTATAAATTATTATATTAGTAACTTATAAGTTTATATCATTTATACATTAGTAACTTATAATACTTTTTTTTAAAGAATAATTTATAACACTTATACATTAGTATTATAACTTATTACATTAGTTTATGTGATGATATAAAAGTAGATGTCGACTATCTTATAAATTATTATATTAGTAATTTTACTAACTTATAAGTTTATATCACTTCTACATTAGTAACTTATAACATATTAACACTTATTATAAATTAATAATCTAACCAATTGTATTAGTAATCTAACTTATTATAGATTAACACTTATTATATCATTTAAAAAAAAACACTTATTATAGGTTAGTAATCTAACTAATTGTATTAGTTTATTTCATTAACTATATGTAGACGTCTACTATATTAGAAATTATTATATTAGTAACTTTACTAACTTATTAGTAACTTATACATATCAACACTTATTATACATTAGTAATCTAACTAATTGTATTAGTTTATGTCATTAACTATTAGTAGTCTAATAGATGTCTATCCATCATAAATTATTATATTAGTAACTTTACTAACTTATAATTTTACAACACTTATACATTAATAACTTATAAGTTTATAACATCTTAAAACTTATTATACATTAGTAATATAATTAATTAAAACTTCTATTATAAGTAGATCTAGTCATTTAGATGTTTATAACTTATAACATATATTAGATGTATATTACAACTTATAACATATTAAAACTTATTATAACATTAGTTTATGTTATTATATATTAGTAGATGCTTATTATATTATTAGTAGATTATTTTATAAGTTAATTTAATTATATCTATATTATATCTATATATGATATATCTATATTTATATATTTATATGCAAAATATCGGAGTCGGAGTTGGAGTTGGAAGTTATGTCGGAGGCGGAGGTGGAGGCGATGGAGGTCCCCCCCCTCCGCCTCCACCTCTGACTTCAGGAGGGGGGAAAACTCTGATTCCAACTCCGGCTTGTTGGAGTTGGAGCAGAGCCGGAGCGGAGTCAAGTCGGAACTAGTGTCGGAGTCGATAAGTCGGATTTATGCTCAGCCCTATTTATACATAACATTTTTCACAACATATTTCATTATAACGTGTTAAAATAAAATATACTTTTATAAAATTATCCATCATTTAATTCATTGTTGTAAATCTTATAAAAAAAAACTCATAGTTATAAAATTATGTTGTGTGTATTAATGCTCATTTAACTCGCCCTTTAATCTCTTCCATTTTCTATTTTATAATAATGAAATATTATTTTAATCTCTTTAGTTGCATATTTCGTGTCCTTTTCTATGGTTGTTTTTTCCTCTTAACAACAAGGGATACTCTTCTCTCTCTCTCAAAGAAATTAAAAATTTAGTCCGCCTGGCCTACATCAAGTTTTTAATTATTGTATTTAGGCCGGCTATGGTAAAGTTTGGAACTTCAATAACAAACAAGACTGGAAAAAGTTTGCAAAATTTAATCCTACTTGCTTAAAAAAATAAAAAGTAGTAGGATGATGGAACATTGAGAAGAAAGGCAATACTAGGGATCCTTATTTTGAGATCGCTACTTGTCTCGATTTTAAGTTTTTTTATATGATTTTTATATAATATTTTATTTACATGATTTTTTTAATATCTTAAAATATTTATAAAAAAAAATCACAACATTATTTAGAAACACTTATATAAAATTATGTAAATAAAATAAAATAAAAAATTTAAAATCGAGATAAATAGGAATCCTAAAAATAGGGATCTCTAACATTTTTCTTGGGAAAAAAGAAATCAGGGGAACAAAAAAAAGGCTTTCTACTGCCTATGGGAATTGTAAAGTAGTGAAGAAAACAGAGCTCTTCACATGTATTAGAAAAAAGCTATACAACATTTTCAACTTCTACATATTATATATATTTTTTAATTTTTATTATTTTCTTCTTTATATCAAATATTTTATATATGAATAGTGAATAAAAAAATCAATTAGTTTAAGAAATTTAAATCTAAAAAAAATGTAGTATGTAGAAGTTGTTTTCTTTCGGTATTGATATGTGGAAGTTAAAAAGATTGTATATCATGACTCCATGTATTTATAAGCTTGACAATCAAACTTTATAGGTTAAAAAGGTTGTATTTATATGTGGGATATTAAATGAAGGAAATAATAGTTGGCGTGCCAAATGATCACTCTTTTAGCCTAATGCATTACTTTTTCTTTTACTTTTTTTAATCTCTAACTATTATTTCAAAAAAATTGAGACTTGGAAAAAAAAATCATTCAATAAAAATGAACTAATTATAAAGAATATTCAAGACAGATAATTGAAGAATCAATCCAAATGATACTCTTGTAGGTGCATCTCGAATAATTTAAAGAAAAAAGTTTATTTCTCCTGTCTAATAGTTCCTAAAAATGATTTACATTTAAGAAAAATTGACCTTAGACTTGGATGGAGCATGCTATCAAAACCAAAACTCTTACTACTTGAGCTAACTCCTACTATTGATAATTTTTACTTCATCTTTTAATAATATATGTGTGTATAAAGATAAATGATATTTGCAATCATATAGTATGCAAGTGCCACACACTATTTTTGAAAAAAAAATTGAGTAAATATAAAATTCATAAAATTAATTTTTTAATAGCGAACCTCACTCTTTTTTAAAAACAATAATTTTTTTTAGTATTAAAGGGTATTGAACTTCATTCAAACTGAATAAAAGAATTACATCAAAGCATCATGCTATATGATTTGAGAGACACATTTCGGATAGGAATTCCACCAAACCATAAGGTCATCTAGATGCCAAAAGCGCTTAGCTAAACAATGTGCTACAACATTAGTAATGCGACAATTGTGCTGGACTACAATCTTAAGAAACCTAGACATCAAAATCTCATGAGTAAGATTCTCCCAAATGGACAGAGAATCCTCTTCATTGTTAGCTCTTGCACCACCATCAATGAATTACTTTCCACATGTAGTTCACTGATACCCAAAGGAAGACAGATTTGGAGACCCCTCATAACAACTAAGAATTCAATCTCCATTGGATTTGTTACCTCATGCTCAGGTTTACTACATGCAAGAATTACTTGGCAACCACTATCTCAAAGAATCATCCCAACATAAAATCTGCAATAGCCTGGAAATATGGCATCGTCAATGTTCAGCTTAAGCACTTCTTATGAGGAAGACGGCCATCTGCCACTTGACTTAAGGCCTTGTTTTCTGATTGAATAACCATATGATGTTCATTGACCACATAGTAAGCATGATTCACTGTTTCCTTAGGTGTTAACTGCATATTCTCAAAATAAAATTGATTTCTTTGAAACCATAGACCCCAAGCACACACAAAAAGTTTATGTAGCTCAAAAATGTTGTTCATTTGAACTAAATGATGAATTATCTACACAATATCTCTATTAACCTATCCATCTTTCAGAAACTCGAGCTGGTTCTGCAAAAATCGATGTATAGTAGGGTAATAAAAAATAGCATGATTAATATCCTTTACTTCCTTTTTGCACCACCTGCAAGTAGCATTAGAAACAACCTTATTCAGTTCTAGATTTCTCAGGGTGGGTAAACCATGTTTGCAAACCCTCTATGCAAAGATCCTCACGTGACTTGGAACTTGTAATTTCCATATCTATTTCCACATTGTGTTGTTCTTCTCTAGTAGGTAATTTAGCTTGGTTTCTATCCTGTCTTGCCTTCATAAACAGTCTATAAGCACTTCTAATTGAATATGTTCCATTTTTCTGCTACTCCCAAATTTAATTTGTCAGGTCTTCCATCTCTAGTGAGCATCAGATTCAAGACTTCAATAGCTTCTATTGGAGGTAGGAGCCATCTCACTTTCTCTATATTCCATCGCCTTGTGTTTGCATCTATTAGCTCCGAGTCTGTCCATTGCAACTAATCATCTATAACTGATTTAAGAACTTGAATAAGCTTGTGATCAGGTAACCAGTAATCAGTCCAAATTATGGTAGCTTTTTCATCTCCCACTTGCCATCTACACCCTTGAAATGAAAAATTTTTTGCCTCCCAAATATCTCTCAATACATAAGATGGTGTGGCTCCTAGCTTAACTTCTCTGAAATCTGTGTTTGGAAAATACTTTGTTTTAAACATCTTATGAAGCAAAGACTTCTCCTTTCTCAGAATTCTCCAACATTCCTTTGCTAATAGAGCCATATTGAACATTCTCAAGTCCTTGAAACTTATTCCACATTCAGCTTTTGCATTTTTGCATTACACAACTTTTGCCAACTAATCTTTCTTTCTCCCATTCTTTGTCCCTACCAAAAGTTGGCCATTAAATTCTCCAATTCAAAGCATCAAGAACCATGTAATTTAAAATAAGACATAGTATAGGTGGGAATTGAGAGAGCTGTAGTTTTAATGAGTACCTCTTTGCTCCCTTGTGATAAAAGTTTCTCTTTCCATCCTTGGAGCTTCTGCCAAACCTTAGTTTAATTTTGAAATCATTTTGCTTGATTAGGACGCCAAGGGACAACTATGTCAACCTCTAGAACTACGACAACCATGATCGACTTTTTGGTAATCAAGGCCCCATCCTTTGATCTTCAGCTTCCCTAGGTTGTTCTTGCTAATATTGACAATGTGATGACCCCTACTGGTTGAATGACATCACCCGTGAAGCTTTTGAGAGGAATTGGGGCCGATCGCAATCGGTCGGGATACACAGTACATATATTGTAAAAATTAAGCTTAGCTCTTATCAAAATTAGGCTTAGGTTTAGACCTAAGGCATGCAATTATAGTTGCCTATACATTAATCCACATGCACGTAGTAATTCTTTGATAAATTTTAACTAATTAATGAATGCTAGTCCAAAATGGCTATGAACAAAGAGTACATAACATTGACGCCGTGTATTGGTGTCCTAGAGCAATATTGGAAGCCATGCGCACTAGCGATGGTATTAGCGACCTCAAATCTTTTGGATCTCGCAGTCTGTGCTTCGTCCCTAGTTGCACGTGCATTGATGGTAACCCCATGTATTTGTCATAATGTTGGCATTATAAAACACCATAGAAACTCATGATCTCAGCTTGAATATTTGGCTGTAAGTTCTTATTGAAGACCACGCTGGTTTTGTCTTTGTTAATCTTCTGACCTGAGGCATGCTAATATACTTCCAATAGCTTCAATATATTGCAATTTGTTTGCATATTGGCCCTGCAAATAGAATAATGTCATCGGCAAACATAAGCTGGTTCATCTTGGGAGCACCCCTGCAAATTCTAATCCTCTCAACAGCTCCCTCCAAATCTGCTTGCCATAGTGTTAAAAGACGCTCAATACAAAGCAAGAAAAGGTAAGGGGAGATGAGATCCCCTTATCTTATTCCTCTTGTGGGGAAGATTGTTCCTTTTGATTAGCCATTAACCAAAATGGAGAATGAGACAATCCTTACATAATTCATTATCAATGCAACCCATCTAGCTCTAAAACCCATCTTTATCATCACTTTTCAATAAAGTCTCATTCAAGACAGTCATAAGCCTTGCTCATGTCCAATTTGATTGACATAAAACCTTGCTTGCCTTATTTCTTCTTCCTTATAAAGTCTACCAACTCGTAAGCAATAAGGAAATTATCTAAAATTAGTCTTCCTGGTACAAATGCACATTAAGAAGTGGAGATGAAAGTAAGTAATATTTTCTTCAATCAGTTAGCAAGCTTTTGATACTAACTTGTATATAACATTACAAATGACTAATTGGTCTAAAATTTGAAACCAATTTAGCCTTGTTCTTCTTTGATATCAAATTAACAAAAGTATGATTGAAGTTTGAAGGAAAACAATCACTATTTAAAATTGACAGAACTGCACGAATAACATCTTCACCTACAATAGGCCAATATTTTCGAAAGAAAAGAGGGGTCATACCATGAGGTCCAAGAGATTTAGTGGGGTTAATTTCCTTGAGAGCAATCAGTACTTCTGCTGCCAAAAATCGAGCCTGAAGTTTTTCCCTCATCTGTGTTGTAACTCTGCCTTCATGCTTGTCCAAAAACTGCATGCTACCCCTCACTTGAGAAGATGTAAATAGCTTTATGAAATAGCCAAATATAATTGCATCTTGGGTCTCATCGACCTGCCAATATCCTGCAAAGTCCTTAATTCCTTTTATCAAATTCTTGGACCTCATTTGTGAAGCTTTATGATGGAAAGAAGCTGTGTTTCAATCCCCTACAAATAACCAATAAACTCTAAACCTTTGTTTCCACATCAACTCATTTCTTTCAAACCACTTATGAACTTCAACTTCAGTACCTTTCAGTTCCTCTTAATTGTGTGCTCGAGGATCAACAGTAGAAACAAGCTTGAGCTGCTGCTTTGCTTTCTTTAGATTTCCTTGAACATGGCCAAAATCTATTTTATTCCACTGTTGGAATTGGTCACCACAAGCCTTGATTTTTCTAATCACATATGCCATTGTTCTTGTTCATGTAAGTCCATGTCAATCCCATTCAATAATTGTTTGACAGCCCTTAACCTCCACCACAAGGCTTCAAACTGAAATAGCTTTTGACCTTGTACTTGGTTCCACTCCTGCTACAATTGTAACTTCAAAGGCACATGATCAGAATAAGTTGCACTGCCATGAATGACAGAGGCCAATGGAAACAAACTTTTCCATTTTAGATTGGCTAAACAACGATCTAATCTCACTAATGCAATGATGAGGCTCTATCTATTACACCATTTGAAAGGGGGACCCAAGAAGCCCAAATCTTGTAGCTAATAGTCATCAAAAACAACTTTTAGTACGATCTCGACCTCCATCCTTCTCATTCAGACTAACAATCTCATTAAAGTCTCCCATTAGAAATCATGCTATGTTGTGAGGAACTTTCAAAGACCTCAAAAGAAACCAAAGTTCATGCCTCTTTGCGGCCTCAGGGTGGCCACATACTCTAGTAAAATACCATGGTTCCCCACCCCTTTCAACTTGAATAATAGCATGTATATGAGACTTAGAGAAACTCTTAACATCCACTTTTATCTCCTTCTTCTAAAACAAAGAAAGCCCTCCACTCATACTCTCATTACTAACAGTTAAACAGCTCTCAAAGCCCAAATTCAATTTTAGTTTTTCAACAACATTCTGATGAAGCTTAGTCTCTTGTAAGAACAAGATTTGGGGTACTTCCTCTCTAATTAAATCAGAGAGTACTCGAACTCCTCGTGGGTTCCCAAGCCCATGAGTGTTTCAACTAAGAAAACTCATTGTGTCCGGTACGGCTGTATAACAGCCTCTGCCGATATCATTATTTTTGTTTGACCAGTCTGTCTTTGATTCACTATTCACTTTGTTTCTCCTAAATAGTTGGTACTATTTCCTTCATTTTCTTGCAACTCTCCATTACTGAATTATCATAATCATCCACCTCCAATTGATGTTTAGTACCAGTAATTTGAATGAGAAAGTCTGGGAAATAACCTGTGTTACGAGCCCTTTTCTTCCATGTGTTTCTCGTTTGCTTCTATAATAACTATTGACCTCTAGAATGGGCTTGTATCTTACCATGGGCCTTAGACTAGACCACAAGACTTTGTCCCATTTGCTCGCCCACCTTCTCAGCAGCATTCAAAAAGTTGTTAGAGTTGTTAGCCTCCCTACTTTTTAAGGAAACACAATCAACCTTAGCCATCTGTAACTAATCAAAATCACGATCTTGAGTAATGGACCACTATTTATTAGGCCTTATCTTCTCACCGACAAGATATTGTGATTATTAGAACCAAAATCACGATCTTCAGTTACTGATTATTAGCAGCAACTGAAACTGCTACTGATTATTAGCAGTAACTGAAACTGCTAAGGAATTCCAGTCGTTACTCTGATCACTCATGTCGCCCTATCACCATCCTCCCCCACCCTCTGCTTGCTAAAATATTACACAGATGAGTTCTGACTTAACTGAGATATACTCCTAATGTGTCAGTTCCCCACTTCTGCTCATAGCCAACTTTCGAATTGTTTTGTACTATCTTCTTGTACCTCTGATAATGGACACCCAGTGGTATCATGAATGATTCGTCCACACACCAAACAGAATTGAGCGAGTTTCTCATATTGAAACGGCACCTAGGTTTTCACCCTTTGGAGCATGACAATCCTCCCATTTGCCAATAGCTTCTTCTAGTTTAAAAGGATTTTCACTCGTAACGACAAGCCCCAACCAACATCATTGGCATCAACCTCTACATCCTCCACCGTACCGAGAGAGCTCCCTATTTTCACACCACAATCTCTTGACATCCCTGCCAATGGTAGATTATGGAATTAGACCCAAAGAGCTACCCTGTCAAACAACATATTATTGATAAGAGAATAACTATCAAAGGAGTTCATTACAAATAGATTATCATAAAAAAACCATGGCCTTCCACCCTCAACATTATTCTTATTTACATGTGTCGCAAAAGTTAAAATGAAAACATTCTTTCCCATTTCAATGAAGATGGCCGGTTTACTCAATTGCCAGACCTTAGCCATGGTGGATTCCACCACAGACTTGCCAAACTGTCGGTTTGACAAGATCTTCCCAACTAAATCCTGGTCACCCTTCCTTTGAACCTCCAAAATCCCCTCACCATAAATTGTAATTGTTGCCTCTTCCTCTTCATTCAACTTAAAGTTCTTCCACATCTCATACAACGTTTCCATTACTAGAATTGACTTACATAGATTCTCTCTATTCAGTGGGAGTAGAGGTACTCACACCCTTATTTTCGTTTTTTCTAGAGAGAAGCAAAATAAAAGACTATAAAATATACAGTACTTATAAAATTTATAATTGTATCTAGTATTACTCATTTATAAAATAAAGACATCTACCATAACTAATATAAAGTCTAATTTCAAAGAATAATTTAGTTTGAATAATGGTATATAAAATAAAATCAAGACTTCATCTATTTACAACTCATTGTGTAAAGTATACCATCCATATAACTTATATAGAAAATTTTAATTAATAATATTTAATTTTAATTTTTTTTTAAAATTAAATCATGCCATATAAACACTTTTTTCTTTTCTAGATGTGTTATCATTTAAATAAAACCTTTTTTTCTAAAATAAATAGCATATAAACAAGCTCAATCTTTCAACTTCCAACCAAAGTGTTCTCTCTCTCTCTCTCCTCACCTATTTTCTCCTTAAACAGGTGATATCCGACATTCCTCTTCTAGAATTTTCTCCCTCCTTGGGTGGAGGAGGGTTGGAGTTTTAGCTCCAACCACCTCCTCCTTTGCATTCTAGTGTGTTTTTTTTTCTTTTCCTAATTTTTTGTCATTTTTTCCTGGTTTTCTCAACGGAGCGTCGACTTTAGCTGATCTACTGCATTATGAACACTTCCAACCATCACATGCGACTTCAACATCCTTCTCAACTAATGATCTTCAAGCTAGCGGAGGGGAACCGCGATTTGGCTCGATGCGTTGGTGCATGTGCGGCTCATGCCAGGAGCGTCGGCCACGCATTGTCACGGCATGGGAGGGATTTTGAAGCCATGTGTGGCTCCTTTGGTTTCGGAGGCCTCAGATCCATCGGGTTTGACAGACCTATTACAACACCCCACATGCGCCGCCACCACACCTATGAGTCCACTGCTGGTGACTCGACTTATGCTCTAATTGCTTCCCTATATTTTTCGCATCCCCTAACCCATGATCTTGCTCAAGAGATTGTGAATTTATCTATCAAATTATCACCTAATTCAAGACATCAAATGACAGTGCACCGGCCATTCTTACTGCTTTCAGCAAAGATTTCTTTGCAAGTAACGGTAGTTCCAATATTCACTTCATTGCAAATGCCTTAATTCCATTTCTTCATAAAATTGCATCCTCTTGTAGGAAAAGAATATAATCCAAAAAATTGGTCACAAATAAATTCTTTTTATCATTTTTTCCACCACCTTCGGACTATTATTTTTTTATTTTGAGCGATTATAGGGAATCTCATCCCCTCCTCATTTATTATTTTTCTAGTTTAATGAATCAAAAATACTATTTATACACGATTTGTATACCTTTTACATATACGTCTATAAAAATATTATTTTCACACTTTTTTTAATTTAACTATTCTTATTATTTTTGTTTTCCTCTTATCATATTTTTGTACTTTTTATATTTTATATTTTATATTTTAAATCACGTGATACTATTATCACGTTATGAATTTCACAAAAAATCTGCAGAGCCGTATACTCTAATATTGCTCTTAATGAATTTGCTACTTAAAATTAAAAAAAAAAAATCCAACCAAAGCGTATCTTCCAACGTTCCATAACGACCACAAATTGCAACCGAACTGGCAGTCATCGGCCACGTTATCTATCGCACGGCAAACAAAAATGGTCCTTCCACTCTCCGATTCTTCAAAACTCTCCGATGCTTCTCCGTGGCATCATCTCCACTCCTCTTCCCTCCTCTCTCCGTCTCAGAACCCCTACTCCCCGCCACAAAAACGTCGTCGTCTCAGCTCAAACTCCGACCAGTACGAGTCCTATCCCAACCAACCACTCGATCTCCGACCAAGCCCTCGAATCCCGGGGCTTCGTACTCCGGCGCAACATCGACGGCCTCAACCTCGACCACCTCAACACGGTGTTCGTGGCCGTCGGGTTCCCGAAGCGGGACCCGCAGAAGATAAGGCTGGCACTGGAGAACACGGACTCCCTGCTGTGGGTCGAGTACAAGAAGACGCAGAGGCCGGTAGCGTTCGCAAGGGCGACCGGCGACGGCGTGTTCAACGCCATAATATGGGACGTGGTGGTGGACCCCTCGTTTCAAGGGATTGGGTTGGGGAGGGCTGTCATGGAGAGGTTGTTGGAAGACCTGCTATCAAGAGGGATCTGCAACATAGCATTGTATTCGGAGCCCCGAGTTCTCGGATTCTATAGGCCCTTGGGATTTGTGTCGGATCCTGATGGGATCCGGGGAATGGTGTACTCCGCAAAGCAAAAAAAGAAGAAGAAATAGAAATTATCAGTTGAGTTTATTTTTTCGACAATGCTTGGTTTCATTTTGTTAGTATCAATTGGGTATGATTTTCGTCACATTATTCTCCATTTTTTTAAGCTAAGGTAAGATGAACGCACGACAAAAGGCATACCAAACTATAATTTCATCCCAATTTCATTAAAAACATTAGCAGTAAAGTAATAACAGGGATGTTTCATTTTACCAAAAAATAAAAAAAAAAACACTAAAATGAGCTCTTCCCCAACATCCTCAGCTTGGTTTGGTTGTGTTATTCTACATTCTTTGATCTAAAGCATTCGAAGATTCATACTGAACCGAAAACCCAAAAAGCAGCCAAAAATCTGGTGCAAGACAAAATTGCCAATGGATTTTATTCCTTAGTTCAGCGGGGACAAGGTACATTCTTTGGATGTATACGCCAGTGGGCGCATAAGTGTCACTTCCAATATAACAGCTTAAGAAGAAATAAAAAGTCCAGAGAAAACCCAAACTTGAATTTTCGAACTTGCTTCGGTACCTAAAGGAACATGTAAGGCAACTAGAAATGATATTTGCAAATGTAAAATTCATAAACGCCATCCAATCATTTTGAAAAAAATTTCAAAACGAGTAAATACAAACCTTATATGAAAAAAATTAATTTTTTAATAGTAGATTTTATTTTTTTCAAAGTGCTTGTCCGACATTTTCACATTTACGACTATATCTACATTATTGTAAACAATTGACCTCTTTTTTTTGTTGGGAGGGGGGGATGCATTGGTATGAAGTACAACACAACTTTGCTCACTTTTGAAGTTACAATATCGCAGCTCTAAATGAGACTTAAATCAGTAATCCGAGATTCGGAGTCCCACTCTATATACAAACATTTTTACCACCGAAAACTCGTCTCCTAAACCTCTACACCATCCAAAAGGTTACAAAGAAAAGGACATCAGAGGGCAAGAGGGAGGGGAGGGATGGTTGTGTGGGGGAATAATATAAAAAAATTCATAGGCCTGATAATTCAAAGACTTATCCAGCCTTTTCTGTCAACAAGGGATATCATATTCAAATCCTTGTTGCAAAACACCAAGCCAAGAGCTTTCTCAACTTCAAGACTGGTGATTGTGGGTGAGAAATTGATCCGTCCTTCTCTCATTCCTAAGCTACCCCAAGAAAATAATCTACATACACTCACAAGCAAACCCACCACTCTAGTCATCATCACAAGATCAGTCCTCATCCATCCCTTCACAGTTAACTATAAGAAGTGAATGCCAAAACCAACTTGTGTTCAAGTTCATATAGTTGTTGATGCACCACTTAAATTATCATAGGCAGTCTGGAAGCGAAGACCAGAACCAATGTGTCTCGATGTGGGGCATACCCAGCTCAGGACATTTGAACCAAGAACTTTTGTCAGGTTTTCATAGGCACCAAGATCATATGGGTGTGTATAGACATTCCCACCTTTTTCGGCCAGCCACATAGCTCTAACTCCTTCATGGTACTCAATCGTAGTCTTGTTATGCAAAATGAGGTAGATATGCCAACCTAATAGGACGCTTAGTGCCACGCATAATGGGACTAGTAACAGCCCGGAAATGACATATGCCGTTCTGAAAGAGTCTCCAGTTTGCTGCTCGTCGTTTGGATAATCAATAGTTAGACTACCAACAAGCAAGACCAGGGAATATATGCATGCAATAACAGCATACATCACGAAAATGAAGAACGTCTTATAGTTAGCATGCCCGACACAATTACTAATCCAAATGCAATGGTGATCCATTCGCAAAACACATCTTTTGCAAACACGACAATGATGCGCACGGGGAGGCTTATAGTGAGAACACTTCTGGCAGTACCTCAAATCCCCACCTTTGCGCTTGATCTCGTGGATAGGGTTCTCCGCATCTTCGATGTCGGGTGCGTAGGCGGAGGGGACCCGACCTGGATCTGTGAAGACAGAAACAGCGTAGGTAAAGATGCACACGAGAGCAATTGCCGTGAAAATGACCGTGTTGAATATTCCAGGGGAGGACATGAGGCCAAACCAACGTTCGATGAAAATGAAGACTGTTGAAAAATAAATGTAGAAGATGGACAAAGCGACGACTGTTACTGGCAGAGAGAAGCTGAAGCCCTGCTTCATTGCTTAAGCCTTTAAAAAATTCTCTGAAACCCTGTAAGAGTTTTCAGAGGCACGGGCGTCAAAACAACAGCGTGAGATGACCAAATTATTCTGTTAAAGCACATATCATGACAGTTAAAATAGGTAAAAACCAGAAGGAAGTAATCATCAAATGGAGAAATTACATTCTCGATTGACTTCAACTCTTTGGTGGAATACATTTTCCCAGTAGAACGGTAAGAAATCATATATCAAGCATACCAGTGACTGATCACAGGTTTTCACTATGATTTACAGCATGACACAGCTAAAATATCACGAGAACAAATAGAAAAGAAACATCAAGGGAACAGCCTCAAAGGCAGGCCTACTAAATAAATGCAGAGTCTGCTCTGCTGATCATGAAGTCAGTGCAAATCAATTTCAACTAAACCTATTTACAACTAACATACTGAAAATCACAAACTTGCATTCTCCTAACATCAATCTTGTAGCTTCTAAAACGGAAGAATATTTATAGTTAGGTTCTATCGACACTCCAACGTAATTTGAATTAGAGTGCAATCAACATATCGCAGCGATAATCTAATTTATACAAGAGGGCCTGTAAAAAAAGCTGAACGGCGAAGTAATCTAAGTAGCACAAAACATTCTTAACCAAATGAAAATCTACTATCCAATTAAAAGGTTTAAAGAACTTGTAACATCTTTTTGAAGTCAATTTTCCAATTGATCACTTAATAAGAACTATTTTTTTACCAGCATGGCAATTAACAAGAACTAATAACATTCTTATTATGTTCATAATCCTCCAAATGGATCTTTTTTTTATACTCTTCTCAATAATCCTCTAGCCAACAACCCACGATTCCACTGTGTAAATTTCAATCCAGTTGGACCCCGGCAGGAGATGATCCTTACCCACCAAGATACTTTTTTTTTTTTTCCTTCCCTGAACCACCCTTTCTTGATAATAATGGCACATAAAATAGTGACCAGCGAAAATAACAGCTAAAAACCATTTCGTGGAGATGAAGCCGATTTTGGGTAATCGAAGGAGGATACGTACCTTGAGTTCGACGGTGGGTGGGATTAATGGGCGAGCCTGGCATTGTGCAAGAAAGCAGCAGAGCAAAGAATGGAAGCAATGAAAGCGAAAATCCCCATTCCAATAACCAAAGAAATCCCAGCAATCAACAAGTCTAACACAGGCTGCAAACTAAAACCCACCATCTTCCTTAAATTCTGCGATTTCGGTTAATGGTTTATGGGGGTATGATTCAGATCTGGAAAGACTTTGGAGTTTGGACAGAATATTTTGATGCAAGGGTTCCAAATCCAAAGTACTCCGTGGAAAGGACAAGGATCCTGTAACTGCTAATTTAGAAGGCTAGAGAACCGAAAGGGAAGAAGAATGCGTTTTGGGAATTGAAAAGGCTTTCGTTTTTGGCACGAACGAAGCCGCACCATGTATCACGAATGATTCACCCTTCCAGATTTTGCAAAGAGAAATACAGCTATTTATTTGAAGGATCATTCTAGACGGGATGGTGGATACACTTGACAATCTCTCTTGACCAAATTAACATTAAAAATATATTCTTTTTCATTATTTTTTAAATTCTCAAATTTTTGTTGAATAAAAGCAGTTTTTTCTTTGTTCTTAATATATAGAAATAAAAAATAAAAATAGTCTATATTCGATTAGGTAAAAAGGATTCTCAAGTCAAGTGGGGTGCTTCTGCCTTTTTCTCTCATTTAAAATTTGGATCGACGCTTTACGAAAGCTTTTTCTGATAATTTTTGAAATTATTGAGAAAGTTGTTTTTTTTTGAGATTTTTTGGGTTGGTCTAACCAACCTTTTCACTAAAAGCAGTCCGTCGCTTTTGGTGGTGGTAAACGATACTGTCCACCCCATCGAGACCGGCAGGCTCCGACGAGCTTATCTCTTTAACGGCGACCTCCAACGACCTCCGGTATGCCCTACGGAAGCTTAAATCCGAAATGAATCCGGTAGTCAGAACCCGCCGGTCTCGATGGAATGGGCGGTATCGTCTACTGCCCACCGGAGGCGGCGGACTACAACTAAGGCCGAATGTCCTTAAAATTCATCTCTATTTTATTTTTTTATTGTATTTTTTATTATGTTTTTATTTTTTTATTGTATTTTTATTGTATTTTTTATTATATTTTCTTCATTTTATTTTTTTATTATATTTTTTATTGTGTGTTTTTTTATTTTATCATTTATTATATTTTTTATTATATTTTATTTTATTTTAATGTATTTATCATCAAAAAGTAACTCAACTGCTATTAGGCTGCTTTTGACGCTAGGAACAGCTCGACCGACCCTAACATCTCTCTTTTTTTTACCAGTTTTTTTTTTCGAATTTGCAATTGTATTGGGTCCTTGAAACATATGTTTGAATTTGTTCTTTTATTTAATTTTCATAATGGACTTTTATTGAGTTTGTTAAAGTAATGATATCAGTTGAAAATATGTTTGAGCTCCCTTACGTTTTAGAGTTGATTTGAACTCGTCTCATTTAATTTAAATAAATTATTAAAATTTTATTAAATTTTAATATAAAATATAATAAATTAATTAATTTTTTTAATCTTAAAATAATAATAATAATATTATAAAATAATGTTTTAACAAATATTTTATTTTAAACTCTCAATTTTTATTTCAACTCACTATCTAAACTTCACCAAAATCTTTAAATATGAAAGACATTTATTGTTTTTCTTAAATAAGAACTTTCCTCTTTCATTCATAAGATCAACAGTAATAGAGTTTGTAAAAAAAGAATACGGCCCGCTTGGATTCGGAGATAAAATGAGTTGAGATGAGTTTAGTTTATTTTTTAATATTATTATTATTTTGGGATTTGAAAAAGATGTGTTGAAATTTGAAAAAAGTGTATTGAGATTTGAAAAATGTGTATAGGAATTTGTGTTCTATATAAAAAATTATAAAAATATAATAATAAAATAAAGATGAGTTAAGATGAGTTGAGCTCATCTTCGAATACAAACGGGGCCTACATCTCCCAATTACATCAGGCCTTCTTCCAACCAAACTACTTTGGTTTCATAGTTCAAAGCTAACTTAGCAGGTTGATGAGCAATTTTATTCCTCTCCCTTGGAGTGTAATATAATTGTCATTTTTATAAGAACATTAGTATTGGTTCTATCAAAAATTAAATATGGCTATTATCAGTTACCTTCCTTGCATGTAGATTACTTTTTATTGAAAGTGCCTTATTTGTTTTAATGTATAGTTATTCTATTCTATTTTCTTTTTTTTTTATAGGAATTAATATATTCTTTAAGTCACTCATATCATTTAAAAAATGAGATTTTATTTAGAAAATATAAATTTTAAAATATATCTTCAAATTAAATTATGCCATTAAAACAATCTGTTTAATAGGAGAAAGTAAATAGCTATATAAAATTTTTTATAGGTTGTTTTATAAGAGAAAGTAAATAATTATATAAAATCTTTTTACAGGGGAAGTATTTTAAAAAATATCTTATGTTCGAAAGATCATGAGTTTTGAGTATTATTATTTTAAGATCTCTGCACCATACATTATTAAATATTATTTATTAATATCATGGATGGTATGTTATATATGATGACTTTGCTCCTTTCTTAATCCTAATTCTTACATTGTTGTGGTTTGTAAAAAGGAGTAAGATTATGTGGTTATAAAAGGAGATCAACTCTTCTTAAATTAAGTACATCATAAAAGGAGATCAACTCTTCTTAAATTAAACATCAATCAGAAATTTATTTAGTAATTTTTAATTTTAGTTAAATTTCTTTGTTGTCCTTTTTGTATATAAAAAAAAAATGAAAGTAAAAATTTTATTAGTGGAAAATTTTTTGTATATATCGTTGGAGTGATAAGAAAAATTGTGTGATTGTAATAATTTTTCACATAGTGAATTTTCTTTTTTGGATTTGGTGATTTTTTTTTCTGTTTTAAGAGTTTTTTTTATGTAAATTCTTGTATTGTATTTATTTTTTAATTTTTTTTAATATTCTGTAAAAAATAAATTCTAAGAGAGAGAATTTGAAATACCCAAGATTTCCAGCAATATACACTATCTCAGGAGAAAGAACTCAAAAATGAAACCTAGGCGCAATCAAAAATTCAAAGCGGTGCCTGGCCGCACCCTGGCTTGGAATGCCGGTCATTATTATTATTATTATTATTATTATTATTTTAAATTTCCATTTGTTATATTTTTTTCCTTTCTTTTCTTTTTAAAAATGTTTTTTTTAATTTTTTAATTTTATTATTTTTAACACGTGGCATGTGCCGTGTCTACACATGTCTTGCCGCATTAAATTTTTGTGAAAAATTATAACGAATTTTGATTGATATTGGAGTTTTGGAAAAGTCCTAATTGAAAAAAATCTTCAAATATGGAAATCGAACTGATAAAATTAGAACTGAAGGAATAAAAAGATAAAAAAAGAGAGAAACCAGTTCTACTGAGATTGTATGTTGGTTCCCACTAGCCGGTGGTTTTTAACAATGTGACATCTTTATAAGTCTTGAAACATAAAATAGAATATATATATATATATATATATATATATTCTTCCAAGTTATTGTAAAGTCTTTCACAATTTACTCATTAAGGATAAGAAAGAATTTTGATACTCATTTTTACGCCAACTTATGGTTTTTACAAGTTTACTACTTCTTTTAATAGATTTAGGCCCTGTTTGTATTCGAAGATGAGCTCAACTTATCTTAACTCATCTTCATTTCATCATTATATTTTTATAATTTTTTTTATAAAACACAAATTCCCATACACATTTTTCAATTCCCAATACATATTTTTTAAATCTCAATACACCTTTTTCAAATTCTAAAATAATAATAATATTAAAAAATAAACTAAACTCATATCAACTCATCTCATCTCCGAATCCAAGCAGTACAGTCTATACCTATATGTTCTGATCATTTTTTTATTTTTATTTGCTTAGATTTTAAGTTACCGATAAAGGAATACATAAATAAATAAGGGATAGAGAAATTCTAACAAACACCATTTCACAACTAGTGGAACACTAAAATAAATAAAATAAAAAATAAAAAGAAATAGACACTAAGAACAAATAAATGTTTTATACCTTTTCCCGCCAAGGAAGAGTTACACAGCGTGGTAATTTTTGTAAAGGGATTAATGTAAGTTGTAACCCCATGATCGGAAACCTGCATGGTGGTTGACGTGGCTGCATTTTGTTCTGAAATGACTATTAGGGAGATCCACTTCCACTTCCTTGTCTTGGTGATCCTATGGCAAAGTAAGACAACTCTTATTATAATAAAAAAGCCAAATAAAATGTCCCGACTCCATCGCATTATACATCGTTGCAAAAATCCACACTTTCCCACTGGAATACATGTGGTTATTGTGCCAAGATAAAGAAAAAAAAAAGTAAAAAAAGGTTGAATTCGTGAGTTGTGATAGAAAGAGACCACCAAGAGACTGAAAGAACGGGTGGTGATTATCGGATGTTTATGTTATATATGGCTGATTTAATTGAATTAACTGACTAAACCGATTTATTTGGCTTATTTGGTTGGCCAACACATTTAAATATGTGTGTAATATTGTGCACCATCTTTCTTTGTTGCAGTAAAGGAAGCTGACAGTATAATACTCTAACAAACTACGATGGACTACACTTGGATCTGTGGCTTGCACTTCTATTCAGAAACTGCATCAGTACTTACATTTGAATGACCATCTAATTAATTATCATAAGTAAGCTTATTTTATACTTGATTTTATAAAAGGTTACGTATTTTATGCAATGTGAGATGCATAATACATATATAACTATAATATGTTAAATGAAACATAATGACGTGTTTTCAAAAATTATGATATGCATGTGACATAAAAATTGGCTTCAAAAGAACTTATTTTAATAATAATATATATAACTAACTAACTTATGGTAATTCTAATTTATAATCAAGTTACTTATCTTGTAGTGTCGCTTTCTAAAACTTTCGATACAAAATCGATCATAATGCTAGATTGAGAGGTTTATGATTTTTTTTTTTTCCAAATAACATAAAAATGAGATATTTATAAAGAGGTTTGGGAGATGGGTAAAAACCAATTTGAGTTGGACTCGGTTAAAGAGTCTTAACGTAAAGATGATTTGTAGAATTGTATCCCTATTTGAATATGATACCGACGAATTTGAGTTTGTGTTGGACTCAAACTCAAATTCGATCATTCAATAAGAGAATTTGAACTTAAAAATATGACCTAATAATTTATTCAATGTAGAATTGACAATGACTAAAACTAAGTATGAAACTTTAATCAATGATAATTTTAAATTCAAATAAATTTTTAGTGGTCAATCTTTAAATTCTAAAAGGAGTCCAACTCATTAAGAAATAAGAAATGAGACTTAACTTAGGGCTTGTTTACTTTCAAGAATAAAATCAAAACTTAAAACACATCTTAAACTCATCATTACACTTTTTCAAATTCCTATATAAAATATAATAAAAAATTTAATTTTTTCAAATTCCCAAATCACTTTTTCAAATTTTAAAACAAAACTAATATTAAAAAAATATATTAAAACAATATTTTATTTTTTTTAATTTTTATCTTATCTCATCTTATCTTATCTCATCTCTAAAAACAAACAAGATCTAAGTTATTAAGCCTAATTAAAACTCATAATTAATCTCAATAATTTATCGTTCGTAAGCTTATCCAATATAACCCATTATATATAATTTAGGGCCAATAAAAATTATTAATACTTCGACCTTATAATCATTGGGCTGGGCTTTACAACTGCATATTGGTCCTTTTCAGTCTTGGAGGAAAAATGACAACAAAAACAACTAAAAAACTGGAAATAACTCTAGGGACAGAATACATATATAAGAAAAGAGGAGGATGATGGAGTCTAAGCTCCCCCCTCTCCAGCGAAAAAACTGTCACGGGATATTTGTATAAAATTATCACTTGTCCAAAAAATTTAAGTTAATGAAAAAATATATATTTTTATTATTTACGATAAATCTTAACACTCCCATTCATGTGTGGGCCACACTCTCCCTCAATGAGAGACTCAACATTGGTCGAACAAGTGGATATTTAATTAATTGGGTGAAGTGTAGAGTTATGGTTGGAACTAAAGACCTCTATTCTAATACTTATATGCTTTTCTGAACATATTTTGGGAATAATACACTTGAAGATAACTTCTGCATGATCCTTTGACTTTGAGAATCAATTTCCAATTCCACACCAAAAACCAGGCTCCGTCATTAGCTAGGAAAGCAACATCACCGGTGCAGTAACAATTTCCCTTCCAGAAGTGAGCTAAACTAGGCAGCCACCTTCTCAGATTTCTCTTCAAATTAACATGTCCTATCTGCTACAAATTCGCAGAGGACATGCTTGTTTCCTTTTATCAAATAACCACTCGTTTTGAAGGACCGTGATTGCAATTAGTTACCCTTGCAAATCTGGTGTTGAAAATCAGCACCATTGTATGGGTAAACTTCAGAATTTTTCTGACGACTCTTGTTACTTCTGTAAGAGCTGCCTTGGCGTGTAAGGCCCCCGACCAAACTAAAAGCCATTTGGGTTGATACCTGGATAAAATATCGAGATTCATTGTCTCTTACCTGGCTATGATATGTCAAAGGTTGGATACAAGATGAAGATATGAGAATTTCTTTGAAAATGCAGTCACCTGAGGTTGGCATTGGTGGTCTCCTTGGGATGGTTGGCATTGGTGGCATTGGTGGCATTGGTGGTCTCCTTGGGATGGGCTCTAGTTCTTTAATGTCAACTACAACAGCATCGGAAGTCAGGAAAGTCTTGGCTACAGAAGCAGCATGCTCCAAACAACATCTAACTACCTGCTCCAGTATTTGGTAGGAATATAATTTTATCAGCTGATGTTTTTCCTACATATTGGGTAGTCAAAGCCTAGACATTCTGGCTTAAACTGAAATCACCAATTGTGTATGTTCTCAAATAAGCCTTTAACCTAATTTCATTGAGCAATATGTGTTGATGGTTCAAACTATATGGAAATTTGGACATCTTTCCAGAGGATCCCATAGCTTTCTCAAGCCGTGAAAATATATTAGGATGTGGTATCCCCATGCTTAAAATGTTTACGTCGTTGGGCTACTGACATGTGAATCTTCCTGACAAAGCCATTTGAGTAATGGTACCTTTGATGGATCGATGATTCCAGCCTTTACCAAATCCTCGTAACAGTCGCTTGCAGCGTTGTATCCATACCTAATATCATCATTAGAAAGAACCTGCAAAGTTTATTCAACAGGGCAGTTTAATGGATTCAAGATCAGTAATAATGGGTTCATAAAGTGGGATTATTTCTCCAATCTCAACTTATGTATGACTGGAAATAACAATGAATAATATGCAGAGACCTTTTCAATCACCAGATTTCCATTTACACCTGCATTTTTGGCTATCAATCTAGCAGGGTAACTCAGAGCTCTTTTGAAGATCTCAGCCCCAATCTGCAATGCCATTTCATATATAACATTACAGTCTTTATGTGCATTCAGTGGGAAATAATTGAAAGATTGCAACACAGAAAAGACATTGATTGAAAATGATATGCGATTGCCTGAGAATACCTGCATGAACTTAAGTTGACTCCAAACATTAAAGACCACCAACCAAGATATCTAATCTACAAAGAAAACAGCCAGGAGAAAAATTTATCATATTTCAATAAAAGAGGTACCTTCTGTTCTTCATTGTCCAACTGATGTTTGATACCATCTACCATTGTAGATAGCCTCAAAAGGGTACAGCCCCCACCAACAACCACACCTTCCTCAATTGCTGCCTGTAATATGCCAAGTTAGAAGCTTACTTTAATGGTTGACAAACTAACTTCTTACAGTGTCAAGAGAGAAACTAGCTACCTTGGTTGCATTCAAAGCGTCTTCAATCCTGAGTAGTTTATCCTTCAACTCAACTTGTGTTTGTGCTCCTACCTAGGATTCAGTTTATCAAACTCAATGTATTAGCTAGAAAGCAAGTCACAGCCTCCACAGTCCCCAATTATCAAGATGCTGGCTTCAATATAATTCAGATTACCTGCAGAATAGCAATTCCCCCTGACAACCTAGCTATTCTCTCATTCAATAACTTCTTTTGAAATTTTTCTTCAGAGTTCTGCAAAACAAGAAACCATTCCATTGGGATTCTCGGAGAATGCTAAGGATGTATAAATTCCTTCCACACTTCTGCAGTGTACTAGTGTGCATGTATGGTTATTCAATCTTGTAATTCACACTGAGATATAGAGCTTCAAAGCAGAAAGTACAGAGGCACAGCCAGAGACATTAGTTGAACCTTGACAAGCTCCTGGAGTTGAGAAACTCGCTTTTCAACAAATTCACGGGTGCTCCCATCTGTAACTATCAGTGTAGAATCCTTAGTTATCACAACCTTTGAAGCTGAGCCCAATGCCTCCTTGCCAGCCTTTTCAAGGCTCAACCCCATCTCATCTCTGACTACAGTGCCTGCACAATTATCAAGATCCAGGCATGTAAGAGCATGAGGAATTTTGCAGAAGAAAAATGTTCAAGGGGCAGAGAGTGGCTCAATTTGACTAATTTCAGTTTTGATATATGACTCCTTTTCTATCAATCAATCCTACTGAAGGTCATATTCATTTTTATAAAGGATTGAGATATGACTTTAAGTTTGCCTTTAACATGCAAGAACCCCTTATTTTTATGGATTCAGGATTCACGATGTAAATTTGTTAAAGGGCAACATAAGAAAATAGAATTCATTTCATTAAAATGTAAATAACATTCTATACGCTTAATTGCATATAGTTCTTAAAAATATATGAAGCAGCAACTTCATTTATAGACCTTGAATACAGCAGATGATTGGGATGGATGTAGGAAGAAGTCTTGATTCCACTGTGACCATTTAATCAAAATTATGTATGTGTGTAACTCGAGTAACATTTGGTCTATTATTCATTTCACGAACGTGTCTTTTAACTGCAGTTCTAATTCAACTTTGTATTGCATTTGTATTCTATATTGGAATATTTACCGTGCCTATAAGCTCTGTCTACCAGCAGCAAACATAGAAAAATGTATGACGATAATCTGCAGTTTCTTTTGCAATAGCCACATTCCTCCAATATGATTTTACTACTCCAAGACTGTTACTAACCAAATGATCAATTCAGTGAATTGTTGGTTTTCTAACCATTTTATTCCTATGCTTTCATAAGTATTTTTATTATTGGTATTATTATTGTCGTTATTGCCATTCATAGTAGTATTTTCTGTAGTTGTTGTTATTGTTTGTTATTATTTTGATCACTATGTTTGTTGTTATTTTGTACCCCCCCCCCCTCCCCCCTCCCTCTTCTCTTAATTGGCTTTTGCCTGGTTTAATAAATTTTTACTTATCAAAAAAAATATATATATATTTTCTACCCTAACAAATGGTCTAACTCAAAAGCTACTCTAATCAGCATGTTAATTTGTAGTGTTTAAACAAACCTCAAGTGCGTCATAGGATATGGGGAGAGAAGATATAATAAATAAATATTCTAAAATACCATTCAGAGATAATTTGACCAACAGGCATTTTGATCTAAGAAAAACTAATCAGACAGAAAAGTGGAGGAAATGCAAAACAAGATCCAAATATATACAAACTATGTAACAAACTACTTAACATTGAAGCAGTCTATCAACCAAAAGCATACGGGCATAACAAAATTAAAGTTGACTTTCTTTTTTAGCATCCAATGAAAGGAAATGGGTTTTCTAGTCTAATTGACCTATAATTACTTTGAAAAAAAATGCTATGATATCTAAGATTTGGTACTTAATCTACTACCTCCAGTCAAGATGGCAATGTCATCTAAGTAGTGGCTCTTGCGCTCACCAAAGGCTGGAGCCTTAATAGCAGCTGCCGTCAGCACACCCCTGAGTTTATTTCTGATTACTGGAGCTAGAGCTTCCTTCTCAATGCCCTCTGCAACTATCACAATGGGATACTTCTCTTTAACTGCAATGTCCAGTATTCCAAACATCTCCTTTGGGTTTGTGATTTTTCTGTCAACCAAAAGTAACTGCAACCAAAGAATTTCACACTCTGTAATTACTTCATGGGAAAGCATACAAGATTGTATTAATTTTGCAATTCCTACCTTGCAGTTATGGAACTCCACTGTCATCTTTTGTCGATCTGTTACAAAGTACGGGGACAAATATCCACGATCAAATTGCATTCCTTCTACAATTTGTAGATTGTTCTCGGTGCATTTTCCTTTTTCTATTGTCACTACTCCCTTCCTTCCCACTTGACAAAGAGCATCAGCAATCATGTTTCCCACTGAATAATCATTGCCTGCACTAACTGCAGCAACATGTGCTATTTCATGATCTTCAACCTGCAAATGTGAAAATGTGATCTGTATTGCAGTTTATTAAAGCAAATGATATGATACTTACAGTGTTTCTTGATGAAGCCAAATAAGAAAGATAAAGTTGTTTACCTCTCTGGAAATTAGTTTGAGTTCAGACATGAGGGCATTTGCAGTCTTCTCAATCCCACGAGCAACTTGAACAGGATTCATACCAGCAGCAATAATCTAGAAAAAAGAATGATGTTTAGAATAATGTAGTAGCGGCACTTGATTTAAATTACTAATCCACTATTTCACCCTGTAAGCGCCTGCACATAAGCCAATTCACCAATAATTAACAAGCCCTGCCTATATGACTTTTTTAAAGATGTGGCCGGTAAGGCCTTATTGGCAACAAACCAGCACTCAAAACTTGGCTTCATATTAATCTCTAATGTGTAACCAGTTCCAAGTTTTTAGAAGAGCATTCACATTGGCAATAGTTCAATAGTAGAAATCCCGCCTTCTAACTATTGCCTAGTATTTTAGAAAGGCTGCATTATAGCACAATGTGATAATACATCACAAGAAACACTTCTTCTGTTGTAATGTAATAGACAGGCTACTCGCATACAACATCCATTTCATACCTTCACGCCTTCAGCAATCAGACCCTGGGCAAGAATGACTGAAGTAGTGGAACCGTCGCCAGCAAGGTCATTTGTTTTGGCACCAGCCTGTCTCACCAATTTAACTCCAACATTCTCCAAAGGGTCCTCCAATTCAATCTAATATAACAATTTGGAGCAATGTAAGAGGAAATATCTTGTTGAGAAAAGCAGTCCCTCAAAAACTAAATTTCCTTTTGTAATTGATGTTACTAGAATAATTACATTTTCCTTTGCTAGTGATGTTACTCGTCCAATTATGTTATTGTCTCACTAATATAATCATGAGTGGGCCAACTTAGAATGATACTTGAAGCCAGTTAAAATAATCTCGTGTTGAAAGAATCCCAATAAGTTGGAGCAAAACAATAGCAAGAGTTATGAGGAGATAGGGGAATGAAGTGGAGGTACTTCTAGAGTGTACACTATGATGGAGATGGAGATATGTGTATACGAATAGTTGTACAGTTCTACATAATACAGTAAACTGCCTTTTGTCCTAAAATCATATGATTTCTGTATCATTGTTTAATTGCTTGAGGCAGGACAGTATATGAGGGGACAACTACGAGTACTCAGTTATTGTAAACTTGCATTTAAGACTGAGGAGATAAACAATAAACAGTCAACTCTACATGAAAATTTGAACTAACAGCCCTTAAATTTGCAGCCACATTAACCATTGTCAAATTAAACTGAGCGACCAAGTTATTGTACAATGTGAACAAGATTAAAAAAAAAAAAAAAAAAAAAAAAAAGAAAGAATAAACGCGAAAGTGTATTGGAGAAATAGATAACTAGGAAATACCTCTTTGAGAACAGTTTCACCGTCATTTACAATTTTTGGGGGTCCATACTTGTTCTGCAATACAACATTCCTTCCCTTGGGACCCAAAGTCACCCCAACCAGTTCAGCCACCATGTCCACCCCTGCCTGCACCACCAGCCCGACCATTCAAAATGTTGTCAAGCAAAACATAATTGTGGGTGTTACAGAAGCTAGTGCCTTGAACTGTAACCTGAAGCTTCCTTGTGGTTGAACCGTCGCGGTTGAAGTAAAGCTCTTTGGCCATGGCTCTCGGGATTAACATGGAAGGTGAAGAAGGCTTTTTGGGCAGTCTTGGGTTAGTGAAATTAAGTGCAGAGATTGAGGTTGGAGAACTTGCCATGGCTTGCTTCGGTTGGGTCTGCCAGTTGGAGTAAGAATTATCTTCAAAGATGGTTTCCAAGGATAAGACCAAGAGAGAAGAGGGGAGGTTTGTAAGAAGGCCAAGAGAAAAATCTTAACATGTTTTGGCGCTATCCCATGATTAGCGACGTGTTTTTTCTACTTATTACAAAATTTATATTCTTTTCTAACTATAGATTTTATTTGGGGCAATAGCCTCTTAATAATTAAAAACTAAAGTCTTATTTTGATAATAAGATAAGATGAAATAAAATATTTTTAAATAAAAAAATAAAAATAAAAATAATAAAAATAATATTATTATTGTTATGATATTTAAAAAAATTAAATTATTTGTTATATTTATTATAAAATTTTTAAAAAAAATTATAATGATGAGATGAAATAAAATAAGATGAAACTATTTCTATATCTAATAAGAGATAATGAACTTATGATTATGGAATTTTATTATAAAAAAAGTTAAAGAGTCTAATTATATGTCTCGATGAGCCAAATTACTATAACGATTGTGTTTGGCTATTAAGAATATCTCAAATATTCTCATAATATTTTATTATTATTTATCATTTTATTATTATTATTTATCTATTTTTTATTACTATTTATTACTTTTCACTATTATTTAATACTCTATTATTATTTTTTTCTTATCTTTTACTATTATTTACAATTTTTCTAAACACTTCTCACTGCCCAAACCTTAAAATATATATATATATATATATATATATATATATATATATATATATATAAAGGATTCTTGATTCATCTATTCATTCTAAGTAAATTTGTGATATTTGATTATCTGTCGATGCATTTTATGGTGTGGTCCAACACTATGGTTGAATTGATGGTTTGTGTCATAACCAAGGCCCAAAGATGTTTTAAAACTCAAAGCCCAACCCGGCCGATTTTTGTTTTTATTTTTTGTTTTAAACTACTTTGGTGTTATTTAGACTGTACTATTTCACCGATCATGTCTGAGAAACTTTTGTAATATTGGTTTTCGTTTCAGTGAAGGATGTTTTGCTATAAAAAAATAAAAAATGCATAAAAAAGAAACGCACAAATAGAAAGATACATGCATGCATGCATACATACATATACAGACGTTAATAGCAAAACGTTACAAAAAAGTTTTTAAGTGGAGAGAGATATATAAAGAACCCTATAATATTTATTATAATTGGCATAAATAGTTTTTATTTTTATTATATGATCAATAAATATTTTAAGATTCATCTCATATATCTATTTTTCTAGTCTACTTGAGTTATTCAAATTCGGATAATAACTCCGTAGATCTTGATCCGTAAACACTAGTAGTCAGAGTAAAGACAGGTAGGTTTGGCAATCTTAACATTCTCTAATATTTTTTATTATTATTTATTACTTTATTATTATTTTTTATCTACTTTTATTATTATTCATTACTTTTTATTACTATTCAATATTTTATTATTACATTTTACCTACTTTTTATTACTATTCACAAACACTCTCAACATCCAAACGTAACTTAATTAAATGTCGGTTTGTTTTAAGAGATGAAATCAAAACTCTTAAACTCATCTCAAACTCATCATTATACTTTTTTAAATTCCTATAAAAAATTTAATAAAAAATTTAATTTTTTCAAATCTAAAACTATTTTTTCAAATCCTCAGACAAAACTAATATTAAAAATATATATTACAATAATATTTTATTATTTTTTAAACTTTTATCTCATTTCAGATCATCTTATCTCTAAAAATAAACAAGATCTAATTTTTAATGATTACTCACAAAAAATCGACACACAAGGTTTATGATTAATTTACGTGGCAGAGTTATTTGAAATGATAACTAATGTTACAATACGTGGAATCTGGTTCATGTGAATAGTGAGATGATATGAGATGATATAGATAATTTGTAAATAGTAATAAAATTGTTAGATGAGATGAGATGAGATGAGATGAAATGAGATAGTTTTATCTCACTTCTATATCCAAACGGGCCCTGGTCTAATTTTATCTCATTTCATCTAATTATTACAATTTTTTTAAACTTTCAAATAAAATATAAAAATTAATTTAATTTTTTAAAATTTTAAAATAATAAAAAAATACTATTTGTACATGACTTGTATACCTTTTACATACACGCCATATAAAAATACTATTTTTATGTTTTATCTAATTTAACTATTTTTATTTTTGTTTTCCTCTATCATACTTTTATTTATTTTTTAATATATATTTTTTAATATTTTGATTAGCATGACATTATTGATACATCATCAATTTTATAAAAGATATGCGAGACTGTATACCTATAATATTACTTTAAAAATAATATTAAAAAATAGCTTCAACTACATATAATTTACTTTAACATATTACTTACACACTCTGATAAAATGATTGGTTTTATTATTTATTTTATATATAAAAATAATAACACATCAATCACATTACCAAAATGCTTAAGGAGTATACCAGTGAATGCATATAGAATATTTTATAAAAAATTATATTTTAATAATATTTTATCAAACAATTATCTCATCTAATTTCTTATCATCTGTGTAATCAAACAAACTCATAGCCTTACTTTTCTCATTATAAGACATATTAATTAATCTATAAATTAACCAATTAAATTGATTTAGCCTCGCTTGGATTTGAAGATGAGATGAGTTGGGATTAATTTAGTTTATTTTTTACTATTATTATTATTTTGAAATTTGAAAAATGTGTGTTAGAATTTGAAAAAGGTGTATTGTGATTTGAAAAAAGTGTATAGAAATTTATGTTTTATATAAAAAAAATTATAAAAATATAATGTCAAAATGAAAATGAATTGAGATAAATTGAGCTTATCTTCTAATGCAAACGGGGCCTTACCTAAATACTTGACTCGTAGTCCACATCTCCAAGCCGAGTTTGCATCTCCATCAACAAGCCCTCGTGTTCGACAGGTCCCCATTTCCACAACTGGTGAGTTCGTATCTCTGACAGCAACACTTTTACCTGTCGACCTCCATCTCCGACAACGTCCCTGCTCCGACTGGCACAACATTATTTCATGTAAGCGCCATTTTTTCATCTGGAATTGTCCAAGCCAAGTTTTTTCATTAGAAATTTGTTGGGTTTGCTGGAATTCGATGAACCTAAGCATGGTTCCATGCTGTTCAGGCCCGTAAACAAAGTTGGTATTGCTCCGGTAGGCATCCTCTAAACGAAACTTTCCCCCCTTCATACCCAAAACACAATTCAACAAAATTTTACTTAGCTCATCAAAGGTAGTAAATGAAAATCTCAAAAATTAAACACCCTGTTTGCTTGAGGAGAAAACTAAGCAAATTATTAGGATACAAAAAAATTCAAAATCATATTTATTGTTTGGTTCATAGCAATCGGACTTAAAATCATCTCTTTTTTTTTTTTTTTGTTGTCGGAAATGGAGGTCGGAGGGGAGCTTTTCCTGTTGCCGAAGATGTGAAGTTGTCTGGTTGACGGGGACTTGCGAACTTGTTCATGGATATGTGAACTCGAGCTTGGAGTCTTTGATCTGTGCTACGGGTCAAGTGACAAAGACGTGGATATGCTAATGTTCCCAAGTGTATTTCCCACTTCAAGCGGGATGACAAAACGGGATTTCAAAACGAGATCCGTAACATTTTCCTTACCTAAAATGTATGATGACAATCCTAAAAAAGATGTAAGAACAACTAAATGTTTCCCAAATGATCACTCAAAACAAAATCTTCGGAACTTTTGCATGTTCATCTTGAGTCTTGACTGGTGATTAAGCAAGTTGCTTTTAGGGAAGGCTTACAATCCAAGCATAATTTTGGCTAGTTATTGTTTAGCCAAATTTTGGCTGGAAATTTCACTTTTATAAATTTTAGTTAGTCATTTTTTACTATACCAAATAACAGATTCAACAAATCAATAATTATTTTATTTAAATATTAATTTAAAAAATTTTCATTTATTTTAATTCCAATTGTAGAAATAAGTATTACATGTTAAATATGTTGCATTTTGTAGTAATTTATCAAGTGTATAAAGTTGAATTATAATTTTAATAAATTATAACTATAGCTTATATCAACTATAATTCTTTTCTTTAGATTTTAAAATTTTAATCGTTTACAAGTTATATTCTAATTAAAATAATTAATTTCTTATATTTTTAATATTTATTATATTCAAGTGATAATCTAAAAATCCAATAAAGTTGTTAATCTAATTTTATACAAACTTTTATTATAAGTTGTACCATTCGGCTAAAAAAAAAAATTAAGATGAATATGAATATTTTAATTCTAAAAATTAATTTGGCAAGCTCTCCCTCCTAGCTGTATTTGAAAAGTTAAGAGAGAGAAAATTAAATCTATTTTAAAGTGGTTCAAGATGTTGTATGATATTTTTAGTGTTTCTTAATTATTATTTGGCTAAACAATAAATTTAACTAGTCTCTTGTGAGTACTCTAAAATTATAGATAACCTGTATTCTATTTTTTAAGTCCAACAACTCTCTCTCTCACTTCTTTCTTCCCTGTTTAGGTAGGAAGGAAAATTTTCTTTCCTTTCATCACTCTTTAGCTACCCCTTCATGCTTTTTTATTTTTTTTTAAATTTAGCTTCGTCTTTTTTTCACCTTTCCCCATCTACCAAGTACCAACTTCCCACGCCTACCATTCTCAATCTTTGGTATTTAGCTTTGATTTAAAAATCATTTCCTTCATTGTCTGCATTTTCCTGAAAATATCTTTCTTCAACTTTTCATTCACATTTGTTTTCTTAGTTACAAAAGTTTGGATCCAACCATCTATAATAAGAGTTATTTTAGGAAGCGGGGTATTATAATTTTAAGCTTTCATTTCTCATTTCTCACTGGTTTTGGGTTTTCCTTTCTTAAATATTGTAACATATCTCAGTCATTTATTTTGAACCTAACAATTGAGATTTCAGTGTCCCAATGATTCGATGGGGACAAGGGATTAATTTCTAGACAGCAGCAACTTCATTTATAGACCTTGAATGCATGTTTTTTTCAAGAGAGATGTTTGGGGCCGGTCGGGTACGATACCCATTTTTACATTGGCAAATGAGGTGCTGCCAAGTATGAGTTTTAACCAAAAAGAGGATAGGTCTACATGCACTTGATCACATTTTATTTTTTTATGAGTGGTGTTACTATGCCTCATCACTTTGCCTATTTGGTGTGCCTCTAGTGCAATTTGCACTTCTATTTTTTTACTTTTTATTTCGAACATTTTCTTAAACATTTTAAAAAAAGTATCAGACCCTAATAATCACTTCCTAAACTATTGAGAAAAAAAAATTGGAAAAAGATTAAATACATAAGCGACCAAAATGAGTGGGCAAAGTGAGGCGGCATGATAACATTTATCTCTTTTTATATATAAATATTCTGCTCTACGCTCTCTCTCTCTCCTCACCTCCTTGGCCTCTTTCCTCATCTCTCTCTTTCTCGCTCTATGTAAAATAATGCAGTGTCTTATTCTCCCCCACCCTCATCGACCTGCTCCTCCCATCAGTTTGCAGTATTATCTCCACTTTCGTGCCTTCGAAAACCTTATTTTTCCCTCCCTCTCCTCTGATTCTTGGCCCCTCAATCAGATATGAGATTTATTTTTCCCTTTCTTTTTTGTTGGACAATATATTTTCTTTACTTAAACAGTCTCAACTATTTTCTGAGTTAATTCTTTGTAATATATTTTAATTTGAAATCCAAACATTTTGAACAGACCCACCTCTATTTTGTATTGAAAGATAGAAATGGTGAAGCTCAAACATGGGTCATCATTTATAGCATCTGGTATATCCAAGGGATTGGAACATCTCATAGGGCTGCAAACGAACAGAGCTGCTCGTAAACAATTTGAGCTCGACTCGTATAAACTTGATTCGAATTCGATTCGTTTAATAAATGAGTTGTTCGTGAGCACTAATATTGATTCAAATATTAAACGAACTAAACTCATATAATCTCGACTCGACTTGGTTTGTGTTCATGAACAAGATTCGTATAAACTCGATTTGACTCGTTTTGGACTCGTAATAATATTCGTAATATTTCTATATACATATATATAATCTTGCATATATTCTTAAATATATTCTTTTATTATATATATTTTATATGTTATATATATTATTTTTAATACTTTGTATAATTAATATATTTTGTTACTTTATGTAGAAGTAGCATTTTATTTCTTTACAGTAATAATGTATTAAGTTTATAAAAAAATTATTGAATCAAATATTTATAAAGAGTAAGGAACTCGAGTAATTACTCGACTAAGTTCGGCTCAGTTCGTTAGAGAGTAAAAACAAAGATCGAAAAATAACTCAATTCAACTCAAGCTCGTCTTTGATCGGCTCGAATTCCACTCGACTCGGCAAACTCTCAGCTCGACTTGAACTCGAACTCGAGTTATTTGAGTCCAGCTCTACTCGATTCGACTCGAACTCGTCTTTGATCAGATCGTTTGCGGCCCTACTGATCTCCATATAAAATCTCAGAAGCCCGTAATCCATGAAAACCTCAAGTAAAAAAACTAGTTTTGGATTGCAATTACCATTCTTACATCTCTTACTTCAACCTTCATCTTCTATTATATGCTATTGTTAGCCAAAAAATGCTTGAAGCTTTAGCAGCTGAGAGTTACAAGGCTCTAGAGTTGATCAAAATGAATGATGTGAGCGAAGAGACTAATATATCTAGCTTGGAGTGATCTTACTTGAACTAATTTCAAGGATGAAGCCTATTAATGAGAACCCAACTCCTAATGAGGATTTTTACCTGCCCAACTTCATGAGGATTTTATATCTGGATATTTTCGAGAGGGGTGCTAGGTAAAAAAGATAAACGGGGAAAAGGGAGAGGAAAAGAATAAGGGAGATGGAGCGAATGGGGAGAGGATAGCAGAGAGAAGAGAATAGAGCTGATTCTATAAACTATGATTCACTATAAGATAAATATATTTCATATTTGTTAAGATTCTGTTGGCCAGTATGTGATAACCCGAGCTTGGCTAAGCATGGTTCATAGATTATTTTATTTGTCATAGTTGCTTAAGGGCTTTAGTATTTTTAGTTGAAGGTAAGGCCTTAGAATTTTGGTTGAACAACTTAAGCCCAGGTGAAGCTAACCTAAAAAGTCTTGTGAAAATTTGGCTCCCTAGAAGATTTTTAAACCCAATGGCTCAAAGCCATGACCCAAACCCTTACCATTAGTGCCATGTGTCACACATGTGAAATATTATGTATATAGTCATGATAGTGGGCAAAGGGGGGAGAGAATTATTGGGAAGCCAAATGATGGTTTACATGCCTATCCTAATAGATTTTGCCACTTGTCATGCATGTTAGAAGCCTTCTAGAAGAATTAAATGACAAGATGACCTAGAAAAATCTAAGGGACAATTGGCCAACCCCTCCCACAAGCCTACCTCTAATCCTTTTTGGCAAATTTTGAGTTCCAAGGTAGATGCTCATGAAAAGGGGAGTCTATGGAAGACAAAAGCGATGTTTCTAAGTGATTTCATGGGAAAACCGAAGGAACACAAAGGGATTTCAAAAATTTTGTTTACACTCAAGTTAATCTTTATATTTTGCCATATGTCAACCATGCAATGGACTTCTAGAAGAAAAGATGAAAGAATAAAAGACCAACCTACCCTCACATTTTCAGCCACTACACTCACAAGCACACTCTCACTTGCCACTTGTCATTTAGATTACAAAATGGGGATATGGAAAGGCAACTTAAAAAGAAGTAAAGGAAAGATAAAACAACAAAGTGGGAGGAAGAGGAAATGAGTGGGCAGCAAGGGCATGACACACATCTATGCCACTTGTCACTCATGCTAAGGCTTGCTTATTAGAAAAAAGGAAGAGACATGAAGTGTTTTACACATTTACCCTAGATGACTATATACTTGTTTAAGAGAAGGGAAGGGCATAAGAGGGAAATGAGAGTTTCGACCAAATGAAGAGGAGCCCCATACGCCACCCATGCATGCTCATTCTCAATGCAATCCAATGATGAGAATCTAAATGGTCATTTTTGGCTAAAGAGAAGGGAGAAGAAGGAATAACCCACTTGTCACTCATGCTAAGGTTTAGAGGCAACCAATGGGAAGATAAAGAGACTTTTATATAAAGGGATAGAGCCACATGCCTAAGGCTTTTCCTCTTGGCCATTTTCGAGTTTTGCATGTGCTCTCATCTTCTCCACATTTCCTCACACTTTCACTTGAATATTTTCTCACTTTCTTACACTTTTGTTCCAACCAAACAAGGGAGGCTTCTTTCAAGAAAAGAGTTTCAGCATCTTCAAGGAGGAACGACGCTTGCTATTTGCTTCAGTTCACGAACTTTTGTAAGCATATACTCAACTTGCTTTTGGTTAATACTTGTATATGATTGTGTAGATCCTTTTCTTGTTTCATGGTTTTAGTTGTTATATACTTATTTTCCTTGTATGAATATGCTAATATATATTGAATATGTCTATGAAATGGATTACATGCTTTGGATTTGAGATGAAAATATCATGAATAGTCTATAGATGTTTCGGTTTTACCAAGCACAATGTTGATAACTTGTAAAACTTGATGATTCGGCTATAGCATATCCTAGTGGATTCGGATCTTAGCCAAACGCCATGATCTCATGTTTATTTTACTATGCTACAATTTCTATGTTATATGCTTCAAGTTTGGAACATGTTAAAGTGAAGTTTTATCATAATTTTGTATTTGGATGTTTCGGCCAAGGTTAGTTTTCATGGTTCTATGTATCTGTTTTGATATCTCATATGTTTCATGTTTTTATGCCATGAATTGAACATGTTATGCTTAATTATTTCTTGAATAGCATCTCATGTGTCATGTATCAAGTGTAAGAATGTATAAGTCTTAAATCTCATGTCACATGTATTTGGAAGAAATGTCTTCAAAGAAAAGAGTCTAAATGTTTTATCACAACCCCAATTGCTAGGGCAAGAGAAATATTCTAATGGAACTCCTTTGTCCACTCTAGAGTGTTTAAGAATAGAGTGGTAATCCATAGGTTAACAAAAAATCATCGACGAGCCCTGAATAGATTCATTTTAAAGAATTTTGGAGCAAGGAAGCGCCTAATGATAATGGGTGCATAAGGCATGTAATCTGATGAAGTATTATTAAGTTAATATGATAAAATTCAGTTTAAGACGTATTCATCACGGTGTATTGACTGGTGATGGTGTAGTAACTAGCAGGGCATGTAATGCAAAGGAGAATCGTATTGTTTCCACCCTCTAAATAAGTATAAATAGCTTATATGTTATGGATTAATTGATAAAGGTCTTGTGATATGAGAATGATCGCTCAATGAAAATCTTGTAATATTCTCTAATAAAGTAAGTTTTGCTTAAGATCAACATGAAAAAGGAAAATTAAAGATGTTTTTCGAAAATGTTAAAGTCTCTGTACCAAGTTTTTGAAAGTGGTCAATGCATATGTAAAAGTTCTATTTCAGTCATGTGTCAAGTACATGTTCATGCACACATCTCATAATATACCTCTTGTATGATTGTGTTGACTATTGTATGTTGTGTATTTACTTGTTGAGATTTCTCAAAATCTCATTGTGCTAGTTACCACTATCTTTTCCTTTTCAAAATGGTAGAAGTTATTATAGGATTTGAAGCCGACATCATTGACCAAGCAAAAAAGGACAACACCTTTTCTGAAGAGGATCGTGCCTAAGATGGTCATGAGCTCATATGAGCCTTCCATTTTGAAGCGACTTAAGGACATCGATCTGGCAATCACTAAGATACTTTAGTACATTAATGATTTTCAGCAACTCAGGAACCGGAACAAGGATCGATCCCTAGAGAAGAGAGTGAAGCCCAAGCCCTTTTTATAATAAAATGAAGAAAAAAATTTGGGACCTCAATTCTAGTGAAAGGACATGCTTTTGAGTTTTGAGACTTGGTTTATTTTAGAATGGTCTTGTGATTTTGGGAGATTACGCTACATTTTATATTTTGGTGACATTTTGATAATGCGAGCTTTTGGGAAAAATGACAATGTTTGTATATTTAGTATTGGTACCAATGTTTTGAACACCGTACTGGTGGATGTACCGGCTAAGGCACTGGAACGAAATATTTTGATACCGGTACCGTTTCAGAATAGTTTATATAAAAATAAATTTTATATATACACATATAAATTATAAAAAGGTAAAATTATTAATCATTTTGTGATTCATACAAAAAGATATACCTTTTATATAGATAAAAAGGAAAAAAAAATACAAATCTATATAAAAAACCACTAAAAAAAAAAGAGTTGCTGCAAAAACTCAAAATTCGGTATCGATCGAAATTCGATATTTTAGCCAATACTAGCCAAAACGGCCGAAATTTAGAACTAAACGGTACCGTGTATTTTCGGTATCAGCCCGGCAGCCGGTACGGCACATTTTCGATATACCGACTAGTACGATATGAATTTTAAAACCATGATTGGTACTATGTGCTATGCAATTGCTTATAGCGCTGCTTATATTATCTGACTTCTATTTTATCACTGCGAATATATTGCATATTGCTAGTTATTTAAGTGCATTGTATTTTATCTATTATGAATATAAGAATGTGCGAGTTTATGTTGTATGTCCCAACCCCACAATCACCATCCTCCATAGCAGATATGATTAGTGCGGATGTCGCACTGTATAATATGAGTATAACACTCGATCGATTCAAAATTTTTTCCTTTTTTTAGTTGCTCACCTCTTCCAGAATGAGAAAATATCTATACTCTAGAAAGTTCTCATCCTCTCTAATCATTATTTTCATTGAATAGCAATGCGTCATCTTTCCATCTGTTCCTTTTTCTATTTATGTTTATGTATAAGGATTTATACTAGTGTTTTTAGTCATTCCTTTCCACCAGCTCGATTTTAGTCAAATTTACTGCACCCCATGACCAATGGCTTGCATGTGCCCTACCATGCAACTCCATATCTATCAATCTATTAAAACGAAGCGAAATTGCAGCATGAATCCCTACACGAGAGGCTTTTTCCGCACATGGCCGCCACATGTCGCCGCAACAAAAATGCATTCGATGGTTACACACGTCACATTGGTAGATTCTCCACCTCAAGATCTTCCAGATCTGACCCACCCCACCTCAAGATCTTCCAAATCTGACTTAACCCACATGCAGTTACTTACAAGTGTGAAGAAACTTGGTTTGCCACAATCTAGCCAATTCGGTGTCAGTTTCCTTACTAAGTTTTTGCTTTTCTTAATCGATGATCAATATTCTTTTTTCTTTTTAATATCCGTCAAATGTATTTTGGTAATTCTAATATTTTATCTTCATAACTTATTTTTGTAAAAAACGATTCATTGAAATAATGTCACCATTGATACTGACTCATTTGAGATCAAATGTTCAGGAGTTTCTCTATTCATTCATTTTCCTTCTTCTTGTTATAGAATATATCGTTCGTACACGTATTTTATTTGTTTCTCGAGCCTATGGTGAGTTACAGATAGAATTCGAAAATGTTAAATCTTTAATGATTTCATCCAGGCGGTCAGAAAAGAAAGAAATAATTAATATATTCAAGATAATTACTTATTTAAAAAATATCGTATCAATTTATCCTATTTACTCAGATATGGGATGTGATATGATTTCGAAGGGTGAACAGGATTCGGACAATTCCAATATCTTATCGAACAAAAATGGTGATATTGTTCCTTCAATGATATGGACAATTCGTGTACCACATCCATTTCATACCTTCATGCCTTCTTCAGCAATCAGACTCCTTGGAAAAAATGACTAAATTAAGTGGACAGTACCTAGCAAGGTCATTTGTTTTGGCACCAGCTTGTCTCACCAATTTAAGTCCAACATCTTCAGGGGCTCCTACAATTCAATCTAATATAACAATTTGGAACAAGTTAAAAGAGTTAAGAGGAGATATGATAATAAAGTAGAGGTATGTCTAGCATGTTTAACAATATGGTGTAAATAGAGATATGCATATACAAAAATGGATATATTTGTTCTGTAGATTACAGTCAACAACATTTTGTCCTAAAATCATATTAATTTGGTATCATTGTTCAATTGCTTGAGGCGGGACAATATATAAGGGGACTGGAAAGGGGATTTTGTGGTCAATTGGGTCGGGCCATAACCTCCAATGGGAGAAGGCCCAAATGAACCTAGGGGCTCAAGTAAGGGAAAAGGTGTCGATAGATCATCCTGTCACTAAGCATTAATAAAAGGTAGACAGGACATAATCCTATCCTCTACAAGACCGGCCATATTGAGTACAATTGGAGTGGTCAATTCCGAGATCGAAATTTTGTAGCTGATACGAATGATGGCATTAAATGCAACTTCTCAGCATCCGAGGAGGCGACAATTGTGGCCACCAAGAAACCCAATGGGGAAACAACTATAAAGGAGAGTGGGCTAATGATAGGTGCGGGATTGCACATTGGGTATTCCTTCCTAGCTTTCTCTACCTCTTTACTTAATTTTTTTAAATCCTAAGAAAGAACCTGACTTTGGCATCAGAGATGACACTACCACTCCCGCCACTCTTTCTTTCCCTTTTCCCTTCACAAATACAAGAGACCTAATGAGGCTCTGCAACTACAAAACACGCATAAAGACAGACAACCATTTACAATGTTGATCACTCGACTGTAACAATTTTGCAAGCATTTGAAACTCATAAATACAATAGTGATATTTCTATTGCAAATTTCATAAGCTTATAGAAAAAAATAACTACAAATACTCTATTATTGTAAACTTACGTTTAAGACTAAGGTTTTTTTTTTTCACAATTCCTCTCAATTCATCTCGTCTAATTATTACAAGTTTTTCAAATTTTTACACTAAGTAAAATAAACAATTCAACTTTTTCAAATTTAAAACAAAAATAATATTAAAAAATATATTCTAACAATATTTTATTTAACTTTTAAATTTAATCTCAACTCTCCTTATCTTATTTGCAAAAACAAACAAGGAATAAGATAAATAATAAAATGTCACTTCTACTTGAAAATGGAAATACCTCTTTGAGAACTGTTTCACCGCCATTTACAATTTTTTTTGGGTCCATACTTTGTGGGGTTTTTATTTAGGTAATCTTATTTTTAGTTTTGGAGTGTGGAATTTTTGCATTCTCTATTTGAAAAAATAGTGTGACCACCATTAAAAAATAGTTTTTCATGTGGGTTCATTTATCTATTTTTTATTTAAGAATTGTAAATATCATGTTTTTAATTATTAGCATGCAAGACTGAGGCTTTCACCCAAGTTTTATTAAAAATGCACCAAAGAATCATAATAGAACTTTGTTGGCATGCAAGATTGAAGGCCTCGTTTGAATTCAGAGACGAGTAGAACTCGTCTCAACTCATCTCAAATTTATCATTATATTTTTTTTAAATTTCCATACAAAATACAAATCTCAATATAGTTTTTACAGTTTTTTTCAAATCTCAATTCAACTTTTTTTAAATCCTAAAAAAAAAATATATTTTATATTCAACTTTCAAAACTTATTTCATTTCAATTTTAAATTCAAATAGAGACTAAGTTGGACCGTCACAACCGCAATTAGGCTCCACACATAGAAGTCCGTGCAACACTTAGCTATTCATCTCATATTCAAGAATATTTTTTTATTACTAGCAATTAAAAATATGGATACTTCTACACATACACCAATAATATCACCCACACCATACACTTGCTTGTGTGGATTTTTTTTTTAAATTACATAGTAAAACGAACGCAGTTTGAGCCCCATCCCCAAAATCACATTTCCCGGTTCCCCGCATTCCCCCCCAACCCCCAATTTGATTTGCCGTTCTTTGAGTTGCCCCTCGTCTAGCAATCCCCTGCAACTAAAACGATTTGCCATTCCTACAAACCATCTGCCATTTTTTTTTTGCCTGCTGCTATTATCTTTCCCAATTTTCTTGATAGCCAAACAAGAAATAATGGGAAGAAGTTTAAACTAAAAGCTAGATCCAACAATATATGGTAAAAAGGGAGAAAAGAGCGATAAACAGAAGGAAAAAGAAGGCAGATCTAGGAATATAATAGCAGATCCAAACAAGAAAAAATGAAGAGAAAAAGTAGAGCCAAACCAAGTGTCGTCCGTGACTCTCCCAATTTTCTCAGTAGCCAAACAAGAAAAAATGAAAAAAAAAAGTTTAAAATAGCAAAGCCAGATCTACGAATAGACAGTAAAAATTCCTCAAATCTTCTCATTCAGTTTCCTAATTTATTAAATTCAATAACACCAACAAAGAAAGAGAAAGAGAAAGAAAAAATAAAAACAAAATGAAGCAACTGGTGCATGATGATTTGAAGGAACACCTACAAAGTTAAATATTTAGTCGACGAAAGAAACAAATGGGATACAAAAGGTTACCAGGTGGAAACTGGGTTCAAGGATCTCTAAACAAAATCAATGAATTTGAAATAGCTGCCATCTTTAGAAAATAAAAACACGTAGAGAGAGAGAGAGAGAATGGAGCCGAGTCGATTTCAATAAATGCGAAAGGAAAGAAAATTGAACTCTTAAGGCCTCTATATTTGATGATTACTAAGCTTTGAGGTAGGAACTTTAGGGCTTCACCTTTGATTACCCTTTGTCTCGTGGGAATGGGGAACATCGGCTCACATGTGTAATCTCAAATCGTGACATGGTGGCCAGACTCGATTTGCCCTGTGGCGATGTGTTGTGTTGGAAGGATAAACCGGTGTTTGGATAGAATTTCTCTATAAATATAAGAAGATTAACAAAACATAGATGCTCTAATGTCACACTCTCTAAAAGATACTATTTATTTAAAATAGTTTTAAAGTTCTTAATTCATATATTTAATTAGTTATATATATATATATATATTATTTTTATTTCTCTTTTGAAAACGGTGACTACTCAACTTCGTGACTCATGCAAGTATACTACATCGTCATTTTATTTTTTCAATTAGGAAGCATCAATATATTATTTTTTGCAATACGTATTCATTATAAATTTAAGTAGGGCGGTGCTAGTCTATTGCCTGAACAATTGTACCGTCCAAGTGATAAGTTAGTTATTTTTTGTTTTTATTTTTTTATCATATTAAAATATTTTAAAAAATATAAAAAAAATCAATAAACTAATAAATATCTTTTTAACTATTAAGTAAAGAAATTAAAAAAATAAAATAAAATACATAAAATGTCAAAATAATATCAAAATAAGGTATTAAAGTAAGTAGATATAGTATCATTTTTCATTTAAGTATGTTAAAATATTAATAATTTTTTATGGTAACTATTGTTAAAGACTTTCAAGTCAAAAGAATTCTCTAAAATTTTTGTTGGAATTTGAAAACGTTTAAGTACAGAGATGCATGAAATGAGTTTTACAATATTTCTTATTACCTGTATGCATAATGTAAACATTATTATATAAGTAATAAATACTAAAAGATTTACTTAACGTATCTATATCTCTGCTTGAGTTTTTTTCTTTGATAATAAAACCAAATATCTTAACCTATAAACAATATTAATTATTACAGAATATCAAAGACCTAATTAAAGTTAGGGGTGTAAATAGTCCGATCTAGTCTGAAAAAAATGTGGACCAGTTCCATTCAGTCCAAAAAATTTTCCATCCTGGACTGGACTGAACTCATTTTCGATCTATACCGGTTCGGTCCAGGAGCGATCTGGTCTAGGGGCACCTGATATGATTTAATGAATTAAATTTAATCCAAACTCTTGCAATGATGAAAAATAATTATTTTGCAGCCCAATTTATATATTTATCACAGATTTAAACCAAATAAGATTAAAAAAAACTTACTCTTAAAACAATTGACAAAAGAAAAAATAATTTAAATAAAAAAGTAAAAAAAATATAAATTATAATTTTTATGCTACAACTAGTCAACTATTATAAATTATAATATGTTAATATCATAAGAATATATATTATATATTAATATATTATACTACCATTAATCTATATTAATATTAATATTATAATTTATATACTATTATATATATATATATATATATAAAAAGAAAGAGTCATTCGGTCCAGCCTAGAAGGGGGAAATGCCATGAATCAGGACCGGACCGAATTTCATGCAGTCTAATTCGGTCCATCGATCCTAGGGGTGGGCAGCGGGTATTCGCACCCGCAGCCCCGCTTGGATTCCACCCCGCCCTACCCTGCAAGGCAGGGGCGGGTTAATCCGCTCGACGACGGTGGGCGAGGTTAACCCCGCCCGCATTTTGTGCAAATATGGGGGCGGGGTGCGGTAAAGGTTGGGCCTCGTCCCGCATTACCCCGCCCCCGCCCCCGCATATATATATTTAATATAATATATATTATATATTAAAAAAATTCAGATGACTCAAAACGTCGTCGTTTTATGTAAATTTAAGTTGAATTAAAACAACCCCCCCTTTCGAACTCTCCAGACCTCTTGGCACTCTTATCTTTCTCTCGTCTCCCTTTCACTGCTCTCACTCTCTCTAAAATTGCCGAAGCCAAAGGCTACCCAAAGCCTAGCCCCAAAAATCGCACCTCAGGCCCGTCGTCACAGCTGTATGCCACCGTCACTGCTAAGTTTCGAGAATCCCTCTTGGTTCTACGTCGTCTCGTTTGCCTCACCGGTTCTCCCTCTCTGATATTTCTCCACGAAGGTAATCACTTAAATCTCTCATTTTTTTCATTTTTATTTTTGGAAATATATGATTGTGTTGCAAACTTGAATCGTTGATTGCTGTTTGTGGATTGGATTGTGTGATAATATGATTGTGTTGAGTTACTGGATAGTTCTAGCCTCTAGGGTTCGGTGATGCCGTGAGTCCGTGACGCCGACGGTCCTAACATTTAAGCATAATTTATTATTTAATATGTATTTTTTAATAACATTTTTAAATGATTTATTAAAAAAAATTAACACTTAACAGGATCATTTAATGCTTCTTTTGTGCCGGTCCCTAACATTTGCTTGCATTGCATGCTTTATGTGTTATTAAAAGCCAATAACATTGGCATCCATTGATAATTTGATATACTTGGTTCAGTCAAGTTTGGAGCCACCCTTGATGCAGTGAAGGAATATGATCAGTTGTCAAATATTAAGTCTTGATATACAGATATAGCATAAATATGATAGCTTGTTTAATTTCTGTTTCTTTTTTCTTAGCCATGCTTTGAACATTAGCTATGTATTGTTGCCTAGAGATTTACTAGGTCTTGGCCTGAAAATAATAGCTTTTTGGATAAATCCTAAAAAAAATTAACACTTAATATGGATCAATTTAATAACATTTTTAAATGATTTATTAAATTATTTCTCTGGCCAATTTTGTTTAAGGTATTTGCTAACGATCAAGTTGTTGATGAACATTAATCAAACTCAAATGCAATTAACTTTTATTTTTTTTTATCTCTTAGATTAACATACATGATAATTGGGAAGATTGTTATAACTTACAAATGCACCCACATGCCTAACATTACGATAATCCAAATATCTTATTATTATTATTATTATTATTTATCTATATGTTTGTGACATCGAAGCTTTGTCGTGCACGGCTTCATTATTTAGCCATATAAAAAATAAACATCTTTAAATGTTGGATAGATGCTCAATGTTGGCTGGGTTTTAATAGGTAAATGGTCAAGCACAATTTATTTGACTATTTGGCATAATGATTGTGTTTATGTTGGTCAAGCTGTAAAATTAAAATTATCACTTGTATAACATAATTTATGTTTGAAGTTTGCAATGTGATCACATATTTTATTTTGAAATTTGATTTGCGTTGTGAACTTGAGATGAGTTTCATTTTTTTTTATAATAAAAAAAAGTGAGCATCATCATCTCATGCTTATCTTGATTTTAAATTTGTATGACCATTTGTGTTATATTTTGTCTCTAAGGTTAGATTTGTTGTATATGTAAAATGCAGAGAATTCTAATGCGAGCTCCCCGGAGGGGGCCTTGGGTACCTTTAACCCTAATCTTAACCCTACCCCGACCACTACCACTACCACTATCCCTAACCCTACTCTCACTCTGGTTGAGAACCTTCCGGTTGAGACCCCTACTACTACCACTTGTCTTGGCCCAAACAGCCTAGCAAAAAGCCTCATCTATAATTTGGGCTCATGTCCCCAAGATAGAAGGTGGTGACCCCAATGACCCAAAAGCCAAATGCAACTATTGTGGTAAGATTTATGGGTGCTACTATAAAAGATACGGCACTTCCTAAATAAAGTTGCACTTGGAGGAACAATGCAAGAAATCTCCAATTTTGAAATCTTTGGTAGAGAAGGGTCAATCTAGGCTTGAAGTTGGCTTTAAAAAAATGGGTGAGGGGAGTAGTGGGGAGTTGGCATTAAAGGAGTACACAAAATACGATCTTAACGAGGCTAGGACACACTTAGCTCGCATGATCGTTATAGATGAGATGCATTTCCAAGTGGTTGATGGGAAATGGTTCCAAGCCTATTCTAGGTACTTAGAACCAAGATTCAATATTCATTCTAGCCACATGGTGGCAAGAGATGTTATAAACTTTATCGGTCAGAAAAAGAGAAGTTGAGGGGTTTATTAGCGGGGGAGAATGTTTGCCTCACCACTAATTGTTGGACTTCTTGTAATAATCTTAATTTTATGTGTATGACTGTGCATTGGATTAATGAGGGGTTAGTCATTGCATAAGAAGATTCTCAAATTTTGTCAAACCATTGATCACAAAGGTGAGACAATAGGAAAGGCCTTAGAGGCCGCTGTAAAAGAGTGGAGGTTAACTCGAGTTTTAACTTGCACGGTTGATAATGCGAGTAGACTCTCATGATAATGTGAGGCCGCTGTAAAAGAGTAGGGAAGGCCTTGTCGGGGCTAACGATGTTGCAATGAGACATCTTAAGACTCTCATGAATAATGTGAGTAGAATGATTTTGGGTGGGGATTATTTGCATGTGCGATGGGCAGCACATATTCTTAATTTGATTGTAGGTGATGGCTTGGATAAGTTTGGTGACTCAGTTGCTCAAATCAGAACTACTGTGAGATGGATTATATCTTCTCCTGCTAGATTGGCTAGGATCAAAATTGCTGCAACTACTGTGTGTATAACATGAAAAAAAATGTCTTTGCACTAATTTGTCTACAAGGTGGAATTCAACATTTTTAATGTTGGAGGCAGCCCAGGAGTATAAGTTGGCATTTGATACATCGGATAATGAAGACATACAATATGTTAAGTATTTTGATGAAAAATTGGGCACCCTCTATCTAATGATTGGGAGGTTGTATATATTTTTGTAGAGTTTATGAGGGTTTTTTACGATGTTATCAAGGTTTTATCTGGTTCTCTGTATCCTGCGACACATCAATTTTTTCAACAAATAGTCAAGGTAAAAGAAGAATTAGATGATATTGCAGCGAATAGTAACACTACATTGTGGGAGATGTCTAGGACCATGATGAAGAAATTCAACAAGTATTGGAGGGAAGAGTTTGATAAAATAAATATCTTGTTATATGTTGCATGTATCCTTGACCCACGATTTAAGGTGAAAGGCATGGTATTTGCGTTGACTGATGCAATTGACAAGGATTGTGCGTCGGCTGTTGCATCTCAAGCTCAGTAAACACTTGTTAGATTATTTGATGAGTTCACTATCGTGAGAGGTGGTAGTATAGTAGCACCTACAGCTACAGGTACCCCCCACCAGGTACAGATGCTAGGCGTGGAAAAAAACGTAAAATGGACTAGGGTAACAAAATGGAGTTGACCCCCTTGGATTTTATGGGTTTCACCACAAATGCTCAGTTAGAGGTAAACAGATATTTGATATTGAATCTTCATGCATTTGTACGATATTTTGATATATTAGCTTGATGGAAGATGAATGTCCCCAAATATCCCGTACTTTCAAAGGTTGCTCACAGTATCTTGGCCATCCCGATCAGTACAGTAGCCTCAGAGTCGGCCTTCAGCACTGGAGGGCGCGTATTGGATTCTTTCCAGAACTCATTAGATCTTATCACTGTTTAGTCCTTGATTTGCACACAAAATTGGATCACGGGTGCTGAAATTCATATTCCGGAAAGTATTGATTATGATCTGATTGAGGCCGAAGACGAGGCTGCTGATCAGTCTGGATCTGATAAATTGTCGCTTGAATAAATATTTATATTATTTTGTATTTATTTATTAAATTTAATGTTACACAGATTTTACATTTAATTGTTGTAATTTGCAGCGACAGTGACGCCAACACTTGAGACACCGTCAACAGCTACCTCCGATGCAGTATGACCTACATTACCTACCAGTCCATCACTATGGTTTGCAATTTACACAATTTTTTTTTCTTAATTGTTGTTTACATTTATAATTTTATAATATTTGTAATGTTAATATCTAATTATTTTGTAATTCTTGTTTATGAGTTTTGATATTTTCTATAACAGTATCATTTTGTATGTCAATTGTCAAACTCATTTTTCAAGTTAATAACCCGATTTAATCTTGGTTAGTAACTTAGTATTTTTAATAAATTTTTTTTTTTCATGTTTATAACTTATAACTTTATATTTGTACTCTAATTGTTTTTTAATTTATTATTGCAGGTTAAGCCTAAAGTCCAACAACCCTACAGTCCCACACAAGTTTGCATTACAACTCTTTAAAGTAATGAAGTTCAATCACCAGTGTCCAAGGACCAATGTTATCATTTTTATTTCTTATGATTTTGTAAATTGTAAATGTGCAATTTTGTAATGTTAGTAGTTAATAGCACAATTTGTAATTTGTATGATTAATTTGTATTATTGTAAATTGTAATAGTTTAGTAACTAGTCAAGACTTCTAGCAGTCTTTACTTTTAAGTTTTAAGTTTTATTGTTTTAGATTTTTGGCGATTTTTTTTTAGATTTTAGTAATGATTATTACTTAGTATTTAATAGATTGATATTTTTTATTATAAAATTAAATCAGATTTGATGGTTTTCTAGATCAAAAAATGGCTAGAAATTTGATTTGGGCCAAAAATGGCCCAGAAGTGTCAACTGGGCCAAGTCCAATAGGGGCGGTGGCGGGGGGGCGAGTGGATGAACCCTCCCCCCGCCCCCCACTGCGGGATGAGGTACCCCTCACCAGCCAACACGGGGGCGAAGTGCAATTTAAATAACTGACCTCTGGGGGCGGTAATAGGGGGACCCCGCTCTCGGTAGGGCGAATATCACCCATAATCGATCCGATTCGATCTTCTTACATCCCTAATTAACGCTTTAACGATTACTCTTGAAAAATCAACATGGAAACTTTTTGAATTTACATGGCAGAGTTATTTGGAATGAGAATATTGACACATAAAAAAATATTTTTCTAAAGAGTTGGTGTTTTTGTGGAGGATAAAACTAATTATGACTTTACCTTTATTATAATCTTTATGGAAAATCTTATTTTGACATATTATTTTAACATTTCATATTTTTTTTAATTTTTAATTTTTTTTCTTTACTTTAGTTAAATTAACTTTTAGTTAATTAAAAAAAATTAAAAAGAAAAGAAAATGTGAATTTAGCCTAACGGTCACTTACAACGGGTAGATGCAAGCCGCACAATAACATCACTCTATCTTTATAATTATTTATAGAATTAATTAATCAATTAAATTGATTTGCCTAATTTATAAGATGATAATCCCCAAAAAAATGTAAAAGCTTAATAAATAAAAAAATATTCGGAACTGTTCATCTACATTCGATTTCTTATAAGGAAAAAGTTGGGAGTCACCGACCCCCCATTAAAAGCAGCTCGCCGCCGGGGGCAGCGGTGGGCAACACCACTACCTCTGGCAGTTCCGTTCAGGGTCAAATCTCCCTAAAATTTATCTTTATTTTATTTTTTTATTGTGTTTTTTATTATATTTTTATTGTATTTTTTATTGTATTTGTATTTATTATATTTTATTTTATATTTTATTTTATTTTTTATTGTATTTTATTTTATTTTTTTATTTTTTTATTTTTTTTATTTTTTTTATTTTTTTTATTTTATTTTATTTTAATACATTTATCGTCAAAAAGCAGTCCAACGACAATTGAGTTACTTTTGACGTTGAGAGCAACTCGACCCGCCCCAACATCTCTCGTCTTACAATCAAAGCATAAGATTGTAGGGAACCTGCATTCAATGTTTAAGTCCAACTACCTCTTCTTCCAGATTTAGGTCGGCAGGAACATTCTATTTCTTTTGATCACTCCTTAGCTACCCCTTCGCACTCTTTTTTAATTTATTTTCTTTTTCCTTTTCCTACCTACCAAGCACCAACTTACAATGCCTACCATTCTCAATGACTGCTACTTTGCTTTCATTTTTTAAACAAAAAATCACTTCCTTCACTGTCCGTATTTTCCTCATGAAAATATCTTTCTTCAACTTATAATTCACATTCTGTTCTTATTTATTAAAGTTTGAATCCCATGTTATCTGAACCATCTATAATAAGAGTTAGTTTAATATTATAATGGTAACCTTTCAATACTGTCAAGTTTGGATTGGAAGATGAAATAAGATAAGTTGAGATGAATAAATTTAAAAAAATATTATTTTTTAATATTATTATTATTTTAAAATTTAAAAAAGATAATTAAAATTTAAAAAAATTGAATTATTTATTATATATTATATACAAATTTAAAATAATATAATAATAATTTTAATATGAGTTGAGATAGATCCAAACCGAGCCTAAATTAAAAAGTCGGTTTATTTAATAAACTGAATTTTATTATTTATAACTCATTTCATAATTTTACCTCATCTCAACCATTTATTATTATTTACGCCCACCGCATATTTATTTTAAAACGTATCGAGATTCATTATTAAACTCACAACGACGATAGAGACGACGCTCGTAGCCTTTGAGATCGAAGAAATTGCCATGCTTGCAGAGAATCGACTTGAAGATACGGCCTTGGTCGAGAACTTCCCTGAAGACCCAGTTGCAAGAGGGAGACGAATGAGGTCCGACTGAGATGGTGGACTGGAGGCGGTAGAAGGTGGCGGTGGAGGTCTGCTCTGGAGGAAGATTTTTGGAAGCTAGGTCTCGCTGAAGCGGGAAGATGTTTTCAAGAGGCTAGAAGTTAGGCCTTGCTAGTCTAGCGTGAGACTAATGATATTTCTGAGGTGGCAGCTTCCAATAGGGCTATTGTTCATATAATAACAGACGGACCGCTTGGCAAGGTTCCTCATATATACACGCACACTTCCAAGCCATGACTTTATCCACCCACATTAAAAGTACGATATAATATTCCACCTGCTGCTTCAATCTAATTAATAGTGATCGATGAATCATGACCTTGTTTGTTTTTTTAAAATATCTTATTTTACTTTTTTTAATTTATTATTACATTTTTTTAAATTTTTGTATAAAATAAAATAAAAAAATTTAATTTTTTCAAATCTTAAAATAATTTTTTTAAATCTCAAAATAAAATTAATATTAAAAAAATATATTATAATAATATATATATATTTAATTTTTATCTCATCTATTCTTATTTCATTTCTAAAAATAAATTAGGTCTAAATGATTAGGTGCAACAAGATTTTAGATGTAATGGAAATACATTATATTTGTTGTTACAACTTACAACATTTTGTTTTGGCTTTTATTTGGGATTTAATGCTGAGATATATAAAAAAACATTGACCAGAATGTTAGATTATTATCGTAATTGTATTAGAATATATTCATAATCAATGCACGTCATTGCAATATAGCGCTATATATAGCGCAATAGGTGGTTTCAAAATGTTTATTTGGAAGCATACTCTCTCTTAATTAGCATACCTCATATCTTTTGAATTTTCATAGTAAAAAAGATCCATCTCATCATGTACCATGTTTGTAACTAAGATAAATTCATCTATAAAAAATTATCGTTTGGATTAATGCAATGTAGTTATCTTGCCTTAAAAAAAAGAGAGAATATATTAACAATAGTCTAACATGAACTTATTTTAAATTATATTTAATTTCTTATATAAATAATTAATTAATATCATAGACTTATTATATTTTTATAATTTGTCTCTAGCTAATATCTACGAAAAATCGAACTAGACGAATCCAAACCAACAAAATCGGTTTGGTTTTGGTTCGGTACCGGTTCAGAATTAGTAATACTAATATTATTAGTATTAATATACTAATACTATTAGTATTAATATACTAATACTATTAGTATTAATATACTAATACTATCACTATCAATGATATAATTATAAAAAATTGAACTTACTATAAGAAATACTAATATATAATTATTCGAATCACTATAACTAATACTAATATTTTAATAAACTAAAATATATTAATTTAAAACCAAAAAATCTGATCGAATTGGATCAGAATCGGTAAAATCAAAGTATCGATTTTAAAGAATAACCGGTACGTAATCGATTTTAAAAAATACAAAATCGATAATACCGATTTGATTCTAAATTTTATCTAAAATCAGACTGAATCGAACTGATTACACCCTTACTAATATCTACCCTAGCTGCTACAACAGAAACTGGTTATAGAGACAAAAATTAAGAGGACCACTACATGAGCTACCGAGGAATTCTCCCGATTAATGCAATCCTTTTTTTTTATATGGTATGGTATGTTTTAAAATTTTTTAAAAAAGATATCACAATATTTTTCAATAGATCAGCAGTGCCACAAATTAGTTTCGAGAAGCACAATTTTTCTTTTCCATTTCTTTTTGATGTTTTTAAATATTTTTTACAAAATAAAAAAAAATCATAATATTATTAAAAAATATATCTTTAATTAATAAAAAAGGAGTTATTTCTTTATGTCTAAAAATTTAATCAGAAGCTTTTATAAGATGATTTAAAGATTCCTCTTCTCAAAAACTAATATGCGGATGGCACGTCAGTTTTATGTGCGTAGACCCACACATATATACAACACGCGCATGAATGCTGATGCAGTATATACTATATACCATTAGTCTTTGGAAGCTGCGAAAAGGTACTGTTCCAGAACACCTGAAACGTAGGCTCGATAAATCTACAAACATGACATGATCATCGATATAATTCCAAATTAAGTTGGAGAAAGCACAAGTATTATATATATATATCAAACAGTTTTGGCTGAATCACGTCAGGCAATGGCAGGCATTAATGTTGTCCACACCAAAAAGCTAAGAACAGGCACTTGTTTTCTTGGGTGTTTTTAGTGGATTGAGTTTTCAAATGTTTTGCTTGTTATACTATTTACTGTAGGAGAGAAAGCACTAACACCAGTTGGCCTCCACCATCATTTGTCCCTTTTGGCCGTCATATTCTAGTGCAACACTAATCTGGCCATGGGGCCTTATCCTTAAGGTGTGACGACTCAAGCTTATTCCCCCCACATGCCTCAGTACCCAACTCTGCTTCTTCTTCTTCTTCTTCTTCTTCTCCCTATTGACAACAATATATGAATGGATAGAAGATTTTGTATTACCCAATAACTTTTTAATCTTCTCTACTCATGCACATGTCATGTTCGATTAATCTTCCGGCTGCCCTGATTCGTATTGAACAGGCGGATCAAAGTTTTGTTGGTTCTGGATATGAAGAAAAGATAGTCATTAATTATTCAGTCTTTGATATCCTTATTTCCACTTGCCAAAAAAAAAAAAAGAAAATATCCGGCCTTTTTCAGGAATTCTGTTCTTCAAGCTGCATGACATGATATGTGCGGCGAGAAGAACTACATGAACAGTTTCATGATCTAAGTATTGATTATAATAACTGGAGGGAATTGAGCCATGCAAAGATAAATTAAAAGTGGTCAAAAGATGTTATTGGAAGGTCTGTTTCCGCACACAGCTCAAAGGTGACCACGACAAAAGACTTGGCAAAAAACCATAGTAGACATGATTAGGCCGGACATAGACTACATTAGGAGAAACAGTCCTCATAACTATTGACTAATCTTTTTAATGAAGCAAGTCTACATGAGAATTAGAGATGGATTGGTTGGAGGATTCAGCTCTGAGATGAGCCGTGTTGCAAGGAACCTGATCTTCGAAGTCTCTGAAAGTGGCAGTGTAAGGGCTGTCAATTTGCAGGGTTGTGAACATTTGGCGAAGATCAGAAGTTTCTTCCTTGAGCTTTGCATTCTCCTGAAGAACTCGGTCATGGCACTCGGTTACATGATTCAACTTCTCTATGAGGTTGTGGTTCTCTGTTCGAAGCCGTACCACCTGAGACCAGAGTTCATCGAGGTGCTTTTGTTTTCTCATCCTTGATCTGCGAGCAGATTCTCTGTTAGAAATCATTCTCCGCTGCTTCCTTTCATCGATGATATTGCTGAGTTGATGATCCTCCGCTTCATCAGAAGTACTGGAGTTATTGCTGATGCAGGAGTATTGTGGGTTAAGCTCATAGCCATGAGAAGGGAAGAGATCAGAGTTGGGTAAGTTGCTTAAGAATCTATTAAAAGAAAGCTCAGGTGCGTTCATGTTGATCTGCATCATGCCAAAGCCAGTACTGGGAATTGGGATAGGGATCTCAGGTGGAAGCATAATTCGAACTTTGAAGATAATGATATATCTGAAGGGTTTAGTTGCAGAGATTTCTGATTGAAGAGGATAGGGAATTAGGACAGAAGGAGCAATGGAGGGATTTTATAGGAGGAAATATGCTAGAGAAGTGGGCCAAGCAGTTTGAGCAACAAAGTTTTTAATTTACAGCGTCATGAGGGGGCTTCGATATATGAGATCAAGAATTTAAAAACGATATTCTGGAATGCCAACTGCAGATGTCTATCTATCTAATGAATGATGCATGAGGATGATCATGAGGTGTTAGATATGCCTCTCTTTACAAAATTAACCACTTTACATCATGTCATGGGTCGGTGACTTTTTATGTATGCATGCATGTCCATACATGGACATGCATGCATGCATCATCCATATATAGAAATTCAATATTTGGATAATCATTTTGGAATCAGGTATAACGCTTACAGGAGAGAGAATGAGTTCCTCATGTGGAGTTGCAATAATTTAGGTATGGAATTATATTGGTTGAAAGAAGAAATGGTGTCAAAAGTCAATTTGAAGAGAGTTTTTATCTTTTCTCAAATCTTTTCCTTTCAAAACTCTTAACAGCCAAAAAAAATAAAAAACTTTTCTATATGATTGGTGACGAAATGAAGGTCAGTTTAAAAAGGCAAACTATTAAACAATATTAAGGCTATGATCACGATCCTGTTTGCTACAATTTTAATGACTCACCAAGCACTTCATTCTGGATTGGAGGGACCATGATCAGGATGTAATTGTCCACATATTGCAGATCATATATATTGAACTGAACTACCATTATTGTCAGATCATCCCAAAACTTGAAAAACTATATATCACTTTCTGAACAGATCAATTAATTAATATATTTAAAAGGAGCCCTTGATCATCCAAAGCTTTCCATGAAGAATCGTCATGTTAATGGTGCTGTATCGATCAGTGCTGATTATGTTATATATATATTATATATATATATATATATATACGCACACATATATACATAATAATGTTGCAGAAATTATTATGACATATTTATCTTGGAAATTAAAAAGGGAAGATACATGAGTAGTCGAGATCACTATATATATGAGAGTTTAGTTAATGCATCATCATGATTTGAAGGTTCGGTGCGTCTTTAATTATATGTTTTAAAATCATGTTCTTCTTCCAGGGCGCATCAGCATAGCACCACTTTTTATGATCCACTGTTCTAATCTAATTGCCTCATGAACTAACATATCATAGATTTATGAATAACAAATTAGACCTAATATATATATATATATATATATATAATCCTATATGCTTTCTTGTTTGATTTTTAATAACTCATTGTTGCAGATCATCGATTATTTTTCTGCTGAATATTGAGGCCGCCCGCCCTCATGCAATTATAGTATTATACGATAATAAACCGAAAAAGAAGAGTGCTCATAAAAATAAAAATAAAAAGAAGAGTGATCGATGCGAGTGGATTAGCTCAAAAAAGTCTTGTCAAATCCCAGAGGTAGCAACTTGCAAACGTTAAACGTCGTTTTATTCTTTATATTTTAATAAAAGATCACGATAAGTTTTCAATATTCCAATCTTTAATCTTGTATATTGTTTCCCAATTAAAAGTATGCAGTTTAGGTGATTCCCCACTAGAGTCTAGAGAACACTGGCTTTTCCTTCCGCCTAGCTTCTTAATTAATGCTAATTATCCGATCCACGATCATGAGAAAAAAATAGGAAAGTAAAAAGCAAATTAGCAACTAGTTTAATTATAATCTCATATATATATATATATATATATATATATGGCACGTACTTGGCCTATTTTTTAACTATATTTTTGTTATAAGTTAGTACTCATGCATACGTTTCTTTTCTCTCTCTCTCTCTCTCTCTCTCTCTCTCTAATTTACTAATAACTTAAGTACTGTTCATCATGTGAAAATTATGAGATTATTTAGTTTGTTATGTCCTTTTTTTTCGCATTAATTTTCTTTGAAATACTGTACGACTTCATGGCGCAACTTGATGCAAAACCTTCTTTCCCTGACCTAGAATGCATATAGAGTAATATTGATACAGATGCAATTTTTTTTTTTTTTTTTTTTACGGATTTTACTCTCAAATATCATGTTTTAAAATTAAGATCTATTTATATAAAATGATGTTATTTTTAAAAGTTATTTTACAAAAATACATCTCATTTGAAATAGAATGATCACAGTATATATAAAGCTTTGTAAAATGAGTTGAATATGTATTATATTTTTCCATATATTTTATCATTAGTACATACGCGTAGGATTAAATCAGTCCCAGAGTACGTAGTACTTAATTCTATCACGTACAGTACTATATATGCATGTATATGTGAATATAGATTAATAATATTAGTGATTGAGCTTAAATTGATATGGAACCCTAGGACTAAAAATCTTGACATCAGACAGTACTATTAGATCATGTAGATCCCATAAACAAAAAAATAAGGCAGACCAAAGACGGGCATGCGCCACTCAACTTGTCATGCATAACATGACTAAATATATGATTAACCTCGAGAATAATATTTGGCCCTTTGTGATCCACATATATACCAATTACAATAAACAAAAGAAAGAAATTAGAAATGCCATATTGAATATTAGAATTAGATCACTGGACAGGAGAGCCGAGATTTATTAGCTAGGGTCCTACTTACGTATGACCAACTGCAGAAAATAACAAAAGAGACGACGTACTACGTGCTGAGAAAAATACAAAAGGATATATAATCTTATAGTATCATCCATGGCTGGTTAGGGGTGTCAAATCGTGTCAACGGGGCGTGTTAGTGTCGTATCAAGACATGTATATTATACTATATAGATCAACTCTAACCCGACCCGTTAAGCTTATCGTGTCAAAATCTCAAACCCTAACACGATCCGTTAACATAACGTGTCATGTTATGTCAACCCGTTATGACCCATTAATGAATATTACAAAATAAATTAATAGAACAAAATATATATGTTTCAACCTATTTATGTAAATGTATTGAATATGCCCAAAATTAATTCGTTTGACTTAATTAAACTTAGCATAATTTTATACAAATATTAAAATCACAATATTTATAAAAATTATAATACTAACTACAAATATGAATTACATTCTAAACAAGAAATAATCAAAATTAAGATTCTAACAATTTTACTTTTAAATATAAAAGTATACTTATCATTTTAACTTTCTTAACGTATCATAACGTATCATGGCGGGTTAAAATAGGTTGACCCGCTATCAACCTGTTAAGCAATCGTGTCGCAACATATCAACCTGTTTTGATCCGAAACCCATTAAGACTAAACTCTAACCTACTATTATCGTGTCATATTCGTATTGGGTTAACGAGTCGTGTAACATGTTGCCCCTTATGGCTGGCTAGTTATCTATATAACACATTATAAAAATAATTATTTATTTACGATTAATTATTTTTTAAAAAAAAATTATTTTCAATTAAAATAAATTTATTTTTATTACAAATTATGATCATTTCGTGGCAAATAGATGATCACAAATATTTATTATTTTTGTAGTACATGGTGTGTGTCGTGACGCGTGTGCTAGCTTTCTCTGTAAATGGATTTAGCTTCTTTGAAAAAATGAAAAATTATGAGAGAGAGAGAGAGAGAGAGAGATCAGTACTGCAAATGGACCTTGATCAATGCTGGGTATGGAGGGGAACTCGATTTAACGGCTACTCATTTTGACACCAAAGAGTGTGGGTCCATTTTCACGATCCCGCGTGGGTGATGCCGGCTGCAACCAGTCTCCCCACCCCCCCACCCAATGCCAAACTCCCCGTCAATTAATTCAACTCCACAAAAGCCACCATCATCTCTCTCTCTCTCTCTCTCTCTCTCTCTCTGATCACACATATGAGACACACCCACATATTCTTTTACGGTGCTAAATGATCATCAATATATATTGGTATTCATCGTATATAATCTGGATGCTTGATTTTGTTGCTCATCAGTGATGATGATGATGATGATGATACTTTTCCTTTCTTTTTGAGGCAGAGATAGATACATTTTAATTATATTGGCCGGGTGCATGCATGCAAGTACTTGAACAAAAGTTATTATAAATAAGTGGTATATTTATTAGGGTTCGAGCAACAGAGCTAGCTAGTGCATTTGTTTATCTATCTACCGATCTCCCTTCTTTCTCATTAAGCTAATTATTCCACAACAAAGGCCAATACATTATTGCATTGGTCCAGCAAATTATTTTCGGATGATTTCATCTATCCAAAGCGCATGGTATAATCAAGTACTTCTAGCTCTGTCGATCTCTGATTCCACTTGTCACCACCACCTGATCATGAATACAATATATATATATATATTATCTATATATCATGAGTTTTTCTATTGGTACCGATCGACAATAGGATGATAAGTTTATTTTTACTTTTTATTTTGTCTTTTTTTTTTATCTATTGTTTAAACATCTTTAAATATATTTTTTAGAAAAGAAAAAAAATATAAATTCACTAATAATTACTTCCTTAGTCATTAAAATTAAAAAAAAAATACATTTCAGTCAAACTATTGATTCACTTAACATTTCTATATTATATTATATATATATATATATATATATATATATAATATAGTCTCTTGAAAATCCCATGCGCATGATCAGCTCATCATATTTTCAAGCCCTTTTTAGGGTTCCTCTGATCATCATGGGGTCTGAGGTCTCAATTGTTTGGTACCTTTTCTGTACCATAAATACAATAGTGTCTCCATTTTCCCTATCCCCACTAAACAACCCACCTTTTTTTCTTTCCTTCTTTCTTTTTTAATTTCTATCTTTTCGACCCAAATTCCTCCTCCTGATGTCATCACATTTTGTAGCGACAGGTTTAAACAGGATAAGCTCATCATCATCCTAATCTATATATATATATATATATATATATGTATGTATGTGTGTGTGTGTTAGTGTGTGAGTGTACATATATATATATATATATATTCTCCTTTTTTAATTCTCTTCTGCAGCTTAAATGCATGATGATGATCTCCATATATTATAATTATAATATATTTTTTTGCATCAACTCGATCATATCTTCCTTTCTTGTTTAATAACTATATATATAACACTACAACAAATAAAATTTTTTGCTGCATTTTGTTTAGTTAAGAGTTAAATTCTGTCGCAGAAGAGAATTATTGTCAAGAAATTAGGTATTTGCGGCAAGAAATTAGACTTATTGTCATGTCCAAATAGCCACAGTTAACTCACGATCTTCAAAACGCGGCAAATGACTTTTTGTCGCGATTTTGAAACTTTTATGGCGATTTTAAGGTTTTTTACGATGATTTTGAAATTTTTTACGATGACTTATCAAACGTCATAAAAAATCTTATGTGTTGTAGTGTAATAATGATTATATTCTCCAAAAAATTCTCATCATGCTGCCATTGTTGTCGATCTGTTATGTGTTCTTGGTCTTATCACGCATTAAGTGGTGGCACATGATATCATTTGGGTACATGGCATCTTAGAATAATTAATACTGACTCGCACGCATGCATTGTTCTTCCTGCTTACGTTATTTAATTAATGTCGAATTAATCCACTAACAATGTGGATGTTAAAGTTGATTAGGTGCTCGTTCGATCTAAAGCTAGAAAACAGCATTATTTAATGTTTATTTATTCTATATTTTTAGAAAAATTTATTCATTATCCATTATTTTTTTCATCAAATTTTATTATTTTATGATGTAACATTAAATGATCATAAATTCGCAAAAGAAATATAATAAATAATCTCTAATATTTATTTAATTAACGTCACATCATGAATAATAAAAAGATAATAAAAATTGAGATAATTAGTAACATTACTCATAATATATATATATATATATATATATATTTATATGTATATAATATATATTAATGCATGCCAAGCCGTCTGAACTGCAATATTATCTCCACAAGTAAAATAAAAAGAATATCCGTCCGGTTGATTATAGGATATTTCGCAATGAGAGGAATATCACTGATCATAAATTATGAGAATCACAAGCATGCTTCCTAGCTAGTACCATAAATATATGATCCTAGATCGTTCTAAGCTCAGTACACAGTGCTGGCGGCTAAAGTTGTGATCAATATTCTCTACCCCTATATAAAGATTACAATGCTACCCATCAATCATTCTTTTTATGATCATCATTTTAATTCTCACCATCATATTACATGTTAGAGCACTCACTATATGGATGCTTTAAGTTTTTCTTTAAAATACACTATCAAGACTAATTTTTTCTATTTTACTACTCATAGCTTTTACAATAAGTCATCTATCAACTAATCTATTTTTCTCTATATCCTTTAAATATTTATATTTTATTTTAATTATATTTATCTCAAAAATTTAAAAAAAAAAACACTAAAACTCATAAACGGTGAGAAGCCAAAACATCTTTTTAGGGTTTCAAGTTTTGACTAATTAAATAGGGGAGGAGGGAGGCTGAGTTTGGTGGCTACTAGGAGAGCTCACTGGCATAGGGGTGATTGCTGGTGCAGCGGCATAATCAATGGTAGCCAGCGGTGGTTGGGCTAAAGGCTATTGTTAATCCAAAACTCATTTCAGGTTTGGAGCATGAGTGGGAGATAAAGGACGAGTTGTCAGAATTGGGATTGTCGGAAGTTGGTCACTGTTGTGATGAGTTGTCGGTAAAGGGGTGGTGTGTGGCTAGTGGTAGCCAACAGTGGCTGCTTGGATCGTCCATGGCTTTCACAAATTGCATAGTCCAATGATGCACGAATGAAGAAAACAAACTCAAAAATAATAAAATACGTTTAGCTGCATGAACAATGTCACACTACAACTAGCTAGCGGGTCTAGCCTAAAACACTGTAGCAAATTTATTTTACCTCTTCCATTTACATCGTCCATTGGAGCATGGTTGGGAAGGTTTGGTCATCTAAAATACTTTATTTTTTTTAGGTATTTTACAGTGACCATTGTGAGCACTCTTATTAAATTGTTAGACATTATTTATTATATCCAACTTATAAATCAATTATTTAATATCATATCATAAAATTTCAGTTATTTATGTCCAACTTATAAATCAAACTTATAAATCAATCATGAATCTCAGTTATTTATGATAAGTTTTTACCTAATTATAACTTAATATAATATATATTATATACGGTATATATGGAGCTTAATCAATTAAGATCATCACCAAGTGAATATAAGCACATTAATCAGATTTATATATAATTTGAATGTGATTGGGATTTTCTTTTTCTTTTTTCCATAAAAAATGATTAAGAGATATGACTCTCCAAGTACTGAGAACCACAAGTTAGCGAGCGCTCTTCTTCGGCCACCAAACACTAGGTAGATATAATTATATACCCAATGACATGAAAACACATGAATAAAGTAGATATAGCATAAACTCGACACCGGCATAATGCATACATGATGCGGAAATGTGCAAATGTTGTGGTTATAAACGTCAACTACTTTGAACCTGACTAATTAGTACTATTTATGAAAGTGGCGTAAGCATATATATCATGACTTATATAACTAAGGTTTTGGTGTCAGCTCCATTAAGGATTTAATTGCATGCTCCATCCTGCATCCTTTAGTACTTTCAAATAGCTAGCTATAAGCTAGTTACTATGAAACAACTTGGGATAAATATTATTTACTATTGTTTTCTGAACTATATAATTGTAAATAAAAAGTGCTACAGGTAGAAAAAGATTAAATAAAAATAAATTTGTAAATTGATGTAGTTTGATATAGTATATCGAATTATAAAATTACTTTTATTATAATGTAGATTTAATATACTGCATCAAATAATATCATTTTATGAATTTACTATTGTAATTTTTTTTTGTATTGTAGCATTTTTCTTGTAAAAATTTAGGAGTATTAATTAATTATTGCAGGCCACTTCTTGCCTCCACTTGCAAGAATTTTCTTTATTTTAATTTTAAAAAAAAGGGAATAAATCTGAAATAGACTAGTTACATGAAAGAACTATTCTTTTAATGATCGATGGACTCTTTACTTTTTTTTTTTTTGTCCAAAGCGGATATGTGATTCGTACGTACGTATCCATTCTAAAAATCCCAAAGTAGAATAAATAAAATTCGAAGCTACTAACTTTTCCTATTATAAATTACTCATTTTTCTTTCACTAATTTGTCCAACTAGCACTATGCTTCAATTAAAGTTTTTAATAAATTGTTTAATTGTTTTACTAGGCATTGACATTAGGGGTGTTCATCCGGGCCGGATACAACCCGGCCCGGTTTAAAATTTTATTTATTTCTTAACATTTTAAAAATTTTTTTTAAAAATGTTTAAGAAAATTTTGAATCCGGATTCCGGATTTAGGAATCCGGAACCCGGATGAACACCCCTAATTGACATTAAGTGCGTTTCATAAGATCCAAGAAAAAAAAGGGTTCTAAATTTTAGTCCTCTTTGAAAATATATATATATATAGAGAGAGAGAGAGAGAGAGAGAGAGATGAGGGAGAGAAAAGTGCCAAGAGAAAGCAAAGCCACTCAATAAAGCCAAGCTTTTCAAGGTCTTTAGAAGAAATGAGTGTCCCTTTGAATGCATCTGGAGACACCTGAGGCCTACTACTGTCTTCACCATTCGTCTTGAATGGGACAACTACCGATTGATCAACAAAGTATCACCACATTATGAGGTTTGTCATAGTATTAATATTTGACTCATTTTTTTCTTTTCTAACATTATGTGGTCAGTAGTGTCAATGACCTAGCCCAACCACAACTTTATTTGTAGAAAAAAAAAGGGACAGAGAGAAACATATATATATATATATATATATATACATAATATATATAATATAGGGTCATACATATACATATGATGACATCTTTTTTATATCGGCTTTACTACAAGAAAAATAAGTATAAATAATTAATTGATTGTAATTAAAATGATTATTTTTGTTAAAAACAACTTTTTGTATTGCTCTTTAATTTTTATTTTTTGCAACAAAATTTAATATCGACGTATTATTTTTTTGTAGTGGCTTTTAGGATTTGATTATATATATATATATATATATATATATATATATGTAGTTCACGAGTTAAGGTTTAAGATGATCACATGATCATGAGTCAATGGATAAATGTGATGGACGCACGCCCTCCCATGATCAATGTTGAACTACTAAAAATAAAAATAAAAACTGCATAAATAGCCAATTTTATACATTGATAAGTACTTATATATTTGATTTTAAAAAGAGTACGTGTCCGGTATTCATATTATAAACAAAAATAAACGTTAACTAATCAATTTTAATGTTTGTTTATCAATGTTTTAAAGTACAAATTACGAATAATAACCATGATCCGATCTCGATCCTAGAGTAGCCTTCCCAAATCCCAACTCCTTCAAAAAGTTCATCATAATGTGATTTGAAAAATAAATGACTCTTGCATGCAGTAAGCTATATAAAAAAAATTAGATCAATAATTTATAATTATAGACATTAATTATATAATTCCTTTAGATTTCAAAAGCAATAGCCCATCTACCTATATATATATACATATATATTATTCTTTCGTGGCTATCTAAGGAATGAATAGTAAAATTGTTGTTTTCCGATAAATTCGTATAATGTGCTCCATTAAGTCCATCTGTTTGTTTTCCTACGTAGTTTTCGTCCTTTTAAATTCATTAGTTTCTTTATCTTCTTATCTCTGCACGCACTCTAGATCTCTCTCTCTCATCGAATAGAACATATGAAATCTACAAACCCTCGGCTGGCTCCTTGGAACTCAACCACGCCACAGTCCGCAAGTCACCTCTGCCACCACTCCACTGGTCGACTACCTATTCTCATCCTCTTCGATTATTTCTCTGTTTTGATTTTGGATTTGTTTGGATAGTTTTGCATTTTAGATAATTATTTGCAAAAATAAATGTCAACTAGTCAATATTAATGTTTTCTTATCAATTTTTAAAAGTACAAATTACGAATAATAATGATCCAAACTCTTAGAGTAGCATTCCCAGCTCCTTCAAAGTTCTTCTTGATGTGATTTGAAAAGTAAATTACTCATGCATGTAAGCTATCTAAAAACATTAGATCAATAATTTATATTTATAGACATTAATTATATAATTCCTTTAGATTTTAAAAGCAATAGCCTGCATACGTATATATATATATATATATATATATATATGTGCATTAATATGAGATATTTAGTTATGAACTGACACCATAACAAATCTTGGCTTTTGCGGCACCACAAAATCACCAGGAATAGCCATAAAATTGCCGAAGTAAAGTATTACCAGCGATTTCTATAGCACTATTGAAAAGCTAATTATACTTTCTTACTATAATTGCTGCAAATAAATAAACATCTAATGAAGTAAATAATAATTAATCATGAAATTAATTAATTAATATGCAAGTTAAGTCTGCCATAATTAATTAAGCTGCTAAATTCTACTGCCAATCACTTGCTCGATCTCTAATTTTCTCTGCCGATCAAGTAATACTGGAAAATAATTAAGCACGTACGAGCCTTGCGCGTTGTGTATATCATCCACGTAAAGTGCATTGGAAATCTTGATCTTCGATCTACATGATCTTTGGCCTTCTTTGATCTACATGATCTTCGACTTTCTAGCTGGAGCCGGCCAACCGACGATAACATCACGAAAAATTATGTATAATCCAAACCCACCAAAAGTCAAGGCTATTAATGTATAATTTGAAAAATTGCATGATAAACTAGGAAGAGAGAAATTGTTATTTCTGGCCCGCTACAACGATTCAAACCTTCTTTCATTAATATCGTTTGGAACCCCCGACAATGTCCAGTGTAGCCGTACAATGTCGATACGTGCGTACACTTACGGTGAAAGAAAAACAAGTGCGAATAAAATAGAAAGAAATAGACGCAAATTTTACGTGATTCAGCATGTTTTCTACATCCACGAGGCATTTTAAAAGAAAAAGTTCACTATAATATTTTTGTTTACAATCTCTCATCATAACCTTTTATTTCTCACTGTATAGTGGAAGCAATAGATCTACTTGCTAGAGAAGATGTTCTCGTTGGAGCTCCCATTCAAAAGGTTGAAGAAGAAGATGAAGTCTTCAAGTTGTTTAGTTGCTTGCTTTTATTTAACCCTCTTCTCGTGTACACCTCGATAATGGTGAGAAATGTCCCCTTTGTGTGTCTAACCACCTCTTACTTTTCCACTTTCTCTTAACACCCCCATTTTACCTCTTGAAACTTTCACTCCCTTGTCTATTCTTATCCCCAATTTTCTACTTCTCTCTTGTCTCTTAGTAGTGGCTTGGTGGACTAGATTTGGTCTTGAATTTAATATTTTATCATCTTAAGAGCCCATCCACTCCAGCCTCTTGTCTCCTAGTAGTGGCCTAATATTTTTCCTTCTCCAGCTTCATTCCCATAAATTCCACAGGACCCCATAATCTAATCCCTCTCTCTCTTTCACACACACACACATATGCTAAATGCACTCTCACTCACACCACTCTCTCTCATTCAATTCTATCTAACACACAACTTCTACCATGTCTGTATATATATTATATATATACTCTCTACTTTCTTTATCTCTCTCTCTCTCTCTCTCTATAACCTACAACATTAAGAATATAGGATATTTGTGACCAATTCATTTCCATCCTTCTATAAATTGAACCTAAAACTGATTTTTTGCATCCAATTTACATCGATCGCAAGTTTCCACCGCTAAAGATGATTTTCGAAAATATGAACAGTTCTACATCATTTGCATCCAAAATTTGGTCCTTTTTCGTCAATTTTGGCTCCATGCAAAAAATATGCCTCATTATTGTAATGTAAGTGGCAATTCAAGTTTGTCACAAACTATAACTATACAATTGCGACACAACATGTTGTTTTTATAACTGTCATTTTCAACGCAATAAAATTATAGGATTTTTGTGAGTAAATCATTTTTGTCCCTATAGCAACTGACGCTAATACATGATTATTTGGGTCCAACTTAAACTATTCACAAGTTTCCATCGCTAAAGGTGAGATTGGATAATAAATAGTTGTTTTTATGTTGAGGCCATGATTTGGTCATTTTGCATCATTTTATTTCGATGCAAAAATCTATTTGAGTCATCCTTGTATTGTAAGCGTCAATTCAAATCTATCGCAACATTATAACTAAACAATTGCGTCCAACTTATTGTTCTTACGATGATAACTTTTGAGCAAAAAGAGAACCTTGTACAAATCTCGCTTGCATTTTGCAATTCTCCTAAAACTTTCTCCCACATTCAAATGTAACCCTAATTTTCCTAAGGGGCTAATTATCCTATTTTAATTGTTATCATTTTTTATGTTCCTCTTTATTTCTATTTATTCATTTTATTTCTCATGAAGTATTGATGTCTAACCTTAAATTAAAGTTATGAACCTCAAGATAGACTCTATGTTGATTATAAAATGATTGTTGTATAAGAGATGCATAGTTTGGTATTTGGAAGATTTTTTAGAGGATATTCAATTGTTGTTGGTGAGTATGGACTTCAAGTTTCAACATATATACTGTGAAGGAAATTCCTTGATAGATTTTCTTGCAAAATTTGGGGCAAGGGATGCTTGACTACTTGGGAAAATTATGTGGACATTCAAGCTTCTAGTAGGATACATAAAGTTTGAGAAATTAGGCTTGCCGCAGTTTCGATTCTAGTTTTTTTTTTTAATCTTTGAAGCCTCTGTTTAGTACTTTGTTTGATGTTGTTTATGATTGATTTTACTAAGCTGGATTGAGATAATGTTACCATGGTATTCCTCTACTACAAGTGAGGGATCTCAATAAAGTTTCAGAGGTGCCTCCCTCATTCTACAAAAAAAAAAGTAGGACAAAGATATATTGTCCAAAATTTTAATTCCCCTTCTTCCTTTCTCTTTTTTTTTCCTTCTCCCTTCCTTTTCGTTGCGTCGTTTCCCCCAGGGGATTATGGCCTTCTTCCTCCCTTCACTCGCACCGACAGCCACAAAGTAATAGCGAACAGAAGCCACCATAAACACACGCACGACTTACCAACCTTCAAGGACGATATGCCCAAAGCCTCTCTCTCTCGTCCTCTTTTTTTTCTCATTTCTTGACTGCCACCCATGGTGTTCCACCATCAGCCACACCACCTCATGCTAGTAAAGCTCTATCCCTAGATCTCTCTCTGACGACCTTCCTCCCTTCTTCTCTCAGTATCTCACTCTATTTCTCAACCTATTTTTTGCATATAATGTGTAGGTTTCAACAAACTATGAAAAATTGAGGTGGTGATTGAAAACTTGCTACAGAGTATGTGTGTTTATGTTGAGTTGTAATTGAAAATATGTATGTATTACCAAGAGACTTGTAAGTTGGGTAAAGTATTTGTAAAGGTTAGGTGAGTTGATACTTTTAGTTTCTTTTTCTCTCTGTAATTGTTGTAAAGGTTGGGTAAAGGCTTGTGAGTTGGGTAAAGTGTTTGTAATGTTGAGTTGTAATCTTTCATCTTAGATATATAGTCTGGGCATTGTATCACTATGAACTTAGTATATTTGTAATCTCTCTTTGTCTTCACATTCAGTTGAATTTGTGATCTAACTAAAGTATAACTAGATCATAAACTCTTTGATATAGCTAAAGTATTGATGTTTTGAATGTGTTTGTGATCTCTTTGTCCTAGCCACATTCAGTTGAGTTTTTTTTTTTTTAATTATTCAATTGTGTTTTTCGAATGAATGTTTTGCACAAAAAACTTCTAATTTATCCCATGACTTGATGGAAAGAACTTGCAATTTTATATAAAATATACTACCTCAATGTGTTTTTGGTATTGTTGTTATTGTTATGCCTAGTTTGGGGTTCTATTTTTAATTTCTAACACTTCTATGTGTCTCTATAGGGTGTTGAATTCCTTTACCGATATATGGTGATTGATCTCTCTTGCATTTATTTGTGATTCACCCACAATCACTGCTCCTTCTTGTTTGATTATCACTAATGATAATATTAGGTAAATTCTTTTAACTCATAAGTAGTATATTTAATGAAATTTGAATATGAAATTTGTTAAGATTTGATGTTGTGAATAGTTGAGAATATACTTAGTTGATTATGTGTTTAGGGTGTGTTGAAAATGAATTTATTATTCAAATGTTAGTGGTGGATATTAACTAGAATTAATCCATATTGATATCATTGTTATATAGCTGAGTGTAGACCTTATTTACTTCGAAATAATAAGGGAATAAAGACCAGTATAGGTGCTGTCTAGCAGTATGTAATCTAGAAATTTGAGATTCATCAATTTTGGAAGATAATCTTTTAGGACAAGTTTAGATTCTTGTTGTTAAGGATTGGGTAGAATTTTAGAATTTAGTGGGATCATTTTTTAAAGTAGAAGTTAACGGATTATGATGGTCTTGAAATAAGTTTTGAGTGACTATTGATGTAAGAATATTGTGCGATTATTTTGACTAGCAATCAAGGTAAGTGGCTCTTTAGTGGGTTTTTAATAAAGTATTGTTAATTGTTTGGAAAGTTTGCACTTAGGTATTATATTTTCAACTTGTGTAAACTTTAGAATTGTGCACATTTTTATACTATTTTGACTCTGTTGGTGGGATTTGTGCAAATTTTGTTGGTAGGAATGTTTGAAAATTTTTATTTGACTTATTAAATCTGAAAGTTAAATGTGAGCATACTATTTATTCTTGAACCTGTGATATGAATGTCTTTATGACATATTTGACGTCCTTGGAGGCATGATTTCTTTATGGTATATTGATGATCTCGCGACATGATATCTTTGTGGTATATTGATACCTTGCAGCCTTATATCTTCGTAGCATGATATTTTTGTAGTATATTTATGATTTTCCTATTATTATGTGGCATTTAATATGATATATGATTGAACATGTTGCTAGAGACAAAATTGTATTGCTCACAATATTATTTTATTAAAAATTTATTCGCTCTCTTATTGTCAAAAAAATTGCCAATTCCCGTACTTGCATTAGATTTATACTTATGGAGCACGTGACAGTTCACAACTTTCTATCACTCCCAATCTCAGAGTGATAAAAAAATTCCTTTCTTTGAAGTGATCATTTTTTAGCCAAAAATTCCATGACGGACTTGGGTTAGTCAATAGTTGACGTTGGGAGTTTTGGAACTTGATGATTTTGTTGGTTGAGGATGGTTTTGGTTGTCTAAAGATTAAAGAGTTTTCATATGGCCATATTTTAGTTATTTTATAGTGTTTTCTAGAGTATCTATATTTGTAGCTATTTAGAATAATTTAATGGCTCTAGGTGAACTTGTGGATGACTTTTTTAGAATAATTGAAATAGAGTTGTGAATAGTTTAGAATTAAGTAGTGCATTTAATATATATAATTTGTAACACTATCAGAAAACCACGTGATGATGAAACTAATCAATATATCATAGCCTGTATGTACTCTCTCTCAATAAATCCAGTACTTTTAAGTTTACATATATATTATAAGCATTAATTTCTTGATCACATTGTGGGTTTTAATTAACCAGATCAATTTTACGACCTGCTATCTTTTGAAATTATACATTGATCGTAAATTGAAGCAACGTATATCCAAATTGATGATCAAATATTATAGACAAACCAATAATTTAAATTTTAAACCTCACCTGATAATTAGTTACAGACTTATGGCCAAAATTTTAAAAAAGAATAATATCTGACACCATCAATTATGATCAAGCAATCTCTCCCACATGGATAATCTATATATGTAGGTATAATTAATGTACGATCAATCTACTAATTAATAATTAAGCCCATTTTGCCATCAATGCAATGCCTCTTGTACCTAGTAAAACTTCAATAAATGATCATATTTGGAGTTTTGAACTATTTTGGAGTCTGGATCCCATAAAATCAAATGCAAGAGATCCACAAATGCCATGTAATTTAGGAGTCCAGTCGATGCTGCATTTAGTAGTCCCTCAACGATTAGAGCAGTTTGACTGTTGGCACTATATATATTTGATAAACCAATTCCAAGCGAGATCCCTAATGGAGTTGTGATCGAGAAGAAAAACAACATCACTTCTTTCATTTTCATTCCATATTCAACCTAGTACGTACATTATATATATATATATATATATATATCATAATTCAATTAGAAAAACCTATAAAAAAATATAGCATTCTCTTGTATGAAAAATTTGAGATTTATTAGAAAAGAGATGATCATTGTGTTCACCTATAGTATGCATCCACCTAATCCCATTCTTTCAAAGAGTTGATGGAAGCAGAGAGCAGCAATGAGAGGTCTAATTGTGCATGGATTGTTAGAGGCCCCCATTGACAAACCAATTACTATTGAGTGCACAACAGTCGCCATTTCTAGTAACTGCATCATAATTGATCATTGCCTTATAATTTAGAACTCGGCCTATTCAAACATCATAACTCATCGTGATTAATTAGTTGTTCTTTTTATAAAGTCGTGGAATAATGTCTTTGATCGTGTATGCATATAGGAGGTATTGGGAATTCTATCATCTGTCCATGTTCATTGGTGCGAGAAATGATATATACAATTTTCGAATATACAAATCTCGTGCAAATCTTATAAAAGCTAATCTCACCATAAAAAAGAAATGTTAAAAAAATTAATAATCACTTTTTTTTTTATAAGATGCACATTATTACAAAAAACTTGTATAAGAGTTATACCTTTGGGGTCTTGTAACTAGAATTACTCGATTGATATATATGTTTCAATCTTATCACTACTAAATATTTAAAGTGTTCATATATACCTAAGCTACAATGCGATGGCACAACAACTAGGTCCCTTTTTTTGGGTGCTTATTGTCAGTACTCTTATCGTGACCATGTTCAACCTGCTCCATCTCTACTACAACCCCTTGATTCTCTTGCTCTCGGCTATTACCAAACGTAGCAAGTTGTTTAGCAAAACGTTTCTTACAATGGCTCACGGCAACTGAATCCACCACAAGAGTAAGCAATGCCGATAGCATTGCCACGAAGGTCGTGAAGGAGAATTTCCTCCACGGCGCTTCGGGCAAACAATCCGAAGTCAAATCATTAAAAGAGTCCGACAGCACATGCATGTAACCGATTGCAAGTATGACCCTAGAAGCAAATGCTTTAACTACCACGAACAGATCTCGGTCAGGTCTTAGGGCCAAAACTGCACGCGAAAACAACGGCAAACACACCCCGATCATGCTAGCCACCAATATGGAAAAAATGGCAATGAGTTTCAACTTAAACGCCTCGGCCTCATCTTGGCATCCCTGAAATGATTTTGATTCTGAACTACATTCGACTCAAGCTTGCATGATAAAGCATGGCTGGAGGAGGAGACTGAGGAGAAGAAGGATAGGGAGTGCATGGACATGCTTGAAATGTTTTCCTGCCATGGCTGATCATCAATTCATTAGAGAGAGGTGATATTTATATATCTACAAGGGTATGTGGAGAGTCTTGAATTTTATTTTTTTGTTTTGACCAACTAATATATCAGCAGATTTTGGTGATAGTATTGATCTCATGAAGTACTTTCAAGGATTATATTCAAAACTACGATAGTGAATGACCACATTGTCCTAAACAAGAGTGCAATATAATGGCATATTTAAGTACTAATTAAGTGTGATAATTACTAATTAGTATGGGTAATTTAGACTATAGAGCTGGAAGAACAAGACTTGTGCAAGGCGTGTGTGGGTTAGAGGCACATACATTATTTGACTCCTCCTGCTTTATGTTGGCACGAGTTCAAACATGTGTTTTTCGAGAAGTAACCCCATTCGATCAAATTATCTATTGGTTAAAAAAAATCATCTATTAGTTCCATGTTCTCACTTATTTTATGTCACACATACACACACACACACACACACACACACACTCACACACACACACACACACACACACACACATATATATATATATATATTCAAAAAGCTCATAATTACCTAATTAAGCCGAATCAGTGATAGCAGCATTTTCTGCATGCATTAATTTTCAAAGAAGTATGTAATTTTATGTATAAACTGCTACCATTCAATCAATTGGGTTATGAGTAATTATTTGAATCATTAAAGTATATGATCTACATGCATTATAATATACCTCTTATATATTATCCTATAGGATATTGTATTTTCAAATCAAACAACTTATGATTTGGTCAGATTTACAGTATAATCATGGGTATAGTAAATAAATAATAAACTATAATGATCAGCATTTGAATAATAACAATCTTATAAATACAGACATTAGCATGATATAGATGCACATCTTAAGCCTCTTAAGTTGATATTAAAAACAAAACAAAATATGATGCAAACAAATTAATGTTAGATAAAAAAAAAACATTATTATATTATTAATTATTATGTTGAAAAGAATGTATCTTTTGTGTAGGACGAAACACTAACATAAAAATTAGAATGAATGTACATGAAAAAAACTATCGTCTAACCAACATTGGAACCACATGACCAAATAGATGTTGTGTTGATTTAATGTTCAACCATTATAGAAAATATTCTTTATGGTGGTTTTGATCTTTCTACTATTCAATTTGATGTTCGAACGTGATACACAATTTATGATAGTTAATTTATGTCACCCAAATAACATTTGAATGTATGGACAAATATTTTGCACTCTAAAATCAAATCTTGAGGCAGATACAAGTCTAAATGTAAAATATTACGTTTGATTATATTAGAGCGAATTACAATAAGTTATAAATAGTTTAAATATAAAACCTTCATTTGAAGTACATTAGTTAAGTTACATTAGAATACTACATTGTAATTAGTTTCAACATTAAGTTAGTTGCATTCAAATGTACATATACACCTACGTCTGCATGTTGTGTCCCACATCTTTGTATGGCGTGATCATGTTCGTTATAAATTCATTTCTATTCAAATGTCAAATTGGATGTAATATTAATTGTTGTAAGTTTATATACATGATTCAAACTTAATTTTAAGATGAATTAAGAAATACAATGAAAGCTATTATATATTTGGAATTGTCTCCAATCGTATCATAAATACATTGACAATACGTAAGGTTTTTTCAAATCTTAGGAAAGAAAATAAAAAGACTAAGCATCATTTCTTCTTGTTCTTTCAAGCACTATAATTCTATTGTGGTGATGATTATTGGCACTATAATTCTATCTACACCATCATCTTTATCAGAATTTGTTCTTGCACTTTGAAGCATATTATTTTCCCTTGCTTCTCTTGTCGCTCCAACAAACATATAAATTTTCAATTCTAAGTGTCAAGACAGTAGATCCTTCAACGGTACTTGTTGTCTTGCCTTCATCTAATCAACCTCTTGATACACACAGATTTTTGGTAAGATTCTTCAATCTAGAACTCAATAACTAGAAGTGGAACCCAAATGCTTGAAAGAAAGTTTCAATCCTCTTACATGATTAGACTTGGTCCCAATCGAAGATCTAAGTAAATATCTCGATGTCACATTGAGATGATTATTCTAAACTAGTAAACTGCTATTCAACCATTTTTTTGATTTATAATAATGAAACAATTAATCAAAGTTAATTTTGATTTCACTATAAGATTAAGGGGTTTATGAGACCAATTTTTTTTTCTTGGACTAGCTTTCGTGGCTAATACTATCTGTTGACACAAACAGTCTCCCTGGCAAATAAAATTCAAGTTTGCCACAGTCATGTGTCCACTGGTTTTTTGTGGTAAAAAGCACATTTTGTGGCGAGTTCATACCGCGACAAATAATTTTGCCCACGAAACGCATCAAAATTTGTCGTTTTGTTTAATAGCCACATTTCTTTTTGTCACAAAATAGTTGAAAGTCTGAAGATGCACCTGGACTTAGGGGTGTAAGAAGACCAGACCGGTTGGATCAGTCTGGTCTAAATTTTATATGGACTGAAAATTTCCGGTCCGGTCCCGATCTAAGGGATTTCTCCCCCTGGACCAGACCGAATGCACATTTTTTTAAAAATATATATATCTATATATATAATATAAATAATAGTATATAAATTATAGTATTAATATTAATATAGATTAAGAGTGGTAGTATAACTTATTAATATATAATATATACTCTTATAATATTAACATATTATAATTTATAATAGTTGACAAGTAGTAGTATAAAAATATAAATTATAGTATACCTATATAGATATACTCTTAAGGATTAGTTTCTTTTTCTTTTTTTATTTGGACTCTCAACTCTTAAGGACTCTCAACTCTTAAGAGTTAATTTTTTTTTTATTGTATTTGAGTTTTTAAGGACTGGTTTTTTTTTTACTTTTTTATTTAGATTATTTTTATTTTGTCAATTGTTTTAAGAGTAAGTTTTTTTTTTTAATATTATTTGGCTTAAATCTGTAATAAATACGTAAATCGGGTTAAAAATAATTAAATTTGGGCTAAAAAATATTTTTCATCATTATAGGATTTTAGATCAAATTTAGCCCAGTAAAACATATTGGGTGTCCCTGGACTGGACTGAACCGGACTGGACCGGACCGCCCCTGAACAGAATTGGACCGGACCGGTATGGACCAAATAGGAATTTGGTCCAATCTAGGATGGGAAAAATTTTGGATCGAATGGAATCAATCCACATTTTTTACAGACCGGACCGGACCGGACCATTTACACCCCTACCTGGACTTAGATCATTGGTGAACAAACCCCCCTCCCCCCCCCCCCCCCCACATAAACCGAAGATTCAATCGGAAACCCTATCTCCCAAATTTGACTTCGACGCCACTGTTAATCTCCATCTGTCAAGATCAATCATTTCGCCAGCAAGAATCCGACCATTTGTGGGTTCTTTCACGCCTAATCTGTTAGCTTGAGGTAATATTCCGTTGTTTCCCTTTAAAATCATTTTGCCGAAATTCGAGATGTCCATTTTGATTTGTGTTCCACTCCCTCACGATTAGTTTCTCATAGATTCATGGTATTATTGCAACCTCGTCCGTGTGTGTATAATCTCTCTAAATTCTTTACTGCTTTCATATATTCTGTTCTTTTAGTCTAAGTTTTTTAATTCCTTGTTGTTGTATTTGTGAAATCTATTGGGATAATTTCGTAACCCTAATTTTCAAAACTCAAATATGGGAGGTTGTAACCAAAAGGAACTCCAGTTTGTAACATAAAACTAATGGGTGTTTTCCTTAATAATATTCGCCTACTCGGTCTCCAATTTTAAGCTATTTCTATCTCTACCCTTCAGTCTCTTCTCTCTCAAATTGAAGGTAAGAGATGTCCTATACTTTACATAGTTTGTCTCTCTCTTTTTTTAAATTGTGTATCTTTTTTATTTCTAGGCCTTATAAACTTGCAGTTTTTGTTAAGTATCGTAGAAAGAAATGTTTTTATTTACATTAACCTCACTACTTAGGTGTTAATTTAATGTTTACACCCTTTATGAATTAGACGTGCTGCTTTATCGGAAGATGCACTCTACTTGTTTGTTCAAATAATGCAATTATACAGATTCTTTATGGGCCTGGGTGATTTGCACTTGAGCTCAAAATAAGTTAAGTTGCAACCATAAAGTGCAAGAACAAAGTACCTCACTTGAGTTAAATAAGTATATGCATGTATTTATTTGCTGTAAACTTTATACCATCTAAAAATATTAGACTTCATTTAATTATCTTGTATGTAGTAAATGGGAAACTGAGCCAACTTGGACTCATTTTAGCTATTGAAAATCTGGCAATATAATGGTCTATTTATGAAGTTCAACTATGTTTATTGAAGATTTGGATTATGTCTCTAATATACATGTTTTCTTTTTCTTCTATTAAATTCTAGTTTGAAATGATAATTATGTCCTTTTTTTTATAAGTACTTTATCAAATCTATTGTTGAAGATTTCCTTTTGTCTGGTTGCGTTTCTGACAAGTTCTGTTAAAAAATAAATGAGGAAGTTGGTAAAATGAAAATGGGATCTTTAACTAGGCTTGATGGGGTAGAATAAATATTCTGCTCTGTTTTGATTTAGGCGATTTGGGTTCGATTATAGTTTCTATTGTAGATTTAGCTCTATCATTTTCTCTAATTAACTATGTTTAAATCTCCATTTTTTTTGGTATGTCAAACCACAATAAATCAGTGCGTGCATGAGCCACAACTCCTTGCATCAAACCATCTCCATCTCTTTTTGGTAGCCTATTACAACTTACATGCCTATCACTTTAGCAAAATTTAATTTTTTTTCTTGCCTGATAATCCTCTAATTTAATTGAATATTTTCCTTTTTATTTTATTCTTTTGTGAGGGACACTCTATTCAACTAATGGGGACAGACATACACATTGCATACTCAGAGTGAAAAGTATATACAAGCATACTAATAGTAAGTTACTGGACTCAAACTCTAATCTAAATTGGAAATCTAATTGCTTACTTTTTTGCACATGGAATTGAGTGAGATAAACACATAAAGGATATGTATGGTGTTTGTGATAATTATTATCTTATATTGATAGAAACTACCATTTATGAAGTCCATTAAAAGGTTTGTGCAACTTCTATTCGAATTTTTGCTTTTATTCTGGCTCATACTTTTGTGTTATATCTATTTCTTCTTCAAATTCTTATTGAGGTGTACATATATGCCATAGTTGAGCTATGTCCAGAAATACAGGATATCCCTCACCCTATTTTATTTTTCTTCTTTGATGTTTTGTAGCCTATATTGGATTATGTCTCTAACATGCATGCTTTCTTTTTTTCTTCTATTAAATTCTAGTTTGAAATGATAATTAAGCAAGCATGATAGTTTCTTCTAACTTATTGACATCTTATTCTTCTTCTTCTTCTTTTGGTGAAGGGGAGTATTATGTATTTTGCTAATAGATCTTGATTGGTAAGTTCTATTTTTTTCATACTATGAAAATATGACAAATATAGAGGGTTATAATGGCATGTAGATGGCTGCTTCATATGATAAAGGGTTATATAATCTTTATGGCAGATTATGTGTTTGGGGTCATTATTGACTTTTATAAAAAATACAGAGTATTGTGTACATAACTAATTTAAGTGGTTGTCTGGATAAATGTTGATGCTAGCACTAGCTATTAATTTTCTTACCCTATTGGGGTTAAATTGATGTCGGGTTTGGGATAATCTTGACTCAATTAAGTGACTGAGAAGGTCTACTTAATTCACTGTTAAGGGTAGAAATAATACATTCCAACTTGAAATATTAATTTGTGGTTTGACTATGTCTGTTTAGGTTAATGTTAAACTAATTTGTGTAAGTGGCTGAGAATGTTATTTTATTAATCATTAAGGGTTGCTTCCTTAGGTAATGTCGCATTATATGGACAAACAACCATCGTAATATGTTTACCCATTTTACATTCAAGTCCTAGCAAGGATGAGACAAGGAGTAATATATAGCTGTAGGGGCTGGCTGTTAAGAAATTATGTTGACACCCATAGGGCATGTATGGTTCTACTGCCAATCCAGAGACATTTTTTCATGTCTAAATACTAACATTTCAAGATCCATACGTTTAAATGGGATGTCAATGTATGATCAAGTACCTTAAATTAATAAATTATAATTTATAGCAGTAATATAGATGACTCTATTATGTTTGCTAACGTGAAATAGTTGATCAATGTGTTTAATCTTCATATTAATGTAAATTCTGTTTGCTAGAAAATTGCCTTGGAGTAAGATATATGAAATTATGAATAATTATTTGCACATATTCGTGTGTCAAAATATATATTGTACTTGGTTTCTCATTGGCAGTTTTTCTTGTAAACATGTTGGCATAATTTTAGTTGTTGTTTTGAAATTGTTATTAGTATCAATTTAAATCTCCAAACTTTATATATAATTTTTTAGCTTATATTATGAAGTTGTTTTATGATTTTTACAATTAAATTTTTTTTTTCTAAAATCTTTTAATATTTGTCGTGAATACAACTTGTGGCAAATACTTTTGCCCACAAAATGCTACTTTTTGCTATGAAACTTCCCCGTGGGCATATAGAAATGCATACGAAATTTTTTACCATGATTTGTTTCATAGTGCAAACTTATTAGCCACGACAAGATTTTGTAGAAAATGGATAATAGCCATGAGACTATAACATTTTTAAATTTTATTCTCACGAGCAAAATCGGCTATTGCCACGAAAAATATTGTAAGGAAAAACATCTATTTGCCACAGAAGTATATGGCTCGTGATAAATGCTCTTTTGCCGGGAGTTATATGTCACGGACATCTTATGAGTCAAATTGGTAGGAAAAATACTTCATCCACGAAAATCCTATTTTTAACCACAATAACCATTCTTGGCAAAAACTCTTAAATGTTGTAGTATTAATTTACATAATTCTCTTTTGCTAAGCGATCAATCCAGTCGCAGCTATTATCAATATGGGTCGTAGCATACATTTGAATGTGAGGGATTTTCAATATGCCCATGTTTTTAAACAAACTACCATATTAGTAAGAGAATATATAATACCATCATTTAGTTCAACAAGGAACCCATAAGAAAAATATAATAACTAATTTTTATTTTCAATGCAAGATGTTGGAATGACCTTGAATTCGCTTGATGGTGAATTGTCAAAATGAATCAATTATGTGCTATATTGATAGATCTCAAGTGTTGCATTAAGCAATAACAAAGTTAAATATACACTATGAAATCATCACATAATTTAAATGATATAAAACATTAAAAATGTAAGTACTACTTGATACTAGGACTTGAGAAAAGCTCGTAGCACTTCTTTCGGTCGCTTAAACTCATTTCTTGGAAAGATTTTTGGATCGCATGCGTGGAGTACATCTCAAATTTCTTAAAGTGTTCATTACACCCACCCTTATATATGATACTAAAAGAATGTATATATAAACTCATTCACAGTTCATCATCCTTTTTATAACCAAAATTGAGGTCTAATTCATCCTTAAAAATGAATAGTTAAGCATAATTTGAAATAATAACATCAAGTTGTAAGAAATTAATAAGCCCTAAGTAAGAATGTGAAAGTATATAAACTTACTAGACGACGACTCTAGCTTTTGTCTTGACATGCAAGGATGGTCATGCACCATTCTCATCCACACAACTTGTGTAGTCATTGGGGATATTAACTTTTATATTTCTGTTTTGCCTACTTTTTTCAACCCGACTCTACTTGTTATGCCACACCTGTGATGATGACGTAATTTATTAGGAAATAAATTTAAATATGTTAGAAACACATAATTCTCCCTAAATAATATAGAAATAATCTCTTAAAAGAACTTAGAGTCATTAGTTGACTGGTTTGCCTCAGGAGTATCAAGAGGCGTGTTCTGATGATCCTTAGTTGACGAGTCCTCAAATTTTGGATTGGGAAGCAGATACACATTCTTTTGTTGCCTTTTTTAGGGCATTCTTGCTATTCACTATTATTGGTTGTCAGCATCCAATTGATCTTGAGAAATATATAAATCAACTTAACCTAAAACATTTTCTATATTTATTATCCATCAACCTCGAATGTATTGTCCATGGTTCTTCTTGAATCTTCTTCAATAATGTCGTTCAATTCTTTCTCATCATCATCGTTTTCCTCTTTATCTTCTTCATCATCATCCTTATCTTCCTCATTGTCCTCCTTTTTTATATCTTCTGCTTCAAATTCCCTAAGATCTTCATTTGGTATATCACTTTTTTTCATCATCATCATCATCGTTTTCCTCTTTATCTTCTTCATCATCATCCTTATCTTCCTCATTATCCTCCTCTTTTATATCTTCTGCTTCAAATTCCCTAAGATCTTCATTTGGTATATCACTTTTTTTCTTTTTTAGGCTCATTTGGTACATCACTTAGTATCAATGCATTGAGATTTCCGACTAGAATATTATGATCTCTACATAATATGATTAGGTTGTATGCATCAATGCCAACAAATAAATTCATCATTATCAAAAATTAGTTTTTGTTTTGACCTAATATATAATGGGTGGATTTTGGTGATGGTATTCTCATGAAGTCTCAAGGATCCTATTCGAACTACATACGAGAGTGAATGCCCAGTCAAACATATTCATGTGTGTCTTTTATGTTTGGCACCAATACTCAAAACATGTTGTACTGTGTCTTTTAGCAATTTAGCATTTCAAATCATCTATGTATCTACGTTCCCAATTATTTGTTGTCCCACAAACAGATCTAGACACTCTATTTTAATCTCAAATAATTTTTCTAGTTGTAATTAAAATATCATAAATATTTATTTTCTTATAGCGAATTTTTTGATTTTGGAGATGAATCAGATAATAACCATATATTATATCCTCTAAATGCATGAACATGAGAGTCCAAATTATTGCCCTCTAGCCAAACACATTTTGCAAATACACGAACTATGTACATACCCAAGAAGCTGAAATTGGGCCCAAATATCGAGTCTTCCAAATTGGGTTAATTCACCTTATAAGTAGGGACGAAGCCATGGTTTATATAAAGGGGGGCGATGGATATATAAAAACTTGTATATAAAAAAAATTAAAAGATTACTTGAAAGCATGTATATAAACATATTATATAAAGTTTCAAGTTTAAATTTAAAATAAAAAATAACAATATTTAATATGTCAATTGATCTCAATGTTCTTTTAACAAATAAAGATTATTAATTATCACGTACAGTAACGTATATTCTTTCTTAAATATAGACTAGCAAATAATTTATAAAAAAATCTTCATTTATTTTATTTCGAAACTTAATCTCAACAATATATTGAAAGCTGAAAAGGTTCATTCAAGTTATTTATTTTAAAACCTAATCTTAATAATGTTTATGGTTTCAAGTTTTGGCTTGTCCATAATATTATTGAACTTAACTTTTCAAAATAAAAGGCAAAGAAAATGATCTATGAAAATTCATAATATTATACTAAAAACTATTAAACGCAAATAAATCATACTAAAAAAATTTAGATTTACTTATTGAATCAATGTGCCGACGTATATTTGATTTATGAAGATTAATAAAAACATATTTGAGATTTTAAAAATATTTGATATTCAATACTTGTTTATTATAAAAATCTCCCCATTTGCTTTTCGATATCTTAAAAATATGCAAATTTCTTTATAAGAAATTATGAGTATTGTTACATATAGTCATTCTTGTGTATTCTTTGTGCACTCTACTCATATAATTAGCTTTTATATTTTAAAAAATCGATACGACCAATCATATTGGTAGAGTACACAAAAATAACTAAACATAAAATTTTCCTTAAATTATTTTAAGTTTGTTATCAAAAAATCTTTGAAAGTTAGTTGTAAACAAAGAGATAAAAGAAGAACGTCTTCCCCTAGTAATTCTCTTTAAATTCTCATATAGGAGAATTTTTTTGAAATGAATAAGACCATCTTATTCAATAATAATCAATAAGGATGAATATAAGGAGGTAATCCCTCCAAAATAATGCTCTCCTCAAAGAGTTTTAAACCATCCTTAGCAAGATTATAAGCAATAGAATTACAACTTCTAGGAATGAAATTAACAGACCAACTTTGCATATTGAGGAGAGCAGCTTCTTTATGTCTTTTACAATCATGCCTGAGGTACTCCAATTCTCGACATTACCCTGTAGTTCCAAGACCACCTGTTTAGCATCGCTCTCTTAAAATAATGTGAGTGAGACCAAATTGTTGACATAGAAGCACCGCTTTAAGAGTAGTTATAGTCTCAGCCAACTGAGCATCTAGAAAAGAATCCCTTTGTGATCTGAGGCTTGCTGTCACTCGACCATTTGAATCTCTAATTTCCACCCCAATACCGATTCTATAGTTTATGGAATCTACAGCTGTATCCCAGTTTGCTTTGTGAAAGAGATGGGGAGGAGCCTGCCATAGCATTGCCTGATTAGTGGTCTCTATAATTGCCATCCTTTGGTTAGCATCTTGAAACTCTATAACTGCTTGTCGAGCTTGCAAGAGAACTTGCTCAGGAGAGGAAAATTCTCTTCAAACACAAATCTATTTCTTCAGTTCCACAAATGATAAAAGATTGACACTGCCTCCCTTAATAGCACCTCATCCAAGACTTATACCATATTCTCAAATATTCTAGCAAAGAATGAGCTTGTAATCTGCAGCTTGTGAAGTCTCCTCGAGCCACTCCCCCAAACATCCCGAACTGATTTACACGACTATAAAGCATGAGAAACTGTTTCTTACTCTGATTGGCATACAGGATATAAGGGTGAGTCTACCTTCTTTCTCCTGAAAAGATTATACTTTGTTGGCAAAGATTCATGACATGCTCTTTAGAGAAACATTTTCTTTGCATTAGGCACTTTCAATTTCCATAGACTTGACCATATTTATCCTTCTGTGCACCACCTGAACTTTGTCCATTTTCCTTGCTTGCCATTTCATTAATCAGATAATAAGTACTCTTGACAGTGAGTTTTCCGTCCTTCGTCCATCTCCAAATTAATTTATCTGGGGCACTTGTTATATTGAGAGGGTTTCTACATATTATGTTAGCTTCTTCCTAACTAAAAATCTCATGAATAATGTCAGATTTCCATGAACTACTTTGATGATCAATTAAGGAGCTAACATTTTCATTTACATTTCTTTCGCCTCTTACTCATTGCACTTTATAGGTGGACGGCTTTGGAATCCATTTATCTTGCCATATTTTAACCTGTTCCCTATTGCCAATGATCCATAACAATCCATCTTTCAAAGTTGGTCTTGCTACCAGAAAGTTCTTCCATAGATACGACGGGTTGCTTTCTACCTTCCCATGCAAGAAATTAGACCTATGATAGTATTTAGCTTTTAGTACACGAGCTGGCAAGCTATTAGGCTATTGAATGAGCCTTCATCCTTGTTTTCTAAGTAAAGCTATATTAAAGTGCTTAAAATCTCTGTAGCCTAATCCCCCATTAACCTTTGATTTGCCAAGTAATTTCCATAGAAGCCAATGAGTTTTTGATTTATCACTTCTACCACACCACCAAGATTGTTGCATCATCTTATTAATGGCATTCAATATTATTTTTGGAAGCTTAAAAATACACATACAGTAGGTAGGCATAGCTTGCACAATGGACTTGAGAAGCACATCATTTCTTGCGTGTGACAAAAATTTGACTGTCCAATGCTACATCTTTTGTTTTATGCTTTCTAGAGCTGATTGAAATGCATTCACTTTATTCTTGCCCACATAGGCTAGAAGTCTCAAATACTTTTCATAACATCTAGCTTCCCTAAGTCCCACCGAATGTAGGATAGCCTCTTTGATATCTTCGCATGTGTTAGTACTGAAGAATAAAGATGTCTTGTTTAAATTCAAGCGTTGTCCCGATGGTGATTCATAAAGCTTGAGAAGGTTGAAAAGCTTGCAACATTCCAAGACATTAACCTTACAAAACAGTAAGTATTATCAGCAAAAAAGAGGTGATTAATCAATAGTGTTCTCCTAGCAAAAGGGAAACTAGAAATAAAACCTCTATTCTCAGCTTTATCCAAAATATTGCCTAAAATTTATGTGCAAAGGATAAAAAGATAAAAGAATAGAGGATCCTCTTGTCTAAGACCCCTTGAAGGGAAAAGTTTCTGTTGAGGGCAGCCATTGATCAGTATGGAGTATTGTACTGGGCTCACACATTGCATAATCAGATTGATCCATGCTCTTTCAAACCCCATTCTTGCTAAGACAACTTCCAAAAACGTCTATTCAATCCTGTCATATGCCTCACTCATATTTAACTTTAGGGCCATATAAGCTTCCTTCTTGTTTCTCATTCTGTGCTTCATTGAATGCATAGTTTTATAGGCCACAATAATATCATCCGAGATTAGACAGCCTGGGATAAACGCGTTTTGAGAATGAATTATTATAAATGGCAGCCAGATTTTGAGCCTATTAGCTAGCACTTTCGAAATCACCTTATAAATGACATTGCATAAGCCTATAGGGCGATATTTTGTGACCAACTTCGGATTTTTCTTCTTTGGGATCAGTACAATATAGGTCTCATTTATGTTCTTGCAACCAGTTCTGGATTCCAACACCTATAATACTGCCGCTACAATTTCCAGTCCAATCACTATACAATTATCTTGGTAAAATCCTGCTGAAAAACCATCCGACCTAGGTGAACTCAAAGGATTAATGTTAAAGACAACTTGCTTGATTTCCTCAGCCGTAAATCTTCTCCTCAAACTGCAATTCATTTCCTTTGTTTCCACTGGATTGAAGTCGTGTAAGGCCTCCTCAATTCTACTTGGGATTGAAGAACTGAATAAGCTTGTGAAAAAACCTTGAAAAGATTTGCTTATGTCCTCCATTTTGGTAACCACATTACCGCTTTCATCTGTTATTCTTTTAATAGTGTTGGACTGTTTCCTTTGTGATGCACATTTGTGGAAGTAACTTGAATTTTTATCACCATCTTTCAGCCACAAGTGCTCTGCTCGCTGTTTCCAATTAGTCTCTTCATCCTCCAAAATTACGTTCACTTTAAACTGGAGTTCTTTGATAACTGAGTTATTGTTGCCTGACATTATCTACTTGAAGTTGCTTAATCCTTTCTCTCTTGCCGGCTAACTGTAATTTCATATCTCCTCTCGAGGTCTTGTCCCAGGAAATTAGAGACTATCTACACTAAGGTGTGTTTGAGTCGAAGCCCAAAATTACCTCCGACTCTGACTCCGACTCCAAAAAGGAGTCGGAGTTCGACTCCGATCGGAGGTCTAACCTCCGATCGAAATCTCTTCTTGAGTTATTCTATTACTAACAAAATCCAGTAATTTATACAACCATCAAATGCCAACAACACAACACAATCACCAAAAAATAGTATCGATTAATTTGAAACTCAGATTCGAGTGCAAAGCAACCACAAAAACTCAAAAAGAATCCATAAAGCATAGCACCCAAATTTACAAAAATGAAAATGAAGGGTTAGGAACTCCCGTGGACCACGGAGGCTGGAGATTTCTTGAAACTTCGGATAAATGCACGAAATCACTTCCATGGGGTAGAAGCTGATGACTGATGAAGCAGCTCGCAGACCTTGGGCGTGGGAGATGAAAACGAAGAAGTAAGAATAGAAGAAGGCGACGAAGGGTTAGGGACCTTAGAGTTTGATTGATTAAAACAGATGAAAATGAGAAGAAATGGAAAGAACTGAGAAAAGATGTGCACGCGCGCGCGGGGTGGGGGGGTGGGGGAGATCAGAGATGGGTTAGGGTTTGAGAGTAAAAAGAGATGAATTTATACCCATAAAAAACGGCGTCGTTTAAGTTTAAGACCGTAGGTTTTGAAGGAACTCACAGATATGTGGTAAAAATGCAAGATTGGGGTCTCCAACCCAGGTTCTGAAGGATCGAGGGACACAGCGTCACACAAGTTTACCATTAGGCCACTTGCGTTTATGCATTATATGTTACAATAGAAAATATATAATCTACAAAAAATAAAAAACAATCGGAGTTTAGAGTCGAAAATCAGAGCTCCAATGAGCTCCAGTTCTGACTCTGAACTCCGAGTTCGGAGTTGAAATTATTCTGACTTTGACTCCAACTTTCAACTTCATTGAAGTTGGAGTCAGAGTGAAAATCGGTCGGAAGTCGGAGGTTGAAATTTTTGCACACTCCTAGTCTACACTTGTTTAATCTCTCTAGTACTAAATTCATTTTGCCCTTGCCATCCCTCACGGGGATCCATGTCATGTCAATAATCATTTTGCAATCTTGCTTCCTCGACCAAGTAGCTTTATAACGGAACAACTTATGTTTCTTAACCACTTGTTCACCACTGTTACTACGTCGTAGTAATAATGGAGCATGATCTAAGTTCACCACTGGAAGCACATGGTTTTTACAGAAATCATATGTCATTAAGCAAGAGCTATTCCCAAAATATCTATCCAGACTCTCCTTTGTAAATGCTTTCCCCTCTCTCTTATTACACTATGTGAATCTCGATCCAATATACCCCAAGTCAGTTAATTCACATTCAAAAAGTGCTTCTCCAAAACTTTCTATCTGCATAAATGGCCTCATAGAAGCTCCTTCTTTTTCCTCATTACAAAGAAGTTCATTAAAATCGCCCAAACATAACCATGGGCAATTATTTACAGGTTTCAACAATCTTAAAAGATTCAAACTTTCTATTCTTTTTTCAACTACTGGATTTCCATAAAAGCCTGTAATAAGGAAGGCCACAAGGGCCATCTTCTTTCAGTTGCATGGATAAAGAAATATAGTCGTTTGAATAAGAAGATAACACTGCATGGACCTCCTTCTTCCACATTATCATTAAACCTCCACTTTTACCTATGCAGTCCATTACGAAGCTGCATTCAAACCCCATACGATTTCTAATATTCTCAATCTTATTCTGTCTACATTTGTTTTTTGACAAAAACACCACCATTGGGATTTTTTCTTTCACTATGAGGTGAAATTCTTGAACTGTTCGAGGATTTCCAAACTCTCGACAATTCTAAGTTAGGAAACTCATGGAGAATGACAAGATTGCTTAGCAGGCTCTGCCAATGGTATTTGTGATAGGTCCCCCCATTGAGGTTTTATTCTTTATAAGGCAAGTATGACTCCCTCTTCTTCAGTTTTCCCTTTTTTATTAACAACATGTTCCTCAACTCCCATATCATGGGACATATTGTTTATTGAGCCTCTATTTGCACCAGCTCGTGCCCTTCTTTTTCAACTTGATTGGTGAACTTTTAATAGATTACCCTCCTTACCAGAGAGAAATAAAGTTACTAACTTGTCCCTTAGTAAGAAATCTAAAGATACCATTAGTCTCATATCTTATTGTATATTAAACAATAGTACCTATCTTTTTATTTTAAAACAATTTTTAATTTTTTTAAAAAAAAGTTTGAATTTTTACTACAAAAAATTTGTTTATCTGTGATCAGTTATTTCCTGCCAAAATGACTATTTCTTATTAAAATGAGTCTGTTTTCATCGTAAATAGTCATTTTTATGACAAATAATTTATCACGAATACTCTTTTTTTTTTTGTAGTGTGTGAGAGGTCATGATCTCCCTAAATTCTCGCCCCAAAATTCTTCTAAGAGCAATACTACATCCATGAGGATATAGCATGAGACCATGAGTGAGTTTATAGTCCCCATGAGACTAAAAGATATTTTTTTAATTTTTTTGGTTTTTTATTCATTTCTTAATTAATATTCTTAATTAAAAAAAAACTCACAATATTATTAAAAAACACTTTCCTAATCACCAATTAAAGAGAAGCTATGAGAATACTATCAAGTCCCGTATGGTGGGACGTTTAGTATTTCTTTTCGCCTATTTAGCCGAATCAGTGAGAGCAGCGTGATCACTCGTTACAATATTAATTAATCAAATAATACATACGACATGTTAGTCAGGAATTAGAAATAAATAAATAAAATCGACATTGCACCAACCTAACATGCATGCTAATTACCAAAGTGAAGTGTCCATTACAGCAAAAGATAGTAACCAGAAAAACTTGTAATGTAATGCATATCATCGGTTTGCATTATCTACCTAACTAGTATCTGTAGAATATTGTATTTCCAAACAAATCATGATTTGGTAATATTTTTGTGTTAAGGAGTATCATAAATAAATAATAATATGAGCATTTAAATAACATTAATCTTAAACACGTGTTAACTTCATACATGCACATTTAAGTATCTTGTAGTTAGATTTTAAAAATACGATAAATATGTCCGCACATGAAACTCAAGACAAAAAAAAAATATTATCAATTTCTTTAATAAAAGTAGGGTGAAGCAAATGATTAGTGTAAAAAAAAAAGTATATTCATTCTCTCTCTATTATATATTATATATTACATATTATACGTACTTTTTTATTCTTTAAAATAAATATGTGATATAAAAATGATGAATAAAAAACAGAAATAAAATAAAAAATAAAAATAATATATGAAGCATATGACGATTAAAAAAAAAGAATAATATTATATACAGTCGTGGAATTATAAATAATGTGTAATTGTTTTAAAAATAAAATTTAATTTTTTATATATAAATTGTATATATTAATTTTTTTTTTTAAATGGTTGTACGTCGTTAGAAAAAAAAATAAAAAATAAATGTAATTACGACGAACCTGGGACGGCGTAAAATGTGCAGTACAGATTTACGAATACAGATGTATAGAGTCAGGGGGGAGATTCACATGGGGACCGTGCAGACTGCAGATGAGATCCAGTGGTGGTTTAGTAATTTTAGTGAATAAAGAAATGGAATGAAGATCACATGTGACATTGTTGACATCGGGAAGGGGTCCATAGTCCAGACATTTGGTTGGTCCAAAGGCCCATTTAATTCAAACCGCCGGTCTCTGTGAAGGGTAGCGCCAACTACTACACCGGTCCTTCCGAGCCACTTCCCTTCATAATCCCCCCGCACTCTGCCTCTCTTCACCTCCAATACTCTCACTCCGATACTCTCACTCTCTCTCTTCTCTCTCTCTCTCTCTCTGTGTGGGACCCCTCTCTCGGTGTCTTTATCATCGTTTATTCCGTATTTGAAATTCTATCGGCTATCCCTTTCAACGGGAAGCAATGATTTCCCAAGCATCACTGTCTAACGGCAGCTTTTGCCCTCTCTCCAATCTTCATTGTTCTACGAAACGCTCTCTCCCGCGCTCATTGCGCCCACCCTTACTACCTTTTCTCGGCCGTAACTCCCGTCGCTTCGACCTTCTCCGTCTCCCACCTGATCCTACTATGCAGGTTCTTCATCGTTTCCTCCTCCTATCCTCCTCCTCCTCTCTTTCGCGCTTTGTTTTCGCTTTCGTGCTTCTTGATGTTGTACTGAGTGTTCTTTTTATTGTTGTGGTTATAGGTTGTCGAAGCGGTGAGATATGACGGTCCGGTGGTTGAGACCGGGGATTTGGCGGGAATTGAGGACGGGGAGTTGGAGTTTGAGAGTTGCGTTGCTCGCACTCTGCCTCCGGCATTGACGCTTGAGCAGGGGCTTCAGAGAATCAACGAGGCTGTTGAGGAGTTGAAAATGAATCCTCCTTCTTCTTCTAGTGGAATTTTAAGGTTTCAGGTACGACTGTTGCGGCATTTTGTTTCATTTCTTTGCTGGTAGGATCTCCATGGATCATGCAATGTGGCTGTTAATCTGCAGGTGGCTGTTCCTCCAGGTCCAAAAGCTTTGAATTGGTATTGCTGTCAACCGGAGGAGTCGTCCGTATATCCTCTCTTCTTCCTCTCCAAGAATACAGACGATCCAACAGACAAGTCGTTGTATTTAAAAAAAAGTAGTGGAGTTTTTGGAATCGGTGCTGCGATTTACTTTAAGGATTCCTCGTCTTCTAGTTCGCGCGGTTCGACCAAAAGGTTGGTTTCGTTTATTCTCACTTGTTGCTTTTCTAAAACTTGATCTCTCTTCCATTCGAAAATATTCAGTGTTGGCAATTTTTATAACCAACTAATTGATACTACTCGGTTTGCTTTTTTATTTTAGATGTTAGTTTGCCTCGTTTAATTAACTTTCTCAATGCAAGAAGAAGTCAGTTGTTCGAAGGTTTACCTTCTGTTTACTTATGAAAAAACTGGTTTACCTTCTGCAGCAAAGAAGAATTTTATGGCCTAGGTACAGTAGGAAAATGATTATACCATAAAAGACGTGGAACATATTATTAATAAAATCCTTGTCCATCCATTCTACCATTGGTTGGAGAATTAGTTGCATATAGATCTTATGGTTCTTTATACTTCTTTAATTTCAGTGAGATGGTTCTCTTACATTCATTTATTCTGTGTCGTGACTCATTAGGCGATTGGAAAATCGTGCTACGGGATAACAGTGGTGCATAAGCTTTTTCTGGGATCAACATCCATCTCATATTTGAACTCGTGTTATTCATCAGCTTTCGGTAGTTAAGAGGGTCACTGTGTCAATTCTTATAGTTTTGAGCGCGAGGTGTAAAATGCTATTAGTTGAAGTACGAAAAGTATATTTTCCCCATAACTATCACCATTGCTGCTACTTGTAGTTAGTTACTGTTAGTGCAATATTATATTATTGGCCATTACCATTCCATCATAGTTTTGACCTGACATTTCATTTATTGCTCATAATCTTGATTTCTATATAGTTACTTGGAAGTTAGTTGATCTTAGTCTTGATTATAAATTACTTACAAAAAATATTTCATTATAATTAGTGCATGTCTGTTGAATATAATTAGACACATTATATTTGGCCACAAACTGTAAGCCTTATCAGGGCCTAGTTAGAGGATGTATACTATCTACATAATGTGTTTCACTTACTAAAGAGTGATGCTCCACTTTCCAAATTTATTATGAATATGAGGATACATTTCCTTTTTCACCCCTTACATTTTTTTCTTTTTCTTTTGCGTTATCTAGCAAAGGTACTTACTCTGAAGTTTTAAACGTGGATTCTACATTTGTTCTGTTCAACTAAAGGATGTGTATGTGTTCCTCTACAGATATCTATCAATTGATTCAACCTTTATAATGGCTTATGGTTTTATGGATGTTAATTTCAACATTGAGTCATCTTCGATGATGCATGAGGCTGGTTCTTCGTACTTTTTTGTTCCACAGGTAAAACTTGTATCTGCTTACGCATATAGTGGTGCAACTATGTAATGCTTGTCTTTTTTTATCCCTCTAGTTTTCATGCCTATCATCATCTAGCTTTAGATGACAATGTGGCAGCACAAATGTGGAATATTTAATAATATCAATGTCTTTTTGACAGATTGAATTAGATGAGCATGATGGGGTTTCTGTTTTAGCAGCAACAATTGCTTGGAACGATTCTTCTCTTTGTTCATTTGAAGAAGCACTCTGTTCTTATGGGTTTTCCCTCAAACAGGTATTCTAGGTTCTCTTTTCCCATTATGCTCTTATTTTACAGTTTCCTCCTTTTCTTGCTTGGTTGGTAATGGTTCGAGCACTTGTATTTTGAGTGGATTGGTTACCTAAATTGAGTTTTTTAAGGAAGAAATTAAAGAACTGAGTGGAAGTTCTGTGGCATTGGACGAGCATTATCTTATGAGTGCTTCATAACTACCTATCAACTCAACTGTTATTTTCTAACTACAATTGGAATTTCTTGGCTTGCATGACTCTTTCACACAATACTCAATTTTAAGCACTATTCATAGTTTTTTAAGATTCTTGCAAATATTTAGGTCTGATATTAAGCAATAGGACTATTTTTGGTCTTTATATTTTTTCTTTTGTGGAGGGATGGGGTGGGGGTGGTTGGACAACCCTCGGTGTTTTTGTTTAGAGTTAGGATGTTCATGTTTCTTAGTGAGTGAAGTTTCTACAAAAACCCAGTCGAGGACTTTTTGTCCAATAAGTGGTCATAAAATGTAGTATCTTTCTATTTTGACATCTTTATTTGATTTTTAATTTTCAGGCTAGTTCTCATTCTTGGCCCCACTCCAAAAGCATAAGATCTACTCTTGGAAAGCTCAATGCGGTGGAGGATAAAACTCTTTCAATGGTATGGATGTAAAGTTTTTCTAAATTAGTTCGACTCCTCAGTTATTCATAGACACTGGATTTATAACTGTACTTCGTTTTCTCCTTGATCCTGATATTCTTCTTAATATTATTGTTGTTTAGTACTTATTCTTGAAGTCTAAGTTGTGTTTTCACCATATGTCTCTGATAATTATATAATTTTCAATTCTGTTAAGTACAAGAAAGATATGCTAGTTCAGAAAGGAAATTCTGTAAATGCTGAGTTTTCCTAGATGTTTCAGCAGGGGAAAGATTTCTTTCTAATGTGATTTGTTTGCAAAGAGAGTCCTAAAAGAGAGTTTAGACATATATACTTGTTTACAGTGTGAGGCATACATGTGTACTCAGATAGATTAGTTCTGGAGGCTCAGAAGGCATACATGTTTAGTGTGAGGCGGCATACATATACTCTTTCTGATCCAGTGTGGTACGTCAGAAACTTTTTGCTAACTTCATATTTCTTTTTTAATGTTAGTTCCAAACATGCTGGAACACCACTGTCAGTTATGGGCATGAAACTTTTCTTTTGTACAAGCTGTCTATCAAACTCATAATAATATAAAGTAGATAACATGCTGGAAGAGGGAGGGAGAGTATATTGGGGAGCTTCTGCTAGCTCTTGCTCTGTTGAGAGGGTGGCTTAGTTTTGGATGAAAAATGAGAGAGAGACTGGCGACTTCACCTCGAGAACCAACACTGTACTTTAATCATATCCACTCTTAACCTCCCAAGAACCAAATGTGCCAACATTAGCAGTTCAGGCTTTTTGTGCTGTTGCATTTTTGCATGACTTGCATTCTCTTTAGAGAGGGCTGAATTGTAGGTAAGGCCCACTGCCTGTAAGGTATGCTTTTAATATAAAGGAGATGAGAGATAACCTACATTTGATGAATGCCTGGCTTACCATGTAGAAGCATATCTTAGCTGTGGGCTTCATTATCAAAAGGGGAGACAAAACAGGAGAATAGTAGAACTCTTCACCTATTTAGACTCATGGTGTTTCAGTTAATTTTTTGACAAGTATTTTATTGAAAAGCACAAAAGTGGTATGCAACCAAATGTACAAAGGAAATATATGAGAGAGCCCAAATAAAAGGGAAGAATCAGAACTCCACTAGGAACTTCTAAAACAGTTCATGAAAAGGGAGAGGCAATTCTGAGTTTTGACATTTGTGCACGTTATCTATGGTTTGTGTTGTGTTGCATGTATATACATTCTGGGTTTGAGTCAAGTGAGTTTGTTTACTTAAGCCTATGTTTGGATTCATTATGAGATTTCTATACAGAGAAAGATTGGAAGTAAACACCTAAAAATAAAAATCCAAACAACAAAGCAGAAAAAAATGGAAGAACTTTTAGTTTTCTGAAAGATCTTTACTTTGAGCTTCTTCTTTTTTTAATCCTTTTTTTTCAAGAACTGAGTTACACACTGGCTGAATTTATCGGTTTGGTGTTTTAACATTGAAAAATATAATTTTGTAGGTGTACATGAACCTTCTTTCACAAGGAAGAAGAGAAGTTATGGCCGATATCATAGAACTGGTATATTCTTTTTCCCTGTAACTGTCATCCTTTTTAATCTTGACTCTCAATTTTCTATAATGAGGTTGGGCGCATAACCATTGCATCACTGTGACACTGCTATTATTTGGTTAGTATACTCAATTCTACTTTTGTATACTGATTTTTTCTAATATCCTCCACTTATATGGCAGAAAGAGGCTCCATCTTCCAGTCAATTCTGCATCAGGCTTTCACCAGCTATTGCTGTTGCCAGTAACATGGTATTGCACCACTTTGTCATTAAGCATAGAAAAGCATATCTTTCTAAATATTTTATTTGTCCACCAGCAATGGAAAGTGGATACAAAAGCGCAAATGCCATATACAAGTGAGAAGAAAACTAAATAATTATGTGGCATTTTCTCAAGGTTGACCATGCCTTTTACATATCCAGATGAATCAAGTACATCTTTTGGGCAGTCATTTTATTGTTATCACCACTCATTATTACCATTATTTCAGTTTTTCTTTATCACCACCACCACCATCATCATCCTCAATCAATAAATCATCATTGTTGTCGTTGTCATCATCATTGGCAGAAGTCATAGTAGTATGATTTACAATGCTGATGATGGCAACAATGTAAGGCCCACTATGAATTTGGATTTTTCACCCATTTGTGAACATTTGAGAGTCAGTCATATATGCATGAATAGGGGACCTATTCAATATCCCAACTGATGCTGAGTTGGCAGTTCCATCTTATGTACAAGAAATGAAGTAGGAATAGATTACAAAATATTTAATTCCTTATGTTATTGAGCTTATCGTTGTTTCATTTATTCTGATTGTATGGAGGATGGTGGAAAACTTGCTGGTCACAGATAGTATGGTCTATTAAAATCAGTTCCTTCAACAACTAAGCTAGCTGGGTTTGGAGTTCCTTGCTGAGTTTCTAAACGGCCAAGCTTTGATATGCCCAGCTAAGCTGGGTTATTAAAACAGTTTGTCCCTGGCTTATGAATTGCGGGGATAGAGAGACTTATCAATTAAGAGACTGGTGAAAAAAATGGAGACCATATTTGTGAGTTATTTTGGTGGTTTTTTTAGTTTTGTCTGGGGACAGAAAATATTAGGCTTGGAAGTGTCATTAAGCTCATGAGAAAAACTTTGTTTCAGTTCAGTGGGCTCAAGCAAAAGTCCTTGTTTCTGGAATCAGCGGTTAAACAACTTAATACTAGTGAATTTTTTTACAAAGAATGACCTTGACATCGATCCTGACGAAGCAAAGATGTGGATGTTTAGATAGAAGACTCAAAGAAGCATTAGTGTTAAAGCAGGAAAAAACTGATTGACACTTTGCTAGTAGTTAATGGTAAGCAGTGAGATATTCTTGAGATTATCAAAGAAAAGCACTAAGTTTTTGAACTTTTTACCATTCTAGAATATAAGAAAAAAATGGATTATATCATTGTGCATGAGAATATATGAGTTGAAGTTCTAACTTGGGGGAGGATTGACAAAAATGAATGGATTATTTTGTAAAAAGTGATCTCAACCTCCTATAAGTGAAGATAATGGCTTTTCCTGGGCCAAAACTTGTTATTAAGAATGATTTGCCAACTCAAGTTAATCGCATTGAATCCTGTGGATAGTCAAGGCTGGTGTATTTAAGTCAAACTGACAACAAATCTCCCATGACAACCAACTGCCAGAAGGGGATGGGGGTTGATGGCGTCCAAAATGAGAACATATTTTCTCCTTTGAAAACTATATGGGGGATACATGTGGTGCTTAGCAAAGAAATAATATATGGCACATTTGGTTTAGTCTTTTGTTTCATTGGTAATTGTTATCAAGCTTTTTTTCTAGTTCTGTTATCATCATATTGAGGTTTTAGCATAACAATTTAGAAGGGACAAACTTTGGGTGAAGTTTTTTTTGTTTGTCTGTCTCTTTCTACTATCAGTTGGATCATACCAGTGACATGTGTTACTCAGCACAAGACTGTGCCAACATCAATGCGGTTTGGGCATCACTTATAGTTGAAGAATGCACTCGACTTGGTTTAACGGTGAGATTAAGTATTAATAATATGTTCTCTCTCTGTTTAGGTACACATTCTGATTTATTCTTCACTGTAGTATTTTTGTGTAGCTCCTGGATCGAGATCAACCCCCCTTGCTGTTGCTGCTTCTGCTCATCCCCTGGTAACATGCATTGCATGTTTTGATGAACGTTCACTAGCATTTCATGCTGTCGGTTATGCAAGAGGATCTCAGACGCCAGCTGTAGTCATAACATCATCTGGCACAGCAGTTTCAAATCTTTTTCCTGCTGTGAGTTTCATTAATATTTATGATATGGACACCATTTATTAGCTGCAAATGAAAACTCATAAGCAACAAAATAAATTAGAATTGATTCTTTCCTTTCGATGTGCTCAATCTGATACTGTGATTAGGGTAAGAGCAACAAATAAGTAATATGCAGGACAATCTTTTTCATTATAACCGGCTTTGGCCATGGCTCACTGTCACAAAGATTCTCATCATACCATTATTGTAATTCAGTTTGCATTCCCCATTTGTTTTATTCTGAAACTTGTATTTTGCACATAGATATGTAACTTAGTTTTGCATACAAGTAATAATATGTGACAATCTACAGGTTGTGGAGGCTAGTCAAGATTTTGTACCACTACTGTTGCTCACAGCCGATCGTCCTCCAGAGTTGATAGATTGTGGAGCAAACCAAGCAATTAATCAGGTATGGAACAACTAATTCACTCTGTTATCACATTCTCAAGTTTTCAGTTATTACGACATATGATATACCTTGTTAAATTAATTGTTCAAATGGATGGATGTGTTTTGTGATGCCATCTATACCAGAACTACTTAATGATTGCATCTATCATGGTGATTAATAAGTTTTTCTCAATTTACGATTTGTAGAACAGGAAGTTGCGAAATTTTTTTCCAACTACTAGCAACTCATACTTATACAAAAGTTTGACATAGGATTTGATTTTGACTTTGTATTAAATGTAATGCTGAAAAAGCATCTTTTGCATGCCTACTTTAATATATATGGCGATGCACCTATTTGGGTTCCTACTGTTCTCTTCTGTCATGTGAGATGGGATACCGATCTAGGGGCTAGTTTCTTTGTTATTTCAACATTAAATACTTGGAATATTTAAACTTAGCCTATTGTCATTCATAAGATGTAAACAATCCTAGCTGCTGATTCTGGATTTTGGGTTGGTTGAACATGATTATGTAGGGTCTTTGATATTATTAGGTCATATGTAAACTTATTCTTTTTGTACCACTTTATTTGTTTTAGAGTCTTAACTTAATGAAGCAATTGGAAGATCTTATTTTCTATCAGGGCTTAGTTGCATGGGACATGGATTAGTTGCGACAATGAGACTAAGGGTATATATTTGGCTTCATAGTTTTGTAAGCATACTCCTGAATCACATATTGAATTTTTTTTAATAGGTGAACCATTTTGGTTCTTTTGTGAGGTTGTTCTCCAGCCTTCCTGCAGCAACTGATCAGATATCTGCACGGGTATTACTTACCACGATTGACAATGCTGTACATCGGGCAACCTCTTCCCCTCGTGGCCCTGTTCATATTAACTGCCCTTTCAGGGAGCCACTGGAAAATAGTCCAAAAAAATGGGTCCCAAGCTGTCTGAATGGGTTAGACTTTTGGATGTCTAATGCCGAACCATTTACTAAATATATTCAAGCACAGGGTTCTCTTGCATATACTAATACTAACAGCCAAATGACTGAGATTTTAAATGTTATTCAAAGTGCTAAGAATGGACTTCTACTTATTGGTGAAATACAAACGGAGGATGACATATGGGCAGCTATTCTCTTGGCCAAACACCTGCAGTGGCCTACTGTAGCTGACATCTTGTCAGGGTTACGATTGCGGCAGCTTTTGGCTTTTCCTGAACTTCAAGAGAATTTTATATTTGCCGATCATCTTGATCATGCTCTGATTTCAGAATCTGTTCGGGATTGGTTGCAGCCTGACGTGATTGTTCAAGTAATACTTTTACCCTTTTGTGGCTAATTTGTATTGCCTCTATTGTTTATTCTTAGTACCTCTCGCAGACATCTGGTGCATCTAGTTTGAAGCTATTAACAATAAAATTGTGATTTAGAGTCTATGTTGGTGCATACAAACATCTAATGGGACCATATCAATGTTTACTTCATTTACATGCATACCTTTTAAGCAGCTATTTCCCATTGTCAACCTAGTTGCCATAATTGGGGTGATTTCTGATGTTGGCAAGTCATTTCATTAATTTTTGTTTAAGATGGTGACTATGATACTTTCTGCATAAAAAAACTCTGATTTTATTTTACAAATGGAAGAGCTGAACATGGAGTTAAATCAAAGAAGAGCAGTCTGTTTGTGTAAGATGGTATGAATAAAACTCATTCTCCATTAAAAAAATTGATTTATTCTATAAATGAAGAATTTAGGATGAAGCTAAATTTAAAGAGGGTTATACTTTATATATTTGAGAAATTAGTCATGGGATGTTAAAAGGGTTATCGTATTTGTTTTAACTCAAGTCCATGCACTTTGGTTAATGGGTGCTACAGTTCCTATTAAAAGTGAGAGTTAAAGCAACATCTATCTGCTCTCTTTGCCAACTGAATAGTGCATTGTGTTTTTTCTTCTTGTTGATCGATCTAATCTCGTTATATGCAGATCGGGAGTAGAATAACAAGCAAGCGAGTATCTCAGATGCTAGAGAAGTGCTCTCCACACTCATATATCATGGTTGAAAAGCATCCATTTCGTCACGATCCTTCAAGTATTATGACTCACAGAGTTCAGAGTACCATTGTTGAATTTGCTGATTGTTTACTTAAAGCTAAATCTCCACAAAAGAATAGCAGGTGGAGCCCTTTTCTGCATATATTGAATACAATGGTAATGATACAGGCAACAAGTCTCTATTTACGATATTTTGCTCTGTAATTATGTTGTTTTACCCTGTTTGGTCTGTTATATGGAAATTTCCTTGTCAACATAGCTGGATATGTTTTGTGCAACCGTCTTAAACACTGCCAAACATTACTATGCAGCTAGAATCAGCTACAAACAAGTACAATATACTTGAGAAGTCTTAGTTTAATTTGTTTTAGATCCATTTGTTGCATTCTCTAAAGTTTGATATCAGCTAGTTTCTGTATTGGGAGGGAATTTCTGCTTCCTAGGCGGTTTGGGATTGATGGTGTTTACTTTTTAAAAAAAGATATTGATTGGTGTTCTTGAGATTAATTTAGGATATCATTAGTGTTGTTGAATTCACTTACTCCCTCTTTATTGTGTCTTTATGAATTTCATTTCTGTATTTTGTAGGTTTCATGGGAGATAACATTTCAAATTGGCACCAAGTACCCATTGACTGAACCTCAAGCTGCACGTGTAATTTCAGAAGCACTATCATGCAAGTCTGCTCTTTTCATTGGGAATAGCATGCCAATACGCAATTTCGATATGTATGGACATAATGGATCAGAATGTATTCATAGTGTTGCGGCTACAATGTTGAACTCAGAACTACCATGTCACGGGATATTGGTGGCTGGAAATAGGGGAGCTAGTGGAATTGATGGGTTGCTCAGCACAGCTGTTGGTTTTGCTGTGGGCTGCAATAAACGTGTAAGTTTCAAGAGTAGTTTTTGTCTTTCTCAATTGAACTATTTAATGAGCATTTAGTGCTGGTTACTGCTATTAGTTGAGTTAGAAAACTTTTACATTGCTACTTATATGCTAAAGGTGTGCCCATCAACAGAGATTTCATCCTCTGCCAATTTCTTTTTCCTGGTGTCTGGACTTTTAAGACTTGTTTTTTTACCTTGAAGCAAGATACAAGTCTGTATGGTTGGTGCAAACTTTGCATTGTGTTTATTTTTGCAGTTACACGTAAAGTGCCTTTTTTTTTTTTGTAAAGCAGGACTTATTTTTCAGTGTTTGTTGTTATATGCTTTCTCTTCGCAAATGAGCCATCCATATGCTACGTTTGAAGATATAACTTCATTTTGGTTTTTGTTATGCTTTTCAGGATTTTGAAATCTCAGTTTCTTACCCAATTTATTGAGGTTTGATCAATATATGAAAAATTATATTAAGTAGAACGAGAATTTGATGAATTGCTAGACTGTCAACAAAATCCAAGCTTCATGTTCCTGTAATTCAACATCTCATCACAACGATACCTTAATGTCATTTTCTACTCTGCTCAGTTATTCTGTTCATCTTGAATCGCCGCACCAATTCTAAGCAATTCCAACCACGCCCTTTTGTCGACTCTCTTTTTCTATTTTTGCAGCCTTTTTTTTCCATTTTTGCTCCTTCAACTTCTGGTATTTGTGCATTCCATGGTGTTCACTGCCATGTCATGACCACTTCAGGTGACTCTCTCAATGTATCCTCATTTTGCCACTCATCCATGTTAACAAAATCCATTTCTAAAGGGGGAGACCTAGTTGCCTTTCATTGAAGAGATTTAGCAAACAATCCAGCCTCATGGTGTGGTTGATCTCTCAGCTAGGTTTTGATGAGATTGTTAATATTATCACGAGGTTATTTTTGGCACATTTGACGTTGATTGGTACTCAGTATGCCATTCTGTCCTTATATTTTTACTGGCATGGTATTATTTACTAGAGTTTCAACAAGTGGCTGAGTAGTAATTCAAACTTAGTTTAGCGTTGTTTCATTAGATTCTGTAGGTGACATACTTTGGGTGATGATTGGTGGTGTAGTCACTGTGCATGAAAGAATTTGGCTCGGGTATGGTGCCCATGTGCATTAGAAGATTTCATGAGTTCCCTTCCCTTTTTATTGGGGGTGGGTGGTGGGATGGTTACTAACCTATCATATAGACTCTGTCCTTATACTGATACTGAAAACATTAGATCATAGGAGTTTGCCCAATGTTCAATGTTCTGTATATGTACATATTTTGAAAGGGCTTGTTCCCTCTGAAAGTGATAAAAATGGGCAAGAACTTTGTTCTTTCATTATCACATAGCTACTGACATAAATTAAAACGATGTTGTGTCTTTTCAGTTTAAATAAAATTGCATTAGTTCATGTTTCTGGATTTTATTTCAGGTACTATGTGTGTTTGGAGATGTATCTTTCCTCCACGATACCAATGGCTTGTCACTTTTGAGTCAAAGGTTAGAAATTTATCTCAGTTTTTGGTTTCGTGTCAAAATATATTCTTGCACTTTTTGCTGTCTTAGCTTTTTGTTTCGTTTCTTCAATTTCTTACCAATCCAATGCAATCTGATATAGGTTATTAATTACCCTCTTGTAATTGATGTACAACACATCATCCCTCTGTTTGAGATCAAAACTTGTTGCTCTATCTGAAAGCTTTAATTTTCTTGAAGGAATTCGCGGAAACCAATGACAGTTATTGTGATAAACAATCATGGTGGTGCAATCTTCAGTCACCTTCCTATTGCAAAGAGAGCCGACCCAAGTATAATGAAGCAATTTTTTTACACCTCGCATGATGTTTCAATTCGCAGTCTATGTGCCGCACATGGGTAAAATAACCTTGATATCTTTTTACTGTTTGTGTTTCTCTGTCTTTCCACTGATTACATCATGTATGGTATGCTTTTGTCTCTAATTGCTTCCTACTTGTACCTCTTCTGCTTTATATGTGCTTTGATGAGAGTTACTATCGCAGATTTAGAGATTGAAAATTTTAGCAATTATGCACCTTAATTAATATGCATATTTTGTTAGTCATTTTTTTTTTATAACAAAAGAAAAAGTATTATTTCAAGTATGAAAAGTATCTAGTAGTTTGTATAACTTTCATAGATGACTCTTCGGACAATATTCCCATTGCTTACTCTGCAAACCATCACGTCCTGATATTGGAACAAAATTGTGAATGATACTGAAAGCTGCCAAAAGTGGGCTTAAATTGTTACCTTTTGATGTCCTTTGGGTACTTTTCTAATCATAAGTGAGCAAGTAAATAAACAAAATCTACAATAAGGGATAGGTTTTATGAGAGGTGATCTCCCCCCACCCCGAGACCATTACCGTCGAGTGAGCAATCTGAGAGTAGTAGACATGAATTTTCAGAAGGGTAACATCTTTAGGCATCATTATTTGTTTATGAGATAAACATGCAAAAACATATTTAAAATGGCAAGAACCTAAGTGGAAAACTTTTATTATGCCTAGAATATATGAATCATCTCTCTTTGTAAATCAAATGTTCCTCTAATTACTTTAGAGAATCATCAAATGTGCAGCGTGAAGCATTTATCAGTGCAGACAAAGATGGAGCTTCAAGATGCTTTAATGATATCTCAAGGTGATGAGATGGATTGTTTAATTGAAGTTGAGAGCGCCATTGATGCCAATGCTACCTATGCCAGGTTATTAGGTTCCATTGCTGCTTCAATTAATGTCTATATAAGTCCATTGTTTTGTCACTGTCTACTGACATGTTGTGCCTTTCATCTCAGTATTTTGAGACAATATGCAAGCCAGGCAGCAAATCATGCTGTAAGCATCCTCTCAAGATTTTCCGTTCAAGATTCCATTTCACATGGAGACTTCCTTTGCAAGGTCGAGAGAATGGAGTACTCCCTATTTAGGTGGGTATTCATTTACTTAATATAACATAAATCTTCTGAAATATGCAATGTTGAAGAACTTGGTATAAATCTTCAATTTTCCCTTGTGGCAGAATCCCGCTTTCTATTCCATCTACTTTGACTTCGGTTGATCATGATCATACCAAGCTTTATCGAGAAGGTTATATGTTGTCTTTATATCTTGAAGATGGAAGTGTTGGGCTTGGTGAGGTTAGCTCTTCATCTACTATTCTCACTTTGAACAAAGATATTCTTCATGTCACAAGCTGGCATAATGTGTGCCTGATTTTTGCCTCTGTTCTTCATCATCTTCCACTTTCCCCCCTCCCCCTACTCTTGAATTTGTTCTCCTTCTTTTATCTTTATTATCCTTGTTTCCTCTTTCCCTCATCCCTCAATCCTTACCCCTCAAGATTTCAAAGAATGTTTCTGATCATGCACTCTGTTGTTCAACAGGTTGCACCTTTGGAAATCGACAGAGAAAATATGCTTGATGTAGAGCAGCAACTCAGATTTATTCTTCATGTTATAAAAGGAAAGAAGATTAGTTTCTTCCTTCCCCTGCTAAAGGGTTCATTTTCTTCTTGGATATGGAACAACTTGGGAATTCCGGTAGGTCCTTCTGTGTTTATTCTGAAAGTAAAATATTGACCTGGCCCGTGAATAAAATTCTTAAAAAGATCACGGTCAAATTCTGATTTTATTTATATCTTTTTCTCACATCTATTATGGAGTAAAATTTAAAAGATTTTAAGTGATTTCATGGTGATACAGCCATCCTCAGTCTTTCCCAGTGTGAGATGTGGCTTAGAAATGGCCATCCTCAATGCCATAGCAGCAAGGCAAGGTTCCAGTTTACTAAACATATTACGGCCCAATACTGTTGAAAAAGAAAAATCTGAAAGTTCATCGAAGGTTAAGATTTGCGCCCTTCTTGATCCCAAGGGAACTCCTTCTGAAGTAGCTGATGCTGCTAAAAGTCTTGTTGAAGAAGGATTTACTGCGATAAAGATAAAAGTAAGTGAAACTTACAGTAATCATGCTGCCGATACTACTCTCCTTAATATTTGTTTGTGATTCCGCTATTTTCCTTACGAATGTTTCTAGAGGCCTGGATTTATTCCTAATGTTCACTAGCTAAACAGTTATTCTCACTACAGGTCGGGCGTCGGGGCAATCCCATGCATGATGCCGCTGTAATACAAGAAGTGAGAAAGAGGGTTGGCAGCCAGATAGATCTCCGTGCAGATGCTAATCGAAACTGGACCTTAGAAGAAGCTGTACAATTTGGCTCTTTGGTAAAGGATTGTGACCTGCAGTATATTGAGGTATAGTCTGAGAATAACCAGTGAATGTTACCGTTATAACCCTTGTTGGTCCTGAGAATGGGTAATACGTGGTATCCTTTACCATTACTAATTATTCACACGTCTCCAATGATTGTCAATAAAAGTCACAGTAGTCTTAAGAGTACCTAGTGATCCTTCCACTTTGTTTGACATCTCTATTTTATATTGTTATACTGATCCTTGTCCGATATTTTTTATTAAGTACACTTAACAAGTATAGTTGATGCAGATATATGATATATTTGGTGTTTTTTACAAAGTAATTGTTTAGCATATAATTTTCCTTTATTTCAGGAACCTGTTCAGGATGAAAATGACATAATCAAGTTTTGTGAAGAAAGCGGCTTGCCTGTAGCTTTGGATGAAACTATCGCCAATTTTCAGGAAAATACTCTCGAAAAGCTGGGGAAGTACACTCATCCTGGAATAGTTGCTGTCGTAAGTGGCATTAAACTTTCATTGTTGCAAGCTTGTCTTGGAAGCTGGTGTCATATATTTCACTAGTGATGCAGTTAGGCTGCAATTTACACGTTCATATACTTCAATAAGGATCTTAACATACCAAAACACCAAGGATTAAGGGTAACTTAACTCAGATAGGCATTATCCCAACTATTGGCTCAATCATTAGTGAGATCTTATAACCATTGTAAGAGCATTGCCTGTGTTTACAAGCATTTATATGTGATTAACAATTACAGGACCAGAAAAATGATTAGAGCAAGTGCAGAATAAACTCCCAATTATAAAAAACATCATCATTAAATTTGTGTCGGTTTTATTCTGATTTAGGTTTCTTATACTGGTCATTTCAGGTTATCAAACCGAGTGTTGTTGGTGGATTTGAAAATGCAGCACTGGTTGCACGCTGGGCACAACACCAGGGAAAGATGGCTGTTCTCAGTGCTGCATTTGAAAGTGGCCTAGGTTTGTCAGCATATATTCAGTTTTCTTGCTATCTTGAGCTGCAGAATGCAGACTTATGCAAAGTAATGAAAAATGAGCCGATCCCATCTATAGCCCATGGTCTGGGTACATATCGCTGGCTTGAAGAGGATGTTACAACTGCTCCTCTCAGGATTGACCGTGATCCATCTAGTGGTTTCATAGAAGCTTCTGTTGCTGATGCTAATCGAGTTCTGCAGAAACTTCAAATTAACCCCAACGTTATTCGTAGAAAGTTTACTGGAGAGCAAGTTAGTACATACCAATTGAATGTAGATATGAAGGGTTTCTCTTGTTCCGTCAAAGTTCACGAGGTTGGACAAAGAACCAATGCAAGTGTAAGAATTTTACATTAGTTATGGTAGTCATTTTGTCTTTCTTTTTACTCTCTTTTGTCAACTTAACGTGCATAGTCGCTCCACCTTTCTTTGGGATCATAGTCGCTACAATTACCGGACAGAATACAACATGATATTTGGGAATCATATTTTTAAATTCTTTTGCTGAGAAACATTCTTGGCTTATTAATGGATAGTTAATAGAGGTATTGGCCATTTGTAGTCAATTTCAAAATTCTCCAAGGAAATTCACCCTATGAATATGAAGGTATGATCTGTTGGTTGAATGGTGTTGTGAGGGCATCTTGAGACATGGAGGTTAAATTTTTGCTTCACTGGTGTCTTAGTTCTATACTTTTCATGGTAGCTGGACAATTTTCATGACCCTAATTTCATTTACTAAATATTCTTTGCATTTGCTAAAGCCATTACTTGTTGGACTTGTAAGTATCAACCTGCAGTAATGTTCATTTATTGCATACTCACTCCACAATGATTTATCTGGTGCAGGATGATACAGTTTTATTTCTTCATGGATTTCTTGGGACTGGTGAAGACTGGATTCCTATCATGAAGGCCATCTCAGGATCAGCAAGATGTATTTCAATTGATATTCCTCATCATGGGGGATCGAAGATTCAAAACCACAGTGCTAAGGATGCCACACAGCATCCAAGTTTGTCAATCGAGGTAGTTGCAGACGTATTGTACAAATTGGTTAGTCAAATTACTCCAGGGAAAGTTATTTGCGTGGGATACTCAATGGGAGCTCGGATCGCACTGCACATGGCCCTGAGATTTAGTGATAAGGTACACTGATGATGTTTGAGATTTTGATCATAATTCTGTGCTTCACATTTATTCATTTGTAATTGATGGGGATTATTATGTACCATGAAGATCAAAGGAGCTGTTATAATAGCTGGAAGCCCTGGTTTAAAAGATAAAGCAGCAAGAAAAATTCGTACGGCTAAAGATGATTCCAAAGCACATTCCCTTCTTACTCATGGCTTACAACCATTTGTGGACACCTGGTACACTGCAGATTTGTGGAACAGGTGATTTCTATGTTCTTTCAGGATGTCTAGCTTCTATGATAGGCTCCAATATACACATAAATCCTGCTTTATGGGTCATCTGATAAAGTTCTGAATTTGAACAGCTTAAGAGGCCATCCCCATTTCAATCAAATAGTCTCCAGCCGCTTGCAGCATGGTGATGAACGGAATCTTGCAAAAGCTCTTGCTGACTTGAGCGTTGGGAGACAGCTGTAAGTTTATCTGGAGCAATAAGAATTTTTCACATTTAAAGTATCAGTATCTTAAGTTTTGTTTTTTTCCCATTTTAAGTGATGGGAGACAAAAGAATCTTAACTGCATCTTTTATACCTGCAAATCTCTCTAGAAATTATGGAATTGGAAAATGTGGTTCTGAAAGTTGAATTTGGGGAGGTTTAAATGCTTGGGCTGAATCAATTGATGCATGTAGTACACTTTAACCCGTGGAAGTGAAATTCATTTGCACTTGCTTCAAATTCCTTTTGCATTTAGGCCATGTCAACTCAAATTGTGCTACCTCATGTAGTTACTTTAAAGGGAAAAATCCAAAATTAGTTCCTTGGTTTTCATACGATTGAGAATCACTGCCTAGACATCCAAATCAAAAGAAAACCTCCCCTAACAAGTCATTTGGTCAAGGTTGCATTAAAAAAAAAAACTTGATGAAATCTCTGCCACCTCACTTAACCATTTGACAACTTCAACTGCCTTGTATATATGTTCTTTAAAACCGACTTCAAAGTTGATGCTCTCTCTTGTGAACATAACTTATCCATGATACACTATTTCATAAGTAAATTCTACATAGTGATTGTTTTCTTTTTTAACCTTTGGATTATAGGTCTTTGTGGGATGAGTTGAAGCATTGCAAAACGCCACTTTTGCTCGTGCACGGGGACAAGGATACAAAGTTCAAGAAAATAGCGCGGGAAATGTATAATGATGTTAGCAGTGGGTTGAAGAGTGGAGATAAGTCGAGGGAGGAGATGCATGAGATTGTTGAGGTTCCAAACAGTGGCCACGCTGCCCATCTGGAGAACCCACTCTCTATAATCAGGGCGTTGAGGAAATATTTGACGAAACTGAGAACAACTTCTTTCCAATCCACAGAGTCCTCCTCCTATACAGAGCTGTAGCCTTTTGTCATTGATAAAAGATGCAATAAGCGAGCTGATAATGCAGACGACGATTTCCTGATGTGTCCCGCAATAAGAAATCGCTGCTGGCGTAGCCATTGTCAAAGTTGATTTATTGTTTAATTCTTTTTGTTTGCACGGATACTGCTTAATAAGCAAATAAATTATCAATGGTTATTTCTCACTTTGAAAGGCAATAAAAATAAAATAAATAAAATTTATGGTTTTACACTTAAGCCTGTTTCTGCTTCTAATAAAATTTAGGACAATGCTACATACAGTTTAAAAAATTAGATTTTTTTATAGTTCAAGCAAAAGCAAAACTAAAAAATCTAGTTTGGGAGGTCAATTTACAAAACAAAATTTAAGAAGAGACAAATATTAATTTTTTATATAATCTATTTCATAAAAATACCTTTCAAAATTTGATTTTTATCAAGTTTTAAAAATTTTGAGCCCCCAGGCCAAAAAATGGTTCTGCTCTTAAGTTCAAGTAATAAATAAATAGAAAAATCTCTATTTTAGAATAAAATTAATTAAAATAACTTTATTTACAAATAAAAAACTTTAAAAATCTGAAAAATTTATTTCATTTAGTCATAAAATTAAAGTATTTTTATATGGATTATAATACAGTTTATATTTGATTAACTGTAAAAAGAATTATTTTAAAATTTATAGTTTTTCTTTTTTTTTTTTTTTTTTTTAAGGCAAGATTATATTGATACTATTAAAAACCGAGTCATTAGCTATTACAAATCATACCAGTCCGAAGACTCATTCTATTGGTCCATTGGTGGATTCTTCTCGTTATGGAAGCGCAGCAGGCTTAATGGGATGGAGATAAGAGCCATCCATTCTGGTTGAGGCGGCCAATTGAGCAATTAAATGCGCACATTAGTTAAAATTTTGATGTATTTTTCGTAACTTCCAGCTGTCAAAGCAGTGGAGGAGATTTTGAATATCCTATGCAATAGGTTGTATTGTCCAATCCATTGTCTTTTCAGGATCTTGAATTGCATCAATAACAATATGCGATGGATTTTATGGATCTAGTGGCTGCTTCTTGAAGACTATCATATAGAGTTTTTGCTTTTCCTTGATTTGGATTGATACTTTGGAGACTAGAGAGTACATCTGATGACAAACATAATATCTCATTCTTCTGATGAACAAACCGCAGCTGTGGTGTTACAATTCTCTCTTACCGCCACATCAAATATTAATAGAAAGTGGCTTTGGGAATAGTCTTCCAGTTGGTAGGGGTGATTAGAGGTTCCTTTGCCCAAGCTGCTTTATGATCTAAAATAGTTCTGTATACAGTATACACTAGCAAAATATTCATCCATTTTAGGAGTCCTTTCCTTATGTACAGTTTTATTTCTAAGAAATCAAACCCAATCCATGACAGTGATGGCAAATAACTAGAAAGAGTGGGCTTCCTCCAAGAGAATATTGAGTTTAGTAAAAGGAGAAAGAACACACTCGATCCAATTAGAAATACCCAAGTCTGCAAACCTTAAAATATTGTGGGGTCAGGAGGATTGTCTCCATAACACTCTTGAGAAAAGGCACTCCAGAAATAAATGAGATGTGGTCTCCCCTCCAGTGCCACATATAAGACAATTTTTTTGGGCTAGAATCAACCTTGAAACAAGTTGTGAGTAAAGCTATTGCGGGGAGGATGTCACTTAAGGTTTTTCAAGTGAAAAGTTTAAGTTTATCTTGAATCTTAAGCTACCAGATTTTTTTTCCGAAGATTTATGGGAGGAGTGTTCTGTGTTGTGCCCATAGATGATATAAGGTCAACATAAGCTGCCTTTACAGAGCACCTACCGGAAGCACTATTTTTCTAAACTAGCCTATCTTCCATTTGATGGCAATTGGTTTGGGCCAGGGGCGTTTTTTGGATTTTATGAACAGTGGATTCACTAAACAGCGCATGAAAAAAGGACATTCCATCTCCTACTACGCTCTTCCATACTCAATTCAGCGACTCTGAGATTGGGTCCTTTGGAATTGAGTTCGAGTTTGGTGAGGGATGAGCTGAGAGCACTCTCATTGCTTAAACAAATTTATCTTTAAATTTTAATTAATATTCTGTTATTTTAGCCAATATCCTATTATTTTATATTTGTCCAATTAATTTAAATTTAAGATGCACATTGAATTAATCATTTATTTTCTATATAATAATAAAATATTATTAAATTAATATTCTTTCACCTTTAGTGAATAAAATAGTATTTTGTTAGATAAAAAAATAATATTTTAATTTTTAGCCAAGCAACTATTCACTTTCCATCTTTGAAAAACTACTATTCACATTAGCTAAATATTTTTGAATTTAACTAACTCAATGTAATCCTTTTTTTGTTAAAATCCTTTAAATTTTAACCAAGCACCTCTTTGGCCAAGTCAACGAGAGTGCTCTAAGGTTGAATAGGGATCCACGAGTCTACCCAAACACGAGATGTGGTGTCATTGTTTATTTGAAAACGTGAATTTCTAGAAATTAAATCTCTTGTTGAATGATTCATTTCCAGATCCAAGAGCCAATGTTTTTTTCCTAAACCTCGAGGAAGGATGAGCTTTTCAGATATTTTGAGGTTAAGATAGCTTCCCACATTGAAGGATCACTATTCATGAATTTTCAGCTTAACTTATTAAGCAAAGCTTTGTTGAAATTAGAGATTAATCTCAATCTTAACTCTCTAGAAGCTTTTGATTTGCATATTGATTTTCAAGCTTTTGAAGTGAAATTATGAGACTTTGAGGAGTGGAACTCCAACCAAAATTTCATACAAGCTTGATTAATGCTCTTGGAGATGGTTTTTGAAATTCAAAAAGTGGACATAATGTTAAAAGGCATGACATTAACTATTGTTCTTATGAGAGTTGTTCAACTTGATTGAAAAAGCAATTTGGATTTCCCAACTGGATTGTATAAAAAATCAAAATTGTGAAGGGGAAATATATCAATGAACCCTAGACCAATCATTTATTGCATTAAAAGACAAGAATAAAAAAAGAGGTGATGATACAAAAAATAGGGGGTGGTCAGGAAAAAGGGAGGGATGGTAAGGCACATGGGGTAGAGTAAAGGGTGTCAGGGCATGGTACGTGAATAAGGAAAACAAAAAAGAAGGGAAAAAAAGAAAGCAGATTGACTGACACACGCAAGCCAATGACTCATAAAAAAAGTAGCAATCAAATTAAAACATGACTCTCTCTCTGACCAACATGTTATTACCTCTTCAAAAAATCGTCTTCTTTCGCCTTTTCATAAGGATTCGAGAGTTTTAACCAATAGATTTTATTCAAAAATTGTATATTTTTCTTGTACAGTGAGTTATGAGAGACTGTAAAATATTAATATAGTGAACTCTCCTCCCCAAACGTCTGTGGACGTAGGCCTTACGTTGAACAACGTAAATCCTGTGTATATTTCTGTTTATTTTATCTGAAATTAACGTACTTGTCAGTCGCATTGGAATCTCATCAGAAGTCCCAAATAACTCTGAACAAAATTCAAATTGCACTATTTGTACTCTCTTACAACTAGGTCGTTTGGACATTGACGAGCAGCGCAGGTTACAAAACACGACATCAACAAAAATCATTCTTTATACCCACGTACTAATTTCTTGACTATTTCATATTTTTTTCTTTGACTATTGTTTTACTAGTAATAAATAACAAAAATAAAATAAAAAGAATGTCATACGTAGGGATTACTCAATTACAGATAGTCTTCAACGACTGAATGCCGGTCTATTTGGCATTTTTATTTTTATTTTTTATGATAACGTCTATTTGCGACCAAGGAGAGGAACTTTCCTTGTAGTTTTGTAATTTGTCCACGACAACGGAAGTGAAATTGACCCGCGAAAGCTACTCAAATCAAAGGAAATTGATTTATACATTCTTCATGGATTTCGCTGGGGCCGGTCGGACCGTCCCAGTCCATTATTAAAATATAATAAAAAAATTTTAAAAATATTAAAAAAAACAATAAAAAATATATAATAAAAAATACAATAAAAATATAAAAATATAAAAATATAAAAATATAATAAAATAAAAATAAATAAAATAAAATAAAAAAAAATTTAAGAGAGATTCGACCTCAACCTAAACGGAGTCAACGCCGGCAGTGGTGGGCAATACTGCCCACCCCCTCGCAACCGCCGGCCTCCAGCAACCTCATCCCTGCGACGGCGACCCCATACGACTTTCGATGTACCCCACGCAACCTTAAATCCGTTTCAGACTCGTGCGTCAGTCACAATGGGTTGGGCGGTGTCGCCCACCGCCGCTGGTGTCCGTTTTTCAAGGGGATCGGTCCATCCGATCTCCAAGTTTTCCCTTCTTAAAAAAATAATACCAATGGAATCGCTACGCAGAGTATTATTGGCATATATATATATATATTAGAGTATTTTTAAAAAATAAAAAAAAAAAATCAATATACAAAGAATTATTTCTTTAATCATTAAATAAAAATTAAAAATTAAAAATTAAAAAAAAAATTAAAATAGATGAAGTATAAAAAAAAATATCAAACTTAATACTTAATAGGCATATTAGCATTTTTCTTCTTAAAATATGCAAAGATCATACACTATATTAATGCGAAAATTAAATGTGAAGTATGTCAATTTTGCAATTTTTTTTTAAAATAAGTGAGATTTATTATAAAAAAGAAAAAAAAATTAATCTTTTCTCATAGGTCTACTACGCGCAAATTGATGACCGGAACAAACCCCACCAAATTTTTTTGGAAAATGAAATATCCATATATTGCCTCCAATGATCTTTTTGTCATTTACTAATTTCCTTTGTTCAATTAATAATGATCGGCCAAGGCATACCACGTGTCATTGCTCATGTTGAATATGTTACATTTGGAACCTTTTCTAATCCTAGGCACATGCAATGCAAGTGTTTATTTTATTTTATTTTATACTAAATTATAGGAAAAAAAAACTAAAACAAAAGGGTAGCTAATTTAAAAAGAAAAAAAAAATACAAAATAATATTGGTATCATAGATTGCATTTTTTAATTACATTTTAATCAATTAAAACATTTAAAAGAAATATTGACATGAATAATAAAAAATTCTATACACTATATTTCTATTCACTCTTATCCTATTATATATGTATATAGGATGTAATGTATTTATTGTTATTAAATAAAATTTTATGAGATAATTTTTATCATTTAATAATAATAAATATATTATATTTTATATAATAAGACAAAATAAAGTAAAAATATAAAATATAGCATTACTCAATATATTAAGATATTGTTTATTTTTTTAAATTATTTTATTTTACCTCAAATTTATTATTATATATATATATATTTTAAATTATCATATAAAATAAAATAAAAATTTCAAATTTTAAAATAATTTTATAAATTTTAATATAAAAATAAAATAAATAATATTTTATTTTTTTATATATGTTTTATCTCATCTTATCTAACATTCAATAAAAACAAACCAAATTTAAATCTTCGACGTAATAACTCCGATGATAAGACTTGGTATTGATTAGACTTGAACCGCCCCAGTCTAGACGCCTTTCTTTCTTTCAACAACGTATGTGACGGCTTTCAGCATTAGAGTCGTGACTGTATATATAGATATAGAAAGAACGTTAAAGAAAAAGGGCAAAATGTCGCCATATATTCTCCTCTCGCTGTCTCGGACCTCAGTGCCCCCGTTCCTTTCCCTATCATTCTTTTTCTCCCGGAAGTGTGAAGCGGATTCTCCAGAATTCCAATTTCCCACTTCCCACAAAAATCCAAATCGCATTCGTTTCTACTAGACCCGGAAAGAAACGAGAAGGAACAGTAATATATAGGAGAAACCGACTTTGTAGGGCTGGCCCGGTTTCTTGGGTTTTGTTTTTCTTTATTGGTGAACTCATCGTGACTCGTTGCTTGTGAAAGAAACAACTCGCTCTGCGACTCGTCAGTGCTTCCGTCATCACCAAGTTTGCACATTGGTTTGGTTCTGATGCATTTTATGTTCTGGGTTTTATTTTTTTATATATATTTTTTCAATTATTATCAATGCGTAATTGTTGTTTTTCTCGTTTTAATCTGAGTTTCGTTTAAGACGTTTTCTTGGAAGCACGTGGAGTTAGATCCAAACGGGGTAGTAGAAGTGAGTTAATATTGTTTTATGGCTTTTCTCGTGTGTATGCGTTTCTGTCGGTCTACTTTTCTGGGTTTGTTATTGTCGTGATGATACTCTCGACCTGGTGATCCTTACTTTATGCTTTCTTATAGTAAAGGATGTGTTTTTTTTAATCCAATTTTTGTGGTGATGGTTTAAGATGAGTTTTACACGTGTTTGCCGTGATATTTACATCGTAGTTTGCTATGTTTAGTAGGCTGTGATTGTGTTTGATGCAATTCTCGCAGGCACGTCCTGGGCAAAATTATGAGACATATATCGTGATATTAATTAACTAAAGGTCGCTGTTTTTATGGTAATTTCTTATATATATATATATATACTGGAATTATCCGAAAATGTGATGTTTCGTGACTTTATTATCAGATTAGATTTGTAGTATGTGATCATTGGAAATGGATGACGTCATTGCTTTTTAAGATGATCAGCAATCCAATGGTTTTAATGATGGGCACAGTGGTGTTTCTAGCTTATTGAACGACTTGAATTGATGAGTTTGCATCGGCCGGGCCCGGTGCATTCACACTTCATTTAAAGAATGAGCTACTTTTTTTGTTTGCCACTAATTGCTGAGGGGCTTCAGGCATCGAGCTGATTATGTGCTTCAATTGTTTCCTAGATGCATAATCCACTTTGGAACCCTCATAAAACAGTCACAAACCAACTCAAGTTCTTTTCCTAAAAAGAAGATTTTTTTCAGATATAAATCGACTATATGGTTTTGTAGGTTCAAGGAATTGCAGAATCTTTTCTGACTTTACTCAACCTAGGCTAGAAAGTAAATGACTAGATAACCGAGCATGCTACATGAATTAAATTTTGCTACCGTGGCTTGAATGTTTTCATTAATTTACGGCAGGGGTGTTTCAATTAAATAATTTTGCTGTTTTGATGAAAGGGTAGAAAAGACCCTTTCATGGCATTCAAATTGCCAGTGGTTTGTCGAAGACTTTGCTCAACACATTAAAATTTAATTCCATTTCTTTCACTTTTGTGGAGTTTATTAAGGATTTTTGTAATATCAATTCTGTTTTGATTTACCTACTTTAATTGCAATGAAAATAATTTTTATCTTTCAAATCAACTAGGACAGAGGAGCTCTACATAAATCTGAAAGAAAGTTCCCAGAATTTTCTTTTCTTCATTGGTTGTAAATGTTTGTGTAAGAAAGTTCCCAATTTTATTGATATGAGTCCCTGGAGATGTTGCTTCTGTTATGCACCTAAATTTTGACATAGCGTACAGTTTATTGAAATAAAATTGATACCTCTTAGCCTTTCACAGTGACTTTAGTTCTTAGTTGTCATATTATATGTTTTTAAATTTGTTTATATTGATGCATTTTCTGTTTCTTATAAGCAGAGGGAGCTGGCATATTTGCAATGGTTCAAGATACTTCTTGTGGTGATGTACATCAGAGACGGCCAGTTCTGTTAAAAGATCAAGTCCAATTGGTTAAGAGAAAGAATTGTGATCGATATGAGATTGCTTCAATTCAAGACCCTTTGTCATTTGGGAAGGGTTTTTTTATAGTAATCAGGGCATGCCAATTGCTAGCCCAAAATAATGAGGGAATAATAATAGTAGGCGTGGCGGGTCCTTCTGGGGCTGGAAAGACTGTGTTCACAGAAAAGATACTCAGCTTTATGCCCAATGTTGCTGTAATTTCGATGGACAACTACAATGATTCTAGTCGAATCGTTGATGGAAACTTTGATGGTAAATTTATCAACTTACTCTCTTTTTTTCCTTTTATGAAGCTTAATATATCTACGGCTTAACTTTTCTTTGGAAGTAAGTGCAATTTTGGAAATGCTCTTTCCATGGTGTTTCGTAATGGATAAGATCTACAAAATGTCTTCTGATCTCATTTAGAACCATTTAAGAAAAAGCTTTTACGTACATGCACACACCTGCCTGCTCACTTATCTGCATCTGCATGATGGGTATAAAAGCCGCGTGTGATGGATTCAGAATCAACTGCCTTAATCCATTTGGCTGCATCTGCCCCTGCTTGTTTGCATCATTTTGTTGCCTTTTATAGCCAATAACATACAGAGTTTTTGTATTTAATTTTGATTAGGTTTTTATCCTTTGTGCAATTCCACCAACTTTATACTTTTTCTATGAGATTCATTGCCTAGGATTTGACATGTCATGTAGCTTACTTATTCAAGTAGAAGAGTGACCCCTACAAAAGTTTGATTTGGTGCAAGGGATGGTATTTCTACTGTCTTCTGCAATTTTTTTTCTCTCTTGATTGCTTCTTGATATGGGTTACTTGACATCTGTATAATGAATTGATGAGTTGGACTATTTTTTTTTGTTAGCCTAAGGCTTGGCACCACGAAAATTTTGTTCGAAGTCACAAAATTTATGGTCACTTTTTTTTCTGCTTTGGTCTTGAAAGTTGCTAACATTTTCACCATTCTATTGCACTTTTTCTGGTAAATAAGATTATCTGATATCTTGATGGGTCAGGAATTTTTTTTATCCTCAGATTATTGCCTGGGATCTTAAGGTGTCAATAGGGTCTTAAACTTATGATAGTTACACTGCCAAACTCCTACTTCCCATGTTTGCAAGTGAGTTTTTTACATCCTAGGAAGAAGTGAGCATGTTTGCATATCATTGTAAAGATGACTTGGAAATCTTTCCAGATGCCCTCAAATAGGTTGCTTTGGGATTTAATAATAATTCTGGGCCTTTAATCAAAGTAAGCTAACAATTAAGTTGGGTAATATGACATCAAACATATATAGGTGATTCTCTTGTATATGTCCAGTGTACTCGGGTTATTGCCTATCCTTGCAATCAATAAAATTTTGATTACTGATAAAAAGAAATGGACTGGCATAATTCTATTGGTTCCATTCTTTTCTGAAACAGATCCACGCTTGACGGACTATGACACTTTGCTCCAGAATGTACGTGATTTAAAGGCAGGGAATGAGGTCCAGGTTCCAATTTATGATTTCAAGCTTAGTTCCCGTACAGGATACAGGTATTTTCTCTCCATCTAATACTTTCTCATAACTTTGGCATATGCATGGATGTCATCATCTTTGAGGGAAGCTGTTTGATATTTATGCTATATCATGGAAGTTCAAGTAACAATAGACAGAGGTCTTAGATGTGAGTTTTGAAAGTCCCAATTAATCAAAGCAAACAATGGTTTTTTTTTTTCCTTATCGCGAATGATATGGATAATGATATCCCTAGTTTTTCCGCTATTGGAAACAAATGGTAGTGGATATCGTGCTCTTTCATTTCGCATATTGTTGTGGGAACCACTATGTTCTCACTCAACTCAAGGGATCAAGCTGCTTGTGAGAGCTCTTTCGTAATTGAAGAGATCTATATATGGATACAAAACTCCCTCCACATCCAAGAACTTGAAGGAAAAGAAATTTGACTCTTTTTAGTAAGAATACTGGCAATATCTTGAAATCTAAAGCAGTGTACTGGCCCTATCCTCGCATTTTCTTGTTATGCTAATGCATATGGTCAATTTCTTGAATTATCCTGCAGTTATTTTTATATATTGAATCTGTTATAATACCTAGTTATCTACAGCTCTTCAATATCCATCCTGTCTTTTAAATTTCATGTACTGGTGACAGGAAACTTGAAGTCCCAAGCTCTCGTATTGTGATCATTGAGGGCATCTATGCTTTGAGTGAAAGGTTAAGGCCTCTGCTGGACCTCTGTGTGTCTGTAACGGGCGGAGTTCACTTTGACCTTGTCAAAAGAGTTCTGCGGGATATACAGCGTGCTGGCCAAGAACCAGAAGAAATAATTCAGCAAATATCTGAAACGGTTTGTTTGTTCCTTCCCGTTTTAAATCTTATATTTACATTTGAAAAGAACTTGCTTTCTTTGATCTTCTCAACTATATTCTTCTTTACAGGTATATCCAATGTACAAGGCCTTTATTGAGCCAGATCTCCAAACAGCGCATATAAAAATCATCAACAAATTCAATCCATTAAATGGATTTCAGAGTCCTACTTATATATTGAAGGTTATTCTCTATGTTACACATTTTACTTCCCTTAACATACCAAAAGTCTCAAGTTACTCCCTCCATCCCAGTTTGTTTATCTACCTCAGAAAATCTGATTTTCCAAGGGGAAATATTTTATTAAATTGCTATGAAACAAAAAGTTATTAGTTCTCTAAATTACTAAACTTAAACTATACTCAAATCATGTTAGAAAATCCTTTTTTTTTTCCAAATAAATTAAAGGGTATTGGAAAGTCTTAAATGTATTTATTGGCTTTTCAAGGTACACAATATTTTGGAATTCTTCAAACATAGTGGAAAATAATATGGGGGTGGATGAAATGGATTTTCTACATCGATAAATGAGTGCTGCCTTATAATGTGTAGTCAGCGAGGAAGGTGATGGTGGATCAAGTCAAGGCCATTTTCACCGAACATCATACAGAAACAACAGATCAGACTTATGATATATACCTTCTTCCACCTGGTGAAGATCCAGAGGCTTGCCAATCATATCTAAGGATGCGGAACAAAGATGGAAAATACAGTCTCATGTTTGAGGTTTTCCGCTTGAAGTCTTGACTTTTCTTGTTTCAGTAATTGTTTATTTGCGCTTATCTAAAAAATAATCATGTCTTGAAACTTTTAATGATCTGCATATTTTGAGAAGTACCAGACTGTTTGTCTGGCTCTGTGTTTTGTGTTCTTAGACATGATGTTTTACTAAGATGTGGTCCTTGAATAGCTTCATAAAAGAAGAATTCATGTAGCCAATATCTGACCCAAGTTTTGGTAATAGGCAGTCTAGTTGATATTGATGCATGATGAAAAGGATGCATCAAGTACTTCTTATTAAAGCTTTGCATGGCCGTAGAGAGATGCATAATTTTCCGAACGTTCAAATATAGGTGGTTATGTTGGCTTTAGTGAAACAAATTTTGTGAAGCTAGTCCTAGAAAGCCTCAACACTGAGCACAATCTAGCTATATAAACGGAAAATATGATTTTAAATTATTTCTTATCATATTAATAGGATGGATGTCGGGGTTGATCACCATAATTTTTTAAAGTACTAGTAGTATTCACATGCACCCAGTGGGTTTTGAATCCTTGACTTCATTCCATACCTTCTTCTGAAAGGGAGGACTTCCCATATGTTTAAATTCTTGTCAAATAAGTTGCTTGGTAGCCATCTAAGGCTCAATTCTCTCCATATGTTTAAATTGGATTGCATTATATGCCTTGACTGTATTTCATTCTATCGAGAGGACCTAAGCAGGTAGATTCACACAAGTGCACGAATAGGGCAGCAAAGCTGAATCTATGGAAGAAAAATGACATTTGTAACAATCACATACCCTGATTTTAGTCCCTTGCTTTCTGCTATGTTTGATGGGTTTGATAATATACAATTGTTACAATCCTTTTTCTCTTTTATACTAAATTATTTTCCCTTCCATTCCCTTTCCATGCCACCATTAGAATCAGGACTAAGATGGACCAAACAAATTATCCTTTTTTGTTCTTCAACTTGCCCATATAATCATTCCACACTCATTCTCTTTCACTAAGCTCTTGATTTACCACCCCTGATTTGTGAACTTCTGGGTGGATTGAGTTTGGAAGATTTGTCTAGATGATTGAGGGAGAGAGGTTCTTTTGCTATGACCTTGTGAAATTTTTTATACTTTAAATCTGGTTTGACTAATCCCCTACTTCATAAAATTCGTTTATGCTTGACATCTTTTGTTTTTTGATAGGAAAAACAAACTTTATTGATTAATGAAATAGGCATAGCCATGTATAGAACTATAATAGAAAACAAAAATGCCCTACACTAAGTAGGCGCATTAGAGACAAAAAAATCATGTAGGTCCATACCATTAAAATCAACAACAATGGTCTAAGTACAAAGAGTTCTAAAAAAATAAAACTTTAAGTTCCTCAAGCGATCTCTCCTTGTCTTCAAATGTCCTATCATTGTTTTCCTGTCACAGGCACCACAGTATGCATATAGGGATCATGTTCCAGACATCCTCAATCTGTTGCGTGCCTCTTAGATGTGTCCAAATAGTCAGCAATGCCACCACTATCTCCGGTGTTACCCAAACGAAATCTAAGTTGTCAGTTGTGAGAATCTTACCCACAGCTTTCTCCATGGAAACTGAATATTGGGCTCTTGAGTGAGAGTCTTATAAAAAGAGTGAACCAAAAACATACATTACTTGCAGGCATCCACCACTACAAAGCTGAAAAAATCTACAAAGCTGCTTTTTTTTTTTTGTAAGTAAAATATATTAATATAAATCAATGGGCAAAAGCCCGTTACAAAATTCCAAGGGCCTATTAACTAGGCATATTAGATACAAGAAAATCATGTAATTCCATGCCGTTGAAGTCCATGGCGATGGTCCATGTACATAAAGTTCTATAAAAAAAAGCCAACAGCTCCTCCTGAGATCATTCCTTGTCTTCAAAAGTCCGTTCGTTTCGCTCTTGCCAGAGACACCACATGATACAAATTGGAATAATCTTCCATACAGTTATGGTATGTCGCTCGCCCCTTATGGAAGTCCAACATGTCATTGTTGCCGCAACAGTCTCAGGCATGACTCAAGCTAAATCCAATCTTCTAAAGACCTCATTCCAAAGAGGTTTAGCTATCTCGCAATGTAAAAGGAGGTGATTAACCGACTCTCCCCCCATGCGGCACATGCAACACCAATCTGCTACAATTACTCTCATTTTCCTCAAATTATCCGTTGTGAGTATTTTTCCTAATGAGGCTGTCTAAACGAAGAAAGCCGCTTTCGGAGGTGCTTTATGGTGCCAAATTTTCTTCCATGGAAACTGCGACTTGGTTCCTTGGTTGAGAACCTTGTAGAAGGATCAGACTGTAAAGATTCCTCTCATAGTAGGAGTCCACCAGAGACGATCTTCATTCTGGATATTCAGTCTTTGGGAATAGATGAGACCATAAAAGTCCACAAGACTGCTTAATTCTCAATCCTGCGCTGCCCGATTGAAATTGATGTTCCAATGTAGATGTCCTCCAGCTGACTACAAAGCTGCTTAATTCTTAGTCTTGTGCTGCTTGACTAAAATTGACGCTCCATTGGAGTTGCTCCCCGGATATCCCCCTAACAGCCGCCACTGAAACATATTTATCGCTAGCAATTTGAAAGAGAGAAGGAAAAACCTCTTGGAGAGTACTATGACCGCACCAAATGTCTTTCCAGAATTTAATCCTAGAGCCTTCCCCAACTAGAATCTAGTATGTCGAGAGAACACCTCTCATCCCCTTCTAATGTATTTCCACAAACCACCCTATAAGCCCCTCTCACATCTTTAGTGCACCAACCCCCCCATCTGTATGCTTGACATCTAACATTCTATGGCTCTCCATACTTGCAAAACATTTGGTTCTACTGGTATATTACTTCCTAATTTGATTCGTTTTTTGTTCTGTTTTGCAGGAATGGGTGACAGATAATCCATTTGTTATTTCACCAAGAATAACTTTTGGGGTTAGTGTGCGTCTTCTTGGTGGACTAATGGCCTTGGGGTACACGATAGCAGCAATTCTTAAGAGAAGCAGCCATGTATTCTCTGATGATAGAGTCTGTGTAAAAATTGATTGGCTGGAGCAACTGAATCGTCATTATGTTCAGGTACTGCCATATATTTCTGCACCATTTAATTTTACTGGATGCTTCGATAGGATTCTTAATGTGTCATAGACTAGGGTTTTAGAGAACCTATCGATAGGCATATTCTTCATTTTTCTTTTATTGGATTATTTATTGGCTGGGTAGGGCCAGGTTGGTCCAGTCCTAAGAGGAAATGTATAGACTGGACCTGGCCCGGCTCACATTGAATCTTTCTTATTGAGTAAAGCATACGTTTAAGAGACTTGATGTTGTACTTTCTAATTGTGGTGTTTAAAGTCTACTCTTGCATCTTTATGACTTCAATACTTTTGAACGCTCCTTGTATCCTAGTACGTGAGCCATGCTAAACTCAATTTCTTTCTTTTTAATGAAAAGGTGCAAGGAAAGGATCGCTTAGTTGTAAAATATGTTGCTGAGCAGCTGGGAATGGAAGGTTCATACGTTCCTAGGACCTATATTGAACAAATTCAACTGGAAAAGCTTGTAAATGAGGTCATGGTATGGTAACTCCCAATCTTGCTTTGACTTTCCTTGTATTGGTCTTTGTCATCTGATCCTGCTACAGGCCCTCCCAGAAGATTTGAAGACAAAGCTGAGCCTAGATGAGGATCTGGTTTCAAGCCCCAAAGAAGCTCTTTCTAGAGCTTCTGCAGATAGAGTGGCCTTGAGAAATAAGCATCTTAAGAGGTGCAGTTTTCTGATTCTCGCTATTTTTATTCTTGGTATGAATTCAATATATAAATGATGACATTGCATTCCAAAAAGTGTATAGGCAACCTAACATGGTAGATCAATTTGTCATATCTACCAATATATGAATTGCATCAATCTGTACATGTTTTTTTACAAGTAAAAATATTATATATATATATATATACAGCAATAGGTAACCAAGTACACTAAACGTATACAAGAAAACACCTAGCCCATACTAGAGAGCTCCTAATGATCCAAAAAGCCCATGAAAACCAGAAATCTATCAAAAATACACCAAGCCCGAATTGGAATAGAACACAAGTCCTTATCCCCAACCCCCTGTTTCCTGTAAGGCTAATACTCCTCTCGAAACTCTGTCTATGAGGACGTCTTTATAAAGCCCTCCCTTTAGTCTTCCCTCGACTTGAGCTACCTTCCTTAACATCGTAGTTGATTGCCCAAGAAAGACATTTTAACTCCCTACTTTTTTAATTCAAGCGAGTGGTCCGCCTCAATCGAAGTGAGTAGTGCTTCAAATTGGTTTTGACATTCTCCTCCATATAAAACCCCACAATATGCTGAATCTCATTAAACTTATGCAAAATTCAATCCGATGTTGAACCAGTTATATTGTTTATTGGAGGGAGAGAAACTAAGGGAGCAACATTTATCCCCAGGGGTGGTGCTACTCACCCTGGTGAAATGGGTCTCGATTGGGTCCCGTTTCACTTTTTTTTTTATAGTTTTTTTTATATGATTTTTAAGTAAGTATTTTTAAATTATATTTTTTTACATGATTTTGTTAACATCTTAAAATATTTTTAAAAAATATAAAAAAAATCACAACATTATTGAAAATACTTTTATATAAAAAAATGTTGTGATTTTTTTTATATTTGTAAAAAATATTTTAAGATGTTAAAAAAATCATGTAAAAAAATATAATTTAAAAATACTTACTTAAAATCATATAAAAAAAAACTTTAAAAAAAAAGTGAAACAGGACCCAATCGGAACCCATTCTATAGGGAAGAATAGCATTTCCCTTACCCCAAGACAATTCCCAGTTGCACTCCCGACCCTAGACATTCCTCCTAGAATAATACTAAGGAGCATCCAACACTCATAATACACACTCACATGAACAGTGCCCATGAGTACTGTTCATGTGAGTATGTGCTATGAATGTTGGATGCTCCCAATATTTTATCTTCCTCCTAACAAGGCACCAACGACAAACCCATAATTTTCTCTCCGCCATATCCTGCATTTAAATCTCGAACCTCCTCAACATCTATATTGTTGTTGTCCAATGTTGTTACCATTAAAGGTTCCTTTACCTTCGGCATAGGTGTCATCGTTCCATTGACGAGGATATTGCTTGTAGGTTCCCCACCCCTTGACGATCCTTTTTATTACCACTTTGTCAAACCCTATTGCTCCCTCAGGAGGCATAGAACAGATAGAGGAAGCACTACATTCTGTTATCCCATTTTCATCTTTTGAAAGAAGCTCGTCTGCTTCTTCTAAAGCACTCAAAACCCTGAAAGGACCCCCATTTTCAACTAAAAGTGAATTCTGGAAAAAGGTACCAACCCCATTTGCAACTCGTGACTAAGGGAAGTCACACGACAAGCTGCCGATGTCCTGAGTGATACCAGCGTGAACTTTGATCCCAGTGTCCAAGGACCCTATCTTGACAGCATCGAAATGCCTTGTGTCCGTGCACTTGAGGCCTTCAAACCCGTAGGATCTACCCCTCCTTTGCCGTTTATTTTCGACCCATTTCCCAACCTGTGACCAAGTCCAGCCCTTATACACTTTAATCATAAGATCTCTCACATATTCCATAACTCTCGTCAATTGAGCTCTTACAACCCCAAGACCCCTTCCACTTCTCCCACCCTCAAACACCCAACAGAGGCAGCCATTCCACCTTGCAACACATGGTGCTTACCTTCCACCTATCCCAATGTCACCTAACAGTCTTTGTCTCCTCCAAGTGCCTTATCCTTTCCTCAACTTTTATGTTAAGACACGATTTATAAATAGATCAATAACGGGTAAACTTGCTTAACACGAAATCAGTTCGTTTTGACCTGTTTAGAATTTATTTCAAAATCAAATTTTTATTATTTTTAAGTTGTAATATTAGTATTCCTCAGTTTGTTATGTTTTTATTGTTTTTATTATTATTATTATTATTATTGGGATTGTAATTTTAGACCTATGTTCATATTTTTTATTGTATGTTTTGTAACATTGGCTTTATTATATGTTAGAATTTGAAAAATAGTGCTATATATTTTTTATGATATTGTGGTTATTAATAAATATAGTTTTAACTTTTTTGTAAAATTATGTTAATAAGGTCAAATGAGTTATGTATTTTAGTTCAACTCATTTGCATGAAACAAACAGGTTTAAACGAGTTTTATTGCGTTAACATATTTTTAATTAATTATTAAACGGATCAAAACCGGTGACACGATACGATCCATTATCTAAATGGATTGGTTAGAGTTTGGAATTTTGACACATTTAGCTTAACGTGTTGGGTTTAGGTTGACCTATATAGTTGAATGTTCATGACTTGACACGACACGAACATGACTCAAAAATACGATTTTCCACCCCTACCTTTAATCTTCTGCCATTGTGGTTTCAGAATGCAAAGTGGTATCGGAAAAGTTTCTGGCGATACAGAATTTTTTCCATTGTGCTACAGTATTGTATCATCTATGTTCTAAAAGCATAACATTGCTGCCAAACTGTTGCTATATTTTCCATGCGATAATATATATGTTTTATTAGTATTGTTGTTGTTGTTTCTTGAGAACCCAGAAAAGAATCACCTGCCACATGAAATTGGTTCAATTAGATCACATGTTGAGTGGAACACTAGTCGAGTAGTGATATCATTTTGAGCTTTTTAATAAAATCTTTCTTACATGTAAAAAAATCTAGTTGAGTAGTGGTATTTACTTATAATAAACTTTTTAAAGAAAAAAACCTATTTGAGTTATGTTATCTTTATGCCATTTTAAAAATTTTTTTAGAAGGTTTATAAAAAATATGATTGTTGGATCAAGTGTGTTGCATGGGTAAGAGAAGAACCCAGGGGGGGTGTGGGAATCACCTTTTACTCCAATGTGAGATGCTAGGTGGCAGCTTACAAATTGCAGCAGTGTGAAAATGGTTATTACTTCCCTCGTATAGAGGGTATTTTAGGACCAAGAACGGACAAGGAGGAGTTTCAAGACCTTCTTTTGTCTATAATTTCCTCCTTTGGACAGCTTCTATAAACTTTAATGGGCTCAATTTACATGATTTTCTTTTATCTTATTCTCTTTCTAGATAGGCCTCTCTGTTGTATTCAACACAAAGTATGTAAGACTATGTGCACCCCTTTTATTCATTAAACAGCTCTAGATTTCAAGTCGGCCATTTTCAGTTTTTTCTGTTCTTTCTTTTTCATCGAAGTTTCTGTTATGGATACCTTTGATGGATGATGTGAAATTGAACAGTGGTATGTCACATTCATATTCAAGCCAGAGGGACATGAATCTGGCCAAGCTTACTGGATACACTGCCAACAGTAGAAGGTCTGATGAGAGAAACACGGAGTCCCCAGCAACAGTGGCAAACCAGGTAGATTCATGCGTGTATATTTTAAGTTATTCAGAATGGATCTGATATTGTAGTTGTGGAAGGACATTAGCATTTGGATTTTTTTGGTTCAATTTGTTCTTTCTTCTTTTTTTTTTTTTTTTGCTTTATTTATTTATTTATTTTGGTTGGGCATCATCACTCAGCTTTCAGAACAAATCTCCTCACTGAATGATAGAATGGATGAATTTACAAATCGTATTGAAGAGTTGAATTCCAAGTTAACCATCAAGAAAAGTTCTTCCAGCCAACAAAACATGTCTATTCAAGCAGACGCCTGTAATGGCTCTGCTCCCACTTCTTACTTCATCTCTACTTTAAGCAATGGTTCGTTGACTGGGTCCATAATGCCAAATTCGTCATCTTCATCCCAGCTGGCTAAAGAGTCTCCTTTGATGGAAGAGGTATTAATCTAGTCTCCATATATCCTTCTAAAATTTGTTACTCTCAGCTTTTGTAGCCATATGGGTTACGAAATCTCATTCCAATTAAATAATCTTTTGCTGCCAATATAGTTGAATTTGAGGTGTCAAACACCCCTCAATATTTTTACTGCTAGGAGTATAATATATATAACATTTTTTTTTTGATAAGTAAATATATAACATAGAAGGTTGTTTGCATCCCCACCCTGTAAAATGAAAAGATAAACAAAGAATTGGACTGATGACACAGAGTTTTGACAATAAAATGTAGTTTAGGGAACTAACTTCAGTAAGGAGGCCATGAACCAGCAAGAGAGGACATTGCCGGCAAGAGTGCCACTTTATAAAAATTCTAAGTTAATCTAGTCTTCTTACTTGATTCTTTGATTAGTTATTTTCTTTTATCTGGACCAGGATTAGATAGTGGATTTGTGGCTTTGCATCTCTAAAATTATTGGAATAGGGCTTTATGATCTGTCGTTGGTCTAAATTTTGTTGTTTTAAGACTCATGTACGCATGTCGTATGACTAGGTAGTAGCCTGATATATTGTGATAAATAGGAAATTGCTTTATAGGATATTGTGACACCCTGGAGTAGTGCACAGGAGAATACATAAACTAATTAATAATCTATCTATCTATCTGTAAGTGTGTGTGTGTCTGAATGCTGAAAGAACAGCATGTGATGGGAGGTGATTCTCCTTCATATTCTTATAATTATCTCATTGGATAATGATTGTTCTCATTATGCTATGACAATTGCATGCCTTCTGTTTTGGGTCCAGAGATTTTTATTGTGTTCTAAAACCGGTGTCTGGTAGCCAGAAGCCATTGCTCAGACATGGTTGCTTGCTTATTGGCTGTCATTCATTTTCTCATTGGTGCACCAACTTTGAAATCAGATATCAGGAATTGCACGAGGACAACGCCAAATCATGCATCAGTTGGACAATCTTAACAATATTGTCCGAGAGAGTTTGCGAGAGAGGTCTCACCAAGTAAAAACAAACCGGAAAAGCATTATGGCTGATGTTGAACCCGTTGCAGTTCCTATTATGTTATCACTGGCTATTGGTGGTCTGGGAGTCTTCTTGATCAAGGGATTTATAACTCGAAACTGAATCTTTCGCCCAGTACGGTTTAACAATTTCGTGGACTGTTGTTTCAATTTTGTTCTCTTCCCATTTTTACTGTTTTCCAGTCTTGGAAATTTGCAGCACCCCCCCATGCTCGGGAAAGAGTCTCAGTTGACTTGCCATTAACTGACAGTGGTAGAAGATATCACTGAAGGCCCTATAGAAGAGTTTTCAGTGCTCTATTCGAGGGATTTTCAAGGAAGGGGATACAGTTGTCAATCTTCTAACTTTTGGTGTTCTTCATAGCATATCGACAATAGTTTCGTTGCTTGTTATGACATTTTCAAGAGTTATAATCAACAAATCACTTGAATACCGAAAGTTACACGTGAATGAAGAATCCCCCTCAAAAATATTTTTTTTGACTCTTTTTATGCTGAATTGGCATTGAATACAAGTTCTAAATGCTCCAAACTCTATTTCATTGATTCTGGACTGCAGAGAGTTGTTTCTTTATATCTCAATTTCGTCATATTTGTTGGTGAAGAGTGCATTTCTCTACTTCAAATGTCGAGTCCAAAGTTAGCTGAAAGTAAATGGTAATCTCTTACTTAAGTTGGAATTCTGTACTTGTAAGTGACATCTTCCCTTCAGTTGGAATCTGAAAAAGAAATGGCGTGTGAAATTCGTACTTACAATCTTGAGCACTTTTTTATTTTTAATTTTTTGGAATAACATCACAAACTTCCATTAATCATCAAAATGTATACATCAAGTCATGGGCAAATACACTAACAATACAACTTTTCACGATCAATACATTAAAATACCAAATTACCGTAAACTGGGGTTTTAGACCAGTTTGTTCATTTAGGGAGGGAGAGTATTATAACTTTTATTTCCCAAAATTTGGTATCAAGTGCTAAAATTTGAATAGAGAGATGAGATGATTTTAGATAAATATTGAATAAAATATTATTTTTTAATATTATTATTATTATAATATTAAAAAAAATTAAATTATTTATTCTATTTTATGTAAAAATTTTAAAAAATTATAATAATAAAATGAGTTAAAATAAAATGACTTCTCAATTTAAGTCAGACCTAAATGAAATTACCTAGAGAGAGAGAGAGAGAGAGAGATGAGTAATTTTACTTATAAATTAATGTGGAGAATATATTCTTTACACCATAATCATTGACATGATATAAATGAAAATTGTAAGAGATTTAAATTTTAAATTTTAAATTTTAAATTTTAAATTTCTTTTGCAAATAAATTGTTTTCACGTAAATAGCATGAATTGATTGCTCTAGTTATACACCGGGTTAGAAATAAGAAGTAAAAAAATGAATACAAAAGAAAATTCAAGGGCTAAAGGTGGAAGTAACTCGAACTTGAAGGGTGTAAAATGAACTTCCAATATTTTCTTCAATCTCTTTCCTTTCTGACACAGTTCATCTCTATCCTTCCACCGTTTGGTGCAAAGTGCGAACTCCCCTTGCTTTCGTAAACAAATCTGACCTAAGAAGAAGAAGAAGAACCGGAAGATTGGGAATGCTTGCTTGCTTTCATATTCCTTTCTCTGGGTATCTATTTTTCTTCACCGTTGATTTAATTCTTTTTTTTTTTTTATCATGATTGCAATTCTCTCTTCTTCTTTTTTTTTCTTTTTTTTTTTTTTTTTTGGTTTACCTCAGAATTTTGGATTTTTTTTGCTGCGTTTTGTATGCGATCTGATTCTAGCTCTATTGGGTTTATTTCTATACGAACCGAAATCTGAAAGAAATTTATCGTCACTTTCGGATGGAACTGGAAAATGTTTGAACACAAACCTCTGTTTGGTTGCTGAGAAGAATGTGTGTGGGGGAAGGGAGGGAATAGGTGGGGAACAAGATTGGAGTTTGTATTGTTTCCTCTGATTCTAACGATGGAAAATCTAAAATTTGGAATTTGATTTTCTGATTCTTTGTCCATAGATAATTATAACAATAGGAGAAAGACCTGGGATTTCCTCCAATCTCTTATATTGTTAAGTGTGGACGATGATGACGATGAATCTGGAATTTTCTCTCTGATTGAGTTTTCAACTGCTTGTAGGTTGTGTTGCAATTCTCTCTAGCCCTTTTAGCAGAACACACGGATGGATGATTCTTCAAATCTGGATTTGATAAGCGATCTTCCTCAAAGCATTATAGAGAGCATTCTCACACGGTTACCAATAAGAGATGCAGTACGAACAAGTTTTTTATCGAGTAAGTGGAGGTACAGATGGGCTACTCTCACTCATCTTGTATTTGATGAAGACTGTGTTACTTTATCCAATGACAGAGCTCTTTCTGAGGATGAGCTTATAAACTTTATTACCCGGGCTCTATTTCTTCACGAAGGACCAATTCACAAGTTCCAGCTTTGTAATTCATACTTGCAAAGTTGCCCAGAGATAGATCAATGGATACTTTTCCTTTCAAGGAAAGATATCAAGGAATTGGTCCTTGAATTAGGAGAAAGTGAGTGGATTAGAGTACCTTCATGTCTTTTCAAATGTAAAAAGTTAATTCGTCTGGAGCTGTCTCGTTGTGAACTGGACCCGCCTCCTACATTTAAAGGATTTTTGTGTTTGAAGAGCCTTAATCTTTACCAAGTTTTTGTTGCCTCTGATGCAATTGAAAGTCTTATTTCGAGTTGCCCTCTTCTTGAGAGTCTATCACTCTCATACTCGGATAGTTTAACTCTAAATATTGATGCTCCAAATCTCAAGTACCTGTGCCTTGAAGGTGAATTCAAAGACATATGTCTTCAAAATACTCCTCTTCTTATTGCAATGTCTGTTGCTATGTATATGACTGAGGACATTGCCGAACACATGCAGCAAAGTTACAGTTGCAATTTTATCAAGTTGCTTGGCTGTGTACCTTATCTTGAAAGGCTCATTGGGCGTATCTACTTCACAAAGGTGACTATGTCATGTTTTTTGGTTGTTCAGTGGATCTCCCCTCATTTTGTTTTGAGGTCTCTGTCGTTAGGGATGATTTGTTTACAAAACTATCTTACTTTTTCTTTTCTTTTTTACCTTAAGTACTTAAGTATAGGTCATTATCGAGGAAGACTTCCAGTTACATATAGCCATTTGAAGATTATCAAATTATATCAAGTAAGTTTTGAAGATATGAAAGAGATACTTGTTGTTCTCCACTTGATTACAAACTCTCCTAATTTAAAGGAACTTCAAATCTCGGTAAGCTATTGTGAACTTATTTGGTGCATCTTTTAGTTTTTGTTTTGTATTTTTTACTTATAGTTAAAGAGTATGTCCATCATGTTTTATATCCTTTAATTTCCATTAGGGTTCCTCAATCACACTAGCTGCTATGGAAGCAACTGATTTGGATTTTTGGGATAAAGAATGCCTTTCGCCTTGCTTATTTGAGAGACTTAAAGTTGTGAAGATGACAGAGATGTCAGGGGTACCACATGAAATGGAATTTATCAAGTTTTTGCTTGAAAGTTCTCCAGTGCTCGAGGTAATGAGTATCATGCCTTGTGCATCTGTTATGGACGGAAGAATGAATATGTTGATTGAGTTGGTGAGGTTTCGCCGGGCTTCTGCTCGAGCAGAAATTTTGTTCATCCAATGCTAAACATTTTGCATGTCATAGCCTGTTGTTTCATAGCTTTTGCCAGAGTTTGATTCCTACAGCATTATTTAAAACCTTAATGTGAAAGAATTCTGCATAAAAGTTGCTGTTGAAGAGAGTTGAATCTTACAGCTCCAAATGCAAATTATACTTGGAAATATTATATTGCCTTAGCTATATATCCCTTTTTATGACCATTAGGCACCCCTACAGTTACTCCATGATAGCTTGTGCAGAAATACTGGGACTGCCCCCTAAAACTTTGTACCAGATCAAGGCAATATCAGCATCTCACCGTGATAGAGTATTTCCATGTTCAGATTAAATTACCCTTCATAACTAAGTTCGATACCCTGTAATTAGAATTTAGAACTTCAGAAAACCTGCAATTTAGAGTCAAGATTTGGCAGTCAAGACGGAAAATCCACGTGGTAGGCTATACGAGGAGAAGATATGTCCATGAATTTCTTGAATATGGCCATGGCAATGCAAGTTTCATTTCTTCGCAATTTGATCTTACCTTGTGTTTAGACGAAGAGTATAGAAGATAAAGAGAATGTTTAAAATTAGAGAATTTAAAAGCGATGCAATCAATCCCATCAACGGCTATTTTGACTGTTCACCCGGTAATAGTAGTTGCAGTGACGTGAACATGCATTTAGCATGATATCATGGTGGTGATGGTGGCAGCGGCGGCAACGGTAGCTATATCGCAAAGTGGTGGCAACAATTGTGCTGGTGTTGATGCTAGTAGAAACGATTGTTTTGTTTCAGCTAGGGTATCAATGAGAACAATAATAGCTGTCTATGAAATTCAAACTTGGTATGTAGATGCTTGAAAATCCCCTGGGAACAAAATTTTATATAATATTTTTTTGAAATAAATAAAACAAAATTTCAGCAACCCAATGTTAAAGCGAATAATCCGGTCATCATCAACACAAATACATGTTTACTAGTCGCCAGATAAGTAAAATGATCTAAATATTCCACGTTTTATATTGAATGAATACCATCCATTTCATTTGAGAGGGTGTTCTTTTCAACTCTTCTCTTGCCTTTCTATACTTACATAGTAAAGTAGCTTTTATGTCATCTGAGAAAGCAAACTTTAAACAGTTGAATATTGGAGTTTTACAAGTTCAAGACCCTCAGCATCGCATTTGCTCGAAAAAATTTCTTCACTCTGCTTAAACCAAAGGACAAGTAACATGTCAGTTCTCTCAGATCACATTCTGTACAGTCAGAAATGAACAAGACTCTTATAAGGCTTCAATGATTCTAATATACAACCGACACATCTCAACAGGGGCAGTTTGCTTTTTCACACAGATTCTTGGCAACGGATGTTCTGTTGATTTCAACTTTCATACTTTTATGTCACCTGGGTCCAGAGAGCTCCATTGCTTGAGCAAGCAGGGAAGAGTCATCAGTAAGATCCGAGTATCGGTCTGATGAGGAGAATTCATTGGCTTTGCATCTTGTTGATTCAACTCTCTGTGAAGCTTCCCATTTTTCTGCAAGTCCGTCTCCTTCGAGCATTCGGACCACTTCAGACATCTTCGGTCTCTGACTCGGAAGGTTTTGAGTACATAACAAAGCTACTTGAGCCATTTCTTCAAGCTCTATTATATCATAGTTGTTTTTCAAGTCCTTGTCAACTAGCATGTCAAGCTTCTTTTCCTGATGAATTTTTTTCACCTACAATTTTGTGTCATAAATCAGATATGCCTATCAATGCAGATGGAGTTTCAAGCTAACCTTATAATGTTAAGAATGAATGAAAGAAGACTCAAGTGAGTGATTTTCTTACCCAATCAAGCATGGCTCCTTTCTGGTTTGCTGCTTTCCCAAACTCTAGAGCTCTTTGGCCAGATATTAGTTCCAGCAGAAGAATCCCAAACCCAAAAACATCTGTTTTCTCAGAGGACTGGCCTGTGGAGAGATACTCAGGAGCTATATGACCCACAGTGCCTCTGACGGCTGTCGTCACGTGCGAATCACAGTGATCCAACAGTTTTGCCAGTCCAAAATCTCCTACCACAGCCTCACAGTAGTCATCAAGCAATATATTGGCAGCTTTCACATCCCTGTGAATTATCTTGGGATCACACTGCTCATGTAAGTATAGCAAACCCCTTGCAGCTCCCAAGGCAATTCTTTTCCTTGTACTCCAATCCAGTGCTGGTTTTGCTACAATAAAATAGAATGAATGTTATGTTCATGTTCATGTTGAAGATAGAGGATGCAGAAAAAAAAATAAAAAAATAATAATAATAAAAAAAACCTGATCTATTAGTGTCAAATTTGCAACTTGATTACACACTAACATCTAGTTCTTGTACTTGTCCCTTACATTATGGACAGAGGTATAGTATAATTCTAATGCTGGAGGTTGCCCTACCTTTGAGACGAAAAGCAACACTCCCGTTCGACATGTATGGATAAACCAAAAGCCTCTCCGTTGCTGTCATACAAAATCCGTAGAGCCGAAGGAGATTCCGGTGCACGGCTAGACTGATCATCTCAACTTCTGTTTGAAATTGGACCTCACCCCCAATGGCATTTCCATCTTTGAGCCTTTTCACCGCTACTACCATACCATCTTCAAGATACCCTTTATAAACATTACCGAAACCACCCTTGCCAATCAGGTTCTTGCTGCTGAAGTTGTTTGTAGCAATCTGTAGTTCTCTAAACTGAAATCTCCTCAAGTTTCCAAGGCAAAGTTGTTCATGATGTTGTTCTGAAATTGAAAGGGTTTAATGATGAGCACAAACCAATTTGATGCCATCTGCTACTGCTTTATTATGTCTGAGGAAAAAAAAAAAGAACACATTATTTTACTAACCATAAACATCAAAGAATATTTGCTGGTTCCGCCGTTGCCTCCACCAAAAAAGGAAACCAAATCCAAGAAGTAAAAGGCAGACACAGCCTATGCTTGAACCGAAGGCTAAGGCAATTTTCTGACCCTTAGTTGTTCCAGAAGGTTGAGTCTCTAAAGGGAAAAAAAAAAAAACAGGTCAGTATTTGCAAATGGGAAACTAATTGTACATTTTCAAAACTTCATCGGAAAGAGTTGTCATGTTAAAGCAGGGGATGGCAAATATATAAATCTAAAGGGTGTAACTTGATCATGAACTTAAAACACAAGTTAAGAAGGTTATAACTAGTAACAAAGAAAGAGGGAGAAACAAAGGCGAAGCAGAAATAAAAGATAAAGAACAGAAAAACATCAAACATGTGTTGAATTATTTTCCAATAAATTGAACAAATCTACAAAAATGTGAGAAGCTTGTTACTTTGTGAATTATTCGAGGTAAAAGAAGGCAGCAGCGATGTGGTTTCAGAACACTCCTTCTCACTTCTAGTGGCACATATCAAAGGGTTTCCAGCAACACTGTCAGTCAAAAGATGAACAAATAATTAAACCAAAAAAAAAAAAGTCGAAAGTTTTGAAGAAAGAAAATGAACATTTTAGGAGGGACTTACCTGAATGACTTAACGTGAAACTTGGGTACGGGACCACTCAAATTGTTATAAGACAGATCCCTAAAACATCAAACAAACCACATAAAGCCATGTTGTCATGTCTAATCATGTAAATTGAATGACAGAAGTAAAAATGAATGCAAAAGGATAAGTTTTGAAGAGAATTACAGAAAAGAGAGCTGGGTTACGTTAGCCAAAGTTGAAGGAATTGCTCCAGAGAGACTGTTATTGTTTAGCCTCCTGATAAAAATTGAAATCTCACTATCAGATTTACATATGTGACAGTTAAATTTATGTGTAAATTAATCCCAAGATTCCTAGGTTGTTGGATTCATGTTTAAGAACAAGATTTTACGATTGAACTCACAGGTACTGAAGGCTTTTCATGTGGTATAGAGTATTGGGAACTTGACCAGTGAAGAAGTTATTAGAAAGATCAAGTGTTTGAAGCTTTTGAAGTCTCCCAATCTCAGTGGGGATTCTTCCTGATATATTGTTGTTCTGCAGTAGCCTGCAGGGAAAAAAAAAAAAAAACCCTCTTCGAATTAGACATTATATGCAGAATACATCAACACTTCCTTAGTACTTGACTCTACTTACACAAACTGGAGATTTGTCAAGTTGGCTATGGCTGGTGACAGAGTACCAGACAAGCTCTGGCTTGGTGTTCCTCTGCAGCAAAACCAATTCAACTAATTAAAAGACAATATTTTTTGAATTTTTTTTTTTTTCCCGAGAGAATATCCATTTTCTTAGTTTGTAAACAGCCTATTTCCAAGTTCCAAATTCCAAACTACTTGTTGGGTTTGATATGTTTTTGAACTTACAGGCCAATGACCAAACCATCAGGAGAGCACGTGACCATAAACCAACTACATGGATCCACAGCAGTCTCATCCCAATTATCAAGAACATTGTGAGGATCCTCCAGAGAGTCTCTAATGCCCATCAAAGCTTGAACTACAACATTTATAAGTAATATAAAGGACCATTCAGTCTTACACCTTTGTGGTTTAAAACATAAGAAAAAGAGCCTCATTTACCTTCATAGTTGACACCTTTGGTAGAAAGCAAGCCAGTTGCTGAAGTCCATAAGCATAAGAAAGCCACAAAACTCAAAACAGCAACCTCTCTCCTTTCCATTGCATGGAAAGTTCAAAAGACTAGAAACCCAGATGCCAAAATCAGCTCTCTTTTTTTCCTTTTTTATGAAGAAAGTAAGGAGCTGGTTGGAGTAGTTAGAACAATTCAACAAGATCAATCTTCAACTGGTTTTGTTTTTGTTGCATGAAATACTCTTTTCATACCAGCAATCCACTGAGTCACACCTTCTCTAAGACAAAAACCAGTGAAGTTTGGTAGTAAAAAGAAACTAACGTGCGTGCCACTGGTTCAGCAAAAGTTGGAAAAGAATAGAATATATAAAAGCTAAGAGCCACATTACCCAAATCCAGATAAAATTTTGAAAAGAAAAAGATGCTTGAGACTTCCATTCACCATGGCCTGAATTTAAAATGCAAAGGGAATAAAGTATTAACCACACTGAACATGAACAGGGTGGGAGAATTTGGAAGAGAATTACATTTACTTTGTGGGTCAGGCGGTTTTGCTGTCAGCTAGAGATAGATAGACTGTCTAAATCGGATTGCTTTGGTATTCTAAGCTTCTACTGTGGGCTCTGATTATCCAACATTCCCTTCCCTGAGTTTCGCCATTATGTATGGTACAAATTCCTCCTCTTTCTTTTTTTTTTGGGGGGGGGGGGGGGGGGTGGTTTTGATGTCTAAAGTGAGAATCTCGAGGTATTGAAGTTGTGAGATTGATGACAAAATGGCTAGTTGGGATCTTGGTCGTGCCAATTATTTCTCCATATTTTCAAGCTGTAAAACTCTTATCAATGTCTAATTTGGGTTTGCTTTATCGATTCTAAAAACACTCACGGTCTCCACATTTCACCTGACAGTTCATCTAAATTTCCAATAAACACTCAAAAGCAGCAAACTGCTCTGGAGAAACAATAAATAAATAAATAAAGCAGTAAACTTTAAAAAGCAAAAGACTCTCTCTCTCTCACCGACTCTATAAATACGAGATGAATGTGTAGTTTGTAGTATATATTTTGGGTGGGCCCTAACTACCAGGTGAGATATCGGCTGTCCATTTATAATTCCACTCGAAATGAAAAACAGATGATAAGAGTGTAAGAACATTCATATTGGTCTTATCAAATATATCATTAAAATTTAATAAAAAATATAAATTTAATGAAATACATATACCATATTCATTATAACTCCATATTAGATTCATCATTAAATTTATTAAAATAATAATATAATAATTTTTTTTTTAAAAGAATATTTTTAAATTTTTTCTACTATTTTAAACAAATGAGAAAAAGATGTAGGAGAAATAAAATATATTAAATAAATGAGTTGAAGGGTGCATAGTAATCCTTTAAATTTGAAAGGTTTGGTTACTTTTACTGAAACTCATAATTTAAGAAATAGAGTTTAATGAGATCAATATAAAGTAATTTTTAACATAAATTATTAAATTTGTATTTAATAATTGGTTTGATGAGACTAATGGAATGCTTTAAGAGAGTTAGTATTGGAATCATCAATAATACAAATTTAATAAAAAAATCAAAAATTATTATTCAATAACAAAATTAAAAGTAATTATATTTTATTCATTTTAATTTTTTTTATTAAATATGACGAAAATTTTTTAATGAATTCAATATAAAAAAAAATTAATAATATATTTTCATTAAATTTATAATTTTTCTAAATTCAATATATAATTTTTTTAGGTATTATAATTTTCATCAAATTTATATTTTTTTATCTAATTTTTAAAAAAAAAAATTAATGTGTACCATGTCAGTAGTCTAATACTCTTTGCAAGAAAGCAACGTCAAATAGTACGCCTGATTAACTCCGAAGTGGAGGAATGTGGGGGCCCCACACTTTTTCATGGTCGGGGGGCCCCACTCCAGCAAATTATATAATTTGGGCACCACCCTAATTATAGGCATAGGTTTTGTAATTGTACATAGGTGCACGTGCAATGTAGGCCCCACGGTACCGTTGACTTGGTGTTTCTAACGTTTCTTTTAGACCGAACGATTTGGTTATGGTGCTTTTACAACCATCATCAGGGAAAGTAAAGTTGATCAGATGGCTGTCATTTGTGATCGGACACAAAGTTACTTAAGGGAGGATTAGCACTGAATAAAGGGATTTAATTTAAAAGCAGTTTTAAGTGTGTGTTTGGACACAGACCTTTAAATGCCCCATGCGAGTTTATGGGAAATCAGAAGGCTGTGGAAACTCTCCAATATTGTCTTTGCTGGTCTCTCCTAGCTTCACCAATCATCTCAGTGGCTAATCTGAACCAATCATCTCGGTTTTTGTTACTGAAATATTCTATTAAACAAGGAATAATCCGCAGATATAAGAGGTAGAGGGTGTTTTCTTTCTTTTTTCCTTCTAGAAAGTGAAAATTATTCAGAATATTTATATCTGAACTGAACTATATCAATTATCAAACAAGACTAACATCTAGTAATTATTAATGAACACTTATAGCGCGTTTATGGTTCATAACAACAACTTGATTTATTAGTCACTTATGTTTGATGTATTTCTAATAGATTACACAAAGAATTACCATAAACATAAAGAAATTACACAAAATAAAATTCACAAATTGACGAGATTTCATAAAATTTATTAGATTTACTTTATAATAAAAATAATTTTACAAACTGACGTATCACATCAAATCACATCAACTTGTAAATTTACTTTTATGTATCAAGAAGTTGGCTGGAGAAGAAAATGTCTTCTAGCACATAAGTGTTTGGGAAGGGAATGTAGTAGAAAGATAGTAAGCCCAAAAACACCTCTGAAGTGCATTTAGTATCTAAGATCAAATTTATTGGGTTTAGATTTCAAGTGAAATGAAGAAGATCCTTGGCTTGTAAATTCAGAATCTGAGTTTTGAATCCCCTTGCCCTCCCCTATAGTACTTCCCATATATATCCCTTGTTTATTGATAATCTGAACTACACAACACACAACACTCTCAGCCAATGCATATTGCATTCGATCACTAGTTGGGTAAATCCAGAGTCCTCCCTTCCTTTCACAGACCAACAAGGTAACAACCAGTAAGCCTTTCACTTTGGGGATTCTTTTACTTTTTACAACCTTGATATAGATAAATGGTGTCGTTTCTTGTCCAATTTCAGTACTTTGCTTTTGTTCCTGTCATGCACTAATTAGCTACTTTTAGCCCTTTCACTCTTCCTTTTTCTTTATTAACAACTCGTACTGCCCCTGTAAGTAAAGCAAAGGAAATTTCTGATCAAGGTCTTTTGAGTCAAAAGGGAGTCAAACAAAGTGGTGGGGAAGAAAGAGAAGTTGGGAGTGGGATTAAAGGCAAGTTTGACCATATTCTTAATGAATACCTTAAGAAGGGCAGGTTCCCAAATGAGTAGGAAATAATTGTTCTTTTTTACTAACTTGGTATGTATGTTTGAATATGGAGTAAGCCAGGAAGAGGAGACGCTGTGTTGAACATGATTTTGTCTCTGGGACTGTCCCTTTGAAAGAAGGAACGTCTAAAGTCCTTCAAAATAGTTTCTCTCCCTGACCCCACTCCCCCAAAAAGAGAAAAGAGAAAAATCACATGCAGTCCAGCCCTGTATTTCTTCCCTGCCTCCTACTGTGGTTTTGTACAGAATGTAGTTTATCCATTGAACTTGATATCATGTATCAAACTATAGCAGTAAGTATAGGTCAATCTTTTTCCACAGCATATGATGCTCTCACGGGTTGGATTCATGATCACTCGAATTTGAATGGTCTTGCTTTTTAAGGACTGTCACTGGATTTATGGGAATTTCTTTTTTGAAAATAACAAACCAAAAGGTTAGAAGGATAATTTAATGGATAAAATTACCATTAAACTAGAGGGTTTGCTAAAAGATAAATGATATATACAAATTCTAAATGTACTAGTCTCGTACAAGCCCATTATAAAATAATGGATCACACTATGAAAATGTGTGAAAAACTCATTTTTTCTTGATGGGATCCATATTATTACAAAAGGCTTATACAAAGCTAATACATTTGAGACTTATATTTAACATTACTCTTGCTCAATGCATGCAGCTAGTAATTCTTCACTCTCACGTGTTTGAGGAATAATCTCACATTACTTATGGATAAAGTCTTGGACATGTTTATAAGGAATGAGCAATCATCTCTTGTAAAACTGATTTTTTATGAAATGAGTAAGTCCCATTAATTTTTTCATATTCATGATCACTCGAGTTTGAATGTTCTTGCCTTTTAAGGACTATCACGGATTCATGGGAGTTTCTTTTTTGAAAATAACAAATCAAAAGGTTAGAAGGATAATTTAATGGATAAAATTATCCATTAAACTAGTGCTAAAAACATACCTTTTGCTATATCTAAACAACCTTTTTTTATGTTCAAATTAATTAGAGCTGGCCACAGTTGCCTAAAAATGGTGCTGATGATCAGTTGCAATTACTAAACATATATATGATCAGTACAAGCACCATTGTTGATGAAGTGGGTTTACAGATATTATAATTTATGAAAAGTAAACGAAGGAGAAGATAGGATCTTCCCCAACAAAAGGCCACTAACGAATAAAATACAGTACCATTTTAGCAGCCTAAACAAAAAGGTCTATTTTCTGAAAGACAGATATGGAATACAATAGAAAACAGAAGGATGGATACGTTTTCTATTCAGAAAGGACAGCAGAGAACTTCCTTTTCAAAAAGGTGCCTTAAAATAAGCTTAGGATACCACTCACGCAAGCCCCCCCCCCCCCCCCCCCCCCCCCCCCCCCCCCCCCATCTTCTCTTTCTTTTTCTAATGCATACACCACCTTCGCAGTCTCTCCACATTCCTGATACAACCCAATAAAACTAGCAGCTGAAAGAGACTACTATTTCCTCTCTCTCTCTCTCTCTCTCTCTCTCTCTCTCTAGTTGAAATTTACAGGAGATTGTTAAGAGTTGCATAGTGCCATGATTAGGAGAGGATCTAAATTAGTGAACCCTTTTACTGTGAAGTTCAAATCGATGTTATGTTTCTCTAACGTTTGTTTGCGTTAATTCATGAACAATAGAAAACCTGTCCTGTTATCCTAGCCATCAATCTCTATTTCTCTATCTGTGACATGACTAATCACCCAATTATTCTATCTCAATAATATGATTTAACATCTTTTAATTAGAATCACAGAAAAATTAAAAATAAAAAACTTACAAAAAAACAAGGGGGAGCATCAACTAAGAAGACAAAGGTCATCTAAAGTATATAAAAAAAAAATGGACCAAAAAACCAGACACTATATCAGATCCCGTTGAACAGCTGGAACTAATGAATAACGCCTTAATCACGGGGATAAGATTAATATTTAATACACACACTGGCATCCATCCATTATCCATACATACACTCATGTTCTAAGTTCAAACTCCATTGTTGGCTGTTGGAGATATTTTTTGGAACAGATTTTTCTGATTCGCCAAAGAGCGAGTCATGCATGTGGGTACTACATGCATGTTGCTTTTAAATGATCACATACATACCAATGCTTTGCACTCGATCATAATAAAGAAATGAAATCAAGTGTTGGAGATGGATGGAGAGGAATTGGATTCTTTCCAAAGTGATGATGGATTCTATAAATATTGTAAAATTGTTTCCGTGGATGAGAATTGTATTCTCCAACGAGTACAATGCCAAAACAAGTAAAAAGATTTCAAAAGGGAGCTGAATTGCTATATTGTGTGTGTAAATGAAGAAACAAACACTCCTCCCTGGTCCCCTCACTTCAGGCTGGGGAAACAACATGACTCCTTATTAATGAGGGAAAATGATAAAGACACCATTCCTGAGTTTCGTTTTCATTTTTTTTTTTCTTTTGATTTAATGATCAAGAAAATATTATTTAATAATATTATATTTTTTTTCTTTTTTTAAAAAAATAAAAAATAAAAAATAAAAAAATTCTAACTAGCGGAACACATATTCTAATGTCACAGACCAAAAGCATCTTGCATTTACATCTCATAGCACTTCCTAGTGAAAGTAAAAGTAGCACAGACTTGTGTTCTCTATTTCCAGAAAGTAAAATCTATTTGCCAGCTTCAAGTTTTCTCCTTAGCTCCTGGAGGCTGGCCTACTCTCACCTTGGTGGGCTTCGTTCAACACCAAAAAATCTATGATGAAAGATACTCCTACTTTCGAAAAAGAAAAACAAGACTTACTGAATATGATAGAGACATACTCAAACAATTCTATCTATCTATCTGGGAAAAAGAATGATGAGAGCAAAGCCAACGGCCCATCAGTTATATAAACAACATCTTTGATTCCCCAAGAAAGTCTAAATCCTAATTACTCTTATATCTTGTTATTAGTTACTAATTAAGTAATACATTAATTGAATCCAAATGAAAATCCTTATATCTAATCAAGTTAGTTTTCCTATCGTATATCGTTTTTGGTTTTGGAAGGAAGTCGATAGAATTAGAGATAGATGCAAGAAAAACGAACGATTTGTTTTAAAAGATTTAAATTAGTTAAAAACAAAAAACAAGAATGGTTTGTGGCTGCTGGGATTCGAGCCCAGGTCTCTACGGCCACAACGTAGAATTCTTACCACTAAACTACAGCCACATGATGTGATTGGAACTATAAAATTTTTTTATAAACCGATTACTGGCGCTCCACGTCATTGGGGATCCCGTTTGTGACTCTAGCATTTTTGAAAGTGTAATCCAATAAAGAATTACAGGAAAAAATAAAAAATAAAAAAAATTAAGAATACCCAATGTCACATGTCAACCAAATGGGCTTAAAATATATAAACATGGTGCATCTTTCGGTATGTTGGCTCGACAGACCAACCCCAATGGTGAACCCATACATGGGAGACCACTAGGCCAGGCCTCAAATGTAATCCTGCAACTTGTGACCTTTACATTGCGAATGCATCTACTTCTCTTAAGAATATTAGTAGTAGACTCAATAAAATTAAATTTTAATTAAAAAGTTTGTTTGCATAAATTTAGCTAATCACTTTTTAACAATATCAAATAATAGACTCTTTAAATCTATCATTATTTTATTAAAATGTTAATTTTGATCTTTTTATTTATTTTAATTTTAATTTTAATATTTATTCAGAACTACCTATCATCCTAATGTTTGTAAGAACGATGTGATAAGGTGGTTTATTCCAGTTATGATTAGAACATGGATTTTTAATTACTCTAAAAGACGACTAACCCCTCACCAAAAGCTGAGTACTATTTTTGCGATTGTCTTATGTTAATGACTACAACAGAGAGGTGAATTGAATTCACCCTACGATGCATATGAAAATGTCATAGGCTACCTAATGGCAAATGTGTTGCCAGTAGTATTTAGAATTTTTATGACGAAAACAATATTTGAGCAGCTCAAAGGGATTAATCAGATTTGGCCAGTGGAAATAGCTTTGTTCGGAATATAGTTGCCCGAGATAAATAAAAGATAGCAAAATTTAAATTTAGACACAAAGATTTCATTTAAAATACTGCTACTTTTCTATAAAAATAGAGGATTATAAAAATAAGTTACACAAATGAGTTACTTAAATGTAACAAATTCTCTCACAAAACAAGAAGTTTTGTCTTCAAAATAAACTCTATTTTCAGCCCACTAATATAGAACTCACACATATCCCAATAAACTACAAGAAGTTCTATGTATAGACATATTGAGAGGTGGTTATTTAATGTTCATGGTTTGCTATTCAAAAAATATACAATACTTGATAGCTCATATTCTTCTTTTTAAACCATGATATTTGAATGATTGATCATCCAATCGGCTTCCTTCTATCACTTTGTAGCACCAAGACTTATTAAAGAAGTAAATTGATAGCCATAACTTATAAGTCGATAGCAGCAATAAGTCAAAGAAAGTGATTATCTTTGAATTTAAGAAAAAACATGCTATTAGATGAGTGAAAAAAATATGGTGGCTATCGACTTATATTTTAAGCGCCTGTTTGTTTTAAAAGATAAAACCAAAACTTCAAATTTATATCAAATTCATCGTTACATTTTTTCAAATCTCTATACAAAATATAATAAAAAAATTAATTTTTTCAAATTCTAAAGCTACTTTTTCAAATCCTAAAATAAAACTAATATTAAAAAAATATTTTATAATAATATTTTATTCTTTTTTTACTTTTATTTTATCTCCTCTCATCTCATCTCTGAAAACAAACAAGATCGTTTCTTAGCAAATTGTTACAATTTATCTCAACCTCTATCAAGCTTAAGCTAAAAAGTATTGTAGATTTATTGAATTTATTATAGTGGACTTTTGTACATCCTAACTAAACTTTGGCCAAAAGTTGACCAAGTTGAATCCATCCTCTAATCTTAGGACCTCATGGCGGGGTCGCCAAACAACTTGCCACTTCTGTTGAAGCTATCCCTTTTACCTTCACAAATGCTTGCTTTGGACGTCAACAGCAAAACTGGTCTCATTTATTTCACAGATAGCTAGGCCGGTTCATCTGGACTCGATTTTGCCTGGTCATTTTTTTTTATTAATTTTAGTACTTTCACTTAAGAAGTCTAAGAAAATTATTCATTTTTTAAATTTGAATTCTCAAATTTAAAATCCGGATGAACAGACCTACAGACAGCAATACTCTCTTTCATAAAAGGTAAGTACATACGCACGCCTTTTGCATAATCTCTTAGGTTCCTTTTCTTTCTTGTTTGAGGGTGCATATTGATGAATGGGAAACCTTCCAAGCATGTTTTATTCCTAAGCTTCACATAACACAGAAGCTGCATGCAGCATGTTTCCCAAGCTTCAACATGCAGGATCATTGGTATTTAACGGAAAACATAAAAATCCGTCGAGGTAAGTTGGTTGGTTTAACACTATTAACTTTTCCCTCCCTAGCCTTCTCCTCGTGTGTCGTATATAGGGTATGGTCACAGATATGCTAAACGGGGCTAACTGGGAGGCTGCTTAAGTACGACCCGGAAACCTAGGAAGTGAATGTCTTGCTCATGAGAGGCTTCGCATTTCCAAATAAGACATCGAAAGATGGGGGATTGCCAAACCGTTCAAATGCAAAATGCAACCAGAAAGAGCCACAAGGGACAACTCCCAAGTGAAAATTATATTTGCAACCCAGAACAAATTCAATGCACATTCTAATAGTTCAGAGGAATCATTATTCAAGATTTTATTTCTACGCACTCATTGTAATGTATGTACAGATCAATTCTGCAAAGAGAAGGCATAATCAGACTAGAACCCATCCATCCCTGGGCAACCATGAACATTCTTCCTTTCCTTGAACAAAAGCAGAAGTAGGTACTTTTTGTATCAAAAGTGAAATAAGAATGGCGTCAACAGTACTAATAAATTATCCCTGCTGCTCAACTTTGCTCAAGAATGGAGGAAACCAAGCCCTTTTATGAAGCTCCTACAGATGCCCTTAACATTATGGTTCTGATAGGAGTTGTTCCAGTTCCTGATCCAAGTCTTCATCCCCTTGCGGTTGTTCTTCTCGCTGTTGTAGCAGCAGCAACTGCTGTGGTTCTTCAGGAGGATGCTGACTTGCTCGTGTTTGTCGGTAAAAAATGTCTTTGTTTACGATCCAGTCATCTGTGATCTTTTCCATTGTGTCTCCAATCAAATTTTTATCTTCTGCTATGTGCTTTATGTCTTGGACGTCTGCCACCTTGCTGGCTTCTTTAACAAGAAATTAAGATGAAAGTTCAAAATAAAGAAGTGAAGTTAACGTAAATATAACGGAGTGAGTAGACCAGCTAGACACAAAAACCTATAAAACTGCCCATAAAGCTGAAGAAATTCATTTGCATATGGCACCACAAAATATAGAAATGTCACATCTTTTTCTTTTTCTTTTTCTGTGAAGAACTTTTCAGGTTATCTTGGGAGAATATTTAACAGTGCAACTGGTTTAGGAAAACCATGCATGCCAATAACATAAATGTAAATGTTTTCCATTATAAAAGAATACAGAAAATGAAGGAATAGTGACTTAGTATTCAGAGTGTTTGTTTTGATAAATAGCATTCACAATGTTAAGACATTCTTTAATGATATGGATTATGCGGGATATATATTTTTTATGTAAAGCATTAAAAAAATTTAGGCAGGAACATTGAAAATCGTAATGGTAATAAAGACCCAAACAAGTAGCTTTAGAATACGCCCTGCATGAAATCCTAAAACGTAATGGATTTATGTTTTAGGATGCACTGTGTGGAACAGACCAGGATGGAAAGTAATAGCTTAATGTCATCATTTTGGATATATTCAGGGCCATCCACCATGCTAGCTTTCTAGAACGAGAGCCAATAGCACACCACTTAGCAGCATGATATCAATTAATAACATATAAGTTACATGACTGATTTATCTGTTGCAGCTGAACTTGGTGAGACGAAATAAAGTACCTTCAATGGCTAACTTCTTAGCCTCTGCATATTCTGTTGACATTTTCTGGACCACATTCAAGTCAACCTCCATTCCCTGGTATATGTTGGACCAAAAAATGGAAGTCAGATGCTGTCTAAACCAAAAGCTAATTTGAAGAGAATATTGAAGGAAATCCATTGTACCCATTATGCCAAGATGAAAGATCAATCCCTTCTTATTCATTAAAAAAAAAAAAAAAGGATCACCCCCCTAAACAAGTTGATAAGTTGCTAATATCACACAAACTTTAAGACTGGTTGGTAGTTTTAACTAATAGTGCTTGCCAGACTTGATGAAGATCTAGGGGCAGAGTGAATTGTTACTTTTCAAACCATGAAAAATGATGTTTGACACTTTGACTATAGCACTGAAGAAACCAAAACCAAGGAAGAAAGAACAAGAAATGGTATATATGCTATCAACGTGAAGACGCCCACAGTACTAGAAACCAGTACCTCAAATCAATACCATGTTCATCGAGGGCAATTCAAAATTAGCATTTTGATTATCGTATCATTAAGCAGTTTTTTTTTTTTTAATAAGTAATCGTATCATTAGGCAGTCCTCAGAACCCTCATGAACACCAAACGACGAAGTTGAATAAGCACTCCCAGCAGAAGAACTCAATCATACTTAAAAGATTTATTATCATTCCACTACAAATTTCAGAGCTCATGCCTGATTTGGAGCCATCTAAGATAGCCTTTGGTTCACTTTGATTTTACAAAAAAACATCATAGCTTGATTGTAGGTCAGATGATCGCCGGGTTTTCATTGATGGGTATTAGAATATTGACTAAATCATTAAATCCATCATTTCTTATCAACTAAAACTCTGGCATAAGCAGTAATTTATTATGGTACCAAAGCAGATGGTGCTTCAAACCTTGAGTCCACTTTACCGCCTGCTTAAAGTTATAAAATTTCACATTGGCTCCCACCCATTGAGGAGTTTGAATCCACACATGAAAAAGAGTATCAGATTTTTTTCCCTATCTGTAATCAAGGTATTTTATTCATAAAAGTAGGCAAAGCCCAAATACACGGAGTATATAAAAAGAGTAGAGTATATAAAAAGAGTATCGAGAATATTAAAAGTCACTAAATAAACTATTTCCTACTGGTTAAGTTTTTTAGGCAAGTGATAATTTATCAATAGTGAACATAACTCATGCATGTGCAGAAAACCTCTGTTGCCAGTTTTACTCAATATTGAGGGTGTAAAATACCCATCTGATCTATCAATGCATGTTGTGGATGATTACGAAGAAAACCCATGCCCAAAGTGGATATCTGCCATTTTACACTTAGTTGAGCCACAGCAAATATGCACAGGGCACAGCAACACAGGATTTATATGGTACTGCAGAGTCATTAAAAAAGGGAATAAATAAAGGGAGTGGATGATATCTTTATGTATCGTAAAACATTATTAATTGGTAATGTTTCTATTGTTATTTCAAAGTTACATTTTAGGATAAACTTCCGATTAACATGTTGTATCGCATGTTGATGTTACTGGAATACAACTCAGATCTTTCAGAATTCTGAACTACTCTCAGCTCCTCAGAACACTCTCTCAACCCAAGTTGGCCACTATGGTTAAAAAGAGGAATCATGTATGTTTCACCAATAAATTCTTTTATAGTAAAATGTATGTAGTTGATCCGCACGTTCATGTGTCTGCTCAAGAAGTGTATGATCTTACATAAATGTATCTCATAAGGAACTATGTAACGTACCAAGTCCATGTGAAGGAAGTGTTCCATTCGAGTATTAGCAAGCAACCTGTTAATTAGAAGGCAAAACCAATAAGATGTTCGGAATATGTGATTTATTAGTAATATGTTGAATAAGGAAAATACCAAATAGAAGTAATATGCTGATGACATACTTATTATATGCGGCTTGAATGCGGGCATTCTGTAATTCTGTGAGTTGATTCACTGTCTCCGTCACAGAACTTTCATTTATTTCTACAGACCCAAAGAGGAACATGGTTTTCTCAAGCATCCTCCTGATCAAAGCAGATACCACTTTTAGACCTTTTCCTTTTCCATCAACAAGAAGGTTTGTAAGTTTCTTCAGCTCTCCTGTCAAATGAGAACTGGGGTGAGTTTTGTGTGCCAGAGAGAGAGCTTCTAAGGTATTTGCCAAACAACATAGATTCAGGCCTCATTTGGTTACACAGATAAGATGAGAAGAAATCAAAGTTAAAACTTGAATAACATATTGATAGAATATAATTTTTTTAATATTATTTTTGTTTTGGGATGGAAAAATGTTGATTTTTTTTTTTTTTTAGATGTTAGGGAACCTCTCCAAGTCAGAGCCCTTCGACCCACCTCTGTAGAGTAAACCCCAATCCCATCACCACATCCTTGTAAGTTTCCCTACACGAAACTGGTTAAATCACCGGCTTTTCATCAAGGGGTGTGACCCCAAATGATTGTTTGCCCCATGAGGTGTTGAATCTTGGACCTTGAAGGAAGTGATACCCCAAAACCAAGGCCTTCACTACTTGGGCCAAACCAGGCCTCAGACCTTCATTGGAACCAATAAAAATCTTGAAAAACAAAAGATAGCTACAAGAGAACCTCAACTAATATCTTGAATGCAAAATCAATGAAAAACTTAAAGGTAGAGAAGTTAAGCAAAAGATGCAAGTTATAAAAGAATAGACATTAATATATATGAAAACTATGAATTGAACTCAAAGGCTGATGTTACCAATCTCAATGGCATAAATATTGGAGTGAGGGAAGACTTATCATGCATATTGGTTAGTAAGGGTGTATACCATTGAAACTAGACAGACGTTGAAAGCAAAGGATGGACACCATTGCCGATGTTATAACAGAGGAAGCTGTCCTATACATAATGGAATATGCCCGGCCCCATATTGTTGGCATGAAGCTTAGATGATCCGGGAATATGGATATATCAGTATGGACTCACGTGTCAAGCAAAAACTATAAGAATTACATATCAATGAACTCCCACAGCTTATACCATGAATGAACAAGAAGTTTCAAACTAACTAAAAGCATTCTGCATGTTTTAATATAAACAAATTGTATAATAATATTGCATCAGAATGCCATGTTCATCGGTATAAACTATAAAGAATAACCCAAATTAAAGTTCCACACAATTTAGTATCAATTTCGAAGTGAAACACACCAATGGATAGATAAATTCTGAAAGGAGGTTTGAAAGGTTGAGTCTCGTAGAGGCAATAAAGGCAATAGAGCCCACCCAATCTGTGCGATAAAGAAGCATTACCTATCATGTAACCTGCATAGGAGTAAATGAGAGTTACCATAGTGTAGTGAAGCAAAATACATTAATTAAAATCTTTAGACCATGGGATCCAATGGCTTCTGATTCAGGCGGGCGTGGTGACACAATATAATCTATTAACCAAATCGAAGTGTACTCGAAAAAGCGTACCAATTGAATGGGCATACAATGATTGCATAAAGAAGGCCAAGTTGGTAGAAGGACTAGCCTCGTATATGTAGGAGAACTTCCTAGAAATCCATACTCTCTTCAGATCAGCCAAAGCTGTTGATTCACCCTGTCACTCCCCCAGTATTTTAAAACAGAAATTAACAACAAATGAAGGAAAACTGGAAGTTAAGCCTTTGAATTTATTCAAGAAAATTGTGATCAAAACAAGAAAGCACCTCAGCAAACTCGTTAATAAGCTCATCGATGTCCCGCTTGAATGGAGAGAGATCCATTTAAATTTCTCGAAACAAAAGGATGACGAGAAAGAAAAAGAAGATGATAAAACAATAAACAAGGCCTAGGTGGGGTGTTATTCAATTCTTAGTACATGAGAGACAACGATCAAACTATCATGCCCCGTATCCAGGGGTGATCCCTTTTAACCTGAAATCCACAAAATATAAAACTTAGATACAATAATCCTCCAAAATCAAATGTCTCAAGAATTTCTTCCAAACAGAATAAACTACACACTGGCGAAATTCCTCTAACTCATTAATCCATTTATGCCACCCAACTTTTATATCACCTTTCCTGCGTCATGCCAACTATTCCAACTATCACAACCATCAAAGTCATTTGAAAAAAAAAATGGTGGAGATAAAGGGATGAGTCCACCAACTCAATCAGCAGCAAATCTATCAATCAGCAGCAAATCTATACTAGTGTGTAAAAATGAGCCACTTACAAAATGCAGAAACAAACAGTTCTAAAAAATATGACAATGGTGTTTTCAGAAGCATTTCATTACAAAAATAATATATACAAAAGAACTTAGGCACAAGCATACTGAACAACATCACAAACAAAAACAAAGATCATGTTTACACCCATGGCAGGGTTGTGCATATCTACGATTAACCAAGCAAAACATGAATCAATGTTTTGTCACCAAAGTGAGTGCACTCAAAACATAAATCATGTTTACCCCAATGGCAAGATTGTGAATTCTGCGGATAGCCAAATATAACATAATCACCATGTCACCAACGCGATTGCATTCAAAACAAAGACAACTATTATATCCTGAGGCAAGGCCAAAAATCATAACAGAACATAATCTTATGCCTCATGGTTTTTAGATACAATGGTGTTAAGATACAATACAATAACAGAAATAGTGTACGAATTAGATAATATCATATAATCGGATAAAATATTTCAGACTTCATGTTCACATTTTATGCAGTAGAGAAAAAAAGTACAAAAATTACTCATGTCTACACCATTTATGATAAAATGTCAGACTTCAAAGTCCAAATACATAGACAAGTGCAGAAAATAACCAAGCCTATTTTCATAACAAAATATGTAGATTTTTTACAAAATCAATATAGTCATTTTAGGCAAAGTCTAGAATAGGAGCACGCTTACCTGACTTCTACAATGTATTATCTATGCCTTGAACCCAAACACTAGTAGTATTACAACCTAAATCATAAAATACCACTACCATGTTAATAACTCATGTCAGGACATAACCAACCTAACTAACAAAATTTCATAACCCGAACTATAGCTCAAAATGAGCCCATAACCAGAAGTCCATAATGAGACCTTGGGTTTATAATGGCCCAAGTAAACGTCCACGCATTACTACACCAATAAATTGACCCAACCTGCTTGGATTCATTTACAATTCACCACAACGCACATCACCGTTTACAAGTATACTTCCAACAAATCGGAACATCAACCCCCTATATTACGTCCATCCCCTACTCTGTTGACGACATTACAAACGAGTCCCTCCAAATATCAACCAGCCATTAAATTACTCAATCTACAACTTCCAATATACAAACAAAGACAATATAAACTTCCAGTTGGCACCAAACATCAAAGTCACGAAAATCAAAAGGTGTTTACGAGGCTAAAGCTCTAGGGTACCTTATCCAAATTTGGAGGGTTCGGTCGAATTTGAGAGCGACGTGGCGCTGTCTAGGGATGTTCTCGATGCTCTGTAACACAGAAAGAAAAATATTAATTCGAGTTTGAGGTGGTGAGGAACACGCGGATGTAAAGGGAGAAAACCGAACGGCGAGGGAGAGAGATCCCGAGCTATTACCATAGCGTCGAAAGGCGCTCGTTGAATCCAGTGGCCTCTGTCGGTGGCGGCCTAAAACCTAGAGTGAGCGTCGTCTGCGAGAGGGAGAGACCGAGGAGTTAGATAGGAGTAGAGCGCGACATATAGAGTGAGAGATAGGAGGGAGAGAAAGAGAGAGAGAGAGAGAGAGAGATGAAACCGTAGTAGAGAGAGAGAGAGAGAGAGAAAGAGAGAGAGACATACCTGCAGCGTGTGGTGGTCTGGAGAAGCGGCGTGGAGGCGCGGCCATGAGAGCTGTTATGATCCCAGTGGCCTCTGTCGGTCGCGGCCTAAAACCTAGAGTGAGCGTCGTCTGCGAGAGGGAGAGATCGAGGAGTTAGATAGGAGTAGAGCGCGACATATAGAGTGAGAGACAGATGAAACCGTAGTAGAGAGAGAGACATACCTGCAGTGTGTGGTGGTCGGGAGAAGTGGCGTGGAGGCGCGGCCATGAGAGCTGTTATCATCCACGTCGACTAAGGATGAGCTCTACCTAGTGGGTATGATCCCATGTCGACTATCTATGAGATTGATTGGTGATTTATAAGCATTCTTTCCTTATAAGTCGATTTTTAAGGATGAATTCTACTTAGTGGATTCATAACAAGAGCAGGTGCAGAGATCGAGACAGAGAGAGAGCACGAAATACACGGACAATTGAGGGAGAACGGAAGCGGATGGAGTGGCTTACCAACGGTGGTGCAGCACGAACGGCGTGGGGCTGGGCGCGGGCCGGCGCGACGACGAGCAGCAATCACGGAGAAAGAGATGGAACAGGGAAGAGTTTAGAGTTTGATTCGAAGGGTGCCTGGAAGTAGGCCACGGGTAGGCATAAATAGTAAGGCCCGTTTGAAGAAGGGCAGTTCATTCATAAATTCAATTTTTCGAGGGACATGTTGGCTGCAGCCGGGGTGCAGCACACTGACACAATACTGATTTTTTTTTTTTTTTTATTCTTTTTGTGTGCTGCTGCAGTCCGAATATAATGAATATATTTTCTTTTTTAAAATTCGAAAAGAAATCCTATACCCACTTAGATATAAATTTTACCTATTCAAATAACGATTAAGATAAAATAGGATTAGAAACAACAAATCTGTTTATGTTTAACAAGCTCATTACCATGGATAGTTCTTATAAAGAATCAGACTAATGAAATATATAATACTTAAATTCTAATATAATATAGTTGATTTTTCATTTTTTAGAGATTGCGAATCTAATAAAAGTATTCATCAACAAAAAAAAATTACCATAATTTTAATATTTATTTATTTTTATTTTTATTTTTATTTAAAATTATTTTATTTTATTTCATCTTGCTATTAAAATAAAATTTAAATTAATACATCAATCACTGTTAATTTACACCACGCAATTTATGTAACTTTTTTTATTTTTATCTACCTAGTGAAATGCGAATTCTCTGGCTATCTCCCTCGTTTCAAACTTTTCACCTAATTTCATTTAGAAGTGTAAGAAATTCAGACCTCGTTTGGATTCGGATTCGAAATGAGTTGAAATAAGCTTAGTTTATTTTTTAATATTATTATTATTTTAAAATTTAAAAAATGTGTATTAAAGTTTTAAAAATGTGTATTGAAATTTGAAAAATGTGTAGGCCTAGTTTGAAAATCTCATACATTACATTTGAAAAAGAGTAGACCCATTACATATTATAATTATAAATATCATTTCTCTTATTCAAATATTAACAATATATAATACTATATATATATATATATCCATTGGCTTTAGATTCAAATCCTCAATAGAAATACTAACTTCATCCTTGAAAATTCATGTCCCTTTTCAATGGGACATGCTTTCCCAGTCCATGAAGGTGAAACCTACCTTTTGATTACATGTAGAAACCAAGGTAGGGAGCTCTCTTTCTCATTGCATATCTGGGGACAACCAAAACAAGCACAAACATAATGTAGCTATTCCAAATATATCACTATCTATAAGGAGTATATCTATCATAGTCGCATAGGCATTCATTCTATTTCCTTCATTTTTTATTTAATTTTTAAGAGATTGATAGTAATAGTAGTATCAGTGCAAAATAATATTCACATTTTTTCTAATTAATAAATATTGTTTTTATATGAATTTTGCTATTCTAATCATACTAGTTTAAATGAGAATTCTAAATAGCTTTTATTTAATTTATTAATATCGGAAACTACCTTTTTAAATATAGTAATATTACCTTTTTTAAATCTTTTAACTGGATCAGAAAAAAGAAAGAAATAGTTTGTCTATATTGGGCCAAATAGTCAGGCCTATGCTTAAAGCCCGTTAAGACCAAAACGAATCTTAAGTTCGCCATGGCCCAAGTTCAGAGACAAAAGTTCAAATCGGTGTATCTCTGTGTTTTGTTGCTGAGACGAATAAGATTTTGGAGATTCAAGCGAGCGCTCGTTTGGAGATAGGCCTAGTTTGTTTTTATAAATTATTTTATTTTATTTTAAATTTATTATTATATTTTTTAAAATTTTTATATAAAATAAAATTCAAAATTTTCAAATCTTAAAATAATTTTTTTTAAATCTTAAAATAAAATTAATATTAAAAAAACTCACATTATTGTTAAATAACATTTTTTAATCATTAAATTAAAAATAGCAATAAAAAAAAAAAACAGTGGACAACAAAACAGGGCACCAAAACGGGCCTTATCATTTCCATGTTAAAAACGAAGGTATTGTTCTTCTTTGAGTTGTACGTCCAGCAGTTACTGCTGGGCGTGTTCTTTAAGTCAAATATTTTTTCTCGAATTTTGATTTATATTTCTTTAATATGTTATCATATTTTGTCCATACTGAGGTTAGATTCAATTTTTGTTTAGATAGTGAGATAAAATAAGATAATTTTAAAAAAAAATTAAAAGTTGAATAGAATATTATTATGGTATTATTTTTTAATTTTATTATTATTTTAAAATTAAAAAAATTAAAAAAATTATTATATTTTGTATAAAAAAAATTAAAAATTAAAAATACAATAATAAGATAAAATCGTTTCTATACCTAAAGAAAGCCTAAGTGATCACTCTTACAATTTAGGCGATAAAGAAATAATTAACAAAGAAAAGTAATTCGAAAACGATGGTATCATCTCAAAGCATTGTAAACTAGGAAACCTGTGTGAATGAATATGTTGGTATTTTTTTTAATAATATATATTTGTTAGTAATTTTATTCTCTCAATAACCTTGTGCAAAAGTTGTCTATAGGAGCAGGTCTTCTAAACAAACAAAATCTTTTAATATCTTTTATTGTAAACGTGGCCCGGATTTGCATGTTAGGCTATTAAGTTAGCCGTTTAATGTTGTTTCAAAAAAACAAGGAACACGTATTGGTGTTTGCCTTGATTTGTTGAGATGGTTCACTAATCTGTTTTTAACGTCCAAATTTTTAGTGGAAAATGATAGAGGACTAGTGGTGAGTGGCTAGTTAGCCGTTATTTATTTGTTTCTCCATTAGTGAACACATGTTTGACTTAGTCCATGTTTTTGTTGAGATAATGTTATAAAATCTAGGAGTTGAAAGTGCACCTGCATATAGTGGTTTGATAACGTACATACAGTCTTAGAGGCTTTAAATAGTGTCGGAAGGGAAACTATCCTACAGGTGTGTGATTGAAGAAAAGTTGAGTTCAAAAAAACAAAACATTAAAATATAATAATCTTGAGATATTTTCCAAATATTAGAAAGGTGTTCTTTTGGTAGAGCTTTGGGCTCAATCACTTGTGCAGAGTTGATTTGAGTTATACGACAATCAGTTAGGCTGTTGTATCCTGAAAGAGTCAAATCAAAATAGAGGTCTACTGCACCGGTTCAATTTGAATTACCGCAGATGGCTTAAATCTCCTTAAAAATAGCGACATTCATGTGCCTCAGTCCAAGCTGATTTGTTCGTTTGAATTGTTCATTTATTGTAATTTTGTATTTCATTATTGTGCATTCACTAACAATTTTAAGGAGAATTCATCGATGGAGCATTCAAACGAAAAATCAACTGAAAATGTTGGAGATCTCAACAAGCCTTTTCGCTTCAAGTCAGCCAATTTCAAGATATAGAAGTGCAAAGTACTCTTCTATCTAAGTCTTCTCAATGTCTCCTATGTTCTCACTGCAAATGATCCAAATAAGATCAAAACGGAGAACATGACTAAAGCACAAATCAAAGCTCACGAAGAGAAGGTTGAAAAATATACGAAAGATGAATATAATTGCCGATGTTACCTCTTAAATTGTCTTGCGGATCAATTTTATGATTTCTATAATACCACTTACTCTTCTGCAAAGAAAATTTGGAAAGCTTTACAGAATAAATATGATACGGAAGAAGCTGGAGCGAAGAAATATGCAGCAAGTCGCTTCTTTCGATATCAAATGGTGGATGGAAAATCTGTCGCGGAACAAGCACAAGATTTTCAAATGATTGTAGCAGATGTTTGATCCGAAGACATTAAGATTGGAGATAATCTAATTGTCTGCAAAATCATTCACAAGCTACCACCTTTATGGAAGGAGTTTCAAAAATCGATGCGGCACAAACAAAATGAAACATCCCTGGAGGCACTAATTACACATATTCGAGTAGAGGAGGAAGCAAGAGGCCAAGATGCTCTGATAGTTCAAAATGGAGATGAAACCTCCATGACGAAGGTAAATTTAATTTCTGAAAATAGTAGCTTGCCTAAAGGCAAATTTCAAAAAATAGTCATTTGAAGCCACAAAAGAAATTTTTCGAAAAATTTAGTAGACCTCACAAAAAATATTTTCAAAACCAAGAGGAAAAGAACCAAGGACCTCCTTCACAAAATCATGGTTGTTGTGTCTGTGGAAAAATTGGGCATTTTGCTCGAACTTGTAAGTTTTGGAAGCGAGAAAATGATCCTTAAGTTAATGTAACAGAGGAGCTATTTGTAGCGATGATAACAGACATCAGCATGGTTCAATTTGTTGAAGGATGGTGGGCAGATTCTGGTACTAATAGGCACGTCTGCTATGATAAAGATTGGTTTAAAAACTTTACTCCCTTTGAAGAAGAAAAGACCATTATGCTTGGTGATTCAAGTAAAACCAAGGTCATTGGGAGTGGTGAGGTCGAGCTAAAATTTACCTCTGGATATATTTTGGTGCTCAAAGATGTGCTCTATACACCATCTATGAGAAAGAATTTGATGTCAAGCTTTCTACTCAACAAAGCTGGTTTCAAGCAAACTATGGAGTCTAATCAATATGTTATTACTAAAAATAGAGTTTTTGTGGGCAAGGGTTATGTTTGTGATGGAATGTTTAAATTGAGTATTGAGAATAAATCATAGTATGCTACTCTTTATATGCATTACTAGTCTTTACATTCTTAGCATGTACGCTTGCTTCTTTCTTGGATATGGAATAAAGAATAGCAGTTTATTTCTTTTTCTTATTGGAATAAAATGACTCTTGAATGAGGTGTATTTTTTTTTTATATGAAATGAAAAATATTTTTTTTAAATCCAAAAATTAGTGGGGACAGTCAAGTTTTGTTTTTTGGTGTTATTTGGTGTCTTTATATTAAAAAAGAAAAGAAAAAAAAAACTTATATCGTGTTTTTTATTTCTTTGCATTTATGGGACTAAAGCCATACAGGTAACTCATCATTTATGTAAATAAACTAGAAAAGATTTCAAACGGCATACAATTCGTGTTTGAAGACATCATATGTTTTTTTTTTTTTGCCACTTAACGTGTTCAAAATGTACTTTTCTTTTGGATTTAGTATCATAACAAGAAGTTTGTTTTGACATGTATACTTTTGATTCCTTTATCTTGAAATAAGATTTGGGTGCATGTCTTATTACTGCTTGTGGTTGGTTGCCATATTCTTCTTATGTCAATTATGGAGTTGAGCTAATATGACTTCAACAAGAAAGCCAATGGGTTGAGAGATTTGTTCCTTTATGGAAAAAATCAGTTTTATAAATATTAATTTATTGTGATGTACTATTACAATTAGTAGAGTACAAAGCCATTATTACAATGGTAAATCCAGATCTATATGAAGAGAAAAATACAATACTGTGAGATTTTTTTTTGTGTTTGTTAATGTGGATTGTGTTAAGTATCGTGATAATCTTGCAAATCCACTATCACAAAGCCTTGATTAGAGAAATGATCTGGAATACATCGAGGGAAATTAGATTGAAACCCATAAATTCATGAGCCATGTATGAGGACACCTAATCTGGGGACATCCTGAAAACTGGGTTCAATGGGAAAAACGAATCATATGATGGTTGAAAGAAATGCACTATTCTTTTTATTTCTTATTCCTATGATGTGAGTACATTTATCCTATAATGTGGTGAATGATGAGTTTTTGAAGAAATTCTTAATAAAATTTTGTAGCTCTTATGAGTGGGGTGTAAGAATTACAGGAGCACCCTTTACAGATTTCACCTATGCGAGTATGAGAGTGGGGCCGCTCTCTATGAGAATTTGGTTTGTTCTCGAATACACTCATGAAATCGGGATTAACATATGGCCGTAATGTGTTAGCCAATAAAACTTATGTCAACACCTGAATTTTTATGTGTGAGTAATAATTATTTATTTTCCTTCAGTAGTCATAGTTCAAGTCTGAAATCATTATTGACTCTGGAGTAAAGGTTGTTATTTCACTAAGTGAAAGTTCAATGCAGAGCACATTTTCATGATGCATAATAATCCTTCTTTATCTGAAAGTATCTCATCTTTTATTATTAAAAAATAATGGGGGTTGTTGATATTTTTTTTTAATAATATATATTTGTTAGTAATTTTATTCTCCAATAACCTTGTGCGAAAGTTGTCTATAGGAGCAGATCTTCTAAACAAACAAAATCTTTCAATATCTTTTATTGTAAACGTGGCCCGAATTTGCATGTTAAGCTATTAAGTTAGCCGTTTAATGTTGTTTCAAAAAAACAAGGAACACGTGTTGGTGTTTGCCTTGATTTGTTGAGATGGTTCATTGATCTATTTCTAACGTCCAGATTTTTAGTAGAAAATGGCAGAGGACTAGTGATGGGTGGCTAGTTAGCCGTTATCTATTTGTTTCTCCATTAGTGAACACATGTTTGACTGGGTTCATATTTTTGTTGAGATAGTATTCTAAAATCTAGGAGTTGAAAGTGCACATGCATATAGTGGTTTGATAACGTACATACAGTCTTAGGGGCTTTAAATAGTGTTTGAAGGGAAACTATCCTAGAGGTTTGTGTGAGTGAAGAAAAGTTGAGTTAAAAAAAAAATACATTAAAATATAATAATCTTGAAATATTTTTCAAATATTATAAATGTGTTCTTTTGGTAGAGTTTTAGGCTCAATCACTTGTGTAAAGTTGATTTAAGCTATACGACAATCAGTTGGACTGTTGTATCCTAGAGGAGTCAAGTTAAATGAGAGGTCTGCAGCACTGGTTCAATTTGAATTATCGCAGAGGGCTTGAATCTCCTTAAAGAAAGCGACATTTCTATGCCTCAGTCCAAGCTGATTTTTTCATTTGAATTGTTTATTTATTGTAATTTTGATATTTTCGTGCCTCAGTCTAAGCTGATTTTTTCATTTGAATTGTTTTATTTATTGTAATTTTTTATTTCATTATTGTGCATTCATTAACATGAATTTAATGTAAAGAGCAATATGTAGATTAACTTCCATGCCACTATCAGTTGAAAGGAACTACAACTGATAGAGTAGAATCGATTAATCATAAAAATTTGTTGTGAAAGCTCCAAGATACAGAAAACGACAAATCTGACCTATTCAAATAACGATTAAGATAAAATAGGATTAGAAACAACAAATCTGTTTATGTTTAACAAGCTCATTACCATGGATAGTTCTTATAAAGAATCAGACTAATGACATATATAATACTTAAATTCTAATATGATATAGTTGATTTTTATTTTTTAGAGATTGCGAATCTAATATAAGTATTCATCAACAACAAAAAATTACCATAATTTTAATATTTATTTATTTTTATTTTTATTTAAAATTATTTTATTTTATTTCATCTTACTATCAAAATAAAATTTAAATTAATACATCAATCACTGTTAATTTACACCACGCAATTTATGTAACTTTTTTTATATTTATCTATCTAGTGAAACACGAATTCTCTGGCTATCTCCCTCATTTCAAAATTTTCACCTAGTTTCATTTAGAAGCGTAAGAAATTCAGACCTCGTTTGGATTCGGAGATGAAATGAGTTGAAATGAGTTTAGTTTATTTTTTAATATTATTATTATTTTGAAATTTGAAAAATGTGTATTAGAATTTAAAAAATGTGTATTGAAATTTGAAAAATGTGTATTGAGATTTGAAAAAAGGTATATAAAAAATTATGTTTTATACAAAAAATTATAAAAATATAATGATAAAATGAAAGTGAGTTGAGCCTCACTTTTGAATTCAAACTAGACCTCGATTTAAATTGGATAAATCGATCAAATTTAATTATTTGATTTGATTTAGATTGGATTGGACTGATCCCAAATCTATCAATCTCAATCTCATAAATTTTAGATAAAATTGGTTCAAATCAAACTCTTATATATATTTTTAAAATATTTTTAACAATTTAATATATTATTTTTATATAATAATTATATAAGTAAATAATATAATTTCCATCTCATTTATTATTACTGATTATATAAATTATTTTGTAAATGAATTAGTTATATAATTCATATTAATAATTAATTTAATTTAAATTTAGTAATTTAAGTTTTTTTTATTAATTTATCCGATAAAAATAAATAATAATTGAGCCAAATCAAACAAATTGATTAGATCTGGCCGGATCTGACGGAACTGATAGTTACTGGTCTAATCCAGGTGAGGAAAATTATGGAATTTCGATTTACACCCCTCATCGAACCAATTTAGGTTCCGTTTTGTATTCGAAGTTGAGCTCAACTCATCTCAACTTATCTTCATTTTATCATTATATTTTTATAATTTTTTATATAAAACACAAATTTCTATATACATTTTTCAAATCTCAATACATATTTTTCAAATCCCAGCATACTTTTTTCAAATTCCAAAATAATAATAATATTAAAAAATAAACCCAACTCATCTCAATTCATCTCATCTCCAAATCCAAGCGGCCTACGCACCTAGTCCCGTCCGTCCTCTTGCAGCCCCGCCCATTCAAAATTCTGCACTCACTTCCTGCTCAAGCTTTTCTTCCCCAATTTTTGAGAAAAATTAGCTTGTCCTTGTCACGCGCTGCACTTTTATCTTCTCAACGCTGCTCATAGTCTTATAATCTTGTAGTTCATTTTGTCATTTTTTTTTCTTATCTTTTAAGAAAAGAAGTACATATTACTATAGTTTAAAAACAAAATTAGGATCAAGAAATTGGGGTGGGATAAATGAATAGGAATGCTTTCGATAAAGAAAGCAGTCCATCCGGCTATGTTGTCCATACTGAGGTTAGACTCAGATTTTGTTTAGATAGTAAAATAAGATGAGATAATTTTAAATAAAAATTAAAAGTTGAATATAATATTATTATGGTATTATTTTTTAATATTATTATTATTTTAAAATTAAAAAAAATTAAAAATTTTATTATATTTTATATAAAAAAAAATTAAAAATATAATAATAAGATAAAATGGTTTCTATATCTAAAGAAAGCCTAAGTGATCACTCTTACAATTTAGGCGATAAAGAAAATAATGAACAGAGAAAACTAATTCGAAAACGATGGTATCATCTCAAAGCATTTTAAAATAGGAAACCTGTGTGGATGAATGTAATGCAGTGAGCAATATGTAGATTAACTTTCATGCCACTATCAGTTGAAAGGATCTACAACTGATAGAGTAGAATAGAGTAAATCATAAAAAATTTCAAATTTCTATATAGAAAACGACAACATGGTACTCAAATTGGATTTAACTTTTAAGCATTTAAATTAAGCAAAAACTATTATTCTTACACTTGGAAAAAAGAATAAGAAAAATAATAGAAGAACATCTTCAAGTGATCAATTCCCACCAACCACATAGTCAAAATCGATCAAATTATAAATAAGAGAAAAATAATATGAAGGCCTCCAGGGGTGGCATACCCTGGTCGGGGAAGAGGAGAATTTGGCTAGCCGGAGGTAGGGAATAAGATTTTGGAGATTCAAGCGTGCGCTCGTTTGGAGATAGGCCTAGTTTGTTTTTATAAATTATTTTATTTTATTTTAAATTTATTATTATATTTTTTTAAATTTTTATATAAAATAAAATTCAAAATTCAAAATTTTCAAATCTTAAAATAATTTTTTTTAAATTCTAAAATAAAATTAATATTAAAAAAACTCACATTACTGTTAAATAACATTTTTTAATCATTAAATTAAAAATAGCAATAAAAAAAAAAAAAAAACAGTGGACAACAAAACAGGGCACCAAAACGGGCCTTATCATTTCCATGTTAAAAACGAAGGTATTGTTCTTCTTTGAGTTGTACGTCCAGCAGTTACTGCTGGGCGTGTTCTTTAAGTCAAATATTTTTTCTCGAATTTTGATTTATATTTCTTTAATATGTTATAATATTTTTAAAAATATTAAAAAATTATATATATATATATATCAATAATTACTTTTTTAATTAATAAATAAAAGAAAAAAAAATAGCATAAACAATTAAAATAAGAGAACGAAATAAAAGCCATATGAGTATCCTCAATGAATTCATCTATTAAGCAGTAAAAAAAGTCTGCAATGAATTAGTTAAAATCCAAAAAATTAGACTTCAGCTATAATAACTTTTAAAATAAATTTCAAATTTGATGGCTATTGTTCATAGGTCAATTTTATATTTTATTATTATTTCTCTTTCTTTTTTTTATTACAATTATTATTGTACCATGCTATTGAGTACTGTGCCATAATCTCTTAAACTACTTATAAAAAATAGGTTTGATTTGTTTACATAAATCATTTTATTTCAAATTAATTATTATATTTTTTTAAATTTTTATACAAAATAAAATCAATAATTTCAAATTTTCAAATTTTAAAATAAATTGATAATAAAAAAATATTTTACAAAAATATTTTATTTTTTAAAAGAATTTTATCTCTAAAAACAAATTAAGTATTTATTTTTAATTTAATTAGAATATAATTTTTTTAATACTACCGTGCCATGCTACTGTGCCAGATTAGATAAAATTATCTTTTAATTTGGTTAATTTATTGAGTGCTCGTCATAATAACATTATTATTATTTTTTTGTTTTGAAAACTAAAGTCAACAGACAGTATCTTAGGTATGAAGTATTTTTTAAGGCGTGTCGTGTACGCGTAGTCAACAGCCATGGACCCTTGTGGCACCATATCTGCAGCTTTTATGGGAAATTTGAAATATGTGCGCTGGTGGTGTGACTGTGAGTGTGAGTCAATCCAACCAATCAAGGAGCGTGTCGTACGGAGAGGGACATGACCAAATGCGTCCAAACAAGGAAGCAACGCGGGATTGCTTCTCACTTGTGTCGTTCTTCTGGGATATACGTTTTTGCGATCCTTGTGTGAGAAATAAATGCTTCTTTTTATCATATTTTTAAATATTTCTTCTTTGTTATAAAATTAAAAATAAAATTATTACTATTACGAGAAAAAAATATAAAAAAAATTCTTAAAAACTCTTAAAAATTTAAATTTTCTTCATTTTATATATTTTCTTATAAAATTTATAACAACTGAAGTCCATATTTATAGGCTTTTAAATTATTATGCAAGTCACTATGTAAGATTTAAAATAATTATAGTGGGGTCATTCACATAATTTAGTGGTGGGACAGAGGGGCGGCAGCCGCTCTCCCAATTAGTTCTTAACACTCCCCCTTGAATGACCACCCATAAATAATCTGACTCGTTAAAATCTTGCCAAGGAAAAACCTAATGGGAAGAAAAATCAATGGCGAAGAAAAAAGAGTACAATATTTTTATGTATCCACAAGTGCTTTAAGATTGTCTCATTAAAACCTTGCAAAGGAAAACCCAGTGGGACAAAACCTTAGCGAAGGAAAAGGAGTACAATCAGCACAAGTTTCCAGGACATTTACTTCCCCTGAAAAGTGCATAACAATAGATTTTTGAGTCTTCACATTCCAATGTTCTGCACAATCTTCTTGAATGTCGCAGTTGGTAATGCCTTTGTAAATAAATCTGCCAGATTATCACTTTGATATATCCTCATCTGATTTGAGTCATACAAGCAGTATTATCTTCATATAAAATTGTTGGGCTATTATTGATCATGAAAAACCACACGTTTTTTGGATATGTTGAGTTATTAATCTCAGCCAAATATACTCTCTATTTGTTTCATGAATTGCAATAATCTTTGAGTGATTTGAAAATTTGACAGATACATGCAGTTCCATATCCTCATCCGATATTGTCTTCTCTAGCACTTTAGGGCCTTATGAGTTTAAAATGTGTCGGACAAGGTAAAGGGAACCCCACATATAAGGCGTTTGACAGACTTAGTAGAAATCTGAGACCTGCAGTAATACTTAAACTCCCCCTAAGAATATGCGTCAGTTTTTCAAGTAATAAACAACTATGATTTCAACATATATAACAGGTTAATAATTCAAACATGATTTCCATTTGAATAATGTATTAGAGAGAACATGATAATATTTTCATCTAAAATTTTCTCCCCCTCGTTCGGCGTTATTAGGGAGAATTTGTTTATATACGGAAGAAATAACATTGGAAATCATTCATGTATGATAAAAATTGTAAAAGTTTTGAGGTCTAATATTATCGATTCGGCGGAAAATCAAATCCGCTTGACATTTTTGACAAACAAGATCTTGAAGAGATTTGAAGGTTTCGGGTTGTTATATAAATATAATTATTTTACCATTGGTTTACTTCAGCAAAAAGATCTCACATTCTTCATAGATTCAGTTGTTGTTCATCCAGAACGATATTATGTCTGATAGAAATTCTAATGTCCCAGATTTGAACCATGAATTTTTTATACCTTAACTACTCATATTTTTTCATGAGGTTGTAAACACCATGATAGGAGCAAAGATATATCATTCTAGTAAATCTGATCTTGAAATTGTTGCAGCATTAAGAACCCTCAATGCTCAATATGCTGACTCTCTTACAATCATGTCTCAGAGGCTACTGGCGAGAACGAGTGAGGTTGATCATCTTAAAAATCAAATATCTGAGTTGCATCAAATGCTTGCGACTAAAGATAGAAAAAATAAATATTTAAGACAAGAAAATAAGGAGCTGAAGAAACTTGTAGACTGGTATTCTCGTGACCTGAAAATACGAGTATAAGAGCTGGAAAGAGAGAGACCTCAGATACAAAGTCAACAACAGCAAATAACGGCAGAGGTTCAGCGTTTACAAGAAAATAGGGATAGCTGTAATTAATCTCGCTAGCTTTTGAAATTATGCATCTAGCATATCTTGTAAAGTGATATTTGAAGAGATGATGGTTTGTCTTATTCTTATTTCTATTTCTATAAGAACCGTCTTTAGTTTCATTTAGTACGCATCAAATCTTATTCTCATATCTATAATTCATCTGTATTTATATTCTTATTCTACAAATTCTCAATGGCTCATCAATTTCCTTTCACTATTTCTCATGATCAACATATGAGGTGTCATTCACCTCAATTACAAGTTGTTCATGCATCTTCCGCAGGTGCCATGTTGCAGCAAGCGAATGATCTGGCTAATAAGTCAGATCGTGAAACCATTTATGAGCTCGTGACTCTCGGCACCCGATACCCCTCCTCTATTGTCGGGTTTTCCAACCGATTACAATCTAAAAATCGTCAGATTGAGGAGTTTAACGAGAAGGTTTCCGTACTTCAACGATTCGTTCAAGAGTCTGACAGAAAAATTACAGACTTAAAGTAAGATAATAAGGATTTAAAATCATTACTTGCCTCTTTATTTCGACTGCTCAATCCTTTAGATAAAGAGGGCATGTTGCTTTATGAAGAGCAAATGCATTTGAGAGATGAGGCTAAAAATATCAAATTCTTGTAACTCATCTATTAATTGAATAATAAGATCTTTCTTTTTCAAATGCATTTCTTGAATTTATAGCAGCCCTTGTGATCTTTTCAGGAGTTTTAACAAGGTAAATCCTCAACGTAAACTGCAATAATGACAAATCCGGGTTCTGATAAAACACATGGGCATATAGGATTATTCTTAAATCATTCTTTCAATAGATACTCATTGATTTAATTTTACCACATGCGTCCGGATTACTTTAACCCATATAAAGATCTTTAAAATTTTATAAAGTACATACTCCTAAATGTATTTGGATTAGATGCTTCAAGTATCGTATATCTTTATATATGTAATGATCTAATGATCTTTATAAATATGCAATGACTACATTCATCAACTGCATATCTAATCATTTTGTAATAACCAAATCGATTAAAAATATGAATGTGATTGCATTCATAACAAGGAAATATATTTCTTCATAACTACTCTCGAGTTTCTACAGGAAACCTTGTGCGACAAATGGTACCGTACAATTTCATTTTTCTTTCGTATAAATACTCATTTATATCTGACAGATATTACATCTTTTGGTGTTTGGACAACAGGTCCAAATGCATTTTGCTTCACTAGCGAGTTTAATTCAGTTTCAATAACTACTTTCCATTTTGGCCAATCATTTATACGTTGACATTCTTCGACGGTTTTTGGCTCACTTTCTTCATTACTTCTGGTAATGTCAATGGCCATTTTATATGAAAATATGTTGTTGACAACAGTTTTATTTCTATCCAGAATTTCTCCAGTATTCATGAAATGTATTAAGATCTCGTTATTTCAGGTACCTGTTCCTCTCCAAGGGAAAAATTTCATGAAACACCTCTACAGGAGGTTCCTCTTAAGGAGGTTTGTATTCTTCAGGAGTTTTCTCTTCAGGAGTTTTCTCTTCAGGATATTTATACTCTTTAAGAGTTTTCTTTTCAGGAGGTTTATACTTTTCAGAAGTTTTTCTCTTCAGGAGTTTTGTACTCTTCAGGAATTTCCTCTTCAAGAGGTTTGTATTTTATACAGAAAGTCTAGATAGTTCTTATTTTGTAGGTACAGTCTCTTCAGGAGCACCAATTTATTTTCATTTTTTTTGTTTGCATCAATAGGTCTTCAACACTTCAGGTGTATCTTAGACTCATCTATTGCTGTTTTAACAACTTGTCCTTCAGGGACTTCAATTTTTGCTTAAACATTAACAGCAGTAATATATGATTTTACAACACCTTTAGTATCAGTAAATACATCCTGTAACTGATTTACAATACTTTACAAATAGACAATCATCTGAACTTCTGGTTCACATTCATTTATAAGAGGATCAAATTTAGACAGGATTTTACTATAATGTATAAAAGCTTAGTATAAGTAAATCAAGTGCTTGGTCGTACAACAGGTACTTGATCACTGTTCAGTCATACCACATTTATGACAAACATCTTCATCTTTCTATAAATAATTATTCTGAGGGCCTTTACCTTCTCTGAATTGGATTATTTCTGGTGATGCGGTATATTTTTATCATCTTTAGCGTTGTCGCTTTTGGGATCAACACTTCTATAGTTTTTCTACCACGTCTACACCATTTATTCATTTTAAAGGATGCACTGTTCATTTCTGGGAATGGTGTAAATTCAATATCATTATTAAGACGTAACTGGTGATTTATTAACAAAAACTCATTATTTAATTCAATCACTGGAAGATAAAATAAAAGTTCAGAATATTTATTGAACTTTCAATTTCGATATTGCTACTGTAGGAGCGCATTCGAGGTATGAAAAATAATATATCTTTTTTTAAATATCATCATCAGTGACTTTCTCACTGCATAATTTTAATATTGAGCTGATTTTAAAAAGTGCAGAATATTCAATACCACTTTTAATATATTACAATTTTAGGTGCAATAAGTTATAATGATTTTTTGAGAGGATTACATCTTCTGGTGCTCATATCACTCTCTTGATTCATTTCATACAGTAAGATGATTTTTCATCATGCGATACACAGCACGGTCCTTCATGGACACATGATTTTCTTCTATGATTGTATCTCTTAAGTTCATCATCATATCCAAATGGATCTCATCAAGGATCCTGGATAAACCAGAAATGCCAATAGTAATAAATCTCAATATTTGATATTATATAGATATATAAATCACAAAAATAAATCAGCTCAATATTAAAATAAATCAGCTGAATATATAAATATATTCAGCAATATTATCTTTAATATTTATCTCGAGGACTGCAAATAATATATTGAAAATCTTACTTGAGGTAGAAGACCATTAGTTTCAGTATCGGTAGAACCTCGTGTTGATAACGTGTTATAAAACTAAAAATGAAACTATTACTATTGTAAGAGATAAATATAAATATAAATTCTTAAGAACTTTCAAGAATTGAAACTTTCTTTGTTCTATATATTTTCTTATGAAATTTATAACAACTGAAATCTATATTTATAGGTTTGAAATTACTATGCAAGTCACTATGCAAAATTTAAAATAATTGTGGGGTGATCATTCACATAATTTAGTGGTAGGACAGGAGGACGGCAGCTGCTCTCCTAATTAGTTCTTTAACCATTTTTATATTTTAAATAATTAATATTTAGTCCCAGTTGACTTATAGGAATAAAATCTAAAATCTAAAATATTTTTTAAATTTATTATTATATTTTTTAAATTCTTTATATAAAATATAATAAAAAATTTAATTTTTAAAATTTTAAAATTTATATTTTTAAAATTTTAAAATAAAATTAATATTATAAAATATTTTTTTTATTTTTATTTTTATTTTATCTCATCTTTAAAAATAAATCAGACTATTTAAAATAAATAAAGAAATTGAGAAATAAAGAATCTAGCTTTTAAAAATGATTCTAAAGAGACTCCTTATTCGTTAAGCTTTACCGACTTTTTTTGTCTTATTTAAAAAAAAAAATGAAAGAAAAGAAGAACACCACAGCCATACAAAAAAGTGCGGGCCAAATTATACGTGTTTGAAGTTCCTGATGCCGCCTGACCGACGTTGTTTTCAGTTTTTAACCCCTCTGATTGGAACGGTCCGAGCTGAGATCATTAGGGAGGGAGATTAACCCCCAAAAAATAACTACCAAAAGAATGTGCCATCTTCTCTGAACCCCCTTCCTCTCTCTTCCTCGCCCTCGCTTTCGCTCGATCTCTGTGGTTTCCGGAGGTACTGTTCATTTTTGTTACTTCTTATTTTCTTCCCTTCTACGATCTACTCTGCTTTTCATTTTCCTGTTATTCTATATTTTTTGATCTGTTTTTAACATCGCTTTTCCATGGAAATTCCATGCGTCATAAATGCTTTGTGTTCCGTGTTTACTTTAGATTTAAATTTCGTCTTTGCTATTGTTCTTTTTTGTTTGATTGCTTTATTTGCCCTGTACTATTTGCAGCTTTTTGACCTGTGCAGGTGGTTTAACGGTTTTTTTTTTTTGGGCAGAATGGGGTATATAGGGGCGCATGGTGTTGCTGCGCTCCACAAGTACAAGTACAGCGGTGTTGATCACTCCTACGTTGCCAAATATGTCCTCCAACCCTTTTGGAGTCGCATCGTTAATTTTTTCCCCCTTTGGATGCCGTAAGCCCTTCTCTATTTTCATTTCGCTACGGGTGAAATCGGTTGTTGAAAACTCTGCACATATGCAATTCTCATTGGAGTTTGTAGTTTTGATTATTTCTCAGCTCACTAATTTGATGGCATGGCAATCTTATTAAAGCTCACAAATAAATTCTAGAACTAAAATGATATATAATCAATTTTGGAATATATGCCTTATAAAAAATGGAATCTGTGCCTTTAGTTTGATCTGTATGGTAGCGATAGACTCTCCAATTATTTGTTGTTTAAATCCGGGTGTCCGAGAACAGTGTCCCAACTAATTCTGGGGCTGCACAGGCCCTCGACGAGAACTAGGAGTTTCCTGTAAGTGCACCTTGAGTACTTCAAGGAGAAAATACCCCAATTCGATGGCCCCTAGAGATTGTTTGCACCCAAGAGGATTTCCTTAGACATTCAATGCAGCATACCACCAAGACCAAGGTTTTTACCACTTGAGCCAACCCCCAAGGGTTCCATAGTGTAAAATAATGATACTAGTTTCTTATCATGAATTATGAAGCATACCATTCTGTTTATTTTTGGATTGTATGAAAATAGAGTTCCTTATCATGTGCTCTCTCGAAGATCTTGTAATAGATCCGTAGTTGTAGATTTTTGGCCAAGTCTTCTATCTTGTTATTACTAGCATATCATTTGTTTTTTAAATGGTGGGGATGCCTTCACTTATTGTCTTGTAATATCCATGGCTTTTAAGATTTCTGGAGTTATATGTAACATAAAAAAAAGGATTTCCATAGTCTTAACAACTTTGGAACTTCTGTAGTTCGTGTGCGAGTGTTATTACATTTCTTTTCTTATTGAGATGTGCTGACATTTCTTATTTTTCTTTGATCTTTGTTTGTTGCTTTTTGGGGAAATTTCCAAGTCCGAACATGGTATAATAATCTTCTCTCTCTCTCTCTCTCTCTCATTTCATTTACTTGCAATTTTCACTTTACCTTGGTATTACTTGAGATTAGTATAATGCACTCATGCCTGTTGACTGACAATGCTCTTTATATTTTGTCAGATAACACTTACGGGATTCATCTTCTTGGGCATTTCTACACTGCTTAGCTATGTGAGTGCGAGTTTATCTGATGCTGTGCTTTTTATTTCATAAGTTGTATGTGAGAATGAAAACCGTTCAACCTTTATTTGTTAGGTTTAATTTTCTATGATTTAATTGTTTGTGGATCGATCCCCTCCATTGGCATTTTTTGTCCAACATTTGGGATGGAACATGTAGCATTTGTAGCACTGCGATGAGGAAAATTTTAGTTTGAACAAAAAAAAAAAACTTAAAAAGTTACTTGAGTTATAATTTATTTAAAATTAAGACCTGAATGCAAAAAGGAGGTGGAGGGTCTGCGCCTTGCCTGTGGCAGTGCCCCTCTCCCCAGGAGGGGGTGGATAGTGATCCCCCTTTCTAAGCTGGGTGCAGGAAACCCTCCTTCTGCCCCCCCCCCCCCCTTCTTTTTCTTTTTTACTTCTAATTTTTAATTTTAAAATAAATTATAACATAAACCATTTTAAAATTTTGAATTGACCAGTTATTAAAAAATAAATAAGTTTTTTCACAGGGTTTATCACTGAAGAAGAAAATTGCATAAATTACAGGTTTATAAAAAAGAGGATTTACTACTGTCCTATTCTTGTATACCCCCTATGTACTTGGGTTATGCCTATTTATGTGGTTTTGATTAAATTTCTTTTTACCTTTATAAAATAAGAATATAGATGATAACTTTTGTGGTATAATTTTTTTAATCAATAAATAGGAATTTTATTAAAAATAGGTGATAGCTTTTGTAATATATGACAAGTGGAAATAGTTTTTTTGGTTTAGTGTACCCTCTTCTTCTCTGAATTATTGTTATATGTTATTGTTTCAGATTTATTCACCTCGCCTGGATACTCCTCCTCCAAGATGGGTTTATGTTGCGCATGGATTGCTACTTTTTCTCTATCAGGTCTGTTGAGAATTAGTTCAAGTTGAGAAAGTCATGTTGGTTCTTCTGATCATATTGTCATATCGAATATGCTCCTCCTACTTGACACCTGAGTTGTTTGATTATTTAAGACACTCATTTGTGCAATATTTCCTTGAGCTGATTACTTTTAGTTTCATTTAGTATTCTTGTTTGACTAGTTGAGCCGTTTTGCTCAATTAACTATTGTGAGTCTTACCATGTTTGCATTTCTTTGATTGATCTAAAAAAGAAATGGATTGTGGATCTTATACAAGTACAAAGTTGGATTGTCTCACAGAAGGCTTCTATCTGCATTGTGTATTATTATGTTCTAGTATGCATCAATGGTTTGAAAATGCAAAGGAACTGGAAAACTGCTGCTCAAAATATGTGAAGGTCTTTTTTAGATCTTGTGACTATCTCATCTTTTTTAGATCTTGTGACTATCTAAGACTAGCTTCTGTGAATTTAACTTTTTTTTTCTTCAGATAAGTAAAATATGGATTGTATTACTGATTAAAGGGGTTAATACATCTGTACACAGGACCCCATTCTTTTATTAATAATACTTGTTTACTTATTAAAAAAAATACATCAGTACACAGGATGTATACATAAAACCCACTTAACTGTCAAAAGGAAATAGAACTAGGAAATCCTGAAAGTTATAACTAGAGGTGGTAACATAGTTGGGTTATTAACCAAAAATACAAAGTGTTAAGAGCGAAATACCAAGTTCTAATAATGGTTTTTCATTGTCCTTAAAACTATGGCTTTTTAATTGAACTTTTTAATGCAACTGTGTTTTTTTAACTCCAAATCTTATGCCCTGATTAGTTGATAGCCTTTTTTTTTCCTGCACTTTTAGGTGTCGTATTAAGTTGCAATCCTTTATTGGAAATTCTCATATTGGCATACCCCAACTCCCTTTTATTACCCTTCTTTTTAACCTGTTTCTAGTTTGATGTTAGACCTTTGATGCTGTTGATGGAAAGCAAGCAAGACGAACAAATTCTTCAAGTCCATTAGGGGAGCTCTTTGACCATGGTGAGATGCTGTTGTCCTGCATATTATCTTACATCTTTTTTTAACTTGTAAGATAAGTGTTAATACTGAAGAATAATGTTCTTGCCTTCTCAATGTATTGCAGGATGTGATGCTCTTGCTTGTGCGGTATGTTTTGTCATCTTTAGTTGTCATTGTATGTCCCTTAGATACATTACCTTCATCAGTTTTTCCTTAAATATAGTTGGAAGCATTGGCTTTTGGGAATACTGCTATGTGTGGAGGAATTACTTTCTGGTACTGGGTGACTTCTGCCATTCCATTTTACTGTGCAACGTGGGAACAGTAAGTTGTCTATTGATACTGGTTCACTATCTATTTTTGTTATTTATTAAATATTTTCTACCTTTATGGAATTTAAAACTACAGTAATAATGCTATCATGTATTGCATTTATAAGAAAAAAGAAGGTTTTCACTAGGTAGGTGTCTCTTATATATATATATATATACATATCATGTATTAGGGTCATGCCCTTTGCGATTTCCGATTTCTAACCAAATTTTATTACTAACGAAAATACCAACAATAGAAAGAAAATTCTTCGATAAAAATAAAAAATAAACAAATTCTGGGTACATGTGGTATTAAGTAATAAATTTTCTTCCTCACTCCGCCTCCCAGTGTTCAAATCCCAGAGTTGGCTGGGAGGGGTCTTTTTAAACTGCTCAAGCTTATTCAGTCTTTGACCCTGGATTATGATTACCAAATCTGTTTGTTCCTTATGACCTCTCTCTTTTTTTTGGTACTTTCTGTGGGAAATGTACTATTTGGATTATTGTTTAGTACCATGCTTTGCAGAACAATTTTGTCGTTGTTGATATATGTAAGTTTGATTGATGGTTGGATGTCTCATTATCAGTACTGATATTTGATTTTCTGATCTAGCTATTTCACCAATACCCTTATTCTTCCGGCTATCAATGGACCTACAGAGGGTCTTATGTTGATTTATTTGTCACATTTCTTCACAGCTATTGTAGGTATGCTGCCCCTACCAATACCTTCTTTTCCCTGAAGTAATGTGTTTTTTGCACTTCCAAATAATTTTTCTGAAACTCTATTTAAAATATAATACATCATTATTTATATTGTGGGATCTCTTTCGTTAAGGTTAAGTACACTTGATTCTCACATGAGTTCTTAACCTTTCCAGGTGCTGAGTGGTGGGCTCAACAATTTGGGAAGTCCATACTCTTGTTCAGTTGGGTGCCATTTCTTAAGGGTAAGAATATTTTTCAGAAAGCTGATGACCTATAACTCAATATATTTGGACTGAAAAAACCATATGGAACACATGCTCAAAGTTCTTGCATTATTCCTATGGTGGTTTAGCCATAGAGTGGGAGGTATGATTTTGGGGTTTCTTTAGCCAAAAGTTGTTTCTGTTTGCGTTTGATTATGTACCTTAGGGTGTCCTTTTTATTACTCTGAGATAAACATTCTGCAGCAGTTTTTAGATTACAGCAGTGCCTTTAACTTTTTTGGTGTGATATATATTGGTCAAGTCATGGTGGAATGTGATGTTAAAGGATAACATTTTGAGTTTTTTATACTTCACATGCTAAAGGAATGTGATGTTAAAGTTATTTCATGTGGGCTTCGTTAGTGTTAAAGGATATGTTTGTAATTAGTATAAGTGTGTGAGGGTATAAGTGTAAGTGTCTGTATTGTATATATATATGTTTGTACATCAATAAAGAAAGTAAGAACTATTTTTCCTCCATAAACGATAACATGGTATCAGAGATGTTGTTTGAAGTGTTGGTGGTTTTTTGAGCTCTCCGATCAGTTTGTGGTGGTTGGCGGGCTGTTCGTGGTGGCTAGCGGGCTCTTTGGTAGCGTTTTCAGCGGCCCGTAGCTCTTTGAAGTGTTTTCCAGCCACTTTTTGGTATCGTCTCCGGTACTGGGCACCAAGGGTAGACTCGCTGGCCTTTTCTGTGGCTATCGGCATAGTCATCGCTGCCGGGAAGGGCCTCCATCGCCGGCCGAAGGTTGAAGTTTGTTCCGGGCTGTTTGGTTGCAGCTATAAGCTGTCTAATCTTGAGTTTGAATAGCCAAAACCTGGATTAAGAGTATATTCCTATCTGGAATAATATCTACTTGGTAACACGTATAAGGTAAACCCAACTTACCTTATCCTTGGTTAAGAATAACCTATTCCCGTTTCAGATTAACTTTTGAAGCCAGTATTGCCGAAATCCGAAATAGGCCGGTTCAGGTTAAAACAGATCGAAACAGGCTGAAATAGACCCAAAACAGGTCGAAACAGACCCGAAATAGGTCGAAACAGACCCAATTTCGGCTTATACAGAACGAAATTTTGTTCTTAGAGCTGTTTTACGGGTACTTGGGATAAGTTTCTACATTTTTGATCCAATAATCAAGTCATTTGCCAAGAAATGATTAGTATATCAAAGGATGATTATAATAAGCTTTCGGGTTGCACACGGATTTCAACGTTCGCATGTCTTGCCTCATCCACTCAAGATCTGTGGATCATTGATTCAGAAGCTAATGAACATCTGACTGGTCGGTCCTTTATCTTATCTAGGTTAGATACTGCCACATCTCTAAAAAGCGTTATTCTTGCTAATGGTTCTCTTGCTAAAGTTACAGGCATTGGATCCACTAAGCTCACTGACTCTATATCCTTGTCATCTGTTCTATATACTCCTAGTTGTCCCTTTAGTTTGTTGTCCATCAGTAAAATTACTCAAAGTTTTCAATGTTCAGTGACCTTTTACCCTTCTTCATGTGTTTTTCAGGATCTCAAGACAGGAAACAAGATTGGTACGGGGCATGAAGCTGGTGGCTTGTATTATCTTGATGTTAAACAGTCACCCACTCTAGCCTTTACATCCTCCTCGTCATCTGCTTATGAATGGCATTGCCGTCTTGGTCATCCCCCGTCTTTCCTTTTTGAAGCGTCAGGTCAAGAATTTAGGAAATGTGTCTCCCGTTCCTTGTGAAGCATGTCAAATTAGTAAACATCATCGTGTCTTTTATTCCTCGAATTGATAAAAGAGCCTCGAGTCCTTTTGAGTTGGTTCACTCTGATATATGGGAACCAATCAACATTGAGTCAAACACATTTCAGTATTTTGTCACATTTATTGATGACTACTCTCGTGTGACATGGGTGTTTCTGATGAAGGCAAGATTTGAACTTCTTTCTATATTCAAAGTGTTTTGGAAAGAAATTAAAACTCAATTTAATAAAAGGGTTTAGGTTTTGTGTTCTGATAATGCTAGAGAGTATCTATCTAGTGCCTTTGCTACTTTCTTAAGTAGCAAAGGAATTGTTTATCAAACTTCGTGTTCTTATACACCCCAACAGAACGGGGTGGCTGAATGCAAAAATCGTCATTTGTTAGATGTAACCCGAGCACTTTTACTGCACATGCATGTTCCTAAACGATTTTGGAGTGATGGTGTTCTTACTGCTTGTTACCTTTTTAACCGTATGCTTTCATCAGTTCGCGATGGTTCCTCTCCTTTCTCCATCTTGTTTCCTTCATCTCCACTGTTTATCTTTCCTCCAAAAATCTTTGGGTGTGTTTGCTATGTTCATAACCTTGGTCCGGGTTTTGATAAGCTTGATCCTCGCTCTACCAAGTGTTTCTTTGTTGGTTATTCTTGGACTCAAAAAGGATATCGTTGTTATAGTCCTATTCTTAGACGCTACTTCATTAGTGCTGATGTTACCTTCTTTGAGTCCATACCCTATTTCTCTGACACAGCCTCGAGCGTTGAGTGTGATCCTCTACTATTACCTACTCTTACACTTTTTCTTCCTGTCGTTGGTCCTCCACCTCCACCCCTTCCCCCCGTTCCTTTACAGGTTTACTCGCGTCGTTCAAGGTTGCCAGCTTCCATGCCTTCACCTACCGTGTCTCCATCTTTGGTTCCTGTGTTACCTAGTACTTCAGACTCTCCACCTATTGCTCTCCGCAAAGGTACTCGATCTTGTGTTACTCGACATCCAATTAGTCAATTTGTCTCATATAATACTTTATCTCCTCCATTCTCATGTTTTACATCTCAACTTTCAAAACTTTCTGTTTTTAAGACAGTTCAGGATGCTTTATCTGATCCGGGATGGAGAACAGCTATGAAAAATGAAATGGATGCCCTTCATCATAATGAGACATGGGAACTTGTTCCACTACCACCTGGTAAGCAACGTGTTGGCTGTAAATGGGTATATACAATCAAATTTCATCCTGATGGTTTGATGGAACGTCTGAAAGCCCATTTGGTTGCTAAGGGTTATACTCAAACATATGGTATTGATTACGAGGAGACTTTCTCCCCAGTTGCCAAAATCTCCTCCGTTCGAGTGTTGATCTCTCTTGCTGCTAATTTAGATTGGCCTTTATTTCAGCTGGATGTTAAGAATGCATTTCTACATGGCGACTTGCACGAAGAAGTTTATATGGAGCAACCACCTGGGTTGGTTGCTCAGGGGGAGTATCGAGGTACTGTATGCAAGTTAAAAAAGGCATTATATGGTTTAAAACAATCTCCTCGAGTATGGTTTGGGAAATTTTCTGATGTTGTATTGGCATTTGGTCTTCATAGATGCCAAATAGATCATTCGGTATTTCACCTACATGGTGATGCAGGTCACATTTTGTTGGTTGTGTATGTGGACGACATTGTAATTACTGAGAGTGACTCTGTTGGAATTGCTAGGTTGAAACAATATTTACATGATCAGTTTCAGACAAAAGACTTGGGCAAGCTTAGATATTTCCTTGGAATTGAAGTCAATAGATCTAAAAAGGGTATCAACCTATCTCAGAGGAAATATGTACTTGATCTTTTGGAAGAAACCGGCACGTTGGGTGCACGACCTATTGACACCTCTATGGACCCAAATCGTAAATTCTTGAAAGAGAAAGGAGAGTTATTTGGAGATCCAGGTAGGTATCAAAGACTTGTTGGAAAATTGAAATATCTCATTATCACTAGACCAGATATCTCTTATGCAGTGAGTGTACTGAGTCAATTTTTACAAACGCCTAGGGTCTCACATTGGGATGCTGTAATTCATATTTTTCGTTATCTTAAGCGAGCACCTAGTTTTGGATTACTGTATCGACCAAATGGACATTTTATGGTTGAAGCTTTTTCAGATGTTGATTGGGCAGGATCACCTTCAGATAGAAGATCTACTACTGGATATTGTATTTTTGTAGGAGGTAACTTGGTTACATGGAAGAGTAAGAAACAAGCAGTAGTAGCTCGGTCTAGTGTAGAAGCTGAATACAGGGCAATGGCTCACACTACTAGTGAGCTGACGTGGTTGCAACACTTCCTTCAAGAGATTGGGTTTCCAGCTCTTACCCCTCTCAAGTTATTTTGTGATAATCAAGCCGCAGTGCATATTGCCTCTAATCCTGTATTCCATGAGAGGACTAAACATATAGAGATTGATTGTCACTTCATTCGAGATAAGATACTAAGTGGTGACATTGCTACACCTTTTGTGAAGTCTGCTGATCAACTTGCAGATATGTTTACTAAATCTTTGTGTTGGAGTCGGTTAAAACTTATTTGTTTCAAGCTGGGTTTATATGATATATATGCTCCAGCTTGAGGGGGGTGAAATGATATGTTTGTAATTAGTATAAGTGTGTGAGGGTATAAGTGTAAGTGTCTATATTGTATATATATGTGTTTGTACATCAATAAAGAAAGTAAGAAGTATTTTTCCTCCATAAACGATAACAGTCAGAAACTGTAATAAATTGCATTAAATGTATTTGTCATCTATTGGCATTTGTTGTTTAGTTTGAGTGTAATCTTCCATTGACATGACACACACTATGTTATTGTTAGGCCATTTAACTGATTGTGTTTATAATTTAATAAATTTTCATAGGGATCCCATTTTGGTAATATGTGCTTTTTTTTTTTGTGTCCTTCGCCATTGGGCACTGTTTCTATCATGCAATCTTAATTTTACATTACTTTGATAGGGCTGCTTTATGTTGGGTTCTTCATGTTTCGTTTTTGTTTAAGATGTCAGAACTTCTTAAGTTGTACTTCTGCCCGGAGACTTTGATCTTGCACCATTTTTTTATTAACTATAAAAAAAAACCCTCTTCATTTGGTAGTTAATGAAAGAAGCCTTACTAGAAATTAGCTAATTGGTGATTTATCTGAATTCCCCATCCACACCTCTCCTTAAATTGGGAATTTGTATTTTTGTTCAACTGTTTTTACTATCTTATTTTTTCATCTTTATTTTTCTACCCTGGTTGGTGTTTGTCTATGAAATTCTGCCTTTCATTTGCGATTATCTGAATGTTTACCTAACAAAAAATATATATCTGAATATAATATGTTTGTGTTTTTGTGAATTTTCAGAAATTCCCACAAACAGAATCGTGTTGCTTCTGATGGCAGCTTTTGGTGTTATACCAACAGTCACATTCAAGTATGTACTCCCCATATTAAGTTATTTTAAGTTTAAAGCCTGTTCCATGTGACACCCTTTGGCGTATAGACCAACTGTGTTGACCCATGGACATCGGAATGACATTTCCATCATATCATATTGCTGTTATTGTTGGGCCTTTTTAATTGAATAAGCTGTATATGTCCGTATTGGCATTTACAGAATTTAAACTCCAGAGTCTTTGCCTATTCCCATCAGAGTTCACTTATATGAATTAATATTGTTGTTTGATAAAGTTCAGTTTAGATCTTCCTTATATGCTTTTCACTCTGCAGCATACAGAATGTCTATAAGGTAGTTCAGGGAAGAAAAGGAAGCATGCTGCTGGCTCTAGCAATGGTAATACTGCAATTTATTGGACATGTGTCCTGCTTCTAGTTTCTTATAAGAGACGTAATGTTGCTTTCTTGCTGGCTCTTTTTAGCTTTGCCCTTTTGCTGCACTCTTGGGAGGAGTCCTTGTTTGGTATGATTGAAATCTGTTTTATGTTTTATACATTTTTTTCATAGTCACATTTATAGAGGTTTACATATTGGCATTGTTTTTTGATGCAGGGATTATTTGTCTCCATCTGACATAATGGGGAACTATCCACATTTAGTTGTATTGGGAACTGGACTTGCTTTCGGTTTCCTTGTGGTACGATATTTTGTTTCGGTGTGACTATTTATCCAGTTGAAGTTTGTACTTTCTTCATTTGAATTGGACCGCTTTATTACTATTGCTGTTATTTTGCATTCCCTATGTATTTATTTATGGTCTTTACTTTCATATTCTATGGTCATTATTATATCTTGGTGGAAATACAGAACCTTGCAAATCCTATACTGTGAGCCAAGGTTTTCCTGTTTATGGTGGTAGCTGCATCATGGTGCAGTGTTTTTCGCACTTGCCCTGTAGTTTATGTTTTTGTACTGCTGTGACTTGTGAGTGCCACATGATGATATAAAGCAGCAGAATAGATGCACTGGTTAGTGTGGCAAAATTAAAGTACTTACAGAGAATTCTAACTAGGATTATCCTTTCTATACCTCCCGTGTCTTAGATGGATCCCCGAGTACCAATAAAATATAGTATCCTTGACTTTTAACATACACATACACAAAAAAAAAAAAAAATACAGAGAAAATGAAGATTCTCTGATGCCTAATAATGTCACTCTGGTGAGTACCGCAAGATTAAAATTTTCCATGGTTTTATTTTACTCAAATGAGAGGTAGAACCCTTTCAGTTTATGGATGATCCTGCCTTTAAAAAATTGAGGGTGTTTTTATGGTTTGCTGCATTATAACCTGTTCAGGTATTTGGGGATTTCAAGCACATTCCTCTGGGATTCACAGCATGTGTTGAAAATGTGGATATACAAGGAAATTAGTCATTTAAATATACATCTACACTTTGATTATTTTTCTTCCACTGTTTTCTGTCGTTTTAGTGTACTCTTGATAGCTTTGGTGTTTGTTTGATGCTTATAGATATTCTTTTGCTGTGTAAAATTTTGAGTTTTTTTTCCCCCCTCAGACCCATTGTTATAGACAAATAAAATTATTACCGTGGAATTGCTGCTGAATTACAGCTATTTTGGCAGGGAAGGATGATCCTGGCTCATTTGTGTGATGAACCAAAGGGGTTGAAAACTAATATGTGCTTGGTATGTTGCATTCTCTTACCAAATCCGCTGAAATTGGTTGGTAATTTCAACTTCGGTTTAAAATTGATGATGCGCTCTTTTTATTTGGTGGTCACGTGGCTTTGGCCATCTATTGTCCACCAGTCACTCTCACCATAACAGGTGGTGGGTGATTTTGAGTTAGTGTGTGTGTGTGATTCCTTGTGTCAAATTACATTGGGTAGTGTGTGAGGTCCTAGTGTCAAATTACGTTGGGTGTTGAGTTAGTTAGGAGCCAGAAAAAGTTGTGATTCACCTATCTATTGCTCTGTGCAGTCACTACTGTATCTCCCTTTTGCCATTGCAAATGCACTCACAGCCAGATTGAATGATGGGTACGTTGTAATTATAAGCTGAATAACAGACTTCTAGTTCTATTTATTATTGGCGTTCTGTTTTACTCATGAACCTCCGTTCATCTTTTTGGGCAGAGTTCCTTTAGTTGATGAGAGTTTGGTTCTTCTCCTGTACTGTCTATTTTCAGGTATGGTGACTTTTTGACTTTTTTTTTTTCTTACACAGTACTACTTGTTGTAAAATACAAACCCTTCTTGCCAATTATTTGTTTCAAATGCAACATGGTTCTCCTTGAGCTTATTGTTGGAGAAGCGCATATAGGTATTTTCTTCCGCAGGGTTTACTTGGGAATGTATTGGTTTAGCTTTTTCTGACAGTTATATATTAATTACCTTGATACGTGAATGACTAACTGTTCTACGCCTGAAAATCCTCCTTTACTGAACCCAGCGGGACTCTATGTGCACTTTTCCACATCCGTCGTTCATGAAATCACGAGTGCATTGGGAATCTATTGCTTCAGGTTAGAAGACAATCAAAACTCTCTAGAATTTGGCATTTCCCTTTTCCCAACTTGGTTTAAATCAGGTTTAGATTGGATTTGGGTTTTTCGGTTTCAAAACCACATTGGCTTTGCCACTTTGGCCTTGGCTGATCCAATCCTCTAATTTATCTTGAAATGTTTGTATAAAAATTTGTCAGAGCAGGTTATTTAAATTTGTATTTGGTGGGGGTATGCATGGTTGTAAGTCCAAAATGTAGTTTTGTTTATTTGTGGCGTCGTTACACTGGGTATCATAATTAGCATTTAGCTATGATACCCTCTAGTAGCTTTACCTAGTATGTGACCTTCATCCTCGGTTTTTTCTTTTCTTTTGCCAATCACAGGATAACTAGGAAGGAAGCTTGAATTTTGCAGGTGTCTTCTTTTGGGTATGCTCTTCCGGTAATGTATCTCTATATGCTCTTTTCTGATATGTTTTTGGCAATTTTTGCCTTCCAGCCGTCAAGTCAGGAATATGATGCACCCAGCAATGCCAGGGGTTTTGTTTTTTGTTTTCTTTTCTCCCCTATACAACGTTGATGGCTATGCTGTCTATCCTATGGGTTTTAGTATTTGAGGCCCACGCCCAAATAGAAGAGCAGGCCAATTTAGATATATAAAAGGCCAGTGTAATAGAAGCATTAGAAATCTACAGTTGCAGATATGGATTACTTTCTAAATTATTATTATTATTATTATTATTTGTTTTTATACAAATTAGACAATTGGTTTCTGTTTGATAAGAAAGCCGACTGATAATTTCTTCATGAATGGGGGATTCCTTAAGAGTGGGTAATCGAGTTGGGATGGTCTGTTTAGAGATCTATGGCAAAGCCAGACATGGTCTTGAAAGCGGAAAGGCCCAATTACCTTCAAATTTTTGTATAAAACTCCAAAAATCTCTCATCGCTAAGAATAAGAGTAATTTGAAGCAAATATCTCTCTATCAACCTTGTTCATATAGGGAATTGAATTCATATAAATGCATTTTGTATTGATGACAGTAGTGACTTAAAAGGTAAAATCCCAATACAGGTACCGGATATTACCTCTACAAATGGCTTTAACAGATAATATAGAGAACGGACTTGGAATTACATAAATGAATAATAATCTAACTCCAGCGACACCCCCTCCCCTCCCCCAACGGAGAAGAGAGCTATTGATTTTTCCTACTACAATTGCTATATGGTGTACATGAATTAAAACGACAATCCGTCATTCCTTATATAGCCCTTTCTATCCACCTCGGCAATCTCAATGAAGCCTTCATCCCAAGTCTAGTGAGGAACACAGAATACAAAATGTGGAGCAAGAATACGAAGCATCCACTGTTCAGTAAAACCTAATATGGTAAACAAAGGGAAATATGTAAGTTTTGGTACATGGTGAGCAATTTAACGGGGAAAAAGGGGAGAATTTGAAAAAAAAAAAAAGCACTGGGATGTGCAAAAGGAGAGAATACCAGGGTCGTAAATAAGGCATATATAAAATTCATTGAGGGAATTGTACCAAGGCCCGAAGCAGTGAATATGACTGCTAGAGAAGCATGAATGTTTATTGTAATCTGCAAGCAAAATAAATGAATAATCGGTGAATAATCGGTGAATGAATTGCAGCCATACAAATAAAACCACGGAGGTGATAGGTGATAGGAAAATCAATTACCAAAGCAAATATGTTTTCTCTTATCAAGAATGAAGATATTAAGACATACCCCACGGTACCAACAGCTCGAACCTGCGTATTAATATAACACTGTCAATAGAAACTCGGTGAGGCAATGTGTAAAGCATGTAAGGAATTTGTGGCAAAGGAGAGCAAACACTACAATTGTGCACAAGACAATTGAAAGACTCCAATTTGCTCCCAACCTAAGAAAATACCAAAAAAAAAAAAAAAGTTGTTACTGCCTGAGTTGATTTGTTCAGAAATCAGAAATTCACATTTTTTTGAATCAGAAAGCAAATTCAGCATTCAAAATTACCCTAAGCAAACTAAAATAAGTAACTTGGCACCAAATCCATATGGTTAACATCAAAATGAATGTGTGTGCGTGGGTCTCTATATTCTAAAGTTGAAAGAGCAAGGCGACTGCTTATTAAAAACACAAGCAAATCAGACCCTCAAAGAGGCCAAAATAAATAAAACAGATTATTACAATTGTGGTATAAGCATAAATAAGAATCATCAATGCTGATACACCTTGAGGCATCACACACATACCTCCATAAAGCACCCATTGCCAAGCCAACTATTCCATGCTTAAGCTGCAGAAGAGGAATATCCAAAGAGGAGGTAGATTATAAGCTATCCTGCTTTCCACCCCAAAAACAGAAAACAAAAAAGAAAAAAACACGATCTATCCCTGAGAATGGAAGCTAAGAAGATCCATAAATAAAAGTAAATAATAACAGAAATTAAATTGTGGTTTAACAAGTTGCCAGGAGTGCATAATAAATAATTTTACTTCAGATTTTTCTTAAACTATATTCAGAAGAAGAAATTAAAAAACACAGTAATAGTAATTGAAGTTTGACCCAAAATACAAATTCCTGGAAAGTGAAAGCTGTAAGAAAGTCATAGATGTACAAGACAGATATTTGCAAGAGCTTAGAAATAGCTTGTTTCTGTTACAAAACTTCAAAGGAAGGAAAAATAAAAGAAAGAAAAAAGGAAAACGAACTATGTCAAGAAGGCAACACAAAAACAAGATAGTCTGTTAGACATAAGGCATATGAATTTAAAAGGGAGCTCACCAGATAGGTTAAAGCTTTGACTGGACCAGACAAGACTAGTAAGAGCATGGTTGTTGCCACCTATAAATAAAAAAGATCATTTCCTTGACTAAACTGATGATTCAATGGTCTACCCCCCCACCCCCAAAAAAAAGGCTTATAACTTAATATGGTGGGAATAAATGGTCACAAACCATAGTTTTCCTTCCGGCAGCAATGCCCCATCTCATTGAGGAGATTACTATTGGCAACGAGAAGACACAGCCAAAGTAATTCTGCAGAAAAACATATATTTTTCAGAAAAGATAAACGACAGAATAAATAGAAAAAAGGACATGCTCAACCCATCAGCACATCGCTATAAATGACTGTAATTTGTACAGAGTATACATGCAGCCAAGAAAGAGAAGAACTATTTATAACCGATTTCTAAGCAGAAGGCAAACCAACGAAGCCAGAAAGAACCCCAATCTTAAACTCAATAGCCATGGAACATATACAGGGAGCAAATTATTCATGACAAAGCAAGACTGTTATTTAGGATTGAAAGAAGTCTAAGTTTCTGCTAATGTGTGAATGTGATATCTCATATGATAAGTTAAGAGAATGTGATGAATGAGATCCTATATTGTTCGAGAATGAGAAGTTCTTTCTCTTTATAAGACTTCAATGCAGGCTCCAATTATATCATTTATGAGTTGTTTTAAAATATAGGCAATGTAGTTTGAACTTTCTATTAAGGCATTACACATGGGATAAAGACAAGGGTAGGTGATGTAAGATCCCACATTGCTTGAAAGGAGAGAGTTTTGCTGTTTATAAAATTCTAATGAAATTTTAATTGTATCATTAACTAGTATATAATTAATGTAATTTGGGCCTTCCATTGAGCGTTACAGCGAACTACTTGACAAATAAGACAAACGAAGCCCATAAATTTCATATCAATCCCCCTACTTTCCTTCAAGCACCATAGAGGCAAAGATTATAGCTTTACTATTGGGAATGACACGAGAATTTCGCTTCTTTAACTAGATTGACAAATACCATTCTGCAATTTATACCAACAAACCTCAATTGCGAGGGAATTGCTCAAGAAGTACACTAAGCCGGTGAGCGCGGCGAACATGGAGCACTCCACCAATGCCAGCGTTTTCCGATAGACCGCGCCATCCGGAGACAGGTCTTCGACTTGCGGTGAAGCTTTGGTGTACCCTCCTTCGTTTCCAGTAACCGGTGCCTCAGCTTTAGAAACCCTAAATAATCTAAACTCGGGGTTGCAGATACGGATTGATAAAGAGAAGGGATTGGGCCGGAGGGAAAGTGTGGGTTTGTGAAGTAGCGGAGGGACGGCTGGATTGGGAAACTGAGGTGGAGTGGGATAGAGATAGAGAGGTGTATTGTGGGGAATAGAGAACGATGAAGAGGATTGATGAAGCAGAAGCTTGACGGGAATCATGGAGAAGGAAAGACTGGTAAGTCTTTAGAAAATGTCTATTTTTCTTGTTTTTTCTTCCCCCTTTCCTTCTTGCTACTCTGGGCACTGAGAAAAAATGTGCAGGCAAATTGGCAATAGGCAAGAGCGGAGAGGATTTTAGATAGAGCTGTGGATGAGCTTAGGCCCAATAGACAACTCTGGATAATACAGCCCAAACTATTTTAGAGATAAGTTATCCCGAAAAAGAGGAATAGTGTCTAGGAGCTAGATACATGTTTAGTGTATAAGGGCCCGTTTGGATACATTCCATCACATCTAATTTTAGTTTTAACTAATAATCTTATTATTATAATACTATTTACGAGTTATCTCAATTCATTTCATCTTATTTTATTATCCAAAATTTGCTTAAATGTTTTGAGAAAAAATAAAACACCATAATTTTTTTTTCTTTTATATTCATCCTACTATTTTATGAAAAAATGTCTTACGTGGAGTTTACACACCTTAAGTACATATAAATGATGAGAAATGTTTTCATAAAAATTATTTTTATTATAAAATAAATCTAATATATCACATATATATATATTTATGTGAATTTATGATTTTATTATAATAAAACTCATTTGTGATTATAGCAGTACTCTTTTTTTTTTTCAGTAGCAGGACTCATTAATTATTAGTATTATCATTTTTTGTTCAAATTATACAACTTGGAGATACATCTTGATCTGTCATGTGGATTTTTAAAAAGGAATTAAAATAAAGAAGAGACTGAAAAAATCCTAAACGTAATAGGTGTGTGTATTTAGTTTGAAGAGCTTCTTTTTAATGTTGTTGTTAATAGATTCAGATGGTGTTGTTTTTGTTTTTATGATGTTGTTCATAGGTTGAGAGTTAGGTTCGTTTTGTGTTTTAAGATGAGTTAAGATAAAAGTTAAAAATTTAATAAAATATTAAATATATATATATATATTGACATTTGAAAAAGTTAGAATTGTTTATTTAATTTTGTATGGAATTTTAAGAAAGTTATAATGATGAGTAATTCTATATACATTCGTTAGTGTATAATTGTTTTAAAAAATAGTAGGGTCCATTATTAAAAAATTCTTTTTTTTTTTTTAATGGGGGACTCATGATTTATTTATTTTTTTAAAATGATTATGCGACAGTTTTTTAATTCATAATTGTATAAATATATTTTTTATAATAATTAAAAAAATTGAAATAAGATGAGTTGAGTTGAAATAAGATGGAGAATGATTAATGTTGTTGCCATATATATTTGACTGCAAAAGGGTCCCAGGAAAGAGCATGTCAGACAACAAAACATGTTTAAAAATGTGCAAGTAGCTTGTAGTTTAATGATGAATAAAATTCAAAAGAAAGCACTAAAATCTGTCTTATATATTATACTATATTATATATATATATATATATATATATATATATTATAACTAGATGGTTCTAGTTCAATGTCTCGTGCACTTGAATGCAAACATATGATCCCCAAACGTTTAAAAAGCTTTACAATTACTGACAAGGCAACAAAATTATTAGTGAAGACAGAGAGACCAAAAGGAACATCATAATTATAACCATTTTTGAATTCAGTAAACAAATGGTTACAATTGAATTGGTCCATGCCCCCCCGTCTCCTGATCTCCTCCCCTCTTCCTGATCTCCTCCCCTCCCCTCCCCTCCCTTCCAAAATGATGCATGGGGATCTTGCATGCGTGTTGCGTGCGTCTCAGCTATAATGTCTCGAGGTAGATGATAGATGATAGATGATCATGTGTCTGGCTGTACCCATCTATTTTATTTTATAGCATTTTTCTTTCTTTTCTATTCTTTTTTGGGTCAGAACTCAGAAGTCAGAAGTGTCGCATGCCATTTTCCACGGACATAGGTTGTCCAATCTAATTGCGTGAGAATCCCGACCACCTACGAAGTTAATTAAATTCCCATCTAAGGTAATGCTATGATTGCTATCTGTTTTTGTAAGAGTAATGCTAATTACAAATCTAAATGTTAAATGTTATTTTATTCAAGATTTATCTCTCAAGATGTCCTGATATAGAGTAAAATCTTTTAAAAACAACAAAAAACAATATTATTAAACAATACTTTCTTAATCACCAATTAAAAAAATATTTTGTAATGGGAGATTTACTCAGGAGATATAATCGAGTGATCCATTTCTTATTCTGAATAGACAAGTCACATATAAATCTTTTTGTAAAAAAAAAAAAGTGAGTTTTAATAATAAATCATAATATTTTACACTGTTTCAAGGTGTGATCTACTTTTTTGTAAGGGCTTATTATATAGAGTTTGTCTATTTTGAGCTTGTATAGATCATTTCTCTTTAGCCAGATTTGTCAAAATGAGGTGTTATTAGTTACTCTTTGATGCTTGATCGGACTGAGATATCATTCCATGCATTGGATAGAATGTCATCGGCAAGCTTCTTGGACATATTAATCCCTAACCTTGTCATTTTGATATGAGGTTCAATCTCAGAAATCTGATCACCTGCCTATCAAACGCAAGCTTAACAAAAAATAAAGGTTAGAACTTCAATCAATAATACCAATAAAAACTACCAATAAAAAATACCAATAAAGGACATATATCAGTAGAAACAAACAGAATTATCAGCTAGCAAATCAAGAAAAAAAAAAATGGCACACGCCCTTTAATGGCATGTAACATTCGATGATTGAGATAGAAGTATTGAGCACAAAGTCAGGAAGAAAGGTCCCACGATTTTTCTTAAATATATTGAAAGAAAAGTCATGACACAGAGAAGATAACTCTATATATAGATAGGAATTAGTTTACCAGTGCACCACGGCACGTCAAAACCCCATCTGCTTTGGCACAACGGGACACATTTCCTCCATTATTATCATCCTCTAGTTTTCGAAGGAGACTCTCACCAGCATGATTCTTCATGCTTTTCCTCAAATCACAACCGTCCGTCCATATTCCGCCTAAAGGCCATGGTAAAAGGGTAGTCTGTGGGGTCAGAAAAATATATTGGTTGGTGGGACACGTGCTCAACATCTTTGGGAAAGTGACAGATTATCAGATTGTGTCTCGCTGAATGATGATACAGCTTAAAAGGAGCTCTACAGCTTAATATCTGTGCTTTGCTTCAGGCTAGTTAGTTTGATGGGTTATTTTCACATCGCACTGATCTAAGAAAATCCGAGACATTGGCATTGGAGAGTGATAAGATCTAGAGACAAATGTTATTTTTTATCTTTTGATGTCATTTGCTAGACATAAGGTTAAAAGGAAGAGACAAAGAAAAGAAGACAATCGTGGGAAATTTTGACAAAAAAGTCATTCAACATATGACAGATTGATGGATACCCAGATCAGACTATCTAAAGACTTGTGGGATTTGTGGTGGGACTTAGTTCTTTTTATACAATTTGTGTCAATTTTCGGTGGAAGTTTGGCAAAGGGGATGGCTGCATTGATGGTACAAATGCGTGCAGTGCTGGAATTTATGAGGGATATAAAGGAGCTTGCTTTGTTCACTGATTTACTCCATTTGCTGTTGCATTCACTTCCCTACACAATAATGCCCTTTAGGACCTAGTGCTTTCTTGCGTCACTTTTTTTTTTTTTTCTTTTTCCCCCTCCTCGCACTGTTTTCCGGAGAGAAAACGTAAAGTTGACGCCTTTGTTCTTATCACTCCTCCTTATGTCATGACACCATGATCCTTTGACATAAAAAAACACCACATTTTGTTTCCTTTCATTTATACTCCTCACCATTTTTTAAGCTAGGTTTTTTATCATATATCTGGAACCCAAGAAGATTTTCCTCGCGCTACTTTGTAGTTTGTTCATCTCAAGATCGATAATCTGCGTTTTCAGGAATCGGGAGCAATGAAAGAGAGAGGCAAAGCAGTAGAATCGTTCAGCAACGACATTGATCAGTACTATTATTCTTCATCAGATGGTCCTTGCAAAAAGCACCCATCTTCATCCTCTTCGGCTGGCATTTGCGCTTATTGTCTGAAAGACCGTCTGATCAAGCTGGTCTGCTCCGACTGTGGAGAGCAGCGCCTCTCTTCTTGCTCTTGTTCCGAGATCTCTTCCAATCGGAATTCATGCACTGTCGAGGTAGGGAGTGTCGGTCGAGTTTCATTCCTGATAGAGAACGAAAGGAACGAAATTTCACGATCACATTCAAAGCCCAAAACCCAAGAGAGGGCTGAGGAAGTCGTGGTGCTCATGAAGAGGAGTAGCAGTAGCTGTGTTGAGATCAAAAGAAGTACTGGGTTTTGGAGAATTGGGAGGCTGTTTAGGAAGAAAAAAGACAAGAACTGCGAGCGATCGAGTGTTGCTGGTGAACGTGACGAGAAAAGTGACTTGTGGTTGGTTGATTATATGGGTGTGTCAAGGTCCAGATCCCTCTGCAGTTTCAGGGGTGGAGGGTGGTTTGGGTCAGAGGATGGTGAAAATTTGGTTGTATCAGCTGCTAGGAGTTCTATTTCTGCTGCCAGGAGTTCTGGCGTCAATGGCGGTCTACCTTTAGATTCAGGGAGAAGAAGTGGTTTCAGTGAAGCAGAGCCAAGAAAAAGTGGGTTTGATGGAGAAAGATCAGAAAAGAAAGATAGTCACTCGGAGTCTGAAAAAGGTGCTGATCTTAAGTCTGTGAAGAGGGGTGGAATTCCAGAGCCTGATGCTGGTTTTAATGGAGTTAACAGACGTATTTTCTCACTCAAAGAGAGTGATTTCAGCATGGACGATTCGAGTTTTATCGACTTAAAGCTTGATTACTCATCAGAATCGAAGCCAGAGTTTTCTGCAGCAAAAATGGGTGGATTAACAAATCCAGACTCGGGTTTTGGCAGTACGAGGGGGAGTAGTTTTGTGGCACATGAATGTGGAGGTTCTATTGGGAAATTGACGGGGGATGGGAGTTTCTGTAATGGGGGTTCATGTAGGATTACAGTGAATGAGAAAGGGGTAAGAAAAGGCAGGAAAAGTATGAAAGGATGGCGCTGGATTTTCAAGCATCATCAAAGCTGGGGAAGTGCAAGGAAGGACGAAGATCTCATGTTTAAAAGCTGATGAATGAACTACCTAGACAGCAAAGTGTTGTTTTTGTGCAGACCAAATCTAAAAAAATTTTCCTTTTTTTTTTGTCTTCCCAAATTTAGATTGGATGCTATTGTGCTGGTAACTTGTCCAGGAAAAAAAATGTTACATATATTATATATTATATATATATTTATATATTTAACCGTATCATACATTCTTCATCTTAGATCTTAGAATTCATGTATTAATCTCTTAGACTATCTTAAATAGTTTATGTTAATAAATTTTAGAGACTAGAAGCTGAAACAAATTTACTCGACAACACACAAACAAGAAGGTTGTACCATTAGAAGTTACCAACTTGATCGACCATTGTAATCTACTCTGATTCTCTGAGGTGAGCATATTAACTAAAAAGTTGGATATTAGTTCGGTTCTAAAGTCTTGTGATGGACACAATTAGGACTAGATCCGCCGATATAACCCACTTGGGGACACCGTAGCATGTTGGGAATAAATGAGGATATACGTACAGGAGATAACTACTCCTATGGCTTTGGTTGAGGGTGTGCTGTCGTCATGCCTTCTGGTTAATACGCTATAGCATGTCAAAATAAACGAGGATATACTTAATCTTGACGTAACTATTGACCTAGTTGGGGGTATGCCATCATACCTTTTGGTGGATACATAATAGTATATTGGGATTAAATGAGGATATATTCAACGTAATCACTCCCTTGATAAGGAGTATGCCGTCATACCTTTTGATTGATACCCTATAGAATATTGAAAATAAAGGAGGATATACTCGACGTAATCACTTTCTTAATTAGGGATATGCCGTCATATCTTTTAGTTGATAAACCATAGCATGTCAAGAATAAAGGAGGATATATTCTACGTAATCACTCCCTTGGTTGGGGATATGCCGTCATATCTTTTAGTTGATACATCATAGCCTGTCGAGAATAAATGAGTATATACTCGATGTAAATACTCCATTAATTGGTGGTTATGTTATGGACTTGCCATGCCTTTTGATTGATACACAATTAAGGAAAGCAATCACGAACGACACAAATGGAGAGTGTTATAAATGTGGAGCGAATACAATTAGAGACATTGCTCTTTTTTTCATCCATGTTCCTTTATGACTTTGACCTTTAATTGGTTATAATAGAGTAATTCGAAACCAGTTATAACATCTATTGCAAAGAAACAATTTTATTCTACAAAGAAATTTACAAATTGAATTTGAGGTAATAAGAATACTTACCTGGCACTCAAAATTAAACTAAATATTTGGAGTTAGGCATGTTCATTCGAATTTTAGATTCGGAAATTTGAGTTTGAAAGATGAGTAATTTTTTTAAAATATTAAAATTATAAAAAAAAAAAAAAAAATGAAGACCGAACCGAGCAAAACCTCACTCAAATAAACTAGTCCAATCGGAGTGATCAATAATTAAGCCGAGGGGATTGAGTTTGCCCTCTCTATTTGATGGGTTGGATACTGAACGGGTTATTCTTTTCTTGTATCTTCTAGCAATCTGAAGTCTGAACTTTCTTCTATGGGCTCACAGAGCAGTCAAACCAAATTTAGCTTTGTCCTACTCCTGGTCTTAGGAATTAAGCCCAAAAGTGTAGAGTCAAACCAAATCTTGCTTACAAGTAATTTCTTAAGGCTTGTCTCGACTCGTTGTCCTTTGTCTTCCCAGAATCGAAATAAGGAAGACTTCCTCCTATTCAAGTTTGATTCATTATCAGACGTCAGAAATTATGTTTGTTAAATACATGAAAAGAGGATTATGATGGAGAGAATAAGAATTTTAATTGTGTAATGTTAGAGATAAGCCCTAAAAGTATATTCTAAAAAAAAAAAAAAAATTACATTATTTTTATGGTAGAACTAGCTTTTCTGTAAGGGTTATATGCAGAATTTTTACATTTAGAATTTGTATATATTATTATTCATTTCTATTTAGGTCATTTTGCCGCTTAAAATCTTATTAATTAAACGAAAATACAAGCATAATTACTTGTCTTTTTTTTTTTTTTTCCTTTTTCTATTTATTTCCTATTGATGTTAAGTTGTGACGTAGAAAATTATAATTATAAATGTCGGCGATTTTGGCTCCACAATTGTAATTAAGTATTTGAATCAAACAAGCTGAATATGTGCCTTTTCTCTCTCCAGATGATATTAAAAAAGAAAATTATTTTTTGTTACAAAATAATAATATAAAAATAAAGTTATAAATTGAAGTCAAATTATAAAATCATTTTATTATAAAATAGATTTAATAGATTCTATAAAATCATATTAATTTATAAACTTATTTTTACATAATCTTTATGTAAAAAATGCTACGGATATAATCGAATCCAATTTTAGTATTGGATGTAGAGAAATGATTTGTACAAAAAATATCAGTCCCGCACGATCTCTATATAAAAAAAGTAAATCCCACTTATATTTTAAAAAAGTATGAAAAAGACTGATCATTTTTAATGAAACCTACCTTTTTTATTTGGGTGACGTTTGGGACAGATCCGGCTGTCCCAGCGTCCAAAGCAGCCCAACGTTAGTTGGGCTGTTTGATGATGAAAAATACATGAAAATAAAATAAAAAATATAATTAAATTAAAAATTAAAAATTAAAAATATATTAAAAAAATAAAATGAACAAAATATAATAAAAAACACAATAAAAACATAATAAAAAACACAATTAAAAAATAAAATGAAGATGAATTTAAGAGGAGATTCGGCCATGAAGCAAACGGAGCCGCCGCCGGTGGCGGTGGGCAACACCGCCCCCGCCATCAGGACCAACGGGGCTGCTTTGGTGGAGGGGGCAGCCCGTCTGCCCCCAAGAATTCTCTTTTTATTTTTATAACTATTTTAGATAAGAACATTCTATTTGAAGCCTGCAATTGTAAATGGAGATGCTTCGATTTGTCTTGACCCAAAAAAGGAAAAGAAGACTCAAAGTTGGCAAGAAAACCTTCCCCCCCCCCCCCAAAAAAAAAAAAAAGTTTGGCAAGAAAACAGCTTAGAAATTACAATTTGGATAAGACCAAGGGGAAATGCTAAATGTCCCGGATCTGGGATTCCGATTTTTTTTTTTTTTTTGTTTTATATGATTTTTAAATAAGTATTTTTAAATAATATTATAATTATTTTATATATTTTTAAAAATATTGTAAGATATTAAAAAAATATAAAATTATTTAAAAGTACTTAATTAAAATCATATAAAAAAATTAAAAAAAAAAAAGAAGCAATCGAGATCAATAAGTCAGAATACTTAACAATGTCCTAAGACTAAAGCTGATTTATTTTATGAGATAAAATTAAAAATTTTAATTTTTTTAAAATTTTTTATATAAAATATAAAAAAAAATTAATTTTTTATAATTTTAAAACTGTTTTTTCAAAATTTAAAACAAATTTATATTAAAAACATATTTTATAAAAATATTTTTTTAATATTTTTTTATCTTATTTTATTTTATTTTATCTTTATCTATAAAAATAAACTGAAGCTAAGTTGGTCCAGGACAAATGACAATTGGTATGAAGGAGTAGGTAAAGAGTAGGTTAAATATTAAACGGCAGCAGATTGGCCAAAGAGGGTCCCCACAAATGACAAAACCTCCAAATTTAAAATATACGTTATCCTTTCAAGTTTCAAAGCCCTGCGACATCTGAATCCTCCATCATTTTCTCTTTCTCAGAATATACATAAACTCGAAGTGAAGCTAAGACGCAAACTAGCACATATATTGCCAGAGCTAACGGCTGTGGCCGATTTTCTGGAGAGGAAAACATGTATGTGACAAGGCCTCTTTCGATGTACATAAAGTCTCCAGACGCCCTCTCGCTGCCTCCACCAGAGGGTCCCAACTCTGGGATTTTGGTCATCCTTGATGAAGAAGCCGAGCCTACACGTTGTTTCGGACTGTGCAAGACTGGTTACATCAAGGACCTTCCTTTTCCTCAGAACAAGAGTCTAGAGCATCGATACACAACTGGCATCGGATTCGAGCGAAACTTTCATTTCCAGAAAGTTGTCTTCATTCCAGTCCTTGATCAGCCTCTGTCTTCCAATCGCTACTACGCCATTCAACCCTACGGGAAGAATAGAGGGTATGCTCTCTTATCTCAAACCACAGTCCTTTAAACTTACTGCCTTAGATTTCATGCTGGCTTGTTATGCAAGATGCCATCTTTAAGTCAAAGTTTTATATGGGTTGGCCTTGATTTGTGAAAATAGATACTTGAGATTCTGGGTCCAGTATTCATTAACATGAATAAAGGAATTGATGAACATTGGTCAGTGCCTCAAGTCAATAATGTTATTGGTGACATGTTTGAAATTGCAGGGAAGCATACACAAATTCTGAGGAGGAGGAAATGCCCACCTGCTGTTTCGGCGGATACCTCTGCGACGTAACACCACGACCTTTGGACCCCACTAACTTGAATCAGCAATTTATGATCTGTCGTAAAGCAGGAATCGTCAATAATTGGGGTGGTTTTGTTGCCAAATCTTTAGCTCCAGATGGATTTCCTCCATTCTTTTTGGGAGTAAAAGGGTGGAAAGTTTGTGCCGAGGCCTCCCCTGAATTCGAGTTAGGAGAAGCGCAAGGCCTTGACGCTACTCTCCGTGCCCGCTTACCAGAATTCAACTTTCCATTATCGAATACGAGCTCCAATCCTGTAGTTGTGGGAAAGTGGTACTGTCCCTTCATGTTTATCAAGGAAGGAACACCAAAATCATTGAAAGACGAAATGAGTAATTTGATATATTATGAGATAACGCTCCAGCAGAAATGGGAACAGATATTTGTTAGTGAGAATAACCATAGTCAAACGCAAGGCAACTCTGTGGCTGTGGATGCTCTTGTTAAGATAGAAGTGGTTAGAGTTGCTGGGAGGGAAGCTGTTATTGATGAGAGAAATGTGGGTAGGGGGGTTTTGTGGTTCAGGAGTTGTAGCAATGTGGGAGAAGAAGCCAGTGTGGCGTTGGGTGTAGCAGTGATTGAGAGAATGAAGTGGGAGCAGGAAAGGGTAGGGTGGATCGGGGAAAACTATGGAAAGGAAATGAGAATAGAGAGATTAGAGGGGTTTGGGGGAACAGGTGGGTGGAAGAGATTTGGTTGTTATGTTTTGGTGGAGAGTTTTGTGTTGAAAAGACTGGATGGAAACATGGTACTAACCTATGATTTCAAGCACATTCATCAGATCAGGAGCAAATGGGAATGAGAACTACTTTTGGAAACATTCAAAAGGCAGTCCTTCTTCAGTCTCGTACGCTTAAATTTGTGATTTGTGTTAGTTGTTAATGAAAGGATTCCGTTTGTTTCTTTATTCTTCCTTCTTCAGAATTGTGACCATGATGTAAAGAGCTGGAAGATGGTTCCAGTTTTTGTCAAAGTTCTGTACCCATTTTGCTTTTACTTTTCTTCCACCTCCTCTCTTTGATGTAATTGGTTGTTTGAGAAAAATATAACTTGCATTAATATCTAATAATCAAGTCCCCACTTCGAGGATCAACAATTAGTATTAGCACTGGTATTTGAATTTGGAGGAAGGCGAGAACAATACAGGATGAATGGACCCGTTTCGACCTGTTTTTAAAATGATGAAACCGGTTCCGGACGTCAGAATCGGACCGAATCGACAGACAATAGTAGTCTTCATTCTTGACAAATTAGGCGCATAAAGACAAGTAAGAAGAAGAACGAGTCAGTGCTCCATGGACAGGAAGGCCCGAACAATCCATTTATCCGTAACTTGCTTGGAGTCATTTAGCTAGTCAACTTTGGTGTTTTCTGCAATTCCAAATTCTCCATATTATTAAATAATACTCAATTGCCACATTGCCCATAGAATGGTATGCAGGCGGCACGGATTTCTTGTTCTTTACTTAATCTAAAAATACACGAAAACTCTGTATAAATCATAAACCAGATATACAAAGAAAGTAGAGAGTTGCAGAGACAAAAATATCCTAAGAAGACGACATCATCATGTATGTGACGAGGTTTCTTTCCGACTACCAAAATGATCCTTCTTCCCTGTACCTGCCACCCCGTGAAGGCCCAAACTCCGGTATTCTGGTCATCCAAGATGAAGAAGCCGAGCTTACTTCTTGTTTCGGATTGTGCAAGAGTCATATGATCGAGGACCTGCCTTTTCCTCAGAACAAGAAATTCACTCTCCAATATACAACGGGAGCCGGAGAGCACCGTCGTGTGGAGCACTTTTACGCTGCCTTAATCAGCCACTGTCTTCCAATCGCCACTATGCCATAAAACACGCGGAAGGCATAAAGAATATGTTTGCTGCGTGATGTAATTTGTTAATGCAGATTTTGTTCGTTTGGATTAATCTTGACTTATTTGAATTTAAATAGGATAAAATTTTATCTTATTTCCAAAAATGTAATTTTTTGATTGCTGAATTTAAATTCAAATATCATAAGTTTTAATTTTTGAATGAATGTAATTTAAACTATGAGATTTATCCATAGTATTTTGAGTCATTTTAAGAGTCTAGAAGTTTATTAAAGAGGCTGAAAACGTGAATTTCGAAATCTGGAAGGAAAAAATCAGAAGGCAAATTCGAAATTCAAATTGCAACAATAAATCTGGAAGCTTGTTAACAACCTATTAGTAAACAGATTCTGATGAAAGATGACCTGTCAGCAGACGCGTTTCAGTAGTATTTTTTGGATTGTCTATTTAAATCAAGTCAAATGGTAATCCTAGAAAGAGATTTCAGCCAGAGCTGATATTTAGACATATTTGAGAGGAAAATAAGTGGAAATTTTTTTTGTGATTTTTATATACTTGTAAGTATGATCTTGCTCAAGGTTTGAGAAGATCGTTGATTAATGTACGAGATCAACCACTGGAGGTTCCAGTAGAAAGACATAGATTGAAGATCGCCAAAAGTTTTGGCTGTTACCACGGTAAGGATAAACAGGTCGTTTGTCTGGTCAAGTAAGGAAGTCAATTGACAAAAGTTTTGTAATTGAAATAGCTTACTTGTAAACTGATTTTCAATTAATAAAAATGATTTTTCTGGATTTGGTTGCCCTATAGGGTTTTACTTTTGAAGAGTTATTCAAAAGGTTTCCTTTCGTAACCAATCGATGTATTTATGCTTAGTAATTTATTTATTGTATATTTCTGAATATTCACACAATTGAAATCTAAAAAATTTGATTGTAAAAATTGTTAGATATATATTCGACCATTCAGGGTACAAAGGGAATTTCAATTGGCATCAGAGCGGGTTCACTCATCTGAGTGTGATTCATTCTCCTGGTAGAGATGACATCATTGTATGTTCCACCACAATTTGATGGTGAGAACTATGCCTAATGGAAAGTACGTATAAGAGCATTCCTAAAGTCATTGGATGAACGAGTATGGCACGCCGTTGAAAGATGATGGAAGAAACCCGAGATCAGTATTGATACTTGGTTGAAAGATGAGTTGAATAATAGCAATTTCAATAGCAAGGGGTTGAATGCCATCTTCATGGCGGTATCTTAAGAAGAGTTCAAAAGAATCTCTATGTGTGAGATAGAAAAGGAGGTATATGACATATTGGAAGTCACACATGAATAAACAATGACTGTAAAGAATTCTAAATTACAATTGCTAACATATAGATTTGAAGAAATTAAAATGCTTGAAAATGAATGCTTTAATGATTTTTATGCTAAACTAAATGATCTTGTAAATTGTAAGTTTAATCTTGGAGAGAAGGTTGAAAACTCAAGAGTCGTGAGAAAAATCTTGAGGTCTCTACCTGAGAGATTTCGACCAAAAGTCGCAGCCATTGAGGAAAGCAAAGACTTGGATATAATCAAAGTTAAAGAGCTCGTCAGGTCCTTACAAATGTATGAATCATCTCTTTCCCAAACGAGAGAAGGTAAATCTATTGTTTTAAAAATTGTGAAAGAAGAGCATGATGATGTTTGTGGTGAGGAGATTCTAAATGATGAGGATATAGCTCTTATTGCTAGGAAATTCAAAAAATTTACATTTAAGAAAAAGACTAATGACAAATAAAAGAGAGTAAAAGAATTTCCAACAAAGAAAAATGAATTAGAAAATCGAAATAAAGAAAAAGTTGAGAAAAATGAGAAGGTAAAATGTTATGAATGCTTAGACTATGGTCATATTAGAATTGAGTGTCCTAACTTCAAGAAAAATAAAGGAAAAATATCAAATGTGTCTTCTAGTAATATTTCAGATTCTGAAAGTGAAAACTCATCTTCTGATAATAAAAAATCTTTTATAGCTTTTTCTACTATTGTGAATGACTTGGCTGAAAAATTCACTAACAAAATTTGAAATTAGTTGTGCTTCTAGTGATTTAGACATTGCTATAGTTGATGCTGACCAAGAACTGTGTGTTCAAGATGCCTATCATGAAGTGTGTAAAGAGATAGTCAAGTTGAAAAAGCTCATTAAAAAGCTGTATAAAAACCTTATAACAGTAGAAAATGAGAAAAATAATTTGGTTGAGATTTTAAAAGTTTCTGAGGTTGAAGTATTGAGACTAAAAGATCAAAATGTTGCATTAGATAAAAAATTAAAAAATTTTAAAGAGTGTGAACAAAATTCAGCAACCCCAAAATTAAATTAAATATTAAGGTTTCAAAAACCAAGCAATGATAGGACGAGTTTAGGATATGTGGCTTCTAAAGGGAAAAGAAAACAAATACCATCATTCGCTGCGTCGAGCTCCAAATGTATTATGTTTGTGAAGGAAAGTCAAAAAAAGAACCACAACAATCCTCAAATGTCGAAGGCTGACCACTTAAAAGACTTGCACAAAAATTCTCCATTGACCATAATGAAGAAAGGTAAGTATGAAAGTAAGTTTACTCATACTTGTCATAATTGTGGAATTGTTGGGCATATAAAATCACATTACTTTAATATGTCTCGAGTGCAGAAAATCAAAATTGAAAAAAAATTTGAAAATGAGTGGAAAAAGCCTACAAAACCAAGTTGATGAGATGGGCCAACAAATTAATTTTGTAAGTCATAAGTTTAGTGAATTGGTTAGGTTATGTATTCAAAAAATGGAAAGGACAAGCCAAATCTCAAGACAAAATTAGTGGTCAAAAAGGATGTCGTGTCACATTAGTATATAGGACCACATGCATGTTCTTGTATTTCTTGCATAACGTTAGTATCGGATATGCATTTTTATTGTGTTTTGTTTCGTTTATATTAAAAAAAAAGAATAATTTTTTTTGTTGGTTTATTTGGCTTTGGTTTTCTATTTTTTTATAAAAAAAAAAAAGAGAAAAAAATGTGTTTTTTGGCCCAATGATGTAAAGTGCATGATTGATGGTGTATTGAAATTCTTGACCATGTTGATACTCAGTTAATAAATTCTTGAACTCATGCATTTTTTTTGTTAAGCATTCCAACCTTGTGCATCCTAACTCTATGGGTCATCATAGTAAAGTTTTACTCTTAATGCACCGTGAAAAACTTGTGTGGATGCACTTTTGTTTGATTAAAAAAAAATGGCTGAATAAGTGTATTGAGATGCTCATCATAGAGGGAGTCCAAACTTTAAATTAACTAATACTAGTTGAACTTAGTACAAGTATGAAAAATGTCTCTCCTTACCAAACACCACTTGTTAATCCATATAAAAAAAGTCGATATAAAATTCATCGCGGAAAAAGACTCACACCCCACACGAATCTAACCTTGGAAGTTTTTATAGAAAAAAGCATTGCTCTTATCATTGCGAAAAAAATGAGCAATAAAAATAAACCAAAAAGGAGCTATGCAAGTAAAGTGTTTAGAGGAGACACTTATATATCTAGGTCCTAGTATAAAGTTTGCCTTAAGGTGAGTGGCAACCTCTTGAGAGCATCTTTTAAAAGAAAATTCCTATGAAAAATGATGATCAAAAGAAAAATGCATTCGTGAAAAAATATATATATAAAGAATAAAATCATCAAGAAAAAGTTGCTATATTTTATAAGTTGCTCACTCACACACTTACATGAAGCTTGACTTTGATAATTTTATGAGGAGTGAAAATCTATTGTGGGTATTGTAATCAAGAGAATCTATGGTTTTGGATTTATCTTATGAGTAACACTTTGATTGAACCTAAATGCATATTTTTATGCCACTTGCTCCATTGCCCTTTTTTTTAAACTTTTTGGCAATTTATTTTCTGACCATTTTATTAAAAAAAAAAAGTTTTTTTTGGATCAATTGTGATGTTGGCAGTGCATGTGTTGCAATTTGCCTTAATTAACTTGTCTTCTCTATTTATCTCTTATTTGATTTGGTTCTTTCATTAAGCATACATGCATACATGGTTGAGATTTTTCTGAGATAACATTGCTGGATATCAAACCATATGATTATTTTTTTGGCATTTTTTTTCTCTTCATTGCATGCTTGAAATTCGGGTTCTCCTATGAAACTAACTTGTGTTTGTTTTCTCTAACCTTTTAGTTATGTGTGCTCATATGAGAATTAAAGTAAAAACGAAATTCTCCCTCACCTGATTCCTCAAGTGAGGATGCATTTTTAGTTTATACATGTATTAATTTGGCTAAATTGATAACAAAAAGGGGTAGAAAAGTGAGGAGTAAGGGGGAGCAGCAACACAGACTAAGGGGATAAGCATTGATGAAGGGGGAGAAAGCCCGAGCAAGACATGCGAGCTGAACTAGCTGTTGATCTTTTTGTTTTGATACATGAATTTAAAAAAGTCTATTTTGATGATAGTGTCATTATTTCTTGAAACAATATTTGATATGTTGATGATGAACACTATGATAGATTTAAAGTAAATAGACTAAATGTGATGTGATATGATTTTCGGTTTAATTGATTATTTTTTTTATTTTGTTCATGATCACAGGAAATATACATTCATCAAAAATATTTTGTCATCAATCAGTCAAAGGGAGAGATTGTTAATGCAGATTTTGTTGGCTTGGATTAGTGTTGACGTATTTGAATTCAAATAGGATAATATTTCATCTTATCTCTAAAGCTGTAATTTTTGGATTGTTGAATTTGAATTCAAATAGGATAAGTTTTGATTTTTACATGAATGTAATTTAAACTATGAGATTTATCCATAATATTTTGAGTCATTTTAGGAGTCTATTAAAGAGGCTGAAAATGTGAATTTCGAGATCTGGAAGGATAAAATCAGAAGGCAAATTCAAAATTCAAATTACAGTAATAAATCCGGAAGTTTATTAGCAACCTATCAGCAGACGGATTCTGATGAAGGATAACCTGTCAGCAGACGCGTTTCAGCAGCACTTTTTAGATTGTCTATTTAAATCAAGTCAAATGGTAACCCTAGGAAGGGTTTCGGCTAGAGCTGATATTTAGAAATATTTGAGAGCCGTTTGAGAGAAAAATGAGTGGATAATTTTTATTATAATTTTTATACACTTGCGAGTGTGATCTTGCTTAAGATTTGAGAAGATCGTTAATTGGTGTACGAGATCAACCACTGGAGGTTTCAGTAGGAAGGCATAGATTCAAGATCGCCAGAAGTTCTGGCTGCTATCGCAGTAGGGATAAACGGATCGTTTGTCCGGTCAAGTAAGGGAATCAATTGACAAATGTTTTGTAATTGAATAGCTTACTTGTAACTGATTTTCAATTAATAAAAATGATTTTCCTGGGTTTAATTGTCCCGTAGGATTTTACTTTTGAAGAGTTCTTCAAAAGGTTTCTTTTCGTAATCAATCGATATGTTTATGCTTAGTAATTTATTTATTGCATATTTCTGAATATTCACACGATTGAAATTTAACAAATTTGATTGTAAAAATTGTTAGATATATTCAACCATACAGGGGTACAAAGAGAATTTCATAATTAATTTTCAGTTGCCAACATATATAATCAAACTAAATATATAGTTTTTCTCCCATATTTGATATGCCAACACAGTAGTTCCTTCTCAGTTTTCATGGATGTTTTTATCTTTATCTGACATGGTGACTCAAAATTTTCAGTTTTTAGTTTGGGCCTTGGATATTTTAAAATCTTTTCCATAAATTTGTGTTAGTCACTAGTTATTTAATTATTGATGGGATTATAGTATTTGGGTTAGTTAGATGGTATTGTTAGGTGCTGGTTTGTGCTTGAACATTCATGGCTTGCAAAAATAAATAAATGACCGCTAGCTCATTGGAAATTTGGTACAACCTTCTTGGAGGATGAAGAAGGAAGAATATGACCTCTAGTCCTCAAAAGTCCACTCTCTCTCTCTCTTTCTCTCTTCTTTGTCTTTGCCTTTCTTCCTTAATGTGCCCTATTGTGTCAGCTTTATGCTCTCTTCAACTTTAAATCACTTCATTGTTTTATAAGAAATGCTACAGGGAGTCCAAATATGGGAGTCGTCTCTGGAGTCGGCTGACGTGGTAGGTAGCCACATCAGCCGATATTAATAAAAAAAAATTCGAAAGTTCAAAATATGGGAGGTATACAAACTCTCTGTTAACATTTATGTATTTCAAAACATAAGTGACCTCGTCCCATTTTGAATTGGGCATCCCGCGTAGAACCCCTTCCTCCCTAACCCAGCAAGCTGCGTCGCCTCCTGCTTAGCGCCACAGGCCCATAGTGACGGACGCCGTCTCTCACTTCAGCACCATCCTGAGATGCTCCTCTGTCGCGCCGCCCCTCCACTGGGCTTTTAGGTTCTAACCATTTTGTAAGGTTGCTTCATAATGTCTCTTGCTTCTTTGTTAATTGATTTCCCTTTTCTTTCCTTGTGTGCTTTTGATAAATATTAAGAACCTTTTTATAGTGAAAATTGTAATTGATGAGTTGTTTTGGGCCATGATAGTTTCAATCTAATTTATCTCTGTTTCCTTTTTTCTTTTTTTGTGAGAATATTTCCACTTTGATTTACTTATTTTTGCATTTTTTGATATTGCAGATGTAGGGTGTGGTAAACTTTTTTGGTAGGATATCGATTCTCATATACCAGAATACATAGGCCTTTCACATGTTCATTACTGCAATGCTTCAGGTGCTTTCTCATATTGTTTCCTTACATCTGGTTATATTCTGTATTAACACATAAAAAAGGAAAAAATAATCGCTATGACATAGCTAGAGTCACCATCTATATATATTTTTTTCTTGATAGGATCCTTTTTATTGTTTGAAATATAAAACCATGCCATCTTCTAAATGGTAATATAATTGTGATCTATTTTATTCGATTGTTGTTTGGGTCCAAAAGACTGGTACTGATGATAATTTATTTCAGCCACTACAGCCTCTTGGCTGATATTTAGTCTAGAATACCGTTTTGGCTACCTTACTTCAGTTTATGATCTGAATTATTGGATCTCTAGGTACAATACTTTTCGCACAAAAAGAAATAGAAAATTTCAAAAATGAAATGTCATTCTGAAGTCAAAGTGATCGATGTCATCTTTTTGTTTCACTATGCATCTTGGGAACTTATAATTTAACACCTTAGAGTATTATCTTTTTAGTTTTATGTAACATGGCTTTTGTTGCAGCTTTTTCATCGATCTGGTGTCAGAGAGTTAGCTAGATTTGTATTGAAGATTCTTGGCATTAGAACGAACCCGAAGAAGATTCACCTGCCAGCCCCCTCCCCCCCATGGTTTGAGATGAAGAGAGCTCACCGATATGAACTAGATTAGTTGACATACATTATTAAGAGTCCTAGAGTCATTTTATCTCCTTGGTATGTTTGGTTGTGATTCATTGGATAGATGGGTTGTTTATAGTATTGAAGCTTGGGATATTCATCATTTAACTGTATTCTTGAAGTTTTATCTTGGATTAAAAAAACTTTCTTGGTGGTATTTTCTGAATCAATAAACTAAAAGTGACAAAAGTTTACAAGGAAATGGTCATCTTTAATTTCTTCGTCACCCTCTTCTTCTCTTATTAGTTTTCAGGACCTTTAGTTCATGCCCAAATTTTGCATATTATTATAAAGAAAATTCACCTCAAGCTTATCAAAATTCTCAGACTTTCGATTTGGTATTTCGCTTGGCCAAAGTGTTTTAAATTGATTTGTGATCTGCCGATCAAGGGCAAATTGCAATGTGCAATTTCATAATTACGACGTGATCCATTTATGCATAAAAAAGCCACAACTACCGAAAACAAAAAATGAAAAAACGAGCATCAGCCATTCTAGCTCATTGCCACGACAACCTGCATTATTGCATTTGTGATCAAATGTCGTTTCCTCTTTGGAACAAAGTAAAAGCAAAAGGCAGCTAGTGAAGATATGTAAACATACACAATTAAAAATCACAGAGCCAAAGATAAAACACCATTTCTATATTTTGATTTTCATAAATATTGTATAAATACCATTGGATTGAAAGCCTAGCACAAAAGGGTAGCAACTGCTATCCATAAAGAAAACTTCAGTTTTAACTCAATAATTTATACAAATAATCTATAAAGAAAGTCAGGGGTCTGAAAGCAGTAGTCGTTATACAGCAATGACGATCATCTCATGTGCTCTGAAAGCCATTGCAGTTGTAGAAATTGGTTATGACTTATGAGCATGATTATCAACCTGTTTAACTAGAAAACCTCAAAATATATACAAAATCCTTTCAATTGTCTGAAGTACATGATTCACACAAAATATGTACAATTTAATTACAAGCGAAACAGCTATACACAAATAGCTATGATTTAATTATCACAAATAGCAACAATTGGCTTGCCAATAAACAAATAGTGGCTTTTGCATCATATACAATTTAGTAGTTTCAAGATTGGTGTAGAAAAGCTTCAGCTTTAGCTCATCCATGTCCTGACGAGTGGTAAAAAATGAGTAGTTAGTTTCAGATTGAGAGCTCAGAAAATAGCAGAGCAGAAAAATATGAGAATTTCATGGAACATTTGCAAAACATAGAAACATAAATATACAAAGAGAGAAAATAGGTAGAAAGACAAACACCTAAAAACACAAACAGAATTCACTAATTATGGAGTACGCATTGAATGTTTAATCGATGTGTTAAAATTGTACAGAAGAGTTCCAAAAGGCAAAAGTATAAGCATATACCAAACTTTTAAGAAATTGAAAAGGATTTTAATGATTTCAAGGGGCATAAAATCAAAATTAGCCAATCATCTCAAAAGGGCCATGGACCACGACTTCCTTTTTGAAAAATCATAAAATATTAATGGCATAAATAGAGGCTCCAAACAAATCAAATTGATGAAAAAAGTTTTAAAAAGAGGGCTAGTAAAACCCTAAAAAGTTTCAAGTCTTTCTTTTTGAAATTGCAGAAAAGAAAACAAGAAAAGAAAAGAAAATGAAAAAAGAATGTCTCCATGACTAAACCTGCATATGAAATCTGCATTTGACTATTTAACTTAATCCAAAGACTTCCTAATGTTCGTTGTCTGATATGGACCCGAAACATTCACTTTCATGGAAGAAAAAGTAATTAACAGATAACTACAAAGTAAATAGATGTTCATCCATATATGTAGCTAGTTGGTGATGGCAAATGCAAATTTGTATGTGAAACAGAGTTGTAGTTTACAAATTTAAGCATAAACAACTATTCACAATCACTAACAAATGAGAGGACTAAAAATCATATCAGAAACTGAAATATTTTATGCAAATAAAGCAGAAAACTCATGACTCATGTGCATAACTCATGTACTTTTGTAAAGGTTCCACTCTTAAATTTTGTAAAAGATCTACTAAGCTAAACTGTGCATAACTGATGTAAAAGATCCACTCTTAAATTTTTCGAATCTGGCATTCATACAACTGATGTTCATATATGATATTCAAACCATGTGCCTTCAATCCCAGTTCAGTTAAAAACAATTATACAAATGTTCATAACTACTCTTATCCTTTCCATCAATGCTAAATCAAATGTTCATAACTACTCTTATATAAATGTTCATAACTACTCTTATCCTTTCCATCAAAGCTAAACAAATGTTCATTCCAATACAAAAAACAAAACAAATAATTAACTCAATTAAATCTCCATGCCCAAATTCTGTTCTCATGTAACAGTAGGCAACATGAAATAATTAATTTAACATCAAACATGATAAAGCATCAACAACTTCAATGATGGCTATCAAACGAATTACAAAGACCAGTTCAAACTTCATGCATCTAGAAAACTTCACGCATCTAGAAAGCTTCACAGATCTAAAGTTCAAAAGTTTACACTAAGATCCCATACGAACTATTGGCAAATACAGATGGTACTGAAGAAAGCCAGAACGAAGACCAAGAACACCATAAATCTAACAAAGTCGAACAATAAAATCTCAAATTTCTAAAGAAATCGACTTTTAGTGTTTGGGATACATCTCGAATTTCTAGGGTTTGGCATACAGAGTCGAACGATAAAATCTAACAGAAAAAGATAAGGGATCAATCAAGATAGAAGTGGATTTCTAGGGTTTGTGAGAGGTTGGGGAGACCAAGAGTCCAAATCGATTTCGCACTAAACCCTCGACTTTGAAGATGGAGAAATCCCTAGGTGCGAAATCGTAGGCTAATACTTTCTCTCTCTTTGCAAAGTTGAAGACAATGACTCTCTCTCTCTAAAATGTCGAAAATCCCAAACGACGACACCTTCTCTCTCTACGCGGGAGGTTGGGGACAATTGCTTTGTTTTGAAATGAACCTCTGCACTCCAAGCCTCCATTGTTTAGTCCCTCACTCATTTCAAATTTTTCTTTTAATATTGTCTGTTGACGTGGCAATTTGCCACATCAGCCGACTCCAAGGTCGACTCCCATATTTCGACTCCCTGTAGCATTTCTCTTGTTTTATATCTCCTCCACCTTGGTAGGTTTTTGTCTCTTCCTCTCTTCCCTATTTGAATGGTGGTTTTTTATTCTTTCATGGGTTGGACTAATACTACTATCCTTTTATCACAATTTATCCCCAACAAACTTAAAAGATTTAAATTAATTCACTAGCTAGCTATATATTTAGCTAGAACAAAAGTATGCGTAATTTTAATTCAAGTTCGATTAGTCTAATAAACGGATCAAACTCAAAGTTAAGTTTATCATGTAAGTTGATCCTGAATTGCTTATGACTAATTCGACTCATGTACCGTTCAAAATGGTCTTGTAGAGAAGCATATGCAAATTCCAAGGAAGATGACATGGGAACCTGTTGCTGCTTCAACTATATTAAGGATGAAAAAATATTGAGGGAAGTCCGGCTGTTGCAACAACCAGATATATAAACAGTGATTTCACTGTTTATGTAAACAGTAATTTTACTGTTTATATGTCTGGCTGTTGCCTAGCACAGCCCATTAAGGATGTACCGCCAAAACCTTTGGATCCCAACGAGATGCACTAGCAATTCGAGAATCACCCCAACGAAACTTCATGCGCAAGGTCCGGTTTTGTTGCCAAACCCATAGCTCCAAATGGATTCCTTCCACGGTTCCTCGCAAAAAGAGGGTGGCATGTGCGTATGTCAACTCCCCGAAACTTCAGTTTAGGTGAAGCACCAGGCCTAGACGCTACCCTCCGTGCTTGCCTCTTGGGTTTTAGCTTCCCGCTATCTTATAAGAGTTCTCAAAAAGTGGTTATAGGAAGGTGGTATTCTCCCTTCATGTTTATAAGGGAAGGAACACCGAAAGATCAAATGAACAGATCGATGTACTACGAGATAACCCTGGAGCAAAAATGGGAACAAGTATTTTCTTGTGAAAAGAGCAAGAGCCAAAGCAATGTTGTGGTTGTGGATGCTGTTGTTCAGAGAGAAGAGGTCTTGATTGCTGGAATGGAAGTTGTGGATCTGAATGTGGTTGATGGGGTGATGTGGTTCAAGAGCTTTGGCAATGGAGGAGCAGAAGTCAGTGTTGGTTTGAGCATGTTAGTGGTTGAGAGATTGAAGTGGGAGCAGATGAGGGTTGGATGGGTTGGGGGAAATGAGAGGCAAGTGGCACTTAATAGAGTAGAGAAATTTAAATTTGGAGGGTCAGCTGGGGAATGGTTCAAGTTTGGTTGTTATGTTCTGGTTGAGAGTTTTGTTGTGAAAAGAATAGATGGAAGCCTAGTATTGACCTATGATTTCAAGCACATTAATCAGAGTCGGACCAAATGGGAATGAAAGTCACATTAGTTTGTTTTAAAACACTGTAAAACTCTGCTTTTGATACCTGGTTTGTTTATCTTTGGTTTGTGTATACTTTACTGATTGAAGTTTGTATTCATTTTATGTGTGTCTAGAGAAACTTGCAGCAGTTGAACCGATCCAGATTTTGATCACTTTTTTTTTTTTTTATGCTTTCAACACCTCTGTTTTGTTCATCTCTTTACTTAAGATATGCATTGAGATATTTCAAAACAAGAAGAGATAGGAAAATCAGGCTAATATGAGCAACAAAATTGTGTTCGTTGATAGGTTATGCATCATTTTATAATTTTATTTTTTAAAAAAGAAGATGAAGAAATTTTCATACATCAATTCGCAAAAATTGGTCTGAGCAAGCCTCAGTACATCTTCAAAGGACAAAAAAGCATCCTCATTGCCTGATAGAAACGAAATTTATTTATATCTCAAGCAAGCATTGGCAAATATCCAAGAATAGAAAACATTACATAATATAAAAATATGCTTCTCGCTCAATGGTTGAGTGGCTTTAAGATATGTAGTGTTCTCATGCAGTGTCTTTCTCAAATTCAACTAAAGTACCCTCTAGATTAACAGAACACTTCTAATTAGGAAGTATAGCAAGATATGTGGTTGGCAATGGCATACATCCACAATCACGCGTTCTCATACTGCTATATCTAGTTCTGGTTTTCCTGGCAATTTAATTTGGGTGCTGCTAAATCATGAAAAACCTTTTTTTGACATTATTTTAGCTTGAATTATGTGATTGAGATGATCACCCGTTGGGTCATCAATCGGCAATTGATGTATTGATAAGCATGTCACGTTGATCAAGAGTTTGAAATCCCACTTAATTGGACAGCTATCCAGGTCCAACATTGTTTCTGTAGTGTGCAGGATGAGAAGATTGCACTTGCATGCTTGAGTGACTTGGGGATGACTTGTGGGGACAGCTATCCTTATCTAGACTATTCAATACCCAAAAAAGAGTCTTTATGGTTAATGTTATGTTGAAATCTCCTAGTCCTAGCACAATTTTTTTATAATTTATAAAGTACCGCTACAGGCTGTTGTATCCGATTCATTTTCCTATAAATCTCTATGCGTGTGAGATTTATGAGTCAACTTGTTTCTGACTTTCGTAATTTCGATTCTTGGTTATGACTCTAGATAAGATATTTTATTGCCCCATCTGACATATACAATAAGAAGTTAGGATGACAGTGTATGGACAGGGTTTTGTGAAGACGTGCCATAGTCGGGATGAAGAAATTTCAGAATAAAAAATAAAAGCTCTTGGCGATGAACGGCTAAACTTGGAGAATGTTCTTTCGGAAGGCCCGAACGGTCGATTTATCCGTAACTTGCTTGCGTAGACGAGATAGTTTTAATTCATTTTAATTTTATTATTATATTTTTTTAAATTTTCATATAAAATATAAATTTTTTTAATTTTTATTTTTAATTTATTTATTTTAATTTTTAATTTTAAAAACATAATAATATTAAAAAATAAAATAAATTATTTTAATTCATCTCATATCTTAATTTAACCAAATCGGACTTTAGCTAGTCAACTTTGGTGTGTTCTCAATTCCAAATTCTCCACATTATTAAATAATACTCAATTGCCACATTGCCATAGAATGGTATGCAGGCGGCAAGGATTTCTTGTTCTTTACTTAATCTAAGAATACACGAAAACTCTGTATAAATCATAAACCAGATATACAAAGAAAGTAGAGAGTTGCGGAGACAAAAATATCCTAAGAAGACGACATCATGTATGTGACGAGGTTTCTATCCGACTACCAAAAGGATCCTTCTTCCCTGTACCTGCCACCCCCTGAAGGCCCAAACTCCGGTATTCTGGTCATCCAAGATGAAGAAGCCGAGCCTACTTGTTGTTTCGGATTGTGCAAGAGTCATATGATCAAGGACCTGCCTTTTCCTCAGAACAAGAAACTCACTCTCCAATATACAACGGGAGCCGGTGAGAACCAACATGTTGAGAACTTTTACACTGCCTTGATTCCGGTTCTTAATCAGCCACTGTCTTCCAATCGGTACTATGCCATAAAGACACGCGGGAGGCATAAAGGGTATGTTTGCATGCATGTAATTAATTTTCAGTTGCCAACATATATAATCAGGCTGAATATATAGTTTTTCTCCCATATTTGATATGCCAGTAGTTCCTTCTCAGTTTTCATGGATGCTTTTATCTTTATCTGACATCGTGACTCAAAATTTTCAGCTTGTAGTTTGGGCCCTGGATATTTTAAAATCTTTTCCATAAATTTGTGTTAGTCAGTAGTTATTTAATTGTAGATGGGATTATAGTATTCGGGTTAGTTAGATGGTATTGCTAGGTGCTGGATGTGCTTGAACATTCTTGGAGGGTGAAGAAGGAAGAAGGAAGAATACGACCTCTCTCTCTCTCTCTCTCTCTCTCTCTCTCTCATCTTTGTCTTTCTTCCTTAATTTGCCCTATTGTATCACCTTTATCCTCTCTTCAACTTTAAATCACTTCATTGTTTTATTTCTCCACCTTAGCAGGTTGTTGTCTCTTCCTCTCTTCCCTCTTTGCATGGTGGCTTTTTATTCTTTCATGGGTTGCACTAATAATATCCTTTTATCACAATTATCACCTACAAACTCAAAAGAATTAATTCAGTAGCTAGCCATATATCTAGCTAGAACAAAGGTATATGTAATTTTAATTCAAGTTCGATTAGTCTAATAAACGGATCAAACTCAAAGTTAAGTTTATCATGTAAGTTGATTCTGAATTGCTTATGAATAATTCGACTCATGTGCCGTTCAAAATGGTCTTGTAGAGAAGCATATGCAAATTCCAAGGAAGATGACATGGGAACCTGTTTCTGCTTCAACTATATTAAGGATGTACCGCCAAAACCTTTGGATCCCAACGAGATGCACCAGCAATTCGAGATTCGCCCCAACGAAACTTCATGTGGAAGGTCTGGTTTTGTTGCCAAACCCGTAGCTCCAGATGGATTTCTTCCACGGTTCCTCGCAAAAAGAGGGTGGAGTGTGCGTACCTCAACTCCCCGAAACTTCAATTTAGGTGAAGCACCGGGCCTAGACGCTACCCTCCGGGCTCGCCTCCCGGATTTCAGCTTCCCGCTATCTTATAAGAGTTCTCAAAAAGTGGTTGTAGGAAGGTGGTATTCTCCCTTCATGTTTATAAGGGAAGGAACCCCGAAAGATCAAATGAACAGATCGATGTACTACGAGATAACCCTTGAGCAAAAATGGGAACAAGTATTTTCATGTGGAAAGAGTGAGAGCCAAAGTAATGTTGTGGTTGTGGATGCTGTTGTTCAGAGAGAAGAGGTCTTGATTGCTGGGATGGAAGTTGTGGATCTGAATGTGGTTGATGGAGTGATGTGGTTCAAGAGCTTTGGCAATGGAGGAGCAGAAGTCAGTGTTGGTTTGAGCATGTTAGTTGTTGAGAGAATGAAGTGGGAGCAGATGAGGGTTGGATGGGTTGGGGGAAATGAGAGGCAAGTGGCACTGAAGAGAGCAGAGGAATTTGGAGGGTCAGTTGTGGAATGGACCAAGTTTGGTTTTTATGTTCTGGTTGAGAGTTTTGTTGTGAAAAGAATGGATGGAAGTCTGGTATTGACCTATGATTTCAAGCACATTAATCAGACTCGGACCAAATGGGAATGAAAGTCACATTAGTTTGTTTCAAAACACTCTTAAAGCTCTGCTGTTTGATACGTGGTTTGTTTATATTCGGGTATACTTCACTGATTGAAGTTTGTATTCATTTTGTGTGTGGAAAAACTTGAAGCTGTTGAACTGAGTCCCATTATGATCGCTTTTAGTTGCTTTCAACACCTCTATTTTGTTCATCTATTTGCTTTAGAAATGCATTGAGATATTTCAAAACAAGAAGAGATAGGAAAATCAGGCTATAATGAGCAACAAATTGTGTTAGTTGATAACTTATGCAGCATCTTTTGTCTTTTCTTTTTAAAAAGAGAAGAAGGTCAAGAAATTTTCATACATCAATTCGCAAAAATGGGTCTGAGCAAGCCTCAGTACATCTCCAAAGGACAAAAAAGCATCCTCATTGCCTGATAGAAACGAAATTCGTTTATATCTCAAGCAAGCATTGGCATTAGAAAAATATGCTACTCACTCAATGGTTGAGTGGCTTTAAGATATGTACTGTTCTCATGCAGTGTCTTTCTCAAATTCAACTATGTACCCTCTACATTAACAGAACACTTCCTAGGAAGTAAAGCAAAATATGTGGTTGGCCATTGGCATACATCCACTATCACGCGTTCTCATAGTGCTGTATCTAGTTCTGGTTTTCCTGGCAGTTTTGGGTGCTGCTAAATCATGAAAAACCATTTTTTTGACATTATTTTAGCTTGAATTATGTGATTGAGATGATCACCCGATGGGTCATCAATCGGCAATTGAAGTATTAATAAGCATATCGAGTTGATCAAGGGTTTGAAATCCCACTTGGACAGCTATCCAGGTCCAACATTGTCTCTGTAGTGTGCAGGATGAGAAGATTGCACATGCTTGAGTGACGACTTGTTGGGACAGCTATCCTCATCTAGACTATTCAATACCCAAAAAAGAGTCTTTATGGTTAATGTTATGTTGAAATCTCCTAGCACAAATTTTTATAATTTATAAAGTACCGCTACAGGCTGTTGTATCCGATTCATTTTCCTATAAATTTCTATGCATGTGAGATTTATGAGTTATCTTGTTTCTGACTTTCCTAATTTCGATTCTTGGTTATGACTGTAGTATAAGATATTTTATTGCCCCATCTGACATATACAATATGAAGTTAAATGACAGTGTATGGACAGAGTTTTGTGAAGACGTGCCATCCATAGTGGGGATGAAGAAATTTCAGAATAAAAAATAAAAGCTTTTGGCGATGAACAGCTAAACTTAGAGAATGGCCTTTCGGAGTTGAGGATTTTTGACTAGTCTAATACAGACCATTTCAATAATAATTAGACAAAATTTTAGAGATACATTGGCATTGATTGCCTAGCTCTAAGAAAGTAAGATAGTTTGAATTTCTGTTGTTTCTCCCCCTTAACAGTGTTGACTGAATATTCTTTATATAGAATTACTAGAGGTATTACGTTTTGTACAGCTTAAAAGGAAAGATTACAAGAGACTAAGGTGTAGTTTAATTTTGCAAATCTTTCAAGTCATCAAATTTTATTTCATCTCATCTTAATATCTAAACACCAACTCAAACTTTTTTCAATTTTCAATTTTTAATTTTTTAATTTAATCATTACTTAATTATTATAATTTTCTTGAACTTTCAAATAAAATAGAAAAATTAAAAATATAAAGATATGTTTCTTCATCTAATATAATGAGTCTATTTTAAATTTTATGAAATTATTGAGACGGTAGAGTGTTATTGGAGAGTTGTTAATGCCTCAATATCAGATCGATCGCTTTGCAGCGTCTCCCTTAAACTTTTCCCTTTGAAACTTCAAAATACTTAATTTTGGATTTTGGGTTATGGTGTGATAAATTTTATCATGCTTAGTGTAAACTTGTTGATGGAGTCATTTTACAATATCATGTCTTGTGAAGAGAATTACTGTATCATTACTAAAAATAAATTAATTTCTTATATGGATCGGACCTGTACTAGATCTGGTCCATTCAATAGTACATTAGGTGCTTAAGCCACGTAAGAAGAAAAGTCAACTTCTCCGTAACTTGCTCGGAGTCGGCCTGTTCAACACCGCACACGGCATGGATTTCTTGTTCTTTACTTTAAAATTATAAACAAGTACATGATGTGCTAGGTGGTATTGCTAGGTGCTGGTTGTGCTTGAACATTCATGGCTTGCAAAATAAAATAAATGGCCGCTAGCTCAATGGTAATTAATTGGTACAACCTTCTCGAAGGATGAAGAAGGAAGAATATGATCTCTAGTAGTCCTCAAAAGTCCTCTCTCTCTCTCTCTCTCTCTCTCTCTTAATGTGCTCTGTTGTATCAGCTTTATCCTCTCTTCAACTTTAAATCACTTCATTGTTTTATATCTCCACCTTAGCAGGTTTTTGTCTCTTCCTCTCTTCCCTATTTGAATGGTGGTTTTTTATTCTTTCATGGGTTGGACTAATACTACTATCCTTTTATCACAATTTATCCCCAACAAAATTAAAAGATTTAAATTAATTCACTAGCTAGCTATATATCTAGCTAGAACAAAGGTATGCGTAATTTTAATTCATGTTCGATTAGTCTAATAAACGGATCAAACTCAAAGTTAAGTTTATCATATAAGTTGATCCTGAATTGCTTATGAATAATTCGACTCATGTACCGTTCAAAATGGTCTTGTAGAGAAGCATAAGCAAATTCCAAGGAAGATGACATGGGAACCTGTTGCTGCTTCAACTATATTAAGGATGTACCGCCAAAACCTTTGGATCCCAACGAGATGCACCAGCAATTCGAGATTCACCCCAACGAAACTTCATGTGGAAGGTCTGGTTTTGTTGCCAAACCCATAGCTCCAGATGGATTCCTTCCACGGTTCCTCGCAAAAAGAGGGTGGCAAGTGCATACCTCAACTCCCCGAACTTCAATTTAGGTGAAGCGCCGGGCCTAGACGCTGCCCTCGGTGCTCGCCTCCCGGATTTCAGCTTCCCGCTATCTTATAAAAGTTCTCAAAAAGTGTTCGTAGGATGGTGGTATTCTCCTTTCATGTTTATAAGGGAAGGAACCTCGAAAGATCAAATGAACAGATCTATGTACTACGAGATAACCCTGGAGCAAAAATGGGAACAAGTATTTTCATGTGAAAAGAGAAAGAGCGAAAGCAATGTTGTGTTTGTGGATGCTGTTGTTCAGAGAGAAGAGGTATTGATTTCTGGGATGGAAGTTGTGGATCTGAATGTGGTTGATGGGGTGATGTGGTTCAAGAGCTTTGGCAATGGAGAAGGAGAAGTTAGTGTTGGTTTGAGAATGTTAGTTTCAAGCACATTAATCAGACTCGGACCAAATGGGAATGAAATTCTCACATTAGTTTGTTTTAAAACACTGTAAAATCCAGCTGTTTGATACCTGGTTGGTTTTTATTTGGCTATACTTTACTGATTGGAGTTTGTTTTCATTTTGCGTATGTGTGGAAAACTTGCAGCAGTTGAATCGATCCGGATTTTGATCACTTGTTTTTTTTGCATTCAGCACCTCTGTTTTGTTCATCTCTTTACTTCAGATATGCATTGAGATATTTCAAAACAAGAAGAGATTGGAAAATCAGGCTAATATAAGCAACAAATTGTGTTATCGTTGATAGCTTATGCAGCATTATTTTTTAAAAAAGGAAGAAGATCTAAGAAATTTTCATACATTAATTCGCAAAAATGGGTCTGAGACTCTGAGCAAGTCTCAGGACATCTCTAAAGGACAAAAAAGCATCCTCATTGCCTTATAGAATCGAAATTCATTCATATCTCAAGCAATCATTAGCAATCCAAGACTAGAACACACTACATAATAGAAAAATATGCTTCTTATTCAATGGTTGAGTGGCTTTAAGATATGTACTGTTCTCATGCAGTGTCTTTCTCAAATTCAACTAAACCCTCGAGATTAACGGAACACTTCTTAGGAAGTATATGTGGTTGGAAATGGCATACATCCACAATCACGCGTTCTCATACTGCTATATCTAGTTCTGGTTTTCCTGGCAGTTTTGGATGCTGCTTAATCATGGAAAACCATGATTTTACATTATTTTAGCTCGAATTATGTGATTGAGATGATCCGATGGGGGATCAATCGGCAATTGAAGTATTGATAAGCATATAAAGTTGATCAAGAGTTTGAAATCCCACTTGGACAGCTATCCAGGTCCAACATTGAAGATCATTGCACATGCTTGAGGGACTTGGTTGGTCATCTGTTTTTTTGGGTCAAACGATTCTTGAGTTGGAAATTGTAGAAGCTCATTTTGGTTTATGTAGGTGTCGACTGTGAAAAGGAGAGAACCCCACATATTACTTTAAGATTTAAATTACTTTTACACACAAAATATAATCTATATATATATATATATATAAAACGATTCTTTAAAAGTAAAATCTACTTTTTTTTATAAAAAAAAAATTTATAAAATTTGTCTATTTCAAACTTTTATAAATTTATTTATTAGTCTCAAACGTTTGTCCTACTGTAATGTGACTTTTAGGTCTTGTTTGGATTCAGAGATGAGATGGGTTTAATTTATTTTTTAATATTATTATTATTATTTTGAAATTTAAAAAAATTAAATGAGATTTAAAAAATATATATTGAGATTTGAAAAATGTGTATAAAAATTTATATTTAATATGAGAAATTAAAAAAATATAATAAAAAAATAAAAATGAGTTAAAATGAATTTTGAATTCAAACTAAACCTCAGTAACAAAATAATGTTAGATATCATTATCAATTTTATCAATGTCTGCATTGTATTTTAAAAAAAGGTAAAAAAAAAATTGAAAAATACAAACAAGATACTTTTTCACAATATATTTTATGATTATGTTGTAAAATGAAGAATATTATTAAAAGAAATTATGTAGTCAATCTTACATTATTTGTTGTGAAGAGAATTACGTATCTATAGCCTATGATCATTACTAAATATATATATATATATATATATATAAATTTCTTATATGGATTGGACCTGTACAGGCTGTACTAGATATGATCCATTCAATAGATTACTAAGCCACGTCAGAAGAACGCGTCAGTGGTCTCCATAGACATGAAGCCCTAAAAGTCAACTTCTTCTTAACTTGCTCGAAGTCATTACGGCCAGTTCAACTCCGGACACTTCTTCAATTTCAATTCTCCGCATTATTAATTATAAGGAAAATGATAGAATGGTAGGCCGCACGCGGCATGGATTTCTTGTTCTTTACTTTATAATCTAAAATGCATGAAAACTCTGTACCAAAAAATCATAAACCACATATACAAAGAAAGTAGAGAGTTGCAGAGGGAAAGATATCGTGAGAAGACGCGGATATCATCATGTATGTGACGAGGTTTCTTTCTGACTACCAAAAGAATCCTTCTTCCCTCTACCTGCCACCTCCTGAAGGCCCAAACTCCGGTGTTCTGGTCATCCAAGATGAAGAAGCCGAGCCTACTTGTTGTTTCGGATGCAAGAGTCATATGATCACGGACCTGCCTTTCCCTCAGAACAAGGAACTCACTCTCAATTATGGAAGCGACGAAGAGGACGCTGCCTTCGTTCCGGTTCTTAATCAGCCACTGTCTTCCAATCGCTACTATGCCTTAAAGACACGCGGGAAGCATAAAGGGTATGGATGTAATTAACTTTCAAATGCCAACATATATAATCAGACTGAACATGTAGTTTTTCTTCCATATGTGATATGCCAGTAGTTCCTAATTCATTTTTGTAGTTTGGGCCCGGGATATTTTTTAAAACTTTTTCCATAAATTTGTGTTAAGTCACTAGTTATTTAATTATATATTGATGGGATTGTAGTAGATATTCGAGTTGGTTAGATGTTATTGCTAGCTAGGTGCTGGAAATTGTGCTTGAACATTCATGGCTTGCAAAATAAAAAAAATGACTGCTAGCTCATTGGTACAACTTTCTTGGAGGAGGAGGAAGGAAGAAGGAAGAAGGAAGAAGGAAGAATCTAACCTCTTACCTCAAAAGTCCACTCTCTCTCTCTCTCTTAATGTGCCCTATTCATGTCTCTGTCATTGTTTTATTTCTCGACGTTAGCAGGTTTTTGTCTCTTCCTCTCTTCCCTCTTTGCATGGTGGCTTCTTATTCTTATTCTAAATTAATTCACTAGCTAGCTATATATCAAATCAGCTATATATCTAGCTAGAACGAAGGTATATGTAATTTTAATTCAAGTTCGATTAATCTAATTAACGGATCAAACTCAAGGTTAAGTTTATCATGTAATTAGTTGATCTTGAATTGCCTATGAATAATTCGGCTCATGTACCATTCAAAATGGTCTTGTAGGGAAGCATATATAAATTCCAAGGAAGATGACATGGAAACCTGTTGCTGCTTCAACTATGTTAAGGATGTACCGCCAAAACCTTTGGATCCCAACGAGATTCACCAGCAATTCGAGATTCATCACAACGAAACCTCATGGGGAAGGTCTGGTTTTGTTGCCAAACCCATAGCTCCAGATGGGTTACTTCCACGATTCCTCGCACAGAGAGGGTGGGATGTGCGTACTTCAACTCCCCGAAACTTCAGTTTAGGTGAAGCATCGGGCCTAGACACTACCCTCCGTGCTCGCCTCCCGGATTTCAGCTTCCCGCTATCGTACAAGAGTTCTCAAAAAGTGGTTGTGGGAAGGTGGTATTCTCCTTTCATGTTTATAAGGGAACGAACACCTAAAGATCAAATGAAGAGATCTATGTACTACAAGATAACCCTGGAGCAAAAATGGGAACAAGTGTTTTCATGTGAAAAGAGTGAGAGCCAAAGCCATGCTGTGTTTGTGGATGCTGTTGTTCAGAGAGAAGAGGTCATGATTTCTGGCATGGAAGTTGTGGATCTGAATGTGGTTGATGGGGTGATGTGGTTCAAGAGCTCTGGCAATGGTGTAGGAGAAGTTAGTGTTGGTTTGAGCATGTTAGTGGTTGAGAGAATGAAGTGGGAGCAGAAAAGGTTTGGATGGGTTGAGGGAAATGAGCGGCAAGTGGCACTAAAGAGAGTAGAGGAATTTGGAGGGTCAGCTGGGGAATGGATAAAGTTTGGTATTTATGTTCTGGTTGAGAGTTTTGTTGTGAAAAGAATGGATGAAAGCCTGGTGTTGACCTATGATTTCAAGCACATTAATCAGACTCGTACCAAATGGGAATGAAAGTGACAATAGTTTGTTTTAAAAAACTGTAAAACTCTGCTGTTTGATATATACCTGGTTTGTTTGTATTTGTGCATACTTCACTGATTGAAGTTTGTATTCATTTTGAGTATGTGTGGAAAACTTGCAGCTGTTGAATCGATCCGGATTTTGATCAATTTTATTTGCTTTCAACCCCTCTATTTTGTTCATCTCTTTGCTTTAGAAATGCATTGAGATATTTCAAAACAAGAAGAGATAGGAAAATCAGACTGATATGAGCAACAAATTGTGTTATAGTTGATAGGTAATGCAGCACTATTTTTTTAAAAGAGAAGAAGATCAAGAAATTTTCATACATCAACTCGCAAAAAATGGGTCTGACCAAGTCTAAGGACATCTCTAAAGGACAAAAAAGTACCCTCATTGCCTGATTTCTCCTAATGGGTCTGAGAAATTCTCAGGACATCTCTAAAGGAGAGAGAGTATCCTCATTACATATAGAAATCGAAATTCATTTGTATCTCAGGCTTGTATTGATAAATCAAGAATAGAAAACATTACATAATAGAATAATTTGCGCTTACGCAATGGTTTAGTGGCTTGACTAGATATTTTTGGTTCCCATCATCACTTATATCTGTTGGCTTTGGTACACTTCTATCTGGTGATGAACCTATCCAGTTGTTTGAAACTGAGGAAGAAGGGTTAGTCACTGGTGCCCACGAGGGCTTTATTTATACCAATGACTTCACCGGCTTTATTTATACCAATGACTTCACCAATTCTCCTCACAACAATGGTACAGATAACACAGGAATGCAAGCGCAACCAGATGTAAAGGAAACTTCAAAATTAGTCTCTGTTGCGAAATTACTACTTATTCCAAAAGTTTAAACTAATAAAAGAAGTAAATTTTATTATATATAAATATTTTCTTTCATTTGTGGGCTAGACTTATCTTTAATTAGTAGATCCAATGAGTGAAATATTAAATTAAATAGAGCACAGAGTATAAAATCAGGATTCATATACAAGATCTCTACTCTGATATCATGTGAAATCACCACTGGTTCTAAAAGTTTAAACTAATAGAAAAAGGTAAATTTAATTATATGTAAATACTTTTGTTTAGGCTCAGAATCAGATTTCATAGAATGCACCTTTAATTCTCTCCATCATCCAATCGTAAAAGAAACTTTGGAGCCTCCCCTATGGATAAGGAAAATACTGATTGTGCCTTTAAAGGGGCCGAGGGGAAGGGAAGAGATGACATTTTCATCTTTTGATGATAGAAATTTAGAGAGAAATTCTGATGATAGTAATTTGCAAGGCAATACGAAGCGGCCGACTACTGATGTTGATGCTAAGACCAAGGTCCAGCAGCCTTCTCTGGAGTCCTTGTTGAACATAACATGAATGGAAGTCATTCAGTTGCAGTTACATGCACTCAATCTGCTTCTTCATCAGCTTCTCTGGAGACCGCTGGCCATAATGTACGGAATGATGCTGGCATTGAAACCTTTTTGGCATATTTGGTGGAACTCCATTTAAAAGAAGTAACGAATCCCCTTCGGCATGGAAATCCCCTTGGTTCATCAATTCTTTTCTGCCAGCCCAAGGGCTGTTGATACTGAAATAACATGAATTAGGGATATTAATATACCTTCTTATCTTTTGAAGAATTGCAGATATTAATATACCTTTCGATGTCATATTTTGAAGCCAATATATTATGCATATGTGTGTATGTTCCTTTAAAAAAAAAAAAGGCTAAGATCTTGTTAAAGGAACTTTGTTCATATTATGGTGGTGCAATTTCTGAAGTTGGGTGAAGTTATGAAAACTTGTCCAATTTTCGAGTTATTCTAAAAAAATAAGATAAAAACAGAATATTTCTAATCTAATCTTGAAGTGAAGTCAATCATTTGCTTCAATAACATCACTACCTAGTAATTAGTCTTGAAAAATAAAACAAACCTACTTGCATACTAGGCTTTCTCTGTATGGTTTAATTATTTAATATATATATATATATATATATATATATATATATCAATAGAAGGGATGCTTAGGGTACAGAAGGAGTAAGCCCATGGAGGGCCTAAGTCTAGTTTCAAGAATCAGAGTTGATATGCAAGTTTAGACGTTGAACCTATGGACACGTGTTAGAGTATTCATATTGGATAAGTCAAATATTTTTTTTAAAAAGATTAACTTTATACAGATATAAAAAAATGTCATCTTTAATATAAAAAAAATGACACTTTTGAATGTGGCAAAAGATAAAAAGTTATTTTTTGTTTTAAAAAGTAAATACTAAAATATCAAAACTTTTCAAACACTTTTGATATTTTACTATTCACTTTTCAAAATAAAAAATAACTTTTTACCTTTTACTATATTTAAAAGTGTCATTTTTTATCAAAGATGACAATTTTTTTTTTATATTTGTGTAAAGTTGTACTTTTTGAAAAAAAATATTTGACTAATCCAATGCTAATACTCTTAGATAATATAGAAAATGATTCCGATTGATGAGAGAAGTCATCTTAGTAACTTAGAGCACTAGCAATAGACTTGCTATAATTTTCTTTTAAATTGTACGCTTTTATACACTTTCCAAAAAAAAATGTCAAATTTGATCAATTGTGGGAAGAAAAAGGTGGAGAAATGGGAGAAAAAGGTGGAGAAATGAGAAAAAGGTGGAGAGTTTTGGAAGATTACTATTCATAAGTGGAAAAATATTCCCTTTACTCCACCTTTTTCTCCCTACAATTGATCAAATTTGACGAAATGTTTTTAAAAAATATGCAAAAATGTACAATTTAAAGAAAAATGATAGCAAATCCATTACTAGTGCTCTTATTGGAGAGTTTTTCAAAATAAATTTTGAAGTTAGCAATTATCAACATCCTCATATTCTTATAAGAGAAATGTTAGGGAGTATCTAATATACAATACTTCCCTTTCATATAAACAGTAATATTTATTATTCATATGAAATACGAGTGTTATGTGTTGGATGTTCCCAATCATTTTTCTTCTTATAAATAACATTAAAAGATAATATATTTGATATTCATCATATTCTTATATTTAGATTATTATCTAAATTAAACATTAGAGTTTTACCGAATATTAGTCTGTGCTGCCATATTATCTATTGCAAGTCATTAGTATAGTTGGTAATGTAAAACAGGTTCTTAATAATACAAATATAACATCAAAAAATTATACATATAAAATTATTTGTTATAATTTTGTATACAATTATATTTTAAATGGAAGATATTTTTATAAAATAATTTATAAAAATTATATTAGAATATTATTATATATGTGTCCTTACACACATAGATATCTATCTTTCTTTAAAATTATATTGACTAATTGAACCATACAATTAGAGATAATTTATATTTTGTTATAAAACTAAAAAGGAAACTATTATTATTACAAGAGAGATATAAAAGAAATTCTTAATAAATGAAACTTTTTTTGTTCTATAAATTTTTCTTATAAATTTCAGAACAATTGAAAATCACATTTATAGGCGTTAAAATTACTATGCAAGTTACTATACAAAGATTAAAATAATGGTGGTGGGGTCATTTACAAAATTATTAGGGGAGCGGGGGCCGCCCCTAATAATTCATAACACTCTCCCTTGAATGACCACCCATAAAGAATCTGTCTTGTTAAAACATTGCCAAGAAAAAACTCAGTGGAAATAAAAACCAATAGCGAAGGAAAAAAAGTAAAGTATTCTTATGTACCGCCAAATACTTTAAGATTACCTCATTAAAACTTTGTAAAGAAAAATATAGTGGGACAAAACCTCAGAGAAGGAAAAAGAGTATAATCAGCACAAGTCTTCAGAACATTTACTCTCCCTGAAAAGTGTATGACGATAGATTTTTGAGTTTTCACATTCTAATGTTCTGCACAATCTTCTTGAATGTCGCAGTTGGTAATGCTTTTGTGAATAAATCTGTCAGATTATCACTTGATCGTATTTTTGATATATCCTCTTCTAATATAAGCAGTATTATTTTCATATAAAACTATTGGATTATCATTGATCATGGGGAGACAACACTTTTTTTGGATATGTTGAATCACTGATCTCAGCTAAATACACTCTCGACATGTTTTATAAATTGCAATAATCTCTGAGTGATTTGAAGATGTGGCATATACAGGTAACTCCATATTCCTATCCGATAATGTCCGTTTTGGCACTTCAGTGCCTTATGGGTTTAAAATGTGTCAGATAAGGTAAAGGGAACCTCACATATAAGGCGCTTAATAGACTCAGTGGAAATCGGAAACCTGCAGTAATACTTAAACTCCCCCTGAGAATATGCGTCAATTTTTCAAGAAATAAACAAACATGATTTTAGCATATATAACAGAATTAAGAATTTAAACATAATTTTCATCTAAATAATGCATTAGAGACAACATGATAATATTCTCATTTAAAATTTTCTCCCCCTTATTCGACGTTATTAGGGAGAATTTATTTATATACGGTAAAAAGGACATTAGAAACCATCCATATATCGATTCAGCGGAAAATCAAATCCACTTGACATTGTTGACAAACGAGATCTTGAAGAGATTTAAAAATTTCAGATTACTGTTTAAATATAACCAATTTTACCATTGGTTTACTTCAACAAAAAGACTACACATTTTTCATAGATTCAGTTGTTGTTCATCCAGAATGATATTATGTCTGATAGAAATTATTTTGTTAATGTCTCAGATTTGAACCATGAACTTTTTATACCTCAACCACTCATATTTTCTCCTGAGATTGTAAGCACCATGATAGGAGCAAAGATATATCTTTATAGTAAAATTGATTCTGAAATTGTTGTAGCATCAAGGACGCTCAGTACTCAATATGTTACCTCTCTTACAATCATGTCTCAGAGGCTACTGGCAAGAACGAGTGAGAATGATCATCTTAAAAATCAAATATCCGAATTGTATCAAACGCTTGCAACTAAAGATAAAAAAAATAAAAATTTAAGATAAGAAAATAAGGAGATGAAAAAATTTGTAAACTAGTATTCTCATGATCTGAAAACACGAATAGAAGAGTTGAAACGAGAGAGAGTTCAAATACAAAGTCAACAATAATAGCTGTGAGATCTCGGATTACATGTATTTTTATATATTATTTTATTCTTATTGTTGATTATTTTAATTTATTTTAATAATATTATCGATTGTGTTTTATTTGTTTAAAATAATTGTTTGAGCTATTAATTAGTTAATATTTGTTTTACGTTGTTTTCCTTATTATTTTTAATGTGAGATAATTATTTTAATGATTGGAATTTAATTTCCTTTATTTTATTATGTAAGTTTATTTGATGTGCTTTCATTATATTAATTATCGTTTTATAATTAAATTGCACTTAAGTTTAATTTATTTTATTGCTGTATTTTAAATATTTTATTTTATTGATATTGAATTGTAACATTTTCAGTTGGCTTTTATTTATTTTATTTTATTGTGTTTTATTTTTAGTTAGTTTTCATTTATTTTCTTTCCATTCATTTTTCTTTTTCCTTTTTCTTTTTCTTTTATCTTTTTCTTTTATCTTTTTCTTTTCTTTTCTCCACAGTTTCCCCCAGCCTGTGCGCGACCCCTTGTCCCCTCTATTTTTCCCGTTCGGCCCTAAGCCCAGTTGGACTCCATTGCCGACCGTCTTGCCTGGACCCCCTACCGCCGGCGAGCATAGCCCCACCGGCAGTACCCCTCACGGCGGCTCCTAGCTGGCGCGCGAGTCTCAGACCCGAAATGGATATTTTGGCTTCTCTTGTATTTTTCGGCCACCACCGACCACCTATGATGTCGGTGACCTACCAACAACCTCCCATTACTCCGGCGAACATAACCTACCGCCCAAAACCACATAGTTCCGCCACTTATTCCTCCACCCGAAATGGGTCTTTAAATGGTTAGTTCTTCACCGCGTCGCCGTCCGGCCACCGTAGGTCTCACCTCCACCACCAAAGTGTTCCCCCACCTCAGCCGACCACCCCCTAACTCAGTTCCCCATCCGTGACCCCACCTTCCCTGTACAATCTCAAACTCAAAAATAGATTTCAACCCATTTTGAGCCCGATCCGCCACCTTCCGGTGGTTGCACCGCCACACACCACTTTCATGAGATTCCCCACCCTTTAATGAGTATTTTCCTAAATTTTGGTTTCAAACCGAGCACTCTAACCCAACGTACAAAGTGATTGCTACGAGCGCTGTGAATTGGCGCTTGCTCAAATATTTACGTTTTTACCCGCTGTAAGTATTTTTCAAATAAATTTTAAGATTTAAATATATTTTTGCATCGACAAATATTGTATTTGTTTGACGTTAGGATTTATTGGTTGATGTTGAAATTTATTAATTGTTGGTTATTTTGCGTGTTGTGGAATACATTGCATAATGGAACGGTTGTTGTGTATACTTGGTACTTGGATTTTAATGTGAGCCGTGATTTTTGAATTTTAATGGTTTTTGACTGAGTCATAACGGGGACGGCGATACGTAACGCCCGTTATGATCAGTGAGTGTGAATAACATAACGGCGATACGTAACGCCTTTTATGGTCATTGTGTGTGTATTTCATAACGGAGACGGCAATACGTAACGCCCGCTGTAAAATGTGTGTAAGTCATAATGGGGATAGCGATACGTAACGCCCATTATGATTGATAATGTGTGGATGACATAACGGGGATGTCGATATGTAATACCCGTTATGGTCATTAGGTATGTATTTTATAGCGGGGACGGCGATACGTAACGCCCATTATGATTGATATTGTATGTATATCATATCGGGGACAGCGATACGTAACACCCACTATGATTGGATTTACGGATATCTTTTTCTGAAAAATGATGGATAATTTTATTGGAATTTTATCGTGGATCAAAATGGGATTTTGACGTATGTTATTTTATTTATTTTGAGAAAGATGATTTTAAGTTTTATGCATACGGCGTCATGTTCATGTGTGAGGTTGTTGTTATTACATAAGTATATTTTATATCTTGTGATTTGTTTGGGTTATACTTACCTGCGATGTCATGTTTGGCGTTGTTGACTTTAGATGCCGATGTTGAGGAGACTAAGCCTGAGGAGGCGGCTTCGCTTTTGAAGTATGGTATATATATTTATTCTCTTGGGAAATGTTTTCCCCTTTTTATAATTGTATTTCTTTTATGTTTTAATTTTGGGATGACTGTATTAAATCTCTTATTGGAGAATTTGTTTTAAACTGATTTGTAAAATATTTCTAAAAAAAAAAAATTCTGGTACTTAGATATTAATCTTAATTATCTGTACTTTTATTTATGCATGTCACGTGTTCACACACTTAGCACTTAATGTTGGGGGTGCGTGATCGTGTTGTCAGCATCCCGACGTCTCGATTCTCGTGTTCATTTTAAAGGGAATTTGAGGGCGTCACAGCAGCTAATGGCAGAGGTTCAGCGTTTACAAAAAAATAGAGATAGTTGCAATTAATCGCGCTGGCTTTTGAAATTATGCATCCAACATATCTTGTAATCTTGACTAAGTGAGATTTGAAGAGATGATGGTTTGTCTTGTTCTTATTTCTATTTCTATAAGAACCATTTTTAGTTTCATTTAGTTCGCATCAAATTTTCTTCTCATATCTATAATTCATTTGTATTTGCATTCTTATTATACAAATTTTCAATAGCTCATCAGTTTCCTTTCAATATTTCTCACGATCAACATATGAGGTATCTTTCACCTCAGTTACAAGTTGTTCTTGCACCTTTCGTGGGTGTCATGTTACAGCAAGCGAATGATCTGGCTAATAAGTTAGATTGTGAAGCCGTTTAGAGCTGGTGAGTCTCGACACTCAATACTCCTCCTCTATTGTTGGATTTTCCAACTGGTTACAATCCAAAAATCGTGAGATTGAGGAGTTTAACGAAAATATTTCCGTACTTCAACGACTCGTTCAAGAGTCTGACAGAAAAATTACAGATTTAAAGCAACAGAATAAGGATTTAAAATCCTTACTTGCCTCTTCATTTCGACTGCCTAATCCTTTAGATAAAGATGACATGTCGCTTTATGAAGAGCAAATGCATTTGAGAGATGAGGTTAGAAGTCTCAAATTTTTGTAACTCATCTAGCATTTGAATAATAAGATATTTCTTTTTCAAATGCATTCCTTGAATTTATAACAGTTTTTGTGATCTCTTCAGGAATTCTAATAAGGTAAATCATCAATGTAAACTGCAATAATGACAAATCCGAGTTCTAATAAAAACACATGGGCATATGTGATTATTTTCAGATTCTTCTTTCTATAGATACTCACCATATGCGTCCGGATTGTTTTAACCCATATAAAAATCTTTGAAATTTTATAAAGTACATACTTCTAAATATACTTGAATTAGATGCTTCAAGTATTGTATATCATGATCTAATAATACTTATAAATATGCAGTGATCGCATCTATCAACCGCATATCTAATCTTTTTGTAATAATCAAGCCGATTAAAAATTTGAATGCGATTGCATCCAAAACAAGGAAATATATTTCCTCATAACTAATCTCGGGTTTCTGCAGGAAACCTTGTGCAACAAATTGTACCATACAATTTCATTTCTCATTATATTTTCGTATAAATATTCACTTATATCTCATAAGCATTACACCATTTGCTGTTTAGACAATAGGTCCAAATAACTCTTGATTTGCTAGCGAGATTAATTCAGTCTCAATAGCTGCTTTTCATTTTGGCTAATTATTTCTATGTCGACATTCTTCGACGATTCTTTGACTCACTTTTTTCATTACTTATGGTAATATCAATGGCCATTTTATATGAAAATATGTTGTTGATAACAGTTTTATTTCTATTCATAATTTTTCCAATACCCATGAAATGTATTGAGATCTCACTGTTCCTTTTCAGGAAAAAATATTTCATGAAACACCTCTTCAAGAATTACCTCTTCTAGAGGTTTGTACTCTTCAGAAGTTACCTCTTCAGGAGTTACTTCTTCAGGAGGTTTTCTCTTCAAAAGTTTCTTTTTCTGTACGGAAAGTTTGGATAAATCTTATTACTTGTTTTGTGGGTACGGTCTCTACAGGAGCACCGGTTTCTTTTCTTTTGCACCAATAAGTCTTCAACACTTCAAGTGTATCTTAAACTTATCTATTACTGTTTTAACAACTTATTCTTCAGGGATTCCAATTCTTGCTTAAGCATTAACAGCAGTAATATATGATTTTACAACACTTTTAGTATCAGTAAATACATCTAGTAATTGATTTGAAACACTTTATAAATAAATAATCTTCTGGTTCACATTCATTTGTAAGATGATCAAATTTAGACAGAGTTTTATTATCCCAAATAATTTCTTATCGTGCTTCAGGTACTGACTTTTTGTTATTTCAAAACATGATAAAACTTTACTATAATGTATAAAAGTTTAGTATAAATAAATCAAGTGCTTGACCGTACAACAGGTACGTGACCACTATTCAGTCATACCACATCTATGATAAGCATCTTCATCTTTTTATGAAAAATTATTCTGAGAGTTTTTACCCTTTTTCGAATTGGATCACTTATTGTGATACAGTATATTGTTATAATTTTTAGTGTTGTCGCTTTTGGGACTAATACTTCTATAGTTTTTCTACCACGTCTATACCCTTGGTTCCTTTGAAAGGATGCACTGTTATTTAGAAATAGTGTAAATCTAATATTATTAATAAGACGTAACTGATAATTTATTAACAAAAACTCATTATTTAGCTCAATCACTGGAAGACAAAATAAAAGTTCAGAATATTTGTTGAACTTTCGCTCTTGATATTGCTACTGCAAGAGCACATTCGAGATATGAAAAATAATATGTTTTCTTTTAAATATCATCATCAGTGACATTTTCTCTGTGTAATTTTAATATTGGGCCAATTTTAAAAAGTGTAGAGTTATATTTACTACTACTCTTAAAATCTTGCAACTTTAGGTACAATAAGTCATAATGAAATTTTGAGAGAATTACATATTCTGGTGCTCATATCTCTCCCTTAATTCATTTCACACAGTAAGATGATTTTTCACCATGAGATACACAGCACGATCCTGCAGGGACACGTGATTTTCTTTTTTGATTGTATTTCCCAAGTTCATCATATCCAAATGGATCTCATCAAGGATCTTGGATAAATAACCTTTTCCAGAAATGTCAATAGTAATAAATTTCAATTTTATAAGATTTGACATTTTCTATATATATGAATCACAAAAATAAATATGTGGATCTAAGAAATATATTCACATAATTATTAGAATAAAAGTATAATTTTATTGAGTAATATTCAACAATATTTCTTTTAATATTCATCTTGATGACTGCAAATAATATATTGAAAAACTTACTTGAAGTAGTAGACTATTAGTTCCAGTATCGGTTGAATTTCGTGCTGATAACGTGTTATAAAATTAAAAAGGAAACTACTATTATTGTAAAAGAAATATAAAAGAAACTCTTAAAAAATTTTCTTCGTTATATAATTTTTTCTTATGAATTTCAAAACCATTGAAACTCATATTTATAGGCGTTGAAATCACTATGTAAGTTATTATGCAAGATTTAAAATAATGATAGTGAGGTCATTCACAAAATTATTGGGAGCATGAGCCGCCCCTAATAATTCATGATACATTTCACTTTTTTTATATCTTTTTTTCTTTACGAGGTTGGTTTTCTTATTTTTGGGCTTTTACAAATGGACCATTTCGAGGATCTCTGTTAAACGTGATCTGATAAATAAAAATAAAGAAAACAAGAACAAATAAATAAATGTTATAAAACTAAATAAGAAACTACTATTGCAAGAGAAAAATATATAAGAAACTCTTTAAGAACTCTTAATAACCGAAACTCTTTTATCTCTGTATATTTTTTTATGAATTTCATAACAATTAAAATCTATATTTATAGGTCTTGAAATTACTATGCAAGTTACTATACAAGTCACTATACAAGATTTAAAATAATAGTAGTGATGTCATTCATATAATTTTAGTGATGGAACAGGAGGCGGCAGCCGTTTCTCCAATCGGTGTTAATTTCTTTACAATAAAGTCATTTTATTTATTTATTATTTAATACTATTAATAAACCAAAGCATTTATAGTGAGTAATGGACACTCCGGATAAATAGTTTCCACCTAATCCAAAGCCCTTTCCTTTCTAAACCTCCTCTTCGTCGATTTTCAACGCAAAGCGGGAAAACGGAAGAAGGTGCCCAAGCGAAAGGGAATAAACCTTCACATTCTTGGAAGTTTGGCAGAGAGAACTAGCAAGAGCAAAATAGTTGTTGGTATATTAGGTTTTTGGTATTGGCGATGATGGCCAATGTGATCGATCAAGATCAGCAATGGCTGCTCAACTGCCTGTCTGCCACTCTCGATCCGAACCAGGAGCTCCGCTCCTTCGCTGAAGCTTCCCTTCATCAGGCCTCTCTTCAACCAGGTTCCACTCTCTCCCTCTCTTGCCGATTTTATTCTTGATATTGTTGGGTTACTTTAAAAACCCTCGCAAATTCGTCCCTTTATGGACTTTTATTGACGCTCATTTCCTTTGTGGCTTCAAGATATGTGTTCTCTTGCAGTGTCTTTCTCAAATTCAACTAAACTCTCCAGATTAACAAAACACTTCTTAGGAAATATAGCAAAATATGTGGTTGGCATACATCCACAATCACGCGTTCTCATAGTGCTATATCTAGTTCTGGTTTTCCTGGCAGTTTTGGGTGCTGCTAAATCATGACAAACCATTAGACATTATTTTAGCTTTAATTATGTGATTGAGATGCTCCGGGGATCAATCGGCAATTGAAGTATTGACACGCATATCACGTTGATCAAGAGTTTGAAATACCACTTGGCCAGCTATCCAGGTCCAACAGTGTTCTATAATGTGCGGGATGAGAAGATTGCACATACTTGAGGACTTGTTGGGGAAATGCTCCTGATACTTTTGACAGAGACAAAGATGGAATGTTAGTAATGAGAGGGAAAGTGGTGGCATATACCTCTATGGGTTGATTCACCGGGTCATATTGGGGAAAGATTGTTCCGTTTAGTCGTTCCAATTGGGTTTTGGTTGAATGGAAAATGGCCGAACCCTACCAGTGAGTTATTTAGTAATTCTGTTTTTTTGGGTCAAATGATTCTTGAGTGGAAATTGTAGAAGCTCATTTTGGTTTATATAGGTATCGACTGTGAAAAGGAGAAAACCGTACATATTACTTTAAGATTAAATTACTTTTAAATACAACAAACTTTCTGTGTAGTTGATTGGGATTTCTTGTAATAAATATTTGTGAAGGAGAAATCTAGATCAATACCTAAAAAAGTGTCTTTATGGTTAATGTTATGTTGAAATCTCCTAGCCCAAATTTTGATAATTTACAATGTACTGCTACAGGCTGTTGTAACCTATTCATTTTCCTATCGTTGACTTTAATGGCATGGACCTTCACAATTTCCTTATATCCAATGTGCCATCTTAATGGGCCATTGTTCTTTTGATGTAACTGGCTTAAGCCTTCTTATTTGATTAATAAAACTTTTACTTATCAAAAAAAAAAAGATTATGAGTTATCTTGTTTGCGACTTCCCTAATTTCGATTCTTGGTTATGACAGTAGTAGATGTTTTATTGTCCCATCCGACATAAGCATTTATCTTAGTTATCTGCTTTTCTGGTATTCAAGGACAGTACCCACTGTAGATGAATAGTAACACAATGAATGATTTTATAATTGTCCATGAAGGTTTTGGAACTGCACTATCCAAGGTTGCTGCCAACAGGGAGCTTCCACTGGGGTTGCGTCAGATATCCTTTTGGTACGGTTGAACTGATATAGCAACATATATATAAAATATGTTCATGGTCATAATCTTCTTCCTTTTCCCCTTGTCCTCCACACTGGTTAAAGATTTACCTTACTACATTTTAACATTCTTCTATCAAGCTGCTGTCTTTCTGAAGCAGTTCAGTAAGAAACACTGGATCTACATCCAGCTTGCTGGGTTCTTTTTCTTATGAATAGAGGAAAAGAGTTAATTAAACCTACTTTTCATGTATTTAACCTCGCAAAATTTCTCCTATGTTTGGAAGCTTTAACATACTTTTACCTAGCTGCTGTTCTTCTGAAGCAGTTCATTAAGAAACACTGGGAGGAGGGTGATGACTCTTTTGAACATCCTGTTGTTTCAAGTGATGAAAAGGTATATATGACATTTGACATTGTTGACTGCATTCAGTGGAAGGGATTAGAGCTTTCTCTTTTCATACTTTGTTTGTTGCTTTGGGCTTCCGTTATTGTAATGGATGGGAATAGTCTTAATGACTTTTGGTACTTTTTTTCAGGGTTAGCTTGTAATTAGGCATCTTTGTCTTTACTTATAAAAAAAAAAAATTAGGCATCTTTGTCTTGTACACTTTCTATGTATTTGGGCTATGCCTAATTACGTGATTTAATTAACTTCTTACTTATATATATATAAATAATTAGATTTATGTTACTTATACATATCTATTAAAAAAAAAATAAATTATGTTACTTATACATTCCAGAAATTATAATGTAAGTTATTTAACCATCTGAAGACTCTGAATTCCAAAATTGAGAAGTGACCAGTCTCTCCTTTGTCAGGTCTTTCCATGTGCAGGAAAAAAAAAACTGTTGGGACAAAACCTGATAGAAAATTGTTGAAAATAGATAGAAAAATAAAATTCTAATCATCCCCAATAGTGATAATATCAAAAAATTTATAACTCCTCCAAATACCATAACCAATCAATGTCTGCAAAATGGTGCTGAGAAAAAGTAATTCCAAGTCTGTTAAAACTTATTATTCCAAGTACTAGTGCTCGAACGTAAGAAGAATACAAATTGGAATGCCATTATTATTAGTGAATTGGTGAAGTATGCAAACTTCAGTTTAAAATATAATCCTAGGGCCCACCATAGAGAAGCTTTAGTGACTCAGTCACCTGTTTGTTAGTACATGACGCATAGAAAATTGTTTTTATTGGTCCCTTTTATGATCTGTCTTGATTGACTTGCATGATCATGGTTTGGTGGTTAACATTGTCAGTTAATTGATGTACCAGAGATTAAATCATATATGTACTTACAGAACTTTCCTTTTTATGCTTTAATAGCTAATTGTGTATAGATGTAGATGAGTCTTCATATTTTATTACGATGCAGCATTTCTCTCTTGTAAATAATTTGATTTTAAATATTCTCTTCTCTTGCTTGTATCTGATGAATGAAATCCTGGTTACATTATCAGGCAGTCATTCGCAGACTTCTTTTATTTTCATTGGATGACTCTCACAAAAAAATTTGCACAGCAATTAGTATGGCTGTAGCATCCATTGCAGTCTATGACTGGCCAGAGAATTGGCCTGACTTATTGCCGTTCATGCTGAAGTTGATAAGTGATCAAACTAATATGAATGGTGGTGAGTCTTTTATACATTCATGTTCCAGTTTACCTGACGACAATTTTTCTTCATTTTCTTTTGTATATACCTTCTTGAACATTATTTTTTTATTATGTCATGAGACTTTATCCCTTTATTTACATTGTCCAAAAATTTCCTAATTCAGTGGTATTAACGAAGTTTGATGGGAGTTTTAGATGATTGCAAATAATTATTCACTTGGCAGCCCCATTGGCCACGCTGTACATTACCCGTATAGATAATGTCTCGGTAAAGAACCTATAAAAGAATAATGTCCTGGTAGGAAAAAAAACCAATAAAAAGAATAATGTCCCTTATAAAAAAGGACTCATATTTGGTCGGAAAGGAATGCACGTTGTTTTGAAGATAAGGAGCGCACAATGGAGGAGCTGTAGAATTTTTTTATTCACACATTATTGTTATGGTTTTCAGCTATTGTACTCAAGGGGAGCAATGGTCATGATTTCTTGTCTTTAATTTCTAGATCCTAGAAGAATGTATTTAGGTGCTCTTTAGTATACTTCCTGTGTACAAGGGCTCGGCCTATTTCATTCATATCAATAAAATTTATCTCTAACTTATAAAAAAAAGAATAATGTCCCGGTGAAAGAAAAATGTAAAAAGGGCTCTAATGTGCTAGGTCTTCATTAGAAATCACAGTTCATTTCATCAAGCTTGTTTTTCTTGATTCATATCTGTTTTGTGTTTTGAACTTTCTCCTAGGCTTATTATTATACTATTTTCATCGAGCATTTTGTGTTCATGTTGGGGTGCTTTATTTTCCTTTCATTTTCTTAAGTTCTTTGAGCTTGTTTATGGCCAGATATTGAAGTCAGTAAAAATTGTTTAATAGAAAATCTTGTTTAGTTTTGCTTTGTTTTGTTTTTTGTCTTTTTGTTTTTGAGTTTATTATATTTTACCCTTTTGAGTTCCGTGGAAGATAAGAGGGGGTGTTAGGTAGAAGGTGTCATTTTTGTACACAACCTTCCAGAATACATCAAGATGTAATGCTGGAGTTAACAAAGTGAGAAAATAATACTATGCAGATATTTTTCTACGTCTCATCTACAAGGTGTGAAGATTGGCTTTATCTGACCCTGTGAACTCACACACATATTTTAATTCTCATCCATCTTCATTGATTATAAAAAATATACTCTCCTTCAATCAACTTAAACACCCTATTTTATTGATATGGGGGTTGCATAAAATTTCAAAATTGTGTGGAAGAGGTGCAGCAGTTGTGTGGTTGCTGTGCAACACAAAACAGTTATATCAAAGGGTGGGAAAAAGAGATTAAAGAAATTGTGGGAATTAGGTGTGTTGGATATGAAGAACAATTCATGGCCTTATTAACAACCATTAAAACGGGTCACCAGAATAAGCGTTGTGGGGTTTCAAAGCAAGTAAAGGAACTTAAACGGTTGGAATGGTCTATGATTCTGGAGGGTTCTTCCAATAAGGGAAGAGCGAAGGGAAAGGGGCCGACAGTTCTCCAATGAAGCCAAAGATTGTGTCTTGGAACGTCTGTGGACTCAACGATGCAAATAAGCGTCTTCAGATACGAAATTTGCTTCGAGAATGGGAAGTGAATATAATGTGTCTTTAGGAAATGAAATTGAAGTTAATTGATAGGAGATTGATACGAAGCTTGTGGAACGGCACTCATGTTGATTGGGTTTATATGGCTTCTTCAGGGGCGTCTGGTGGTGTTGTAGTGTTGTGGGATAGACGGGTGGTGGAAAAAGTGGAAGAGTACATTGGAAGATACACGATAGCGAGTTTGTTTAAATGTGTCTGATAATTTTTTGTGGGTTTTTGCAGATGTTTATGGTCCAAATCTTGATGTTGAAAGATGACTACTACGGAAAGAATTAGCAAAGCTACATAGTTGGTGGGATGTTATGTGGTGTATTGGTGTTGACTTCAACATTGTTAGATTCTCAAGTGAAAATTTTGGAAATAGAAGAGTGAGGCAAGCTAGTCTGGAATTTTCAGAGTGTATCTTTGACCTTAATTTTAATTTGGTGGATCTATTGCTTTTAAGAGGTCCAGCTACATGGTCAAATAATCAGACTTGGTCTAGGTTGGATCTTTTTCTTATTTCTCCTGAGCTAGAAAGCCATTTTCCAGATGTGTGGCAAAAGCGTTTGGATTGAATATCTTCGGATCATTGGCCTATCTTGCTCGATTGTGGAGGACTTCAAAGTGGGCGTTGCTACTTTAAACAGTGGTGGACTTCCTATTAGTTTGATGGTTCCCCTAGTTTCATCTTTGCAAGCAAGTTGAAATCTTTAAAGAGCGACCTGAAGTTATGGAACACTTAGTCTTTCGGCAATCTAGGGGAGAACAAGAATGCCATTCTAAGGGATATCCAGGTGTTAGAAAGGTGCAAGAGGGAAGGCCCCTCACTCAAGAGGAGCCAGGGCAGAAATCTTCACTGGCGTTAGATCTTGAGTGAGTGATCTTATAGTAGGAAGTATCTTGATGACAAAAATCAAGAGCATTATGTTTAAAGGAAGGAGACCGTTGTACATATTTTTTCCATAGAGTTGCAAAGTCTCATCGAAGGAATAATAACATTGAGGTGTTAAGGATTGAGGGAATTGAATGCACAGATGATGGAGTTATTCAAAATCACATTGTCGACTTCTATGAGAACCTCCTCAAGGAGCTTAACCATTGGAGACCTTCTTGATGGTTTGTCCTTTGATACCATAGACCCAACTGATGTTGCTCTGCTGGAGTAGGCATTCGTGGAAGAGGAGGTGGTTAATGTAATATGGAAAATGGTTAAAGATAAAGTGCCTGGGCCGGATAGTTTCTCTATGGGCTTCTTCCAAGAATGCTGGGAGGTGATTAAAGAAGACCTTATGAGTGTGTTTTAGGAACTGTTCATGTTCGGAAATTTGAAAAAAGTCTCAATACCACCTTTCTTGCTCTGATTCCCAAATAGGTGGGGGCTATGAAAATCAAGGACTTTTGGCCTATTAGCTTAGTGAGTGGGGTTTATATGATTATTTCGAAAGTGCTCGCTAATCACCTCAGTGAGGTTATTGGGAAGATTATCACTAAGCCTCAAATTCCTTTGTTAAAGGCAGGCAAATCCTTGATGGGGTTCTTATAGCCAATAAATGTATTGACAACAAAATGAAAGCAGGAAGTATAGGGATTCTATGCAAACTAGATATGGAAAAGGCATACGACCAAGTTAATTGGGTTTTTCTTCTGTACCTACTAGGCAAGTGCGGTTTTGGGAAATGTGGACGACTTGGATTAGGTGGTGTATAACTACTACTAGATTCTTGGTGCTGATCAATGGTAGTCCTGAAGGATTCTTTCTGAGCTCTCGTGGTTTGAGACAAGGCGAGCCGTTATCTCCATTGTTGTTCGTTATCGTCATGGAAGCACTTAGCAGGATGCTGTCGGGCTTGGTGGATAATAGTGTTATAAGTGGGTTTCCAATTGGAACCCATGTACGTGGCTTCACTAACATATCTCATTTGTTGTTTGCAAATGACACGCTTGTTCTATGTGAAGCAGATCGAGACCAAGTGGCGGGCTTGAAAATGAACTATAACAAATTTGAGATGGTGTCAATCGGAGATGTTCGTAATATGCGAGATCACTTCCTATGACATATCTAGGGCTTGCTCTGGGATTAGCATCAAGGGAAGTAGTGATTGGAGACTTAGTAATTGAAAAAGTGGAGAGGAAACTAGCAGGGTGGAAGATGATGTATCTGTCCAAAGGGGGCCGTGTCACTTTGATTAAGAGCGCCATTTCCAATTTACCCACTTATTTTTTATCTATTTCTATATCGGCAAGAGTGGCAGGTCGACTAGAGATGCTACAATGAGACTTCTTGTGGGGTAGCTTGGGGGAGGAACTCAAGTACCATCTAGTCAAGTAGGAGACGGTTTGTTGTCCTATCTCCAATGGCAGGCTGGGTATTTGAAATTTGAGGATGTTCAACCGTGCGTTACTTGGCAATTGGTTGTGGAGATATCACTAGGAATTAGAGGCCTTGTGGAAAGCGATGATTGAACACAAATATGGGGGTGTTTGGAGGGGGGGGGATGGAGTACTAATGAAGTTAGGGGGGCTAGTGGGGTGGGGGTGAGGAAAAACATAAGAAGTGGGTGAGGGGTATTCCAGTGGCATACGAGGCTTCAATTGGGTGCCGATACTAGAATTAGATTCTGGAAGGATGCTTGGTGTAGAGACAGAGCACTTAGAGATTTGTTCCCCTCCCTCTATTAGATTGCGAGTGATAAGAATTCCACTGTGGCGGAAGCTGTGGGGTTAGGAAGAGGATGGATTCATTGAAACATTACTTTTAATAGAGCAGCGTAGGGCTGGGAGTTGAATAGTTTCGTGGATTTCTACAGTTTCATTTATGCTTAAAGACCAAAATTTCAGAATGCCGATAGCCTGTAATGGACTCCTGCGGGGAGAGGGATATTCACTGTTCGATCCTTTTACAAGGTTCTTACACAAGTTTCTAAAACCTAGTTCCCCTGGAAAATGGTTTTTTTTTGTGTGGACAGCTGCGCTAGGTAAGATTCTCATAACGGACAATTTGAGGAAAATGAGGATCATCATATCGGATTGGTGTTGCATGTGCTACAATGGGGGTGAGTCGGTGAATTATCTACTCCTTCATTGTGAAACAGTTAGGATTCTATGGAATGAAGTTTTTAGAAGATTGAATCGAGCATGGGTCATGCTGGAAACGATGGTGGCAGCAGTGACATGTTGGGCATCTATACGAGGCACAAGATAGATTAAAGTTGTTTGGAAGATTATCCCCCTTTGTATTATGTGGTGTCTGTGGCAAAAGCGTAAGGAGCGGAATTTTGAAAATAATGAGAGATCACGGGAGGAGCTGATTGTTTTCTTTTTTAGAACTTTATGTACCCAGACCATTACCGTGAATTTTAATGGCATGAACTTTCATGATTTTTTTGTTTCTAATGTGTCGTCTTGATAGGCATTGAGTACTTTGTAATTGGCTTTTGCCCATTCATTGATTATTATTACACTTTAACTTATAAAAAAAAAGAGAAACAGAGGGAGGGATAGGAGGTCTTATCAGAGTCTTTAATGGCGTGCGCTTGTGCTTTCCTTGGTTCATTATGCTACTTTCCCGTTTTGGACATTTTCTTAAAATCTTGCACCCTGTGGTGGGGTAAAAATCTAACCGTCATCCTTTCAGGTTTGCAGAGCTTGACCTGTTGAGCACTCTTGTGCTTTATAGTGGAGTTTAAAAAAAAAATATTTTTTTTATTAGTAAAGACAATTTTATAATAGAATGGCCCCTGCAGATTAATTATTTTTTTGCTCGGTGAACAAAATTTTATTGAGCATAAAATAGACAAAGACTTGAGTGTACGGGACATAGACATTAGCGTCACTCATACTTATCACTAGGAAAAAAAGCGTCACTCATGCATGCTAATTTAACGATACAAGGAAGTCATGAATAGAGATGCCATTAAAATCTGTACAATCGACCAATGAAGTATTGAAAAATAAACTTTTAAATGTGTAACTAGTTAATGAGTAATTGCATTCACATTTCTACTTTATTATTTCAGGAATGTAGATATGGTTGGATGTTTTTTATGATTATTTCTCTTGCCTGTTTCTTGCTGGGGGCGATTGATGCTTTTTGCTCCCAATCAATTTACATTGTCAAGAATTTTGTAGTTCATGGAGCTCTAAGGTGCTTAGCTCTTCTCTCTGGAGACTTGGATGATAAAATGGTGCCAGCACTTGTTCCAGTTTTGTTCCCATGCTTGCTTACAATTGTGTCATCTCATCAGGTTAGTTTTAATTAGTTGTGTCCATTTTTATTTTTATTTTTTAATAAGTAGTTATAAAAGCTTTTCTTAAAAATTGATTTTTTTAAAATGAACTTTTGCAAATGAGCATTAGCATTATATTGCATTAGCTTGTGGTTGGGGGTGTAAATGAATAAGGCTATTCAATAAGTAGCTCAAACTTAGTATGATTAAAGTTGAACTTGGCTCGATTTGATTATTAAATAAGTCATTTGGGAACATGAAACTATGATTAATTATTAAATGATATAAACTCGTATAAAACTCATTCGGTTCAATTACATAAACAAGCTTGTATAAAATTTGGCTCCACTCATTATCTTGTTTATATCTATAAAAAATGTATTACTATAAATAACTGTAAATACTAATAATACATAAAATAGGTTATATATTTATATAGCTTATTAGTAATTAAAACACACAAGCATGCATGTATACGAGTGGTATGCATCATTAATAACTGCTACATAATAAGAATAGTCTTAGCCTAGGTACACAGGGGATATACAAGAGTTAACACCTATTTAAGAGGGAGAGCGAGAAATAAGGAAATATGAAAGTCTAGTTTGTTGAAATTTACAGCTTAGGCCCAATTAAACAGAGTACTAACAATGATCTACTATTGGACATATGACCCTGACTCTTTGCTAAAAAAAAACAGAGTATTAACAAACAATGATCTGATCTCCTCCAATAGTCTCTCTCTATCTTCGAAACCCCGGTCATTGAGCTCTTGCCAAATGCACCAAAGAGTACATATAGGAATCATCTTCCATACAGCTAAAATTTGTGGAACACCGCCCATACTTGTCCAACATGCTAGAAGTTCGACCACTGTTGCAGGCATAACCTAGGTTATTATGTCCTTCTGAATACATCTAGCCATTACGCTCTAGCGATTTCATAGTGTAGAAGAAGATGATCCAATGTCTCACCACTTTGTTTACACATGCAGCACAATTCCATCACTATCACCATGTGTCTCCATAGATTATCTGTCATCAAGATCTTTTTTAGAGATGCTGTCCATGCAACAAATGCCGTCTTAGGTGGATCATTGTTTCTCCAAATTCTTCTCCATGGGAAATGATTATTTTGTGATTGTGTGAGGGCCCTATAAATGTGACCACCACAATGCATGTTGTAATCTCGGTCTCATGAAATATAGGAGTTGGAACAAAATGAATTACTTCCCAATATTGGGCTGCCTGAATGAAACTGACATTCCACTAAAATAAGTAACCTTTGTCTTCATGAGGTCTGCCATTGAGCTTCATTCTCACGCGCGAGTGTGAACACTATAGAGAATGAATGCTTGAGGGTACCATCTCCACACCATATATTATGTTAGAATTTATTTCTTTTGCCATCTCCCATCACAATTTTGTTATGACGGACATACACTTCCCATACTCGTCTAATGTGCTTCCACATACCCATTCCATAGACCCCACTTACCTCCCTAGAGCACTAAGCCCCCCACAATCCTCCATATTTATAGTGGATTACCGAATTCCAAAAAGCTTCATGTTCCATGTTATATCACCATAACCATTTTCCGAGTATGGCCCTATTGAAAACCCTCAGATTTCTAATTCCCAAACCACCAGAAGAGATGGGAGAGCATTCCTTATCCCACTTGACCAAATGGAATTTGAATTCATCCCCAAGGCCATTCCACAGAAACCACATTGTAGTTTCTCAATACGTGTTGCCACACTTGCAGGAATTGGAAACGATGATGAGAAAATGTATGTAGATTTGAGAGAGTATGTTGATTAAAGTAATCCTTCCACCCTTCGAGAGATACAAATGCTTCCAACCTGCCAATCTTTGTTCTATCTTCTCTGTTACTGCACCCCAAATAGATTTAGCCTGGGTGACGGCCCCCAATGGAAGACCAAGATAATTCATAGGGAGAGAGAGGACCTTACAACCAAGGACATTAACCAACATCCGGATGTTATGAATGTTGCCAATTAGAACCAACTCTAATTTGGATAAGTTCACTTTCAATCTTGATATTGCCTCAAAGCAAAGTTGTAGTGCCCTTAGTACCTTAATTTGATTTAGGTTTGTCCTATATGAAATAAGAGTGTCAGCTGCAAACAACAAATATGAGATGTGAACAGTACCTCGAAGTCTATTAGCCACCGAAAATCCCTCCAAGAACCCCCTGTTAACCATCGCTGAAATCATTATGCTACATGCCTCCATCATTATGATAGAGAAGTGGGGACAATGGATCTTTTTGCCTTAGACCTTAGGAGCTGTTGAAAAAACCAACTGGGCAATCATTTACTAAAATTGAGAACCATGCCATCGAAATACACCACCTAATCCATGTACACCACTTCTCTCCAAAACCACATCTCCCAAGCAAATATAGCAAGAAATCCCAGTTGACATGATCATGAGCTTTCTCCATGTCCAACTACAAAACTTTAATCTACTATTTAAACATTTGTTAGCAACGAGTACTAGCTCCAAAATCTATCTTGCTTGTACAAAGGCATTTTGAGGTTTTGTAATGATCCACCCCAACACTTCTCCCATTTGATTTGCTAGCACCTTGCAAATAATCTTATACACTATGTTCACAAGGTTAATAGGCCGGTAATCTCAAACCTCTGATACCCCCACCGTCTTGGGAATTAGTGAAATAAAATTTACATTGAGACTTTTCATATTTTCCAACTGAAAAAAATTCATGAAATATCCTCATTAAGTCCTCCTTCACCACTTCCCAACAAGATTGAAAGAATCCCATAGAAAACCCATTTGGTCTTGGGTCTTTGTCATTTACCATCTTCCTCACTACGTTATGAACCTCATCCTCCTCAAATGGCCTCTCCAGCCAAATGGCATTCTGCTACTCAATGGACTCAAAAGCTAGCCCATCAATTTTCAGCCTCCACCCTATTGGCAATCTAAAACGAACCTTCACATTTTGGAAAGAATAAGCCACTGTGTATTCCCCGATATACTTCTCCATTTTTTCCACCGCTCTTCTATCCCGCATCATAAGTACTCCACCAAGCGCCCCCATCGAAGCAAGAAAGACCCAGTCAATATACGGACAATTCCGCAAGCTTCTAATAATGACGATCATAACTGGTACATAATAAGCGCCTAATAAGGGCGCTTATTAATCTCATTAAGCCCTCGGACGTTCAAGGAAATAATCTTTGGCTTCATATAGATAATGTTGACCCCCTCCCTTTGGGTCTTTCTCTACTTGAGCTACCCTCATAGTTAATAGACCAAGTCAACCTCTTGAGCTGCCACTATTTTTTTGCACCAGATTTCTTAGTTTGAATATTGCCATCTTCAATAGCAGTTAACAAAGCCATAAATTGTTCTTCAAAGCCATCACACTCAATTCCCACACCACTGTATTTCCTTCACCCTTTCCACCACCCAGTCCGAAACAATGTGCTGATATGGAGGTAGGCCTTACAGTGTTATAGACTCCCCATCCATCTCAGCCTCTTCCTTTGATGCCCATGGTGATGTCAAAATAGCCCTGTCGCCTCCTCAACAAAAGAGGACCTGCATTCCTTCTCAGGAGATTCACACATAAAATCTGGAGATTCCCTAGCAATATCAACAATAGTTTCATCATTGACCACCCCGACACCCTCACCCAAGGCAAGTTGCAATTCCTTTTCCTTTGTGCTACCCGTCATCCCCTTCTGTCCACCCAATGCATGCTCACTACCAGCCAACGTGAAAGGAAAAGAATTTCCCGTGTTCAATACCGAAGCACGAGCATACTAGTCGGAAGGGATGTTGCTAGGAATGCCACCCCCTTCAACATAACTTCCCATCGGCCTTTCTGTGCACTTCGTTCTTGGGAACCAACAACCGACGGCGAGGGGGTTAGAAAAATAGTGTTTGATGCTAAGATTACCATCTCGGTCGACTCCACCACCATCCTTGCGGTGAGACCACCGGAGTCTTCTCCAACAAAGTTGACTGGTACCCACTCGACGATGGGCTTGGGTCAGTTGGTTTTTGTCTCCTCTAAACAGGGCCCTCCTGTTTTTTTGTTATTAAACTTTCCCATGGGCTGAGGCCAGGTCCAAAGCTAAGATGTCATAAATATAAAAGTAAATGTATACATAATATCTACTTATATTATATGTTGTAACTAATATATATGGTATTAAATTATGTCCATATATAATTATAAAGTAAATGTATACATACTTTATAAATGTTATACATATATAAGCATAAATCCTAATATCTTATATACAAGTATAAGATACTAGTAACTAATTATTAACATATTAATTGTGCCATTAATATGGAAATATTTATATATTAACTAGTACATTTCTTTTTCATCTAACCGTTTGTCTCGATTTTGCGACAAAACCTTAAAGACCAATACAAATTTTACAAAATTTAATACAAAACACTTCTTAAAAACTTTTATTGGAGGAACTTTTCAATTCTACATGTTGACTTTCACAAAACTCAACCCAAAATATATCTATTTTTTTTTTTTCAAGAATTATGAAAAATGATCACTTTTAAACAAGTCCTAAGGTTGTCCACCGTCTTCTCACAATTATCAGTTGCCAAAGGCAAATCCTATCTTATTTGTGCTGTTATCTTATGTTTAGATAGTCATCCAGTTTTGTCAAGGAAAGGAATAACTTCTATAGTCCTTGTAAAATATTTGTTGGGACTATTCTTTGTAGTCATATTTCTATGCTGTGTATCAAGTTGGAACAAGTTCCTTGGGTTTTGAGATGCTTTTTATAACAGTTTAGTCCTTCATACTCATGCCATTTCTGTTTTAGATATTTGGAAAGGTCGATCTTGTAGTTCATCTATCATCGGATCTGATGCAGTCTCTATCTGAAAACTTTTCTCCATTTTGGGTGGATTTATCCACTCTATCTATAGTCATACATTTATTTAAAATCCTTATAATTTATAGTAAAAAATGGTCTATATAATCTTGGTTTTTTAAGGGTGCAAAATATTGATATCTGCTTTTGTTTACACTGATTGTGGAATTATTCTGTATCTTTCATGTGCAGGTCTATGACAAATACATAGGGGCAAAGGCCACCTCAATAGTTTATTCTTGTGCCTCCGTGCTGGGGGCAATGGGTGGTATATACAAGGCATTTTCTTGGAACCAGATCTTCATCATATGATTTCATATTATGAGTGGATTTAGCTTGTTTTATTATTAACAGATCGAGATGTTTATGTTCAGACAGAAATCACTGCATTAATAGGGTCTATGCTTAAACCATGGATGGATCAGTTTTCTATTATTTTAGAAGAGCCTGTGCAACCTGAAGATCCTGATGATTGGAGTCTAAGAATGGAGGTTGTTTTAGTTCTTTGATCAAAATCTGCATCAATGTGTGTACTCATTTTTGATCACTCATAATTGGATATTGTATATAATTATCGTTTCCTTCTTTATCTTTAGGTTTTGAAGTGTCTGAATCAGTTTGCCCAGAATTTTCCTAGCCTTACCGAAAGTCAATTTATGGGTAAGTTTGTGAAAATATTGAGACTAATATCTTACTTAGGTTGCATTTGTTCTGGATAAAGTAGTTTTTAGGGAAATGCTTTCCAATTTTCGTGTGTTTGGTGGTGAAATTAAGTTGGTCATCATAAAAACTAAGCCTTTGGGATTTGAAACAGTCATTTCTCCCAAGGGGTGTAAGTCTGTTTCTGGTGTAGCTTGTTAGTGGAGGAAATTAAGTTGGTCATCATAAAAACTAAGCCTTTGGGGTTTGAAACAGTCATTCCTCCCAAGAGGTGTAACTCTGTTTCTGGAATGCTATTTTTTCTGTGCTCAAATACTACAACTGGGCTTGTTGACCCCTTGTAGAGCATCCGAACGTTCTCCACTCCCATTGGAGGTACCTTTCCTCTTTCACGACCCCTGCTGCCTGCCATCCTTTTGTTCTAGTGCAACCAAGCCCCTTATTATGGAATCTAGCCTTCTATGGAAGTTCAAGACTTGGTAGTGGCAATTGGGATTGGGGTGGTATCTAACAGTTTTTTTGTCTTTGCGGAATCTGTAATGGGCTGCATGGTCGTGTTTGCCTGTTTGGAAGAAGAGGCTCGTAAATAATTTTCATGGTAATCAAATGCTGAAAAGTGTTTTGGGGACCTTTTTTAGTCTCCACGAAACCATGGAAAACAAATGATTTTCTCTGAATATTTTTGACTAAAATGATTTTCTTATATTCCTTATTTCATGCCAAAACAAGTGCAACCTTATTTTCAGTTCCTTCAATTGATATTTCCTTTACTGGTAGAAATATATTATGTCCCTCTTAACACACTGTCTCTTCCAGTAATTGTCGGACCATTGTGGAAAACATTTGAATCATCTCTTAGGGTATATGTGAGATCATCTATTGAAGGTACGGAGGATTCATATGAGGGAAGATACGACTCTGATGGTGCAGAGAAGAGCCTTGATTCATTTATCATCCAGGTGATAATTCTGATGGCTTAACAACTTATTTGAAGATATTTAATAATTGATAACTTTTTTTTGATAGGTATGTAATAAGTGATAAATATTGTTAAGAAGTGCTTGAAATGGAGGCAAGCCAAGCACATAGGCACTCTACAATGGGAATTAGAAAGAATGGAAAGGAAAGAAAACAAAACACAAGAAATTACTAATAAAATCCAAAAATTGTGAATTGATGAAATTTTGAAAAAGAAATTGAATATCTAGAATGATCATAGTTCTGGATTCTGTTTTAATAGCTAATGAATGTTTGGATAGTATAATTTTTTTTTTATAGCTAAACAAACTTTCTTGCTCAAAGAATAGGCCTAGTCCATTATATACTAGAGCTTATGAAATCGGGTGAGTCAGGTATTTTACGTAAGCTTGATATGGAGGAGGCTTACAATCATATCAATTGAAAATTTCTGGTTTATCTTCTGGGGAGATGTGGTTTTGAGGGACGGGAGACATATGAGGCGAGCCTTTGGAAGTTTATTTGGAAAGGGTGGAAGGTGTTTGCAACACACATTTATTTTGAGGTTGGCGAATAAGAGTTAGTTTTTGGTTGGATAAATGGTGTGGAGAAAGAGCCCTATCTATTGTGTTTCCAAGAGTTTTCAGCTTAGTGGAAAATAAACAAGGGGCGGTTTCCAATGTGGTGTCGTAACAATGGCACGCTGTGTTGGAATTTGACTTTTTCTAGAAATATTTAGGATTGGGAACTGGATGAGATAACAGATTTTTATAGCTTCATTTACTCGAGACATTTGGGGGGAAATGGGAGGAATATAATGTTATGGACAAGCTCTGGAAACAATAATTTTTCTGTCAAGTCATTCTACAAGATGTTGCAAGACCATCTGCAGGTTGTGTTTCCTTGGAAGGCCATATGTAGAGCTCCTGCACTACCTAAAGTCGCTTTTTTCACTTGGAAAGCGGCTTTAAATAAGATTTTGATGTCTGACAACTTAAGAAAAAAATGTATGATTGTCGTGAAGTGGTGCTATTTGTGTAAGAAAAATGGGGAGTTGATTGACCATATTTTTTTACATTGTGAAGTGGCAAAGGAGCTATGGGATGGAATACTTAAGGGGGCTGGTGTGTTTGGGTTATGCCCAAGAGTGTTGTGGATCTACTTGGATACTGGAAGAGGTACCATCAATGCGCTAAGCTGGCTGCGACATGGAGAATGATCCCTCTGTCTTTTGTGGTGCCTATGGATGGAAAGAAATGAGAGATGCTTCAACAACAAAGAAAGGACCGTGGAGGAAATATGGAACTTTTTTGTATCTTCTTTAGTTCAATGGATTTCCGCTATTGTACTAAAGGGAGGGAATATTCATGAGTTTTTGAGTTCTTTTCAGCTTGCTAGAGTGTAACTAAATGTCTCTTTTGTATACTCCTTGCGTATATGGGTTTTGTTTAGCTGCATCCATTCAATAAAGATTATTACTTATCAAAAAAGGGGGGGGGGTAATTTGTTTTGTATTATAGAGAAGTGTAGGAAGTTCATTAAGGTCCTTTACCTTAGTGAAGAGGTGGTGGTCTAGTGGCCAAGGTGGTGGAGGAATGTTTGAGTTTTAAAGGAAATAGAGCTTTTTATTGGACTAGAAGGGAAGGAAATAGAGTTTTTTTAATCCAACTATCCCAAAATTCCTTTGGAAGGTTTGTTAAAGTGATTGAGTTGGATTCGGGCAAGGGAAAAGGAATCATTGTAATTCCTTAAGGTAGAAATGGTAGTATTTGGACTGCTTTGTGAAGAAGACTCGACTGTTTGTTGGTTCGTATTCCTCTGTTGCAATTCCAGAAAGCAGAGGTCAACTTGAAGCTACTAGAGTGAAGGACTCCCATGAAGTTAATTACTTGGTATCTTGTGAATTTGGTGAGCTATTAGATTCAGATTGTGTTCTTTTTCATGTTATTGTAAATTGAAGGTGGGTGATGGGAAGAAGATATTTTTTTGGCATGATTTGTGGTGTGGGGATTCTTCTCTTAAGCTGGATTTTCCTGCAATTTTCAGAATTGCTAAGAATCAAAATGCAACTGTAGGCGAGTCTTACAGCAGCTATGATAATAATTTTGAATGGAATGTTATTTTGATTAGGGATGTAAATGATTGGGAAGTGAGTGAAAACGCCCTGTTCCCGGAGCTCGGAGAGTTAGCTCTTGTAAGTTAAAACCATCTCCACAACACAATTATATGTATTCCAAAGTCTCCAAAAATTATAAATCTAATTACTCAATCAAATATTTATGTTCCTCTACACGGACAACTAAAAAAAACCTCAACAAAGTAATCTAAAAATCTCCATAAAGATTCCATAAATATCCACATCTCAAAATACTTCAATTACATAAAATAATAAATTTACCAACAAAGCTCTCCAATCATTACATGTACCCTTAAGTATTTATTTCTTTACGATTATATAATCTTTCTCAACTGCCTACTCTTGATTTCCAAACAGACCATCAATATTATCTGAAAATATTATAGAGATAAGGGAGTGAGTCATCAACAACTCAGTAAGCAAAATATATATACTAGTATGTAAATATGAATATTTACAAAATTCAAAATGCAGAGCAAAATATTCACTTTCAAAATACAAAATCAGAACATTTACTTTTAGAATGCAAAATCAAAACATGTTACCAAAAATAAAAAAGCGAAACTTTTAGAAAAAACATTCTTATTCAAAAATCCTTTGGCATATCAAAATTTGTATCAGAGCATTATATCGGGGCAGATACCATGTTTAACTCCCATGGTAGGGTTATAAACCATAATTATAACTCGTGGAAGGGCCGTATGCCACTATTATAACCCGTAGTTGGGCCGTATACTCCGTTTAATCCTCGTGGTAAGGTTATAAATCACAATTTAAACCCGTGTAAGAGTCATATGCACTATTATCACTGGATACTGGGCCGTATCCCACTATTATCACCCATAACTAGGTCGTATGCCACTATTATCACCTATGGCTGGGCCGTGTCACTATTTTTACTGGTGACTGGGCCATATGCCATTATTATCACCCATGGCCGGGCCGTATCTGAAAAGAACGTAACCATCAGAATCAGATTTTATAGAATGAAAAATGATGCCAATAGTTTTTCATATGCCACATCATATCAAAACAGGGTACAGAAACAAATTTAGATCATTTCACATTTCCAAAAACAGAATCATAACATTTTCATGTCACATGCAAAAATGATTAAATTTCATATTAGCTCTTTTTTCTTAGTTTTGAGAATAGAATGCCCAAAATTATCTCCCGTCTATACCAGTAATGACAAGGTCATTTTCAAAAATCAACATCTTTTTTTTTTTTGTTTTTGTGTGCAAGCTAATATAAAAACCTCGCTTACCTAGACTTCTGAACTTTTCCTCAATATTGCCAAAACTATATTAATTGTCACCCATAAAATAATCAAGTAAATTTTCGCAAATTTCTAGTTGAACAAGTATTTTGATTTTTAAACCTAAAATGCTAATTAACTCATTTTAATCTCTCAAAACCTAAAATTTCTCATAATCCTAAAATAACATCAATTCCCAAATTCCTCAATATCCACATAATTTCTCTGACTATTAAACTCTAAATTATTTCTAGAAAAATACATAACAAATGTCGAATATTCTTTCTCATTACAACTACACCCAGGGGGATCCGCTATGTGGGCGAATAATCATGCCTGGTCTCGGTTGGATCGCTTCCTAGTTTCTCCGGATTGGGAAAGCCATTTCCCTTAGATTTGGCAAAAGCATATGTCTCGGTTTGGGTCGGATCACTGGCCTGTTTTGCTTGATTGTGGTGGTATCAGAGGAGGTTGTCGGTATTTCAAATTCAAAAACATGTGGCTGAAATCTGAAGGCTTCGTTGACCAGGTAAGATTGTGGTGGTCCTCTTACTAGATACATGGCACTCCTAGCTTCATCCTTGCAGGTAAATTGAAAGCCCTAAAAAGAGACTTGAAATTGTGGAACATACAATCTTTTGGAGACCTGGAGAAGAATAAGCGCAACGAAATGCGAGTGATCTAGGAACTTGAGAGGTTCCAAGAGACTAGACCTCTCACCTTGGATGAAGTAAACTGGAAGTCTGAGTTGGAGGCGGTACTTGAGAGAATAATCTTATTAGAGGAGACATTTTGGCGGCAAAAATCAAAAGCTGTGTCTCAAGGAAGGTAATAGAAATACAAAATTCTTTCACGACGTTGCGAACTCTCTTTTCTTTTGATAAGTAAAAGATATTATTAATAAAAGAGAAGGCATAAATGCCAATTACAAACACGCTCATGTCCCTTTTAATTAGGCGCATTAGAGACAAGAAAATCGTGAAGGTCCATGCCATTAAAATCTACAGCAATAAACCATGTACAAATAGTTCTATAAAATAAAACTTTAAGCTCCTCTAGTGATCTCTTATTGTCTTAAAAAATCCTCTCATTCCACTCCTGCCATAACTCCACATAATGCATATATGGATCATCTTCCAAATTGTTTTGATTTGACATGTGCTCCACATGATACACGAATAACAAGTTGCGAACTCTCACGAGGAGGAACATAGAGATGCTGAAAATAGAAGGGGTGGAAAGTAGGGAGGAACTTGTTATTCGTGAACATGTAGTTGGTTTCTATGAGCAACTACTAATGGAGCCAATAAGTTGGCGGCCTTCTCTCAATGGTCTTGTGTTTGATTCTATAGATCCTGGTGATGCTATTCGGATGGAGAGGGCGTTTGAGGAGGAGGAGGTGTTCGGGGTAGTCAGGAAAATGGTTGAAAATAAGGCTCCTGGACCAGATGGATTCTCCATGGGATTCTTCCAAGAATGTTGGGACGTCCTCCAGGAAGACATCATGAAGGAATTTTAGGAATTCTTTGTTGCTGGCAAGTTTGAAAGAAGTTTGAACAACACCTTCCTTCCACTAATTCTGAAGGTGGGGGGGCCAGTGAGGTAAATGATTATTGTCCCATCAGTTTAGTGAATGGAGTTTATAAGATTATCTCCAAAGTGCTAGCAAATTGACTGAGTGAGGTGGTGGGGAAGATTGTTTCCAAGCCACAAAATGCCTTTGTCAAGGGGAGGCAAATTTTGGATGCGGTGCTTATTGCTAACGAATGCCTAAATACCATAATGAAGGCAAGAAAAGCAGGGATCATTTGCATGTTAGACATGTAAAAGGCATATGATCATGTGAGTTGGGATTTCCTTCTCCATCTCCTTGGTAGATGTGGTTTTGGTGACAAGTGGAGGTCATGGATTCGTTGGTGTATTTTGACAGCAAAATTCTCTGTTTTAATAAATGGTGGTCCAGTGGGTTTCTGCCATAGTTCTCGAGGCCTTCGGCAAGGCAACCCTCTATCACTATTGTTGTTTATTATAGTAGTGGAAGGACTAGGAAGGATGACATCGGCTTTGGCTCACAACGGCTTTGTGGAGGGCTTCGTAGTTGGCACCTCATCTAGGGGAACCATTAACATATGCCATCTTCTTTTTGCAGATGATACACTTGTTTTTTGTGGGCACAATCTAAACCAAGTGAGGGTTTTGAAGGCATTGCTCTTATGTTTTGAAGCGGTCTCCGGGTTAAAAGTGAACTTTGACAAATCGGTCATGGTTCCAATTGGTGATGTGCCAAACTTAAGGCGGTTGGCCAACACACTGGGGTGCAATACAGATTCTCTCTTGTTGTCTTACTTGGGCCTTCCATTGGGGATAGTTGCAAGGACTGCTTTCATTTGGGAGACTGTATTTGAGAAGATAGAGAAGAGACTGGCGGGGTGGAAGATATTGTACCCGTCGAAAGGTGGTTGGCTTATCTTGATTAAAAGCACACTTTCTAATCTTCTAACTGTCATTATACCCTATTCCTACAAGTGTGGCTCGCATAATTGAAAAATTTCAGCGGGACTTCTTGTGGGGTGGTTTGGGGGAAGAATTCAAGTTTTATCTGGTCAAATGGGTGACAGTGTGTCACCTTATTACTGATGGAGGGTTGTCTATTAGAAATATACGGATGTTCAACCGGGCTCTTCTTGGAAAATGATTGTGGAGGTATCATCATTGAAGCATTATGGAAGACGGTGATCTCATGTAAATATGGAGATACTTGGGGGGGATGGAGCACTCATGAATCTAGAGGTGCTTTTGGAGTGGGCTTATGGAAACATATAAGATGAGGCTGAGAGTGTTTATTCGTCACACTCGATTTCAATTGGGGACGGGTTCTTGGATAAAATTTTGGAAAGACATCTGGTGAGGTGAAAACACCCCTCAAGTCTTATTTCCTACCCTCTATCAGATTTCTTGTGCAAAAGATGTATCAATGGCAGACATTCTTGGGACATCGGGCGGACAAATCCACAAGAATACCAGTTTTATTAGAGCAGCACAAGACTGGGAGATGAGCAGCTTTACTGAGTTTTGTGGCCTCCTTTACTCTGTAAGACCGAACTTGAGGCAAGAAGATGGGTTGTGGTGGCTACTAGCGGGGAAAGGTATTTTTTTCTATTCGGTCCCATTATAAGTCTCTTTCCCATGCGCCAAATCTTCAGTTTCCTTGGAGAAGGATTTGGAGGCACAAGGCGCCTTCCAAAGCAGCTGGCTTTGTTTAGACAACATCCTTGGGCAAGACTCTTACTACCGACAACAGCAGAAAACGAAGAATTATCATCGTAGACTGGTGTTATATGTGTAGGAGCGGGGGTGAGTCGGTTGACCATTTTCTTTTACATTGTGAGGTAGCCAGGGCTTTGTGGAATGAGGCGTTTGGCAGGCTAGAGATGGCTTGGGCTATGCCGAAGTTGTGGTGGATGCTCTGGCTAGTTGGCCTTCTATTGGAGGCATGCACTAAATTAAAGCGGTGTGGAAGATGATTTCCATTTGTATCATGTGGTGCTTGTGGCAAAAGCGAGATGCGCGAACATTCAAAGATAAGGAGAGATCGATAGTGGAACTTATAGCGTTAATTTTTAGCACTCTATGTTATTGGTCCATTGCTATCGATTTCAATGGCATGGACCTTCATGCTTTCTTTGTCTCTACGGGGCCCTCTTAGCTAGGGTGTATAGTTTTGTTCTTGTGTATGTATACTGGGAATGCCTATTGAGCAATAAAGTCTTGTTTTTTTGATAAAAAAAAAAAAACAACACCCATATAAAAATATATCTTCAGTTTAAAAATTATCTTAACATAATTATAACAAAATCAATTAAAATAGAAAAGCAAAATTTTGGTCAATTGAAAAATAGACTTAACTAGTTTCTTTTTAAAAGGGGTTCAAAAAAAAAAATAAAACACCTCTAAAATTCATACTTTAAAAATATATTATTACCAATAATATATTTCCAATCATTACTTATTTCATAAAATAAATATATTTTTATTTATTTACTAATGCCCTTATGAATAAGAAAATTTTAGATTTTAAATAAAGCCCTAAAGGCAGGGCATTGAAACCAAGGTTACCGTGAGGAAAGAAGCTACGATGGAGTTGGGTGGCTGAGGTGAAAACTCTGACAAGCTGGGTGACTGCGCACAGTGCACTAAGTGAGAGTGAAGAGAGAGAGAGAACGGAAAGAGAACTAATGTGAAGACCAAAAGAGACCGAGGGAGAAACTGTGGAGGAACACTTGTTATGGGCTTACCGAGAGGGTCATGGCAGACTAGGGTGGCGTGAGACCACTCCGTGGTTGGGGCGTTGCGTTCATTGAACTGCATATCGTGTAATGGGGCTCAAACTAAGGGACGCGGGGCGGCCCCTTGGCTGGGGGGGGGGGGGGGGGGGGAGGAAGGGGTTTTTCTTGCTCTGTTTTGGGGTGCCTAAAACAAAGGATGATGGAGGATTGTGTGTTAAGTTGCAACGTGGAAGCTTGGCAGTGACGCTTCCCTTCGGTGGTGGTTTACGAGGGCTATGTGCAATGGCTGGGCTGGTTCTCGACTGGATGTGGGCTCTCCGTGGTGCACTTTCCTTGCAGTGCTGTGAGGTGGTCAGTGGCCTCATGGTGTAGCGGCAACAATGGTTGCTTCGAAGAACGGTGGTCTAAGGACTGAAGTGCTACGACTCATTCAGCTTGCATGGGACGAAACAAGCAATTGGAGGGGCTTCTTAACTTACTTTGGTGGTCCATGGCAGTGGGAAACCGAGGAACGATGGAAAGCACCTGGGGTGGAAGCCTTAGATTGGAAGAAATGAGGTTTGGATGAACTTCCAAAACCATGGTGATATATGCGAACTGTCATAAACCTAGCAGGGTGAAGACGTGCTAGATGGGGGGTTAAAAAAAATGGACCTGTTCTCACGGGCTTGAGTTTTGGACGTAAGAGTTAGTTTGGACACTTTCGTGATTTATGGACCTGACTCAACTTTTTAAAAAAACCATACACTTGTCGCATAAAAAGATTCCGCCAAAACCAAAAAAATATTTAATGATTTGAACTTAACTAGCAAGTCAAATAAAATTTCGATATCCATAAAAAATTAAAAAAAATTGGGCCCGTAGTCTATTAAAAAATCGTAATCTTAAATGGGCCTCTCGTACTTAAACCCTTTTATTTTTAAATAAAGGGGCTTGGTGCTGGACTCGGGTGTTACAAGCGCCGCTGGACAAACTTTACAGTTCAAAGTTGTTGCTTGGTAGAGAGGATAGCTGAGGTGGAACCCTGCTGGAAATTTGAAGTTCTCAATTTCTTCTTATTACAGATTGTTAACGAGTCATAGAAGCTGTGTATTCCCCTGGAAAAATATTTGGATAGTGAAAGTTCTTTCCAAGATTGCTCGTTGTTGGGTGGTTTCTTTGGGCAAAGTGTTGGCTACTGAGAATCTTAATAGGAGAGGAATGTTTATTGTTGATTGGTGTGTGATGTGTAAGAAGGATGAAGAATTTGTTAATTATCTCTTTCTTCACTGTGAAGCAACAAGATCCTTGTGAAATGAGGTTTAGAATTGGTTAGGTTTTCTTTGGGTTATGCCCAAAGAAGTGGTGGATTTAATAGCTGGGTGGAAATGCTTGAAGAGCTGCAAGATAGTTGAGTGTTTGGAAGATTATTCCTTCTTGTCCAATGTGGTGCATATAGCTCAAAAGGAATGGGAGATGCTTTGAAGATAAAGAACACTATGGGAGATCTTGGGGATTTTTTCTTTAGCACTTTGTCTAGTTGGGCCAAAGCTTTTGTAATGGAAGAAATATTCTGAATTATGAATTCTGCTTTAGTTTTTATTTTTTAGTTTCTTTTTTATTTTTATTTTTATTTTTGGAAAGATGATGGTATTTCCTTTGTATACCCTCATGTACTTGGGCTTATGCTTACTTCTTTGGAATAAAGTCTTTTATTAGTTATGAAAAAAGTTTGGTGAATTGGGGGATCATTTGTCACTTTATTCTGAGGTGGCAAGGGTGTTATGGTATGAAGTGTTTATAGGATTAGAGTTGGCATGGGTGATGCCGAGTAGGGTGGTGAATCTTTTTGCTTGTTGGAGAGGTTTAATGGGTAACTCTCAAATTGCCGCTGTCTGAAATATCATCTCTTTATGTCTTGTGTGGTGTATTTGGGTCAAGAGGAATGGTCAACGCTTTGAAGATAAGGAATGCTCAGTCGATGAACTTATATTTTTTTTCTTTAATACCTTATTTATGTGGGCTTTGGCTATTGTCTTTAATGGAACTAATGTCCTTGGTTTTCTTGTTTCTTTTTCTAGTTCTGGACTTGTAATTAGGTTTCATTATTTGTATACTTAAAGTGGACTTGGGCTTTGCCTTGTTCCTTGTCTTAATAAGATTTTCTTGTGTAATTCTCTGCAGAGAGAGAAAACCTAGAGAGAGAGAACCCCCTAGTGCCACCATCCTTAGTTGTCACCCCTAGCTGGCCTGTGACTCCTCACAGCTGGCACAGACAAGGTCGACAGACTTCAGGGATTTGGTATCACACCATTCTTCGGTGCACCAGATCTGTCTTGCATTCTTAGTGTATCACTACACGAAGTCAGAAATGAAGCTTGGGGAAGCCCTTGCATTTGCTATCAAATTTTTTATATTAACATGGGTCTGGTGGTCCGATTTTGGGTGGAATCAAAGGCTTTTGAAATTTTACCAGAAGCATGAAGGTTCTCTTTGAACATTATGGAGAGGAGCAAAAGGGTTTGGAGGTCTCTAGTTATCAGTCATAGTGGTATAAGATGGCTTGTGGCCACGGTGGAAGCAGCATTACGGGAGGGAAGAGATCTAGAATTCTCAAAACTTTTACGCAAAAGAAACAGAGCATTCACGGTTTAACGATGCTCTAATGTACATGACAGATATCTAACTGTCACTGAACATGGTGGAGGAGGCCAACGGAGTATTGTAGTCATTCCTGAAGGGTATGAAGGCCAGAGTTGGGAGAAGTTTGCTGTTGAACTACGCAGAGTTGCGGATTTGTTTTTTTCCTTTCATGCAGATGGGTCAAAGAACGTAAGTCAGAAGAGGACGTCCAATCATGAGAATATCAACTTGGAGGTGAGTCAAAAAGATCGCAAGGAATTGGGATCTCAAAGTCATATGCAGCAGTTTTGAAGAGGGTCAAGCTTCGGGGTCTCAAAGTGAGGGGAACTGTGTAAGTGGTTTGCAGATCATGCAAGCCCAAAATTAGCTTGATGTGATGCACAAAACACTAAAAGGGTTGGAAATCCTGCTTGTTGAGTTAAAAGCAGTGATTGCTTTCCTATCTTCGAAAATAGAGTTGCCTTTAGTTGGAGGCAACAAGATCGCAAGAAACAAGCATAGGATAGGTTCGAATTCTCTAAGCTCAGATAAAGGAAAACGGGGATTTGGTCCTATCCCTATAACTAGATCCAAGAGAGTGTGGCGGGTCAAAAGAAAAAGAGGGGGTTATTTGAAGTTGGTTCTACTTCGGGTATTGGTGTTGAGACATCTATAATGGAATGCCCTTCGCCATAGGTAATACAGAAAAGATCGATAATCGGTGTTACACCCTTGGTCAATCCCGAAAAAATTATGGCTCACGTGTCAAAGTTAAAAGATAATGGTGTAATATTGAGCTCTAAAAGAGATGTAATGTCCGTTGAAGTGGCTCATACAAGGTTGTCAGAGTTGAAGGGACTTGCTACCAACCTAGAATCTCAAATGGATAGTATCATTGGAGTTGTTGAGGACGCATGAGATTTGAATAAGGGGTTGCCATTGGTGCCTTGCGAGGATGAAGGCTTTGGACACGGTGTTTCGGGAGAAGATGTTGTCCCCTTGGTATCTCTTCCTCTCCTTGGATCATTATCGAATTTGATTTTGCAAAATGTTTATAGATCCAGCATGTTGTGCGAGTCTCACATGGAGGATGTGAAGATCAATTTAAAGTACTACTTACTATGGTTGAGGTGAGTCACTCGCTTGACTCCAAATCAAGTTTTAAGAAAAGCAGGGAGTTGCAACGTTTTTCATGGGGAATCAATTGCGGCGCTCTTGGAGGTAGTTTTTTTTTTTTTTTGGTAAATAAGAAGTAACTTTATTGATGTGAATATAAAAAAGCATAGTCCAAGTACACGGGGTATATACAAACGAAAATGTCTAAATACATTCTAGGTGCTTTAAACTAAGGAAAGAAAGTCATGCACATCGCTTCCATTAGAAACAATGGCTGAAAACCATATAATTAGAGTGTGCATAAAAAAAGAGTTAAGCTCTGCTACTGTTCGTTCTCTATCTTCAAAGCACTGCGCATTTCTTTCCAACCAAATACACCACATAAGGTACAAAAGGTTCAACTTCCATGCATCGACCACCTGTGGACAGCCATGAATACTCTTCCAACAGGCAAGCAAATCTACTACCTTTGCCGGCATCACCCAAGCCATATCTACTCTACTAAATATCTCATTCCACAAAACTCTTGACACCTCACAATGCAGTAATAGATGGTCCATTGATTCCCCATGATTTTTGCACTAAAAGAACCGATCCATCACAATGAGTCCCCTCTTTCTTAGGTTATCCAAGGTAAGAATATTCCCAAGGGCTGCAGTCTACACAAAGAAAGCTACTTTGGGGGGTACACGAGTCTGCCAAATGCTTTTCCATGGGAAAACTACATTACCATGGGAAGCCATGATTTTGTAATTGGCCTTGATTGTGAATTTCTTGCTATCTATAGATCGCCACTATATCCTGTCACCTTGTGTCGTTCTACTTCCTGAGGAGTGTAACAAGCTGAAAAATTCTGAAACAATGGACAGTTCCTAGTCGTGATTATCCCTGATAAAGAGGATATTCCACTGAGGAGAACCATGAACTATGTCAAGCAAATCTGCCACTGAAGCCTCCTTATTGGCTGCGATGCTAAAAAGGGTTGGAAATGCCCTTGTTAGAGGGTGCACCCCACACCAAACGTCTTGCCAAAATCTAATTCTGGTGCCATCCCCCAATACAAAACGAATATTATTTTCAAAACATTGCCAATCCCCCCTAATATGCTTCCACAAACCCCTACTATGCCTCCCCCTTCACGACATTAGTGCACCAACCCCCCCTGCTCCTCCATGTTTAGAAACAACAACTTCCTTCCACAATGACTCCCCCTCTTTGTGAAATTTCCATAGTCATTTACCCAATAGTACTTTGTTAAAGAGCCTCAAATTGTGCACTCCCGCGCCTCCATTTTGGATTGGGGAGTAAACTTGATTCCACTTAACAAGATGAAATTTTGTTTCCTCTCCCAAACCCCCCATTAAAAATGCTCAAGATAACCTCTCAATTTTATTTGTCACCCTTACAGGTAATGGGAATAGAGATAAAAAATAAGTAGGCAGATTAGATAAAGTGCTCTTGATCAAAGTAAGCCGCTCTCCTTTTGAAAGATACATCCGTTTTCATCTAGCGAGTCTTCTCTCCACTTTCTCAAGGATTCCATCCCAAATAGCTCTAGCTTTAAAAGTTACCCTCAATGGCAGGCCCAAGTATGTCATAGGCAAAGAATACACCTTGCAACCCAAGAGGTCGGCAAGATTGCTGATATTGGGCACCTTACCCACCGCTGCCGTCTCAGATTTATCAAGGTTTATCTTAAGTCCAGAAACCGCTTCAAAGCATACTAGGAGAGCCCGCAAAACTTGGATTTGGCCCTGATCTGCTTCACAAAAGAGAAGAGTGTCATCTGCAAATAAAATGTGTGAAATCATTACTGAGCCATTAGTATCACTACCCATTGAAAAGCCAGTGATGAATCCCCCATCAACCGTTGCCTTTACCATTCGCTCGAGAGCTTCCATAATTGTTGTCCAGATGACTAACACAAGAGGGGGGGTGAATTGGGTTATATTATAAAAATTAACACTTATTAATCAAATACACAATATAAAATATAAACAGAATGTAAAGCAGTAAGAAATGTAAAGAGTAGGGTAAGAGAAAGCAAACTCAGTATTTTTACGAGGTTCAGCCCCACTGTCTACGTCCTCGCCTCAAGCTACCCCTTGAGGATCCCGAATTCACTAGTCAATCTCCTTTAGGTGGAGATAGAAACCTATTACACTTTTGAGTAGCACCGCTCCAAAGAATCCGTGTAAAACACCCTCTACACTTCTAATCACCTCACACTTGGTGATTTAACTATTCCCCGTATAGAACACCTTCTACACACACAAGGGTTATACACACCCTTTTACTGATACAAGAATTGATAGTGGGTAGGCTATCAGAAAACACTCCTCAATGAGTGAAATAAGAACAATACAGCACAAACTATATCTCTCAAAATGAACAAGGGTTAAGGCTTAATGCTTAGAGAAGAGAGAATGAAAGCTTTGAATGAATGTTGTATGCTCTTGGTGTTGTGAATGTGAAGCTCTCAAATGATCTATTTATAGGCATATGAGACTTCATATTCAAATTTAAAAAGATTCACATGTCAAAGACATCATCATTCACTTTTCAAAAATTTCAAATCTAATATTTTACTTTTTGCATATGACAAAAGGAGCACACTTTACTTTTTAAAATTTTCAAATAAAGACATCTACCTTTTACATAAGTCAAGAAAAGCATCCACCACTTTTGAAAATATTCAAATAAAACATGCACATGTGAAAGATGACAATCAATCATCTTAATATTTTCAAAGCTCAAACATTTAATCATGTCATGCACATGTGAAAGATGACAATCAATCATCTTAATACTTTCAAAGTTTAAACCTTTAATCATGTCATGCACATGTGAAAGATGACAATTAATCATCTTTCAAAATTTTCAAATTTAATTTTCAAAATATTCATGCACATGTGGAAAATGTATTTTAATGCTTTATAATAAAATATTAATTTTGAGCCTTAATCCTAATTTTGAATTTTTAAGAGATTTACAACATTACTCGATGATTTTAATGTGAACTTGTTCCCTATTTGCTCATGCTTGGTTCCTTGATGTGCTTGATTCTATTGTGTGGACAACTTGAACTTGAGACTCCTTTATTCTTTGAATTCATTTGTTATCATCAAAATCCATGTGTAGATTTATAATTACACGAAACTTGAAACCTTGGATTCAACAATCTCCCCCTTTTTGATGATGACAAATATTTGATAGAACTTGAAACCTGTATTAATACTTAAGCTCCCCCTGAGAATGTGTGTTAGTTTTTCAAGCAAAAATATAAATATAATTCCAAGCATAGATAACAAGTTTAGCAATTTAAACAATGTTAATGTTCTAGTCTAAAACTTCTCTCCCTTTTGGCATCATTAAAAAGGAATCATAATTAGCTCAATAAGATATATTCTTACAATAACCAATAGACAAATAAAATGCTGCGTTAGTAGAGACTGTAGAGAATTCAGTGCGTAGCCACACGTGTTCGACAAAACCTGCAAAGGCTAGAGGCCTAGTTCTGGCAATTTGGTGCGGAAGGAGATTTTGTAAATAGCTGAATAATTGAAACCACCCGTGCCCGACAAAACCTGCAAAGGCTAGCTCTGGAAATTCGGTGCAGAGATTTGATCCGCTTGATGTTGCTGAAAAATGAGATATTATCAAGATTTGTAAGCTTGTCTTGTTCTTATTTCCGTTTCTATAAGAGCAATCCTTAGTTTTATCTATTTCGCATCAAGCTTTCTTCTCATCTTTGCAATTTGCTTGCATTCTCATTCTACAAATTTTCAATGGCTCGTAGATTTCCCTTCAGTGATTCTCTTGATCAAGATTTGAGGTATCCTTCACCTCAGTCTCAATCTATTTCTGCATCTGTCGTGAGTGCCATGAAGCAACAAGAGACTGATTTAGCTAATAAATTAGATTATGACGCCATTTACGAGCTTGTGAGTCTCGGAACTCGATACTCATCATCTATCGTCGCGTTTTCTGCTCGGTTGCAGTCCAAAACTCGCAAAATTGAGAAGCTTAACGAGACTGTTTCTGTACTTCAACGACTTGTTTATGAGTCAAACAAAAAAATAGTAGAGTTAAAGCAACAGAATAAGGATTTGAAATCCTTGCTTGCCTCTTCATTTCGATTACCTAATCCTTTAGACAAGGATGACATGATGATTTATGAGGAGCAAATGCATTTGAATGATGAGGCTAAACGTCTCAAGTTTCTGTAGATCATTTAAGATAATGAAATAAAAGTATCTAGCAGATATTCATGGCATGTATCATTCCTATTTCTCTTCTAATTATGCATAGTCTATCTTCTGGGAGGGGTTTTGTGAAAATGTCTGCCAATTGATCATGTGTACTAGTGAATTCTAATACAATATCGCCCTTCTGCACATGATCTCTAAGAAAATGATATCTAATTTCAATATGTTTGGTCCGAGAATGTTGTATTGGATTCTTTGAAAGATTTATAGCACTTGTATTATCACATTTGATTGGAATGTGATTGTACATAAGTTTAAAATCTTCAAGTTGTTGCTTCATGTAAAAAACTTGAGCACAACAACTACCCGCAGCAACATATTCTGCCTCAGCAGTAGATAGTGCAACATAATTTTGTTTTTTACTAAACCAGGAAACTAGTGCATGACCTAAGAAGTGACATGCTCCACTAGTGCTTTTTTGATCCATTTTACAGCCAGCATAATCTGCATCTGTGTAGCTAATTAGATCGAAAGATGTGTGTTTAGGGTACCATAACCCTAAGTTAATTGTACCACTAAGATATCTAAGAATGCGCTTAACTGCAATTAAATGTGATTCTTTTGGAGATGGTTGAAAGCGGGCACATAAGCACACACTAAACATAATATCTGGTCTACTGGCTGTCAAATATAATAAGCTACCAATCATACCTCGATATACCTTCGAGTCAACTGGTTTACCGGATTCATTTTTATCAAGTTTAGTGGATGGGCTCATTGGTGTTCCAGTTTCCTTAGCACCTTCCATCCCAAACTTTTTCAGCAATTCTTTAATATATTTCGATTGATTGATGAATGTCCCACTTTTTGCTTGCTTAATTTGCAATCCGAGAAAGAATGTAAGCTCTCCCATCATGCTCATTTCAAATTCTTCCTGCATAGTCTTAGCAAAAACTTGGCACATATTTTCATTAGTAGCACCGAATATTATATCATCAACATAAATCTGAATCAAAAGAATATCATCATTTTCGTATTTAATGAAAAGAGTTGTATCAATTTTTCCTCTTGAAAAGCCTTTTTCAATCAAGAAACCACTGAGTCTCTCGTACCACGCTCTAGGAGCTTGTTTGAGTCCATATAGTGCTTTTGTGAGTTTGAAAACATGATTTGGAGAAATATGATTTTCAAAACCTGGAGGTTGCTCAACATATACCTCTTCATTTATAAAACTGTTTAAGAAAGCACTTTTAACATCCATTTGAAAAAGTTTGAAATTTTTATAACAAGCATATGCAAGTAGCATTCGAATAGATTCTAATCTTGCGACTGGTGCATATGTCTCATCATAATCGATTCCTTCTTCTTGATTGAAACCTTGGGCTACAAGTTGAGCTTTATTTCTAGTAATGACTCCGGACTCATCTTTCTTGTTTCTAAAAACCCATTTTGTTCCAATAATAGTATGATTTTTGGGTCTAGGAACAAGTGTCCAAACATCATTTCTTTCAAATTGATTAAGCTCTTCTTGCATAGCTAGAATCCAAGATTCATCAAGAAGTGCTTCATCAATATTTTTAGGTTCAATCTGAGATAGAAAAGCAGTATGATTGCAAATATTTCTAAGAGATGATCGAGTGCTTACACCTCGTGAAGGTTCTCCCAGAATTTGTTCTACTGGATGATCTTTCACAAATTTCCACTGTTTGGTTGCATCTTGTATTAAATTTTGATGATCTTTCTTGATGTCTCCATGTTGGACTTCCTCTATTGTGTTCTCTTTGTTGAGATTGAGACTTTCCGTATTATTTATACCTCCTGTTTCAATTTTACCTATTCCCACGATCTTCCCTTTTGAGTTGTCTCCAAATGTCACGTGTCCTTCTTCTTTAGATCTAAGATCAAAGAATTTAGTCTTGTCTCCCGTCATGTGTCTTGAACATCCACTATCTAAAAATCATTTATTTTTGTTTGTGGAGGACTTCATGCACACCTATAAAAACAATTAAAATAATTTTTCTTGGTACCCAAGTTCTTTGGGTCTTTTATTTATTAGTATTAGAAGAAATAAGATTTTTAGGTACGTATATGGCCCTAATAGTCATTGTATGTTTTCTTCTAATAGGACAAGCAAGATAATTATGACCATTTCTATTACAAAAATTGCAAATAGCATGTGACATATATGAAGAACTTGAGTGATTATAATAGTATCCTTTTTTAACAAAATTATTTTTATGAAAAGAATTTTGAATATTGGACTTTGATGTAGAAGGATTATCAAAGAAGTTTTTATAAGATTTGTATTTTTGTTTTGGCATATATCCCAAGCCTGCTTTGTCAAAAACACATCTTTGACTACCAAGAAGTTTTTCAAAATTTCTTTTTCCATTTGTAAAGTTTTCAACAATATTTTCTAAATCAGTTTTCTTTTTCTTCAACTCAAGATTTTCATCTTTCAAAACAATACTTTCTTTTCTTAAAATAACAATTTCGTTTGTAAAAGAAGAATTTTTCTTTTTCAAAGCAGTATACTTGATACCCAATTTTTCAAATTCCTCATATACCTCTTCTAAAATATTTTGCAATTCTTCATATGAAGGATCTTCAATATTATCAAGATTTGTTACCTCAATGTCATCTTTAGCCATAAGACAAAGATTTGCTGATTCTCCATTGCTTGCTTCACTATCTGAGCTACTTGAATCATCATCCCATGTAGCTTTCATTGCTTTTTTGCCTTTGTTTCGATCTTTCTTTAGCAGGGGACAATCTGCCTTGATATGTCCTGGCTTTTTACATTTATAACAAATTAATGAATCATTTTTACCTGTATCTTTGTTGGAAGATTTTTTGAAATGTTTCCTTGGAAGAGCTTTATTTTTCAAGAATCTCTTAAATCTTCTTGTGATCATTGCAATCTCTTCGTCATCGCTTTCTTCATCTTCTTCGCTTTCACTTTCATGAGGAACGGCTTTGAGTGCCAAGCTTTTCTTTTGCTTTCCTTCTTCTTCTCCTCTTTTCAATGTGTACTCATGGGTGATAAGTGACCCGATGAGTTCAATTACTTCGAGCTTCTTGAGGTCTCTAGTTTCAAGAATCGTTGTCACTTTTGATTCCCAACGTTTTGGTAGAGAGTTGAGAATTTTTCTTACTATCTCCACTTTGGAATAAACTTTGCCAAGAGCTGTCAAGCTGTTTATGATATTAGTAAAACGAGTGTGCATATTAGAAATAGATTCATCATCATTCATCTTAAACATTTCATATTCATGAGTAAGAATATAAAATTTTGATTCCTTGACTTGAGAAGTTCCTTCATAAGTAACTTCCAAGTTATCCCAAATTTCCTTTGCTGTAGCGCAAATCATTACTCTATTAAATTCATTACCATTGAGAGCATTATATAATAAATTCATAGCAGTTAAATTCAAAGTATAAAGTCTATCGTCTTCACGATCAAACTCTTCTTCTTCCTTTTTGACCTGTACTCCATCAACCACTTTTGTTGGAATATAAGGTCCATTTACAATGCATTTCCAGATTTCTCGACCTTGAGCCTGAAGGAATATTCTCATTCTAATTTTCCAGAATGAGTAATTGTCTCCGCAAAAGAGTGGAGGCCGACTGCTAGATTGACCTTCACCAAATGAAGCTGCAATGTTAGCCATAAGATCTTAACTCAATGATAGTTAATCTTATAACAGAGCTCTAGCTCTGATACCAATTGTTGTCCAGATGACTAACACAAGAGGGGAGGTGAATTGGGTTATATTATAAAAATTAATACTTATTAATCAAATACACAATATAAAATATAAACAGAATGTAAAGAAATAAGAAATGTAAAGAGTAGGGTAAGAGAAAGCAAACTCAGTATTTTTACGAGGTTCAGCCCCACTGCCTACGTCCTCGCCTCAAGCTACCCCTTGAGGATCCCGAATTCACTAGTCAATCTCCTTTAGGTGGAGATAGAAACCTATTTCACTTTTGAGCAGCACCGCTCCAAAGAATCCGTGTAGAACACCCTCTACACTTCTAATCACCTCACACTTGGTGATTTAACTATTCCCCGTATAGAACACTTTCTACACACACAAGGGTTATACACACCCTTTTACTGATACAAGAATTGATAGTTGGTAGGCTATCAGAAAACACTCCTCAATGAGTGAAATAAGAACAATACAGCACAAACTATATCTCTCAAAATGAACAAGGGTTAAGGCTCAATACTTAGAGAAGAGAGAATGAAAGCTTTGAATAAATGTTGTATGCTCTTGGTGTTGTGAATGTGAAGCTCTCAAATGATCTATTTATAGGCATATGAGACTTCATATTCAAATTTAAAAAGATTCACATGTCAAAGACATTATCATTCACTTTTCAAAAATTTCAAATCTAATATTTTACTTTTTGCATATGACAAAATGAGCACACTTTACTTTTCAAAATTTTCAAATAAAGACATCTACCTTTTACATAAGTCAAGAAAAGCATCCACCACTTTTGAAAATATTCAAATAAAACATGCACACGTGAAAGATGACAATCAATCATCTTAATATTTTCAAAGTTCAAACATTTAATCATGTCATGCACATGTGAAAGATGACAATCAATCATCTTAATATTTTCAAAGTTCAAACCTTTAATCATGTCATGCACATGTGAAAGATGACAATCAATCATCTTTCAAAATTTTCAAATTTAATTTTCAAAATATTCATGCACATGTGGAAAATGTATTTTAATGCTTTATGATAAAATATTAATTTTGAGCCTTAATCCTAATTTCGAATTTTTAAGAGATTTACAACATTACTCTATGATTTTAATGTGAAATTGTTCCCTTCTTGCTCATGCTTGGTTCCTTGATGTGCTTGATTCTATTGTGTGGACAACTTGAACTTGAGACTCCTTTATTCTTTGAATTCATTTGTTATCATCAAAATCCATGTGTAGATTTCTAATTACACGAAGCTTGAAACCTTGGGTTCAACAATAATAATGACAAAAAGGAAAACTAAAGGGAGGGTATGATGTTCTCATATAGGGTGTTTCAGGTGGAGTATTAGTCTAAAGGGTGGGCATGATGTTCTCTTAGAGGGTTTTTTGGGTTGGGGTTGGGTGTTTCATTCTTATTTGGGTTTGATGTATTTTGGCTAGTTTTTAGAGTTTTTTGGGGTTATTATGAGTTCTCTAGTGTGAGATAGGTGTTTTCTTGTATACATCCAGTGTACTTGATTACTCTTTTTGATATATATATATATATATAATACTTTACTTATATATAAAAAAAAAGATTTTCTTGTTATAAAAAAATAATAATTAGTAACCTAATCATTTGAGGACTGTAGAAAGCCCTTTCCCATAACCTGTTGACTACTGAACTTGGCATTGTGTGATTAAGTTAAAGGATGGAAAACCAATGACCAAAGTGGGAAAATGTCATTCGATGGTCTGTGATGAACATACATGATTCTATTGTTATTGATGGTTGGCCATCACTAGTCAATGAGATGGACTTGGTTCTGAAAATGGACCTCAAGCAGTTCACCTAAATGACAATACTTCTGAATCTTGGAGGCTGGGCTGCATTATACATATTAGTTTGTTCATAATTTTTATAGATATTGTTCATGCACTATGGCCAGTGGCTTTACTCCTAGGTGCATCTAACTTGACATTGTATTAGTTCAAATGATTGAGTTCTTACATGTACTTTGGATATACAGATGTTTGAGTTTCTTCTGACCGTTGTTGGTAGTGCAAAATTATACATATTAGTTTGTTCATAATTTTTATAGATATTGTTCATGCACTATGGCCAGTGGCTTTACTCCTAGGTGCATCTAACTTGACATTGTATTAGTTCAAATGATTGAGTTCTTACATGTACTTTGGATATACAGATGTTTGAGTTTCTTCTGACCGTTGTTGGTAGTGCAAAATTGGTAAAGGTACCGTTCAAAACTTCTTGTAACTGTTTTTCTTCATATTTTTATTTTCTCGTTCTTTACACTAAAAAAGGCTTAGCTCGTGTAGGTTGTTGCAAATAGTGTCAAGGAGGTGGTGTATCATACTATTGCTTTTCTGCAAATGACAGAACAGCAGGTAATTTTGGAGTTTGTCATAGTAACACAGATTTCCATAAACTTGTAATTATTTTGAATTTGCACCGTGGTTTAGGTCTGTTGAGATTCATATTGCAAAACACGACATACTCCAACATAAGGAAACAGAGTCTGCCCCATATGATTGTCTCATGTTACCATATATCCATACTCATGGCTTGTGGCAATTACAAGATGGATTTTGGGGTGCTATAACATGGCTAGTTTTAGGGCTTCAATTTCAAATTATGAGTTATCTGCAATGAATGCTTTTGTGCTGAAATACTAATTGAAAACTTTTAGTTAATGACCTGAATGCATACATCTTTAAGTTTATACTAAAAGATGGTGTAACTTCACTAAGTTGAAGAAATGGTGGAATACTTGTTGATCTAATCATACGGTCCAACATAGGCTCGTCTTTTGAACCCATATCTGATAGGAAGATTCATCAGTTATTTTATGTTAACTTTGGACTAAAGCTGTGTTTTGTTTCCTATTCATCCAGTTAAATTTTTGCATCCATCTGTGTTACTGTTACTTAAAATGTTCAACTAGGGCATTCTTTTTATTAATATATATTTATGTCCCCCAAAATAACTTTTCTTTAGGTGCATACTTGGTCAGTGGATGCTAACCAATTTGTTGCTGATGAGGATGATGTTACTTATAGCTGTCGTGTTTCTGGTATGACAAGTATTGCTGTTGTTACTTCATTGTTCTAAACCCACATGCAGACACATATTGTTGTAATCGTTTTGGAAATGGAGACATGATAAAAGCAAACTTTGAGAAGATAGTAGAAGCTATTATGACATGTTGTAATCATGAAGAATGTAGAATTATCTTGAAAATGAAACATGCTGACGACATTATTTCAAAGATAAATCTCAAGGACATTTAGAACAAAAGAGGGCATTTTATGTTTATAATTTTTTTAATTTTCTTAATAGAGGAGTGGGCCGTGGCCCCAACATAAAACTCATTACAAAAATGCTTCACTCGTATTTTGATTTGCTTGTTATGGTTGGGTACGCAACAAAAAGGGGAGGGGTGTGTGTTTTAGGTTGTATTGGGGCAGCTGTTGGAGACATTCACTTTATTCGCCTCAGATAGAGAAGTATGTAAACATCTATCTTAGTGAAAAACTATAAGATAGGGAGAGAGGTGAAATCAGGCCAATTGGACGTTGGAGAGTGCAGGTGCCTACTAAGGTGGCATTCTTTAGCTGGTGGTTGCTCTAGGGAGAGTATTGACCGCGGATAACCTTAGAAAATGTGGTTTGTGTATAATTGATTGGTGTGTCATGTGCAAGAAGGAAGGTGAATCTGTAAATCATCTCTTTCTTCATTGTGAGGTGGCAAAGACTTTGTGGAATGAGGTTTTTGGTAGGACATGTATATATTGGGTGATGCCTAAGGAAGTTGTGGATCTTCTTGCATGTTGGTGAGGTTTTGAGGGAAGGCAAAGTGTAGCTGTCAGATGGAAAATGTTCCTTTGTGTTTAATGTGGTGTCTTTGGTTGGAAAGGAATGAGAGATGTTTTGAAGACAGAGCATTCTTTGGGTGAACTTCGGAATTTTTTCTTTTCTATTTTGTGTTTGTAAGCTAAGATTTTTGTAAGGAATGATGATAATGTACTGAATCTATATTAGCCCTTTTCCTGCTATCTAGAGTGTAGTAGGTATTTCCTTTGTATTCACCCTATGTACTTGGATTGTGTCTATTCTTGGTAATAAAATTACTTATTAATTATATATTAAAAAAAAAAGCTTCTAACAATGCGAAGATTTTTAATTGTTTTATGAAAATTTCTGCCAGTATAAAATTTAGTTATCAAAAATAAAACTTCTAGCACTTACAAAAAATGAACAATAAAATTACTTATTGCAGGATCACTTTTACTTGAAGAGATTCTTAATACTTGTGGTGGAGAAGGAATAGATGCAATCATGGATGCGGCAAAAAAGCGGTTTAACGAGTCACAACAACAAAAAGCTGCTGGTTCTGCGGTTTGGTGGAGGGTAAGAATAAAATGTGTTTGTGTGTGTGTATGTGCATATTAATGGAATGCGTATTTGCATATTAATGCCATGAAATTATCTTTTAATTGCTTTTTAAAAGAGCCATCTATTATGTGTGTTCTTGTACGTTCTTATATATGTCCATTCTAGTATTCTCTCCTGACTTTGCATGTTGAATTTCACAGATAAGGGAGGCTACTCTATTTGCGCTGGCATCTGTTTCCGAACAACTGGTCGAATTACAGGTATGTGTTTTTATGTTATCCTCCATCACAAGGCTAGTTTTGTGCTCTGGTTGTGTTCTGGTGTGGATGGTGTCCAGCAATAATCTTTTATTTTTTAAACTTCTTTTCTCCATGGAATCTGCTCAGTAAATTTATTTAAAAAATTTATTATAATATTCAGGTGTTGGAAATGATGAGAGTTGATGTAGGAAACCTTTTGGAGCAAATAATCACTGAAGACATTGGGATTGGTGAACTCTCTTTCCCCCTCTCCCTATAGCGGCTTCCAATTTTTCATCGCTGAACTCAATTTGTTACCATTGTTTTGTTGTGCAGGGGTACATGAATGTCCCTTTCTTTATGCTCGTATTTTTACTTCAATTGCTAAGTTCACCTCTGTGGTAACTATTCAACACTCCCTTACCTTTAGGTCATGTCTTTTAGAAAATTCTTCTAAAATTTCTGATTTTGTACAGATCAGTCATGGAGTTCTTGAGCAGTTACTCAATGCTGCTATCAGGGCAATTGGCATGGATGTGTAAGCATGCCTACTGTATTATATTTAATAATTGCAAGTAGAATAAAGGCATGCTGACAGTGTTCTGTGAACAGGCCTCCACCTGTAAAAGTAGGTGCCTGCCGGGCGCTTTCCCAGCTTCTACCTGAAGCAAACAAAGAAATTATTCGACCCCAAATGATGGGTTTATTTTCATCACTTGTTGATCTTCTTAACCAAGTAATGTACTTCCATTATGAAATTGGGTACTATAGAAGCTCTATTCGTTAGGTGTTCTAATTCTGCTTTTCAGGCATCTGATGAGACCTTGCACCTGGTGCTTGAAACACTGCAAGCTGCAATTAGGGCTGGTGGGTTTAAGCGCAGTGGTTTTAAACATTAATTGTAGGAATTCTATTGGTCCATAGTGAACTTCTCATTTTTTGTGCTGGTTACTTATCTACATGCTCTGTGTTGTCCTCATCTAGACAATGAATCATCGGCATCCATGGAGCCCATCATCTCTCCTGTAATCCTTAATGTGTGGGCATTGCATGTCTCAGATCCTTTTATCAGCATTGATGCACTTGATGTTCTTGAGGTAAGAATGTCGAGCATTGTTGATGATTATCATGATAGATTGAGATACATGTGCATTTTGACTGATCATGCTTGCTATATTTCCCCTGTAATTCTGTCAGTATTTCTGTAACTATCAGTCATTGAGATTAGAAGAAAAACATTCACGAAGTGAATACTTTTTGGTTACATTTTGACCTGGAATTTTCTCCTTTCAATGATTTCATGCTTTGTTTCAGAATTTATATTGCTTACAGTTACCTACAAAAAAATTATATTGGTTCTAATTGGATACTGGGATATATAATTCCTATCTTTTTTGGTTATGGGTGGTGGACCTTTTGTCAAAAGCTTCACATTCTATTACCATAGCCATCTTTGATATCATAAGGCCAAAAGTAAACATAAATAAAGGTTCAGTGTCTGTCAACATTCTGTACCTATTAATCGCAAGTAATGTTAGATACAGTCATGGGTTATGCAAGTGTCACACACTACTTTTGAAAAAGAGTGGGATTAACCATTAAAAAGTTAATTTTTTTAACGTGAGTTCTATATTTACTCACTTTTTTCGAAAGGAGTACGGGGCGCTTGCACATACTTTATGACTGTATCTAGCATTACTTATTAATCACAATGAGTTAAAAAAAAAAAAATACATGAACACATATACATTTTGTGGTTGTGCAACAAAGGCCTATAAATGGATACGACAAGAGAGTAACTATATTAATGAGAATATTCATAATAGGCAAAATGGAGGATAGGACAAGAGTAACTATATTAGTGAGAATATGTACAATAGGCAAAATGGAGTCAGACTTCTTGTGGGTGAAAATTACAAGTGAAGACAGTTCTTAGAGTGATTACTCGTGCAGGGCCCTTAAGTAGGCTGGCTGGAATAAGGGATACATGTAATTGATCCTAGTTAGTTGGATTAAGTGCATGTTTGGGGTTGCGGTAAAAAATATTGCTTTTAGTTTAAGGCTTATAGCTTAAAACTTAATGTAATAAGCTCTTCTATTAAAAAGACATTTACTATTTGTGATCCATATGTCTAAAACACTTTTAGAGTTAGTTACGGTAGTTTTTTAAAAATATATAGTTATCTGCATGAGCTTTTTGATAAAAATTTTGATTGTTAGTTTCTTTAACCGACTAAAGTGCTTTTAATAAAGTTATCCAAACATGTCATTTTTCTTTAAAAGTGCTTTTAACTGCTTAAAATCACTTTTTAAGTCTCGAAACACAATCCCAAACATGCTCTAAGGCTTACTTCAGTATATAGAGAGGCTAGGTGGCATATGGAACTTTTTGGAGATACAACTTTACAATCATTCAGTCATAAATTTTTCCACCATTACATTTAAGAATAAAAGGAATAGTTGACAATGATCCTACTGCCTTATGGTATTTATTGCCTCTGTCATGGGAGATTTCCAGGGATTGAGGCCCCATATCACCAATCCCTTACAAAAGAGAATAAAAGGAAGACCCTCAAAGCTTTAGGTCAATCTGTTACCCCACGTTGACAATGGAGTTTAGGGAAGGCTGTTCAGGAGACATGAAGCAAAAAGAAATATATGGTAAAGAGTTTACTGGGCCATTCTAAGCAGAGCTGTAATGTTTGACAATATGTGTAGCTGACAGTGTATAAAAACCGAAGCTAGTTGGGCCAGTGTTTTATAAGATAGGCTAATTGAATTCATAGAGCTGCACCATTTCTCACCACTTTTCATTTGTACCTTGGTTTTCTTAATATATGATGTGCTGCTTGGTGCTTCCAATTATTGTCCTGAAAAGCTTGGTATTGATAGTTAAGTTTCTACCTTTTCCAAGTGTTTTTTTGGATCGTGAACCAGCCCTGAGACTCAACTGCAATGAGAGTTTTGTTTAAAGTTTGGACATGGAGTCTGTCTAATGTTCACCATGCTAATTTATGATGGCCATTTTTGCTAGTACAACCTAGAAAAAGCTTATTAAAGTAGTTCTGTTAACAATGAATTGTATATTTTCTTCTTTTAATTTTAATTTTTTCCCCAGGCATTAAAAAATTCTTCTGGTTGTATACATCCAATGGTATCCCGAGTCTTGCCATATATTGGGCCAATTTTAGACAAAGTACGGCTTGTAAGAGTTATCTCAATTCAAGTTGTTTTCTGCTTGTACAACTTTTGTTAAGGTATCTGTTTCTTATGCATACTGTTTGTTACTGTCAGCCCCAACAACAGCCTGATGGACTAATAGCTGGGTCATTGGATCTGATGACTATGCTCTTGAAGGCAAGTTATATTTGGCAAGATAGTTTGGTTTATTTCCTTTGACTATTAGATTTCTAGCTTTTGAATTTAAAACAGAATTACAGGATTCTCCTAGTGATGTAGTGAAAGCCATCTATGATGTCTGTTTTGGAGCTGTTGTCCGGATAGTTCTTCAAAGTGATGATCATAGTGAAATGCAGGTTGACTAAATTTTCTTGGTTCTACATTTTACTTTTGTAAAATGTTGGAATGACTCCTATGCTGCATCTATTTTGGCCAGAATGCAACTGAATGTTTGGCTGCTTTTGTATCTGGGGGAAGACAAGAATTGATCACTTGGGGTGGTGATTCTGGATTTACCATGAGAAGTTTACTCGATGCAGCTTCGAGGTAATGAGCCACCAGTTTGCTTTTTATTTTATTTTATTTTATTAACCTACTGTAAAGCTTGTAACCTCTTGCTTAACTTTGTTCAGATTTTTAGAAATTGTGCTGCACTACCTTGAAGAAACAGAAAAAGCTTTTCTAATTGACTAGCAAATTTAGATCATTTTGGTCATAATTAATTATTCTGCATCTGAAAGCTTTTATGTTTTAGTTTAGTTGCATTATATATGTAACTTTAGCGATATGATTTTGGTTCTTGCTTTCTCTGTGTTGTGGTGGAGTGAAAGGTGCACTGGATTGTTGGTTTAGACAAAGGGAGCAAGTTTAAATTGAAACTTTAATTAGGAATGAGATGCAACAATCTAAAGGACGGTGGTGTACAAGAATGTGGTGGTAGATTGGAAAAGTTATATGTTCTTTTATATCATCAAATATCTTAAAATTACAAAAAATCTGTCCAGAATATTCTAGTATTACAGGATAATTTAAAAAGATTTTAAAAAGCAAGGTGATCCCAGATTTGATAATTTATACATAGACAGCGCTACGTACAGTCCATAAAAATTGGGCTCCTTTGCAGTTCAAACAATGAAAATGCAGAAAGATCCCAATTTTAGAATAAACTTAACCAAAATACCCTTATTTACAAATCAAAAACTCCCAAAATTTGAAAAACTCATTTCATTAAAAAAAATAAAAATGAGAGCGTTTTAATTAGGCCTGCAATGCAGTCCACAGATATGGACTGCAAGAAGAATTATTCTTTATACATAATCACTTGTGTTAGGGTCTTGAAAATGGCTCAAGCTTTGTAGTTATTTCTCGAACCATTTACGCATTTTATAGCATTTCGGAGAAAATTAGTTTTTATTTTCAATTTGCGTAAGTTTGATTTTGAGTTGTGAAAAATAATGTATTGATTACCTCTTGTTTTTTTTATAGGTAAACTCATTGAATAATTCTAGATTTTCCATCCCATTACTTCACCTCTTTTGCTGATAGCTGATCTTTCTAGTAACCGGGGTTCTTCATTGCTCATTCATGAGTTTGTATTATTCTATGTGGAGTGAGAGTTGAAATCTCTGGAACAGGAGAGGATATGATATATTTTTCTTGATGAAGTGATGGAGTAGTTTGGGGTTGTGTTTTTTCTAAAATGGCTGTTGTGGTTTATTTTTAATTTATTTTATATTTTATTTCTAACTTCAGCATTCATGTACCTGATAATTTATGGTCATCAATATTTATGATATTTTCATTACCTATATAAAAATACTTAAAATATTCTTATAAATACTGATTTGTGGATGCTGATATTTGGGAAATTTGCATGCAGGCTTCTAGACCCCGAATTGGAAAGCTCTGGTTCTCTTTTTGTTGGGACCTACATTCTACAGCTTATACTGCATCTGTCATCTGAAATGTCACAGCATATTCGAAACCTGGTTGCTGCTCTTGTTAGACGAATGCAATCTGTTCAAATAGTGGGATTGAGAAGTTCATTGCTACTTATTTTCGCTAGATTAGTAATGTCCTTTATCTTTTAGCTTCATTATGAGTTAACTTGCTTATTTTGGCAACCTTTTTTTAGCTTTATCTGCTAATGTTGTTTAGGACTGAACCTTGTAACTATTTTCTTTTTGTATTATTCCACACATTATTCTTTGGTAGTTGCATGTATAACTCAAAGCCCGTTGGAGAGGGGGAAAAAAAAATTTCATGAGAGAAATCTAGAACTGAAATTCCTTGCTATTCGCATCCATTCTTTGTTGTACTGGCTTTTTAAGTTGCTATAATTTGGTTCCACTCTTATATTTTGAGGTTTCTACTTTATCGATGGAGTTGCTTGTCAAATTTTCTCAACATTGCCATTACTGGTGTGGTTGAGAAGTTAGACGGCCCCTCATATTTTCTACTGATTGAGTTTGGAATGTTTTCTTCCTTTAAAATGCAGGTTCATATGAGTTCCCCAAATGTTGAGCAATTTATTGATTTGCTGGTCAGCATCCCAGCTGAAGGCTATGATAATTCCTTTGCTTATGTAATGTTAGAATGGACAAAGCAGCAAGGTAAGTACACCTTATGCATTGGTCTTTTTTCAGCAATGTATTCAAGCGACACTGAGAAATCACATATATAATGAGGCTTTGGTGATGAATGTGTCATTCAGAATGGGTTTCATAATGCCTTATGTTAGAAAAACAGTTGACCCGTTTAGCAAAAAAGAAAACAGTTATTAGGGTCATTTCAGGTTAGTCAAGTCACCGGTCAGTCAGGTCAACCTGTGACCCAATTTACATGCTCTATATTTTTAATTAGATATTGAATTTTAAATTGAAAAATATAGTTCTTTGAAATATTTTCTTAAATTCTTCTTGTATAGCCTTTGGCTTGTTATACAATAGTAGGAATGGTCAAGTATTTGTGAATTTCTCATTTTTTTTTTTTTTTTGGGTTTTTAATATCAAACTGGTCAAACAAGTCGTGTCGGGGCTTGACCTGAATAAATAAATGTGTCAAATGGGGTGGGTTGGGTCAACCCGTGAAATGATCATGTGGGTTTGGGGTGACTAAAAACGACCCAATTTTTTTTTTTTTTTTTTTTTTAATATAAGTAAAAAAAAAAAAAAAAAATATAGACCCCAACCTGAATGACCTGACCTGACATGTTTGACACAGCATTGTGTTTTACCGCTAATATACTTAATGTAAAACCATAGGCATTTTATTGTGCATGGGTACTGAGAACAAAGTCCCGACTAATCTTGGGGTGGACAGATCCTTGGTAAGGAATTTTTTCTTGAATTACCCTGGGTGCACTTAAGGGAAATTCTCCCAGTCCAATGGTTTCTAGAAATTGTTTGCACCCAAGGTGTTCGAACCTTAAAACCATGAGGGAGCATACCACCAAGACTAAGGCTCTTACCGCTAGGATTCAAACCTTAGTCCGATGGCCACTTGTCATATACGTTTGACAAGGCCAGAAATACAAAATATGAAAAACTAAGGATTTTAAAGGGGAGAGGCATTGAAAAGTTCCTGCCCTTTTCTTATGATATTTAGTCAGATATACTGGGATGTGGGGTTAATGATATATCAAATAGAAGTTGAATCCCTCTGTCAATCCAGATAAGATTGGGCTTTGCAAAAGTGCAGCCTTGCAGTGGCACTTTCTCATATTAATATTGTTTTGATTGTTTGGAAAATGAAGAAAAGTGGGTTTTGAAATCTACCCACCTTTCTTCCTAATTATTCAATCCTATTTCCTTGAACTGGGGTATGCAATTCTTGAGTTAATTATTATAGTTGTCACAATTAATATTGAAGGTGATCGTTTGTTCTTTATAATGAATGAAGTTAGATTTTGTGAAACTTATAGTATGAAAAAGGCTAACCATTCTAGTAGGAGGATCCCTTTTCCCAACTTCTGCCCTTGAATAATGGAACAAGATAGAAGTACGACCATTTAGCTCCCCTTCCCTTTCTAAATGATACTAAAGCTGGAATCTATTTTGAAAACATTTGTGGCTAATTCATTTTAATATCAGGTAGTAGTTATAGCAATTGAAACCTTTTTTTTTTTTTTTTTCAATGAATAAGATCTTCATTAAACTGAAAAAAGGAAGATACAAAATAAGGGGGTAGAAAGCCTGACAAAACATCTTGTTACAATCAACACAGCAGAGACATAAACACAACAAATGGGTCCTTGGAGCTAACATGGTCTGGGCCCATGTTCCACGGCTAGACCACAGAGGACTGCCAAACGCTGTTTTTAATGTTATGCTGAAAGCCACAACAAATAATGATGCACTGTAGTGGACTGCTTGTAGATATTCTGCAGAGACTTCCACACCCTCATCCTCCATATCCTCAGGAAGGGAGATTTTCAAACCAATTGAAACCTGGATGTGAATGCCTGGAGATATTTGCATTTGAAAGTAGACGATAGTTAAAAGCCTTAAAGCTAGAGGTGTAAATGGTTCGGTTTGGTCCGGTCCATAAAAATGTAGACCGGTTCCATTCGATCCAAAAACTTTCCCACCCTGGACCGGACCGAACTCCTATTCGGTCCATACATGTCCGGTCCAATTCTGTTTAGGAGCGGTCCGATCCTGTCCAGGGGCACCTGATATGATTTAATGGATTAAATCTAATCTAAAATCTTGCAATGATGAAAAATAATTTTTAACCCAAATTTAATTATTTTCAGCCCAATTTATGTATTTATCACAGATTTAAGCCAAATAATATTTAAAAAAACTTACTCTTAAAACAATTGGCAAAAGAAAAAATAATCTAAATAAAAAAGTAAAAAATACTATTACATTAGTATATTATAAATTTATATTTTAGTAAGTAGTAATAAATTAGTAATAATATATTAAATAATAATAATATACTTATTATTTATAAGTTATTACTAATACTTTATATAGATATACTATGACTCTATACGTTTTATTTTTATACTACAATTAGTCAACTATTATAAATTATAATATGTTAATATTATAAGAGTATATATTATATATTAATATATTATACTACTACTGTTAATCTATATTAATATTAATATTATAATTTGTATACTATTATTTATATATACATATATATAAAAAAAAAATATTTCCGCCCAGTCTGGTTCGGTCCAAGGGGAAAATGTCTTGGACTGGGACCGGACCGGAAATGTTCGGTTCATACAAAAAATGGACTGGACCGAATGGGTCCACCGGTCTGGTTCGGTCTTCTTACACCTTTACTTACAGCTCTAGTCAGATGCAAATATCTTAAATGATAACTTGCTGATGATTTGTCTCAAATGCATAGGCAGATGGAAAACAGCTGCATGACTTCACAGCAATGTACCCAGAGATGGTCCATCTTGCATTTGTAGGGTTAAATTTTCCATGCATGCTTATAATGTGCATACTTGCAGAACTTCCTTATTTGCTTTAAACTTATAAGGTGAGCTTAAAATTTCTTAGTTTATAGAAATTAACCAAATGAATATACTTATAGGAAGCTTTGATAATTTGTTGCTCTTCATATAGTCTTTACTAAAGCACATATGGGTCAATTTCACTATGAACCACAATGATGATTGGCCAAAAGCTTGCTAGAGGATACAAGTCGATTAAAATAATCATCTATACCAATTTCTACTTGAGTGCAGGTGAGATTCAGGGGGCCTACCAAATTAAAGTGACTACCAGTGCTTTGGCATTGTTGCTTAGTACCAGGCATGTTGAATTAGCCAAAATCAATGTCCAACACCATCTAATTAAGGTCTGCATATAATTTTAAATGCATTTTCATTTTGGATGTGCACTGTTCATTATTAAAAATTCATTTGTATTTCTTGGAAAAGACTGCTCCTGGAATAACCACGCGCTCCAGAGCTAAATTTGCTCCAGATCAGTGGACGGTGGTGCCACTTCCTGCAAAGGTATTTCTACATTGCCTTTCATCTCTTTAAAATGATTTTTGGATGTACAGAATCTTTTTGCTGGCCCATGGTCCAAGACATGTTTGCTTTTCTAAGCCAGATGAGTAGTCTTCTTGGGAAATATTGAAGTTGGTACTTTCTATTGCCATTCATATTGCTTTGAACATTGTTAGAACTACTCTTGATATACCAGTCTGGGTGCAGCTGGTGGTCATAGGGTGGGTTGCGATGAGCTGTAAATTCAGATATCTTGGGTTTGATTCTACACCAGAACTTCCCTTGGATTTTGTAATACATCGTTTTGTGGGTGGGGTTGCTTATGTGGAGCTTACTCCCTAGTGTGGGTGGGTTTGAAAGCCCCCCACCCTTGGTGAGATTCCATGTCATCAGGAAAAAGAAGTTTGTTATATGGTTTAGTGTACAAAGATTCTCTCATTCTATGTTGAAAGCCTGTCCTCTGTTTGCCAACATTTTCCCTTTCCATGTCAGAAATGACTTGTTCAAATTGAACAACCTTGCAAATCTTTTTCCCCTTTCCCTTGGCGATGCAGATGTTGGCACTGTTGGCAGATGTATTAGTTGAAATCCAAGAACAAGATTTGGCAGATGATGATGAGGCGGTGAGTTTTATAATCTGATGTCTAGGTCCAGGTCTCTTTTTTTTGGGTAAGTTGTTCAGGTCCAGATTATAACTTGAGGTGGAGCTAAAAAAGGTTTGAATCAATTGTGTATCAGGATAGTGACTGGGAAGAGGTTCAAACTGAGGATATAGAAACTGATAAAGATTTGCTTGATTCACTGTGTACTACATCATCTGGTAGACCAACATACGGACATCTTGAAGCAATGGAAAAAGTATTTAACAAGGTTTGAAAGGAACTGGATTACTTTCCTGTTGTACAATATGTGTGAAATTTTCTCTCATTTTTATTTTTACATATTTTTCTGGTATTTCTGGTTAAATTGCTCAAACATTTACAGGATCAAGACGATGACTATGAAGATGACCAACTAAGAGTCGTTGATCCCCTTAATCAGGTGGTCTATATATTCAATGTTTCTGTTCTTTTTCAAATATTATTGAGGTTAACCATTCCAAATGTTTTCAACTACTCAATTGCTCCTCACAGATCAATCTGGCTCGCTATCTTGGAGATTTCTTTCTGAATTTTTGTCAGCATGACAGACAGCTGTTTGAGAAACTTTGCCAGGTGCTTTAAACTGTCACTCGAGCAGTGGCAAACATCTATCACTGTGAAGTCCCCTTCTCTCCAATGTTGTCTTCTTGTATATAACTAACTTAAAATATGTGGTCTTTTGTTTTTCCCCTTCAATACTACAGAATTTGACAGAGTCTGAAAGGGATGCTATTCAGATGGTACTGAATCGCTAAGGACTTTATTTGGTATGCCTGGGTTTTTGGGTGCTGTTCCATTCATTGGTTGATCGAGAAGAAGAAAAAAATTCTTGCAGTTGCAAGGGATGAAAGGCTAGAAGCTGAGTTTGTAAAGTATGAGGTTTTATTTTCCTGTAGTTTTTTAAATCTATTTTGACGTTAAGAAATGCTGAGGCTTTGCAATTTTTGGATTTAGCTTCAGTGTTGCGAGGTGATTGAGAAAATGTAATTTCTTACAGGTATACCCTAATTGAAAATTTTGTTGCCATTATTATTGTTATTGAGAACTAGTTCTTATATCCGGTAGGGCTTCATTATTCTAAGCCATAGAGGAGTGTGGTCAAGAGTGTGTTGGGTTCCATATCAAGTAAGACGTGCTTTTGCTTATAATCTATATGTATCAATGTACACTTTTTTTCATACGTTTTAAGTTATAGTTTTGTTTTTCGTTTTTTTTTTTTTCACTTTTTTCTGAGTAAGAATAATTATGAACAAAGAACAAGAATGCTGCATGCTTGAGAAGGACTAGCCTCACTCTTAATACTAGGTTCGATATGATGAGCGAAGAAGTGATATGAGGGGAGGAACTCCTCTTTCCCCCTTGGTTCTCCTTATTTTTTCCGAAGCACATATATGTGTGTGCGCACACACACATCATAGTGACTGCACGATTATTACGTGATGCCTAGCTAGCTAACTTCTACTAACGTCATTTACTGTGACAATTAATTAGCCAATCCATTACACATGTACATACGTACTAGGTCACACATACCTCCCTTTCGATTCACCTCTCACCAAACCCCGGATCTCTTTGTTTCGGATCTCTCTGTTTCATCTCACCTAGCCACACAGAGATCGTAGGAGAAGTCCCTGCTCATTGCAATGCCGCCCAAGAGGTTTGGAAGTTCAACCGCCGTTTTCACAACCCATTTCATAGGAAAAATCACTTTCTGCGGTTTGACATGTAAGAAATTTTGTTGATTCTTGGTTTGGGTTTTGATTTATTTAGGTTGTCGGTGTTATCCACATTGGCATAGCAGAAGGAGACAACAGATCATGAACTAGAAACTCAGCTCAAAATGCAAAGAAATGGCAGAAGGAAAGTAAAAGAAATTAAACAGGGTCAATAGATTCTGGGGTTGTGAATAAATTTCATTGTTGTTACCAATTTCATAATTGTTGTTGTGAATAAATTTTGGATTCGATGAAGTGGGTTTCTTTAACCAATTTGTTCTGGAGTTGATTTTTGAAGCTTCATCTGGTTTGATTGTTGAACTAATCGAAGGCTTTGGTAGCTTGTTCACGATGTGCTCGGGACTCGAAGTTCCAATCGGAGTCGCTAGGGTTTCTAAGGCGCTGCATCGCGATAAATAGCTTGCGATCATTGGACTGTCTCCTTGCCACGATCGTTGCCATCGGGCTGTGCGGGGCTATGAGGCGCTACGATTTGCGAGAGGGATAGCGTTTTCGTGAGAGGGGCCAGAAGGTGGAAGAAGCTTTGTTCGAAACACATCCAAATATTTTGTTCGGGTGTAATGCAGCCACAACAAAGTTAACGTGAGATGTGTACGTGGCAAAAGGGCATTGGAAGGTTGTTTTTGTTGGGTTATGAGCCCAATTGGCTATGGCTAGAAGGTTTTCTCTTTTTATAATTTTTAAGGAATTAATCAGACAAAATCATGAATCATGCATATGTATAACAATTGTCTCATCAAAATTAAATGACGAAATCAAATATATTACATCTTCTCTCTCTCTCTCTCTCTCTGTGTTGATCACCTGAAATACATGACTAATTAATTAGTTGCCGTGACAAGATGCATATATAATTAGGTCGGGAAAATGCTAAAACAATATTCAATTATTATTCATAGATAATTGGTTCTACAATAATTTTCAATTAAATCAAAACATGTTCATTTTTAGAGAAGCTCGTAATATTAGATTGCAGTCTAAAAATTGGCTTGAATAATTTAATTTAGTTTTTTATTAGTTTACAAACAAGTTGTGATAATTATATCTTTATACATAATAAACATCTATCTTATGTCTATAGTAATGAACAGTATTTTTGGTTTAACTTTCATATTTCGCTTCTGCCCCTCTGTTTCTGCTTGCGTTAACTTCCACTTCCACTTCCACTTTCATCGAATCATCTTCCCTCTCTTCTCTTCACGACGGCACCCCCAAGGGGTTTCTTCTTTTAGCTTCTCCTCCGCACGTACAGTAGTCACATGGAGCAGAGAGGATTTTCTAAGATATATATTATATACATGGATCGATACAGATCATAGACTCAACAAACCCATGCAATTATTAATACTTGATTATAAGCCAAGTTATTAATTTGAAAAAAAAAAAACTAGCACAATAATGCTTAATATTGAACTACAATATTGTCGGCATATATGCAAGGGTAGAACGTAAACAACCTCTGAATCTGAGAACAATGTCTTATCTCAAATTAAATACATAATGTAATCAATCGCAAGATCAAGACGATATTAATTGGGTGCTGCAGTATCATTAATTTTAAGTTAGACTTTTGGAAAAGAGAAAATCTTCTAAACACCATACGTGGTGTAGGTCACATAACACCTTTCAATAATATTTAAACACGTAGGCAACCTATTAAAAATATCCTGGGCACGTGACATAGCCAATTTGCCTACCCTTTCATCTTTTCTCTCAATCGTAAGCCTCTCTCCCCTCTAGACCAGACCTTTTCCTTACCTTCTCTCCCATCGTCCCTAGGGGTGTTCATCCGGGTTCCGAATTTCTGGATTTAAAATTTTTTTCAATTTTTTTAAAAAAAAAAAAATCAAAATATTAAGAAATATATTAAAATTTCAAACCAGGCCGGGTACAACCCGGCCCGGATGATTCGTCCCTACCTAGAGCCCTTCACCTCACCATTTCTCCCTGCTCGGCTTGTTCTCCACTCCGCGACCCACCAATATCGGCCTCTTCTCCACGACCTACTCACCCATCTCAACCTCTTCTCGACGGAACAACTCACCAATCTACGCCTCTTCTCGACATCTCGACGTCCTTCCCCATTCTGTGAACCTCTTCCCCATTCACCCATCTCTATGAACCCCGAGGCCAAAATAGGGAAGCTCTGAAATCTCAAACTCCAAACATCGATGGCATGAACCGAGCTAGGCAACTAAACTTGACCTATAATTTTTAATTTCAGTGATTTTCAATCTACTCAAGTAATTTTTGTAAGTTTATTTCCTTCAAAATTTTTATCTTCTTAATAGATTGGTTGAATATGAAATTTGTAGATTTAGGATTTGTTAATGATTTTTGGAGTTACTGGTGATTTAGTTAGTTGAATATAGTATGTAGTTTGGTATGCTTTGATACTTGTGGATATATTCGAGGAATGCTCGGGATTTGCTGGTTTTGGTCACCTGTGTTGTTTGAATTTAGTTTGATCTACTAATTGAATTTATTTCTGTCATCAAAATGTGTATTTTGCTCAAATTGAAGATGGACATATTCCTTCACCAAGATATATTTGAGAAATGCTTTGATACTTATGGATTTGCATTCTATTCAAATTGAAAATTCCCAGTCTTTTTCGAAGTCCGCAAAATTACTTTGGTCAGAGTTCATTCTGGTACACTAGTTTAAGTCACACCCGGGGTATCTCACATTAGCACCATTGATAAAAATTGTTGTTTTTCCCAATAGTATGCATATCCAACCCTTAATTTTCCATGAAACCACATCATTATTGTTTTGTTCCTATGTATTAGAATAGACACTCCTCTACAGCTAATGAAGCAACCTCAGTCGCATCAACATTGCCACATACAACAACAGCAAGAAAAGATTCTAGATTACAATTGTACAAAAATTTGTTATTTGCTCTCTACAGTTATATGTTACATATTCACAATTCATTTAATTCTTTACTCAAGTATAAATATACAACATTGTATACAAAAAAAATTGTAGATCTGTTCTCTGGCCACTGAAATTGTAAATGTATTGGACAAGTTTGGGATATGCTTGTGGAATGTATGTTTTGGAAATGTATTTGGACAGATTTGGGATAAGAAGTGAGTCTATTTCTAAGTCACAATTTTTCTTAGCATGTTTTGTTCAATAGTCATGAAAGTGATCTCCTTTTATGTTTATGCCCATCAATTCTGATGAGAACAGAGCACAAACCAACTTTCTCAACTCGTGGAGTGGCTCCAAATGAACCATCTATATATAAAGAGAATTACGGCAACAACTATATCATTATAAACATCATACCAGCAGAATTACGACAACAATATATATTGATCAGAAACCTGTTGAACAGAATGATAAATACTGCAACAAGAGCATTTTGCATTCAATCCATTGCATATTTTGCATTCAATCTACTAAATGAAAAACTTTCTAAAAGTCACAGTTTCTTCTAAAAATTATCTTGGAAGTTCCAAAATTATATTGTCACTTATAAAAAAAATATATTGTCTTCCAAAATTACATTAGCAAATCAAAATCACATCCACATCTCAAAATTACATCAAGATCTACATTTCGCTTTCTAAATTCAAATAACTCTTCAAAAATTCACCAAGACTTCAATTGACTCTTCAAATTTAGCTTTACAATATTCAATGTACTTTTCAAAATATTCACAAGTTCCTGTCTAATTCATTGCAATGCCAAAATGAAATCATTTAAGCAAGTGGAAAAACAAATACCTGACCAATAAATGTTCAATAAACCAAGTACTTGAACAAAAACAAGAGAGAAATTTACAGACATATCCAATTTCGCTTCAAACTACCACTTGTCAAGCTTTAAAGACAATTGTAAGCATTGAACTGATATTATCAAGCTGTAAAGACAATGCAAACAATGGATGGTGTAGGCCAAAATTACCAATTGAAGAAGAAACTTCCCCAAGTAAATGGTTGGGCAACACACCTAAGTAGCTCAGATTTTACACAAAAAAAAAAAATTATAATGGCCTAAGAATTATGTTGGAGGTGTATGAAGCTCCAAGATTTGATGATTAGCACATTTAAAAACCCCAGTTCAAAAATTAGGAAACGAAAAATTGAAAAGAAATTCATTATGTCAAGTTAAGAAGTTCTGAAAAAAAGAACATAATATAAATCATGCTAAGAATACGAATGACGTCAAAAAATCATAGTTTAGAAAAATGCCTTTGAAGACATGATCTTGGAAGCAATTCTTGTCACTTCAAAATAATAGTAGCCAAATTTTCCCCTCCTTGCTCCTCACAAAGTATTGGCCTTCAATAGGGCAAGCCAATAGACACACATGGAGAGGAGAGGGGACCTAGTCATATATATAGAAGTCTTATGAAGTCCTCCCATTAAAGACAAATCCCAATAGGGTTTAGGAAAATTCCAAAATAAAACTCTTAAACTTCCAGGCCTACATACGTAATTTATCACATTAAATAGGATATAATCCTATATACTAAGGTGCAAAAAATCCCAAATGATTACTTAACATATTGTGTTTAACCAAAGTCTATTATGAGCTATATATATCTAACCTGTTTTATAAAACAAAATATGCAATCAAGTGAAGCCTATAAAAAATGAATTATTCCAACATTCTCCCACTTGGGTGAGCATTGATTGCAATAAAATAAAATAAAACTTGTTTTGGAAAAGACTCTCAGGTTAGACTATATAGGTGGCAAAAAAAAATATAACTTTAATGATAGCACCTTAGAAAACACGATCTGGTCCAATAAGAATATCAACACTGAACATGGAAGTCGTTATACCACTTAAACGATGTAAGACCACTCCACAACTACAAATGCCAATATCCTCATCGACATGGATCCCCATCCTATAACCAATGTGGTAGTATGTAGTATGAACTTAGCACCAATGTGATCAAAACCTGTGCTAATTCAAATCAGTCCTCATAATGCTTCAAAATGAAGCCACATGTCTCTAAAAGAGACTCATCTTATATCTTTTATCCGTTATATCTTGGACATAATACAAATGCATGCTTAAAACATAGTATATGAATAGGAGAGATATATTTTATTATTGAAAAGAGTTGTACCCAAAAACATATGGGTCGCCTATGTATCCTGTAAAGGGATCAAGTCAAAAAGTAATTCTTTTCATAACTCTCCCTAACTAAAAATATCAAAAGTTTCCACAATACCCATATTAATAAAATATGCTTTAAAAACATTAAGAACAAGTCTCTTAGTCAAAAGATCTACAATCATTGCCTTTGTATTTATATGCTCTATTTCTGTCTACTTCCTTAACTCTGCCTCTAATCATCAAATATATGATGTCAAATTACTTGGATCCATTAGAAACCTTATTATTCTTTGAGAAGAACACCAATATACTATTATTACAAATGTAGTAATTAGTCTCAAAAAAATCAATAACTTTCAATCCAGAAATAAAATTTCTTAACCAAACAGTTTGAATTGCAGCTCCATAACACACCACAAAATTCAACTTGCATAATAGAAAACACCATCAAAGTTTGCTTAGAACTTTTTCAATAAATAGCACCCCCAGCCAACATAAAAACATAACCTAAGGTTGATCTTAAGTCACCTTGACATCCAGCAAAATTAGAATGTGAGTAGTCTACCATCTCAAGGTGATTTGAACGCTAGAATATGAGCATGTAACCTTCAATATTCTTTAATCATTTCAAATCTCAAAATTAGCAAGTAACATTTTCTTTTTCTCATAAAGTAGTCCCAAGTCATAGCTAAGAAGCAAAAATATCAACATTTAGAATAAAATTTCTCCCACTGGTCTTGCAAAGATCAACAATGTGTTTGATATTAAAAACACTCTCTAACAAAAACACAATGTAATCAATTAGGCAATGCAAACCTTCTTTCCTTTTGAGTCTAACTTGTCACTCATAATATAACTTAATTGTTGTTGGAAGTTCTTCTTGTTGCCCAAGTTCTTCTCTAACCAGGAGTGAATTTTAAATCTAATTTCTTTTCAAGTCTAAAATACCATCGTTCCTAGTAGAACTATTTCTTGTAGATTTAGTCAGCTCTTCTCTTATACAATTTACACAAGTATTAAAATCTGAAATCTCTAAACTTTTATCAATTTCTCTATTATTTCTTTTGAAACATGTACCAACCTCTTATGCTACAAGATAGAAGAAGATCTACAAATTAAGAACCTTTTCTTTATTAGTAGCACAAGAAACTTCACCAAAGATATTTTATATAAACCCTTACATAAAAGACCATTTTCAATTAAATGAGAATTATGAAATAACTCAACTTTTCATTACCAAATTTAAAGAAAAAACCAGAATCATCAAGTTTTGACATAGAAATTAAATTTCGTCTCATTGACAGTGCAAAAAACTGTGTTCTCCAAAATAAGAAAAAAACCAGACTCCAAAGATAACTTTACCACTCTTTCAAATTCAACTTTCACTTGAGCTCCATTCCCAACACACAAGTTCACTTCATTCTCACTTAGCCTCCGTTTCCTTATGAACTCCCGTCGAGTTCTTCTACTTCTTCTCTAACCAAGCCTTAAATTTAAAACAATCGTTTTGCCAATGACCATTCTTTTTACAAAACTTACATTGATAATTTTTTTTTATAGCTCCTTTAGGACTATCAGAAGTTTGACCTTCAAACCTTTTACTATTCTGATTGTAATGTGACTTATTGTCCTTAAGGAACTTAGGCTTGTGATAATGAGAAGACTCTTTGTTTTGTTTTGGTTGTAAAGTCAATTGCACATTTCAACAATCTTATGACGCATCCTATACTCCTCTTGGGCATATACTGCTATTAAATCATTCAAATCTCATTTATTTCGTTGAGCATTATAAGCAATCTTTAACTGATTAATCTGACTAGGAAGGTTATTGAGAACATGATAAACTAGAAAAGGCTCTGCAATGAAAATTTAAGAGCTTCTAGCTTAGAGGATATATGTATCATTTTCATAATGTGTTCTCTGACTCCACTTGTACCATCATATTTCATACTCATCAATAGCTTTTAAGCTAGAAGCACATTATGAAAATGATACATATATCCTCTTAGAAGTGCTACCATGGGAACTGTACAACCATGGGAAAGAGGCAAAAACTAATTTTATCAATAAACCTGGTTTTATAAACTCAAAATTAATGATTAAACTCCATTTTTTTCCATAATGTTCAAATTTGGCACAAAGCAAAACCCAGAATCCGGTGGAGAAATTCGGGGGTCGTTTGGCGACGAATGGCAGTTAAAATAGTGAAAAAAAAGATATTTCCGATTCATCTCTACCTTGGGCGTTGATTTCGATGTTTGGCAATAGCGTGACGATGGTGGGAGTGGATTTCGATGTCTCGCAACGGCTGGCGACACAAAGGTGGCGATCTTTTAAAGGCAAACGTAAAGACGAAATGCGATTGAAGACCAGACCTTCTTTGTGTGCTGCTTTCCTTTTTCAATGATAATCAAGTGTAATAAGCCCTATTCTTTTATCATGTAATTTGCTGATGTGGCAACTTATCATTAATGGGTGTTAAGCACCCTAATACACATTGCCTAGTTCAAAGTGGGACTGTTTAGAATTATATATACTTATCAGTCACATGTTTAATGAACACTAGTCTTATTCATAAATTAAATGGATTGGAAAATATTCAAATTGTATTTACATATTTTTGTGCCTGCAGGCATAAATGCAGTTAAATGCATATATATATATATATATATGTATAGCAAGAAAACTAGCTGCAAGTGTCCCATGCGCATAAAATGTGACTATCTAACGGAAAAAATATTGGTTTAACATATTTTATTGTTTTTCCATTAAAGTTAACGTCGTTCAGCTAAATCCGTCCTTGTGCTGTGCATGCGTCGGTTCATCTCGCCTGATTAATGCCTAATTAACTCGCAGCCTCGCAGCAGTGGTTCTTCTTCTTCTTTGTTGGATCTCCGAATTGCATCTTTGAGCACCAACCAATAATGCAGCTTCGCCTTCTTCATCTCGTAAGTTCCTCTCTATCCATTTTTTATATTCATTTCCTTATTAGTTTAGCCTCAAGTTCTTCGATCTCCGTTGTTTCTCAGATATTACTTCGTTGCTCGCGATGAAGTCAGTTCGAAGGAGAGATTGGAATTTTTATACGATTCAGGATTAGCTTTAGGTAAGGGTAGTAATTTCGATGGATTCAATGCGAAAAACAACATTTCTTTCTTTCTGAAAGAACGAGGAAGAAGCTCACCGTTATTTATTTTAGTTTTTAATTGTAGTTATTGTTCCAGTTGGGTTTGTTTCTTTCTCATATGGTTTTTTATCTGTTCTGTTTTCATCTTCTGAATGAGCGTTTGTAAAGAAGAACTAAAAAGATCTCACGATACTCAACCCTAAATTCCCAATCTTAATTCATGAATGTAGTGGAATTGAGCCTCAGTTATGGAAAGGATAAGAATGATTCTTACCGTTATTTATCTATTCTATTTCGTATTTTGGCAATGCTCAAATTTCATGTCTCGATCTCAAATTTCATGACACGTATAGCAAAATGTTGTAATGGAGAAGATTAGTTGACGAATGGGCAAATTGTGGAATGATTTATTATATTTCTTTGGGGTTGATTGGCTTTACTCTTTTTTTATTTTTATGCCAAAATTAGCATGTTGAATGAAGCACCGTTTCCTTGTTTAGAAGTTACTATGGTGATGCTTTGATGATTTACTTGAAACATTTTCCTTCAGAGCGCCATCCTTCATATTTCCATCTTTTGAGCTACATGTTTTTGTTGTTGTTCTTCATGTTTTGCATGACACAGAATGCAGGTTAGGATTCTCCTCACATTATCTAAACCGACGGGTTCCTTTCAAAGATGTGTTAAGGTTTTATCAAAAGGGAAATGAGAAATTAAATAATACTGCGGTGATTGTGTTTGCTTCCGTGCATTTTAGAGAAATGTGTTTCGAATGTATAGACTGCTATGAGTCCTGTTTTTCCAATATAGAAAACTTCACCACTTTTATTGGACACTATCATCATCCATACGGTCAAGAGAAATAATATGTTGAATACAATTAGGAATCTCTTCCATCAAAACTATTTGGTTGAAGCTCCTTGGAAGTCTTTGATTCATGAAACTGATCATTATGGCGATGACATATTTATATGTGTGATATATATACTCGTATCAGATCCTGAAAGTCGTATTACAATATATCTGTTTATATGCAGCTCTGTGTGCATGAATGTATAGGATTCTCTATTTTAATGGTGAATGATAGCTTTACTTTTATATATACGTAAAACAGAATGGTGAATGACAGTTTAGTGCTATATAATTGTTTATGTAGTACTAAAAAAAGTGTTTTAAGTACTTAAATCGTAGAACCTATTAATCTCAGTAGATTGTATGAGAGATTTATATGTTCAAATAAAATGCAGAAATTTCGAAACCAGTAACATGTTAGATGAACAGTTATTGTCCTATATTTATATTGTTAAGATAGATTATTCATAAGACAAACAAAATTGTCCTCTACTTAATTATGAGTAACCATTAAATTTATGTTAGAAATTATATTTATTTATCTAAAAGCAATACGATATTAATCAAAATTTATTTATTTTTAAAAAAATATCAAATTTTAAAAATAATCGAAATAATTAAACTAAGTGAACGTGTTTTACACATCGCCTATAATATATATATGAGATTTATTAAGATAATCTCGCAAATATTTATGATTTTTTGAAGAAGAAACTGCACCAGCTGGCCGTGATGCATGGTAAATTTTTCCGATAAAGTCGAAAAATAATGAAACAAATAAGAAAAAATAAAATGGATTTGGCAGAAATATTATATTATTATTATGGCAATTAGGAATATTTTACATGCATGCTTTTTGATCATCAATTCATGGTTTTCCGATGATTCGGCTGCATGTTAATTAGCTAGCTAGCGTAGCCACCATGTCTCGCGCCGGTGACCGGAAAAACTCGAACAACAATATTTAAGATGCAGCAATTCCAGTTCCACCCCAAGTTCGGCAGTGGTACTGCTGCAGACAGTTTTACTCAGAAATAGGGAATCACGACAAAGGGGACAGGTTACGCCCTTGTATCCAATAATCCATCTGTCTAAACAAGCTTTATGAAAATGATGCTCACATCTCAGCTCTCTCATATCTTCTCCTTCCTCAATCTTGCTCAGACACACTGCACATGATTCTTCATCTACTTCCCTAGTAAACCCCGCTGCGGCCGGCTTCCACTCGTAAACGCTGATCGTTGGTTCTGGTTCGGTAGTACCACTGCTGCTGCTATCTGCATCCAATATATCATCATCATCATGCTCGTACGATCCTCTGGAGAAGAAATCGTAAAGCAAGATCACAAAATCCCAAATGATGGAGGAGCGAATTAGCTTGTAAAAAAGCTTACACAAACCAAACATGATGGGAATTAGAATGAAAAAGAGCACTGAGATCACATGATGATGAGTATAACTAGAAGAAAATGGCAAAGTGGTTGAGTTTTCTGAGTGGATTATGGCAGAAGATGGATCCATGAGAAAGGAGGCGTGAATGAAACAAGAGTTTGACTAGTGCATGCTCGGCATCTCTGGTGGCCAGTAGGGTCCCATAAAGCAGAGAATTTTAGTGGTTTTGAGTTCATAAACGTCGACGCCAGTATTACCGTGCTTCTTGGACACTTTATGGGTCAATGTTACGTCAACAAGACAACAAAATGGAAACCAAACCGCTTGAAGTAGCTGGTAGCAGTTCATGTTCCTACAGCTTCTAGAAGATAAATAAATTATATATCAAAGAGTACTAACGATTCCTTCACACACTATAAAAAAAAAAAAAAATTTATTTTCGATTATTTATTAATCACAAATAGCACATTTTAGTTATTAATAACCTATTTTAATCGTTCATAATCATTTTTATCGTAAATACTTGATCATATATACTCATTTTTCTTGTAGTGATAATACTTTTCATGATAATATTTTTCATAATACATTATTATAAAGTGTAGTAGTTTTATAAAGTTATGTTATTTTTATAAAATATTTTATAATAATACATTTAGTTTAAAATATAATTATAAAATATATTATGAAAAATATCATGTTATTTATCATTTTTCAATTTAAATTATTAGTGTTAAATCATCTAGTACATGTTCTCAAAATCATGCTTAGCATTTATGTATCGGTTACATATATATATATATATATATATACACACACACACATATATATCTTTATATATATAAAGTGGTTATCTAATGAAAATTCTGATTTTAATGGAAATTCTTGTTTATTCGTTAAAGTTAATACTTTCCGTCAGTTTCTGTTAAAATTAATACTGCATCAAATGAGAATTACCGTTTTAAATACAATTTATTAAATTTATTCACTAAAATAATGTTTTTGGCATTAAAATTAATTCCACCTCTTCAACTTTTTACAATAGTAAACTTTCCATTTAAAACTCATTTAACATTTATTTAATACCACTAAATACTTTAAACACAATTCATTAAATCCATAAATAATGCTATAAATTTTTATTTTAGAATTCTTATTTAGGATATATTTTTTAATTTTATTTATGTAAAATAAATATAGGATAATAATAATAGTATAGAATGATACAATAATAGTATAAAGTATATAAATATAACAATATATATAGAAATAAACCATTCATAACAATTTATACGTTAGAGAGTTTAATTTTATTCATGAAAATTTTATTCCTATTATATGATTAATAATTTAATTTTAAAAAAATAATTTACAATTTTAAAATGAATGTATTATTTATTAAATTAACTATATATACCGTATATATAGTTAATATACGGTATATACAAATTTATTAATTATATTAAATTGGTAATAATAAGCAATAAATATAATTAATATTATATGTTTGATATTTAATTGAATATATATGATTAAATAAATTTATATAAATTATAAATTATAATATAACATTCTTATATAAATTATAAACTATATAATTTATTTTTTCAAAAAACTCATATTATTTCTTAAAAATAATCACATAACTAAAAAAACATAGATATTTTAATGTCCTATATTTTTAGGCCGTACACAATAATACAAATGTTAAATTATCATCTTAGAATAAAAAAAAAAAATCATATTGAACTAACATTTTATTAAAATTTTAATCAAAATTATCTCAAACAAGTTTGATAAAACTATATGTTATATTTATTTATGAGACTATCTTATTATTTTTATTAATTTTTTTATAATATATGAAACTGTATAATTATTTATTATCTACTTAATTATGAATAATTATTAAATTTTTATTAAAAATTAAATTAAATAAACGTGCTTTGCATGTTATTTCTATTTAGTATATATATATATATGTATATTATATATATATATGTATAAAGAGGATGGATATGTATAAAGAGGATGGTCCGCGTAGCTAGCAGCTTATAGTGAATACATACATATATATTATATTATACGTACTTTGGGTCATTTAAGTATTTGCTTGACATTGTTGCGTGGGCCACTAGCTAGCTAGCTGTCTAGTTAGTTTTTGTGTGAACTAAAAAAAATAAACATTTAATTCTCAGGCGAGAAACGGCCCATTAATTCAACGAGGACAATAAATTGCGAAAACTAAAGAATGAAATGAACGACTCGACCAAAAGAAATAAGAAAACTGAAAGATTAGCATGAATTAAAATCTCCTCTCATCCTAAAGGCAAAATTAATGATAAGAGCAATGTTATACACAGTCTAAAAAATTAGATTTTTTTACCGTCTAAACAAAGGCAAAATTAAAAAAATTTAGTTTGATAAGGTCAATTTAAAAAATAGAATTTAGGGAGAGACAAATATTAATTTTTTATATAATTTATTTTATAAAAATACCTTTCAAATTTTGATTTTTATCAAGTTTTAAAAATTTTGAGAGGCCAAAGCCCCCAAGCTAAATGATGTTTCCGCTCCTGAGTTCAAATAATAAACAAATAGAGAAGTCCCTATTTTAGAATAAAATTAATTAAAATAACTTTATTTATAAATAAAAAATTTTAAAAATCTAAAAAATTTATTTTATTTAGTCATAAAATTGATATGTTTCTATGTGGATTGCAATGCAGTCCATATTTAATGGACTATAAAAAGAATTATTCAAATAATAAATAGACAACGCCCTCAAATTAACATGTTTTTACAATACGAGATCATTATATACATATATATATCTGTTAAAATTAATACTGCATCTAATGAAAATTACCGTTTTAAATACAATTTATTAAATTTATTCACTGAAATAATGTTTTTGGCATTAAAATTAATTTCACCTCTTCAACTTTCTACAATAGTAAGCTTTCCATTTAAAACTCATTTAACATATATTTAATACCACTTAATACTTTAAACACAATTCATTAAACCCATAAATAATGCTAGAAATTTATATTTTAGAATTCCTATTCAGGACATATTTTTTAATTTTATTTTATGTAAAATAAATATAGAATAATAATAATAGTATAGAATGACACAATAATAGTATAAAATTTATAAATATAACAATATATATAGAAATAAATCATTCATAACAATTTATACGTTAGAGAGTTTAATTTTATTCATGAAAATTTTATTCCTATTATATGATTAATAATTTAATTTTTTTTAAAATAATTTATAATTTTAAAATGAATGCACTATTTATTAAATTAACTATATATACGGTAAATATAGTTAATATACAGTATATATAATTTATTATAATTATATTAAATTGGTAATAATAAGCAATAAATATAATTAATATTATATGTTTTATATTTAATTGAAATATATATGATTAAATAAATTTATATAAATTATAAATTATAAATTATAAATTATAATATAACATTCTTATATAAATTATAAACTATATAATTTATTTTTTCAAAAAACTCATATTATTTCTTAAAAATAATCACATAACTAAAAAAACATAGATATTTTAATGTCTTCTCTTTTGAGGCCGTACAAAATAGTACAAATGTTAAATTATCATCTTAGAATTAAAAAAATATCATATCTTGAACTAACCTTTCATTAAAATTTTAATCAAAATTATCTCAAATAAGTTTAATAAAACTATATGTTATGTTTATTTATGAGACTATCTTATTGTTTTTATTAATTTTTTTTATAATATATAAAAATGTATAATTATTTATCATCTACTTATTTATGAATGATCATTAAATTTTTATTAAAAATTAAATTAAATTAACGTGCTTTGCACGTTATTTCTATCTAGTATATATATATATATAGAGAGAGAGAGAGAGAGAGAGAGAGTTAGTTTTGAGTCATTCTATACACCTGCCTCCTCTCATATACACCACACGAAGCTGCTGATCTTGCAATTTTTTTAAAGCTAAACGCACGTTTAGTTTTATACCCATTTGCAAATCACAGCAAAATTTGCTTTTCTAATTTCACTCCTGCGCTCCCCCTCTCTCTCCCCCCTCCCCGGTTCTTCTTTAGCCTTCACCGCCACTATTTGGGACCTCCGAAGATTGCTTGTTTAGACTGAGTACTTTTCAGGATTTATGAACATTTTTTTTTACACTTTTTCTTCTTTAAAAGCGAGTACTAAAAAACACTATTGTTATTGTGGAACTCGATCATATTCAAAGAGAATATTCATAGACACAACCAATATGCATCTGAAATAACCTCCAAAATATGATTGTAAATTTTTAGAAAATAGAAAATAGTAAAACCCACCTAAAAAATACCTCCAAATTATTATAGAAATCATAAACAAATGGTGAAAAAACTTATATGTACTGGGTCTCATAAGACCCCTTGAAAAGTTAATAACCTAAATACAAGGGATTTTCTAATTGGGATGAACAGGTTAGATACTATGTATTTATAGATGCCTGGTGTTCTAAATCTATCCATTGAGATGGAGTGAATGGCCCTTGGGCCTAGCTCAAAAACTATGCATGCTTGAACCATCCAAGCTCCCATGGCTGTTGCTTGAAAAAGGAAAACCTTCCAAGCTCATATGTAATATTTCATTTTGGTCATTATTTTTAAGAACCATCCAAAAACTCCTAAATGTAGAGACGGATAGAGAGGAATTTAATATTTATCACAAAGAAAATTTCCAAAATTTGATAGAAATCTCCTAAAAAATTTAAGTCTTTTTGAAATACAAAAAACAGCTCCACAAAAATTCCATACTCAACTAGGGAGCTAATATAAATGCAGCAAAGTGAAAATAGAGATAAGTGAAAGAAGCAATACTTAGAAAGATCGCTGAGATGGAGCGAGATTCCACTAAGGCCAGCAACGATGGCAGCAGCGAGCATGGCCTTAGGATATTCTGGGTTGATTTGTCTGTAAATGTCCAATTGCCCGAGGCCATACTCTTTCCTCAACTGGAGGTGTTATTTATTTCTCAGACCGATGGGTGGAGATTTCTCAGATTGGGAAGATGAAATTGTCACGGGGGAGAGAGTTAGCCACTAAACTGGAATGTGAATCAACCGGGTTTGCCACATCACTTGTCGTGCGTCGTGTTATAAAAAACCAGACTTTGAGTAGATTTATTCTAGAGTTTTTTTCTCAAATTTTTATAAAAAATTAAAGAATTGTTATAAAACTAAAATGAAACTATTACTATTGCAAGAGAGAAATATAAAAGGAACTCTTAAGAACTCTCAAGAACTGAAATTTTTTTCGTTCTATATATTTTCTTATGAATTTCATAACAACTGAAGTCCATATTTATAGGCCTTGAAATTACTATGCAAGTTATTATGTAAATCACTATGCAAGTCACTGTGTAAGATTTAAAATAATAGTGGTGGGGTCATTCACATAATTTTGGTGGTGGGACAGGGGGCGACAACCGTCCCTCCAATCTCGTTCATTATACTCCCACTTGAATGACTACCTATAAAAAATCTGCCTCGTTAAAACCTTGCTAAGGAAAAATCCAGTGGGAAGAAAAATCAATGGCGAAGGAAAAAGAGTACAGTCTTCTTATGTATCCACAAGTGCTTTAAGATTGCCTCATTAAAACCTTGTAGAGGAAAACCCAATGGGACAAAACCTCAGTGAAGGAAAAAGAGTACAATCAGCACAAGTTTTCATGACATTTACTCTTCATGAAAAGTGCATGACAATAGATCTTTGAGTCTTCGCATTCCAATGTTATGCACAATCTTCTTAAATGTTGCAGTTGGTAATGCCTTTATGAATAAATCTGTCAAATTATCACTAGATCGTATCTGCTTGACATCAATTTCACTTTTCTCTTGAAGTTCATGAGTATAAAAGAATTTAGGTGAAATATGTTTGGTTCTGTCACCTTTGATATATCCTCATCTGATTTGAGTGATACAAGTAGTATTATTTTCATATAAAATTATTGGGCTATTATTGATCATGGGGAGTCCGCACTTTTCATGGATATGTTGAATTACTGATTTCAGCCAAATATACTCTCGACTTGTTTCATGAATAACAATGATCTCTGAGTGATTTGAAAATTTGACAGATACATGCAGTTCCATATCCCCATCCAATATTGTCCTCTTTGGCACTTTAGGGCCTTATGGATTTAAAATGTGTTGGATAAGGTAGAAGGAACTCCACATAGAAGGCACTTGATAGATTTAGTAGAAATCTGAGACCTGTAGTAATAGTTAAACTCCCTCCGAGAATATGTGTCAATTTTTTAAGTAATAAATAAACATAATTTCAGCATATATAACAGGTTAAGAATTCAAACATGATTTCCATCTAAATAATGCATTAGAGAGAACATTATAATATTTTTATCTAAAATTTTCTCCCCCTCATTCGGCGTTATTAGGGAGAACTTGTTTATATAAGGCGAAAATAACATTGGAAATCATCCATGTATGATAAAAGTTGTAAAAGCTTGAGGTCTAATATTATCAGTTCGGTGGAAAATCAAATCTGCTTGACATTGTTGACAAACAAGATCTTAAAGAGATTTGAAAGTTTCGGGTTGTTATTTAAATATAATCAGTTTTACCATTGGTTTACTCCAGCAAAAAGATCTCACATTTTTCATAAATTCAGTTGTTGTTCATCCAGAACGATATTATGTCTGATAGAAATTCTAATATTTTCTCCTGAAACTGTAAACACGATGATAGGAGTATGAACCTTTTATACCTCAACCACTCATAGCAAAAAGATTTGAACTATGAACCTTTTATACCTCAACCACTCATATTTTCTCTTGAAACTGTAAACACGATGATAGGAGTAGGGATATATCTTTCTAGTAAATCTGATTCTGAAATTGTTGCAGCATCAAGAATCCTTAGTGCTCAATATGCTGACTCTCTTACAACCATGTCTCAGAGGCTACTGGCGAGAACAAGTGAGGTTGATTATCTTAAAAATCAAATATCTGAGTTGCATCAAATGCTTGCAACTAAAGAGAAAAAAAATAAAAATTCAAGACAAGAAACAAGGAGTTGAAGAAATTTGTAAACTGGTATTCTCGTGACCTGAAAATATGAGTAGAAGAACTGGAACGAGAGAGAGCTCAAATACAAAGTCAACAACAGCAGCTAACGGCAGAGGTTCAGCGTTTACAAGAAAATAGGGATAACTGTAATTAATCTCACAGGCTTTTGAAATTAGCATCCAGCATATCTTATAAAGTGAGATTTGAAGAGATAATAGTTTGTCTTATTCTTATTTCATTTTTTTAAGAACTGTCTTTAACTTCATATAGTTCGCATCAAATCTTCTTTTCATATCTATACTTCATTTATATTTGCATTCTTATTCTACAAATTTTCAATGGCTCATCAATTTTCTTTCAATATTTCTCACGATCAACATATGAGGTATTAATTATCTCAATTACAAGTTGTTCCTACATTTTCCGCAGGTGCCATGTTGCAGCAAGCGAATGATCTGACTAATAAGTCAGATCGTGAAGTCGTTTATGAGCTGGTGACTTTCGGCACCCGATACTCCTCGTCTGTTGTCGGGTTTTCCAACCGATTACATTCCAAAAATCGTGAGATTGAGGAGTTTAACGAGAAGGTTTTTGTACTTCAACGACTCGTTCAAGAGTCTGACAGAAAAATTACAAACTTAAAGTAAGAGAATAAGGACTTAAAATCCTTACTTGTTTGTTCATTTCGACTGCCTAATCCTTTAGATAAGGATGACATGTTGTTTTATGAAAAGCAAATGCATTTGAGAGATGAGGCTAGAAGTCTCAAATTCTTGTAACTCATATATCAATTGAATAATAAGATCTTTCCTTTTCAAATGCATTCATTGAATTTATAGCAGCCCTTATGATCTCTTCAGGAGTTCTAACAATGTAAACCATCAACGTAAACTGCAATAATGGTAAATGCGGGTTTTGATAAAAAAAAATATGGGCATATATGATTATTCTCAAATCCTTTTTTCAATAGATACTCGTCGATTTAATTATACCACATACGTCTGAATTGCTTTAACCCATTAAAAAATTCTTTGAAACATTATAAAATACATACTCCTAAATGTACTTGGATTAGATGCTTCAAGTATCGTATATCTTTATATATGTAATGATCTAATATGCAGTGACCACATTCATCAACTGCATATCTAATCCTTTTGTAATAACTAAATCGATTAAAAATAAGAATGTGATTGCTTTCATAACAAGGAAATATATTTTCTCATAACTACTCTCGAGTTTCTGCAGGAAACTTTGTGCGATAAATCATGTTTTGTATCGCACAATTTCATTTTTCTCATTACGCTTTCGTATAAATATTCATTTATATCTTATAGGCATTACACCCTTTGCTGTTTGGACAACAGGTCTAAATACTTCTTGCTTTGTTAGCGAATTTAATTCAGTTTTAATAGCTGCTTTCCATTTTGGCCAATCATTTATACGTCGACATTTTTCGACAATTCTTGACTCACTTTCTTCATTACTTCTGGTAATGTCAAGTATTATCTTATATGTTGTCAACAACAGTTTTATTTCTATCCATAAATTTTTCAGTACTCATGAAATGTATTGAGATCTCATTGTTTCTCTCTGGGAGAAAACATTTCAGGAAATACCTCTACAGGAGGTTCCTCTTCAGGAGGTTTGTACTGTTCAGGAGTTATACTCTTTAGGAGTTACCTCTTCAGGAAATTTCCTCTTCGGGAGGATTATATTTTATACAGAAAGTACGATCTCTTCAGGAGCATCGATTTTTTTTTCTCTTTTGCACCAATAGATTTTCAACGCTTCAGGCGTATCTTAGACTCATCTATTGCTGTTTTAACAACTTGTCCTTCAGTGACTTCAATTCTTGTTTAAGCATTAACAGCAGTAATATATGATTTTACAACACCTTTAGTGTTAGTAAATACATCCTGTAACTGATTTGCAACACTTTGCAAATAGGTAATCCTCTGAACTTCTGATTCACATTCATTTATAAGAGGATCAAATTTAGACAGAGTTTTATTATCCCAAGTAATTTCTTGTCGTACTTCAGGCATCGACTTTTTGTTATTTCAAAACATGATAAAATTTTACTATAATGTATAAAAGATTAATATAGGTAAATCAAATGATTGGTCGTACAATAGGGACGTAATCACTATTAAGTCATACCATATCTATGATAAACATCTTCATTTTTCTATGAAGAATTATTTTGAGGGCCTTTACCATTCTCTGAGTTGGATCACTTCTAGTGATACAGTATATTTTTATCATCTTTAGTGTTGTCGCTTTTGGAACTAACACTTCTATAGTTTTTCTACCACGTCTACGTCATTAATTCCTTTGAAAGGATGCACCGTTCACTTCTGTGAATGGTAAATTCAAATCATTAATAAGAAATAACTGGTAATTTATTAACAAAACTCATTATTTAGCTCAATCACTAGAAGACAAAATAAAAGTTCAGAATATTAGTTAAACTTTCGTTTTCGATATTGCTACTGCAACAACATATTTGAGATATGAAAAATAATATATGTCTTTTTTTAAATATCATCATCAGTGACTTTCTCACTGCATAATTTTAATATTGAGCTGATTTTAAAGAGTTTAGAATATTCAATACCACTTTTAAAATCTTGCAATTTTAGGTACAATAAGTCATAATGATCTTTTGAGAGGATTACATTTTTGGTGCTCATATCTCTCTTTTAATTCATTTCACACAATAAGATGATTTTTCATCATGAGATACACAGCACGGTCCTTCAGGGACATATTATTTTCTTCTATGATTGTATCTCCCAAGTTCATCATCATATCCAAATGGATCTCATCAAGGATCCTGAATAAATAATTTTTTTTTCCAGAAATGTCAATAGTAATAAATCTCAATATTTGACATTATATATATAAATCACAAAAATAAATCTGTAGATTTAAGAAATATATTCACATAATCATGAGAATAAAAGTAGAATTTTATCAAGTAATATTCGACAATATTACCTTTAGTATTTATCTCGAGGACTACAAATAATATATTGAAAAACTTACTTGAAGTAGAAGACCACTAGCTTCAGTATCGATAGAATCTCGTGCTGGTAACATGTTATAAAATTAAAAATGAAACTACTACTATTGCAAGAGAGAAATATAAAAAGGAACTCTTAAGAATTCTCAAGAATTGAAATTTTTTTCGTTCTATATATTTTCTTATGAATTTCATAACAACTGAAGCCCATATTTATAGGTCTTGAAATTACTATGCAAGTTACTATACAAGTCACTATACAATTCACTATGCAAGATTTAAAATAATAATGGTGGGATCATTCACATAATTTTAATGGTGGGATAAGGGGCGACAGCCATCCCTCCAATCTCGTTCATTACAAAAATATTCTTAATTTTCCCATCAAAAGGAATCATATATAGCACCAATAATATATATCTATTCTATATTAATAAGGGATTTTGCTAGGTACAGTCGACATATGTAAATTATAGGCAATCGAAATGTACGAAAGGAATAAAAAATTAAAAAAAAAAAAAGGACACAATCAAATCTCTCTCTTGCCATTTCATCTTCCAAGAAACTTTTTCCTTCCTCGGTTACTCTTTCCTTTAGAGTTAAACTGGCATCCGAATTGGTGCAAATACCAGTTTTGCACCAGTCCAATAATGTAGTGACACGTTGAGATTTCACCAAGTTTATTTGTCTTCTCTTCCTCCTCACCCTCCGGCCATAGTTCACTCGAAGAAATTTTTGAGTGTCGAATAGACACAGCATACGTACTTTATCTTTTTTTTCCCTTCATTCCTCCTAACGAGAGGAAGAGTGATTTGCTTGTACAGTCAAGAATTGCAGAGGTAGATTAGGAGTTGCAGAGCTCAAAAAATGCGTCAATGGCGGAAAATAATAGAGGATAAATTTTGAGAATTTAAAAACGGAAGAAAAAAAGAGTTGGGAAACGAATTTTTCAAATATTGGTGGAGAATAATAGTTCCTGCACACAAAAACTCCCTTACTTTGCGATCCGGCATAAAGTTCCGTATAGTATGTCGATGGAGATATAAGAGAGAAATAGAGAGGCAGACGTTTGGAAATGAAAAGAAAATACTCATTTTTTCCAGTGTCGAGATGGAGTAGAGGGAGCAGGGGTTGTTGGCGTATGTTCTCGTCGTCGGTGTAATTGACGATGTTTCATCACCTGAGAGATGTAGAAATTTTTGGGAGAAAGAAGGAATGGGCAATCGGGTAGATGGGTTTTAGAAAATTTTTATTTTTTTAGGAGTGCCTATATGGCATAATTTATTGGATGGTATAAAATCGATTTTTACACCTATCCGGATGGCAGTATCACTCTTTTCTTTACCCGTCTGTCTTTAGACAAAAATTCAAATCAAATATTTCTACTCTTGAATTGAGATTTAATTTATAAGAATCTTACAAATGGTTGAATTGTAGGATTATTACTGGAAGATTTAGAGGTCACGAAAGTTTGAATGAAATTTCAAAATCGTTCACAAAACTGTCCAAGAAAGAAAAAAATATTCATGTTTATGTTGGATCAAGATTTAAATCTTGAAAATAATATCTTAAGAAAGAAAGAGCCAAACTTGCTTTCATCACCAGCTAGTTCTCATGGTGAATCTCTCGATGTTGTTCAAAAGAGATTTTTTTCCTTAAATTTTTTTCTTTTCGGTTCTTGGTGGGCTTCTTACAAAGTGTACTGTGCTTTGTATCTTGGCTTCGTTGTAAGAATTCTTGGCTTGGCTACAAAAATCCTTGGCTTGATCTTGGTCTCGTTGGAGAACTGCTGCACCACGTCCTCATCTCGCCGTTTGTATGTTTTATTTATTTTTTTAACTGGATGGTAAGAGAGAGCTAAAATGGTTGCAAGGAGAGGGTTTTGGGTTTCCAGTTAAAGCGAAGGAAAGTATAAAGTCGGTACACATCAAAGTCCATTTCTCAATATCTGAGTTATTATTATTTTTTATCAAAAGGCACGCAGACTGCACAGCGTTTACATAATCCGTTTGCAGCCAGCATTTTCCATTAATAAATGGCTATCTAACAGTCATTTAACGAATTTTCTTATTTTCTATAAAATTTCTTTATTTTTCGATTAAATTTAACTTCATTTGTCTGTCCATCTAAATTCTGAAATGATATAATTCTTGAAATTTAGCCTCATGATTCAAATTCTTAAATCAAATATTTCAAATTTCAAATCTAACCAAATTAAAAACTTTTATCCTCCTAAGATCTATTTTCCAAAACTCTTTTGAAACTCGAATCCGTTTAGATTATCTTCTAGTTACAGTTTGAATGGATTCTTAGATCGAAACCAACACTCAATTTCAAACTCAACTCAATTTCTTTAACATTATCCTTATCCCATCATTTATAAAACTCACTTAAGACTAAAATTAAAAAAGCACAAATTATATTAATTATATATAATTTATACATGTACTAATATTTTATTAGTAGCATACAAACTATAATATAACATTATAATATTAGTTAACTTACTTCACGTTACAAATTATAATATAATATTATTTTATATAAATTATAATTTATATTATATATAAATTTTTATATGATTTAAATTTTCTATTCATTCTTTATAATAAAAAAAATATGTAAAATAATTAAGTTTAAATCTGTTTGACAACTATATTTTCGAATACAATAATTTGTATAAAATATTATTTATTTCTCAATTTAAATTCATTATGAAATATTAAATTTAAATAATAATATTTTATAGATAAAGTTATAATAATTATTAAATAGTTATATTTCATCACTTCACATTAGTTTATGGTTTACTTTTTTATACTTCTTCTTAGAATACAATATTCAATTTTAATTAGATGATGTGGCTTAATGTCATTGGTTAATCTGTTTACTAGTTGTTTACTAGTTAATCTCAGCCTTACTATAAATAGGTTGATGTAATCAAATTGACTACACTGATCAATTCAATACAAAATTCTATTTTTACACGACTTTGTTTTCTCCCAAATTGTTTGGCTCCCATTTCCTCTTCATATCAAGAATCCATGGCAAGATTCAGAATTTGTCATGGTATCAGAGTGAGCTAATTGCCTCAATTAATTTGATTCTCCATGGATTTCTTAGATTTGATCCTTCTCTTCTCATACATAACTTGATCGATGATTCGTATTTTTTGCATCACAGAGAAAATCCCGATTTGATGCTTATGTCGCAGAAACTAAATGGAGATAATTACTCTACATGGATGCTGGCTATGTCCAAACCACTCAATGTGAAGAACAAGTTAGGGTTTATCAATGGAAGCCTAAAGAAGCCTACAAATGCATCTAATCCATTATATTCAGCATGGGAAAGATGTAATAACATGGTGTTATCGTGGATATTGAACTCAGCCTTCCTTCTCGCATTTTCCAATTCGACACTTCTGTTGGTTCATTATACTTCTTGAGAAAATTAATTTGGTTCTCTCTCCTTTCTTTTTCTCTTCATACACTTGAGCAAAAAAATGTGTTCTTTAGTTTGTGCTGGTTGTGTTGGTGAATCCAACATTTTTTAGTTCAATTTCTATTCTTTTTCCAAGTAGTGATAGCTTCTAGTAGGAACTTTATTATCGATTATAAGTGTTTTGAGTTTAAGAGGGAAAATGAAAGGGTGTGGAGGATCATAGAAAGCAGTCGCCATGTTATGAAAGTAATTTTCATCGACCAAAAGGCGATGGGGGTGGCTGGCAGCATGGTTAAGGAAGGTACAACCGCTTGAGGGTCATCTGCATTTCTTAGGTCGCAAAGAAGAGGAACTCAGGTTATGGTCTTGCAGAGGCAGAAGAACCACGCTGGGAGTTTCTTCACTTTTTCGGAGTTTGTTCTTGAGAGAAAGCATGGGTTGATCATGATATCGAAAGGGAAGCAAGGTAGAGGGTGGAAATATTTTGCTGAAACATTAATGGAACTTGCTGTAAACTCGGTAGGGAGGACATTCAGAGGTAAAGGGCCATGGCTGCATCATCGTCCTATGCAGGGCAGGAACCTCCTTCTCAATCTTACTGGTCGTATAGTGAGGGGGTGCAGCAGTTGAAGGGTCTAGGTGGTGCTCGAGAGAAGGCTGAAGAGCTAGGATGGGCCTTTGATGTCGAGGATCAGTATGGGGAGGAAGAAGGTGGCAGAGTTGCCTACCTTAATATGGAAACTGTGAAGAGAGTTATCGAGGAGATGGAAAAGCAGCTAGGTTTTTTCCATTATAATCTAGAATTGTTGAAACGATGCGTTAAGGATGAGGTTAAGAGGGGACTGGAGTTGGTCCCAGTGGAAAGCCCAGTCGATGGGCTGGTTTCTAAAGGGCCTAATGCAGTTTTTGGGCCCCATCAACCTAGGCTCTCTTCGCAAGGGCTCTAGACCCATCATAGGAGCTTTTCGGAGCTCTAGACCCAGGCCCAGGCCCTTACATCTGATCCATCCTTGTTGGTGGGTTTCGTTTCTCTTTCATCGGTGGGTTTCATTTCTCTTTCGTCGATGGACCAGGGGCTCACGGTGAGGATAATGGGGTCACGAGCAACGATAGGGGTGTCGTATTCAACAGAGATCTTGTCGGAAAGTGCCGAGGTGGATTCCAGAGTTGCAGTGGGTTTAGAAAACTCCAAAAATTTCCGACAGGAGCCACCGGTGAGTGCATAAACATCGTCACCTGAGCTGGCTGAAGGCTCTTATGGCACTATCCTGCCTTTAAAAATTTGAAAAAGGCCATCTTACTGATTTAAGTGTCGACTAACTTAGGGTAATGCTCTAGGTCTTCTTTGTCGCAAGTTGAGAGGGGGAAAAAGCAGGAGATTCTTGAGATTAGTGGTGAGGAAGTGGAATCCAGAGTAGGTCCATTTTTCTCAGAGAAAGATCAAGATTTACAGTTGGCCATTTCTAATCTCTCTCAGTCCAGAGGGGAGGGGATCATGCTAACCCCTTTATGTACACTCCCTCCTAGCCCCATCAAGGGGAGGAAGACCTTTGATTAGATTCTCCAGCAGGTGGAGGCTATGAGAAGTGTTATAGGAATTTATTTTGTAGGCTACGAAGAGCAATTTCGTGCTCTTTTAATTTCTATGGATAATGGGCATTTGAGATCAACCTCCACGCGTGAGAGGGAATTAAAAAAAGTTAACCTGTTCCATCAATTACGAGGTGAAGGAAGGGAGTAGTAGTAGGGATAGATTGAAAGGAAGGGGGTCCATATTGTTTTCATGAAATCTAAGATCTTTTCTTGGAATGTGCGGGGGCTCAATGATCACAATAAATGCCTCTGTATCAAATCATTATTGCAAATGTGGAAGGTTGATGTGGTGTGTTCGTAGGAAACAAAACTTCAGGTTATTGATAGATGAACTGTCCGAAGTTTATAGGGATGTTCGTATGTGGGATGGTTGTACTTGGCCTCTATGGGAGCTTCGGGTGGGGTGTTTTTAATGTGGGATAAATGAGTTGTGGAGGCGGTGGGAGAATGTATTTGTGAGTTTTTGGTAGCTACCCTTTTTAAAAATGTGGTCGATGGGTAGGCGTGGGCGTTTGCAAGCATATATGGGCCAAATGCAGATAGGGAGATAAGAGAGTTGTGGGAGGAATTGGCGGGTATCTACTCCATTTGGGATGTGCCGTGGTGCATGGGTGGTAATTTTAACATCACTCAGTTTCCTAGTAAGCTTTCCAGAAATTATCGAAATTCTGTGGCTATGGAAGATTTTTTCGAGTTCATTTTTGATTTGGACCTTATGTACATCCCCCTTAATGTGGGAGAATTCACTTGGTCGAATGGACGGGTTTGGTTGAAGCTTAATAGATTCCTAGCCTCTCCGACATGTGAAGCACATTATCCTGAGTTATGTCAGAAGTGGTTGGTTCGTGTCATCTCTGATCATTTTCCTATTCTACTAGATTGCGGGGGTATTCATAGGGGTCAGCGTTACTTCAAATTTGAGAACATGTGGCTCGCAACGGATGGGTTCAATGAATTGGTAAGTGCTTGGTGGGCATCGTATCAATTTGTTGGCACTCTTAGTAGGTAAGCTGAAGGCGTTGAAACAAGACTTGAAGAATTGGAATTTGGAAGTCTTTGGTCACATCGACAATCAAAAAGAGACACTCTTGGAGGAATTGCAAGAGTTAGAGGAGAAGGAATTTTTGGGTCACAACTCGGAATAAATGCTAGTGAGAAAATGTACAGTTGCAGCTAATCTAGAAAGAGTATTGTTGGTAGAGGAGATTTCTTAGCGTAAAAAATCCATGGCCCTTTGATTGAAAGAAGGGGATAAATGCACAAAATTCTTTCACAAAATGGATAACTCACATAGGCATAGCAATGCTATATAGGTACTTCATTCAGATAATCAGGTTTTAACTTCTCCATCCAACATACATGGTCACATTGTGCATTATTATGAAGAGCTTCTTACATAACTGATTGGTTGGAGACCAAAGCTTGAAAATTTGCCGTTTAAGGTTATCAACCCGAGAGTATGAGTTTTTTGGAGAGACCTTTCGATGAGGGGGAGATTCATAAGGTCATTATAGCCATGGATAAGGATAAAGCGACGGGTCCGGACAGCTTCTCGATAGGTTTCTTTCAAACTTTTTGGGACATTGTGAAAGATGACGTTATGCAAGTGTTTAGTGAATTTCACTCTTTCCAAAACTTTTAAGAATCCATTAATGCGACCTTTATTTCTCTCATCCCTAAGAAATTTGGGACGTCGGCTATTGAGGAGTTTCGTCCTATAAGCCTAGTTAGTAGTGTGTATAAGATCATTGCAAAAGTCCTTGCTAAACACCTAAACCCCGTTCTTAAACAAATTTTCTCCAAGCCCCAAAATGCTTTCATTCGGGGGAGGCAAATTCTCGATTCGATTCTGATTGCAAATGAATGTCTGGATCATAAATTGTGAGAGGAGAGTGAAGGTATCCTCTGCAAACTTGATATGGAGAAAGCCTATGATCATGTGAATTGGAAATTTTTGATATACTTGCTTGGGAGGTGCGGTTTCGGGAGTAGGTGGATATCCTGGATACGTCAGTGTATCTCTACTGTACGATTATTAGTTCTCGTTAATGGCTCACATGCTAATTTTTTTTTAGAGCTCTAGGGGATTACGGCAAGGAGACCCTCTTTCTTTTTTTCTATTTGTTTTAGTAATTGAGGTACCTAGTAAGATTGCGACGGTCACTGTTGGGGGTGGTTTCTCTTATGGTTTCCAAGTTGGTTCTGGTAACATCTCTCACCTATTTTTTGCAGATGATACTTTACATTTTTGTGATGCGGATACTAATCAAATCAAAAGTTTACGTGCACTATCACTTTGCTTTGAAGCAATATTGGGGCTGAAGGTAAACCTTGGCAAGTTCAATATGATGGCGGGGGGTGCAGTTCCATAAATTACCAGATTAGCAAACATCTTGGATTGTAAGGTTTCATCTTTGCCTATGAAGTACTTGGGGCTTCCACTGGGAGCAACCTGCAAGGCTTAACCTATTTGGGATGGGATTGTAGAGAAGATTGAAAGAAAACTAGTAGGGTAGAAATCGGTGTACTTATCAAAAAGCGATAATCTTACCCTTATTAAGAGCACCCTTAACTAGAAGACAATATGCTTCCCACATATTTTCTCTCTTTGTTTCCTATGCCTGTAGGAGTGGTGACTAGAATTGAGAAATTTTTTAAGACTTTCTTATGGGGGGCATGGGGGAGGAGAAGAAGTTCCACCTAATTAACTAGAAGACACTATGCTCTCCAATATCTTATGGCGGCTTGGGGCGTGTAACTTGAGAACATTTAACAAAACCTTATTGAAAAATGGTTATGGAGATATCATCAGGAGGGAGAGGCTTTGCGGAAGGAGATTATTGACTTGAGATATGGAAGGGCATGTGGGGGATGGTGCTCTAATGAGATTAAGGGGGTTACGGAGTGGGCCTGTGGGAGTTTATTAGAAAGGGTTGGCCAAGCTTTGTAAGTCACATTCGCTATCTGGCTGGAGATGACACTAAAAACAGTTTTTGGATGGATGTTTGGCATGGTGATGTTGCTTTGGATAGAGCATTCCCAGCTTTATATCATGTTGAGCTAATATGAAGGCTTCAGGCGCTTACTCTCACATGGTTCGCATCAATGGAATATCCTCTTTATTAGGGATTAGGGATTTCCATGATTGGGAACCATTTATGGTTACAGTATTTTCTAGAGTACTACACCCGTTGAGGACTCCTATGGCACGGGCAAATAGACTAAAATAAAAGTCCAATGATTACAAGCAATTTACAGTGAAGGCCTACTATAAAATCTTAAAAACACATGTGCATGCTCATTTCCCCTGGAAAAATATATGGAGATCTCGTATGCCTTATAAGGTTGCTTTCTTTGTATAGACCGTGGCTCTTGAAAAGATTTTGACTACGGATGGCTTGAGAAAAATGGGATGTGTAGTGTTGGATTGATGTTATATGTGAAAACAAAAATGGGGAATCAGTGTATCACCTATTTTTGCATTGTGAGGTTGCAAAAGTGCTATGGGATGAAGTCTTTAGAAGGGTGGCCATGGCTTGGGTTATGCCAGCAAGGGTGGTGGATTTTTTGTGTTGCTAGAGGAAACTACAAGGTTGTTCCCAAGTGGCAGCAGTATGGAAGATGGTCCCGTTATGCAATATGTGGTGCCTATGGGCAGAAAGGAATGAACGATGCTTTGAAAACAATGAGTGTACACTGGCGGAACTACAAGCTTTTTTCATTGATATACTAATGTTGTAGTTTTCAGTTATTGTATTAAATGAAAACAATGTTCATGATTGCTTATCTTTAATTTCCAACCTTTAGGATGTACTTAGGTGCTCCATTGTATACGTCCTATGTACGTGGGCTTTGCCTGTTTCTTTCACATTAATAATATTTATCTCTTACTTATAAAACAAAGATATTGAACTCAGTGACAAAGAATATTGCTTCCAGTATCTTATACATTGATGTTGACGCAGAGGTTTGGAAAGATTTGCAAGAATGTTTTTCACAAGGAAATCAACCTAGAATCTTCCAGTTAAAGAAGGCACTTAGTTCTTTAACTCAAGATCAAATGACGGTCAGTGATTACTTTACTCAATTAAAAACATATTGGGATGAATTGGCAAATTATTGACAGTTGCCACAATGCACATGTGGAATTATTAAAAACTTTCTTGGATTCCAACAAGAATAGTATATTTTACAACTCTTGATGGGATTAAATGATTCATTAACTGCCATAAGAAGACAAATTTTGTTGTTGGATCCCTTGCCATCTATGAATCGTGTTTTTCCTTTTGTTGTGCAAGAAGAAAAATGGCGTGAAATCAATATCAATTATGCTTCAAGTTTCGATTCTATTATTGCTGTGACAACTAAGAACTCTTCTGTTATCACCAAAAAAGGGAACAAGCAATCTGGTTTTTGAAAAGACAAACCTGTATGTGGTCATTGTGGATATACATGTCATACATCAGACAAATGCTACATAATAGATGGCTTTCCACCAAGATTTAAATCCAAGAAAGTGAATATTCACTCATCAAATCAAGTAACTTCTTCTCCTTCTTCTCTTATAGATCAAGTAAGTAATGAGATTCCACAACTATCATTCACACAAGAGCATTGTCAACAAATTTTTCCTTGATCAACCCTCCCACCAAACCTCTTCATTTAGTAAATCAAGTCTCAACCTCATCTATTGCTTTGCCTAGTACATCCTTTAGTATTCTCCCAACACCTAATCTCCAATACTCTAAAAATCTATCAGGTAAAAGCTCTTCAATTTTTTCTCTTTCTCTTCCTACTAATGTGGCTCTTGCTTCTATCAATTCTCCTATAATCCCTTGAATTATTGACACTGGAGCCACAGACCATATGGTCTGCTTCATTAGCTTTTTCTCTTCAGTTATTTCATCTGTTTGCTCATCTGTTCGATTAACAAACAATAATCTTATTATGGTTACTCATAAAGGAACCGTGACTCTATCTAGTGAATTAGTATTACATAGTGTTCTTTGTGTCCCTTCATTTTCATTTAATCTTATCTCAGCAAGCAAATTGACAAAAAAAAAATCATTGTTGTCTTATTTTCATTTCTAATATGTGCTTTGTATAGGACCTATCTACATGAAAAATGATTGAAGTGGGTGAAGAAAAAGTTGTTTTATACCATCTAATGCAAAAACCTTCGATTGGTTCATCCATTGCTTTTACAGCCACTCAACAATTTGATTTTTGGCATTATAGGTTAGGTCATATTTCCATGTCTAGATTAGAAGTTCTAAATAAGTCCGTACCTAACATTAAGATTTCCAATTCATTTCTATGTACTGTTCGCCCTTTGGCAAAACAAAAATGTTTTCCAATTGAACTCAGCAATAGCAATTCTTTAATTTCTTTTCACCTTGTGCATTGTGATATATGGGGACTATTTTCAGTTCCTTACTTAAATAGTTCTAAATTTTTCCTCACAATTGTGGATGGTTTTTCCAAATGCACTTAGATCTACCTCATGAAACAGAAATCACAAATAAGGCAATACTTATGATCCTTTTTCTGTTTTGTTGAAAATCATTTTAATTCTAAAATCAAATACGTTCGGACAAATAATAGGGTTGGATTTAATATGACTGATTTTTATTTAACTAAATATGTGATTCATTAAAGGTGTTGTGTTGAAAAACCACAACAAAATGGTGTGGTTAAAAGAAAACATCAAGATTTGTTAAATGTTGCTAGATCTCTTAGATTTCAAGCCTCATTACCTTTATAGTTTTGGGGAGATTGTATTTTAACAGCAACTCATTTAATCAATTTTACTCCCACACCTTTACTACTTAATAAATCATCATATGAGGTTCTTCATTCATGTCCTCCATCATACAAACATTTGAAAGTCTTTGGACGTTTGTGCTTTGCCTCTACTCTCACTCAAAATAGATCCAAGTTTGATCCTAGAGCCAAAAAATGTGTCTTTATTGGATACCCTTTTGTTGTAAAAGGATATGAATTGTATGATCTTGAATCTTATACAACATTTCTTTCTCGTGATGTAGTATTCTATGAATATATTTTTCCTTTCTCTTCCATCAACTTTAACTTTTCAGATGTTGATCCCTTCTTAGTCCTACCAAATCTTGTTTTTGAAAATTCAGTTTCCTCTCCTTATATTACACCTATTGCTGATAATATGTTGTCAACAGATTCTCCATCTTCTAAATCAACAATTTCTAATTCAAACAATGCCTCTTCACCTTCTCCTCCCCATACTCTTAGACAATCCACAAGAAAAAGAAAACAACCAAGTTTTTTGCATGATTATCACTGTCCACTAGCCTTGACAGAAAATAACCAAGCTCTTTAGTCTCACCAATCGGATTTCATGGTAGAAAATCCTCAAGGTACTTCTTATCTTATTTCTAACTTTGTTTCTTATGACAAACCTTTACATTCTCACAAGTGCTTCACCTTGTCAATTTCATCTCATACTGAACCAAAAGCATTCAATCAAGACATCAAAATACCCGAATGACAAGAAGCCATGCATGCTAAAATTAAGGCTCTTGAATAAAATAAAACGTGGACTTTTACTTCCTTGCCTGTAGGAAAGGAACATGTAGGTTGCAAGTGAATATAACATATCAAATACAAGGCCGATAGTAGTATTGGAAGGTATAAAACCCGTTTGGTAGCAAAGGGCTATACATAAGTTGAAGGCTTGGATTTTCAAGAAACTTTTTTTCCTGTTGCTAAGTTAACATCAATGAGATGTTTGTTGGCTTTGGCTACTGCTAAGAATTGGCATTTACATCAATTGGATGTAAATAATGTCTTTCTACATGGGGAGCTTAATGAAGAAGTTTATATGGACATTCCACCAAGATTTGCAACAAAAGGTGACACTTGGGCATGCAAGCTTACCAAGTTTCTTTATGGTTTAAGACAAGCTTCACACCAATCATTTTCTAAACTATATTCTGCCATTATTGAGTATGGATTTATCAAATCTAATTTTGATCACTCTCTCTTCATCAAGTCTTCTACTGATCCCTTTATTGTCTTGTTAGTTTATGTAGATGACATAATACTAGCAAGTAATAACCTTAGTTCTATTGCTGCCTTAAAGTCTTTCTTAGACAACAAAATCAAAATAAAGGATTTGGGAGTTCTCAAATGTTTTTTGGAACTAGAAGTGGCCAGATCTAATAAAGGCATAAGTTTATGCCAAAGAAAATATGTTTTAGATATTCTTCAAGACTCGGGTCTGTTAATAGCAAAGCCGGTCCAATTTCTTATGGAACAAAACACAAAACTATCCTCATATAATGGTGATTTGATCAGTGATCCCTCTAGCTATCATAGATTGATTGGGAGGTTAATATACCTCATTGTACACATCCAGACTTGACTTATGTAGTCTTAGTTTTAAGTTAATACATGGACGAACCACGGAAACCACACGTTGATACAGCTCACAGAGTATTGAAATATTTGAAAGGCACACTTGCTCAAGGCCTATTCTTCCCCTCAAGATAATATTTTCATCTCAAAGCCTTATGTGACTCCGATTCCGCAGGCTGTGTGGACTCAAGAAAATCAGTCACAGGTTTTTGTGTTTTCTTTGGTAACTCATTAATTTCTTCAAAATCTAAAAAGCAACAACTGTATCAAAATCATCAGCTGGGGTTGAATATAGAGCTATGACATCCACCACTTGTGAACTATCATGGTTGCTTGCTTTGTTAAAAGATCTTCAGATAAATAATACTCAACTTGCATTGCTTTTCTGTGACAACAAGGCCGCCCTCCATATTGTAACAAATCATGTTCCATGAAAGGACAAAGCGCATCGAAATAGATTATCACATTGTTAGAGAAAAGATGCTGAAGAATCTCATTAAACCACTTCATGTTACTTCAGCCCATCAACTCAATGATATATTCACAAAACCTCTCGGTTGCAGTCAATTTCACAGTTTGCTCTCCAAGATGGAAATTATTGACATTCATTCTTCATCTTGAGGGGACTCTTAGAATACAATTATTCAATTTTAATTAGATGATGTGGCTTAATGTCATTGGTTAATCTATTTACTAGTTGTTTACTGGTTAACCTCATCTTACTATAAATAGGTTGATGTAATCAAATTGACTACACTGACCAATTCAATATACTCTATTTTCTCCCAAACTGTTTGGCTCACATTTCCACCTCATATCCAGAATCTATGACAAGATTCAAAATTTGTTACTTCTTTCATTGTTAAGATATTTTCCTTTTATTACCCATTAAATATTTGTTAGAACTTATATTTTTTTTTTCTATACATTATATTATACATGGATCGAAATTTATTTTTTTATAAAAAAATACTATATTATTTTTTAAAAATAATCGCTTCACTAAATTAGGGAAGCATGCTTTACACACACTACAAGAATATTGCCCTGAGGCAACGTTTTTTGTCAAGAAGAAATATTATTTGACAGAGATGAGGTGCTAAAATCATGCTCCGGTCATATGTTATGCGTGAATTAAATTATAAAATGCGGGTGATCTTCAGTTGGGTTTAAGCATCGATTAAATTTCTATCATGTCGTATTTTTCGTCGCAACTAACTTAAACATAAGCGGCGTTGTTTTTCAACGCGGAAGGTCAGACTATTACGGCGAGTGTGACCGTAATCGCCGTTAATAGCAGCTTAACTTTAGTTTTTTTATCACGATAGGAAGATAATTGTGTTTTCCTAGCTATTCATTTCTCTCGTAGCATACTCCCATCAATTTCTCGCCTCTGCAAGACACTCTCGGATTCCAATCTCTTTACCTCTTCATTTCACCTTAATTCACTCAACTCTAGGGCCGATTCCCACCCAGCCTATACCTGAAACCCATATGTCCACAAGAGAACAAAGGTATGGAATGCTTGCAACCACTTGTCTCTTAGGATTTACCAAATTAGTTGACTGATGGAAATTGATATGTTGTCGTGATTTTATTAATCGAATCTTGTTTTTCCCCTCATTACCGTGATTAAAATCTACACTACTGGATCTTTAGTACTTTACCTTATTTGGCGTGGGTTTTGTCCTCTTCTCATGCCCATTTGTTTTGTCGGTGAGGAAATGGTAAACATGTGCATCTAGCCTCTACTCAATTGCCGTGATTTTAATTTTGTCTTTTGTTTTTGTTTTTTTTTTATGAGTAATTTTCTGTCATTTGTTTTTTAGAAAAAGAATAGTGATTAATCAAGTGGATTTGTGCACTACCGACACTCTTCTCTAATATACAATCAATTTAGAAACTACCATATAGGCAGTGGCTTGTTGGTGTTGTTGGACTGGTAAATAAAGGATATTTTCTCAATTTTAAGTTTGGGAAGGTTCCAACTCAAACTTCTTTTTTGCTGGTTCAAACTTCTTTTCTCATTTTTTTTGTCTCCTATGCATGCATATATATAACCACCTTGCTAAATTTTTGCCGGTTAAAATTTCTTTATATTCTTGTTTAATATTATATAGTATATATGGCATAGAAACTAGCAACAATCATGAAAGACGGGGCACACTTGCATCTCAATCAACCTTATGAATTTTGTGCCATATATTATTTATAACTATGCCCTATGATAGCCCAAAAGACTTTGATCTTAGAGAACTTAATTGATCATATATGCATGAAAAATTATTAGGACCGATCACTTATATCCTGAGATTGAACCAAAGTAAATAAAGGAATTTTCTCATTTTTTGGTCAAGTTCAGGAAGGATCCAACTCAAATTATGCTTCAATTAGGCGTCTAGATACAAGATAAGAAAAAAAAATTCTACTTTTCTTGTCTATTTTTACACACCAAACAAATTAAGTGGATTCTACACCAAACAAGATAATTTAAATATATATATATATATATATATATATTTACAAGTCTATTTTAGAACTTGTTTGTTTTTTAGTAATTTTCCACCATTCTAAGATAGATGTAGTTGGAATAGGAGTGACTTAAGCATTGCCCTTGTATAAGTTTCTTTGTCATGAAAAAAATCTAGCCCTACTTCTATTGTTGTTTTTGATTGCCCTTTGTTTTGCAATACAATCCTGGTATCTTGGTCTTCGTGTTTTCTTGGGGTATCACTAAATAGACTCTTTCCTTGGAGAATTATAATGATTGAATGATTAGTGAGGTATTTGTTTCCTGGATTATTTTAGTCTACCATTGAAGGAAAGCAATACCTTATACATAGTGTTAGAGATAAGGATCAGTTTTTATATTTCTTTAGAAGGTGCTGATTTCTGAGTGATTGAGATGGTTCTTAATTTTTTTTTTTCCAAACTTTGTAATTCATAGCTTAAAAAGATATGCTGCATTCACTCTTTTAATCCAACACTTGCCTTTTTCTTTTGGTAATAATACCAATCATGAGCATTGATTTGGTTGTGGACATTGATTTTTAAATACCTTTACTAATAAATTAATGTTTGTTATCCTGTTACTTGGCCTCATCGATAAAATTGTAGTCATGCATCAAACTACAAACCAATAAAAAAACTCATAGAATTCATATATAGTGCTGAATCCCAGGAAATTTGTACTGAATCCTAGATGTATATATGAAATTTGTGTTTTGTTTGTTTTCTAGCCATGAAGGAAATTACATGCAGCTAACATTCATATATATATATATATATATATATATTTTTCATCTGCTTTCTATAACTATCAAATTTATTTGTAGGGAAGAGTGGAAGAAGAGTACTAGCTAATTCATTAGAAATAGCCTGCTATAGAAGAACCATCCAGTTGTTGTCGGAATTAATGTCCATCAAAGTTCTAAGCTGAACAATTCTCATCCTTTTTTTTTTCCCCATAACAATTTTCAGCATTATTACCATGTCCATATTATGGAACCCAAAAACAGGAAACATACATTAAGAATAAAGTAAGTTCAGGACTTCTAATTGTGAACACCATGCCCGACTTTCCCATGTAGTGTCGTTTGGGCTTTCCTCCAATCAACATTTTTCATCGGATAGAAGCACCTCAATATGCTTACTTGGTTGAAAAAAATGAAGCACCTCATATGCAAATGCCCATGAGGCCATTATAGAGGAGGATAATGGTGCCTTTATCCTCCATTTCCAAAATGTCCAGTTTTGTGCCCTTATGTTTTTGTGAAGGATGATTGAAATCTTCATTTTTCATGCTTTATTTCCAGACTTTCTATCAAGGGACTCAGATCTTTGTACCATTTGTTGAAGTGCACTATCATAACACCTACATGAAAATTTCTTTGCCTAAGGATCCTTGGAAGTAAACATTATAATCTAACTTTCCCCAATAACATTTACTTTCTAGGAATTTTCCCAAAGGCAAACCTTTTAGGGAAAATGTGCGAACCCATGTTTAAGCTTAGGTTGGGGTTGCTAAAGGGTATGACTTTTTACTTGTCCCTTTGCTTATTTCGTGAATTCTACTCCTGGCTTTTTACACTACTTTCATAAGCATCGACATCTTTGTTTGGGAAATGACCACTTCAGTATACAAAGTGATTTATTTAGGTTCATATGTTTGAATTCATTTCTTCTAGCTTCTTAAGCATATGATATAAAAGTCCTTCATTTACGTGTACTTGCCACCCTATATATGTAACATCATATATGCCTTCTGTCCACCGCCTAACTGGTTGGATGCCTCTTGACCAATATCTAATCATGTTTGTTGCTCAGTTATCTAGATGGACAAGAGTTGGATGTAATTGGGAGATAGACTTCTATCACCCGCATATGCCGAAGGTGTAAAGCAGTTCCTCACCCTAGCCCAAAACCATGCAGCTGGCCGGCCCGCATTCGATGTCCTTGTAAAATCTGTTGTAACAATCTCTTCCACACTATTCATGATGTGGAGACGCATCTTTTCATAAATGGGATTAATCCAAGATACACAGAATGGATCTTTCATGGGGAGGACAAAACACGTCCAATGCCCGAGGAGGATGACGATGTCGAGTCTAATGATGCAGACGATTACATCGATGACATGCAGGGCATGTTAGATGACATTTGGGCAGGAACATCATTTGACCTTCCCCAAGACAACCCTACATTGACTACCTCTACATCCGTACCTGAGCCGACAACAACGTCATCCTTCGATCAGCTCTTATCGGATGCTCGACGTCAACTTTTTCCTGGTTGTCAAAAATATTCTAAACTTTCATTCATTGTCAAGTTACTACATATTAAGTCACTTGGTCATTGAAGTGTCAAATCATTCGATATGTTGCTTACCTTGTTGCGGTCTGCCTTTCCTGATGCTGAATTGCTACAATCCTATGAGGAGTCAAGATCAATGGAGCGAAGTTTAGGCTTCAACTACCACTAAATCATGCATGCCCAAATGATTGCATCTTATTTTGAAAGGAAATGGCCAATAAGAATTCATGCCCTCAGTGTAAGTCTTCACGGTGGATGTCTAATACACATGGCACCCGACTTGTCCCTCAGAAGGTGTTGCGTCACTTCCCGTTGAAGCCACGCTTGTAGCGTCTATATATTTCTGCAAAGATTGTGTCTGATATGAGATGGCATAAGGAGCAACGTGAGACGAATGATGATAGTATGAGGCACCCGGCTGACTCAGAGTCATGGAAGACTTTTGACAATGATCATAGTTGGTTTGCGAGGGACGTTCGCAATGTGAGGCTCGGGCTAGCAAGTGACGGATTCAATCCCTTCAACAATATGGCCAAACCTTATAGCATATGGCCAGTGATACTTGTACCCTATAACTTGCCTCCATGGTTGTGCATGAAAGACCAATTCTTTATGATATTCTTAATTATACCTGGACCAAAATCACTAGGAAATGACATTGATGTCTATTTGCAGCCGTTGATCGATGAATTATTAGAGCTTTGGGAACATGGGGTATCGACATATGATGAATCGAATTCGGAGAATTTCACGTTACATGCTGCTTTGTTGTGGACAATTAATGACTTCCCTGCCTATGGGTATCTTTCAGGGTGGTCTACTAAAGGTAAACTCGCATGTCCAGCGTGTAATAGGAGTACTGACTCAGTTTGGTTAAAATATGGCTGAAAGCATAGCTATATGGGACACCGTCGTTGGTTACCACCGACCCATATTTGGAGAATGAGAAAGGGTTTGTTCAACAACAAAGAAAATCATCGAGGGCCACCAAATTTGTTAATTGGCTCAACTGTGCTAAGTCAATTAAATATGATTGGGCCTGTGCCATTTGGTAAATCTCAGTGGAAGAGGAAGCGCACTGTCGAGGAGCTTAACTGGACAAAGCATAGTATATTCTTCAAGTTACCTTATTGGTCGGGGCTTATGTTGCGACATAACTTAGATGTTATGCATATTGAAAAAAATATTACGAATAACATCTTTGGCACTATGTTAAATATTTCTGGAAAGACAAAGGACAATGTCAATGCACGTCGTGACTTGGAGGTCCTCGGTATACGAAAGGATTTACATTTGAGGCATTATAATGAACGGGTTACCATGCCAGGTGCCACGTACACATTACATGGAGATGAGCGAACTAAGTTTTGTGAATGGCTAGCAAATGTGAAATTTCTTGATGGATTTGCTTCCAATATAAGTAGATGTGTTTCAGTACACGATTGCAAAATATCTGGGTTGAAAAGCCATGACAACCATGTGTTTTTGCAACGGCTACTTCCTATTGCGGCGGGGGACTTCTTAAGAAACGAGATTGCTGCAGCTTTGGCTGAACTTAGCACTTTCTTCAAAGAGTTGTGTGCACGGACATTAGATAAAAATCGCATGGCCCAGCTTCAACATGACATTGGCATAATTCTGTGCAAATTGGAAATGATATTTTCTCCTTCATTTTTTGATGTCATGGTCCATCTTGCTGTCCACTTACCCCCGCGAGGCAATATTAGGGGGTCTAGTCCAATATAGGTGGATGTATCCATTTGAGCGATATCTCGACAAATTCAAGAGGTATGTTAAGAATAAAGCACGCCCTGAAGGTTCAATTGCAGAAGCCTACACTGACCTGGAATGCTTGACCTTTTGTTCAATGTATCTCGAAAATGTTGAGACGAGGTTTAATCGACCTGACCGCAATTTTGATGGTGGAGAAGAAGACACTACTGATCGATTCTCAATTTTTATCCAAAAAGTACGTCCCTTGAGTATGGCTTCTAATGTGCAGCTAGATCAAGAACTCTTCAATAGTGCCCGCTGGTACGTCCTAAACAACTCCACAGAGATTGCAACGTACAGAGAGTATGCATCCTACTCTATCTCAACCTTATTTAGCCGCCTACCATAGATTCAATGTTACCATTTTGTCACTAATTAATTACACTCCTCCAAGCCTAAGGGTTATGCTTGTGTTTGCTGGGCAGAGAGCACTATCAATTATGCAGCATATCAAATCCAAACTCAGTGGACCGTACACACCAGAATTTGTTTCCAAAATGGTTCAAGAAACGCGTAAGTTGTTTTATCCGATTGACCCATAATGTTGTGTGTTTCTCACCGGTGACATAGTTCCACGTACACATTTTCAACAACAATGGTTAATTTTTGCTAATCTGCATTTTCTAGGTTAAAGAACAGCATGCCATGTACCCAGATGAGGTGTCCAGTGATCTATATGCATTAGCTTGTGGTTCTGAAAGCTGGGTTGCATCATACTCTGCTTGCATTGTGAACGGAAAACGGTTCCATACAAAAGAGCGTGAACTCCGACGATGTACAACGAATTCAGGCGTGATTGTAATTGGTGATTAGCAGTCCTATACCGGGGACTTCTATGGGGTTATCCAGGATGTCGTGGAGTTACACTACATGGGGTGGCGCTGTGTTTACTTGTTCAGATGCTCATGATGTGATGTCGGTGATCACAAACGAGGCATACGAGTGGACAATCACATGACTAGTGTCAACATGGATAGGATAGCATATAAGGATGAACCATTCGTATTGGCATGCCAAGCTTCCCAATGTTTTTACATAAAAGATATAAGGATTAAAGCTGCTAATTGGTGCATCGTGCAAAAATTCATGTACCTAAACGTTTATGACATTCCAAAGTGTCCAACGGTTGCGGAGGAGCATGATAGCGACTTAGGTGACGATGATGCCTACCAAAAGAATGAACCTTCATCCTATTATGCACTTGTCCAGTGTCCTGTACTACCTGTGTTAGGAATACTAAGTCGGACAGACATAGAACCAACGCATGTTGATGCAAGAGAGGTGGATGTCATTGCTAGTCAAAGGTTAACACCACCTTCTACGTCATTTATTGACAATGTCAAGGTTGGATACGACTCACTAGATGGGTATGGTGATGGAGAAGCTTTGGATGAGGAAGATTTATCATCAGATGAAGACTCTAACTCAGAGTGAATAAACTACATGCATTCTTCATTTGACCCAATTTATTTTGGACTATGTATGGTTCGGTTTACAATGCTTATGGCCATTACCAACACATTCTCTACATTTAAATTTTACATTGGCTGATGTTGTAGTGACTTACATTCACTTGCATGGTTGTTATATTGTTTATGCTTCTAAGTGCTCAAATACTTCATTGATATATTTTGTTGTAGGTTTTTATTAAGTTATGGCTCTAGTGCGGTGGGTTTGTCAAACACATAACTAAGTGTAGTAAGTGATGTTGCCTAAGGTTCTTCTTTAGCCCATGATAATATGTATGCTTTTGAAAAATATAGATGACATGCCGGGTTTTTATCATATTATCTGAGGTTCTTATAATTCACTAACTAGAAAACTTGCTTTTTGGTTTCGTACTGTCCAGTTTACTGCAAGTCTACTTGATTTGGGTTCAAATCAATTGTATTTACAATGGGTTGGATCGGCTACAGAGCTTGTGTGGATTAATAAAGTTAATTATTAGGGGCATAACTCCGCTCGGTGAATAATATTGCAGTAACTAAACCCCAACATTCAACAATTTTCAGCAATTCAAGCCATTATGTATATGGCTTCATGCATGTAGGTTCTTGCAGGTTGCTAAAAATAGCAATCCCTAATGACAATCTAAGCAGGATGGTTAGTTTAAGATAGCATTTAATGGATTTCCTAAGTTGGGTAATGCGTTTAAAATTTTAATTATGTTGGATAATGTTAATGGATAAATGGTAACAGGTATAATAAAAGGGACGCTGTCGAAAATGGAATCCACCATGCCAAGTATATTTGTCAAAAAATAATGTCAATTTGGACATGAAAAAATACATTAAACTTATTTGTTTGGTACAATGACATTGGATACAAGTAAAATTGAAAAATTGGAACAAAATCCATGCACCAACACGGGCCAAATTAAAGTTCTCTTGCGTAGAGAGTATGAAATCACGTTAAGACTTTTTACATAAGAAGATATTGATGTTATACTGAAAAATGGCCTAAAATAAAATGTAAAAAATAGGCAGATGGTGGAATCTGACAATAATACATTGAAATACTCTAGACCTTGCGTATCAAAAAATAATTTGAAATACTCTAGACCCAAAGTATGAAATGCCATTTAATAGTGGCAGCCAATTCTGGGGTGTTCTGACAATTTGGAATTTATTTATTGATTTATTTATTTGCTTTTTGTTTTTTTATGCAAATTAAACTTCGTTAATCTAAAAAAATAATATTGATTTGAAATTTATCTTTGGGTCTAGTGTCGAACCAAGGCTGTATGTGTTTTACCCGGGGGTGGGTGGGAATTGGAGGGAAAAATATATTTGGGAATGTGCAAATGGCTCAGAACAGGTCTGGATTTGAGCCAAGTCTGAGGGTAAAATTGTATAATTACGTAATATTACTTCTAGACTTTGATTTTCAGACAACTATCGCAAAGAATACTGATCTTTCCCTTGCCTAGCACAGTGTAGCAGATTCATTCATCTTCAACACTCCTCAGCTATTAAATCACGAATTGCAAAAAAGGCTGGTCTGATTTTCTTGGACTTTGCTTCAGCTTGTGGAGGGTTTGAATGGATGCTTGCTAGCTGCATCTTCTCACTTCGTAAGAAGGTATGTGCTGAGTGCAAATACTGGGTCAGGAGGTTTCTTGAAGTTGGAGCACTAAAGGTATGGAACAATCTCTACATTTACATGTACACTTGGCAAGTTTGTACTTTTAGTGCTGTTTCTTGGGAGAAATACCTTCTTTTTTTGTGGGGGGGTGTCAACAGTGGAGCTGTATTTTTTGCCAAGCTGGGTTAGATTTGCAGGTTGTAAGCTAGATATGCTTCTAAGGTTCTGTTTCACTCCAAAGTCTACATGCTGATTATTAGGAATTTATTCTCGTAGCCACTAGATTTACCTACTTTCCAGGACAGTAAATACTTGGATTGGGTGAGTGTTGTACGTTTCTACTAAGTACTAATTAGCATAAAACTAACCTCCATGACTAAGCAGGGTTTCTAAGACATGGTTTTTAACACCAGATAGCTAGAGTGCTTGTGGCAACAAGGATGCTTGCTAATATCAGTGAGAGGTCAAGTGTTGGGGGGGTGAGAGGGGGAGGGGTAATTCAAGTCTTGATTACTCCTTTATTTTCTTTGTAGAAATAGCCATGAAGGCTACTTGTCAATGCATGCATTCCAACAAAACAAATCAGAATGGGAACAAACATTATTCATAAATGTACATAAATCTATATTAATTTAGGTACATTTTTTAGTTAACTGAAATATAAATTATGTTGAATTAACTGAGATTTAATTTTGTACAAAGTTGAAAATAATTGTGTTTCCAAACAAGCAAGCTGTCAATTAAATTTGGGTCCAGTTTTGAATGTGCACTTGCAGGTAGCTAGTGTCATACATGCTAGCAACTTGTCAGGTAAAATTCATACTTCTTATTTGTCTACAATCGAGAATAATTAGTCTAAAAAATGTTATTTATAACCGCTGTAATTTGTATATTAATTATAGTATAAGGATTAATTGGAAACATGTTTGTCTAAGTTCTTGCATGACTATGTATATGTGTATCATTTTCATATGGTGGTCATGGGCTGATTATTATTAGATGGTTGGCTGATGTTTTTTATCTTATTGTATTGTTTGATTGCCATGTACTTATTCTAAATGAAATGGAAAGCAGGCTTTCAAATGGGACCAAATAGTCGAGGTAGGGGGAGAGCATGGTGTCTACGTGGTAGAAGGCCATCAATGTTACCAATTGAAACACGCCGTCGGCCACGTGGTGCAATTCTTTGTAGGGACACCGATCGAGATGATCATGTTGAGACTAGCTCGGTAGACTCAGCCCAACGTCATAGCGGTTATTGAGATCTGCCACCACCTGGCTTTCCAAGGCACCAAGCCGAGCCTAATAGAGAAGTTAATAGTAAGATGAACCTTCTATCACATTAATTTAAACTATTGACATTATGAGTTTATTAGTTCATAAATGTGCAAGTTAAATACTTGTCACAACGTTCGTTTGTTATGTGATGATCATTTGAAGTGCGGTTATTTTGTCAGCAGGTCCCACCAATGTGCCGGTAATAGTACCGGGCCCACAAAAGAAAAAAGGTCGAGGGCCCGCTTAATGCACTGAGTTTGAGAAGCTTAGGAAGCATGGGAAGATACCTCTAAGGATAAACTAGGGAGAGATGGCACCTTGTTGTGAGAACGCACAAATGTTCACAACGAGGATCACATGGATAGTTAAACACCATGCAGACATGGGTTACGCTCAATGGACCGATGTCCCCAAATCTGACAAAGATGAGTTGAGTGAACGTGTTAAGGTAAGCTCCATGTTCAAGTAATAAACATCATCTTCCATCAAAGTCAATTTGATTAGATGATCTGTAACGGATTACATGATCCATTGTAGGAGGACTTTGTACTGGATTGGGACCAGTACAACCATCGAATGGCTGTGTGGAAACAACTCCGCAAGCGCTTCAATGCCTTCCACTACAACCTACACAAGAAGTATTTGGCATATGGCAGCCATGATGAAGCTTTGGTAGGAGGGAGCCACATGGTCGACCCCTTGGTATGGGCAAAGTTGTGTGAGAGATGGGGGAGTGATTCGTTCAAGGTAAAAATATGCTAATTGGTTACTATATCGAACTTAACAATGGAATTCTACCAAGGAATTTAAAGATACATATAAGCAGTTAAGAATTTGCCTATTCTATCAATAAAATTGTTTACTTAAAAAAAAAAAAAATAAAGGGAGTAATCTCGTTTCCATTTTGTGGCAGAAAATGTCAAAGAAGAACCAAGAGTCACGGAAGCGGATGTTAATTAATCACACAGTCGGCCAAAAATCATTTGTCAGAAGACTTGAGGAGAGGGTATACGATTTTATTTTAAAGTAAAACCATAATTTCATGCATGCTGGGTGGATATGTAGAAAGGGTATTAACTAGTCTTGATTGATGTTGGATGATTTTTGTTGTGCTAATAATGAACTGTAGGTTCATAGGAATGTTTTAGAACCTACTTAACACTTTTGGAGTCCTTACTAATGCCTCAAAAACTGGTTTAGAAGGTTCCAAGTACCCTTGGATTGCAACGTACTTAAATTCCATATACTTATTGTGTCCCGAGTTGTTGTATAGGAGGCTGTCTAACATGCATGAAGGAAAAGTACACATGCTTTTTACTGCATACCTGGAAATGCTGCATTATAGTGTATATTTCAAATTGATTCCATACGACATTTTAGAATCTGGTTTGCATGTTCTTGCACACAATTTGCTGGTTTAATTATCACTGATATGGATGATGAGTACTCTCCAATGTATAGGACACTTTAGACATTTGATTAAATTTTTTGCAGCGTAATGACGGATCAAACCTAGTGGACTTCTTCAAGGAAACCCATTGGTCGACGAAAAAAGAAAAATTCGTGATCGAGGAAATAGAAAATGTTCATGTGAGTACATTCTCTCAGTTCTCTGCATCTTCTCCCCTAGGCAACGTCAGAATAGATATTATTTTAAATTAGCCCTGCTGGTCATTTTCCAGTAGAAGTGTCTGATTACCATTAATATATTTAATGGCAACTATGCATGTGCAAAAAAAGATGGTTTGCAAAATGGACGCGATGGAACCCGATTCACGTACCAAGGATGCAGCAGCAGGTGTTTTTAGGCAGGTTCTTGGTTGTAGACCTGGTTATGCTAGAGGACTCGGGGAGATGGTCATCCCTGAGGCCACAAGAGAACGTGAGCATATACAGGATAAAGAATATACTGCTACATTAGAAAAATATAAGAAGGAAGCTAAATTTTACAAAGCTAAAGTTGAGGAAATGGCCCAAAATCATACACTAATGATGGAGAGGCAACTTCACATGGATGCAGCTCTAAAGTTTTTACTTTCACGTGAATGGGACTCAAATGGGGAGTCGTCTCTCGGTGAGACTCCTTGGAGTACCCCATAACTTAGTCTTACATGCCAGGCGGTTTTTTGCATTTTGGTAATATGGGGGAATTTTTGAAGGATGGGATTTGTGTAGCCAATTGATAGGGTTTTTTGCTAATTAATGGGGGTGGGAGGGCAGCAGTCCTAGATTTTTGTGGAAGCTAAGTATTGGAATAGGTTGCAGGTTGGAGACGTGTTTATGAGTGACAAGTCTGATCTTACCTCAATATAAGGTTCACAGGATAATATTTTGTTGGATGTTATGAGAACATCAATATTGCCTACATTTATACACGGATCATGTAAATATATGCAACCCAATTTCCTTCCATGTTAGAGCTGTTTTTCAGTTTGGATCATTTTAATTGCAATATACATAACTAAAGTAGTGTACACATTACAGGTCTGAACCTTTGTTGGAAGTGGTCACTGTGGGGTAACAGAAACATGAATTGTGGCAGAAGATGGGAAGATTAATTATATTGGTTGGTGACTATGGGCATGGCAAGCATTCACTTCCTAGGAGGGTGTTTACATTTTCCAAAGCACCAATCAAACATGCCAAAATGGTAAATTTATTTCCTCTGCATCTTCTCCCCTTGGCTGATGTATATATTGCTATATTGTTGTATGAGTTGGCTGATGTATATATTGTTACATTCATGGTCATGGTTGTTATGTTGTTATATTGTGAAATTCATTGTTCATGGTTGGCTGATGTTATATTGTTATATTGTATATATATATATATATATATATGTATATATGTCATGTGGAGCTCTGCTTGATCTACATACATATGAAGTCAGCTCATCATTTCCAAATTAACATGACGATTATTTTTAAAGATTAATCGTCAAAGCATGGGAGGATTAAATATTAGCTTTTTCATTTGAGTATAGAGTTGGTCATCAAACTGATTAGAGTTCTCTTAATTCGTTTAGTATCTCTTTATATTTTAATTAACAATAGAGATCAAGATTATACAGAAATAATTACTTCATATATATTCATTTGAGTATAAGAATATTTTGAACGGCTTACCATGTCTGCTAAACCTGTCAACACCCAAGTTAGTTATATTACATTCATGTTCACATAAAGTTTGGCATCCTAGTCTGTTGACAAATGAAATCAGGCAAGCGATTGCTAGATTTTAAGTAAATGATATTAAAACCATGGAGATTATACAAAATATCTTAGCATAATTAATGTCACTGAAATTTACACTACTTTGAATGATTAAAGTTTTCAGAATATTATAAACATTAGTTTTTTTATTTTAATTATAAAAAAAGCAACTAACACATTTTGTGGAAATGTTTGCTTTTTCCATAGAAGGCATGAGGAGTGATGGACTTGGGTCCTTGCTGCAGCTCAGTTGCATCTTTTCATGGGCTGCATATTTGGTTAATACAAGTTTGGTGTAACTTGGTTGCTGTTTGAAAGATGCTTCGACCAGCCTATTCTGGATTTGCTAATGTTGTTGGAGATGATGATCTGACTCACCCCTGCAAGAAAGACTGTATGCCATATTGGTCAATTGATGAACTACAATATATATACTAGACCCCGCCTGTATATATTAAACAAGTACATCATGTGACTAGTCTATTATGTTATTTCGTATTATGTGTATGCCAATATTTGGGTGGCCCATAACTGTTTACCTGTGAATTGCATTGGATGATGCAGAGCTAGCACTTGGTAATTTATGTGGTACTTAATTGCTACTAATGTTTACTTAGTAATATATTTGGGATATTTGCAAATGCATGGTACTCAGGGAAATAATGTTTGCATGTGTATTTTATGCTAGCAGTCAGTATTATAGAAATTTTGTAAGCAACTCATTAATTAGTATGTAGTGTTGATCTTCATTATATATAATGCGATAAGCTCAAATATATATGATTGTAATAAATAATGTATATTCACTAGCAGTACTGGTGCAATATTTAATTCATTGTAAATTTAGAGAAATAGTACAAAATATTATTTTTACAGCAGGTTTATATTAGGGCATGTAAGTTTGCATATACATCATGTTTATGTTATTAATTAATTAGGGTGGTTCTCCATATTTATTCTCACTAAAATGCCGATAAAAAAAAAGACTTGAAAAATTTATCGGCGTTACTTTCATGCTGAAATAGCTCACGTAATGAACTGGCAATTAATTGGAATGTACATCAAACTGCAGGAGCGGCGAAATTTTTTTTATACGAAAGTGTCGCAAATTTTAAGAATTGCAGTGTTTAATCCACATTTGCAGCAGACTTCTCATGCCCAGAAAAATTTTATGCGTCGTAACTTTGTATAGTAGCGTAATTCAATAAACGTCGCTATTGCATTCGGTCAATCCACTACAAAAAATAAGCTCTTTTCGGGCGACCAAAACTCGCCGCAAAAACTCTAAAATTCGCCGCAAATGCTTCTTTCCGGCTAAAATCAACTGCCCAGACCTAGCCGCAATTATTGAGCCAAGAAAACATTTTTCCGGCTATATTTGGAATTAACAGAAATATTTATTTATTCCCGGCGACTAAATGTCGCCGGAAAAAGTTAAAAAACTCGCCACAAAAAGTCTTGCACAGTCATATATATTTATATTTTCGATTTTAATTATTTTTAACTGGAATAGTGTCCTTCAAACTGCATTACTGCTCAATATCAACAAATTTTGACTTTCATTTTATTGTATAAACTATTTCTTAGCCTGATTTATTATATAAAATATTGTATAAATAAAATAAAAAACTTTTTGCGGCAAAAAGCCTTTCATTCGCCCAAAACAAGCATTTCGGCGCAATCTCCTCGCCGGTATGGCGCCACAAAAAGAGGTTTAAGTGCCAGAAATGTTTTTCTGGGTTTTTGTTTTTTGTTTTTTTAATTTTATAAATTCTGTAAAATTATACAATTCAGCCTGCTTTTAACATAAATTTAATCCATTATATATAATCAATTATATTTTCTAATATGCATTACAATATCATAAATTCATCATTGAAATATATATATATATATATATTTATATAAAAAGTTTAAACATCCCAAATATCATATATTAATAAAAAGAGCTCAAATTAAGATTCATGACAGTTTACTCTAAGTTAACATCCTACAATATATCGATATTATTTTACAAGTATTAAATATAGGATAACTAAGGTTTTATAAGCACGCCGTGATCATCCCTTAGAAACTCTCTTCTTCATGATTTCAAAGCTGGCTTCTTCAACTCTTCTTTTCAAAACTAGATGCCTTCTTCATTGATTTCAATTGCTGCAAACATGTACATCTTTTTTTAGTTCTCAAAGTCAACTACAATATACATTCTTTAGTACAATAACTGAAATTTCTTTCTAAATAATTTACTAATGGAAGTAAAGCACACCAAAATATGCAGGTGGCTGTACATTTTGCCAAGGGTCTCTCCAAATAACGAACTGTCCCCATTCTATATACTATGGGACACCGAACACAGTATGGCTGGGTATTCTTTTTTGTCTATTATTTAGGCTAAAAATGTCAGACAACCTAACTTTAGCAATAACGAAAGATATAATTTACATAATAAGTTACTATCTAAGTGAAATCCTTCAAAATCACACCATCTCTGGGCTTCCTTCAAAATCCAAGCTTTTCATCTTAAAGCTCAGGGGTCATTCTGTTTTAGTCCTTAATAGTTTATAAATATCATACCATAGATCAGAGTGGAAGCAAACTCGCACCATCAATGGGGTTTACGACAGAGGAGGGTTCACTTTGTTTCTAGTTAATTATTGAACAAACTTGAAAAGATTAAAACAAAAAAAACTCTGATCTCTTTCTCTGTTTCTGAGGAGTACATTCTCAAAAAAGCATGGCTAAGTTATGGCTGTACATTATTTTATCTGTTGCTAGTTACAGAAAGGTACAAATATGGCCAACCAAAAAAAAAAAAATAGAAAGAAAGAAAGAATACCAAATACACCCCTCATAGGATCCAATGTACCAATTCAAACATATAAGCAGAAACCACCAAAAAATAAAATGAAACGAAACTAATATTTATAATAAACTATTTATAAACTGCATGACAAATGACAAGGAAATGCAAGGAGGAAGGAGAAATACTTGAACTGGGCATATTATAAGAAGATGGAGTTCAATTCCAATGCTTACTTGATCTGAAGGAATCTGTCCAAATGTTTGCAAGGTTGTCTGTAATAGAGAAAAATGTACTCGTCCGGCTCTGCTAAGAAACACAGAGGAAGGAATCACTATATGCCAGACGTCTAGAAACATAAGAATTAAATCAGAGAACCCCATGGAAGTCCATAGAAGTATAAAATCTTCTCTTTGTATCTCAACTAGCAGTCCAAATCTACACAAGCTAGTTTCTGGCCCATGATGTTAGTCACACACACAGGGAAGCAAGCAATCCAGCTCAACTACTGGAAAAAACAGGCCAAGTAATTTTATTATATTAGGAAGCATGTGTTTGAATTTATATAAAAAAAGGCCCCTGTAACTTCAAATCTATCTAAATTTTATCAATAATGCTTTTGATTACTGCTATGTCTTCTTCTAGCTAAGATTACTTATAAATTTGTGCTGATACATATATAAAAGCACGCTTAGGCGTTGCTATTGTATATATCCCATATACTTGGGCTTTTACCCATTCTTTACATCTAGATACTAAACTGAAAGTTACCTCACAGATGCACATAAACACATCACTAAAACACATTTATCTCAAACTACACATGCCCACATCTTCATCACTCCATGATAATCTATCTGTTTAATTTTTAATCACTCAATCTATGAAATGCAGCACTGATCTTGTTCTAACCTTATTAAATCATAACAATTAAAGATGGAAAGATTTTGGGGGTTGTGACTACGTTAATATCAGATTTGTGTTAATGTAAGCATTACTGTCATAATTATCCCTTCTCATCTTTTGAAGTGGATCAGTATTAATCAACTGCTAATTACTAAGTCACATGAGTGCTCTCACTGCTAGCATTTTGAATAATAAGAATTATGTCATATTCAAGTTTTATGCTGAGGCATTCTCCCATGGTTCACTGCCAAAGTTCTGTTTGGTCACAAACGACTGGACCAATTTAAAATTAAAGCAAACCTATTCTACATTCCAGATGAGTTTGTTCATCGCCAATCCTAGCTTCGACGCATGCTTAATCTAACTGGGCTAGCTTTCAGTGATTGACTGTTGCTCCTATTAAAGCTATTTTCTGTGTTCCAACAAAGATTGGTTGGTTTCGCAAGATAGCCAGCCATTCTGAATTCAAACCAAAATCACGAAAACGGAACAATTAAAACAAGCACACATGCAAGTGACCAACAAATTGACGAGATCGACCACAACCAAATTGCATAATTCTAACAAAATTGCCCAGAATCCTTGATTCCTTTCGACACAGACCTCAAATTCAAAGCTTTTGAAAAGGAGCACAGGGCCTTTTGTGCATGTATGAATTCTTCATCCACAATTGTAAACAGTAAAAGCAAGAAGGAAAGAAAGATTTTCATACTCAGGACACATATATAAAGCAACGAATTCTATGAAAACTCAGTTCCGACACTTCAGCATTCTCATATACCAGATTGAAGAAAAGGATTTCTTCTCCAGAAAATTTTGAGCTCAGTCCAAACAATCTCGATCAAAAGATTTTGAACTCAGTCCAAACGATCTCGGTGATCCCCCATTGCTATACGAGAGAGAGAAACTCACAGGCGTCAGCGAGAATTCTGGAAGGCAGCGAGAACACGGTGGCAGTCAGTGATAGAAAACATCGTGGAAATCCAGAGAGAGAGGGGGGAGGTAAAATGGGGAAAGGGGGGACAATAAAGAGCGGGTTTTATTTTTTGCAAACTGGCAAACAAAAATCGCCAGAAAAAATGATTTATTTTCAGCTATTTTCCAAAATATCCACAAGGTATTTAATGAATGAAAATTTATATGTTATTTGCGGCGATTTTGGTGACGCCGGAAAAATAAGTAGCCCAAACTGCTACTTTTCCATGTAGTGATCCTGGCACTCTTAATGGCAATAATTTAATTTACATTCCAGTAGCTATTAAATGCCGCTGATCACTATTACGGCGCTACGTTTGTTTATAGTGTCATTTAATAAGCGCCACAATTAAGTATTAGCTGTATACGGTGGGCTCTTTGGCAGCCTTAATAGCGGCAATGTTAATTAGTTTTTGCGGCGTCAACAATTCGCCGATAATGGTTTGTCTTTAGCGGCCCTTCCTGGCTTCACCCGTTAAAGTCTTTTAGCGTGCGGACAGTAGCGTCATTTGAGCGGCGCCCACAAAAACGACGCGGAAGACTATTACCAGCATTTTTAGTTAGTTTTAGCGGCAAAATAAAACGCTGCAAAAGGCAGGTTTTCTTGTAGTGACATTACTCCTTTCTAATGTATATGTGTGAAAAGAACAATAAAATGAAATAATATAGCACATGCATTAACTTTCTAAGTAGCTAATTTCTGTCCAAAGATTATATATATACACACTAATTAAGCTCAATATATTATGCAAATTAATTAATTGTCACGGTCAGAAGTATCTAATTAATGAGACTGGTTGTAATTTAAACTATAAATTAATTATATACACGACATGATGAAGCACGAGACGTAATGTGCTTCATTGATCAAACTTTTAGGGGTCAATGTTCCGTATCAACGAGAAGGAAATTAATTAAATTAAATTAATAAACCAAGCTCATGATCGATCATGAGTAGGTAGCGCCGCGCAGTGTAATAATTTCTAGAAGATCAGTCTATAGCTAATAGACGTAGTTGCGCCACGAATATATATATATATATACACACATCGCAAACTCGCAATGATCGATCTATTTATTATATATATAGATGAAGAGATTATATGTAATATATTTTCTTAATTTTGAGGGTATACCATATATTAATCATATCCTCCCGCTATTCATGATAAATATGATTATTGCAATTAATTAAATTGGTTCAGTATATATATATCTGGAAAACTACTTGTATGAATTCTTGTTCGTGTACTAATATTACTGCCAAAGCTCTCGATTTGTACTCAAAATTACCATATTAATTCTTCACAAAACTCTAGGTGAGAAAGACATGATTTGAGACGTATTGTTAGCGAAATATCTAGCAAATAATAATAAATAAAAAGGGAAGAAGAGGGGCGGAGGATTTTTTCTAATCATCTGAAGCTGGTGAGGCTTTAGTTGTTTCAACTGCAAACATCATCATATTAATATTCATTCTAAATAAGCTAGTGAGGATACATCATTTTGATCCTAGTTCAAGTGATCAGGCCTTTCCCACCAAATAAAGAGTAGTATAGTTAAGAAAATCCATTATGAGAACTACCTTAAGTTTAGCCCAATTTCAATTCAATGGAGAGTATATAGTTAAGAAATTCCATTCTGGAAACTTAGGATATATTTCCGTATTTTTTTAGCTAGCTAGCTGTATATGTATAAGATATTAATGCAGTATTATTAATGCACCTCACACACCGTACACAAATTAACGAGTACAAGCTAGCATATATAGCAATCATCAGTACACGCGTACTCACGTCCATGTCTTTAAAAGCCCTACTTCTTCTTCTTTTCCATTGCCACAATATTTCTTCTACATCTATCTGATCATGATCTCAACTTCCTGATCAATCATCATGGGGAATTACATATATCTTATATTCACCAATTTGAAATGGGCATGCAACTACTTGCTTTACCGTGCTTTCTCCAAGCAGCGGCGTGATTATTATAACGTGCAGCATCTTCAAGTACGTTGGCCAGAGATCATTGGTGATGGTCAAGAACTAGGCATAGAACGATACGAGCACGAGGCTGGCAGTGACAGAGGAGGTTGTACCGGCCAATTAGTGCAATGCGCTGTGTGTCTGTGCTCGATGGAAGATGGAGACGAGATTAGAGTGCTGAGATGTGAGCATATCTTTCACAGAGTTTGCTTAGACAGATGGGTTAGTCACAATAACTATCTGCATGTTAGTCCAACCTGCCCCATATGCCGCCATTCTTTAGCCCCGGCGAGAATAGTTAATGAGCTGCAGGCCGGAGTGGAAGTTCTTTATTTTGATTTCTATTCCAACAGATCATCCGATAATCGTGAGAGATGGTGGCTACGTTAGTAATAGTAAGTGATCGTTATGTTTATGCGCAAACCCGTGCATGCTTGCATAAATATAGTATATACCACATATTAATATACATATCAATGATGCCGAAATTCCTCAATTTTAATTGGTTCTTGATCGTTTGTAATCCCCAAGTTGTTACGCAGGAAAATAATTAGGAACGAACTTATAATCGTTGTAATTCTATACAACATATATATATATACATATATATTTATATTGATTAAGTTTCTAATTAATATATATTCGCAATTCCTTGCTAATATTGTAGGATGATATATATATTAATCTATCTGCATGTACATATTCACAATTCTCTCTCTCTCTCTCTCTCTCTCTCTCTCTCTCTCTATATATATAGCTATATCTCTAGATAAAATATTGGTGACAAAAATGACATTTCTATAATCAAGATCTAAACATTTTTCTTGAAGCGATTACTTTTATTTCTTATCTTGCGTAGACTAGTTAAAGAGGACTTGGGACCTTGCATATTGCATGCATGCATGGTCCCTTTAAACACTTATACTATTTCATTTCATCATGTCTATGCATGGAGCTGGAAGGGAGATTCCAATATGGTCCCTTCAAAAGTCTTTATAGCATTTTCTTGACCCTTTTCCACCATTTCTTTTTTGGTTTTACATTTTTTTTTTTTTTACATTTTTTCTACCATTTCTTTTAGCCTTTTTCTCACATTCTTTTTGGCTATATTGATGCACCACCAAAATCCCTTCTATGGAGGAGATTGATGATATCAAATCCTAAATCTTATGTTTTTTCTATTATTGATCCTAATCGTCTTGGACACTCACCGCAAGATATCTTTTGTGGCACTTCTTTCGCGGCCAATTGCGGCCATAAAAAATCAATGGAAAACCATCTTGCAGAAAACTAATTAAGTGCTTATTGTGGCGCCACAAATACTTGTATTTCTTGTCATGAGTAGACTAGTTAAATGAGATATGAGACCTTGAATATTGCATGCATGGTCCCTTTAAACACTTACACTATTTCATTTCATCATGTGTATGCATGGAGCTGGAATGGAGATTCTAATATGGTCCCTTCCAAAGTTTTTATGGCATTTTCTTGCCCTTTTCCGCCTTTTCTTTATTGGCTTTTTTTGCGTTCTTTTTGGCATTTTTTCTACCATTTCTTTTCGCATTCTTTCTCAAATGTTTTAGGCTATATTGATGGCACCACCAAATTAATCCATGCTATGGAGGAGACTGATGATATCGATCCCAAATCTAGTGTTGTTTATCTTATTCCTGATCCTCTCTATGAACACTGATCACCGCAAGATATCTTTTGTGGCACTTCTTTTGCGGCCACTTTACGGCAATAAGAAATCAATGGAAACACCATCTGGAGTTGGGACCTTGCATATTGCATGCATGGTCCCTTTAAACACGTACAATTTCATTTCATCATGTGTATGCATGGAGCTGGAAGGGAGATTCCAATATGGTCCCTTCAAAACTTTGAATACCATTTGAAATAGATTACTCATGTTGTTTAATATCTCAATAATTTGCAATCATCGATAGTTGAAAGGATAAAAAAATTGTAAGATGGAATTTCCATCTTGCATAAAACTAACTACTTATTGCAGCGCCACAAAAACCCGTATTTTTTGTCATGACTAGACTAGCTAAAGGAGAGCTGAGACCTTGCACATTGCATGCATGATCCCTTTAATTAACACTTATATTATTATTTCATCATATGTATGCATGGCGCTGGAAGGAAGATTCCAATATGGTCCCTTCAAAAGTTTGAATACCATTTAAAAGAGATTACTCATGTTGTTTAGTATATAGCTCGATAATTTATAATCATCGGTTGTCGAATGGGAAAAAATAAATGGCTAGATAGGATATTGATTAGGGCACAACATTTCCAACTAGCTTATTAATTAAACTCTCAATCTTCTTAATGCATATAATAATATATAAACTCATGATCGTCAGCAGACGTGGATGGGCGTGATCGTTAGGCAGTACTCCACCAACCTAGCTAGCTAACACAATACCAATAGCTTACACGTATGCGTACGTACTTGTTGCATAGTATGAATCCAAATGATATCTATTTCATGAGAATTATTCGTATTTGTCTAGTACTCTAGAACGAGTACGTAGCCTTAAGGCCATGGCAACATCTTATAAAGTGTGAGTTGAATTGAAGCTAGCTAGCTTTGATAGTAAGCAGAGGCAGAATTAGAATTTGATGTTTAAAAGAGCGATTGACAAAGTGTGTAATATGTATAAATATAAGTAATATATTTTTTTTTGCATACAATTATATAAAAATAATAATCATATGTCATAAAATTATATACAAAAAATATATTTATAAATTAATTTATAATATAATTTTTTTTAGAATTTTTGTAATTTACTTGAAACCATTACAAAAATAAAAGAAAATGAAATATCAACTTAAGATTTTCCCTTCAAATTAGTTTCGACGACAATTTTTCATAAACTAGCAAATAATTTGCAAGAAACTCATCTTCCATTCAAGTACACAATCTAGTTTTTAATTACTATTGAGTGAGCATTTTTTACTTTTATGAATACTAGAAGAATTAACCTGTAAATTAAATAATAAATTTTAACTTTTTTGAAACTGTTAGTTCTCTGTATAACTCAAATAATATAGACATATTTCAAAAATCTAAATGCGTTAATACATTAAACTCATAATGCTATAAATGAATTCCCAAAAGGAATTTTTCTTATTCAGTAAAATCCTGTGGATAAAACTTCTCAACTAGGCCTGTTCATCTGGGCTGGGTATAACCCTGTACCCGGCCCGATTTAAAATTTTATTTATTTTATAATACTTTTGATTTTTTTTTTATAAGGTTTAAGGAGATTTCGAATCTGAGTTCCGGATACCTAAATCCAAAATTCAAATGAACACCCATATTCTCAACCAATTTGCATATATCATCAATTTTAAATAATTTGTACACACCTTTAAAATTTAAAAAGCAACACTAAGAATCAGAAGTTCCATCGTTTAGTCATTTAAATCTTTTGTTCAATTCTTGTAATTGGAAATTTATGATGACAATAAATATATTAATCATAAAATGACGCTCCATTATTGTCAATGACTTGTCAACTTGACGAGGAGATTTCTCTCGAGCTCTAATATATTGGTCATTTATATCAGGAATATCAATTTGATATTTTTTACAATATGATTTAACATCAATAAAGACTTCCACCCATTAATTTGAACGCGTATTTGTATGGTTGAAATTAGGCTCATAGCATTGAATGCAGCAAGTTTCAAGGGGTTTTTTTGTTTTCGAGATATATTGGTAAGCAAGAGTTGAAGATTTGAGTAAGATTATGGGGCATTAAGATTTGGGGGGACAATCTTATAAAAAAAAAAAATTAGTGGCCTAAGTATTTGGAAATTGGTAGATAATTTTAATTATATAAAGAAAAACTAGAATTATTTATATACTATATTAGTTTTTTTTTTTTTTTTTAATTGGGGAGCGGTAGCCCCCTTTGAGATCATGCAAATTAAGAATATATATATATATATACTTTCTGAGGGGGAGAAATCAAAGAAAAAATGAATTATTTAATTTCGAGCCCTTTGAAAATACCAATATTGCATGGATCTCATCCAAAGGAAGCGTAAGTGGAATGGGCCATGGGCCATGGGCCATGGCCTTAATTAATTTGGGTTTAATATATAGCACCTCCACCATAAAATGCGATAGAGGTTAGAGTAACACCGAATATGGATCCAAGCCCCATGCTCTATATTCCCTGGGAGAAACAACCAATTTAGTAGAAATAATTACAACATGTATATATATATATATATATATATATATATATATGTTGCTTTTTGATATGAATGGTTATTATTTCATTTGGGAAGAACATGCTGAAGTAAGTAACAATTAATTAAGTAGCATTTATTCTGTTTTACAGTGCTTAATTAATAGTTGGGGTTAAATTATTTCAAAGAAAAAAAAATCAGATGAATCTACGTTTTTGCTTATAGATCATCACAGATTAGTCATTAGGAAGATTCAATTCGAACCTGGTTACTCCGATCAAAACTTTTGAAATTTGATCTTTCCGTTAGTCTCGTCATGACATGTTATATATGTAACTTAAAAAAAATCAAAGTAATTAATCTTTTCTTTTATTTTCATAATCATAAACTTGACTTTTGAAGGAAAACGAAGAAAAAGACGGGAAAAAAAAAAATAGAGAGAACGTAGGGGCAGCAGCCAGCACCAAAGGTCCAAAACCATGTTCATGACGTCCATGCATGCATGAAACAGACTCCATGCTTCAATTGCAGGCCGAAGACAATTCATTAAGAGGGATATATTGTCCATATAATTTTTTGAGTGTGGGTCGTTTTTGTCATCATCAAATTAAATTAGCTTTTGATCTTATGTAAAAAAAAAAATAGCTTTGATCTTCAGTAGATCTTGCTTATATTATTAAAGATGTTTAACAAAACAAAGAGTAATGGCCAAAAACCTTCTTGACGCATGGAGGACATAACATTATATATATATATATATATATATATATATATATAGAAGAATTACAATTGTGTGATCCTATAAAATAGGAAAGACTCAAAATACAAATATTCAAAATATATCTACATGATATATCTACAACCATACAATCGAATAATGTGGAACGTCCGAAATGGGATTTAGCAAAAATCATGGAGAATCATTAATCGATTCTCCCTTATCACCCCCTCCAAGGTGATCATGGCAGAAGGGATAATGATGAACTTGCTTTGGAAGAGAAAAAAAAATTAAGGCTTGGTGACATCTTTGGTCAATGAATCGGCAAGCTACAGATGTGAGGGAGCAAAATCAATTTTCAAAGTGTCATTAGCAGCAAGTTCATGAAGAAAATAGTCGTCGATTGTAATATGTTTTGTCTCAGGGCGAGTAACCAGATTGACTACCATCAAAATCGCACTTTGATTGTCACAAAGAATTTTGGATGCTGCTGAGAGTGTAACATAAATGTCTCGAAGTAATTGAGTAATCCAGGCAATATCCATAGTTGCAACAGTTAAGGAGCAGTATTTTGCTTCTGCACTTGAATGAGAAACGGTGCTTTGTTTCTTAGAGGACCAAGAGACCAAATTGGCGCAAAAAAAGATAGCATAGCCAGTAGTGGAGCGACGTATATCAAGACATCTAGCCCAATCCGCATCAGAGTAGGCAAGAAGATCATGACTGGATTGTTTATGAAGTTAAAGTTCATGATGAGGAGTGCCTTCTACATAGCACAAAATGCACTTGAGAGTACAAAAGTGGTCCTCAATGGGAAAATGCATGAATTGGCAAATAGAATTCACACTAAAAGACATATCATGCCTGGTGATGGTCAAGTATTGAAGAGCACCAATAAGAGAATGAAACATAGTAGGGTCGGAGAACAACTTTCCTCCGGCTAAGAGGTGTTGACCAACAACAAAATGTGTAGAAATAGGCTTTGCATTAATCATTGAAGCACATTACAAGAGATCAAGAGCAGACTTCGTTTGACTGAAAAACAAACTTTTCTCATTAGCTTGAACTTCAACACCGAGAAAATAATAAAGATCACTTAAATCCTTCATGGAGAATTCCTTAAAAAGCTGAGTAATAAGGGTTTGAACTATAGAAGGATTACTTCCAGTTATGACCATGTCATCAACATAAAGAAGTAGATAAACAGTTCCAAGCGAGGAGTGATAGCAAACAGTGAGGAATCCGCCTATCTAGAAAGAAACCCAAGTTTAAGCAAAAAAGAGCTAAAGTGATGAAACCAAGCTTGATGAGCTTGTTTCAAGCCATAAAGAGTACGTTTCACGCGACACACATGCCGAGGGAACTGTGGATCTATGTAGCCAGACATCTGTTTGTTATGTACCTCTTCATTAAGAAAACTACGAAGACATACATTTTTAACATTTAACTGATGTAAATGCCATCCAAAAGTAACAACCAAGAATAAAATAATTTGGACCATAGCAGGGCACACCATAGAGCTAAAAGTATCACCAAAATCAAGACCATGAATTTGAGAAAATCCTTAAGCCACAAGACGTGTCTTATGGCGCTCAATGGACCCATCAAAGCAAAGTTTGGTTTTGAAAATCTAGCGACAACCAACCACATTATGATTACGAGGAACAGGAACAAGAACTCACGTATCATTTTTCTTCAAAACTTGAATTTCATCATCCATAGCCGAGAGCCTTTCAAGATGTTTTGTAGCAGACTTAAAACCCCAAGGCTCTTTGAGAGCAAAATTGAAAAGCCTAAGAACAAGACAAAACAGTCATTGCATGATATTACCTTGTTTTGAATATACCAACTTTACTTTTGGTAATCATCGGGTGGCTGGAAGTGGTCACACGAGGAACCAAAGACACGGGTGGAGGAATAAGTGAGTCTGAAGCTGCAAAATCCAAGAGGGGTTCCACAAGAAGAGGAACTTGCGAATTAGTGGGAGGATCCGAGGATAAGCATAGAAAATCACTGCAAGGCAAATATGGAGAACTCGATTTCGAATGAGAAGAGCCAACAATAGAAGAACTAGCACACAATCCTGACAATCAAAAAAATGAGTGTAGTCAATGTTGGACTGCAGATTTTGCATAGAATCACGATGATAGGGAAAATATTTTCATAAAACTACACATATCAAGAAACATAGACACAATGTGTCCTTCGGTCTAGGCACCTGAAACGCCTTTATGAATGATACTATAACCTAAAAAGATAAAAGAAGTAGATTTTGGTGACAATTTAATAGGTGAGTAATCTCACAAATAAGGGAAGCAAAGACACCCAAAAGTGCGAAATATAGAGTAATCTGGTTGCTTACCAAACAAGAGCTCATAAGGAGTTTGCCATCAAGTGACGGTAACGGGAGTCGGTTAATAAGAAAGGCAGCACTAGAGAAGGCTTCAACCCACAAAGAGAGCGGTACATGCACATGGAACATAAGGGTAAGGCCTGTTTTTGTGACATGATGATGTTTGCGTTCGACAATGCCATTCTGACTAAGAGTGTAGGGACATGTCAAACGGAGAACAATGCCACAAGAGTGTAGATGAGAGCAAAATTTATTATTAGTAAATTCGGTTCCACCATCGCATTGAAAAGATTTATTTTTGCTGAAAATTGAGTCTCAATGTAACGTTGTAAATGAATGAAAGTATCAGAAAAATCATATTTTTGTTTTAACGGGAATATCCAACTAAATCTGGTGCAATCATCAACGAATATCGCATAGTATCTATATCTAGTAAAAGAAATAACTGGTGACGAGCCCTATAAGTCACAATGTAACTTATCAAAAGGCATGGCACAATGTTCATCGTTTAGAGCCAAAGGTAAATAGTAGTTTTTGCCAAGTCTACAACCAACACAAATTTCAGAATCAATGTTCACGAATTTATTACTACAAGAAACAAATCATAATCTATAAAGAGAAACGATAGTGCGATAATGTGGATGACCAAGGTGAGTATGCCATAAATGAACAAAGGCTCACGGTGAAGGAGAGGTGGTGGACACAAAAGTATGATAACGACGATCCAACACATAGAGACCATTTTCACATCTTCCGACTCCCAATACCGTTCTTGTGACCCGATCCTGTATGGTAAAATTAGAGGAAAAAATGTAACAAAATAATTATTGTCTTTAGTAAGCTGACTAATCGAAATAAGATTTTTCTTAATACTAGGATCAACTAAGATATTTGATAAAAGAATGGGACTAGACGAAACAAGAGATAAAATGAAACTAGTATGAGAGACGCACTACAAGATATGTGACAATTTGCCAAGAGGGGTTCTTGTGGCAAATAGTGGTGGGTAATTAATTTTTTTCATTTGTGGGCTTCCCGTGGCAGATACTCCGATGGGGCAATGATAGCTTATGTTCGTGGTTAAAATCCATATTAGTAGTGGGAAAAAATACTATAGTCTTGAAAAAGCAATCTGTGGCTAATAACTTGAGTCAACCATCACTCTTGTAGCCAGATTAATAAAATGCTGGCATGCGTACATTACCTCTCAAATGATCAATGCCCAGGTTCGGCAAATCATTGCTATGCTTATTGCCGAACTCATCCATATAAATAGTGCAGATTCATAGGTGATAATCCATTTATTGACATGGACACAAAGGTAATCGTGGTTAAAATCCATATGTAGTGGGAAAAAATTGACAGGGTAAATGGTGCATCTAGTCATGTTCTGAAATGCCTATTAGTGAAAAAAGCCAATATGTGGCTAAACGGGAGTTGGTAACTTATTACCAAACTAGATTAGCGGGGAACATCTTTTTATTTAAAAAACCAATCTGCAAAAAAATATGCAAAAAATGTTAGTTTTTACCATTGGTTTTGCCAACCCTGTATCCTATTTTTTTATTGCTACATAGGAAAATTGTTCATCCCTAATGTAGCACAAACCCTGGCGTCGGAACAAACTTGGGTTAATTACAACACAAACTCAATACACCATTAAAATGATCAACCCTATGAAAAGCATTCATCATAAAAAATTGGAAGTAAACAAGACATAAATACCACTTGGATGTATCTCATGTATTCAATAACAATAGGTACTCATCCATATAATTTTAATAGTGCAGATGTATAATAGGTTAGCAAGTATCTATCATAACACATGTTATATATAAACATTAATGGGTACATGCATACATTTAACACAACAACAATGACATTGTCCAAGAATGTTATAGGGGCAGCTTGTCTATACAAAATGGAAGTACATTGGTAAATGGTTTGCATCGTGTCATGTTCTGAATACTCTCAGGAAAAAGCAACACATCAATTGGGCCCTAAGGGAGTTGTACATACTTTCCCTTTCTTCCTTTTTTCATTTAAAACTATGTCCATAGGATTGAAGTTCTCTTTTAGTTAAATGCCTTTGGAATTTCAACAGGTTGGAAAGAATATGCAAAAGGAGGTTAGTGTAAATATTTCATGCTTTCAGGTTTTGCTACATTCTATGTAACCATATGCTATTTATATATTGGCTACATAACAGTTGGTCAAAAACATATATAGTTCTTTGAATGTAGTCAAAACCTGGCCAATTAGGATCAAACTTGTTTTTTTCAACCCAAGTAGCTAATAATTATAATCTCAATACACCAGTTAAAACTGTACAACCCTATGATAAAAGCATTCTCATAACCCATAATAGTGAAGTAAACAAGGACATTAAATTCTTGGATGTAAACAGCGCTAATTTTTTCAATTAATTTAGTACTTTTTCCAAACAAACACACAATTTTATGGTTTCATGTAATAAATTGTAAATATAATTGAAACACATGTTATTGAGACTAGATTATGGGTACCAGATGCAATATGATCTCCCAACCACATTCAATGCCTTGTCTTATCATATTTTTAAGCCAACAATTAATAGGAAAAAGTATTACAAACCTGTCTACGTCCAATACATCTTTGTGAAAAAGCATTTGCATATTGGAAATTTTATAAACTAAGGTTTCCACTCCATTTCCCTCTTCAGGGGGATGACTTTTTCATTAACAAAAATAAACAGTCACTTAAATTTTTTTGGAATTTCAACATTATAAAAAAAAGAATAGTACCATTTATGAAAATTTATATGTATCTATTCCAATTTATAATTTCAAAAAAGTCAGATATCACTTTTAAAAACTATGGCAGTACACCATCAGCAGTTTTGCAAAGAGTATGTGTCATGGAAGCACATTTTTTTAGCTAGGCAAATAGGGATTCGTGCAAATGGAGCAAAATGTTATCTAGCTAATATAATAGAGGAAAATTGAGTTGTCCAAGTGTTATCTAGCTAAATATATAAACTATATCTATTGAAATTCATGCTTAGGACTATGATTACTTTCAAATTTTTCTAGTTTTCTTCGTGTTTGCCACAAGTTTGCATATCCTAGGAATTTTAGAATTTGGCATTTCAATTTATTTCGTTTGTTTCTTTTCAGATGAGAAAGATTATATGCTTATTTTTTATTTCACATGCATTGAATAATTGCCTAACAGGTGCTCAGAAACCAGGGTTATGATGGTGCAGTTTCTAATGTATGGTCATGTAGAGTCATCCTCTATGTTTCATTGACTTGGTTATCTGCCATTTGATAAGACAAACCTTCCATCTCTTTACAAAAAGGTCTCCATTTTACTCAGGATCAATTCAATAGATTTGAATTAAGTTACTCACACACGTTCAAAAATGTATCCTGCTATATTTATACAATCAACAGTTTTTAGTGCCCACACTTTCAACATATTTGTTTCCTTCAGTATCAAGTTGTGTACATATATGTATGTCACAAGGGCTATATTTCCCCACTTCTTTTCTTGTGTACTGGGCCTAGTTGTCCTCGAGAGATTGCTGATCATAAGTGTAACCTATAAAGACACTACATCATGCCTTCCTTCTCATGTAAAGGGCTTAGCTATTAAAGCCTCCTATTTTTTCTTTTATTAATCAAAAGAGTTAACAACATGAATCACGAAAACATTTGTTACTAACCCTTTTGGTTGATGTGTAGATAAGTGTAGCTGAATTTTCTTGCCCATCTTGGTTTTGTTCCGGGGTGAAGTCATTGATACATAAGATACTTGATCCCAATCCTAAAACATTAAGTAATTTGTTCACCATCTTCAGATCCTACAATCAGTACTCTGTTTCATTATCTGCAGAAAACAGAGTTGCTATTTTTTATTTTTTGCATATATTTGTAAATATGATAAATCTTTAAGGAAATCCATTCATACTACTCTCTTCTCAGTGGTCTGATTTAATTGATAGGTAAGGTTTTAGATAAGTTTTGGTATCCTAGCAGATAATAGTTTTCATTTCAAACATGTTTTTCCTACTATTGAGATCCGTTAGATGGTGATTCTTTCTTACAATTGACTCAGGTGATTGGTCTAATTCCCGTTATGCAGTAATAGTGATAATTATAGATTTTGAATAATTGTTAAGCTACTTTGTGTTATTTGCTTCTTACTCCAAAAATATGTAATGCAGGGTATTACTAAATGAACAAAAGGAAAAATTTTCATTGGTTAACATGGTGGTGGATGGGTGAAGAGTGTTGCCACTTAAAGGTATATATGAAACTCATTTAATGTAGTGCATTTTAGATTGCAGGAATAAAAAAAAGATCCATGGTTTTGGGAAAAACTATTTTCCTGTAAATTATAGAGAAGATGAGGAAGTGAACATTGGATGATGTTTGGTGCAGTTTTCGATGATATTCAGGTCTACTTTTGCTTCTCTTTTGCTATGTACAATTGTCTTTCTTGTTTAATTAAGAAATTTTCTATTAGAACTTAAGAGAGTCGTATTTTCTAATTTAATTATTAAAATAAATCAAGTTTAGAATGTTTTATTGATAAATGTACCAAGTTCAGAGTATTAAATTTTAGTTTTGGGCTTTTGGAGATTGTTATGCATTTGCATTTCCCTCTTCTTATGCTTAGCAACTATTGGTACATTACAAGATAACTATGTTGCTGAGAAGTTAGAAAATCATGAAGAGGGGCCCTTTGATGATGAATGCATTCCAAATGGTTACCCTATCGCATGGGTTTGAATTTATCAGCATTGTTTGACAGGGGACAAGTAGGATTATCACTCTAGCATTTATGTGACCATGTATCTCAAATTGAAGTCCTTGACTAGTTCTCTAATTCTACTATTCCATGAGTCCATTGTGCCTTTGGTTCCATCTCAGATAGCCGGCTAACCTCAAATATTATTAAGGAAAACACCCATTAGTTTTATGTTACAAACTCGAGTTCCTTTTAGTTACAACCCCACCAGATTTGAGTCTCGCAAAGTATGGTTGCGAGAGCTTTCCCCAACAGATTTCACAAAAACAGCAATAATAAATTAAAGAACTTAAAGTAAAAGAACATAATACAGCAACTTCAAGTATAAGAGCTTAGAGAGATCATACACACACGGGCGAAGCTGCAATAGTACTATGGATCTTAGAGGTAAACACAGCACGAGTGAGAGTAACACAAATCAAAATTTCATCACGAATTTCGGCATGCTTCCCAAATCGCAAGTCAAAAAAATACGGGTAAAAGGATTTTAAAGGGAAACAATGGATACTGACCTCAAGCTTAGAAAATCAGGCACGAAAGAACCCACAAATGGCCGAATTCTTGCCGGCGAAATGAAACAGAATCGACGGACGGAGATAAACAGCAGCGTCGGAGTCGAATTTGGGAGCTAGGGTTTCCGTCGGGAGGGGGGGCGGGGATTGTTCACGAATATTCTAAGAGCAAAACAGCATGCGGTTCAGACACTTTTCGCACGAGCCCTTTATTAGCATGCGGCTAATAATCTAAACGACGAGTTTTGTGTCGTTTCGTGGGCAAAACTATTTGCCGCAGTTGTAACTCGCCACAAAAAGTGGTTTTTACCACAAACAACCACTGGACGCATCATAATCTGTGGCAAACGTCAATTTTATTTGCTAGGATGCCTGTTTGTGGCAATAGGGGATATTAGCCACGACAGCTAGTCCTGGCAAAAACAATTGGTCTTATAAACCAAGATTTCTTGTAGTGACGGCTAAAGACTACCCATTTCCAGACGTGACATGTTCATTACCAAAGTAAATAGCCGGTTGATCCACACCTTCGATATCGCTGGCCGTGTGGGACGTTGCACCAGAGTCAGGGAACCATTCAGAGTCATTCAAATCTTGAATCGAGCAAGTGGAAAATACTTCAGCAAGATTGGTGGATTGCTTCTTCTTGAGTTTCAAGAAGCTCCAACAACGTTTGGCTAGGTGTCCCTCCATGTCACACAACTAACAGCAAACAGAGAAGATTGATGATGACTTCGAATTGACAAAAGGTGTAGAAGAAGAGGAAGACCGATTCTTTCCTTTCTTGGCCCCTACTACTTTGGAAGCCTGCTGCACATAATAAGCAGAGTTGGAAGACATATGAGAAACCGACCTTTCAAAAATCTCATGACTAAAAGCTTTAAGAACAACCTCGGCAAAGGAGGGAAGTAGAAGCTGCAACATCATGGTGGTAGAAAAGATCTTGTACTCGGGGTCCTAATGCTTGTAAATACCGGTGGACTTTATCCGTGTCATCAATAGGACGACCAATAGCAGTTAGTTGATCGTAAAGACCTTTGAAGGTGCGAGAAAACACAGCAATGGACTGAGAGACACGTTGCATCAATTGGAGTTCATCCCTGAGTTGCTGTTCTCGAGTCTTCGCCTGGTGCGAGAACAAGACTTCAAGAGCACAACAAGCCTCATGAAAATGACATAAACCCAGTACCTCACTTATAAACTCAGGGGCGGACCCACTTGTAACGTTTGGGGGGTGGTACAGCCCCCCAAAATTCTTCAAAAAAATTGATATATAATATATATATATATATATATATTTACACATATATATATATAATATTAAATTATTCCTTAAATTATAAAAAAGATTAAAAATTACCCTCCCAAATTTTCATTAAAATTATTTTCTCAAATGTCAATACATATATAATTTTATTATAACTTTTAATTTTATTGAAATTCAAATTTCAACTCACCTAGTTTCAAAATTATTGGAACAGTCTAATTCTAAAAAAAATATAGTTATAAATTTATATGATTGTCAAAATTAATTAATTATACTTACTTATATAGTTTCACTCTAACTTGATTGTATGATTGTGAGATATACTTCGTTAAAAATCTAATATCGGTATATCAGTAGTTATTAGAAATTTTTTATATTTATTCTTGAACCATAATTTTTTTTAAATCAAAAAATAATATGAGCAAGTAAAAAAATTGATTTTTTTTTTTAAAGGACGTAGATAATTCGAAGAGTAATACATTTAGAGAGTTTGACAACGAAAAAATGTGATACTTCTATCATATCCTTTTAAAATTTATATATAGCACACATTTTATTGATCGCCCCCCATATACAAAATCCTGGTTCCGTCCTGCATAGACTCCTCTATAAGAAAAAAGTAGAGCAAACTAAGTAACGTTTGATCGGTATGCAACTAAGAAGTGTACGCCAGATTGGGCTTTGTGATTCCATCAAAGGCATGAATCGTGGCTGGGGGAGCTACGATGCTAACATCCAAATAAACAAAAAGTTCTTGATTGGCTAAGAGAGGAACAAACTAATTTCTCCGCAATAATTAATTGGAGGAAGTCAGTTTAATAGTGAGCACATGCACCATTGTGTTGAACGGAAGAATAGGAGATGAAGAAGTCGAATAAGCCATGGTAGATTCAATGAAAAAAACCTCAAAACTGATACCATAAGATGTTTAACAAAACAAAGAGTAATGGCCAAAAAACTCCTTCACATATGGAGGAGATAACATCTTATATGTATAAAAGAATTAAAATTGTGTGATAGAATCAAAATACAAATATTCAAAATATATCTACATATATCTACAGCTATGGAATCGAAATAGAATTTTGCAAATATCATAGAGAATCATTCGATTCTCCCTATCAATTATTTATCTTTAAAACTTATAATTATCTTAATAAAATATAATTAATGAAAAAATTCATGTAATTCATGCACTACTTAAAATCTTTTAATATGGTTTATTATTACAATCTTACATAGATTATCAGAAAACTCTAAACTTATGCCTGATTTGCTTACAAGATACACTTATTTTTATCTCATTTTTCTTATTTTATTTCATCCAATCATTATATACTTTTTAAATTTTAATACAAAATAATATGAATAATATAATTTTTTTAAATCTTAATACAAAAATCATATTAAAAAAATATTTTATAATAATTTTTTATTTTAGTCTCAATTTATTTGATTTTATCTCAATCTCAATTTTAAAAACAAATGGAACCTTAGTTTATCCTTAACATATAATTCTGTCTTTTTTATAACTCATTATATATAAATTACAAGTAAAATTTCCAAAACTATTGGAAGAATAAAATCTGGGAATTTATTTATCTATCTTTATATATATATAATTTTACTCACTTTATTTGTTTATTATACCTCTTTAGTTGATTAAGAATCTAAATTCAATTATTTATTTTAAACTAAAAATGTAACTTATAATCGTGACTTCACCCGTGATCTTCAAGATTTGTGGATTGCTCCACCCAAAAGGTGGGACGCGCATGCAGCGTGGGCCTGATCAATTATGGAAACCTTCAAGGTGTGTGCTTTGGAAATCATTTGCTGATATGAATATGAATATGGGATGCCACCACCGACACCTCCCTCCACAACGATAAAGACAAAAAGTACAGAAAATAAAATAAAATAAAATTATATCACAAGGACCAAAGTAATTGACTTTTACGTACAACCATTTTTTCCCACGACAAGACATGAGAACCATCGACGTTAAACTGGACGTTCTCCTCCAAATTTTGAAAAGCGTCGAGTTTCACGGGTTGCTTCAGAATCTAAGATCATGATGAAATTATTGGCAAACTTGGCCCGTCAACACTAAACTTGAACAGAAGAAAAGGTACAACACTTAAAAGGGGTCTGTTTTATAACATAATTATTTACAAATATTTTTAGATTATTTTATTACTATTTACAAATGATCTAAAATATTCTTAATGTATATAAAAAAAAAAAAAACTTAATTTCCAAGAACTAAGAGTGTCACTAATAACTTAAATAGCTATAATTAGTTTCCCAATTGGCACTCCTAACACGAAAAGGAAAAACTCAGAGGGGAATAGACTATAGAGTTTGAGTCCTTTTTGGTTCTTTAGCTAATAATTCCACTTTTAAAACTAATCGTATTATCGTAACTTAAATGGTGATCAGATCAGGGGTGACCCACCCAAGAGACAAGTTGGAGATTTGTAAGTTCTTAACGAGGTCTTTATCATACGATGCGACAACCTTTGTCAGCCTGTTCAATCTGTTTTCAGTGTTTATAAATATTAAGGTTCATTAAGTACTATAATTATAAAATTATTTTATAAAAATATCTTGATTTATAAGTTGATTTAATTTTATGGAGAAAATATTAAGTGAAGCTAACACTCATCACACTCACTCACATGAACAGTTGTTATACTGTTCATGTGAATGAGTGTAATGAGTATTGACTTCACTCTAGCATCACTCAATTTTATAATATAATATTATGAGGAGGAGAGTCAAACGGGCTGGAGGGGTCCAACTATTAAAAATCTTGTAAAAAATATGAAGTGACACAAGAATAGGAAACAAATGCATGGATTAAAAACCAAGGGGGTTAGGACATGGGCATGCACTGAGAAGTGACAGAAATGAAGGAAGGTGGGGAGGCACGTTAAACAAAGAAGCAACTGATACATACTAAGGAATTATAAAAAGATCTCAAAGCAAATGACAAAGGGCTCTCGCTCAGACGATGGATCTTCTTTTCTCATCAGTAGCATCTCTCCTTCTGTTTTTCCCTCTTCTCGAAAAGCATTCGGGAGCGCAACTAGAGGAATTTCCTCAATTGATGTCTATATTTTTACTTGTACAATAAGTTATGAGAGACTGTAAAATACTCATTATAGTGGATTTCTCTTCCCAAATGTCCGTGGACGTAAGCCTTACGTTGAATCATGTAAATATTGTGTCCGTCTATTTATTTTATCTGCTATCAACGTACGTGTCAACTGTACCAGAGTCTCGTCGGGGGCCCAAACGACACTGAACAAAGCCCAAATACCACCAGTGGGCCAAGAATAGCTCTTTCTCCTATCTCGACATGCTGACCAATTTTCTCGACCTCAACAGTAGCGTCGTCTAAAGGTTCTTAACACTTTTTAAACTGGAGATGGGAGAAGGATTCTTCTCGGCACACTGAATAAATCGCCAGATAAGTATTTCTAATTCTTGATTTTTACAATCATAAAATATGCAATACGAGAAAAGATCTCACCACTTTTCTATACTTGAATAATTTTATTGCATTTCTTTCTCTCGCCCTCCCCAGTCTTGAGCGAGTAAACCAAAGATCCCAAACACATGATTTTTCTACACAATAGCACAAAAATAGAAGGACCTGTGAACAGTAGAGCGTGGGCAGGCACTGTGCACTTAAGTGCATAGTACCATGCACGGTGCATACATGCATGTGCGGTGCATGCATGCACAATTGTGCGTGCAGGCACGTACTGTGCTTGCATGCATAGTACCACACGGGGGCATGGCATGGTGCCGTGAGTCCTGTGGATACGCTGGCGGTCGCAGTTTGGACCACCGACAGTTTTTGTTCCTGGCAGGCCGACGATCGGCAGGTTATGCTGTCGGGAACAGTCACGCCGGGGCACACAAGTAACCGTCACGCCACCCCACTGCACCGAAGCAGGAAGGGGCGTCGGCATCGCCACCAGGCAAACTGCCGGCACCTTCTGTCTTCGACGGGACTTCCCCCGACCGGTAGTTTCGCCGAAAACCCATCTGCCCTAGTTACTTCTTGCCTATCGCGAGAATGTGTGACCCAACTCCTCTGGCTCACGGGTGGGCTTCCGGCAGCCACCAAAGATGCTGCCAACCTTGTCGACTCCTGCCAAAGCCTTGCTCGCCCACCAGAGTTCTTGGTTGCCAAGTTCAACAACCGAGTGGGTGCACACCTAGTGCACCTAGGGTGTGTCTCAGGTCTGCTCATAAGACTCGCTAGAGGTAGCGTCAGGCGACCCAATACTCTAGACCCATTCCTGGCCCCAGGACACCAATCGGGACACCAACATCAACAGCACCATGCTTGCCACAACTCACCTCGCACACTCCCTCACCTCACACACAACTCCACACGTGGACTCACCCCTTGCACGCCTTCTCGCCCCTTGCATGCCCTCACTGCACCACACACACTCGAGACTCGCCACACATAGGCTAGGAACCACTATGCATGTTCACCCACTTGCCTTACACACACTAGGGGCTTCTTATTTGGGCTTAGGGCACACGCACGGATACTCTACACCTGGGCTCACTACCCTCGCACATGGACCTTACTAGTCACTATTCTCACACTCAGGAAAACACTCGCCTCACGGGTATCACTATTAGTACACTTGGTCTGGCCTTCACCCATTTGAGATCCACTCTCGAGTATTGCACCACCCATGAGCTCACCTCATGGACTCAGGCATGACAGCACATCTCACATAATGGAACAAGTTCTACGCTCTCCTCATTCGTGGTCGAGCCTATTCGCCCGCCATTAGCCGCTTGCAAATCACGAGGTCAAGTACTCTCACACGCTGATTCGCCTGCCATTGGCCGCTTGCGGATTGCGCCATCTCTCGCGATAGAACGAGCTCCGCACTCTCGTCATGCGTGGTTGAGCCTATTCGCCCGCCATAGGTCATTTGCGAATCGCAAGGTTGAGTCTTGGGTCCAGACCCACTCGTAAACTCTCACACGCCGATTCACCCACCAATGGCCGCTCGCGAATCCGAACCGCCAACCAGTGACTACTTGCGAATCACGAGGTTGAGTACCCTCGCACGCCCGATTCGCTCGCTAGTGGCAGCTTTTGAATCGTGTCATCTCTAGCGATGGAACGAGCCTATCTTCCGCCAACTTTGAGTCTCGCATTCCCACATGTGTGGTCGAGCTATTCTCCTACCTTAACCAAGCCCAACACTTGCACCCTACACCATAGAGAGTTTTTGAGATTTCAGCACATTAAAGCACTCTCCTGATAAATTACTTACTTGTTGCATGTTCTTATTACCTTGTGCCCAAGAGTTGAGTCACCGCCATTTTAGAGTTCGAATAGTAAGTGTTTTAAAAAAATCTCCATCAAAATACTTCTATTAAGAATTTGCAAGGTATTGTGAGGGGGATAGTCAAATGAGAGGGGCCTAGCCATTAAATACTTTGTAAAAAGCATGAAGCGACACAAGGATCGGGGGCAGGTGCATAAGCTAAAGACCAAGGGGGTCAGGGCATGGGCATGCACAGGGAAGTGACAAAAAGGAAGGAAGGTGAGGAGGCACGCTAAACAAAGAAGCAACTGACACATGCCAAGAGACTATAAAAAGACCTCAAAACAAATGACAAAGGGCTATCGCTTAGACGATGTATCTTCTTCTCTCATCAATAGCTCTCTCCTTCAAATTTTTCCTCTTCTCGGAAAGCATTCAAGAGCGCAACCAAAGGAATTTTCTCTATTGATGTCTATATTTTTGTTTGTATAATGAGTTATGAGAGATTGTAAAATACTCATTATAGTAGATTCCCCTCCTAAACGTCCGTAAACGTAGGCCTTATGCCGAATCACGTAAATATTGTATCTATTTATTTATTTTATTTGCTATCAACGTACATGTCAGCCGTACCGAAGTCTCGTCGATGGCCCTAAATGATACTGAACAAAGCCCAAATATCATTAGTAGGCCAGGAATGACTCTTTCTCCTGTTCCAACATGTTGACCGATTTTCTCGACCTCAACAAATATGTTATATTTATTTTATATATTTTTATAATTTAATATATGATACCAAGTCATTCTAAATTTGTTTTTATAAAATATATATATATATATTAAATTATTTATACAAAGGATTACGATAGGTAAGCAGATATTGGACATTAAAATATCACCGTCAAACTCAGGAATAAGTATAAAAATAGGGCTAAAAAAAAAAAGTATAAAAATAGGTATTAGGATAAGTTTTGCACCCGAAACAGAAAAAAGGATATACAGACAAATCACACTAATTATTTCTAATAATTTAAGATATCAAACAGTCCCTACAAAGACGAAATCCGCGTGATGGTACAAAATAAGAGAGAGATGCAGTCTTTTTTTAAAATCATAATTCATTAAATATTTACAATTATTAAAATATTTTATAAGGTCAATTCTGCATTCACAGAAGTCATAAATTCTCACCAGTCACCAGTCAATTAAAGCTGTTTTTCAAAAAAGATTTCAAATATTTTTTTAAAATAAAAACATTTTTTAATTATTAAATAAAAAAAATATATGGTATTCAATATAAAATTTCAGTAGAAATCTTATGTGAAAGTAGTGTTTTTCTTTTCGCAAAGACAATAATAAATATAATAGAGCACGTACTCTTTTTTTTTTTTTTTTGTTGAAAGGAGGGTCCTTTGAATTTTATTTATTTACAGTGATCTGATCAAAATATTTATATTTTTATACGAGATATATTATGCAAGGAATTTCATTTAAAAATGAAGAGAATCTTTGTCTATGTTGTAACAGTAACGGTAAAATGTAAATCCAAAAACAGCAGTTAAGAAAGAGCAAACTTTGAGATCCTTGTTACACGTTAGAAAACTTTAATGCATTATTCAGAAAACGATTGTGAAAGGAACTAAAGAAGATTAGAGATAGTCCCTTCAAAAAAAAAAAAAAAGATTAGAGATAGAGAAAGCGCTGACAATTTGAGATGCAGTGCGTTTTACGTTTCGTAGTTTTCTTGCTAATACCGATAATATATTTAAATCTTGAAAGGATATGACCAATTACAGCTTACAAAAGAAGGAAAATGAAGCAGATTGTTTAATGATGCGAGAACGATCTGTAGCAACTTTTCTCACTGTTCATATTGGAATATAGATTGGACTGTTTCTTTTGGCGCTATCCTTGATTTTAGACCCCACATTCAGTCTCCGTGTTGTGCCGTCCCTTTGCCTGCAGGAGGGACAGAAAGAGGCTTTGAAGGTTGAAGATTGACCGCGAGTTAAAAGAAAATGCAGTTAGGAATTCAATAGCTGAAGAAATAAGAGTTATGACATTCTGAAAGAAAGGTGAGCTTTTGGTGTTCTTCGTCTTTCTAGACAATTCAAACGGTATGGAAGTTGCTACATTTGCTCCCTTAATTTTCGTTCTTTCGTGTGTTCATAAATAAACCTTAGGTGTAGGTGTAATCATATTTCTTTTTCTAAAGCTAAATCAGTTCATTACGATCATTTTTTTATAGAATATCGTTTACTTTTTTGAGTTCATTGATCTGGGTTCTTGTTCAAAAACCCTCCTTGACGATCCCTTCTTGTTCAAAAACCGCCGGCACCTTCAATTTCAACTCGGTTTTGGCGTTAGATTGGAAATTAATCGCTCAGGTTGGATTAAAGTTTAGCTTTTGAGTGAGAATTAAGTGCGTTTTGTGAATTCATGACCGATTTCCGAGAGATTTAGATGGCAAGCACAGCGCCATCTCCGGATTCATCTCCCTCTACCGTGCCACCACCTTCGACCACTATATCTCCTTCCACCAGTTCTCCACCGCCCCCCACCGCTTCATCACCACCACAACCATCCTCCAGCACTAGTCCACCCCCACAAATTGCTTCTCCTCCAGTCCCCTCTACAACTTCCCCACCTTCTCAAACTGGTGCCGACCCACCTTCAACTTCACCTCCGCCTTCCACAGCATCGCCCCCACGGGCCCCACCACCCCCAGTTCCTGGGACTTCACCCCCATCGGCACCGGCACCTAAAACATCACCTCCTCCTCCTCCTCCTCCTCCTCCACCTGATCCACCTACGTCAAGTTCCACTTCGCCACCACCACCAACACCATCAAGTCCTCCAAAAAGTCCGACTCCACCACCTCCAAACCCTAGCCCCCCAATCTCACCTCCCCCTCCATCAATATCACCAGTGAAGTCACCTCCTCCTCCTCCTCCTCCTCCTCCTCCTCAACCTGATCCACCTACATCAAGGCCCAGTTCGCCACCACCACCAACACCATCAAGTCCTCCAAAAAGTTCGACTCCACCACCTCCAAACCCTAGCCCCGCAATCTCACCTCCCCCTCCATCAATACCACCGGTGAAGTCACCTCCACCACCATCAAAGCCCCCTCAAAACGCACCACCACCACCACCACCACCATCCAGGCCACCCAAAAATTCACCTCCACCACCTGCATTGGTATCCTCGGGTAATGCACCTCCATCGCTTGGGCCTACTCCACCCATGGCACCTTCAAGTTCTTCAAAATCATCACCCCCACTACCCATGGCACCACCTTCTGCATATGTTTCTCCCCCATCTTCTGATAACATTCCAATCCCACCATCAAATGATCCAGAGACCAAAAGTACTAGTCCGAATGGAATGGAAAAATCAAACTCCACCAATAGTGGAAGCATCAGTCCCACTGGTATAGCGGCTATTGGTGTAGCAGCGGGAATCATAGTGCTTTGTCTCATTGGAGTGGCAGTCTGGTGCATGAGGAGGAAAAGAAAACAATATTCCGGACTTGGTGGCTATATCATGCCATCCCCTCCGGTCTCCTCCGCCATATCAGGTACATATTAATAAATAAGGTTTTTTAAATGTAATTGGCTTCCTTGCAGTTTTTCCTTTCTTGGGGGTGCTTTTTTCCTGTTGTATCGAAGGGTTATTGATGCTCTAGATATTCAATTTGAACTACCATTTTGTATGGGACTACTACTTAGATGTTCTGTCTTCCTCTGTGTAGGATTATGGCTGGATAGTACCTTGAATTTAGACAAGCTGTCTTAGTATCAAAATGTATTTTCCATTTAATTGAAAATTTTAGTTAAATTATGAGAAGTTTAGGAGTCATTTTTTGTTCCTTTTTTTTTCCCCTAATTCCTCTCTCACAGAAAAGAAGAGGGTAAAATGTGTGCACCAAGATGAAATATGCACAGTTGCACACATTAGTCGAAGATTATTTTTTTAACAGAGAATGCAAATAAAATTCTGTCCTTTACGTTCAACAAAACATCAGCATTATGCTTCATTTTGACAAAAAAAGGTTAACAAGTGCATGGAGGTAGCATGTAGGTTTGAGAGTTTGGAGTAGAGAATGAATTTGTAAGAATTTTATAATAACACTCAGGGTTTTGTGGGTATTTGATATTAGTCAAACTTCCATCTTTGATTCTTTATCAATGATAATCTGTGGTAAAATGTATATAGGATATCCACAATACGGATGGTCTTAAGGGAAATCTATGTTTGTGCAACAAAATCAAGAGGTTGAAATATTCTACACAGAGATTGGTTCATATGAGCCTTTTAGTTTTTATTAGAGGAGTCTTAACCAGTGTTGGTTGTGTCCATAAGGTCAAACTTCTACTTCTATCCTCCAACCTTGGCTGTTGTGTCAATTTTGTAGCTGAATATTTAGTAGTATCCATTTAGTCCTTGCATATGTTAAAACATGTCAATATTTCCTTAACTGTCTCCTGAAGCATAGGAATTGCTTACATGGTTCATGGAATTTTCCAAGTCATCACTTTCTTTGACATGGATCTTTTATCATATAATGCATGCATTTGTCTCTTCCTTTCTTTCCATTACTGACCTTCAGAGCCTTCACAAGAACTTGATCTTTTCTTCCATCAATGTTTCTTGGTGAACTTTCACCATATTGATCTTGTTACCTCCAGAATCTAAATGGCGTGATATAATTCCATGTAAGCAACAGCTTGGACAATTCCTGTGAGTCATGTCAGCAATTTCCTTCCTCCAGCTGACAGCAAAGATAACATTGACATGATCTTGGAAATTCGGTAACAAAGTTGACACAATTAAATGTTCAGGGATGAAATTGATGTAAGAACCAAAGTTGGAGGATGAAACTAGTAGTCAAACCTTATATTTAGGTCAGACTGCAGTTAAAATTTATTGGAGACCTATAATCTTTAGATTGTAATTAGTTCATTTTGGTTCTTTCAAACAATATGGAACTACCTGATTTTGATTGTGATGGCATTAAGTGAGTTAAGAAGTTGTATAACTTGTCCAGATTCATCCATTACAAAGACAGACTCTTTAGCTCCTCTTGTACAAAGTGGTTCAGGCAGCGAGTTTGTGTATTCTCCCCGAGAACCAGGTGGATTAGGCAATTCAAGGTTATGGTTTACACATGAAGAACTATTCAAGGCGACAAATGGGTTTTCAAATCAGAATCTGCTGGGTGAAGGTGGATTTGGTTCTGTGTATAAGGGATACCTACCAGACGGGAGGGAGGTAGCAGTAAAGCAGCTAAAAATTGGTGGGGGACAGGGTGAGCGAGAATTTAAGGCTGAAGTTGAGACTATCAGTCGCATACACCACCGTCATTTGGTTTCATTAGTTGGCTACTGCATTTCTGAGAAGCGAAGGCTGCTTGTCTATGAATATGTTCCTAACAAAACCCTTTATTTCCATCTTCGTGGTAAATCCATTACCAAGCTGAAGCACCTTTTTTCTGATAATGGGTTACTGATGTTTGCTTTGCCCTCCTCATTTTGTAGATGACGGCAGGCCGGCTCTGGACTGGGCAACACGTGTTAAGGTTGCTGCTGGTGCAGCTCGTGGAATCGCATATCTCCACGAGGACTGTAATTATCTATACTTTTTTCTGGATAATGTTCACCTTCACGCTGGTACCATTGCATAAGGACCCTTTTGTGTTGTTATGTTGGTTCTATAACAAGATATATAAGTTGCAGGCTTTCTAGATGCAGTCCCAGGAAATGATTGGGCTGATGTTTGGAACAATGGCATATTGGGCAGGCTTCAGTACATTTGTTCAAACATAAGAATTCATATGTACTACTAATGAGGAAGGACATTCTCCAATGTATATAATCCAGGCAAATAAAAGAAGATTGGGAGGGGTGGGGGATAGAAAGGATTTGTGGCATTCTTACTGTTAGTTCCAAAATGATGATTGCTTTTTCTCTAATATTGGTTGACAAACAGGGTATGCTATCTCCAGTTATCTATATATCAATTCTAGAAGCCACTATGATCTTGGGATAAAGTTTCCAACTTTCAATATTCCTCCAAGGTTTTGGGGAATTATCTTTTCAGAAGCATACACAGAATGTGGGCTTGACTTGTATAGTTATCCAACCAAACTATTGATAATTAAAACATTATAACCATACGATATTTACGTTGATAAATGCACAAGCTTTAGCACTAGAAAAGGTTGAAAAGAAGGTTTTATTGACCAAATTCTTTTTTATTGCCGTATCTGTTGTTGGGGTTGTTTATCTTGTGCATATGGCAGGTCATCCTCGAATTATTCACAGGGATATTAAGTCATCAAATATTCTTTTAGATAACAACTTTGAAGCTCGGGTATGCACTATATTTTCTCAAGCTAGATTGATAAATATTCTTCATTGTAAAGCTGAAGACTTCATTTTCTATTTTTTTTCTGTACAGGTTTCAGATTTTGGGCTTGCCAAATTAGCTCTTGATGCAGACACACACATAACCACCCGTGTCATGGGAACTTTTGGGTAAGCAGACCATTTATAATTATTAGTCCATGTGTCCATAAAGGCCTGGGGCCATCTACTCGTTAAATTAAACCTGCTTCAGGAAAACATTTTTTTTTCAGAGGCAGTATATGTTGATTGTATTTATTTATTGGTTTCAGATATATGGCCCCTGAATATGCATCGAGTGGAAAACTGACCGATAAATCTGATGTATACTCCTTTGGAGTTGTGCTGCTGGAACTCATCACTGGAAGGAAGCCTGTGGACACAGCCCAACCCTTGGGAGATGAGAGTCTAGTTGAATGGGTAACACATTCCCTCAATATGGTCCAAGTTCTCTTCCACAGCTGAATACCAATGCATCTGAACTTTGTTATTTTTAAATATCTGAACTTTTCAAGGTTTTCAAATTAATTTGTCATTACTATATTTATATGTATATATATTAGTTGTAAGAAATATATTGTTTTGATGACGAGGAATCTTGGAGACCGTGGAAATCCAACATATCTTTTATTAGGTTAAACCCCGGATTCATGTGATGTGTCTCCACCGCCAAGATTAAGTAAATCGTTGGTTTTTAACTTATGGGATGTGGCCACTAGAAATTGTTTTCATTTATGGGTTCAAACCTTAGACTTGGAGTGAGCATTACCACCAAGACCAAAGCCCTTACTACTTGAGTGAACCCCTACGTTTTATATGAAGTATATTACTGCAATTACCTGAGATATGGAGAATGATGGTTCTATTGAACCTTTGTCAAATTCTGAATGAGCTGTAAGATTAAAGTTTTCACCAATGCTTAATACTATCAAGTCTACATTGTACTCCCATAATAATAATGCAAGAAAGAGGAAAAAGCAAGTACAAAACATCTTATCCAAGATTCCCTTGGTGGTCTATCATGTATAAGATAATGTTTATATAGTTTAAGTAATAACGTGTTGTTTTTGGAGTTCTATGTTATTCCATTAGCTATATTCTTTAATATTTCAACAAATTTTCTTTTTTCACAAGTCCTGTAGATCAAAATTCTAGCTTCGCCACTGTGTGCATCAGCCACATTGTAATCTTTTGCAGCCTTACTTTCCTGAGCAAAAAGCACTTTATATTTCAGGCCCGACCTTTGCTAAGTCATGCACTCGATAACGAGGAATTTACAGATTTGGCAGATCCAAGGCTCAACATGAACTTTGTTGAGAGTGAAATGTTCCATATGATTGAGGTAGCTGCTGCTTGTGTACGACATTCAGCTACCAAGAGGCCACGAATGGGACAGGTAATGAAATTTGCTGATGCAAACATTTGAAAATAGTTCCTTTACTGTACTAATTCCTGGTATTAAAAGCGGATGCATGGAAATCATCTTTCTTGGCAATTCTTATTCTTCTCAGGTGGTTAGAGCCTTTGATGGTTTAGCTATTTCCGATATAACCAACGGAATGAGAGTGGGGGAAAGTGAGGTATTTAACTCTGCACAACAGTCTGCAGAAATTAGATTGTTCCAGAGAATGGCATTTGGTAGTCAAAAATACAGTACAGATTTTTTTAGCCAAAGTAGCCTGGATGGTTAAGAGGATGTGGTAAATATTGGGAGAGATTATAAAATTAAACCAGGAGGGCTTGCCAAGCCGGGGGTGGAGCCTTGTTCAAGTTTATTTAATTGGAGTCTGGCTCAACAGAGTGTACTTATCGCCCATCAATCAATAGACATCAGTTGTAGAGACTTCAAACCCCTCGATTCTTGAAGCTAGGTTCTATTTTAGCTCCAATACGTATGGGGTTTTTGTACTTCTGTAATTTTTGTATAATCAAAGATGAGAATCTGTTTCCACGGATAGGATTAATAAAAGCTATTTTTCAGTTTTGTCATCGGAGACTTACATAACAATTGGGATGCTGTTTGATTATTCTCTGGTGCTGATAGTGATTACCCTTTTCATAAATCAACATCTGAACTGTACATATAAGCTTTTAGGTTTCATGCTGTCAAAATGAACCTGGGGGCACCAAACATAAGGCAAACACATAACATCTAAATCTCCAAATAAATTTGTGGTAAGGATATCCTGAGTTCGGTTTTGTCAAGCGATTATCCCCAAGTGTGTGTTCTCAGCTCTGGACATGCCACATTAACAGAATACAACAGTAAAATGCTCTCAGTATGCAAATATAACAACCAAATGATTTTTGGCGACTCTCATTTCTCCCTACATAAGAATTTCATTTTTATAAGCACCAAGTGTTTGAAATACAGACTCTCGATAAAGAGTTTCTTGCAAGTGGACTGCGTTCAAGGACAAGTTCCTCAGTTCAATGGTCTTTATAAATTGTGTGTACTCAAGAGGATTGGAAACTTAGATCTAAAAAAAGCATACCACCGAGACCAAGACCTCTATCGCTCGATTCGATTCATAGGAGCTATTGTGCGGGCCTTGCACGTTATGATGCCTATTATGTCCTTAAGGGTGATGCTAGTCGGCCGCCCAACAATGATTGATGGGCATGCCGCCTAGTTTACATCTTTATTTTTTTATCGTTTACTTTTCATATTTTTTTAATATATTTCAATATTTTAAAAAAATATATCAATACACTACAAATCATTTTCTTAATTATTAAGTAAAAAAAAATAAAAATAATTAATTTGAGAAGCGGTTAAATGGAGCGGTACACTATAGGCGACAAAGTAAACTTATCCATAAAAAAAATTATAGAGTGAAACCACACTCATAGCACTCACTCTCACATGTTACTATTTACTCTCACATTTTGTGCAAGTGAACAAGCCATATTCAAAAATAACTTTGCACTTCCATCCATCTAAATATGAATAGTAATATGTGACAGTGAGTAGTACAAGTGTGGCTTCACTCTAGCATTGCTCTATCCATAATGGTAAAGTTGCAGAAACTATTTCCAAGTGTTCCATATTTAGATGGATGGAAGTGCAAAGTCATTTCTGAATATGGCTCGTTCACTTGCACAAAATGAAGCTGAAATGTGCTGTGGATTTTGGGAGGGACGGAATGAGCGATGTTTTAGATCGTCTCATTTAAATTTAGGTTGATGTTATTTTGGATTCAAGATTTTATGTATTTGATTAACTGTGTCTTTTCTATTTATAATTCTCATATGACATTTATTTTCATAGTCTGGTCCATTATTAGAAAAATAACAACCGAATACAGCATCCCAGAACAAAACAAACCAAAAAAGAAAAGAAAAGTATGAACTCCAAAAGCTAAGATTTTAAGGAACCCAAATATTGCCAAGCTTACTCCAAAAAAGAAAATTATTATGTACTCTAAATTCTTAAATGTAGATGATATTGTAAACTCATTCTTTCGTAAAATGTTGTACTATTAAAATTATTTGCCTAATCTATAATTTTTCAAGAGCATGAATAGCACACTACTCTTATTTTAACAGTACAAAATATTATTCCATTAAAATTACGTTCCTAAACATTAATTTCCAATTACAAGACATCTTACAATAAGATAAGAGAGTTATGTATCTGTACTTTCAATATTATTTAATTGTCTCAAACTCTTTAGAAAGTAAACTAAATAATTAAGTTTATTTCTTTTCTTCAATTTACACTTTAAGAATCTCCCTACTCTTGTTGGAGCTACCGTTAGTTATATATATATATATATATATATATATATACATATATATACATATATATATATATATACTAGCAATGGTGCAACGTGCGAGACACGTTGCCCTATATCACTATAAAATAAATTAAAAAATAAAACATCTAGTATAAAAAAAAACATTAAAATAAATGAAAATAACATAATTCATTCAAGTTACAAGCTACTAATTCAAACAATAAATTTAAATAAACTATAGGTCCAAGCAAATTTGGAAAATAAAAGATCATGTTTCAAATCAATATTACAATCTGTTTCTTAAAAGATAAAATAGGACAGTTTTGTCTTTTTTATCATTGAAATGATGGCTAAATTTTTTTGGAGATTATGTATCTAGAAGTGGTATGTTCTCTTTATTAAGAAGTTCAACAGTTTGAAGCCACAAGAACAAACTTCAACAATTTGAAGTATGTTGAGAAGAGACTGATGGGATTGTGATTGTTTGGTATACATGAGACCGCTGAAAAATATAAAACAAAATGTCAGTACCAAAACAAAGTAGAGGTGTCTGACATATTTTATACAAAAGAACAATGACTCACATAGCCACCAATAAGTTTTTGCAGTTCAAACTGTACTTTTTCTAGCATTAGTAGAACACTGCCTGCACAAGAACAATAGCAACTAAAGATTAATTCTCATTGATGTGATATAACTAGTTTGAGTTGAAAAGCCATTCATGTGAAGTTGACATGGCATATGAAAACCAGAATTAGAAGCAAATATGAGTCTGTAAAATATTAAACAAAATCCAAAAGAACATGAACAAGAGATCATCCCCATGTTACACATTGAATCCATTTTTCCTTTATGAATAGCTCTTCAATTAACTACTTGTCGTGAACTTTTCAAACCAGATGCATGAAAAAAGAACCTAGGTTTTCAAAGATATATATATATATATTTACTTCTCAAAAACAAAAATATATTATATCTTTCTCTAATACAAATCCAAAAAGCATATGACAAAAGAGATATTATTAGATTGTACACAATTTGTGATTCAGAACAAATGCAGTAAAGCAAAAATGTGCAAACACCTAAACATGCATGACCAAGGAGAGGCTTATTACTGTAAACGTCGTGTATGGATAACATAATTCTTCATGGGAGACTTCTTTTTGACTTTCCTCTAACTATACATGATTTCGAGTCCAAAACTGGATCACTCTACGGTTCACTCCTAACGGCATGTTTCACAAAATTTAATCTTGCATAGGTAAATACAGTACCATTTCCTAGTTTTTTTTTAAGCTGTGTAACAGTCATAGCTTGCTAGTTTTTCTGTAATCTCAAATATATACCCTTGGTGCATGCCTCTGCCAAAAAATGAACAGAGAAGAATATCAAGCACTTATAGGCAAAATATTACCCTAATATTTAGTGTAACATTTCCTCAATTACTCGATCAAAAAGTGTAACAGCATGCTTTCACTCTTGAAGAGGTTTACCCCTTTTTTTTTTATCTAAAATTACCAACCAAGAGAGAAAAAAAAACCAAGTAACCCCAAATTATAAAACAAATCAGCATACAAAATAGCAACGAAAAAAAATCAAGTGTTTATAAGCAAGTTATAAACTAGGAACCTCGTTTTGAAACTTCGAGACCTTATCCACCAGCAAATTCGGGCCCCTAGACGCCTTAAAGAAGCCACCATTTTCTCCTACCAAGCACAAGCCACCTCGTTTTCCCTTTCCAATTGTGGCTTCTCCGGAACCTTGATTTAGCGTGCACCCAGTAGCAGTCTTATGGGCAGCGGTTCTGGGGCTAAGAGATCAGTCAGGCCACAACTTTTGCGGGGTGAGAGCTGCATGGTGGTGGGAAGTTCATAGGGAAACCCATGCCTCTACGCCAAACACAACAAAATAATCAAAAAATAATGACCAATGCTACCCTTATGAAATAATTTACACCAAAGATACCTTTTCTGTATTGCTTGGTGCCAAAAAGGATAAAAAAAAAAAAGGCTTATGCTAAAGTAAAGGTATCAAGGAAAGGAAAATGACAAGCTTACTGGAAAAGGTCGGAAGTAATGTGCAAAGCACGTTGCCTAATTAAGTGAAATAGTTTCTTTACCAAAATAATTTTTTTTTTTATGTATAATTTAAGGAATGAAAATAATTTTTTATTTTTAATAAGTGAGAAGTTTTATTAATCCACATAAATAGGCAATGCCCAATTACACAGGAAGTATATAAAAAATAATAATAAAAAACCTAGTTACAAACACTCTCTACGAAAAGGAACATAAAAATCATTAAAATAAACTTCATTCAAGATAATAGAAGAAGTTCAAAGCAACAATCAAGTTGCAATATTGCATCCTGAAAGATCTAGACTACATGATGAAATACCAAGCAATTCATGGAGAAATGGAAAGCAATGATATTCTTTTGGAAAGCATTGATATTCTTTTGGAAAGCAAATATGACCTTTGGAAAGCAAATATGACTAAGTTTAAATATCATTTCAATAAAATTGAATAACTTGATGGTCAAGTGACTGTTGCACCTAATTCGATTGCTGAAAAATTTAGTCTACAACAAAGACACCATGCACCTCTAGATTCAATTACTCTAGCCTCTTCCCTCTGTTCAATTTTGCATTCGCCATCACCACGAAGATGGAATTACTCCAGTCTTTCATATCCAATACTTTTTATTTTTTGATAGGTAAAAGTAAACTTTATTGATAGAAACAAAGTATACCAGTAGTAAACAAGCAGATCATAAATCAATGCCTTTTATTTGAATATAAGAGAAAAATGGATAGACAAATTAACCTCATTTCTGATTTGGATTAGCCATCCGAGTCATTTCATAGCTAAATAGATCAAGTCCAAGGAAGAGAAGCGCACACACATAACTCATTTTTCAGAAGAATGCTCCTGGGCTTCACATTTTGCAATTTCTCTCAAGTCTTCCACTACTTTTTCAGCCTCTTTTACTTTCTCTTCCAACTGCTTTTGCTGCTTCTCATCCTTCACTACCTTATCATTACTTATAATCAACTGCAGAAATATGAAAAAAAATGGCTATTAGATCAATAGTTAAAACAGTATAAAAGGGGGAAGAGAGAATAGTCCTGTGTTAGGAAAATACAATGAAAGAATGATTATCTTCTGGGAGTACCATTTAGCTTATGGAGTACCAAATAAGGTCTCTGTCCAGTAGATTTTAATTAATTGTTTAATCTTTTGGGTTCCTACAACAATAACCTTTGCAATAGATCTTGGGCTTAATCCAAAGGAGGATAAAATGATTTTTAATGTGAATTGAAATACAACAACTCCACACAGTTCCTGCTTTAAGTTCACCATCCCACCTTAAAAATTATTTGGAATAAGTATTTTTTGGATACAATCATAAACTAATTATCATGAAGAACTATATTGAAGCTCTTTAATATTCTTACAAAGTTTACCTCATAATCTCTGATCAAAAGAAGTGGAACAATAATAAACCAAAAAACGCTATATGCGAGCATGACAGCACTTGCATTCATCTGTTGAGAAGAGTAAGAAAATGTCAAAATAGTGTATGGAAGAAAAAAGAATGTATTACATTTATTTTTTTAATATAAGAGGCAAAAGGCACAGTATTCCATATTTATAAAGCTTCAACTCCAACTTATTTGGTGCTTCCTTTGTTCAACCCAAATTATTCCCGTTTGTAATATCACATAGGAAGGGCCATAGAACAATTTCAACTGACAAGTTAAAGGAATTGCATAAATAAATAGACCTGCCTTTTGTGCCTCTTACCTCAATAGAACATGGATTAAACATTGATTTATTTATATAACTTTCAGTCTTTTGAAATCATGCCACCAAATTAATAATTCAACGCAATGCAAAGGCACTGTATTTTTAATTTTTAGCAACTGATTTTTGAATAAATTACTTGAAAAATTATTTGAAAGACATAACCCCACCCCAGATGCCTGCAAGTTTACGTAGACGACTTGAGCTTTTGGATGGGCTGGAGATTTTAGAACTTTCTCCATGTGGAGTAGCATCACAATTACCTAGCTACGTATCTAACTCTACATTATCAACCCTGTCACTGCTAGCTTTCTTATAGTGTTGATAACAACCATGCATGGAGAGCAATGATCCGATCTACTCATGAAAATTGACATAAACAAAAAGCAGCATATATAAATAAGAAAGTGATTCAGGAATTGATATAAATGGAGAAACGTGTAAATCATATAACTGAAAAAAAAAAATGGGAGAAGGCTCACTGAAGATGCAACACATACCCCAAAGTAAATGGTGATTAACGTAAAAGTCTACTTGTTCAGAACAAACAAATAAACAAAAAATGCATCATTGAATTACATGATTTTTACAGTCACAAGATTAACTAAAATTGGAATGACACTTTTTCATAGCCACTTTTTCATAGCCACTTTTTCATTCTCATATAAGGGAAAAGAAAGACAAGCATATATTACTGAATAAAAATAAAAAATTTAGAGAAAATTTTGAGCACCAAAGACTATATCGATTTTGTAGTTTACAATCTTAGTTCTTTAGAGAAAATTACGAAAATGCTAGGTAATTGAAATCGAATATCATTAAAATAGGTTGAGCTGAGTTTTCAATTGTTCACGACATTTTTCTTTATCCTCTTGGATATATATGAATAAATAAAGAAAAAAATTCGTCTATCCACCACTATTCTTGAATCTCAACTGATGTCTTACAGCTCATGTCAACTAAAACTGATTTTATAAGTCCCAGCTTAGTACTGTTCGGATGAAACTCGCAGAAACATGAAATATAACTTGTACGGTAGCATGATTTACAATATATTTGACAGCATCTGGACCTGAAAAGTAAGCAATAATTTACAATAACATCTGCAACTATACGAAACTAGGGAAGATTTTATCTAAGTTCTATGAAGTGATGTAACAAACCAAGAGTGTCGTATAAAGGAATTGATATGTATAAATATGCAGAGCAAGTGTGTTCGACAATGAGCCACTCAGGTTTGTTGATGAAGTACAACCCAATGCAAGATCCCTGCAAAATGCAACAGTAGTTAAATGCTAAAAGAAAACATCAACTACTTTTGACTGTTTTATAAAACATGAAAATACTCATGGGTAATCTAATCAAATTTTATGAAGCATAAACATTTTTGAACATAAAATTACTTTTTCAGACGTTTACCTTTGATATCCCATGATAAATTAGGCTAGAACCTATAGCTGATTGAGCAGTACCTACTTCACCATGTGTCATCTATTTGTACCTGGACAAGTGCAAAAGGAGTAAAAATGAATGAGTAAACAGTATTAGTAAAGTTGAGAACTTAGATTAGATGCCCAACAAAAGAAATACATACTCTTTAACTATGCCATCAACCCGAATTCGTGTTCCCAGATACTTGTAATCTCGAAAAGTGTCAACCGAATGCCTATGTTCGCAAAAGGAAACCTCTCAGGTAATATATTGAAAGTAAATTCTAGAGAAATTATATTTCCAATGGCTTGTATAATATCGAATACAAGTTCTAACTTTTACCATTAAAACTTTTATAATATGAAAAAATTTTGCGGAATTTTTTTATTAAAATTTGAAAAAAAGTACTTCTACTGACACATATAATAGGGGAAAAGGTTTTATCATGAAAACATTTTCGTGAAATTGAAAAGGTATGAATAGTAATTTAGCCATCATTGTTGGAGATGATCACACAAAATATCATGAAGTGTACCAGTTTCTGGATGATCTTGGAATCTACTTACAAGCTTCAAAGGAGAACGTGTCGATTTGCCATAAAGAAATATAAAAGAAATGGTAAATAGTTATGGGATAAAATGACAATCTTGAGAAATTAAAATCCAATAAAGTGAAAAACCCCACCTGTACACATTCCACTTCCCTAAGTGCAATTTTTCTATAAGCACAACACTGTACCCTTGCTCTGTTCAGAATTTAATTCCAGCATTGATGCATCAACAATGTAGTCAAATAAGTATACAACAGAAAAATGATCACAAATAGTTGAACTTGGAAATCACTATAAACTTTATTTCCATATATATGTTTGCAAAAAACAATTAGCAAGAGGCCATTGGGAACTAATTGAGGTTTAATTCAAATTGCATAATTTACAGTTTACACCAACATTTTTTTTATGAGGTGGTTATTTTTCATTTATATCAACAAGTCCTCCAATTAGTGAGCTTTGATTGACAAGAATTCTTTGCATATTTTTACACCATTTTTATCAGTGACATGAGACTGTGAGACTCCACCAAGACCTAGATTATGAGGCTTCATTTTATTTATTTTATTTTAATTTACTTCTTTTCATTTGTATACAAAGGTTATAGGAAAACCCATATATGTTTTCTACTCTTTCCCTTAATATTCATCATCTTTGACGTTAAGATAACTATGAAATCTAAGACATACATACATGGATAACTATGGACACCCGAAGAGGAAGTCGCGATTAATGGATAATCCACTAACCTGTAATGAGCACCCATGAAAAATGGCAATAAACCCAGCAAAATAAACAAATGCGAAATCACATGAACATAAATAAAAAATAAATAAATGCATAAAGAGAATATTTTTTTCATTTAGCTGTCAACGTTAAAGAAGTCTCAAAGCATAAAAACACAAATGAAAAATAAACAAATGTATAGATAAATATTTATCACCAAAAAACATACCAGCGAAGCACCCTCGACCACGGCAAGAAAACTTGCTTTTCTCGCTTCCAACCCTGTCTTTGACAACTTGGAGAAGTCTGAAAGCGTAAAAACACAAATACATAGATGAATATCTATAACCAAAAAATTAACAAAAATTAACAAATGTACAAATAAAAAGAATGAGATTGAGCTGAAAAAATAAACCACTTCTCAAACCACTGTAATAGACCAAAAAAAATCTTTTATTAATAAAATAAAACAAATGTGCATTAATAAAAAAATGAAAAAAAAAGTCTTAGAACACAAAAACACAAATGAAAAATAAACAAATACGAAAATACATGAACATAAATAAGAAATAAACAAATACATAAAGATAATCAAGAAGCAGAAATTTGCCTCTCTTTCAGCTCTGTCTCAAACTAGTGCAATAGATGGGAAATTTTTTTTCCTCTCTCTCTCTCACTGCAATAGATAATGAAGAAGCAGAAGGCAATGCTTTGCCGTCCATCACTCCCATCAACAAGCTAATACATCATTTCATCTGATGTCACACCACAAAACAGTAAATAATACAATCAGATGAACGAGACCGAATTAAAAAAAAATCAAAATGATTACAATGAATGAATTAAAGAGACCAAAAAAATAGATTAATATTTGGTAAGGGACGAGAAGTATACTGTGCGAACGCACAGCAAATAGATGAAATATTTATCATGTGATAAGACATAAACGAAACGGTGCGTAGACTACCAGATTACCAAAAATGGTGCGTTTCACATCTATCAAACTTACCTAAAACGAAATGATGCGTAGACTATCAGACTTACCTAAAACGGTGCGTTTCACATCTATCAGAGAAACGTTAAAATGCAACTCACCGATTCTCCTCTCTCTCCTCGATCACGCATCAGGTTGATCCCCAATTTTGTGGGTTTTGGGGATGAAACAACTCTCCCATCTCTCTTTTCGTTGGATTTGCTCTAACAGTGATTTGGGTCTTCCATTTCAATTGAAGGAGTGGGTTTCATGGGTTGTGGGTTCGTGGGTTTCGGGGATGAGAACTCCATTTGAAGATCGGGGATGAGGTTTGAAATTGGGGATTAAGGCAATTGAAAAAGTGTAAATGACGTCTCAAATCGGAGATTACGGTAGTTGTGGGTTTCCGATTAAGGTGGGTTGTGGGTTTTGCGAAATCGGGGACGAGTGGGTTTCGTGGGTTGTGGTTTTCGAAGGTGGTTGAAGGCCGTGGATTTTGATGGTGGTAGATTGTTCACCGGAGCATAGAGGAGGTGCCGAAGATGGCAGTGAGATTCGGTGGCTACCGACGGCTATAAGTTTCCAATTAAGGTGGGTTGTGGGTTTCCAGAAATCGGGGACGAGTGAGTTTCGTGGGTTGTGGTTTTCGAAGGTGGTTGAAGGTCATGGATTTCGACGGTGGTAGGTTGTTCGCCGGAACATAGAGGAGGTGCCGAAGATGGCAGTGAGATTCGGTTGCCGACGATAAGCGTAGCAGTCAGTTGCTATGTGGTAGCCGAAAGGTATACAAACGGCATTTCTGGGAGAAATGGGGATGTCGTGTGTAGGTGAAAGGTAACTTCGGAGTATGAATGTTAAACCAAATTAACACTGTTAATTACTATTTATAAAAAGATAGGCGCTTTTTAAGTATAAATATATATATTTAGTTTTTTTATATATTTTTTAACACTTTCAAATATTTTTTAAAAAATAAGAAAAATCACAGTATTATTAAAAAATATTTTTTAATCCTTAAATAAAAAAAATAGAAAATAAATAAAAATTACAATAATAACATTGAGCATAAGAACCAATAATAAGAGTATCATTTTACAAAGAAAGACATTTATGATTTAATATGAACCATGGTTCTATATGTAATATTTGATTCTATATTTCATCTCATTTAATTAAATAATACACATATTTTAGAATTGGAAAATGTTATTTGTTCTTACTTGAGACAAATATTTGTTGTCTCTATTTAGAATTGGAAGACGCTATTTGTCTTATAATTGGAAGACGCTATTTATCTCTAATTTTTATATAATTTTTTTAACATATTTAGATATTTTTTTAAAATATAAAAAATTATAATATTATTTAAAAATACTTATTTAAAAATTATGTAAAAAAAAAAACTAAAAAAAGATAAAGTCCAAATCGGGATCCTTACTGGATCCAAGTAGCACGGCCCATTAGAATTTAGACATACGAATTTAATCCCCACACGTAAATATTTAAATTTATTTATATTTATCAATTTAAGTACTTAAAATAATTGGTGATTGGTTATAGGATTCATATGTGGAAAATAAGATACATATAATTTTTGTAATTTTTGGATGATGTCATATTTTAGCGCTTATCAAATAGTAAAAACGTTGGAAACGTCAAACGAGTTGTCCTGGTCTGTTCAAAACTTCAAACATAATGATAATATAACTACGCCAACGCATCGAAGATTCAAAAGTCAAACCCCCAATTCTTTCTTCCGATTATCTTCACGATGGCCAAGCTCCAATCGGATCAGCTGAAGCAGATCAAGGAAATCTTCATGCGCTTCGACATGGACTCCGACGGCAGCCTTACCCAGCTGGAATTGGCGGCCCTTCTTCGCTCACTCGGCCTCAAGCCCTCCGGCGACCAGCTCCACGTCCTTCTGGCCAACATGGACGCCAACGGCAACGGCACCGTCGAGTTCGACGAGCTTGTCCAGGCCATCTTGCCCGACATGAGCGAGCAGGTGCTCATCAACCAGGAGCAGCTCCTGGAGGTTTTCCGGTCCTTCGACCGCGACGGTAACGGCTACATCACGGCGGCCGAACTCGCCGGCTCCATGGCCAGAATGGGTCACCCTTTGACGTACCGCGAGCTCTCCGAAATGATGCGCGAGGCCGACAGCAATGGCGACGGCGTCATTAGCTTTAATGAATTCTCGACCCTCATGGCCAAGTCCGCCTCCGATTTTCTTGGCCTCGCGGTCGCATAGGAACATGAATGGCGTGAGAAATGAAGGATGGTTTGACTTGGTCTCCTTCACCATAATTTCTCTATTTTTAATTAATTAATTAATTAATTTTTCTTTCTCCATCTGTTTTCAGCTGACTTCTCATTGAGTGGAAGAATCAATGATCAGCTCATGAACATTATAATATCTGTCATCTGACATCTACGATCTACCCTATTAGAGGTTTCTGTAGACATTTCATGTAAAAATTAATTATTCTCGTTAATGTTCTTCGCAGGGTTAGTAATGAAAATCTTGAGAAATATATTTGAATATTTTTATGAAGTTTTTGAAAAATCTTGAGTTTATCTGTTTGTTTGTTTGTTTTTTTGTACCGGAGGTTGAAGTTTTCTTTTTGGCAGACGCTGGGACCGGTCCGGCAGTCCCAGCGTCTAAAGTAAGTTGGGCTAGTTTATGATGGCATTAAAATAAAATAAAAAATATAATTAAATAAAAAAATTAAAATTAAAAATATAATAAAAAAATAAAATGAACAAAACATAATAAAAAACACAATAAAAAATATAATAAAAAAATAAAAATATAATAAAAAATACAATAAAAAAATAAAATGAAGATGAATTTAAGAAAATTTGGTCATGGAGCGAACGGAGCCGCCGCCGATGATGGCGGTGGGCGACACCGCCCACCGCCACCGAGAGCGACGGGAGCTGCTTTGAGGATATTCCTTTCTTTTTTCTTTGAGAAAACTCGAGAAATAGTGATAACTAAGCTTGCTCTTAAAACTAGGAAATTTTGAAAAGATAATATGAAAACAATGTTTGGTTTTTTATTTTTAAAAAAATATATTTAATTTCTCATAATAGATGGCGTAATATTCTCACTTTGCAAGACAATTTTCTACAAAGAACTTGATAAAATAGCTCCTTAACTTGGTGCCTCCTCACAAAGGGAGATCGTAGTGATAAGGTCGGGATGACAATTTATCAAAATCACAAGTCTTTGTAAAATCGTTAAGATAATGTATGAAATACCTACCCAGTGTCCAAAAGGTCAAGAAAATTGATGACCTAATAAGAGGGGAGCCAACGTGAATACATGTATTATTATATAGAGAAATAAAATTTGTAATCTTGAAATCCATAAATGTCACCAATTTTTTAATAAATAAATAAATAAATATAGAATATTCACTCTTTCAAAACAATTATGGGATGAATACGCACGTTATGATTATACGTAGAATTACTATATTATATAACCCAAAATGTAAGAAAAGGGAAATACATAAACGTGTTGTACACAATATTCAAAAAGGAAAACTACACATTTCTCCCATAATATGATATATTTTGATTTATGGCCCCAACTTACCAAAACTTATCACTTACCCGCGTTTTGAAATATAAATTGTAATTTACTCATCATTAAAATGGATGAAAATAGATAATAAAGAGTCGAATGTTAAAAGAGAGGGTAAAAATAAAATTATAACATATTTTTCAATTGGGGAGCTAAGAATTTTGAAAACTTAGTAGTCATGCCACATAATAGATGATAGTTCTCAAAACTTATCGGGCAATGGCCCTTTGCCATGTCCTATGCCTAAGTCCACATAATACATGATGATTTAGGTCTCGTTTGTATTCAAAATTTATCTCAACTCATCTTTATTTTATCATTACATTTTTATAATTTTTTTATACAAAACACAAATTCTTATACACCTTTTTCAAATTCCAATACACAATTTTCAAATTCCAATACACATTTTTCAAATATCAAAATAATAATAATATTAAAAAATAAACTAAATTCATCTCAATTTATCTCATCTCCGAATTCAAATAGGGCCTAAAAGTTAATAAAGCACTATGATTTCGTGCAAATTTGAGTTATTAATAGGATACATATTATATGTTAATAATTCATTTGGGTCAACTTCTTCTAGATATGGTGACAATTGAAGAGTGCAACAAAATGGACAGTTTTCAAATCCTATCTACAGTTCTCAAAGCGGTTAGATATCAAAACAGTTTTATCTCATTATTATAACTTTTTTAAATTTTCATACAAAATATAATAAATAATTTAACTTTTTCAAATCTTAAAATAATATTCTAATAATATTTTATTCAACTTTTATATAAATTCATTTCTTCTCATCTCTTCCCACTATTCAAACCCAGGCATTATATAGTGCAAGCATAGTGCAGAGGTCCTTCATTGTAATGTTATCGATTTGTCCATGGATTTCAAGGGAGTTCCTCAGTTACAGAGCAGTAAGGACACTCGAAACAGAATGCAACATGAACCAAGTAATGTATCTACATTTACGTATGGCACAAACCAGACTCCAGAAGCAGAAGCACATGTTCTGAGAACTTAAAAAAAAAAAAATAGTATTACAGGAAAAACGAGGGTGCTTCTTTCTCTTTATATAAAATGGAGCAACACCATCCAACCCTAAATTGAATTTGCTTCGTTCTGTATGACACTTACAACAATTATATACAAAAATGCATGGTATAAAAGCAACAGATGTAACCTCAGGTGGCCAGAAAGAGAAACTTTTTGACAGTATTTGGGGCCATTTTATCCATCCAAGATATGTTACAGATGAGTAATGCTTCTTCTGTACAGGGTCATCTTGCAGCTTTGATCTCTGCCACGTACCTTAAATCGAAGTGCTAGTAAGCCAATAAATAGCTCAAATCAAGTGGAGTTTCACGCAAGGCGAATTTCAAAGTTTCAACAAGCTATTTATGACCTGCATTCTTTGACAGCTAACAATGCCTGAACAAATTCACAAATTTCACCTGTGGTGGTTATTTAGTCCTTGCTGCTAAGCGCGCTGTGAAGCCTACAGTTGTTGGCCGCAACGACTTCTGCCGCATCATATCACAATGCTCAGGATCGTTTGATTGGCCATTATGCCTTATCCACTGAATCATTTCATGGTACATTGGAAAGAAGCGCATCTGAATTGCCGAGTACGAAAAGTATGGTATTAGGGTTGAGATCACCACAAGGAGAGTGACAAGCCAAAAAGAGGCGGCTGGGGCAAGGTCTTCGATGAAGAGTTTGTAAGCAGTGGTTGAAGTTGTAGGAGACATGGCTCCATATGCCAAAAGGAACAGGTACCAGATAGCAACTGAACCCCAGATGACAACATGTTGCACCAAGGTGAAGTAACTAATGGCAAGTGCAATCTGCAAGTTTACGACCCAAACAATGCACGTATACATTGTCCCCCCTAAAATATCCCTCCCGGCAGTTTGCCCATCATTATTGAAAGCCTGGAGCTCCAGTGATTTTGTGCAGAAGAAGAAAATGATTAAGGCACTGCAAAACCCATTTAACATCCAGCCGAGTATTCGACGCCAGCTGAAAAGGACATTCTGCACCCCTTCTTGGTATAACAAAGGAAACTGCCAAGGAATAGAAGACATATTCACCACAAAGGCATACAAACCAAAAATGTAATAATTCAACGCAAGTATATGTTGCTACAGATATTACTAAGGCGGGTTTTTCTGTTCAACGCTAGTGGCACCTCCTATTGCAACAATTTACAATTGTTTTACTTTTGAGGCATTATAATGCAACAACACTAGCGGCATACCTCCACCCTAAATATAAAAAAGCACCAAAAGGATTATGGTACTTCCCCCACACACATTAATGATGTATATATGGGCCACATGAGATATATTGTTATTGATCATTATAATGGACATAAGTGAATCCATATACTTGACTGTTAACATACCTTGAGACAATACCTAGAAGAAACATCCTGATCAAAAATGCCCATCGCAACCACTGGAATTGACGAGAAGAACACATTATAGAGCGACAAAAACCAATCATTGTATGCAGGTTGCCCAGAGAATGATGCATACGCCTCATATAAGAATAGGGTGAAACCAAATGTAACATTTTTGTAGAAGAAGTAACATATCTGCCAATTGAAGAATGAAGAAAGTAAATAGATTGCCACATGGATGTTTAAACTTGTGATAAAATTTAGAAAAGATACTTCTTCCAGATTTTGAAATCTCAAGTTTGCCAAAATCCAAACATAAGATAGGATTACCATTGACGAGATTCTTCTGTAACACCAATGTCCATGCACAAGTAGCAAACGTTCCAGATATCGAAACTGAGCAATCGCAACATCACTTGACATGACCGCCTGAATTGAAACACAAAAAAGATTACAAGGAATGAGAAAAAACAATAAAACCTAAAGGTTTCCCACCCGATTCAAAATAATAAACACACAACAATCTCCTGAGCACCTGCATTCCTTCGACACCACTGATTCCAACCCCTATATCTGCTTCTTGAAGCATTCCCACATCATTGGCACCATCACCAATTGCTAAAGTTGTTCTCCCCGTTCCAGATTTAACCAGCCTTGTAACCTTTTTTCATCAGGAAATACAAGTTACTCCTAAATGCTATTTATGTAGTAAAAAACAAAAATAAAACAAACAAAAGATGATCAAGAAAAGTTCTTGTAAGAAATTTTAGTCGCTGAAAAAATATAAACCCACCAGTGCCTTCTGCTTGGGTGACGAGCGGCAGCATATAACAGATGCACAACGAATTGCAAGATCTAGAAACATTTTGTTCATATTATCCTCTAAAGCATAAGCAAGTGATTTTCCATCGATTATTAAAGCAAATGCGTCAGATCCACCACTTGATGAAGTAAGTTGAGCCTTCCCTTCAGTAATCTGACTGAGGACACTTTCCTTCGATGCCTAAAGAATGAACCAGATCTATCTTATTAATATTTAATGCACATTGATCTATAGATATCATAACTCAAGTTCTGCCAAGCACAACAGAATTAATAACTGAAGCCTTAAAGCTTTGCACCAAATTCATTGACCTCATGTTAAGCACAAAGTATATACACCTCAGTTCAAAAGTCTTAAGCCAAGCAACAAGGTTTTTCTGTCCATACTTGCATTCTTTTATATTTCTTATCTGCTAGATTACCTTTTTCGTACCTCTTTTTGCAGACTTGAGTTTTCATATAACACAGGTCCAAATCATAAACTATAGGGATTCAGATATTAATCTTTCTACTTCCACACAGAAAGATTAATGTCTGCAAAGCTAAAGAGGTATGAAAAAGGTAATCTAGCATGAGGAGATGCAGAAATGGGAGGAAAGAGAAACTCAATGGAGCAAAAAAAATCAAGAATAATGCAATGCAATACCAGCACAAAATATAAAAGTGGTGACCCAACAAAATAAATGTATCAGGCACTACCAAATAAAGGTTAAAAAGGGATAAAACGTAAAAGAGAGCATTCTTGTTGATGTATCGACTGTAGCCTGCCTTTGAAAACATATACTATAGGCTAAAAGGGGGAAAAGGAAAAACATGATATGTGTTCGACCACTGTGTTACAATAGGCTAATATACACTTTCGCATCCAGTTGGCTTCAAAATGAAGCAAAAAATCTTTCAAGTTGACAAAGTCTAGCTTTTCCTTGTATAAAACACGTAAGAACTTGGTCAGCCAGAGTCACATTTTTTACTGACAAAAAACTTAAGTTCCATCCTTGAAAAGTAAACTAACTTAAAGGAGACTAAAAGAGAATCAAGGGCTGAAATACAAATTTACCTTAGAAATGGCAGCCTTATCTCCTGCCTTTTCCAATGCTTGAATTTGGGGACTCTCCAAATTGATTATAATCTGCTTCATTCCTTGTCTAAGCAGACTACAAGCAAAACTGCAAATTTGTATCTTTAAGTCAATATCTCCAAAAATAGTATGAGAAGTAGGCCTCACCTCAAAGTCAATATTATAATCAAAAGCAGAAACCATACCCAATATTGATGGCAGTCTCCATCTTGTCTCCAGTCAAAACCCAAATTTTAATTCCTGCTTGGGCAAGCTTGTCAATGCAATTAGGAACCTGATGAGCACAACAGAAGAAACATCATGTCCCACACACTATTAAGGAGAAGGGGTAATTGGGAACACCTGCTTACTTGTTTCAATAAAATTTTATTTTACTTATAAAATACAAGGGTACTTTCATTAGAAATTAGTGCTTTCAACCTACCCCATTTTGGAGTTTGTCCTCAACAGCAGTTGCACCAAGAAGAATTAGATCTCTCTCAATATTCTCTGCTACTTCATCAATCAGTGTTTCCTGATCTGCACTAACAGAGTTTTTTGCCTCGGTGAATTTCTCATTGAACTCCTTGTATTCTTCTTCACCAACTTCACGATAGGCAAGTAGCAAAGTCCTCAGACCAGCATCAGCATACTTGTTAACATGCTCCCTGGTCTCCTCTTCAAACTCCCTACCATTCTTAGCAAGCCTTCCAAACATGACACTGCATGGAAAATGAGTTAGGGTGATAAAAGGAGATAATGACACATACAGTGTTTCAGGATGGTCACATACCTGTCAGCACCTTTACAAAGTACTAATATTTTTCCTTCCTCGTCTCTTATTATCACAGACATCCGCTTCCTTGAGCTGTTAAATTCTAAAACATTCAGAAGTTTATATGACCTGCAAAAGGAAATTATTCATTGAAGATATGGTCCTTTATAATGTGAAAATTGGCAAAACTAAAGAAAGTAGCCCCACATGCACATGTTTGTGCAGCCACAGAGAGTGGCTGAGGGAGTATCTGACTCCCTTTTCTAGCATTTACATCCGCAATGAGATGATATCACAATCAGAACACCAGAATATAGGGCAGCACGTTATGAGCAAAATTGGTGAAGGAAACCATTTCATAAGGCCCACGGAACTTCAGAAGATAGAAACATTGAGGGAAAAAGGTTTTTTTTGTTTATGCTGGGGAACCTCTCCAAGGCAGGGCCCTTCGGACCCACCCCTACAGGAAAAAAGGTATAAATACAGATGAACTAACGTAAAAGCAGCTTTATTTTCGTTCTAAGAGAAATTAATTGGTTTGAAGTTTTTTAACAAATTATTTTTTGAGTTCAAATCTTTTGAGGAAGCAATCACAAGAAACAAGCATAGAGGAAGGTCTGTCAGATGAGCAGCCATTGCTCTCTCGATCTATTCTCCATTGGGCACTGTAGTGCAAAAATGGATATGCTCAGTGGCAAGTAGGTGCAAAATCACAAGTGGGACCTCTGAACAGGGGTATTCAGATGTATCCATATGCATGCAAATGGCATCAAATAGCATAGCAAACACTATTTCTAGCCTCACATTTTATATGGCATGCAATGAATAAACACTGACCTTTCAATGCTGTTGCCAGACGCAGGATCCAACTCATGCAGTGAGATGCTTGTCTGGGTCCTCTTGTAGAATTCAAAACCAAGTTCTCTTGCTGCAATCACAAACGCTGCTTCATCCGGAGATTCAGCTTCATATGAAACCTTCCCTGTCTCTTCATCGACTTCAGGTATGGCAGTATGACAGATTGCCAACAGCCGAAAAAATTTCTGAATGACTTCTGCATGAGGCTCATTGACCCAGTTTCCATTCATGATTCTTTCATCTTTAAAGTTAAAGCCTTTTACGGGTGATTTTGAATCAGTGGAACCCTTTATGTGTTCATTTGCTTTTCCATTAACCATAGGTGAGCCATCTCTTCCATCCATAGCCCTTTCAACCTCTGTAACACCGCGACCATAAGCTGTCCCAGCCACAGAACACTTGATGAATTCCATTGAATTGCACGTCAAAGTCCCGGTCTTATCAGATAGTATTGTGTCAACTTGGCCAAGTTCCTCATTCAAATTTGAGGTACGGGCATGTGCAGGTTTGTCAGCTTCTTCGTAGTACATGTGAATATCTTGATTGATGAAGATGGTCTGAAGAACTTTCACAATTTCTATTGACACATATAAGGAGATTGGAATAAAGTAACCATATAACATCAGGGCTGTCAGAAAGTGAAAAAATGCTGCAGCTGGTGCTTTTTTGGGATCAAAGAAAACTGTAGAATCATCTGGCCTAAGATACCACCTTTTTGACCTCCCATTTTCCAAGTCATCTTCAGTTGCAATGCCAAAAAGTATAGATCCAACGAATGCCATCAGAAATAGAACACAAAACAAGAAGTAGATAATTCTGTCCATCTTCTTCTCAATTTTGCTTCTCTTTGAAGGGGGGTCGGTAGAATTTTGAATAACCTTTGTGTCATAACCAGTGAAGACAACAGCACCATATATGTAGTCCGTATTTCGGAGTTTAGAGTCTCTAAGAAGAAGTTGTTGGGGAGAGAGAGGATATGGTTGCTCTTCAAACTCCATACTTCCAATAAAAGAGTACAAATTTGCATTGGGATCTTCGCATTTAACAAGAGCCTTGAAATCAGAGAAATTGGAGTCCTCATGTAAGAATGAAGTAACATCCAATGCTTGCTTTAATTTTAAATTTGTCTCCCCATCAAGGTTCATGGTCTCAACATAGCAGACTGCATCATCATAACTGGATGAAAGCAAGATGAGATCTGCCGGGAAAAATTCGTCCTTCTCCACCTTTACTATATCTCCCACTCTCAGGTTCTTCCATTCAGTATAATCAAAAACTCCATCACGTTGATACACTTTAACCTTTCTATTGTTGACCTCAATATCCTGCAAAATTATTCCACTTGCAAAATTACATATCCTGGATTAACAGCTCGCCAGAAAGAATGAACAATGTACGCATTGTCAGAATTTTGGTCCGTCACCAAAGACAAGATAACATAATGGTTCAATATGTAGTACTATGCAGATCGAAGAAGAATCCACAATAATCTTGCGATTCCAAAGAACAGAGAAACAAACTTGCTTTCTTTCTTTTCATCGAATTCTTTTTTTTTTTTTTTTACCCTTTTTTAAGTCATTAAGTTTCGAGCTGTGGTAGTAGAAATAAACAATGAAGGAGAGAATATTAGCGTCCTACACAAATCATGTGATGCTAATACTTCTTCAAATTACACATCACCTAACTAACGCAACGTATGCGCCATGAATCCAGACAAACGACTTGAAGTTATCCATATACTCTCGTCGGTGTGTTATAAAGAAGATCAAAAAAATGTTTTGAAAGAAAATTTTCACATATAATTTAACGAGAAAGAAAAGGTCCTGAAGCAATTGAACACAATTTGAAGATCAATCAACAGAACAAACTTGATGAGCCAAAAATGGTACCTGCTTCTTGCGCCGCAAGTCTTCAATACCCTCTTTCACCATCGTTGCTCCGATAACGACAATTAGAGGGATGATAGCACTAACGGCTGTATAAGGCGCGAGCGGAGTGAAGGCCAAAATGCCAGTAACCAAGAAGAAAAAGTTAGCTACCCTCCTAAACTGCTCAAACAAAGATTTAGGCAAGAAAGTGGCAACGGTATACTTTGTAGTCCTAACATAATTGCCCACATACTTTCGAATCCCGGCCTCAAAGCTGTCCGGTTCGTTGCAATAAACGACCCTGGAAAACCCCGGACCCCCAATCTGCGAATGGTCATCATCTTTCAAAGATGCCTTCCCACATCTGAATGAGTAGAGTTTGCTGAAATGCAGCTTTCTCCTTTTACCCCCTGATCTCATCTTTATTCCTTTACAACACCAATGTCAGAGAAACACAGAGCCCACGAGCGAGCAAGTACAACAATTTGCTCCTTTCAAACCAAATTCCCGCACTGCTAAATTTAAGCTTCTTCGACTTCGAGTATTGTAACAATTACCGACACCACCCCCCAAAAATGTAAGAAGACCCAAATTCTCTCCTACAAGAGTATTTCCTCTAAAAAAAAACTACCGACAAGTAGTACCCAGATACTACAATCCTCCCGAAAAGACACAATTTTTAACGCAAAAACCCAGAAAGGGATTAAAAAAAAAATAGAAGCAGCAGCAATATCAGTCTTTGAAAAACAGAACCCAGAAAAAGTTCCACGCAAGAACCCCGACAACCAAGTACTAGAAAAGAAATATGACCGAAAAACACACCAAAAAAAGAAAAATAAATGTTTTGAGAGAACAAGCAAAATGGAAGGAATACAAGGGAGAGTCTCTAATGGAAGAGAGAACAGACGGGTTCAGACAAAACAGGTAACTTGTACGACTCCAACAACAAAAAATCTCTCATACAGCCTCGTAAATCAGACAATTATATGAAAGGCCGAAGCACAAGCACATATTATATCCGACGATTAGGGGACACGTACGAAGATTCCTACATCTGAGCTTTCCTCCGAAAAAAAGATGACGGAAAAGGGAAGGTTTGAATGCAGACTTGTTTTGGATCTCGTATTTTGACTTTGCTGAGGAACGACTCTTTGACGCGCATTCGGTCTCTTGGCTTGAACTTTGAATGCGACACTTTCAAACTCAAACAACTACCCAGAAAATACAATTCCTCCAATGTAAAAACCAAAATGGGAGACGTAAGAAGAATTGAAAAATGATTGAAAAAAGAGGTGGCTAGAGATCTAGAAGGCTAAATGGGGGAAATCTTGGGAGCTCATAAATGGTCAGCGTAGTGCTTCCTCTTCGTACCGATGTGGGCAATAAATTCTTTGCTCTCGCCATAAGAAACTCGATGGAAAGACGGAAGAGAAAAGGAGCAGAAAATAGAAACGAAATAGAAAACTACAATAATAATTTTATAATACAGAACTCATATACTTTAGCTCGAAAATCACAATATACAAGTATTGACATGAATTAAATTCGTGAAAATATATACCAAAAAAAGGGAAAATTCAAAAGACATAAAGAGTGAAGAATGAGGTATTGGAGAAATGAAGCCGTCATGGCGGGGAAAATTCTACATGTACGTGTAATGCAGCGTATTGGGTGGGTTCTTCGGCGGTCACGCAAACTCCACACTCGTTACCACGTCATCACGTGCAATTTATTATGGAAGAGATGCGTTTATTTTATTTAGGTAAAAACCTTTAATCAAATTAATTACAATTTACTTGAATAATTGATCGATAAAAAATATTTAATTTATGTCATATTTGACAATTGACATGTTCAAACAAAATATTAAAATGTGAGCAATACTATTTATCATCTTTTTTTTTATTATTTTTTTCATTATTTTATAATGTGAATAAGGTGTATTTAGATATCGGGCTAATCTGAGCTGAGTTAAATTGAATTGAATAAAATATTGTTAGAATATTAATTTTTAATATTAAGAGTATGTTAGAATTTGAAAAAATTGAATTATTTATTATATTTTGTATGAAAATTCGAGAAAGTGTATAAAAATTTAAAAAAATTTGTAATAATAAGATGAAGTGAGTTGAGGAAGATTTAGTAATCAAACTGGACATAATAATGATTAGAGATTATTTATTATATTTTATTTATTAGTCTAGTATTTAATGTTATATCATAAAATAATGAGAAGATAATAAAAAAATAATAAATAGATTTATTCGTTTGTTATATAATTAATTATTATTTAGAATTTTTTAATGATATTTTTCATATTATATTGTCGGAAGACTTTCCAAAACGAATATTATCTTGACCCATCATGTAAACAATGATCGAGACTAATTGGTGGAATTTTCAAATTTGGTTAGTGAATGACCTTAATCATGAGAGACAATTTAACCTTTCGAAACCATCCATGCATTTGGTGACACGTTATCATATTTTATTGGTCGCTTATATTACATATATTAGACCAAAGAAAAAAATAAAAGGCGTAGATTAGCAAGTATTGATTTTACCCCCTTCAAAAAAAAGGTATTGATTTTACTCTTTTGGTCTAATCGAGTAACCCATAACCAATTGAAGGATAATCGATCACTTATGAGATGCCATATACAAGTACGTAAGAGGTATTTAAAAAAAACCTATAATCAGCATGTAATGATTTAGTATCATCAATAATGAAAATTTAATACACTGCTACCTTACGATAAGAGGTGATAATATCTATAAAATACTTTTTACAATAATAAAAGATGATACAATAGTGATAGAAAGTAACATATTTATATAATGATATTAAACTCAAATATTAGTGTAATAAGTAACATTACTTTATTAGTACTCATCTTTATTTATATATTTTTTGATGCTATATATTATTGTAGAGTATACAAATGTATGCAATTGCTTTGAATAATAATAAAATTTATTATTAAAAAAAATATTATTTTTATACAAATTTTATATTTATTCATTTTTTTAAAAGTGATTATATAATATTTATATATGCGCTAAGGACTATAACTATTATTTCTTAATTTATATATCAATCACCTATCTTAATACTAATAGCATAATTACCACATGATATATGATGTTGACGTGGCAACATTAATTTTTATTTGGCTTTTAATTGAATTATTGCTGACATGGTATATAGATATCAAGTGAATCACTCTTTCGGGAGCCAATCAAATGTTTATGTGTAACATTTTGCAACACGTGGCAGTCTCTTGTTAAGTTTTTAATGGAAGATTGACAAATACATATAATTATGATTTTTTTTTATTTCATTTTTTAAGTATGAGTCCAAGATTTTTTAGACTAAATGGCATAAGAATTTATCTGTAAATATTTATAATTATAGTTATAAATTGTGTAAGTATTGTATAATTATTTTAAAAATAGTAGAATTTATTATTAATTTTTATATGGATCTCATTAGTGATTCACTTTTAAATATATATATAAGACATTTATACAATATTATATAATTATAAATATTATTTTTAATAAATAAATACAAGAGAATATGCACGATTATGTAGATATTGATCCTTGCATGATTTGGAATATACTTCTCCGAATAATTGTAAATATGTTTCTGGCTAAATTGGTGTTGGAAACTTGGAATGATGTTATTGGTCAAATCATTTTACGATTTAGAATATACTTTCTTGCACGTGACAAATTGTCGACATTTACTCCATTATTTAAATACTATGTTCCTTATTTTTTTCGTGTTCGAGAACATGCAATTAATACGTTTGCTACAAATCTTTAAGATGTCAAAGTACCGTTCGTGTATAAAATTAGTTGTTTGTTTTGTACAAATATTCTTTAAATTATTTTTCTTATAAAATGTACAAAATTGCAAGTTTGGTAGAAATTAGAATTTTAGGATGCTACAACAATAACAATATCTAAGATACACCAAGAGATGACTCATGTTTATTAGTACACATCTTAACAATATTTTGTTTTATATATGAGCAATACTAGAGAGCATCTACTATTTGAGAATATCCATAATACTCATGAGTAATGTTTAAAGATAAATTAGTAAATGAGTAGTGCTAGAGTGAATCCATATTCAGCACACTTACACTCACATAGTACTGTTCACATGAACAGTACTCTGTAAGTGTGAGTGTGCTGAGTGTGGATTCACTCTATAATTTTTCTTAGTAAATTTCTTCTAAGTATTGCTTATGAGTGTAATGGATGTTCTCAATAGTAGATACTCCTAAGTATTACTTATGAGTGCAATGAATGCTCTTAATAGTGGATGCTCTAAAATTTTTTTCTCCTAATTATCTTGATAAGGATGACGTAACTTTGTATGTGGTATCTTGCCTGCTTTCTCGTTTAATTTATATTAAGAATATTTGAAGGTATTTACTTTAATATTCGCTTAAAAAATAAAAAAGATAATTAAATGTATAAAAAAATTATTATAAAAATAAATTTATAAAAGGATGTACATGATTTAATGCGATAAGCTATAGATATACATTAGAGAATTCTTAGAGATTGGTTGGACCGATCTCCACCCAAATGAATAGCCGGCGTCTTTGCTGGCGACCGGCGACGTCACCGTCGGTGTCATCAGAACCGTCTCCTTCTAACGATCTTACCCCTGTGACGGCGATCTCATGCAGCCTCTCACTTTCCTCACACAATTTTAAATCCGAAATGGACTCAAAAAATTGGTCAATTTCATATTTAAGGCTACGTGGGGGAGGTGGAAGGTCGCATAGAATCGCTGTCGTAGGGGTAAGATCGTTGGAGAGAGGTGGTTCCGATGACACCGACGGTGACGTCGCCGGTCACTGACGGAGGCGCCGACTATTCATTTGGGTGAGAATCGATCCGACCAATCCCTAATGTCCTCTTATACATTATAGTAAAAAATATTGTACAATTTGACATCTCACGTCAAGATATAACAGTTTATAAGATTTATGTGTAGACCATTATATATATATATATATATTCATGAAAAAAAATATAATATCGATCAATTAAGGCGAATCAAACATTTGTATAAGAAAAATCATCAATAATTTAGGACTAACAGAAAAAATGTCTAACATAATTAATGATTTAATGTACTCAGCTTTCACAAAAAAAAAAAAAATTATACCAAAAGCTTTATCATGACCAATTTCATGTTAAGCAACAAGAATATTACAAGAGCACTAATACGTATAGATACTTTCACGTAGGAATTTGTGCAAAAATTTAAGGTGGAAACTTTTTTGAACTATTTCTTCAACTTGTACATCAAATAATTTTAATATTAATTTGTCAATGAGCCTCACATTCAATACCCATTAAAATAAACACATCTCTCATATAAAAATATGCGCAAGAGTGTGTATAAACTTGCCTGACCTTCATCAGACTTTTTTTATATTACAAAGACTAAGTTAATTAAAAGAATTGTCTTATTGCCAGTCGAGCTAGCAATCCTAGTTGAGCAACCCTCTACTTACATTCAACCACGTGAGCCATTTCATTTTTTTAGATGTAGACTCGGCTACACAGAAATGAAGGCATATTTCACTCTCAATTCGAAAACTCTATTCTTGAACTTTGAAAATCTCTCTAATCCAAAAATCCTAAACCCCTCTCCATCCCCTCTCACAACCCCCCTCTCCACTTCCCTACAAGGTTTTCTTTTCAATTTTTTTTTTTTTTCCGTGGATGGGAGAACACCAAGTTAATCTTGAAAATTTTCAAAGGTCAATTTTGGATAAGCCATTGACTAAACTCTTGCTTCTTTCATATTTTTTTCATTTTTTTCTCGATTTCGGGGGTATCTTCTAGTGTTTTGCTCATGTCTACCTTGTCCAGTGGTGCACCCAACGTCTTTCTTAGTGCTTTCGGTAAGTTCTGTCTCCTTCTGTGATGACGACATAAGTTCTTCGAGTTTTCGGTGTTCTTGAGGTTCAATGGGGCTCGACTCAAGCCTCTCGTCATTCTTAGCATGTCTTGGTTGTGTGGCTATCGAAGTAGCCATCTGGTGGTGGTTCTTCTCGCTGTGCTGGTGGCTGCTATCTGTTGAGGACGTGTCTCGCCGGCCTCCTGCTCCCGTTACCTGCAAGAAGAATTAAGGGAAGATGGTGGCTTTCCACCCGAGATAACTGCGACGCTCAAGTCAGTAATCACGTATTTACGGGAAAAATTCTTGATGTCCATAGTTGAGGTTTACCTGGTCTATTTATAAGCCTCTGGGGCGATACATGTCCCTTGTAACACCTTCCGTAATCATCGTGATTGCGTATCTGCATGATATATCTTTCTGAGTTTGTTGATATTTCGTATCTGCTTAAAATCCCGATAAAGGTGGCAACGAGTTTGATATATATTTTGGATCCTGTAGAGTTGGGCCCTTAGTATGCTTTTCCTTCCTGGTGGGCTCCCATCGGTGTTGGGCCTTTGGGACAAATCTGATCCCACAATTACCCCGCAAATTTTCTTCGCCTTGAGGTGTAGGAAATTTAAAATTTTTATTTATTTATTTATTTATTTATCGCGAAGGCAAACTTGGGAATTTGTTCCTTTCCCTGGATCGTTGGGCGCATGCTGTCCTCCCGTCTTCTCATCTGACGGTTACACCTCTGTCTTCATGTCAGGTTATCATATCTCCGCCTGTTAGTATGCCGCATTTGTTTTCTTTAAATATCTCTTCTCTTTCTCTCTTCATTTTATTTTTCTGCATTCTCTCGTTATTAGACTCTTTCCGTCTCTGCCTTTTTGTTCCTTCTTGCAGGTAACCGGAGCAGGAGGCCGGCGAGACACGTCCTCAACATTGGCGCCGTCTGTGGGATGCTCTCCAGGGGGAGCTCGAGCTGCGTGAGGGAGAAGTGCTCGAGTTTCGTGATGCTGTTCGCCTCGCTCAGGAGGCGAAAGCCAGAGAAGACTTCTCCCGCCAGGTCCTGCAGTCGGAGAGGGATCTAGCGATGGTGCAGCTTCGTGAGGCCCGGCAAGGGTTTGATGCCGAAATCGCCCGCCTGACTTTTGAGCTTCGCGCCAGCAGCGGGGAGTTGTGCTTAGCCAGGGGGGAAGTTGCCGGCCTGAAGGAAAGGTGCGGTGGGCTGACCAGAGACTTGCTGGATGCCTTGGAGAAGGCTCGCTCCGCCACCCAAGAGGCGTCCGAGGCGCAGGGTTCATTGGCCGAGCTTCGTGAGCGTCATCAGAAATACAAGGCGAGCCGTGCGAATACGGACGAGGAGCTCAGGAAGGCCAACCTGGTTGCAATAGCCAGGGATGAGCAGTTGGCCCGGAAGGCTGCCCAGTTGACTGCTGCTCGGGAGGAAAATTCCCGCCTCCGGGCACAGTTAGCTTTGGTTCCCCAGGTTCGGGACACCGCCTTCACCTTTGGGCAAGGCTCCGGGATCCTGCGTCTTCGGAACCGTCTCCTGGCTGACCCGACGACCAACTTGCAAGCTCTAGATGTGGGCTTGTTTTCCTTTGGGCTGGCCGCTTGCCGCCGGGCTGATACTTTTGGGCGTAGCGAAGTCCCCGATGCCTTCACTAGGGTGCCCCCCTTGCCACCTTCCGAAGAAAGCGGCGACCCGTGACGAAGAGTTGCCTTATTTTGTACATGTATTATTACTTTTTGTTGTTGTATATTGTAACCATAACTTGTAATTGGACTTGGATTGTATTTTGCAATAGATTTTTTTTCCTGACCTTTGCTGTCGCGTGCTTGTGCTTATTACTGTGTGCGTCTTCTGTTTGTTTTAAGGTGGCGTGGTCATTTGGCTCCGTGCCCCTTTAATTTGTTTGAAGGTAGCGTGGTCATTGGACTCTACGCTCCTTTGCTTTGTCTGAAGGTGGCGTGGTCATTTGACTCTTCGCCCCTTTGCTCTGTCTGAAGGTGGCGTGGTCACTTGACTCTGCGCCCCTTTGCTCTATTTGAAGGTGGCGTGGTCACTTGACTCTGCGCCCCTTTGCTCTGTTTGAAGGTGGCATAGGAGGATCGTATCGGCTAAAGGACAGTCAAGGGAAAGAGCTACCTCGACCATGATCGCAGAACGGTCAAAATCTTCTTGGCGCTAAAAAATCGGGCGAAGAAGGGAAAGGAGCTTCAGCCCCGAGCGAAGAAACCGTGGCAACAACCCTCGCAATGATCGTAACCGGGCGAACAACAGGGGGAACGGCGGCAGAAGCAGGACCCCCACCAAAGGCGGCAGGAATAGGACTCCCTCAAGAAATAACAATAATAGAGAACCAATCGGGGAAATCAGGACGATAACCGGAGGATTTGCTGGAGGCGGGGTATCCACATCCAGTCGCAAGGCGCACGCCAGAAGAGCTCGGTACGAGGAAGTATATGCAATGGATAGGGCACCGAAACAGCAAAAACTGAACCAAGAACAAGAAATAATATCCTTTGGAGAGGCGGACAGACAAGGGATACTGTACCCCCTTGACGACGCCCTGGTAGTCACCCTCATCATAGCCAACTACACGACTAGGCGGGTACTAATTGATAACGGAAGCTCAGCCGACATATTATTCTGGGACGCATTCAACAGAATGGACATTGATCCCGAGCAGTTACGAATTTCCCCAACACCACTGAAAGGTTTTTCCGGTGAAGCAATCCAACCAGAATGAGCCATCACACTCCTAGTTATCGCCGGGAGCGGAGCACAAACAACAACCACCATGACCGACTTCTTGGTAGTAAAAGCCCCTTCCTCCTACAAATTTATACTAGGGAGACCAACCCTCAACCGCCTCAAAGCAATAACTTCCACGTACCACCTCAAGATAAAATTCCCAACCGACAGCGGGGTAGGAGAATTAAAAGGAGAGCAGGCACTGGCTAGGTTTTGTCATTCCTGCTTTGTTCATTAAAAGTTTTGTCAATCTGCATTTTCCAGTAGTCATTCCTGCTATATTTTTTGAATTTCCGCCCAATCGCATTTTATCAAATTTCATCCCACAAACGGCGCCAATGTTGAGGACGTGTCTCGCCGGCCTCCTGCTCCCGTTACCTGCAAGAAGAATTAAGGGAAGATGGTGGCTTTCCACCCGAGATAACTCCGACGCTCAAGTCAGTGATCACGTATTTACGGAAAAAATTCTTAATGTCTATAGATGAGGTTTACCTGGTCTATTTATAAGCCTCTGGGGCGATACATGTCCCTTGTAACGCCTTCCGTAATCATCGTGATTGCGTATCTACATGATATATCTTTCTGAGTTTGTTGATATTTCGTATCTGCTTAAAATTCCGATAAAGGTAGCGACGAGTTTGATATATATTTTGGATCCTGTAGAGTTGGGCCCTTAGTATGCTTTTCCTTCTTGGTGGGCTCCCATCGGTGTTGGGCTTTTTCCTTCCTGGTGTGCTCCCATCAGTGTTAGACTTTTGAGACAAATCTGATCCCACACTATCAGAATAGTAATATGTTACTAAACAAATTTAGTGTGCTTTTTTTTTTTTCGATGCTTCTATGTGATTTTTCTATCAATTCGAAATATAATCAGGCTCTCGAGTCAATATTTGGGTCAATCCGACGTTATTTTTGGGAGGGTGTGATGCTTGGAATTGTTTGGGCCTCGGGGTGTCAACGTTTATAGTTAGAGAGGAAGAGAATGAAATTTCCCCTTTTTTGTGTAGCCAAGCATACTTCTATGAAAGTGAAATTGTCGACGTGGCTGAACGTGAGTGGTAGACTACTCAAATGAGATTATTAGCCCGACCGACCCTAAGCATTTCTCTTAATTAAATTGCCGTCATTTTTTACAAAATACATACAATCGAGGTGCATGATTATTGGTGGTAATTCAACCTGCAACTGGAGTCAATGGAGCCGTTTTCAGCACGGCTGCACCATCACGTCATGGACAAAAATAAATTTAATTAATGATGAAACGATACACTTGAACAGTACATAAATACTGCATTAAATCTTGTTCTTCATTTTCTTGAACTGTCCAATCACTTTTGTTAATTATTTAGAAATATCAATACACCAATTCTCCATTTTATTGTTCGATACCAATTCATCATTTTAGAGGATAACAAAATTTGGGAAAACAATTTTCTAAAAGACATTTTTAAAGAAATATTATTATAACACTCATAATCCTTAAACTACACACCTATTAAGGAAAAAAAAATACTATAATTCCTGCACTACACAAAACAAATAATTTTTTATATTTTTATTTATTTTTATTTATTTTTTCTTAAATTGTATTGTCGGAATGATAAATAAAGTACAGTAACACACCGGATGTTTAAAGAAAAAAATATTAAAATATATTTATGAGGAGGGTGTGCAGGTGTGCAGCTGTCAGCAGTATAATAATTACTACCAAGTACTCTCTAAATAAAATAACTCAATTAGTTTAGTAAGAATGAGAAAAAAAAAATGTGGTGTGCGGTATATATAATGATGAGTTGCAAACTAAACTTAAGAAAAATGTAAAAAGATAAACCATAAAAACAGGTGTGTGATTTAAGAATAATTAATAGAATTTTTTTTAAAACTTCCCAAAAAAAATCCCAAGTTCACAGATTTGAAGAAGAAAAAAACACCCCTAAATTAGTAAATATCCGAGGGGATTTTTTTTCCTAAAAGCAATGATTTTATAATTATAAAACCCTACCAAACAGATAACATTCATAAAGAAATTAAAAGCTAGGTTGTCATTTTCTTAACAGCTATGATGTATTGTCCGAACTTAATTGGAAGGTTATCCTGTCTTTGAAAGAGTACTCCCAACCAATATCTCTAACTAATCAAAATTAAACAATTATATATATATATAATATATATATATGCATGGTGGAATCTTCCAGATATATGATCGATCTTTTAATAGCAATCATGACATTTGCTTGCGTGCTAGATGATCAAATTCCTGATCAGTGACAGTACTTATTTTTGGCATCAACTCCACTGTCTCATTTTGTAAAATTCGACAGAGAATAGGCCATACGGAAGAATGCCAAAACCTCGATAGGCCAAATACGTACACAAATGAAAAGACAAGACAAAAAAAAAAAAAAAAAACATTATCATATGTTTATTCCAATCGTAGAATATCTCACGCGTTTCCGATTTATGTCCTTGTACGTGGCCCTTTGTTCGAATGCACAAACGTAGAGAATTTCCTGAAACTGATCATGATGGTAAAAATTATAGAAAAGACAGAGTACTGATAGCTATTATTAAAAGTGACAATTAAAAGATTATTTTAAGTCTAAGGGTTGCCGTGCATTAAGGACTCTCGTACTTTTATTTTTTCTTTCTAGGAAGATTCTTGGATTTGATAATGTTATGTGTAGGGGTGGACAGCGGGTACCCGCACCCGCTGCCCCGCCCGTCTTCCGCCCCGCCCCGCATAGCGGGGGCGGGTTTCTCCGCCCGATCACAAGTAGCGGGGTAAAACCCGCCCGGTATTTAGCCAGATGGCGGGGGCGGGGGCGGTATACAAATGACCCCGTCCCCGTAATACCCCGCCCCCGCCCCGCATATTATATATATTATATATATAAAAAAAAAACCCAGATGACTTAAAACGGCGTCGTTTTGTCATCTGGGTTTTTTTTTTTTAAATTTCCTTAAATAAAACGAAGCCGTTTTATATAAAACGGCGTCGTTTTATTTAAGGAAAGCTTCGTTAAACCCCCCAGCCCCCGACCTCATCTCTCTCTCCCTCGTCTCTCTCTCTCTCCCTCGTCTCCCTCTCACTCTCTCTCTAAAATCGCTGAACCCTAGCCTAAAATCGCCCCATCAGCCACGCCGTTGCAGCCACTCCGCCGTCGCATCCCCACTCCGCCGTCGCATCCCCACGCCACCCTCGGCAAGAATCCATCTCCTTCGTCCCCGAATTTCTCCGGTTTCTCCCTCTCCGGTTCCTCCAATCTCCACCAAGGTAAGTGATTCCGTTTCACCTAAACCCTAATTTGAAGATTTCTTTCATTTTGATTCTTGAAAACATATGGAAATGGAGAAGTTGATGGAGGATGGGTTTGGTGTTTGTGAACCGTGTGCTGTGGAGGCCGATTGTGCATGTGTTTGAACTGTGAAGTGTGATTGTGTTGGATTATGTGATTGTGTTTAATTTATTAAAATTTAAATTGTTGATTTGAGTTTATTTTATTATAATTACAATTATTTGATTGTGTGATTACATCATTACAATTATTTTTATGAGACACCTGATTCCATTTCGGTTTGAAGATTGGATTGAAGCTTTGAAGAATGGAGTGATCAGTGAAGCTTTGCTGCTTTTATTTCATAATATTTCATAGTTTTTTTTATTTTTAGATTGGATGTAATTGAGAGTGGATGGCTGGATCATGGATGCCTTGGTTTTGTTATATGAATCTGAATGTACTCAAAGTCTCAAACGATCAACCTTTGAATGTATTTCATAGTTTTTTGTTGAGTGGATGGCTGGATGCCTTGGTTTTGTTAGATTGGATGGCTGAATGTATTTCATAGTTTTTTAGATTGGATGTAATTTAGAATGTGTTGAAGCTATCTTTTGTTGAGATAATGAAAATTTTGGTATTTTTTAAGGTTTGAAGCTTTGCTATCCAAATTGTGCAAACATCTATAGCTAACATTTTTATAACATGAAAAAAAAAGTGCAAAACATAGGTCCAATAAAATGTAAAACAAGCCAAACTAGTCCAAAGACTCCAAAATTACTCAGAAAGAAAAGCAACAAAAAACTGTTATTTTTTTATTGCTGTCCAATGGCGTCGTTTTATAAAAAATAATTTATACACAATATTTTTTATTACATTTTCACAATAATATTTTAAATAAAATATTTTTTGTAAAACACTTTATAAAAGGAACATTATTTTATAAAAGCATCCTCATCTTATAATATTATTATAAAATATCTTATATTTTTTTGATAAGTGTATATATTATAAAAATATATGGTGAGTATCAATATATTTAATACTCATCAGACTATATGATAGATTAATTAATAATAAAAACAAAAACAAAAACCTATACATTCATAATAGATATTATGTAAATTATAGTGCAACTTAAGAATAATTATAAATTTTATTTACAGCCTCACATAGAAGATTGTGTGTATAGACTTACTGATATATGAAGATAAAAATATATAAAATATTATTATAACTTACAAAATATTGAAAATAATTATCTAGGCTTGAGATTTGAGTCTATAATATTTTGTATGACCATTTGTGTTGCATTTATTATAATTTCATATTTGTTGTAAATGGAAAGTCCAGAAGACTCTAGTGCGAGCTCCCCGGAGGGAGCCTTGGGTACCTCCGGCCCTAATCCTAACCCTATCCCGACCACTACCACTACTACTACCACTACCCTTAACCCTACTAGTACTCCCCTTCCGGTTGAGACCCCTGACCCTACTCCTACCACTACCACTTGCCCCGCCCCCAAGCAGTCTAGCAAGAAAGCCCCATCCATAATTTGGGCTCATGTCACCAAGATAGAAGGTGGTGACCCCAATGATCCAAAAGCCAAATGCAACTATTGTGGCAAAATTTATGGGTGCCACTACAAGAGACATGGCACTTCCCAGATAAAATTGCACTTGGAGGAACAGTGCAAGAAATCCCCAATTTTAAAATCTTTGGTAGAGAAGACCCAATCCAGGCTTGAAGTTGGATTTAAAAAAATGGGTGAGGGAAGTAGTGGAGAGTTGGCATTAAAGGGGTACACAAAATACGATCCTAACGAGGCTAGGACACACCTAGCTCGCATGATTATTATAGATGAGATGCCTTTCCAAGTGGTTGATGGGAAAGGGTTCCAAGCTTATTCTAGGTACTTGGAACCAAGATTTAATATTCCTTCTCGCCACACGGTGGCAAGAGATGTTAAAAAACTTTATCGGTCAGAAAAAGAGAAGTTGAGGGGTTTATTGGCGGGGGAGAATGTTTGCCTCACCACTGATTGTTGGACGTCTTGTAATAATCTTAATTTTATGTGTATGACTTTGCATTGGGTTGATGGGGGTTGGACATTGCATAAGAAGATCCTTAAATTTTGTCAAACCACTGATTACAAAGGTGAGACGATAGGGAAGGCCTTAGAGGCCGCTATAAGAGAATGGGGGTTGACTCGGGTTTGTACTTGCACGGTTGATAATGCCGGGGCTAACGATGTTGCAATGAGACATCTTAAGACTCTCATGAATAATGCGAGTAGAACAATTTTGGGTGGGGATTATTTGCATGTGCGATGTGCAGCACATATTCTTAATTTGATTGTGGGTGATGGCTTGGATAAGCTTGGTGACTCGGTTGCTCGGGTCAGGACTGCTGTTAGATGGGTCAGATCTTCTCCTGCTAGATTGGCTAGGTTCAAAGTTGCTGCAACTACTGTGGGTATAACATGTAAAAAAGGTCTTTGCACTGATTTGTCTACGAGGTGGAACTCAACCTTTTTGATGTTAGAGGCGGCCCAGGAGTATAAGTTGGCATTTGATACATTGGGTAATGAAGACATACAATATGTCAAGTATTTTGATGAAAAGTTGGGGCACCCTTTGTCTAATGATTGGGAGGTTGTATCTATTTTTGTAGAGTTTCTGAGGGTTTTTTACGATGTTACTAAGGTTTTATCTGGTTCTTTGTATCCCACGGCACATCAATTTTGTCAACAAATAGCCAAGGTGAAAGAAGAATTAGATGATATTGCAGCGGGTAGTAACACCACATTGCGGGAGATGTCTAGGACCATGATGGAAAAATTTGACAAGTATTGGGGGGAAGAGTTTGATAAAGCCAATATCTTGTTATATGTTGCATGTGTCCTTGACCCACGGTTTAAGGTGAAAGGCATGGTATTTGGGTTGACTGATGCAATTGGCAAGGATTGTGCGTCGGCTGTTGCATCTCGGGCTCAGGAAACGCTTGTTAGATTATTTGATGAGTTCACTATCGTGGGAGGTGGTAGTATTGCAGCACCTACAGCCACAAGTATCCCCCCATCAGGTGCAGATGCTAGACGTGGAAAAAAACGTAAAATGGACTGGGGTGACAAGATGGAGTCGACCCCCTTGGATTTTATGGGTTCCACCACAGATGCCCAGTCAGAGGTAGACAGATATTTGGCATTGGATCTCCATCCATTTGTACGAGATTTTGATATATTAGCTTGGTGGAAGATGAATGTCCCCAAATACCCCGTACTTTCAAAGGTTGCTCGCAGTATCTTGGCCATCCCGATCAGTACAGTAGCCTCAGAGTCGGCCTTTAGCACTGGAGGGCGCGTATTAGATCCTTTCCGGAGCTCATTAGATCCTATCACTGTTGAGTCTCTGATTTGTACACAGAATTGGATCACAGGTGCTGAAATTCATATTCCAGAGGTTCTTGATTATGATCCGGTTGAGGCCGAGGACGAGGCTGCTGATCAGTCTGGATCTGGTAAATTGTCACTTGAATAAATATTTACATTATTTTATATTTATTTAATTAAATTTAATGTTACAGAGATTTTACATTTATTTGTTGTAACTTGTAGCGACTGTGACGCCAACACCTGGGACACCATCAACAGCTACCTCCGCTGCAGTATGACCTACCTCATCTACCAGTCCCTGTCCATCACCAATTCACCATGGTTTGCACTTTACACAATTTATTTTACCAATTGTTGTTTACATTTATAATTTTATAATATTTGTAATGTTAGTATCTAATTATTTTGTAATTATTGATTATGAGTTTTGACATTTTCTATGACAGTATCATTTTGTATGTCAATTGTCAACACATCTTCCAAGTTAATAACACAATTTAATCTTGGTTAGTAACTTAGTATTTTTAATAAATTTTTTTTTTTCATGTTTATAACTTATAACTTTATATTTGTACTCTAATTATTTTTTAACTTATTATTGCAGGTTAAGATTAAGGCCCAACAACCCCACAGTCTCCATCCAAGTTTGTATTACGGCCCAAATCCAATCACCAGTGTCCAACGACCAATGTTATCAATCTTATTTCTTATGATCTTGTAAATTGTAAATTTGTAACTGTATAATGCTAATAGTTAATAGCACAATTTGTAATTTTGTATTTTGTAGTATTAATTTGTATTATTGTAAATTTGTAAATTGTAATAGTTTAGTAACTAGTCTAGACTTCTAGTAATCTTTATTTTTAAACTTTAACTTTTACTATTTTTGACTTTTAGATTTTTAGTGATGTTTTTTTTTAAATGACTTTGTCACTTTAGACTTTAGTAATGATAAATACTTAGTATTTAATATAATGATATTTGTTATTGTGAAATTAAATCAGGTTTGATAATTTTCTGGGTCAAAAATGGCCTAGAAATTTGATCTGGGCCGAAAGGCCCAAAACTGTTCATATGTGGGCAGGCCCAATAGGGGCGGTAGCGGGGGGCGGGCGGAAGGAGCCGCCCCCGCTGGCCCCGCTACAGGGCGGGGTACCCCGCCCCGCCTACACGGGGGCGGGGTGCGGATTTTACAGGTTGATCCCCCGCCCAGGCGGGGGCGGGGGCGGTGATAGGGGGACCCCGCCCCCGGTAGGGCGGGGATCACCCCTAGTTATGTGAACTAAATGTTCATTAATTTGGTTTATTGGATTAATCAACCAGCAGAAAGCAAGATAACACTATGAGGCCCCCATTGTCGATTATAAGGACTATAGTACAACATGAGTACTATATCGTTTCTACGTTAAAAAAATACAATACAACAGTATAATCTTGTTGAATTTGATTCTTCTGGTATTAATATTCATCCAATTAGTATGCATCTGGATATATGACTACACCCGGACTTGGATTCGGGCGTGAAATGTTGCCCGAGCATCTGCCCGGATTAACCTAAAAGAATCTGATTTTTTAAATCTCGAAACTCGGGTAGACTAATTTTGCAAAGAATTAAAACAAAAAAACAAACTCATTTTTAAATTTGGGTATCCAAGTCTTTCCTATCAAAAAATTGGATATCCCAATTAGCCGTAACCTAATTTTAAAAATTAAAAAAAAAAAATTTAATAGGAAATATTTCATTTTATTCCAATAAAATCAAAGTTACAGATTTAACCTGATAAATACAAAAAAAACTCAATTATAAGTCAAGTTAAATAACTATTTGAAGCACCTTGCGCACAAACTTTTTAATGACAGATATTATCTTAACTTTTATACTCTCTCAAATGACAAAATCTACAGAAAATTCAATATCAATTTGTCTAAAGGTATGAGGGTCTGACTCTCTGTAAACAGAGATATTACAACCTCACCCTCCAAAGAAGGAGAAGAAATCAACATCACCATTTTCTGAAGGAGAAGTGAAAATCAACCCCACCACCCTTAAATGGGAAGAGTGGGACAACCAAAAGAAATTATCTTTTCGTTTTTACTATTATCTAAACCAAACAACAACACAAACAAACATGAAATAAAAAGAAAAACAAAACAGAAAAACACAAAGTACACTAAAAAGTACTACACAAGACACAATTGTAGTGTCACATCTAGAACATGCGTGCAAGATGACTCGTACGGCTTGTAAATATTATAAAACCCTAGCTATTAGGGACCTTGTTCGAAGTTGTAGTGGGTCGGGTCATGCTAATGAGCTTAGTGGCTTATGGGTCTTATCTTATTGCTTTATGTAGTTGTTTATTTGACTTAGTCAGTTTATTAATTCAGTTATGTAATGGGCCATGTGGCCAAGTGGGTCTGTTATTATCATTAGTAGGTTAGTGGTAAGTTGAGTCTGTTATTTGTTTCGTGGGTCAATTCAGTTCATTGGTGGTCACTTGACCAAGTCTATTTGTCTATCTATTTCTTCTCTTGTTTACATGAATGAAATTCACTTTCAGTTGCTACAATATTGTGAGTTACAAATTGGAGGACCAGGCCCCTTAAAGTGCCCATTACAGTTTACATATTAAATTTCCAACAAGCAAGCATAACAATGGTATCCAAAGTTGCCCGCCATGACTAAGGGTACACGTCAAACTCTCCTATCCGATGCTGTCTCCATGCTCAAAGAAGAAACTGTTCACCTGCAAAAAGAACAAAACAAGCAGAAACTCATGTTGGTAGCCGTGCTGCAGCAACTTAACAATTTGGCAACTAGTTATGAGTAATTAGCGGTCCACAAAAATAGCTAAAATGGAGGAAATGGAAGAGAAGGGTCATCCAACACTAAAAGTCAGTTTATTCCTAACCCATTGAGGGAAATAGGGAAATACAAGCTAAAACTCTTAGGCTTGATTTTTCCAAATTTGATGGGTCGGAACCAATGGATTGGATCCTTAAGGCTGAAAAATTCTTTGATTATTTTCACACTCCTAATGATCAAAAATTAGATATTGTCTTATTCCATATGGAAGGAAAAACTTTATCTTGGTTTGGATGGTTAAAAGACTCGAGTCCTATTGGGAGCTTGGATGACTTTACCACGACCCTCTAGATAAGATTTAGACCCTTTACATATGAGGATCCAATAGGGACTTTTACTAAATTGAGGTAGACAGATACTGTTGAAGAGTATCAAATTGAGTTTGAAGTTTTATCTAACAAGATTAAGGCGCTCACAGAAGAATTCAAAATTTTTACTTTTATTAATGGCCTAAAGGATAAACTAAAAATTATGGTAACCATGTTTAAACCTAACACACCTTCAGCTGCCTTTGGTTTAGCAAAATTGTAGGAAGAAGAAGTGGCAAGGAGATATAAGGGAGTCTTGGGTAAACCCTACCACCCAGCCTTACCAAACACAACTTACAATCCCAGAGTTCTTGCATCAATTCCCATACAAAGATTACCTCCCCCATAGTCTAAGCCCCAAACCAAAAATTATCCCAATGCCTTTAACCAAAATAGAAAAACCTCATTTCCCATTAAAAGACTAACCCAACCCAAATGCAAGAGAGAAAAGAGAAGGGACTATGCTTTAATTGTTATTAAAAGTTCCACCTTGGGCACAAATGTAGCAAGCCAAGAATTTTTCTGTTGGAAGGATTAGAAGAACCTAAAGAAGAGGAAGCTGATTCAAGTGAAGGGAAACTAGCCTTAATCCAACCTGAGGAACCCATTAAGAAAGAAGAAGAGTTAGGGGAACTACTAGGCATTTCTCTACATGCCATGGTAGGATCATTATCTCCTAAAATCATGAGAATTGAAGGGTTCATTAACAATCAAAAAGTTCTGATTCTTGTTGATACATGGAGCATACACAACTTTGTGGATCCATATGTAGCAAGGAGAACAAAACTATCAATGAGAGAAAGCCATCTAACAGTTAAGGTAGCTAATGGGGATAGCATTCCTTGCATAGGTTATTGTAGGGCAGTGGCAATTAATTTACAAAATTTCAAAGTTAATGCTAATCTATATGTGTTAACTTTGGGAGAATGTGATGTTGGTTTAGAGGTCTCGAGTCTATTGTTTGGAATTTTTTAGATTTCACCATGAAATTCAATTTCAGAGGAAGTGAGGTCCAGTTTCAGGGAATACAACCCCCAAATGAAACACTAGAAGAGAAAGAACATGCTCTGAAGCTTTATAAAGGATCTGTAAAAGGAATATGGTTGTAGTTCATTGGAGAGAAAGAAGACAAGCTAAAGAGAGCGGTGGACCTAGCAGTACTAAAGATAATAAAGAAGTTTAAGGAGATATTTGTTGAACCCTACGGTTTGCCCCTTCTAAGAAATCATGACCATAAATTATAGTTGAGGGAAGGCTCTAAACCCACTTATATTCGACCCTACAGATATTCCTATTATCAAAAAACCAAAAATAGAGCGTTTGGTGGCTGATTTGCTGAAAAGTAGAGTTATAAGAGGAAGCCAAAGCTCTTATTCATCTCCAGTGTTGCTGGTTAGGAAAACTGATGGAAGTTGGCGGATGTGTGTCGATTACCGTGCCCTTAACAAATACACGATAAAATATAAGTACCATATTCCTAACATTGATAAATTATTAGATAAATTATATGGTGCTGAAGTTTTTTCTAAATTAGACTTGCGTTCTGGTTATCACCAAATCAGAATGCACGAAAATGATGTGCCTAAAACTGTTTTTAGAACCCATGAGAGTCACTACGAGTTTTTGGATATGCTCTTTGGGCTTACCAATGCTCTCTCGACTTTTCAAAGGTTGATAAATGAAATTTTTAAGCCTTATCTAAGAAAGTTTGTCTTGGTGTTCTTTGATGATATCTTGATCTATAGTAAGTCCATGGAGGAACATTTGCAACATTTAAGCATGGTGCTGGAAATTTTGAAAGCTCACAAGTTGTTTGCAAAAGAGAGTAAATGTGTGTTCAACAATTATAAAGTAGAGTATTTGGGACACGTAATCTATCGGGATGGAGTTAAAATCAATCCCAAAAGATCTCAGATATGCAGAATTGGCCACTGCCCAGGAATTTGAAGGTTTTAAAAGGCTTCTTAGGACTCACAGAGTAGTACAAAAAATTTGTACAAGGGTATGGTGCCATTGCAGCACCTCTTACTGCTCTTCTAAAAAAGAATGCATTCATGTGGACTATTAAAGCTCAAGCAGCCTTTGATAGGCTGAAACAAGCCATGGTTAGTCTTCCTGTTCTCAAATTACCAGATTTCACTAAAACTTTTGTAATGGAGTGTGATGCTTCAAGTGAAGGCTTATAGGAGCTGTGTTAATACAAGGAGGAGGCCCTATTGCTTATCTAAGCCAAGCATTGAAGGGGAGGAGTCTCATGCTATCCACATATGAAAAAGAACTGCCAGCCTTGGTGATGACTATTCGAAAGTGGAGACACTACTTGGTGAGACAACACTTTAAGGTTAGGTCTAACCAACAAGCCTTAAAGTATTTATTAGAGCAAAGAGTTGGGACCCCTACTTAACAAAAATGGATCTCAAAATTGCTAGGGTATGATGATTTCTCGATGGAATACAAGAGTGGAAAAACCAACAAAGTTGTTGATGTATTATCAAGAGTCACCCAAACAGAAAAATCAGATCCTAAAGACCATCCATAAAATACACAAATCCACCCCAGAATCCACCAAATAGAGATTCCAACACCAAATAGCCAACCCATAACCACACAAACTAACCTCCAACTATCCATCCTCCACAAGAACCAAAAACTCGAGCCACAAATTCAAGCAATCAGTTATACAAACAAAATGGATAGAGAAGTTAAAGAAGACTTGCCCCCAAGATCCCCAGTTGTAGAAACTTTTCAGTAACTACCATCAGAGAATTTTGGACCAAACTCAGTACCCAAGTCCACAATAACCTACTCTTTTACAAGGGCAGGTTACATTTGGGAAGTTTGGTGCCATTCCAGCAAGAGATCCTGCAGCATATCGACAACAATCCATTAAGGGGTTACACATGAGTATGTAAAACATATGCTCAAATACAAAAGGAGTTTTACTGACTTGGCATGAGGAGAGATGTACAAGCCTTCATTAGATCTTATGATACATGCCAAGGGAACAGGGTAGAAAACATTCATCCAGCAGGCCTGCTTCAACCTTTACCAGTCCCCACCAACAATTGGCAGAATATAAGCATGGATTTTATTGATGGGTTACCACCCTCAAGAGGGCGCACTTCTTGTCTCTCTCGCACCCATACACAGCAACAACAGTGGCTCGAGTTTTTCTAGATAACATATTTAAATTGCATGGTTTTCCTCTAACTATTGTGAGTGACAGGGATTCAGTGTTTACCAGCCAATTTTAGAAGGAACTATTCAAGATTAGTGGCACAGAACTTTTCCTCAGTTCAGCTTATCACCCACAGACAGATGACCAAATTGAGGTGATGAACAAAGTACTAGAAGGTTACCTAAGGTGTTTCTCAGGTGACAGGCCACGAGACTGGTCTAGATGGTTAGCTCTAGCTGAGTATGCATACAACACCTCTGAGCATACCTCAACTAGGGTTTCATCATCTGAGGTAGTCTACGGGCAACCACCCCCAAGGATGTTGTCATATTTACCAAGATCCACACAAGTTCAAGTGGTGGACGAAGAGCTCATAGACAGAGACTTTATTCATAAATTGGTTCAGGAAAATCTTAAAGAAGCACAAGCAAGGATGAAGATGTTTGCAGATCGCAAGAGAACTGATCGCGAGTTCAAAGAGGGGGACAAAGTTTACTTGAGGTTAAGACCTTACCGTTAAATGTCCGTCGTAGTATGGAGAGACTTGAAGCTATCGCCGAGATACTGTGGACCATACATGGTGATACAAACAATAGGGAAGGTGGCTTACAAGTTAGATTTACTGCAAAACTCACAAATCTTTCCCATTTTTCATGTATCCTGCCTAAAAAAGATGATCGGAGACCATACAACCCCCTTCATCAAGCTACCCAAGATCACAACGGACGGAACACTAGAACCAGAGCTTAGTGTGGTGTTAGATCGAAGGTTGGTCAAGAGAGGACAACAAGCAGGTGTGGAGGTATTGATTCAATGGAAAGGAATGAGCAAGGACGACACAACCTGGATTAATCGAGAGGAGCTCAAACGACGATTCCCCAACCTTGTGAACAAGGTTTTCTGAAGTGGGGAGCATTGTTATGAAACCCTAGCTATTAGGGACCTTGTTCGAAGTTGTAGTGGGTCAGGTCATGCTAATGGGCTTAGTGGCTCATGGGCCTTATCTTATTGCTTCATGTAGTTGTTTATTTGACTTAATTTATTAATTTAGTTATGCAATGGGCCATGTGGCTGAGTGGGCCTATTATCATCATTAGTGGGTTAGTGGTAAGTTGAGTCTGTTATTTGTTTTGTGGGTCAGTTCAATGTGTTGGTAGTCATTTGCCTAGGTCTTTTTGTCTATCTATTTATTCTCCTGATTACATGAATGAAATTTACTTTTAATTGCTATAATATTGTGAGTTACAAATAGGAGGACCAGGTCCCTTGAAGTGCCTATTACAGTTTATATATTAAATTTCTAGCAAGCATAACAATAAATTGGCCTAAAGAAACCCAAAAACACACCGCAACTTATGGAAATTACTACGGTGAAGAAGAAGTCCCTTAACATTAGCAAAACCTTAAGCGGTTTTGCCAGAAAACAACCCAATTCGATCCAGACAATTCGCAACCTGAGAAAATTGCCGCGATGAAAAGAAAATCTCAAGTGTTTTCTTTCCGGACCACATTGAAATAAAAAGGCCGCCGCAAATCGATGGGTTGGGGATTTCATACTTATGACTTAATAAAATCAAGTTATTGGAGTCCATCAAGAAGCATTTCATGTCAAGCTACGTTCTTTTGCTACTACCCTATTCTTGAAATGAAATCAACACATAAAATAATACATACTAACACAGATGTTGAAGGGAAAAGGAGGTAGGAGGAGAGGAATCCGAGACTCCCATCCTCCTTTGGCAAAACCTATCTTTGAAGGCGGTTAAAAGTTTTCCAAAATTGCCGGAGAGAAAACTGAAAGGAGCACTCTTCAAAAAAAAAAACTTGGATTATGAGTACTGGATTTTAAACCTAATATCCCGCGCATATGCCATCCATGGGTGAGTGGATAATTCAGTTATAAACCCAGATCAATAACCGCTTCTGAAATTCGGATAAGAAATCGATTATTTGGATTTAGAAAAATGCTAGGATCCCTACTTCTAGATTCCTACTTGTCCCAATTTGAGAACTTTTATTTTTAATTTTTTTTTACATAATTTTTATATAAGTATTTTAAAATAATGTTGTGATTTTTTTTTTATTTCTTTTGAAAAAATATTTTAAGAAGTTAGAAAAATAATAAATAAAATATATTATATAAAAATTATGTAAAAATACTATAAAAAAAATTCTAAATCGAGACACATAAGAATTTCTAACATTGGTCGTTGGATTTATGATCGGGGGAGGGGGACCCAACCGATGAACTACTACATTTTAGGTAAAAAAAATTGTTTTTATCTACTGTAATGGCAAGGAATTGATCGAGCTGATAAAATTGTTGGGTACTAATCGATTGGAGGGTTTGGCTGAAACTTGGCAATCGTCAATCGCTAATAACGGGATACAGATATTTAATTATATATATATATATATATATATATATATATATATATAGTGGTTAGGAATTGGCTACTCTTTAGTTAAAAATAAGAAATGTAAGAAATAAGTGCTATTTTCGTTTTAGATATTTAAGTTTTTGAACTCATGCAAATGAAGAATAAATTAGTTGTAGTAAACAACTTAGTTCCCAAAGCCGTACAAGAACGGTAGGGTAGCCATGGATCGCTGTCCATACATAATGTTCCCTTACATCATCATTATCCAATAATGAATGAATAATCTTCTCCTTAAAATTTATATTATAGTTGTTTATATATATATATATATTATATAATATATATTAAATTATAAAGCTTAGGACTGTAAACGAGTTAAGCCGAGCTGAGTTTTGATTTGTCGAACTCGAGTTCGACTCAAAATATTCGAGCTCGAGTTTGACCCCGAACTCGAATTTTTATTTATTATTTGTTTGAGTTCGACTCGATAAATTTAACTTTCAATTCGAGCTCGAGCTCGAGTTCGAGCTCGTCTCACAAACGAACTCGATTCGAGCCGAGTTCGAACTCGATTTTTTTTTAAAAATTTTTTGAATAAAATTTAAAAATTAATAAAAATTTAATATTTAATATATAACTAGTTGACATCTATTCGTCATAATAATCTGTTATATGTTTACATATATTATTAATAAATACACATAATATGACAGCATATACATATTTCACATGCTTCCCATGTACTAATATATGAAATTATTAAATTTTATAGACTAATTATTGTATAAATTATAAAACACAACTATGAAATATATTCATTATATAAATATAAGTAATAAGATTACATATTTAATTATAAAAATGATATACTTATATTATTAGCAATACCTATATATAACATATATATGTATATATTTATTAATATATAAATAAATTTTAATCGAGTCAAGCTAAAGAGTTGACTCAAGTATAATCGAGCGAGTCTTAACGAGCCTGAACCGAGTCGAGTTTTGTTGGATATGTGTCATTTATTAATCGAGCGAGTATCTGCTTTCACGAGCGAGTTTTTTTTTTTTTTCCAGTCGAGTTCGATTCAAGTTTAATCGAACAAGTATCGAATGGACTGTCAAATAGTTTGATTCATTTACAGCCCTAATAAAGCTGATATAGTTATTTATATTGTTTTTATATTTATATTACTGTTATAATAATAAATAACAATTATTCCCGAGTGCTCCTTTGGTTTCTCTATCAAGACTTATCTCCAATGCCGGTAAGCCACGCGAATGGTGGTAGGTTGGGTTGGTTGGCGACCATTAATTGTGTAATTCATTGCTTTGAAATTCTGAAGAGAAGGAAATTAAAAGAAAATTAAGGTGGTGTTGTCTTCAAACAGATTGTAGATGCATGGAATCTGTGACGAATGTACATCAGATTGAGGCAAGGGGCCCCAAAAGATTTATAAAAAAGAATAAAACTTTGGCTCTGAGTGTTTTTTTTTTTTTATATATATATATATATAAAAGGTTATAACATAAGTTTTATGGATTTTCTTGTATTTTATTGTTTTATTAAAGCTAGCCCTAAAAACTTTTTTAAGTTAGCTTGACTTGTTGGTCATACTTGGAATATCTCAATATATTATAAATAATAGTGAAATAATTTGCTTTAAAATATTTTATTAAATTTTAAAAAATAAGAGAGAAAAAAGTTAACTAAAAATATTATAGTAAAGTAATGTTATGGATCTTTATTTTCGAATTCCTATTTAAGAATTTTTACTTGAGACATTTTTCTTTAGATTTTTATTTTACATGATTTTTATATAATTATTTTAAAATAATTTTGTATTTTTTTATATTTTTAAAAAATGGTTTAAGATGTTAAAAAAATTATGTAAATAAAACATATATCTTAAAACACTTAAATTTTTAATTTTTTAACATATTTTTTTAACATCTTAAAACATTTTTTAAAAATATAAAAAATCACAACATTGTTTTAAAATATTTATATAAAAATCATATAAAATAAAAAACTAAAAAAAAAAGTCCCAAGTATAAATTCTCAAGTTGGGATCTAAAAATAAAGATTCGAAAATAGAAATCCCTAACATTTTTCTATTATAGTATTTAGAAATTATTTGAATATTACTTTAGAGTTTCAAAAAATTATAATGATTAGATGACCAATTAAAAACTCGAAGTTAAAAAATATTTTGCGTTTAAGTGACGTTTAAGAAGAAAATATCTAAAAATATCTTACCATACATGAGAACAATTGTGTTGCCAAACGGATCTAAAAGCTCTCCTCAACTTCATGTGTCTCGATGCAGTGATTATTTTCATTTTATTCTGAAGAAATTAAAAAAAAAAAATGCCAACAACAATAATTGAATTAAATAAATATTTTATAACAACAAAGAACTTAGAAGGACTGTCTCATTTATTTTTTGAGATTAGATAATATGAGTTGAGATGAAAGTTAAATAAAATATTATTAAAATATATATTTTTAGTATAATTTTTGTTTTATAATTTGAAAATTTTAAATTATTTATTTATTTTATATGAAAATTTAAAAAAATATAATAATTAACTGAGATGATATAGAATGTGTTGATATAAAATGTGAAAACAAATGAGGCCAAATTCTTTCTTGAATCTTAATGATCATCCAATTAAGAAGGGCAAGCGAAGTGTGATATTATGATCTAAAACTAAAGATTTCTTTGCACACTTGAAATATTTCATAATCATGTGATTATTAATAAAATAATTTTTGTTAAAATATTTTATTAAATTTTGAGAAATATAAACAAAATTAAATAAAAATCTTACAAAGTCACAAAATTGTTTGAATATAATTTTATAATATAATTTTTATTTTGAAGTTTGAAAAAAAATATTATTTTTTATATTTTGTTTTGAAGTTTATAAAAAATTATAATAATTAGAAAAAAAATTAAAAAATATTATATTTAAATGATTCTGAAAAGAAAATTGTGCGACTTTTTAAAAAGTTCTCGTCTTTCATATCCTAAAACTCCAAATGCACTAAGATGATTTTTATAAGGATTTTGTTGGGTGGTTTGGATTGAGAGATGAGATGAGATGAGTTTTAAAAGTTGAATAAAATATTTTTTTTTAATATTATTATTATTTTAAAATTTTAAAAAGTTGAATTAAGATTTGTGTTTTGTATGAAAATTTAAAAAAATATAATAATGAGTTTAAGATGAATTAAGATCATCTCCCAATCCAAATCATTCAATTTGAAACTTATTAACAAAATAAGATTAATATAGCTTTTTGAAAATTTTTTGTGGGTAGATATATAGTCTCCTTTAGTTATATAGATGAGATAAGAATGTTGAAAAAATATTGTTAGAGAATATAATTTTTAATATAATTTTTATTTTAAAATCTGAAAAAATTAAATTATTTATTATATTTTATATAAAAATTTAAGAAACTTGTGTAAGAATCGAGACTTAAATATTCTTTCCTAACTTTTTTAATAAAAATTATTTCAAGGGTGGTAAAAGAATTAATAGTTTTAAAAAAATAAAAATAAAATCTTTTACGAGACACTACTAGGGACTCATCAATCTTCATGCTCATCCCCTTGAATGCTGCTCGAGCGTCCCCGTAAAGAAGAAGACGTAAAGGATATAACATGGTTCCGTGATGACGTTTTCGATATATATTATACGTAATGTCACAGATTTCATATATAGTTGCGGCAAGTGTCCCAAAGGCAACAACTCCCACCAATCTAAAGACTTATTTATTTATTTAATATTAAGAGAGAGAACATGTAGGGTGTGGTTTAGCTTTAATATTTGATTTGAGAGTAATATTAGGTATAATGATAAAATACGTAAGTATTATATAATTATTCTAAAAAATTAAGATTTATTATTAAAAAATTAATTTTTTAATATAAATATCATATTTATTTATTTATTTTAAAATAATTATACAAACTATAACTATTTTTTTAATTTAATAAAAGTTAGTATGTATGTACGTTAATATTCCAAGTTTTTTTTTTGTTTTTTAAGTAAGCTTGTAATAAATAGGGAGAATATTACAACGTCTAGAAAGGGTCTTTGCCACTATCTATAGAATACATCTTGAGATAATATCTAATGGTATGCTACCAAGTGGTGAGTTTGTAGAGGCCTATTGTACTACTGAGTGCGCTAATCAATTTTGAGATCAATCTGTTTTTTTGAAACTCCAATTACTATGAGCGTTCAAAGAGTTTGTTTTGTATATCTTCTGAGATGGTTGATATTTGCCAAACCATTTACTCTTTATCGATAGAAGAAATTACCAATTGGGGGTCGCCTTCCAAGGAAATTGCTGAAGAGCTAAGATGGTCCGTCATTTTGATGGCTAATTTCGCTGCGAGTGCTTTAGCAATAACAGGGACGGTGAAGAGGTTTTCTTCAGTCCAAATGTCTATGATCTCCCCATCTGAGTTTCTACTGACTACTGACACAATTGAGGAAGAGTTCCTTATAGCTGCATCGAAAGAAATACTTTTCTTCTGGTTTTTGCCGATCTTGATCTTTATCCTCTTTGCTCTTAATCTTCCTTGCATGAATGTATTCTTGATAAGAAAGATTTAGCGGATGAGATGCTTGTCTTACTATTGGTATTTCTTTATTATAGACAATGTTATTCCTTATTCTGCAGATGAAATCCATAATCAAGACGGCAAAAATTTGGAAAGCATGCTCATCTTGGTATTAAGACCCAGTTTTGACTCTGGGCTCAAAATGTATTGAAGCCACCTCGACACTGATCCTATAGGAAGGGACTCAAGATTTAAAGGTTAGCTACTTTGATTCCATAGAATCTTGGTAAAGGGGCATTCAATAAAAATGTGTGTAAGGGTTTCCTCTTTATCATCACAAAGTAGACAGTTCAGATTTTGGATGCTTGGTATAAACATTTTCAATATTTCTTTTGTTGGGAGGAGATTCTAGAATATTTTCCATAAAAGAAGTTTATGGTGTTTATGAATCTTGAACTTCCAAATTTTCCAAAGAGAGAAATCAGTGGTACTTGTGTGAGAGTTTTGCACATTGGTTGCAAGATGGTGAGTTGTTTTAACAGAAAATAACCCATTTTGGGTTTTTGTCCATACTAGCTTGTCAGCATGTTGTGAGATTGCCAATAGCAGAATTGTTGTATTCCGTGGGCACTTTCTCGACTGAAAAGGGACATTAGTAAGTTAATGTCTCAAAAATTGGTGACTTGGTTAATCAGATCAACAACTTTGAGGTTGTTGGAAGGATCCTCTGTTGTAGCGAGCATGATAGGCTTGAAATTATTCAATGTTGGTATCCATGGGTCTAGCCACACTCTAACTAAATTTCCATTTATGACTTGGTAGCACTTCCCTTTTTCTAGAAGAGACCTGGTCTTTAGGATGCATTTCCATAAGGCCAAATCTGTGGCCTTCTTGAGAACTTGATCAAAGGAACAGTTGCTTAAATATTTTCCAGTCAGAAGCTTGTGCCAAATATTTTCTTTTGGCTAACTCATTTCCCATTATGTTTTTGCTAAAAGTGCCATATTCATATTTCTCATCATTCTCAATCCTAGTCCTCCATCTTTTTTTGATTGACAAATAGTTTTCATGTCTTCAGGTAGAGAGAGTGTTTATATCCTTTGGAAAGCCCCATCAAAAGTTTTTGAAACTCTTATTGAGAGACTTATAAGTTGATTTCGGGAGTAGTTGGGTATTCATTTAATAGGATGGAATTGTATTGAGACAAGTTCTTCCGGCCTGAGATAACAATTTTGATTTGCATCCTTCTAGCTTCTTGTTGATTTTACTCAGCATTTCTGTAAAATCTGTTTTCTTGGAGCGGGTTGAGGTTGTCATGATGCCTAGGTATCTTGTCTAGAATGAAGAAGCCGCTTTGAAGGGGAGGTGCTCCAGTACTTGTCTTTTTGTTACCAGTTGAATATTCTGAGTGATGTAGATGGGTGACTTATTTTGATTAACTATTTGCCCTAACTAGGTTTGATAAGTGTCTATGACTCTTTTGACTACAATGATTGATTTCTTTTTTGCTTTCCCAAATATGATTAAATCATCTGCAAATAGAAGATGGGATATTGATGGAAAGTTTCTTCCAATCTTTACTTTTTCCAAATTTCTTGAGACTTCTTCTCTCATCAAGAGTCTTAAAAGAACTTCAGTACATAAGATGAAAAGAAAAAAAGAGATAGGATCACCTTGCCTAAGACCCTTTTGAGGCTTGAAATAATTCCTATGAGAACCATTTATAAAAATGGAGAATGAGGCTCTGGAGATGCATTCTTTGATTAAGTTGATCCAGACTGTACTATAACCCAATACTCGCATGACTTCAATCAGGAAACTCCATTCCACGAGATCAAATGCTTTTTCCATATCCAACTTTAGAGTGAATTGATCTTTTTTCCCTTTGTGATTTTTCGGATAATGAAACATCTCTTGAGTAATAATTGAGTTCTCTCTAATATTTCTACCTGGGACAAAAACTGTTTGGAATGGAGAAATGATGCTCGAGATAGTTTGTTTTAGTCGGTTAACTAGGATTTTTGTGATGATTTTGTAAATGACATTTGTTAGGCTAATAGGCCTATAATTCTGCATAGAGCTTGGATTTTCAACCTTTGGAATGAGGGTTATGTGGGTATGGTTGATTTGTTTTAGGAGCTTTCCACTTCTGAGTAAGTTTCGCATAATTGCTATACCATCTTTTTTAATGATATGCCAACAACGTTTATAAAAAAGAGCAGTCATACTGTCTGGGCCGAGAGCTTTATGATTTGGAATTTGCTTCAATGCTTCAAAGATTTTTTCTTCTAGAGGTATTGCTATTAAGCTTGCATTTTCTTCCTCTTTGATTTTGTGACTCAGAGAGATTTTCTAAATTCTTCAAGAAAGCCAGGTTTGTTGTTGAGTAAATTGATCTGAAGTAATTGATAAATGATGATTCTATAATCTCTTGATCCATTGTCCAGACTTTACGGACCGTCATTGATACATGAAAATAATTTGTATTAGATCCATATATGTAAGCCAGTTGATTCTAGATTTTAGTCGCCATATAATTTCTTTTTGCTTTAATTGCTTCTGTAATTTGAGGCAGAAAGATTTTTCTTTGTGTAGACTTCATTGATTGGGTTGCTTCATTGATTGAATCCTCCCGAAATGTTGTATATTCCATAACTTGAGTGCTTTTTTTGTTTCTTTAAGCTTGTTACAAAGGATGAAGGTTGGGTTACCTTGAAAATATTTATACCAAGCTTCTTGAACAATGACTATACTCAAAGGCTCTCTGATCCATAATTCCTCAAATTTGAATGGGGATGGTGACTTCCATTTTTTCATGGTGTTGAGCAATAGGAGACAATGATTAGAGGTTGAGGTAATGAGATGTTGTATTGATGCATCTGGAAATAGGAGACACCATTGTGCATATGCTATTCATCGATCCAATCTCTCTCATGTCATTGTTTTGCTAAGCCGGTTGTGTTCTCCAAGTGAAAGAATGACCCGAAAATCCTATATCAATTAGACCATGAGTGTCCATCAATTTTTTCAGCTCTCTTATGGTGCTAAAATTAAAGTTTTGCCTCCTTTTTTGTCTTGTTGGTTAATCAGATCGTTAAAATTGTCTACACAAAGTCAAGGGTCAGGAAAAGAGTAGTACATTGCATCCAATTGATTCCAAAAGCTTGCTTTGAACTACCATTGTGCTGGTATATAGACAAAAGTAGCTAGTCATGATTGATTGAGAGGATCAGGATAAACCAAAACCGAAATAGTATTATTATTTATATGGACCGTTCTAAGTCAAGACCTGCCCTCCATAACAACAAAATGCTCATTTCTTTCTCGAGGTTGGGACATTTACAAAATTTTGAAAACCTAATCTATTTACAATGGGGGAAGTATTTCTATCTAATACCACGATTTTCGATAGAAAGATAATATACAGATTATGCTTATTTATAAAGGCCCTAATACTTTTGATTGTTAGGGGGCTGGCAAGTCCTCTACAATTCTATACCACTATCCTCATGGATGACTGGGAGACATGGTATAGTCTGTCTCGTTAGCTTCATTTGGATTGATGGATGGTGAAACCTTTATCTTTGCCTTTGTTTTGTTGTATGGCTTCTTCATTGCTACACTTTTTCTTTCTTTATTTTCCCGAATTTTTTTGCATTGATCGACAAAAGTAACATGGCTGCTTCTTTCTCATTAGGTTGTGCTTCAGGTGGCTTTTGGATTGGAGTCTGCACCTGTTCTTCATTTAATTTTTGCTACTTCTGTTTTGTTGTGATAGCTTCATTTACACACGGAGGCTCCATCCGTTTAAGAGAGAAGTTTAAGTCCGATAGTGGAGCCAGCAGAAGAGAGTCGTCAACTAGAGAAAAGTACGCACATTTCTCTTATTTAAAGCTTGAAGAATACTTCGGAATAAAGGTGACTAGTGGTTCTTTTTTTTGCATGATGTTAGCATCTAATGAGGCACCAAAGGCAGTTGGAGACTCTCCGATTTTTCAATTGCTAGTTCCCGTAGTTCTAAGGCCCACTGCATGGCCCACTTTTGGATGCTTTCTTATGAGGTCCTCAACTTGTGTGATTAGAGAGAAGAGTAAGACTAGAGAGAACTTTAGAATGAGCTTAGGATATGAATTTCTTGGCTTCAACGAACTAGTGCTTGAGGAAGTAAACGATCCTGAGGCCCATTGGGATGAACTCATAGTTGGTGTCTCAAATGGTTGATTGATGACTTTAGTGAATAGACCTTTGTTATTGGGTTTTGGGTTTGCTGTGCTAAAAAATGAGGTCCAAATGTTTGTCGTTTAAAACTTTTAAATCCTTTCATCATTTCGTGTAGCTGTAACCAGTACGCAATACTATTTTCGAGATTCAGTTTCGCTGGATTTGGAAATTTTCTCATGGATTCCTCTATCTAGTTTCGGCAATGAGATTTTCCTACAGCATAATCTGAGTGTTTATGACTTTGAAAGACTAATAGGATGATATTTGGTAGAGGCAAATTATTGGGTGGTTGAACAGGTTGAACATCATTTGGTGGGAAAACTTTAATGCCTTTTGAGCTACATAAATTAACAATGACTAGATCAATCCTTGTGGTAGACTCTAACTTGCTGCCTTGCGAGGTTGAGGAGATATTTTCCTGCTGAATTAACGTGACTAGATAACTTAAAAGGGCGCACATGTATGATGAATAAGGCTTCCAATTTGAAAATTAGAAACTCGATGCACGGGTTTAGTTGTTCTTAGTAGGGTTTTTATAAAATTACTAATTTTATCATAAAGTAAATATAATAGATCCTATGAAATTATGAAGTTTGTGAGTTTAATATTTTTGTATAATTTTTTTTATATTAATTTATATATAAGTACATGACTTCTCTTATTTAAAAAAAAATCAGTGATATTCTAATAATATTTTTAAGAAAAGAACGAGTTTCACTATAAATGATGCGTCACACATCTAGCTTACAAATATCATAAACCATAAATTATTTAGATAACACAACTTGCATCAAATTATGAGAATTATAAAAAAACATAGAAAAAAAATTGTAGAAAAATTATACTCATGATCATCTCTACATGGCTACACACCTGCTTTTGTTTTTTTATTTTTCTTTAACAAACACGTGGTGTAGGATCTTAAGAACAATAAGTAGAAGAAGTCAAGATTATATGTCCCACACATCTAAGAAAAATAAAAAGAAACGTAGTTGTTTCCATTTAAAAATGTCTATGGGTTTTTGTAATCATTGAAAAGTAATTATAGATGAAACATGATCTTGGTTGATCTTCAATAAATAAGACACTTTATTGTTATTCTAGATTGTTTCTAAACAACATTAAATATTTGATAAAATACTATATAATTGGTTTCTTAACAAAAGAAATCTGCTTATAGAAAACATTTCTCTTTTATAATAATTTACAAAAGAGGAGCCCAACGTATCCCAATTTAACTTTTGGGCTCGAGATTATTATATAATTAGAACTTTTTAGGATTCAACCTATTCAAGCCCAACTTATGCACCCCAATACCAAGGGCCCATATCATTTCAAAACGGAGAGAAGAGAAATTAAAATCGGAGTTCGGCTGGCCAACCCGAGTCTGACCCGCTCGCAGTCTCTTTCTATCCCTCCGTCCGACTCCAATTGTTCCTATTTTCAACAGAATTTCTTAGTCGAGCAATCCGAGGAATGTGATCCACAACAGACTTTACATGGTGTCTGTCACTCTCAGCTTCAGCTCCAGCAATCTTCTAATCCCACCATAACTCGTTTCTCATATCAAGGTAAGCACACCTCTCTCTCTCTCTCTTCATGTACAGCATCTTTACTAATTCAACCATATACCCACTTCGGAGCAAAAGCGCTCCTTTTTCCTTCAATGACTACTCCTACTTCTCGAATGAGAGGTATGATAGAGTCCCACCACGATCACCATCATGTTGTGGTTGTTGTCGGTGTTATGCTTTTTCTACCCATGCGGCGCCCACAAGTCCTAGCTTCTTATATGGGCTGAGGCAGTCCACCCTGATTCAATGGTCGCTTTCTAGAAGCCTGATCTTGGGTACTGGAGACCGGTCCTATTACGGGCTTCCGGTTTATGGCTTGGAGCCACGTTTTTATGGTCGTTCTCATGCCCTGAAGAAGAGGAGTGTCTGTAATAGTAGTAGGAGAATAAATGGAAGATGTAGTTGTATGATTTCTAAGGAGGAAAATGAAATGCACCATCGGGGTCATTTCGACGATGTGGAATCATTGTTGAGCTTGTTGAGCGAGGAACTGGATGCGGAATCCTTTGGTGATGTAGGGAGAAGTGGGTATTCTTGTACGAGGGTGGAAGTGGGCCAGAGAACAAATTTTGGTGGTAGAGAGAGAATTTCCAGTTCATCTAGGAGAGCTGAGGTAGCGAAGGGAGGGAATAGTGGTGGGAGGGAGCGATATGTGAGGTCATCGAAGAGAGGGGAAGCTCTTAGGGTGGGAAATATTAATCGTGTAGAGAGAAATGTGAGTTCATCTAAGCAAGCGGAGCTGGAAGCGAGGGGGAGTTATGGTGGTGAATGTTATAGTGGGAAGAAAAATGCTGGCTTGTCTTCTCTTGAATGTAATTCAAGGCATGAACTTCAGTTGGTCCCAATTGAGTCGAGGGAGGAGGATTGTGCGCAGGATGAGGAGTGGGGGACATTTTCAAAAAATGAAATTCATAGAAGAAGGAAAGGAGGTTCTAGTTCATCTTATTACTCATTTTCGTCTTTGGGAGGTTTTGAGAGTGACATGGAAGTTCAGGATAAGCAGGGCAGATTCATGGAAGAATCATCAAGTGCGTATAGGGACTCAGGAAATGGTGGGAAGGATAAATTTGAGGCAGAAATGGAAGTGGGTACAGAGTATAAGATGCTTCAAGATGATGCAGAGGCACAGGGTGGTATCCCTCAACAGAGAAATACTGCAGTGAGAAATGGTGTTGAGTGGGAGTGGAGGAAAAAGTCAGAGAAGAAGCTTACTGAAATAGCAGTTGAAGCAACAGAGTCTAGGAACGGATCCTCACAAATGCATTCACCAGTGTCAAGAGCCTATGGAAGTAATGATGGAAAGACATCAAGCTCCCACAAGAAAATTGAGGATGAGGAAGATAATTTAAAACTGAGAATAAATACGGACAAGGAAACAGGAAAGCAATATGTTCAAACAGAGAATCAAGCCTTTGGAGCGTACAAGTCTAGAAGAAAATATCAGCAACATACGGAATTGCCAGAGTTCCCTGCTAGTGATGTAGAGACAACTTCCTTACAAAAAAGAAACTTCCATCAACTCACTGAGATGTCAGAAATTGAAGATGTTAATGCTGAGAGGACCTCTGATTGGCCAAGGCAATCTGATACTAGAAAGAATAACCGAGAAGAAAATTCAAATTTGGTTGTGAGTTCAATTCAGCAGAAAGAGAAGCGACACCTCCAAACAGGTGAATGGATCAGGGAACAGATTGACTCGGGAAGAAAATCCCAGAAAGTCACTGGAATATCAGAACTCCATAAAGGTAATATTGAAAGAGCCTCCATTACACAGCCAAAAACTAGGTTGAAGAACAAGAGAGAGAATTCAGATCTGGTTTCCACTTTAAGTCCAGAAGTGAAGTGGCCACATCCCAAAACAGATAAACAAGCTCCTCAGAGAATCCAGTCCCAAAAGGGATATGAAGATGTCACTTGTATATCAGTGGTTCAAGCTAGTGTTATAGAAGCAATTACAGATCGAAGAACTTCTGAAAAGAGTAACTTGACATCACTTGCAAAACCAATTGAGGAAACAAGAGAAAGACATGATCAAACTGATGAAACGGCCAAGCAAATTAAATCAATGAGAGAGGGTCAAAGAACTTCTAAATTACCAACTTTTCATGAAGAAACCTCAGGAGAGGCCTCTAGTTTCCAAGTGGCTTTGAATTTGGTTTCCCAGGGTCAAGTACAACAGATTGATGTGGAGGAGGATAAGAGTAGCTCAGAGGCACTGTTAATTCCTCCACCATCTCAATTGGTATCTAGAGGCTCTCTGCATGTTGAGACGACTAGATGGAATGCAATCCTAGAGGTTTCAGGTGAAACTTCAGAAAGTGGCTCTAGTGCCTATTATACACGTTCAGGAGGCAGAGTCCCAGCTTTGCAACATGAATCATATGGTAAAGATGGAAGTACTGAGACTTATGGGGAGCCTTTAAACTTTTTCACGCCTGGAGATACTCTGGGTTCAGCTGATCGTTTAGAGAAATCATCCGTGCACCATGTGGATGAGTTTGTTGAGAAGGTAAGGCATGAAGCTTTGACGACTCAAATCCAGGATGAGAAAGTTTCTGAAATGAAGCTGGCTTCTGGTGAGTTCAGGCAAGAGAGCTCAAGTCGATTTGTTTCTGACGACTCTCAATTGAAGGAGCGTGGTTCGAGACATTCATCAGGGGGTTCTGGAACAAAGGGGCCTTCTGATGAAATGTGGGATGTAACAAACTCGTCTGTTCAGCAAACTTCCCAGGCAGAAGGAACACAGGAAACTACAACTACTGGGGATGTCATTGTGAAGAGAACTGGCAGGTCCTTGTGGGGTATCATAGCTGATGTAATTCGACTAAGGTGGATTTCACATGCTGAATCTGCTAGTTTTGTCACAAGGTCAGGTGGAAGGAGTTCATCAAACAAGTCTGCTAGCAGCGAGACATGGTTTTCTGGTCGTGAGCATGAGGAGAACAATGATGAGAATACAAAATGGGAAAAAAGAAGCATGCCACCAGAAGTCTTGCCTTCTGATCAGAAACTATGTGGGAAAACTTCTGTTGAACACCAAGGAGAAGCTTCTGACACAACGGGATCAAAGGATAAATTCAGTTATCTCGAAGCTGACAATTCGTCTTCGTTAACTGTATCAGGTGGGTCAGTGTCAAAAGGTATTTCCTTGGCCTCTGGAAATGAAAATCTGGGTTTCAATGAAGATACAAAAGGTCTTCGTGGAACCCATTCTAGCATTGAAGAAGTGGGATTATCATTATCTTTGCCTTCTAGAGGCACAAACAGGCCTCCCATTGTAGAAGAATTTTCTGAAACCGGAGTAACAGCTGCATCTGGAAGTGCCTCCATGGACCAGAGGAAGGAACTTGTTAGTGCGAGATTGACTGAAATCTCAGGGACTGAGAGAAAGGATGGTAAATTGAAACAAAGAAAACTTCAGCGGAAAGAGCAAATCCCAAGAGATAGATTTGATGAATGGGAGGAAGCATATAAACTTGAGAGCGAGCAGCGAAGAATTGATGAAATGTTTATGAGGGAGGCACTTTTGGAAGCTAAGAAGGCTGCTGCTTCTTGGGAGGTGCCTGTTGGGGCTGTACTTGTCCAGCATGGGAAGATTATTGGTCGTGGTTGTAACCTGTAAGTTGTATGAGCTTATTTTTCTATTGTTTTTTTTTTCTTTTGGATATTTATATTGGTATATGTATTTCAGAGTGGAAGAGCTACGAGACTCCACCGCTCATGCAGAAATGATTTGCATACGTGAGGCTTCAAACTCGCTACGCACTTGGAGGCTTGCGGTAATTTCATGTGTTGGAACTCAATTCTATTTTTGTTCCTAAAATTTTAAACCTCATCTTCACATATATGATAAGATGAAAATGTGCCTCCGATTGAACCCTTGCACTTTGCACCAATGGTGTGTTACATCATCATCTTTATCCTACTCTCATATGGAATTGAACCAAACACTTGAATTAATTGCCTCTTTAAAATTGAAGGACCGAATTGACATTATAGTTTCTTTATGCTGCTGATTAGGTTGGAATTGAAGCTACTGCTATCTTAGGGGCAATATGAGAAAAATGGTAGGATAGAAGCAAACATTTTCTAACTTCTAGGGTTGGCTCAAGTGGTAAAGGCTTTGTGCTTGGGGGTATGCTCCCCCAGGTCTAAGGTTCAAATCCCCTTGGGTGTAAAATATCTCTAGGGGCCATCGGACTGGAGAATTTTCTTCTTGAATTACTTAAGGTGCGCTTGTGGGAAACTCCTTGTCGAGGGCCTGTGTACTCTTGGGATTAGTCGGTCGTTGTTCTTGAACACCTGGTGCCAATAAAAAAGAAGCAGCAAGCATCTCCTACGTGGCATAGAACTGAGCACTTTGCATTGTACTTTTCTCATAATTGTTTGGAAATAATGATGATAATAAAGAAAGCGCTTTTTTAAATATATATATAGCTAACAAGTGCATTAAACATGCATCCACAATGTATTGAATGCTGATAATGATATAGAATGCGGAATATAAGTAAAATATGAGATCCATTAATTGCTTGACATCTAGTGCCAATAAAAAAAGTCTGATTTATAAAAAAAAGGAAATCATTTTTCGTGAGCAACTGTCTAACTAAATGAATAAGCAAGCTGATATTGCTGACATAAAGACTGTGGTCGTCTCTTACTTACAATTTCCTGATACAGTCCAGGTAAATGTTCTCAGTGATGCTTTCAAAACAATTTCCTGATACAGTCCAGGTAAATGTTCTCAGTGATGCTTTCTTTGAAAGAAGAGGACAGTACCCTCTTATTATTATTAACCCTTAGAGCAATACTGTCATAACAACTTATACACCTTGGTGCTTCCAAAGAAAAATCAAGCAGTGGTGCGCATTCCTTTTTTTGGAAGATGGCGTTCTCTATGATGTTCTTTATTGTGGTTTAGACTAAGTGCATATCTTTTTTTTAAAAAATTGGCCCCAGGGGTTCAGAAATAGCGTCTTGACTAATCCTAGGGGTGCACATAACATTCCACGACACTTTCAAATCCAACATCTATGGTGGCCAACTCTATTGATATTGATCCGGTGGTAGCTCTTTCCCTTTTAACAGCTTCACTCGTCTACCAGTATTCAAAAGACTTACCACTATGTCCATAGATAGTACCAAGAAATTTTAATCTAGCCTATTGGTCACTCCCTCCATGACTTCAACCCGCGACATGGTCCCTGCTCTAATACCAATAGTTAAATACCCAACCATTGATCCAAACATCCTAGGACTGTTGGATACTAATTTGGTTAAACCTTTAACCCTTAGTAATTCAGTAGTTAACTTCCGTTAACAATTCTTTGCTTATAACTACCCCATTCTGAAGTTTTAAAAATGTGTCACATTTGATTCCTAAATTATAGATTTGAACTGGCATCTTGGCTTACCCATCAGTCGGATTTTGAAATTCAAGAAGAAAGTCCACTCTCATTCAGTAGTTAACTTCCGATAACAATTCTTTGCTTATAACTACCCCATTCTGTAGTTTTAAGAATGTGTCACACTTGATTCCAGAGTCAATTTGCATTCTGTGGTTCATCCAATAACGTCAAACTGAAAAGTGTGTCAGCAAGTAATGTGTTTCAGATATGATAACTCGTTGAAATTGGAGTGTGGCTGATAATTGCCACCATGACGGCTCTACTTGTTTTCCAGCACCAAAAACTATACTAATATAATAAAAGAAAAAATAAATTAAAATAAAATAAGAAAAATGCTGCCTTTACTGGTCACGATATGTATCACCATCTGATGCTTTGGTTATTTAACTGTTATCCTCCATTCTGATTACAAAGTTAACAAGAACTGTGGTCTCTGTAGAATCTAGTCTCTATAGAAAACAATCTATTATGAAGTTTTAGTAATAGGATTTATGTTTCCCCCGTCAAGCTATTTGATTAAACCTTGCTTCAGCTTACTAATCTCGTCCATCCACAGGAGACGACTCTTTATGTAACTCTTGAACCATGTCCCATGTGTGCTGGAGCAATACTTCAAGCAAGAGTCAACACTCTTGTATGGGGAGCTCCCAATAAGCTTCTTGGAGCTGATGGCAGCTGGATTAGGTATGAAACTTACATGCTGTTTCTGCTTCTTTTCTCCTTTGGTCATTAAAGTGATGGTTAAACGGTCAGGGTTTGGATTTTGAAATAAAACTTATGCTGAGTCGTCTAATGGATTGATAAGCCTGTTATTTTATTATTTTCTACGGCTTAGTGGACGTTTTTATATTGAACATAGAGGTGATGGATGTATAACTATAATTAACAACTGTGAGGAAGAAAAACAAAAATGTCCTGTAAGTTTTGACATTTAATTTATTTTTCGCAGACTGTTGCCTGATGGAGGTGAAGATGGAAATGGCTCGGAATTGTCAGATAAGCCAGCTGCTCCAGTCCACCCATTCCACCCGAAAATGACCATCCGGCGGGGTGTGTTGGCATCAGAGTGTGCGGATGTAATGCAGCAATTCTTCCAGCGGAGAAGGAAGAGAGAAAAGAAAGAAGAGCCCCCTCCCCCATCTGCACAACTTTCTGGTTCGCACCATCCATCAAAATTCCTTACAAAGATGCATGATATCTTCCATGTTTTCTGTTTGTAACAGATGGTACCGAACTGTATTTCTTCAAGCAGTAAAAAATTTGTTCAGAAAGATGTCTGTGGTTTGACGACTCCTTGACTGCAAATTTATTATCTGATGTTGGATGGATTGGGAATTTAGAACTAAAATGCAGATTTGAGGCGACTGATAGAATATAGGAAGAAGGAAATGACATCGTGGTGCCCCAGAATTTATTTTATGGGGCTCCTTTTGCACATAATTGGCTAGCTCAGTGGTTATTCTTGATCACCTTCTGTTTTTCTTGATAGGAAACCGAAGATCAACCAGGTTACCTTGGGGCTGGGGATCAATTTATGACATTTACAATTTTCGAACGTCTAAGCGTTTGTTCTTCTGTTTTTTTCCTTGTTTGGAAGTTTGCATGAAATGGAAAATGACTGTTTACTCGAAGCAAAGATGAGTTTTTCGGCTTGCATATCATTTCTGGGTGATTAGAAATTGGGTGAAAATGGAGTTCTAAAAGAATCTAGACTTGCTTTCATCCAATTACTAGAAGTGGACTGGTCACCAGCGTTTAGATCAAATGTTGGGATCGATTCGGTGACATATACATGTTAAAAAAAGTTTGGTAAAGAGTTCTTTAGCGCTTGAGAAATGCTAAATCCATGCTATCTACTTAATTTACTCCTCTTCATAACCTTTACTTTTGTCAAAAGCGCCATGATAGATGAGGTTTTCATGTTCTAATAGTAAAAATATAGAGTTCCTGAAAGGAGAGTTCTTGTAATCGGTCCAAAGGCAGGCTCGGATAGTCGGGCCAGAAAATTCATCTCTGTTGCACGGCAAGACTTTCAAATCAGGAGTATTCTTATATTTAGGAGCTGAACCAAATCAGGAGTATTCTTACATTTAGGAGCGGAACGGGTCCGGTTAGGTCCGGTTCAGTTTTAAAAAACTTAGAACTGAAACTGGATTGGTATCGACTAGTTTTGATGTTACAAAAATTGGTTTTGACTTGATATCAACTTAAAAATCAATTTAAAATCGGACTGATTCTACCATTTTGGATCGGTCTAGTCCAGTCTGATTTTTCGATTTTTTCTTATACCCTACTTACATATCGTGATTGGGCACCTAGCAAATGCAATGCCTAATCAGCCCCAAGAATCATATTGATGACAGAGAAATAATATCAGTAACGATGATAGAAAAGATTGATTAAAACATTTTAATAGGCGATGGTTATTTTGTAGATTAAAACCAGGCTTTTGCAATATAGTGATGCTGAAGCTGGATCACTAAGCTCAGCTTCAAGGCTCCCTTCACGAGCTAAGTAAGGTGAGAAAGGGTCTATAAGACTATAAGATTAAAAAAATGATATATATCATCTTCCTTTCCACATCAAATGATTAAAGGTTTATTTGTTATTTATATTTATTTATCAAGATATGATGAAATCATAATGCTTTTTAAAAAAAAAAAAAAATTATTTTATCAATATTACTTTTTTGTCTTAAATTTTATTATCCTCAATCACACTACATTTTAACTGATTTTATATATGAACCACTTAAATAGTGATTTATTTAAAATGTGTCAAGGATGAAGAAAATATTTGTCTCTCTTTTTTAAGGATAGAACTTAGAAGGCAACTAGAGCTTCCTTATTTAAACATGAACATAATAACACTTTATTCATTAAAAATTTATCAAAATCTATATTTATAATTTTTTTTTGATAAGTTTAACAACCTCGTTTGCCAAATCATTAGAAGGGAGGTAGCAATCACATGAATTCTACATCGCTCCCTTCTCTCCCTCCAACATCACACCCCACCTGTCTTCTACTCTCATAACGCTCTCTTTCCCCTATATATGTATGTACCCATGATCAGCATGTCCTACCACTTCTCATCTCATCTCCACGGAGATGGCTATAATGTTGTGCGCTTTGATCTTCCTAGTTTGTCTTTGCTTTCCACCATTCCTTGGCAATGCAAAATCTACATTAATAATACCGGCTGCACCCTCTCATTTGCCAACATCAAAGCAGCCACCATCTTCTACCGTGCCATCTGCACCATCCAAATTGCCAGCCGCAAAACCTCCTCTTTCATCAGTACCATCTGCACCCTCCAAGTTACCCACTACTGCAACCCCTCCTCATTCTTCTGCCTCCCCATTATCTGCACCAAAGCCACCAGTAAAAGCAGTACCGTCTCCTAAAGTTGCACCATCTTTAAGCCCAACGGTGCCACCCCCTAAGATTCCACCACCAAAACCAAAAAGGACACCGCCACCAGCATTGCCACCACCACTACCACCGCCTCTACCACCAGCTTTACCGCCACCTCTACCGCCACCTCTAGCACCGCCGAAGATATCTCCATCACCACGCAAAGCGCCACCAGCGCCAGCCCCTGCAAAGGAGACACCAGTACCATCACCAGTGCCAACACCACCAACACCAGCACCCTCACCCGTTAAAGAGGCACCGGTTCCAGCACCCATCTTAGAGCCGCCAGCGCCCCCACCTCCCGCAAGGCACAAGCACAGGAGGAGGCACAGACACAAGCACAAGAGACATCATGCAGCAGCAGCAGCAGCACTAACTCCAACACCAGCACCAGCGCCAATGCACGCACGGACAGTTCACAGTCCCCCAGCTCCTCCTACAGAGGAAGACACAGATCAGGAAATAGATTCACCAGCACCATCACCAAATTCGGTAACGCCTTTAGTCTTGTTAAAATATAAGTTCAACAAAACTGCCGCTCTACTCGTCTCGTCGAATAATTTTTTTGGAAAAAAATTAGAATTTCATGATTATGTGAATAATTTTTTTGAATCCTGAACTACTAGGCTACAGGGTTCTTTATCACATCGAAGTTATTTTTAGTGATCCTTTCTTTTTTTCCCATTAATTAACAGAGTAAAGGACATGCGGTACATCAGCAGGGAGGAATGTCTGGAAGGTGGATGAGTGCAGGAGTTGCAGTTGCCATTCTGTTGGCTATTACGTGATACAATTCCTAAGCAATATTGCATGATGAAGATTTGCTGTTATTCTGAAGATTTGATTATTTCTTACGAAGAATAAAAGATATAGAAATGAATAATAAGGAGACTGCACCAAATTGTGAGGCTTTTGTAGTTCCAATTTTTGAAGGGTTGTTTAATGAAGCTTGATTTTGAACTGCATCCACATGCATGGAAGTATTTAAATGAGAACTTATGCGAATTATAGCCTTCAAATTTGGCCATGCCAAAAAGATAATCAACCAACCAGCTTTCTGACTTAAAAGTGGGGCTTAATTGTTTATATATATGATAGGTGAATTCAAATTTCTAAAATTTCACCTATAAACAATTAAAATTTCTAAAACTTTATTTAATTTCTATATATTATTTATTTTTAAGGATGTGACCTCTCCAAATTTATAATTTAAACTAAGTTTAGGTGAAATGATAAACTTATCAATATGGATTCCAAAATGTTTTGACATACAATATTAGACTTCTTAATATAGAATTTAAAGTGAAAATAAAATAAAAATTATTTAAGATCGATGATTTATATGAAAAATAGTTGAGAGATTTTATCATTTAGACTTCATTAAGCATGAAAATAATTTATTTAAACTCTCAACTATAGCATTATATATTTAATGTGATACGAAAATATCTAGATTTGCATAAAATATAAAGTAGCTTACATACTAAAAAAAAAAAGATGACATCTTAAAGGTTCCTTTGATAGTTTATATAAAGAAAATAAATTCTAAATGTTTTATTACAAAAATAATAATGAATAAATATTATTCTATGAAACATGATCGTTAGAATTTGAAACATATATTAAATTGTGGGTTTATAATTATATTAATTCTATATGTATGCAGCAAATTATCAATATATAATTTTACATGTAGTTATGTTTTTATGATTTTTTAATCTCTTTTTAATTTACTTATATAAGTGGAATGGTGTTGGTGGTTCTAGAATGTGCAAGTCCCGTCCATTCTCTCTAAAAAATGATAAATTTAGGACTCACATAAAAATAATTATTTTTTAATAGCAAAATCCACTTTTTTGTCAAATGCAATGCTTAGAGTTTGTATACCCTATGACTATCTCTAGCAATATTTTTTATACAAATTTGTTATACAGTAAAAAGAATTGATCTCCCTCAACATAATTATTAGTTTCGCCACTGAATTCGATATAGGAGCTCATCACAAAATTAGCAAGTTAAAGTTGAAGTTGAGGAGTTCAACTCATTTAATCAATTGAATGCATGGAGCTGTTAAGGTTATTTTATTTGAGTTCCAAACTCATCACGCAACATTTAGAGCTGATAATCTTTGTCACAACATAAGAATTCAAAGACAAACATATTTACATAGATGTATTTTCTAGGGCGTCTCTTCCCATTGCGTGATATTGCTCTCGACGTCTCGTACTGTCTTCCAAAAGTCATATCACGTTTGGCTGCCCACCCCAAAGACAGATATAATGGATTTGCACGCTGCAATAATATTTATGAATAATGTTAGAATAAGTTTTAAAGTTACAAGTCTTATACGAAAAAAAAAGAGCTTTCCCACTTTTTTATAATGCGGTTCACTTTTTTATAAAAGAAAGTGATACATATTCAATATAATCATATATCATATTTTATAATAAATATAAAATAAATGATAATTTTATAAAATACTTTATATACATACAACACTTTACAGAAATATTCATCTTTTAACATATTATTATAAAATATATTGTGTAATTATGTTATGTGTATATTATTTTCCTCTTAATAAATGACTCGTGTGCAATGATAGAACCATGTAGGGCAGGGGACAATGTTTTGAATATCGTATCGGTGGGCGTACCGATTAAGATACTGAAATGAAATATTTCGATATCAATATCATTTTGTGTATCATTTCGGAATAATTTATACATATATATATATATAAATATATAGATAAATTATATTTCAAAATAATAGTCAATAAATAAATAAATTATATAGTCTAGTTTGTATTATGATAAAAAAAATTGCAAGAAATAAAAAAAAAAAAAAAAATTCCCGAAATCCGATACAGTAGAAATACCAGCCAGTATGAAACAGATCCTATTTCTGTACCAATTACTGTTCTGATACGGTATGTACTAACAATACCGACTGGTACGATATGAAATTCAAAACAATGGCAGGGAGCTATGACCCCTCTAAAATTTTATCAAAATGAAAAAAATAACCCCTAATTTTTTCATAATTTCATGTATATAAAAATTGGCCCTCCAAAAAAATTTATAATTTCCTTATATGCTTTATAAAATTTTAATATGTACAAAAATATCTCTATCTATTTAAATTAAACAATAAACTATTAACATTTACCTTAGTTTTTTATTATACACTATTAAGTTTCTTAATATAGAATTTAAAGTGAAAATACCATAAAAATCATTTAAGATTGATAATTTATATAAAAATTAGTATAGATGATTTACCCTCTAAATTTCATTGAGCAAGAAAAAATTTGTTTAAAGTCTCATTTGTAGCATTCTATGTTTAATATGCCATCAAAATAGATAGATTTTACATTAAATTTGATCAACTAGCTTAGATATTAAAATAAAAGATGCATTTTAAAAGATCATTTGATAATTTTTACGAAGAAAACAATTTCTAAATATTTTATATTTACGAAATAATAATAGATGAATATTACTCTCTAAAACATACATTAAATTGTGTTTTAACATTATTTGACAAATTATCAAAATTTAATTATATATATATTTTATAATTTTGTAATATTTTTTATATTTTACATAAACATCTTGTACGATAGAAAAGTTGGCCTCTTTTAAAATAAATTGCTAATTCCACCGCTGCTTGTGTGAGATTTGTGCATTACTAGTACTATATATCATTTATCATTATTTAATACCTTCTCCAAAATGAAAAGTATCAATTTACATAATTCTGATCAGTACATTAGAACCCACTCTCCAAAAGTCATTATTTTTACCACATGAGTTCCATCATGATACCACTAAATAAGAAAAAAAGGAATACTTGTAGGTAAATAAGGACAGCTCATTGGCCAATCGATTAACAATCCTCTTCGTTTTCTCATCCCACGCATCCCTAGCGAATTGTACAAGCAAACTTCTTGGAAGTTTTCTGTCAACCTGCTCGGAGAAAATGCAGGAAACTAAATTGGGCCAAAAAGAAAAACCCTAGAAAGTACATGTCCCATGTTTTCTAAGAACAGCGACATAATTTTTTTCTTTAAAAAGTCAGGATCATATGTCTAACAGTAATCAATATTTTAAATATATTAAAGAACCTCATTTTTTTATGAAAGAATACTATGATAACATATGTGAATTAATCAGGGAGCATACATTTTTAAACAAGTGCAACTAATTGATCTCCAAAAGCAATAAAATCTCCACAGCAGTTCTTGAACACGATGGCATTTGTTGTTTGGAACGAGAGTTTAAATGTATGAATTAAGTTGAGATGGATTTAATTTTTATAAAAAATTTAAAAAAATAGTGAATCTTGTCAATAATTAATTTGAAATGGGTTTGAGGTAAGTTTATCATGTTTACAATGTGGTCTAAGGCATCGACATACAATACGTAGAGTAACATGGATATGAAAATGCTTTCTTCGTTGTCGGAAGTGGCCATCCCAAGTCCAGAGAAAGATTGAAAAGGATAGAAATGTTAAATTATCTTATAAAATTTTTAGATAAAATTTTTAGATAAAATTTTTATTTTTATTTTTATTTTTTTACTTAATAATTGAGATAATATTTTTTAATAATATTGTGATTTTTTTTATAAGAATATAAAAAAATTAAAAAATTAAAAAATTAAAAAATTAAAAAATTAAAAACAATTATGCTTCTCGAAATAAATTCGGACTCATCCGCGTAGTCCCGTAGCACTGAACTTGAGACCTTACTGATCATCTCCTCTAGTTGTCACGCGACAAGGACGTGGAGGTGTTGCTGGACTTCGCTCTGCTTTTGAACAGAGGCCCAAGAGGACCCATTTGCTGGACTTGACAATTTAACCATGTAATCGATTGGCGGAAAACTGAGAAGTTTGTTCAGGAGGCGTGTTGCAATGAAGTGAGAAGTCTTAGCTGCCTCAGGCTCAGGCCCTCAAGGTTTGTTCTATACTCAGTTTTGGCATTTACTTTGGTAATCACTGATTCACACACTCTTTCGCTTAGATATGGAAGGAAGGGTTTATGATTAGAAACTTGAAAAAAGAAAACAGCTTTTTGGATTGGTTTTTATATCCAATGTCGCGACCCTTTTCCATCTTTGTCAAGGAGCATTATATGACTATTTCGTGGTTTATGGCTGACATCTGCATATAGTGATGAAATTCTTATTCATCGTTGAAATTCCCACAACTTTCCCTGTTTTTAAAATACAGTGTATTCAGGCTCAACCATTGAAAAAAAATAGAGAGCATTAGGTTGCCCAGCAAGCAGGGTGCTTTGTTGTGCATTGATGAGACTGATTATTTGCTCAAGTGGCCTCAATCTTTTTCTGTCTTTTCTCTTTTCATAGTTCCTCCTCACATTTATTGGTTGATAACCGGGTTGGCTCTGAGGCTGTCTATCTTTGTTTGAGGATTGTCTCCCATTTCACAAGGATAAAATGCAAAGTGTTAACAACTGTTTACTGTCCTTTTCTCTTCTGTATTTTGTCTTAAACAAGAAATGTAAAATGCTTATTTGGGAATTGCAGCCAGACACTTCCAAAGTGGAAAAGTAATAGTTAAAATCACGGGAGATTTGGAATTCAAAATCTCTTGGAAATTAAATTCTATTATTTTAATTTTTTGCTTCCATTATAAATCAAATAGTTTTGTGTGGTATCTCAAATGATCTTATTTATACTTTCTTCCATGTACAAGACATTCATTAAGTGATCTCATCTCATGTTTGTCTTGTTATTTTCAGTGACGGTTTCTGTTTCCTTTTTGGGTAGCCTTTTCATTTGCTTCTTTTTCTTGGTGATAATCCAAAAGTAGACAGCAATTACAACTTTTATCTATCAATTTGGGAAATATCTGAACTTTTTCCTTTGCACTACAAATATTTGATCAGAATACTTCATAACCATCAATAAACAATCTACATGTTTTTCATGGATTTATTTCCACAAGTGTATTGGAAGGATACCAAATATGTGTTGTTTCAAGCATGATATTGTGTGAGCAGAGGAGAAACATAGACGTTTGTAACGTAGTGTCAACTAGAGGTGAAGACAACTATTTTTTGCATGATTTCTCTTTTCATTGTCGAATAAAGATGTATTCAAGTATGAACCTTGTTCCCATAATCCAATGACCAATGGAGAAAGTGGATGTCTTTTTGCATCAAGTTGACTGAGGACAACAAGGTTCTTCTTAGATTTATTTGTCCAAGGAACATTTATGACCCCCGAATCAAGTTCCATAAGCAATTGTTGCCAATGGGTATTAATCTTCCTCATCCACTTCATGAAAAGGAAGTGGTATTGTCATAACTGCTCTAAACTTGCCCACATTATTTAGATGCTCATTCTCCAACCTGGAAAATTTTAACAATTGTTCATTAGAATGCTGAAAAGGATACAAGGTTTACAATGTCAATTTTGATGCCACTAAAGGCTATGGTAAAAAAAAAAAAATTAAATTAATGAATATTTGAAGGTCATATTACCTGAAAAAATTCCACAGCCCTCTCCTAGTGACTTCAAGGGCTGCTAAAAATAGGTAAGTGACTCCGTCATCAACTTGTTCAAATTTTGAATGTAGAACAGTTTGCAACCAAGCAAGCCTGAGAATAAGGTTTAATCCCTGCATGGCATACCAAAGTTTCACTCAAAGCTGGCTTTAAAAATGAAAGGTTCTAAATATATATACCCTGACTTATAGATATATATACCCAGAAAGTAGTCAAAATTTCTAAATGTTTATTTAGTCTCAGAAAATGTCTAATTCTTTGTTCTGATCTTGTCTTTAATGGACTATTTTGAGAATCTTACTTTCAATAGTAAAAATTTATCTATGTTTAAAATATGTTCATTGTCCACCTTGTGGTGTCTTTCTTTATTATCTAAAATATCCAAGTTGATTGTCTGAATGGAATCACTTGGTGAGTGATAATATCTAGGAGTTGGAGGAGGTGCCAATTGTATGCCAATGGCCCATAGACTCTGACTAAAACTTCCTAAGTTAGGAGAGAAAAAGGGGGAGAAAAGGGTCCCGGCATATACCATAGACAAGTAGTAAATGAACTTTTGCCGAAGCATTAATTCATTCCTAAGCCAGGGGTTCTTGGAATTCATTTGTAGCAAACCCCAGTCCCTTACAAAGTCCCAATACAATTGGTACACTGTTGCAGCACTGGACATGACCACAAGAAGACAGAGCCATCCAGCACCACCATCTTTCTCATAGGCCACTTTTGCTCCTGCTGCGAACATGGCCGATACATATTTGCCTAGATTGACCAGGTGGCTTGTCTGGCCCTCATCGAACCACCGCCGGGCACACTGCAAGTTCAGGTAAATTGATTATTGAGAAAAGGAGATGAACATATAATCTGATACAGTTTATGAAACTCAAGGAACTAATTTAGGGTGAACTGGAGAGATTAATACTGTACCTGCATTGCCCTCCAGTAATATGGTAGGAAAGAGACTGCATAAACAAGATCCCGGTAATGCCTGGCCTCCTTGCAATACCTATAGTCCTCAGTTTTATAGCTCCCAGTTATATAGTAACACACCACATATTCTAGATTTCTGAGCATTGGCACCTATTTAAGATAGCAAAGAATTTTGTTAATCTGCGAGTTTTGAGGCACCTAACGAGTATTTAGACTCTTTAAGGTTTCCCAAGTTTAGTTGCTTTTGTTTGGTGCTGAAACTAACCTGACTACATAGTTGATCAGCCATGAAAAAGTCCAGCATGACAACCTGCAGAGAATAAGATAAATGAATTAGAATGTCGATTTTTTATATAATATATATATATATATATTATTAAAAGAAAATGTTTATAAGCGTATCTGAATGATCATATTGTGATATAAAGATTGACCATTGAAGTAATGTGTTACCTTGTAGAGAGGTGATAAAATGATGTTCCTTATCACACTAAGGAAACGATAACGGCTTGATCGATAGAAAATATTGAAGGGGCACACAAGTAAAGCCAAGAAGACCTGTCATTCAGAAGATAGTCAATTTAGTGGTCTATTATCTGTATGAGAAGAATATTGAACAAATAAAGACCCTATAGACTATGCATTTCCATCTCCTAGATCTTTAACAAAAAATTACCAATAAGAGAAGACCAGGGATAGCTTTGACTTGCTCATAAGAATGCCCTTTAGCTATTAGTGACATATGAACAAACATGACCCCCATCACAGCAGTCAGTGAGGTAGTACAGATCAAAAAAACATCTCTGTACTTAAGCTCATTGGTTGGATTCAGCTCGAAGATGAAGCTGTAGTTTATACGAGCCTTCCTCCATGCAAAAACATTGCAGCCATACAGAAAGAAGTGTAAAAACATCAGGCTGAACATACTGCAAAATGGTAAGTTTGTTTTGTTAGCCGCATTTCACAGATGATGCAAATCTGATTTTGTATAATGAATGATGTTTTAAGAAATCCTATGCAGAGGTACTCGCCTGAATACAGGATAGACTGTCTCCATGTAAACTGAATGTGACTTCCGTCTGTATACATGCATCATGCGAGCCATAATAACATATCCGGCAAAAAGCGCCAAGAAACATCCAGTGAATAGCCCTGATTGTATTTGAAGAGATTAAATGAAATTGTATCAATTTTTGAGCCATATGAAACGATGGAGTTTTAATGTTATGATTTTATTATTATTATTATATTTCAGTAATGAAGGATCAATTATTTGACGACAAATTATTTTTGTCATCTTTTGATCATCATCTTTTGATCATTTCTGATATGACATCAAATCATTGACATCATTTGGTGTCACATTACGAGATGATGATTAAAAGGATGATTCGTAGCATTACTCTATGCGAACATAAGCGTAGGCAAACATATGTTGGATCACAATAGTCAATGTTTGAATAATTTGAAGGGAAGTTGATGGTGTTTCAGGGGAAGACATGGAATCATCCTAGTGTCAAAAGCTCACGTCATACATGGGTGCTTACACTCATTTCAGTCGTCCATGCAACATACTTGGTACCGCACTTGGTAAACTGATTAGTGCTGCCCTGTAGACTTAGTTGTCGATGGGCTTTTTAAGGTTCAATCCTTTACAGTTAAATTGTCCCAAACATTAAATTTAACAATGGTTGATAGCATGGGACAGGGTGCTTTATCATCCACCCAAAAAAGTGGACCAGCCACTGACTGCCCTTCATTTCAAAGCTTAGTGGCCTCATGGGTCCATTTAAAAAAAAAAAAAAAAAAAAAAAAATTCCAATTTTGGTTGAAAAGTGAACAAGCTTAAAGCTCTTCAACCAATGGTTGATTATCTAAATTCTAAATAATGTCACTTAAATAAAATGCTTTCTGGATTATTTATTTTATCCCAAATCTAAAAACTGGGCAAGTAACTCACCGATGAAGAAGGTAACAGAGTGCGGGTCTTTATGCTGTTGTGGCTTAAGGTATTTCATGGCCTTTCTGTGGTCTTCTTCGGCAAAGTGTTTAGTAAATAGTTCTTCAACTTCATCCTCTAATTTCATCACCTGTCATTTCTGAGACTGATAAGCAAATTGAACAGCTTGATCACTAAGTGGTTCTCAAACTGTAAGTGTCAGACAAGAATATCTAAATTCGATTTATATAAATCTAAGGCCATCCGTTTATTGCACACCCAAAGTATAGGATCAATGGCCACTTGGCATTGTCTCCAAATCTTCAGATGAAAGGATGGATGGTGGCCAACATCTTAACATGATCCAATCATAATATCATGCAAGGTTGTTCTTTTACTTTGGAAAGCAGGATAAAGAAATAAGATATTTCGGTTGGTAGTCTTTTATTTGGCCCAAATCCAATGATTTTACCTTGTCTGAACTGTTGAAATATGAGCTCTCTACTACTTTGAGATAAATGGGAAGAACTTGTTTTCCAGTGAACTGAAAGAAAAAACCAAGAAAAAATCATTTTTCCTTCACATCTGCCAACATAAATAATGGAAGATCTAAAGGAAACCTTTTAAGAGTCGCCCATCTACTTACTTTGTCGAACTTCTTCAAAATCTTTATAAAAGCTAGCATGTTCAAGTTCCTGAAATCATTTTGATTGTGGAGAACACGTAAGATCCTCACTAAAATCAAAATCAAACAGTAAAGCTCGAATTTTTCTTAGTTTTGAGTATTATACCTGTAAGCTTCGAGATAGCCTAACCCTTTGTAGAGCTCGACAAAAGCTCCTCTAATCATCTTCTCTGCATGATGCAACTTTGTTCTGTTAACATGAAGTTTTCTGCCTTCTGGACCGCATTTTCTTGAAGATGATGGATTCATCAAATCTTCCCAGACTAAAGAACTAATTGCAGAGAAGGTGCGAGCGGGTGTTGTCAGAGGAATGTTTACCCTCAAGTTCTTCCCTTGGCAGTTGATAACAGGTCCTGAGAGTGTCCTCATTTTCTCATCTTCTTTTTTCATCCCCATAGATTTTCCCATGTCATCTGATCTAGGAGAGTCTGTAAATGGGACATCATTTTTCTCTGTGTCATCTGCTCTGTTGTCTTGCAACTGTTCTTCGTCAGTTCTGTCCTTGACAGATTCCTCATCTGTAGCAGCCAAGTGACCAAAAAATTGAGATAAGATACAGATCATTAATTAAACTATATTATTATTATTATTATTATTATTTTCTGATTCTATGCCAAAAAGTGGTGAAAAATCATGTAATTATGGTATAAATGAAGTTATGTTGTTTCAGATTACTGTAACTAACTAAAAATTATGGGAATGCATATTTGTGTGCATTTTCAGATGACCTAACAAATGTAATATCATGCATGATAAGTAAACGACAGGAATGAATCATGTGAGGATCCTTTTGAATTACCACAGATCAAAGTTGAAGCACTTCTTTATGGAAAAAAATCATCTTGACTGAAATTTATAGGACAAAGTTGATTATGTACCACATGATATGGTGCATGAAATAGAGGAATCCTCAGAGGCAATATCTCCTTTGCCTCGTTGTTGCAATGCTGTTTTAAGCTCAAGCAGGATCTCCAATTGTTTAATGGAGGATTCCCCTCTATCCAGGAACTCTTTCTCTTTTGCTTTGTAGAACTGATTCACTTTGTTAAGTTGCAGGTCCAAACATGCAAAAAATTCTTTGGTAGCGTCAGTATCTGCAAACTGATCAACCAGTTCGGTCTCATACATATCGCCCTTACTTGCCGATGAAGAGAGTTTCTTATGAACCTGATAGATATTAGACCACATTAGTCCATGCATATCAGTAAATAATAAACATATGTAAATGATAAGAGAGAAAGTAGTACATGAATTGCTTCATGGTTTCTATGTTGGTGGCCAAATAAAGAGAAGTTCCTAAGGGAGGAAAAGAGGGTGTTGGGTAAAGAAGAGTTCTGTTCCTTGGTGGGTGTGTTGTCAAAGTTAGGGAGATGGATTTTTTTGATGTCTTTCTTCAGTTGCCAATAATCAACATAACCATATTTCCATTCAGGCACAAGCTGGCCTTCAAACTGCTTAGAGAACTTCACCATCTTCTCTCTTTCTCTCACTCTGTGCCTTGAATTTTGAGAGAGAAAAAAGGAATTGGTTCTTTCTGATGTGTGAAGCCTTCCTTGCAAGGGTGTTTCAATGGAAGCACATCGTGACATTATTTATGGTGAAGGAAAAGTAAGGAGGGAACTGATTGATGCGCTCGTACTGATGCTCTACAGCACATTCTAAAATATCCTTTGCACTTATACTGTCCTATGATCCCCCCACTTGAAAGGTATGGTGGTCGGCTTCGCCGGAATATGACCATGCTGCCACCGGACGTGACCACTTCCCCAGCTATCAATCTCTCATGTTCTTATGAATATTTTGAAAAGAGGGTTTGAATTTAAAGTAGATTTGAGTGGGGTCAAGCCTAATTCTATATGCTTGAATGAGAATGACCTTTTAGAAGGCATAATTGGTCATTGTTTTGCCTAATTCCCTGCCTATGATGCCTTTTTTATTAACTACAAGGTCTTCTGTTCCACATGCAGTAAGCATTAGATCAAGGAGGGCAGTTTAGACACTTGATAGGAAAGTTGCCCGTGAGCCTCAATATCTGCTCATTTAAGAAACAAGCTTATTGGCTAAATAAGATATAAGCACACAAAGGTGGGCTCTAATTAGACCACCCAATCTCCACTAAAAGAGCAAAACTCAATTATTTTCCATCACCACTTTCATTAACATAGGTGAATGCTTTTTTTTTTTTTTTCTCAATTATCAGGAATTATACTGATCTTATTAAATATGTAATTTGGATTATATAAGATCATCAGTAGCTGTCAAATTACATATCATGGTGATTCCTTAATGTTTGAACAATACAGTAGAACAGTACCCTCCATTACAACCCAAAATGAGAAAAAAAAAAAAAATACAAAGAAAATATGGGAATTTAAGAAGTAAAGCAGCATGCACAATTATTGCTAATCAAGAAGGAAATTCCATCCATTACCGGTAGCATACCCCATATAATGTGGCTGTGTGTAACCCACATCAGTGTTTGACATTCATCCATTCACCAACATCATGTGGCTTTGGAAATACAATGTTTGTTTTCCTTCATTTGTGTTCTGCTTTCTCTGTCTTTTCTTTTTTTTCTCTTTTAACTTTATTTCTTTCCCAATTTCCAATTGAATGCGGCAACGCAAGAGACCACCTCGAATGACAAGTGGGTGAGCTTTTCACGTAACTGTCTATTGATATTTGAATCTTTTGACTGAATTGAGGGCACCTGCCTGAGATAAGGGACAACTTAGTTGATTTGCTGTGTGTACTGTATTTTTTTTTCTCATAACCAATAAAATTAAATAAATATAATATTATTATTTATCAGAGTTTTTATTTTATTTTTAAAAAAATGATAAACTCCATATAAGGAGTTAACTCAGATGAGTAATACTACAAATAGTTATGGAATGCGCAAGTATTATATATGCAGTCGTTTTGAAAAAGAGTGAAGTCCACTATTACAAAATTATGTTTTAGTTTCACGTAAATTCTATATTTATTTATTTATTTTTAAAGTAATTGTATGTCACTTGTGCACTCACGATTTCAACTATCGTCCCTCTAATAACATATATTTACTATCCATTAAATTTATACAAATATTCCAATGCTTAAAGCATATAAATGGATAACATTCCTATAATACTATGTACTTGGGGATAACATTATAGAAATGAAATTAATAACCTTATAATAAGGCTGGGTAGCTACCAAAGTGGTGGCTCTTAGAGAAAGGTTCCATGTTCTGTTCCTTTGTTCTAATTCCATTGATCTCATGATCTATTGCCAAGTTGTCCTCATCATGAGAGCTTCCACCGAAATAAATAAATAAATAAATCATAGTCTCTCTCTCACACACATCTTTTTTTCTTCATAGCTCGACATGAATTGCAACATCAGTGTTATAATTGTGGAAAATTGACAGCGTGCCTAAGGTGGCTGCTGGCTGACTCAAAGATACGCCATTATTTGTTTTTTCTATTCCTCTCTCATCTGTCCCACCTATTTCATGCATATATTCCTTTGCTACAGGAACCAATAGTAATTACTGTGTATAAATTATATAAAAGCTTATTGGTGTAGGCACTAAGGCACTATTATGTGCACGTCTTGATATAGTACATCATATTATAAATTAAATATAATGAATTATATAAATTACATTAATTTGTGAGTTTATTTTTATGAATTATAATATTTATCACAATATTATTCATTTATTTTTACATTTCTTTTATGATCATAAAACTTTTTTTTGACTAATTAAATTGTGCACCAAAACTTTGCATTAATTAATTAGTTGACAGCCGCCATTATAAGCTTCTTGCATATAGATATTATGATTATGACTAATTTCAAGTGTTACAGGTCAAACATTACAGTATGCTCATGTTAACTGCATGTAAGAGATGATTGACCATATATAACAAATAATTAATATCCTGACCATATTAAAATGGTTTGTCATGACTAGTTTCCAAGATAAATACTCCATGGATGGTTAAAAATGTAATCTATTTGGAATTTAATTTTTAGGAAAACTAATGATTTAACATAGTGTCAATAAAAAAGGGTATAAAGAGAATTAATGTTAAGTTTGCGAGAGAATTATAAAAATTTAAGAAATTGATATGATACATTAAATTTACTTTGTGGTAAAAAGAGTTCTAAGATCTACTGTATCACATTTTTGAAAAACAATATTATATAATTTTCTTCGTAATAGTAATATTCCTGAGAAAGTTAATAACGCGTAATCAAATAAGAATGAGATACACACAATGCAATAATACAATACATTTTACAACAAGTGTTAAATGAGGAATAAGTCTACAATATTTTACAGAATTTTTCTTCATTTAACATTTTGTTGTATAATATATTATATAATTGTATTGTGTATATATCATTTTCTTAAAAATAAATGAGTCACCACAATCGCCTAGAAAGTAGAAACTTTTAACTAGACAAACACTTATGAGGTAGGTATGAACAGTTTCATGCTTAGAAAGTGTGTTTGTTTTTTTTGGAGGGTAAGGCTGGTTTGGACATTTAGAAAATTTTAAAATATTTATAAATTATAGTGAATAATTTATAAATAGTAGTGAAATAAGTTGTGTTAAGATGCAGATGTCATATTTAAACAATTTTTTAATATTATTTTTGTTTCAAAATTTTAAAAAGTTATACTATTTTTTATATATTTTTTAAAAAATTGAAAAAGTTGTATTAAATTTTGTGTTTGGATAATAATTAGGTAACAATTAGATGAATATTTTAAAAATTAAAATTAAAAAATATTTTATATTTGGGTAATTAAAAAAAAAACCTATATATAAAAATATATGAAAATAACTAAAAATAGCTCAGTGTTCAAATCACCATCTTGAGAGGTAGTTATATACGGGAACTCCACAGAACAGATTTAAATAAAAGAAACATGTATTTCCACCAAATAATTCCAGTTGAAAGGACAGGAAAAGTTTACCTACGAAATCTAACCTTCTTGTCTATTGAACCAATGACAAGCTAAGAAAATGATGGTCTGATTTGGAAAGCATATATGGGTGCGCCCTTGCAGAGCGACCCAAGCCCACCTCTGGATCTGTCTTTTCCTTTTAATTAATTATATTATCATCTTATTTTCCATATTTAAAAAAAAAAAGGCCTTAAATTCCATGGGGTAAAAACAGTTGGGTTGACCCCATATGCCCTGTAATTTGGTGGATCAAAGATCTTTAGGCTTCAAGATGGTCAATGCAAGTAGCTAGAGAGAAGAGGTGATCTTGATCATTAGCTTAAGAAGAATGCCACAATAATAATGAGAGAAGAAAGAAAAAAACTACAAACAACAGCACAAATTAATCTCAACTGCAATTTGGACTCAACATTTTATTTTTGGCTCTATCATCCTCATGGTTCTAAAATTGGCCAATAGCCGTAACTTCTCATGTGTAAGGAAGGTCGGTTTTCTTCTGGAAATTATGACCTAATCCTAAAAAAATATGGTTTTTCTGCTTCCACTCTCAAAGAGAAAATAAAACACATAAACATTGATCACTCTGTGAAATGAGTGTATGGGTGCTCCCATGAAGTACCTGAGCTCATCATGCCACCAAAAAAAAAAAAAAAGAATGAGATTCCAGCCCTGAACCACACATCCTTCCTCCTCCAAGATCTTTAGATAATGTTAATTCCCTATGCAAATATGTAATAATGCAGGGTGACTAGTTTGTCAAACTGAAGCAAACGTCAGATTATTCTGAGCATATGGTTCTTGATAATGATGTATTTCACAAAATTAATTAAATTCCATGCATGATGAAAAAAATTTATATTCCTATGAGATGATCCATATATAATGCTTGGTTCTCCTTGGATATTGGATTGAAAACAAATCCCTCCATATATCCTGATTATATTCTCGAAGGATGAACAGCTAGCATATACTAGCTCCCTGCATAAACACTCTTAATAATTTAGTTTCCTAGCTATATATATAGCTTTATCTCAGAGAGTCAAATAAAGTATATTTGCACAGAGTTAGATCAGATAGCCATGGATTTCTCAGGAATATGCTCAACTTTGCATCTTGCATGCTCAAGGATCATACCATTGTTTGGCAAATGCAGGTAAAGGATTCTGGTTCTGATCTCCCAAATGTGAATTTTCTATAGATAATATTGGGAAAAGTTGATTTAGATGTGCGTGAAATTAATACAATATGCGCATATTGTTGAGAAATCCAATACGGCTTAAGAACAAATTTATCTTAATTTTTATAAAGAGTTACCTCACTCCTTTATTAGATTTTTTAAGGGAAGAAATAAATATTTTTTTTATGGTATCAAAAACAGATTAACCTATGACCAATTATGGGCTCCTAACTGCGGCCTACCCATGATGATATGAGTATCGGAAATATCGGCCCACATGTGAGGGAAAATGTTGAGAAGTCTTACACGGTTTAGGAACAAATTCATTTTAATTAATCTTTATAAGGATCAATTACCTCACTCCTCTTATTAGTTCTTTTAAGAGGAAAAACTAGTATTTCTTTACATATAAAAGGATGCATGCATGATCAAGTACGATTTGTTTTTTAAAAAATAAATAAATTTATTTTTAACATGAATTAGTTATTAGTTATTATTATTATTTTTTTGGTTTAGGTAATTGTCAGCCTCGAATGGACTGTATGCTGAAAAGGATTTGTTCTTGCGACGTGTTTAAGAATCTCAATCTTCTATCGATTGCAATCCATTGAATTAGTACCATATGTCGACCATTTAATCAAAGTTTTCAAGGAGCTTCCAATATTTTATAATGTTCCCCAGTATTCTTGCAGAATTCAGGTGTAAATTAATATCAGGGAACAGCCTATAAAATCTTATCATATGTCCCATGCACGTAATACTAGGATTTAAAAACATGATTATGGTAAGCGAATCAGAATAAATTTTGTGAGATCGATCGATTTAAGATGATCATGATTGTTTTGGCATCTTGTACGTGCGGGTCCTTTTTTTTTTATTTATAAAAAATTATGAATTCATTTTTTGCTCTAAACAACAATTAGAATCTAATTGTGGTGTGATAGGTAAGAAGGGAGCTAGGGAGATATAATATATATATATATATATATATATATAATGATATATATAAGGTAATTATGAAGACTTTCATGCATGCAGCTTGAGCTCTCCAAGAGACTTAAACGTCGTAGACCTTAAATTTATATATATATATATATATATATATATATATATTTATACTAGATAGAAATAATGTACAAAGCACGTTTATTTAATTTAATTTTTGATAAAAATTTAATGATTATTCATAATTAAGTAGATGATAAATAATTATTCGTTTTCATATATTATAAAAAAATTTAATAAAAACAATAAGATAGTCTCATAAATAAACATAACATATAGTTTTATTAAACTTATTTGAGATAATTTTGATTAAAGTTTTAATAAAAAGTTAGTTCAAGATATGATATTTTTTAATTTTAAGATGATAATTTAACATTTGTATTATTTTGTAAGGCCTCAAAATAGAAGACATTAAAATATCTATGTTTTTCTAGTTATGTGATTATTTTTAAGAAATAATATGAGTTTTTTGAAAAAATAAATTATATAGTTTATAAATTATATAAGAATGTTATATTATAATTTATAATTTATAATTTATAATTTATAATTTAGATAAATTTATTTAATCATATATATTTCAATTAAATATCAAACATATAATATTAAGTATATTTATTACTTATTATTACCAATTTAATATAATTATAATAAATTGTATATACTGTATATTAACTATATATACCGTATTTATAGTTAATTTAATAAATAATGCATTCATTTTAAAATTATAAATTATTTTTAAAAAAATTAAATTATTAATCATATAATAGAAATAAAATTTTCATGAATAAAATTAAACTCTCTAACATATAAATTGTTATGAATGGTTTATTTCTATATATATTGTTATATTTATATATTCTATATTATTATTGTGTTATTCTATACTTTTATTATTATTTTATATTTATTTTACATAAAATAAAATTAAAAAATATGTCCTAAGTAGGAATTCTAAAATAGAAATTTTTAACATTATTTATGAATTTAATGAATTGTGTTTAAAGTATTAAGTGATATTAAATAGATGTTAAATGAGTTTTAAATAGAAAGTTTACTATTGTAGAAAGTTGAAGAGGTGAAATTAATTTTAATGCTAAGAACATTATTTCAGTGAATAAATTTAATAAATTATATTTAAAACGGTAAGTCTTATTAGATGCAGTATTAATTTTAACATAAACTAACGGAAAATGTTAATTTTTATGAAAAAATAAGAATTTTTATTAAAATAAGAATTTTTGTTAGATAACCACTTTATATATATATAAAGATATAAATATATGCAGCCATTAGATCAATCCACGTACCTCGTCTTTTAATATCTTAGGTCGTGTGACACGTATAAGATCCACGACGTTGCATGAAGTAAATGACAGACATGCATACTACGTCAATAGTATTACATGAGCGTTGTTTTTGAGTCGTCGATGCTTCGAGAGAAAAGTCTCAAAGAGAACATCTTTAAAGTTCTTTTATTTTTTTTTAAGGACCAAGATTGCAGAATCTAATGAGGACAAATTTGTAAGTGGGCTGCAGCTTGCTTCTTTTTGCATATATATTTGTTTTTTTTTTTTATTTTACATATCTTTCTCGATCCCTTTGAGAGACTCAGAGATGTGTATTAATTAATTAGTTTCAATAATTAATTGGGGTACTCGATCTCCTCATTTGGAAATTACCTCTCCTTTCTGTCTATTTTTTTTTTTTTTGCTTTAAAAAAGTACTTGTAAACAGATTATACAAATCCATTTTAGGCCAATCATGAAAAAGGACATGTTGAATCGCCAACCTTAATGTAACATGAGATGTATATAGTTTGGTAAATTATATACCATCTAGTTTAATTTATGCACTCCAAAAACTTATCTCTAATTTGGATATGGGAATTTGATTGAAATGTACCACTACTATTAGACTGTTGAATAGACAGATTGGGACTTGAATAACCTTTTACAAAATGGGCGGCCATCACTTGTTTTTTTTTCTATCTCGACCCTTTACACCGATCAATTGGCAAATGACAACTATTTGCTAGTTATGGCTCTTTGCATGAGTTATATACACGCATATATATAATCGTTTCGTGTACGGATTATCGAACAATATTGATATACGTACATATAATAGTCAGCTGGATAAGATTAATTTAGATCGTTGTCTCGATTCACATCGCACTTTCCTAGTTAATGCCATTTTATTTTTTTGGCATTCTAACCTTAAAAATCTCCTTTTATTTCCCTAATTATCAGCCGGCAAAACCCAGTCCTGATCTTAATCGGAAGATATCCTGATCTCTTTGATTGCAATTCGCATGCGTTAGGGAAAAACCCACTAAAAATAATTGCACTGACGTGTTAATCTGCTCGATCGCATGCACTGACCATTAATTGGATTTGCATGTTGAGGGACGTCTATTAATGGATTATCGGAATCTATATATGTTTGATCTCCAAACCCAATTCGCAGCCTGAAAATTAGCTTAATGGCTTACATAATTATAAGCATCCATTAAAATGGTCTTGATCAGTTCCTCCTAGCACTACAAGAAAAATGGTTTAATTTATCCATGTCGTCCTAAGGAATCAGGAACTATTGATCCACACGAGCTAGGATGCATGATGAACTATACATTATCATTTTATATTGCAGAATCAATCACTTTAATCCATCATGTTTAAGCTAATCTCATTGGATTAATTGAGTATTCTTTTTCATTGTTTTGAAGTCCATTAATCTGATCCTTATAAGTTTGTGGAAGGTTGTTTATTTAATATATGTTATGTCTCATCAAATCTAAGCAAAAGAGATGCGGATTAATATTTTTTTCTTCAGCTGATTAGGGCAGGCTCATTATCTCATGAGTACGTCTCTGCAGCTGATAATTAGATTATATATATATATATATATATATATATATAATTGGAGAAAAACGTGATAGTTGCGATCGGACAAAGAATCATCGAGTTGATAATTTCCTTAAGAAGATATTTGCTTAGCCACCGATTTGATTCGATCATTAATAAATAGGTGTGCATCTGATATATCAGACACTGAATGTTGAAATCAGCCTTTATTCATCAATTTTGAATTATACAAAGTTTTTTTTTTTTTATCCTTTCTTTCTGAATTTGTCAAATTAACTGCGCGCATGCAGTACTTACTATCTCATGATCAGATCATATATATAAAGACGTGTATTCCTCTTTATGATCTGTTCACCACTTTATATCCTTATAATGCAGTAGTAGTGATGATTATATCAGCAGCTTCACTACCTTCTTTTTATTTTAATTACAAAGAGAGAGTTCTTCCATGGGAGTTATAACCGGCCACGATTCTCACCCTCCACGATCTCCTTGTTATTACAAATGAAACAATGACATACTAATTAAATTGTTATAAGTCAATTAATAAAATATATACAAAGTCTTAAGGATGAATTGAAAAAGAATAAAATCTCATTTGTTATCGCAGATGAAATGAGATGAGAGTTGAATTAAGTATTATTAAAATATATATTCTTAATATTATTTTTATTTTGAAATTGAAAAAGTTGAATTATTTAATTTATTTTATGTGAAAATTTAGAAAAATTGTAATTAATTATTAGATAAAATGAGATGAGATAATAATAACAGTTATGAAAACAAATTAACGAGACCTAACTACAAACACCTATATCATGTGTGGGTGTCAGGTGTACGTGTACTTACATATTTTCACTAATGAGTGTTTTCATAATGAAATGGTACGGACATTTCAAGAAACACGATTTTTTTTCTCGGAAGTTTTTGGCTAATTATTAGAAACATTTTTGCTTAATTTGAAGAGTCTAATTAACTTTTATTCTAACAGTACATATCATTTAACCTAACCTTTTACTTAAAAAGATCATATATTCTTTTACTAAAGGATCGTCTATTCTAACAGTTACTTGGGTCACACCAATATTAGTACTAATTAATAATGATTAACTAATTAATCTTAATTACCAGTACCTTATAAACATTCTATACGATCCATAATTCCTAGCTTGTCCCAAAACTTCATCCTAAGTACTACTGCAAATGCGCCTTTAAAAGAGTCAATACTGACGTATATTACGATCGTGCGCACACACCAGCTTGGCATTTTGCTTTCAAATTGCTTTTCTCTTTTCTGATCATGGCCGGGCACTACGTCTCTCATTTCAAGGCTTTTTTACAACTTCCAATTAAAAATCTAACATTCTCAACTATATATACGTCTCTCATTTCAAGGCTTTTTAACAACTTCCAATTAAAAATCTAACATTCTCAACTATATAATTAAGGGAGGGTTTGAATAAATTTAGGGGTGCCGTACTCTTTTCATGAGAAAAAAACTATATATTTAATGTAATTGTTATATAAAAAAAAAAATTAAAAAAAAACTCTACCGGTTTATTTCTTGATCGAGACAGCATGCATGCTGCATAAATAATGTGAAGAAAAATCATGCGAAATGATATATATATATATATATATATATATATATATATAGCGGATAAGATGAAGGATTATTGCAGTCAAAGGCGAAAAGACGCGGGATCGTGAAAAGGGCCGGCCGGGGCTATCGGTCAAAAATTAAACCATCAAGTAAAAGGCAGACAAGAGTTAAGAGAGTCCGGCTTTCCCTCCAAAATTAGATAATGATCAACTCATTCATGAATTTATATTGCATGCACGCAGCATATTGCATATGGTTGCATCAAATACATGAATGCAATTCCGTTCCTTCGTTCACTTTAACTTTTCGACCTAACAAAAAAACCAGATTGCACAAAGCAATATTAATGTCTTTATCAACAACCCGATCGACGATGATCATACTTTAATGATCTCTTTCTGGTCCATCGTTTTAACCAAAAGTAGAAAAGTATACCTTTCAACGTAAAAAGTACACAGACGAATGCAATATCTATCCAAGCATGAATTAGCCGATCTAATCACATGAGCCAGCAGCTAGCTTGCTGTATTACACACACACATATACATAAATATATGAAAAGACTTTAATCATAAAGACACTACATAAAAGTAAATCTAGTACAAATTGATATGTCAAATTGTAAAACTATTTGTATTATGAAATAGATTTAATAGCTTCTATGAAACAATACAAGCCAGTTTGCTAATTTTGTGTAACCTTTTTGTTTTTGTAACAGATCTCATGATATTTACATATATAGCCACTAATTCACTTGTTTAATTATATGAGGTACTGATCATCATGAGACATTAATGACTTCGTAATTTTGTGTGATAAATGCTATATATAAGCTTCTTCTCCCTACTCACCCATTACAAGAAAAATGAGTATCCATTATAGATTATTTGTGATGAATATGAGTATTTGCAATTAAACATATTTATTTTGGTAGGAAATAATTACTTTAGTAGGAAATAACTGATCATAAATAAATAGTTTTTTTTTTGTAGTACCGCGATTTGCCGCACCATATTCATGATCACTTTTGCGATGCTACATGATGACCTATAGCTAATTGGTTTAATTTGTACAATATTCATGAAACTTAGTAATTCATGATCAATATTTGCCATATTTCTTGTCTCTCCTTCTTGGGAAGCACATTATCCAGATTTGAGCCAAAAACGTTTAGATCAGATATGCTCAGATCACTTTTCCATATTGCTAGACTGCGGAGGTATTCACAGGGGACGCAGATATTTCAAGTTTGAGAATATGTGACTAGTTACAGATGATTTTGTTGAGAAGGTTCATGCTTGGTGGTCATCTTATCAGCTCACAGGTACCCCTAGTTTCATACTTGCAAATAAATTGAGGGCTTTGAAGCACGACCTCAAGAAATGGAACATGAAAGTCTCTGGTTGCATAGATAATTAGAGGAATACATTAATGGGGGAAATCCAAAAGTTGGTGGGACAGATTTTAATGGGGGACTCATCCGAAGAGACATTGGAGAGGAAGAATGTAGTAGTTACTGAATTAGAGAGGGTTTTGTTGATGAAGGAAACCTCGTGGCGACAAAAATCTAAGGCCTTGTGGTTAAAAGAAGGAGATAAATACACTAAGTTCTTTCATAAAGTGGCTAACTCACATAGACGAAACAATACAATCGAGACACTTACTTTAGGTAACCTTGTCCTTTCTTCTCTTGGTGACTTAGAAAACCATATTATGAATTTTTATGAGCACTTGCTCACGGAGCCAACCTCTTGGAGGCCGAAGCTCGATGGTTTGTCTTTTGGGTATATGGATATGTAGAGTGCTAGTTGATTGGAAAGACCTTTTAAAGAAGAGGAGATTCATAAGGTTGTTTGTGGTATGACAAAAGATAAAGCACCCGGACCGGATGATTTCTCGATGGGCTTCTTTCAACATTGTTGGAAAATTGTAAAAAGTGATATTATGCAGGTGTTCATGGAGTTTTAAACTTTTAGGAAGTTCAAAAAATGTGATCTCAATGCAACATTTATGGCCCTTATACCTAAGAAACCAGGGACGTCAGAAATTGAGGACTTCTGTCCTATAAGCTTAGTAAGTGGGGTTTACAAGATCATTTTTAAGGTACTCGCTAATCAGCTAAGTATGGTTATGGGAAAATTCATCTCAAAACCTCAGAATGCCTTTGTTCGGGGGAGACGGATACTTGATTCAGTGCTTATTGCAAATGAGTGTCTGGACCATAGGATAAAGGAGGCCGGACCAGGTATTATTTGTAAGCTTGACATAGAGAAGGCTTATGACCATGTAAGCTGGAATTTTCTTTTTTTACATGCTTGGATGATGTGGATTTGGTGCTAGATGGATTGCATGGATTCGACATTGTGTTACTATGGCCCGTTTCTCAGTGTTAGTTAATGGTACCCCTGCGGGTTTCTTTAACAGTTCTCGAGAATTGTGTCAAGGGGACCCTTTGTCTTCCTTCATTTTTATCATTGTTATGGAAGTTTTTGGTCGGATGATAAAAGCAACTGTTGGTGGAGGTTACTTAGCAGGATTCTCAATGGGCAATGGTACTAATTACTCAGTTATGATTTCACATTTTTAATTTGTAGATGATACACTTCTTTTCTGTGAAGCAGATCAAGGCCAAATCCAAGCTATCTGAGCACTTTTGTTATGTTTTGGAGCCATTTCAGGGCTCAAAATAATTCTTGGTAAATATGAATTGGTGGCCGTGGGTGAGGCGCCTAGAGTCAATAGTCTTGCAGATCTCTTGGGGTGCATGGTGTCTACTTTGCCTATGAAATATTTGGGACTTCCATTGAGGGCAACTTTTAAATCTAGAGCTATATGGGATGGGATCATTGAGAAAGTAGAGAAAATGTTGGCTGGATGGAAAATGTTGTATTTATCAAAGGGAGGGCGACTCACCTTGATCAAGAGCATTTTATCTAACCTTCTGACTTATTATTTATCTCTATTTCCATTGTCTGCAAGAGTGACGAATAGACTTGAAAAACTTTTCATGGCATTCTTATGGGGTGGCATAAGGGATAAAACTAAATTTCATCTTGTAAGTTAGAATAAAATTTGTTCCCCAATATCAAGTGGAGGATTGTGGGTGCACAATCTAAAAATTTTTAATACTGCACTACTGGGTAAATTGTTATGGAGATACCACATGGAGGGGGAAGCGTTGTGGAAGGAAGTTTTCGTCTCTAAATATGGAAGCGCATTGGGGGGTTGTTGCACTAATGCAGTGAGGAGGAAGTATGACGTGGGTTTGTGGAAGTACATTAGAAGGGGCTGTCAACATTTTGAAAACAATGTTCACTTTATAATTGGTGAGGGCACTAGAATTAGATTCTGACAAGATGTTTGGTGTGGAATTTGTTTCTTGGAGAGGGTTTTTCCATTTCTTTATAGCATTGCAGTAAACAAGGAGGTTTTAGTAGCGGATATGTTGTCCTTTGATCATGGTGCCCCCCAGTGGAACATCTTATTCATTAGGGATAAGCACAACTGGGAGTTGCCTATTATTTCAAAGTTTTTCAACTTGTTACACTCAATTGGAAACATAGCGGCTCATGATGATAGAATTCAGTGGAGGTCTCTAGTCAGCAAGAATTTCACGTTAAGGATTATTATAAAATTATAGCCTCACAAGGTAATGTAGCTTTCTCATGGAAGAGTATTTGGCGTTCCCGATCACCCTCCAAAGTTGTTTTCTTTGTATGGACAGTTGTCCTTGAGAAAATCCTAACTACGGATAACCTAAGGAAGATGAGACTTATTGTGATGGATTGGTATTGTTTGTGCAAAGTTCACGGTGAATCAGTGGATCATCTATTATTGCACTGTGAGGTGTCATGAGCGTTGTGGAATGGAATCTTCAATCGAGTGGAAGTTGTTTAGGTTATGCTGTATAAGGTAGTTGATTTACTTACTTATTGGAAAGGAATCAAGGGTTGCTCACAAGTGGTAATAGCATGGAAGATGATTCTATTGTGTATTATGTGGTGCATTTGGTCGAAAAGAAACGCACGTTGTTTTGATGATAGAGAACGAACAATGGCGAAACTCCAAGATTTTTTTCTGCACACTTTTTTTACTATGGTTCTCAGGCTTTGTACCACACGAGAGCAACGTGCATGACTTCTTGTCTTTCATTCAGAACTTTTAGACTGTATTTAGGCGTTTTCTTTTGTATACCCCATGTATTAGAATTATGCCTATTTATATTCTCATTAATAAAGATGTTTATTACTTATAAAAAAAAAAAATATTTATCATATTCCATGTCGTGTCTGTTTTGAACCGATGCTAACGATTATATTCTTAATTAAGAGTACTGTAAATTATTGAGATTTGATAGTACTTTGGCGTGCTAATTGATCAAAAGATCGTAATATATAGTTCGTTCGAGATGCAAAATGCAATCCAAAAGGGAAGAAATTAAAGGTCTTAACTACGATCCAATATTAATTAGTATATAAATCAATTAATGCGAATATATATAAAAAGTGGTCAAATTAACCCTTTTACAACCTTTTATATCAAGCAATAATTAAACACTTTTTATTTGATTCAACCTAGCTACTTTTTGGGTGTTTGAGGCCCCATGCTTCAATTATTTGTTTTGAATACTTTATGCAGGAAAGAAGGATATGCCCGCAAGGTTTTTCAATTTAAATTAATGTTAATTTCTAATGGTTCAAGTATTTGCAAATTGCATTAATTATTTGGAAAGTAAAATATAGATAGCTAGCTAGGGCTTTTCCGTGCATGGGAGTTGTAAGGTGAGCAGCTAGCCCCAAATACTAATACATGTGTAATACATGCATATATATATATATATATATATATATACTAGGTAAAAGTAACGTGCAAAGCACGTTTGCCTTAATTTTTTCTTAAGAATTTACTTTTTTTTATTAAGACTATTTTTGGATTAATAACGACGTAATGTTTTTGGGTAAGTAAATTTAATTTTTAACTTAAATTTGACGGTTACTCATATATTATAAAAGAAGAGTATTAATAAAAACAATAACATAGTCGGATAAATAAACATCCCCCATTTTATTGATACAATGAATAAAGAAAATATGTTTGTTCTTGTTTGATGATCGTCAAATATTTGTTTATTCAATAAACTGCAATATATTAATGCTCACCATTTTGGCTTTCAAAATTTCCATTAATCTAAAAACAAAAAAATAAAACAGAACAAGAGATTAATCATCTCCTATAATTTCTTTCAAATCATCAAAAGCTGGGCTCTACAAATGGCAATTTTTTTACCAGAAAATGTCAATAAATTGCAAAAAGGAAAATCTTACATACTTGTCTAAGACAATATAAAAGGATTAAAGAGAGATACGTTAGGAAAAATGCATAGAATCTTAATCCTTCCCGTCGAAGAAAAAAAAGTTGCAAATCTAGAATACACTTTACAACATGCCTATAAATAGAATTAGCAAAAAACACGTCATCATTTGCTGTCAAAAGCTTCAAGAATAGAGACCCTATTCCAAATTAGAGACCCCATTTCACAAATATTAACATATTTAAAAAAAAATGATCGGGTTAAAAAAATATCAATGAAGTATTAAAGCTTTGTCGATAACCTACAAAGCGGGGGGACAGAACATGCTGTGTGAAGAGAAAAACAGATGAAGTTAACAATTTCCAAACTCCAAAGTGGGGCATAGCCTATCAACTCAATGGACCAAACACTTCCATGCAAAAATGAAACTAAGATTGTTGTAAAGATCCTTCATATACATGGGCAACCTTCATGCAAGTCCAATTTACAATGTTCACAAAATTACTCATGCTTTTATAATTGCTCTAAGTCTGGATAGCTCTTCAGGAAACGTGATCAAAGTGTAAAATGCAAACTTCTTTTGCAAGCACATAAGATGTACACTCACCAATGAGCTCTAGGTATTCTGGGGATGAGAATAGATGTCTTGGCCACCATAATAGATCGATGAGCTACGATGACATGGCTGTACTCTTTGCTCCTAATAAATGGAACTTATGTCCCGAGGTATCATCTGCAATGACAGAAAAAGAAAATCAGGGAGAATCTGGAAACTGTTTTAATTTTTCCTGTCTTAACCAATTAATATAATCAAAACTTCTGCAAAATAAATGAGAAATTAGCATCTTGGGAGGAAATATTATTTATCATATAAATAACGATTTTGTGTGTGTGTGTGTAAAGCAGAGAAAAGTAGTAAGTTGTATATTTACATATATTTGTGGAAGGAATGATATAAACAGATATCTTTTAAATGAAAGGAACTGAAATCAAAGGTCATGTCAAGCATCTGCATATTTATCTCAGATTCTCATATATAAACATATTTTCATTTATATTTCTTTCATAGAAAAGGAAACAAAAAAAAAATCCTGTTACTTCTAAGTATCAATCTGATAGTAAACAAAACAAAATCCAAAAAACTTATATAGGCACGAATTTATGCAAAAAGAGTTTACAAATTTAAACAAAATCCAGGAAACTTATATAGGCACAAATAAGTCGCACCCAAAACCAGCTTAAGAATTTACAAGGACTTCAAAAATTGAATGATAGACCATTAGAAACACTTCAATAATAGAAATAAGGGACTTATCTGGGATAAGAGCAAATACCCATTTCACCATTAGACAGTCCCAGTCATATACTAAAACCAAACTTCTGCATGCACGAAAAACCCAAATCTAATGTTAACTTAAACTCATAGTGAAAAAATAAGAAGATTTAGACACAAACGCATAAGGCAGTAAAACAAGGGGAAGATTGAAGTACTTGAAGAAATGGGGGAAGGGGAGCGAGTTGTCTGAAAGTGAAGAATGATTGATAATTCAAAACATAGGGATTCTCCCCTCCCCGTTAGCTCTCGATTCTTACCCAATCCCCCCATGTTTCTTGCGTTCTGAGAAAACGTAGTGAAACCGAAACAAAATCATTCTTTCCGTGGTTTCTCAGTAACCAAACAAGCATAAAAAAATCCTAGAAAAACAACTTCAATCTCAGCAAATCAATCCGAAAACAAACACCATGTTTCTGTAATTTTGTTTGTCGAATGATGAAATAAGATTAGGGATTGAGAAGCGCGACCTTGAGGAAAACTACAAAATCGAGAATAAAGAATACAAAACGAGCGAGTGAGAGAAAGAGAGAGTAAAGAGCTCCAGGCGAGAAGCGGAATTAAATTGAGAGAAGAATGAGAGAGCTAGCAGATGGAAATTGAGAAGACGAGAAAGCGAGAAGACAAAAAGCGAACAGACGAGTTTCCAACACCGCTTTAATTTATTGAATGGTCTTAACTTGAGAGGAAGACGAATTTACGAAAGAAGAATATATACATATTCTTGTGATCATATCATTTTCATGCTAGCTAATCCTTGATGACTAACTTTAATAAAAGACGAGACGAGACACTCATGAATGCTAAATCAAAAGCTAAACCTGGATTCCACAATAACCTTAGGACATTTCTTATTTTTACAATTGACTAATTGGCTATTCTTTATAGGCATGTCCATTTGGGTTAGGTTATATCATTCTATTTTTTTTTTAATTTTAAAAAAATAGTCTTGGCAGATTTTTTTTTTTAAAAGATTCAAAAAAAAATTAATCATTCAGATTCCAGATTCTTGAATCTAAAATCCAGATGAACAGATCTAATTCTTGGACATTTAATTCTACAATTAGAACTTTTGTGCCTATCATCAATATTTTCAATGAGTCTTAAATAAAGATTAAGACTTTTTATCTTAGGAGTATTTATGGATTTTTATGTTGCGAGTCCATTTAGACCCCTATCAATATATGTCTCAGGTAGATAACGATGTTACTTGATCAATAGGGTCCTTAAGTTCATCCTCTAAATTATATAAGGAGAAGTAAATATATTACACCCATTCATCCGTTTGTATTATTAAAGAAGCAAACTCATTTAAAAAAAAAAAAAAAAAAAAAGGCTCTATTAAGATATTGGATCAACTTGCCTATCGACGTTTGCGCATTTAGATGTCAATCTAGCCCAATTCATATATGATATATAATACAATACTCGGCCAAAAGGAAAGCCCAACCAAGCTGGGCTTTGTCTGAAACTCAGTGCATTTCTAGATTTACCATCAAGCCTTTTCTACCTAGCTTTCAAAGGAAAATAACTTACACACATGACAAAACTTGGGGGTTACAAGGAGAGAAATAAAGGCCCAAATCCAAGTTCTAAAAAGAAACCAAGACCTTATATAAATATTACAAGAAAAGAAAGAAAAACCTACAAACTTGAATATCTAATACTTCCCAATTCAAAGAGAATAAGGCAATCATATGTTTAGGAAGTTGAAATAGAGATGAAAAACTTACCGTACGTCCCATAGCACCATAATTTGCTATATTGTTTGCTAGCGTACTACTTTCTCTTTAGATATAATTAATGATAAAGGAAAAATCATTCTTGAAATGTAGTATACCATCTCAAATAGTTGAGTAAATCTAGGGGGAGATGAGCCTTTAGTGACCAATTAGTCACAATGAGAGAGTCAGTTTCAACAACTAGATTTGTGATGGTCAGCTCATAACACAAAGTTAAATCAAATTTTTAAGGAAGATATTTTTGCAAAAATATTAATCACGACACCAAAAAAATAAAAGAACCCAACAATTAATAGAACATAAAACACCACCACAACCAGCAAGCCCAATTACCTTTTGAAGTATCATCAATATATAATTTAAGAATGGCTAAAGGAGGCAGAATCCATTTGCCCAAGATAGCTCTTTTAATCCTGATAGTAATCCTAGTAGAGCAATTATTAGAGCGTAAAATACCACCACAACCAGTCAAGTGTCAGAGACAATCTTCATGATGATCAACTCAATCTCAAAGATCAACAACCATAAGATATCAAGAGATATAACGCTGCTATCTGTTAGTTTGTTACACGTGTATTTCATCATTTGAGTTATTTTACTCACATGTACTATTATTTAAGTTTTGAATAATTGTACTTATTTTCAGCAACAATCTTAGGTGTTGGTTGTCATATGTAACTCTATATACATCATTAATACAACATTAATTTCAACTTGGCCAAATATGTTTCTGTTAGTCTTTACATGGTATCAGAGCCTGTCACAAGATAAATAGGGGCTCACACTACTTATCCTGTAACAAGAACCATAAAAATTACTGGCCTACACGTGAGATAGGGTGTTGAGAAATAAATTTCATATTGTCTATGGATAAGATCTTGGGCACACTTATAAATAATGTGCAAACTTTTCTTGTAGAACTAGTTTTATGATATGAGTTAGATCCATGAATTTCTACATGGTATTAGAGTCTACCATAGGATGAATGGGGGCTCACATTACTTATCCCGTGACAAGAATCATAAAAATTATTAGCTTGCACATGAGAGAGGGTATTGAGGAATAAATCTCACATTGCCTGTGAACAAGATCTTGGGCATGCTTATAAGTAATGTGTAAATCTCTCTTATAGAACCAATTTTATGAGATGAGTTAGGCTCATGAATTTCTACATGATAACAGGGCATCATTAGACTTAAGCCCTTTGATCCTATGGTCTTCTCCAACTCCACTTCTGCTTTCACCTTCCCAAATTTCACCCACCTCATTTCCATTAAACTTGATGGAAACAACTACCTCATGTGGCTTTCTCAACTTGTTCTTATTTTGAAAAGTCATGACCTTATGGGCATTGTTGACGATTGTGAGTCGTGCCTTAAAGTAACCATCAATGAGTATGGCAAGGACATTTCCAATCTAGAATACTTACTCTGGGTCAAGAAGGATCAATTCCTTTTGAGTTGGATTAATGCCACCCTTTCAGAGAAATGTTGTTCACTGTTTATGGACTTCACACTCCAAGCAAGCGTGGACAGCTCTCTCAAATCGATTTGCTTCTCAATCTCGATCAAGAGTATCCCATATTAAGCGCCAACTTCAAAGTCTCCAACAATGATCCAAAACCTGCACTGAGTACCTGCAGTTGGCAAAGTCTTGGTCAGACTAGTTAGCTGCTGTCGGTAAGGCTATTGATGATGAAGATCTCATTTCCTTCATCATTGGTGGCCTCAATCCCTCATTCAATAGCTTTGTCACCTCCTTTACCCTGTCTGCTAGAGATAATCCTCTCACTTTTAATGATTTTCATGATGAATTATTGAGTCATGAGATGCTGCTTATGCAACAAACAATTGCTGTTGAAACAGTTGCTCCATTTGCTCTGCTTAATCGACACCCTCTTTCTCAACTAGCAGCCATGGTTGCACATACAAATGCTGCCATTGAAGCGCAAGAATGGTATGCTGACAGTGGTGTCAATGCTCATATCACCAATGATCTCAACAACTTGCAGATTCAGCAACCATTTCAAAGTGATGAAGCTATTGCTGTGGGTAATGGTGAAGGTCTCTCAATAAGAAATAGTGATTCCTCCACTTTTCTTTCTTCTCATTCCTATCGTCTTCTTTCTCTTAAAATTGTTTTACATTGCCCCAATATTGTTGCCAATCTTCTATCAATAAAAAAATTCTATTATGATAACAGCTGCTATTTCATACTAACTTCTTCTTATTTTTATGTGAAGGACAATCAGACACAAGCAATCCTCTTGGAAGGCATGAGTAAAAATGGCCTTTATCCACTGCGGCTCCAAGGATTTTATCGTCAACATTAGCCATCCTTTACTGCTTTCTTAGGAATAAAAACCAACTTATCTAGTTGGCATTCTAAATTAGGTCATTCATCCAATACAGTTATATCTTCTATTATTAAGACTCATGCTCTTCTTTGTCAAATCAAGATATGAATAAAAACGTTTGTAATGCTTGCCAATTAGGCAAAGGGAATTGTTTGCCATTTTCTACCTCTTCTCGGGTCTCTTCTCATCTACTTGAACTACTTCATTGTGATGTTTGGCATTCACCAATACAATCTATAAATGGATACAAATATCATGTAATTTTTGTGGATGACTACTCTAGACATACTTGGCTATATCCACTCAAAACTAAAGATAAATTTTTTGGGACTTTTATCAAATTCAAACTGTTAGTAGAGAATCAACTCACCTCCAAAATTAAGTAGTTACAAATTGATGGAGGGAAAGAATATTGCTCAAATCGGTTCCAACATTTCCTTAATCAACATGGCATAATCCATCGAAAATCTTGGTTTCATATCAGTCAATAGAATGGCTTAGCTGAGAGAAAGCTAAGACACATTCTTGAAATTGGTCTCAGCCTATTAGCACACTCCCACCTTTCAAATAAATATTGGACAAAGGTATTTCTCACTGCAGTTTACATCATAAATAGACTACCCACTCTAGTCCTCAAATATCAGTCCCCTCACTTCAAATTATACAATAAGCTCCCCAATTATACTACTCTTCACATATTTTGCTATAAATGCTATCCATCATTGAGACCATTTAACAATCACAAACTTCAATTTTGATCCAAAGCTTGTTTATTTTTGGGATATAGTCATGTAGGTTATATATGTTCTGATCTAGTCACCAACAAAATCTATCTATCTCGGCATGTGATTTTTGATGAAAATCCCTTCCCTACACTGGATTTAGCTCATTGCAACCAAGTCTTCAAGTTGAATGCAGAGTTTGATGGTCCTTTACTTATCACCTCAACTCATCAGCAACCATAATCATTCACTGCCTTAGATTCAGCACCTTCTCAGGTAACCACTGTTTTGAAAGTCGTACTGTACTGGCTGGTATGTCGAAAATGTGTCGTATCGGCTGCCTGACCGGTATCGAAAATGCCCTATACCGTTTCGCTATATTTTTTGACCGTTTTGGCCTGTTTCGACTGGTACCGACTAAAATATCAGATTTCGACCGATATCGGATTTCGAATTACGATAGCAACTTTTTTTTTTAAAGTGATTTTTTATATAGATTTATATTTTTTTCCTTTATATATATATATATATATAATAGATATTTTATTTATATGAATCACAAAATGATTAATAATTTATCTATTTATAATTTATTTTTATATAAACTATTCCGAAATGGTACATGAAACGATATTGGTACTGAAATATTTCGTTCCAGTGCCTTGACCGGTATGCTCACCGATACGATATTCAAAATATTGCACGTAGCACATTCTTCTCTTCCTGACTTAACTCTTGACCAGTTAGCTACTCATTTTACTCCAGATAACTCTATACTTGAACATGCACCTGAGTCATCCAGTCCAAATTCCCAACATCATCCCTCTCAAATTTCTTGCTAATCTGCTCACAATAATGCAGGTAATATAACCCCTAGTCACATTGAGCCTAACCCTAAATCATCCAACTCACATCCCTCACATAACTCTTCTCAGTCTACTCCAAATAATGTAGAACCTACTCATCTCATACTTACCCGAATGAAAACCACTTCTTTAAAGCCAAAAACCTTCCTTGATTATTAGTTATACTACTCCACCAAGCATTCAATAGCCTTCCACACTACTCTTATTGAGACTACTCCCACCTGATATTCCAAAGCTGCAACTGACTCACGACGGCAGGCTGCAATGAATCAAGAATTTGAGGCACTTATGCAAACTGGTACTTGGACCTTGTGTCCTCGCCTAGAAAATCAAAATGTGATCCATAACAAATGGGTGTATCGCATTAAATAGAAGTCTGATGGGAACATTGACATATTCAAGGCTCGATTGGTTGCTTAGGGGTTTGAACAACAATATGGAGTTGATTTCACTGAGACTTTTAGTCTTGTTATTAAACCACCATCTGTTAGAGTTTTATTGGCTTTGACAATGCAATTTCACTAGGATATTTGACAATTGGATGTCTCTAATGCCTTTCTTCATAGCTCATTATTGGAGGATGTTTACATGGAACAACCTCAAAGCTTCAAAAGCAAAGTGAACCCTGATTATGTTTGCAAACTAAACAAAGCTATTTATGGTCTTAAACAAGCTTCAAGAATTTGGTTCACTCATTTATCTACTGCTTTACTGGAAATTGGGTTCAAATCATCCTAAGTTGATAGCTCCCTATTTGTTTACTATCATGGGAATATTCACTTATTTATCTTATTTTACGTTGATGACATTATTCTCACAAGAAATCACCCACAAACTCTGATTTCAGTCATCACCAAATTGCAGCAGATGTTTCCACTTAAAGACCTTGGTCCCTTAAGTTTCTTCTTGGGAATTCAAGCCATAAAAAACTCACAAGGTCTACATCTTACTTAAGCCAAGTACATTTATGATCTATTTCATAGAGCTCGAATGCTAGCCAGCCATCCGAGTCCCCTATTATCACGGGTTGCAAATTCTCACCGTTTGAGGGAGAACCACTAGTTGATCCCATTGAATATCAACATGTTGTTGGAGCACTCCAATACTGCACATTAACAAGACCAGATATTGCTTTCTCAGTAAACCAACTTTGTCAATACATGCATGCTCCAACTTTCTCTCATTGGAGCATGTTAAGATATCTCAAGAACACCATTGATCATGGTTTACTCTACATCAAAGGAAATCTTCAACTCACAGCTTTTTGACTTAGATTGGCCAGGCAATCTAGATGATCAAAGATCTACCTCAGGCTTTGGTATATTTCTTGGCAATTGTCCTGTATCTTGGAGTGCAAAGAAGCAATTAGTAGTGTCAAAATCAACACTAAAGCTGAATACAAGTTCTTAGCAATCACAACAACCAAACTTTATTGGCTTAGGATGCTATTTCAAGACCTTGGAATCCCTCTCTCATGTGCACCTTCAATCTGGTGTGACAATGTTAGTGCTTTAGCATTGGCATCTAATCTTGTTTTCCATGCTAGGATAAAACATATTGAAGTGGATTATCAAGAGACAATCTTCATGATGATCAACTCAATTCTAAAGATCAACAACCATAAGATATCAAGAGATATAATGCTGCTGTCTGTTAGTTTGTTACAAGTGTATTTCATCATTTGAATTATTTTACTCACGTGTACTATTATTTAAGTTTTGAATCATTGTACTTATCTTCAGCAACAACCTTAGGTATTGGCTGTCATATGTAACTCTATATATACATCATCAATACAATAGTAAATTCAACTTGACCAAATATATTTTTGTTAGCCTTTACATGGTATTAGAGCTTACCACAGGATGAATAGGAGTTCATACTACTTACCTTGTGACAATGACCAGAAAAATTACTGGCCTGCACGTAAGGAAGAGTGTTGATGAATAAATCTCACATTGATTGTGGACAAGATCTTTGGTATGCTTATAAACAATGTGTAAATCTCTTTTGTAAAACTAATTTTATAAGATGAGTTAGATTCATAAATTTCTACACTAAGATTCCCTTTTAAAGTATCGTCAATATTTAGTTTAAGAATGCCCAAGAGAGGCAGAATCTATTTGCTCAAGATAACTATTTTATTCCTAATAGTAATCCTAACAATGTGTAATGCCCAAGAGAGGCAGAATCTATTTTCTTAAGAATGCCCAAAGGTCATATAAAAAAAATGCCTAAAGGATGCAAAATCCATTTGTCCAAGATAACTCTTTTAATCCTAATGATAAGCCTAATAGAGGAATTATTGGAACGTGAACAGCACCACAATCAATATGCTCAAGATTACCTTTTGAAGTTTCCTCAATATTTAGTTTAATAATACCCAAGGGAGGTGGAATCCATTTGTCCAAGTTAGCTCTTTTAATCCTAATAGAGCAATTATTGGAACATAAAACACTATCATAACCAGCATGTCGGATTACCTTTTGAAATACTGTCAATATTTAGTTTAAGAATGTCCAAGAGAGACAAACTCCATTTCATGCCCAAGATAGGTCTTTTAATCAAAGTTTTGAAATTTGTACCGTACCGACCGATACGGCCGAAATATGCCATTCCGGCCAGGTAACCGGTACGCTAAATAAGAGTATTTCGTTTTGGGATAAATACCGGCCGTATCGATCGGTACAGGCTGGTTTGTGTAATTCCAACCGAAATTTAAATGTCGCCCGGTACAATTTGGGTCAGATTTGATGAGTGGCTTTTTCGTTATTTATATTAAATGCAAGGGCAATTTCGTCACCTAGGGACTTAGGGTTTCAATCTCATTTCTCCTCTGCCTCTATTTTGCCCGTTCCCACTTCTGAGAGGTCCTCAAGCATTTTCTTCCATTTTTGCCGCTAGCCCGCTGCCTGCCCACTGCCCAATGTTGTCGTCGCTCATCTCAGGTCATCGTTGACCGTCGACCATCGTCACCTTCCCTTCTCCGTTGCAAGTATGATTTTGCTGGTTTATTTAATTAATATTGCTTTTATTTATTACAATTTTTTAAAACTATAGATTATCAATAGATAATTTTTAATAAAAAGGCTCACAAATTAAGCATGCAGTAGGTTGAAATAAAAAATTTAAGACCTTTCAAAGAAGGAAAGGTTACAATAATTCATTTATAAGCTATAGTTTGGATATTCATAGTTCATACTGTTAAGATGATCTGCCGTCTGCGTGCAACCCCACTTATTCTGTTTTTCTAAAAAACATTTGCTATTAGTTTTGTTGCTTAATATGGAGTAATTTAGATTAATGGTAATGACTAAATCATTATGTGTTTGTAATGATTTATATGCATGGATCGTAGGATGCAGCAAATTATAATGTTGTTCTAGACTCTAGTTTCTTGATTATTTTTTTTTGAGTTTGAAACTCAAATTACTCTATATGTATATGTGTATTTATATATGGAGTAGTGAAAAGATAGATTTTAATGAATCTGAGGAAGATGAAGACACTGTAAATTATTAATATTAGCTACCAAATTTGTGTAATGCTTTCTCACTGAATCTGATTGTCTCCCACCATATTTCTTCATGCTAATTTTAACTCTGTTTGTATGCATGAGAAGGGAAAGTCAATATATATGTATATGTGTGTATATATATATATATTAACTTTATATAGTTTTTTTTGTTCAAACTTGAAACTGAAATTACTCATTCTATTTTTCTAAAAATTATTGGCTATTAGCTTTTTATATTAGTTTTGTTTACTTTAATAGTTAATTAATGTTGAGTTATGAATGATTATGTAGGACTTAGGAGTATAAAAATGTTTAATTGTTAATCAACTGGTGTTGGTGATATGTCTTCAACACTTGCTCCTATAAGATCAGACGATCTTGCATAGGCCCATGCACGTGTAGTGCCCGGAGCAAGAAATAATACTGAATATTTGTATTGTAATAAAGTAATCAGAGGTGGAGGAATCACTCGGTTGAAGCAACGTCTAGTTGGGATTCAAGGCAATGTAGAAGCGTGTAAAAAAGTTTCTGAAGATGTAAAATGACAAATGAAGGAGTTGCTTAATGAAATGAAAAAAAAAATAAAGAGAAGAAGAGAAAAATAAGCTCAGAATTTGGAGGTCATATAGATTTAACATCTAATGATAATATCGATGACAATATTGAGGGACAATCTCAGTTTTCAAAAGGTAAGGGAAAGTTGAAAGAATCTGGAACTGAAAAATCGATAAGGGGAATGAGTAGATTTTTTGCTCTAAGAACAACTCCTGGGGCCCAACTTTCAATCAAGAGCTCATTAGCATCGAAGGAGATGATTATGAAAGCAAAGATGGTTGTAGCACACTGGTGGTATGATGCTAATCTGCCTTTCAATGTAGCTCAATCCAAATTTTATCAACCAGCTATCGATGCCATGACTGCCATGGGTTCAGGATTCAAGGGTCATTCTTTATATAAGTTGAGAGGAAGTCTGTTACAGATGACTGTGAATGATGTTCAAGATTATTTGCAACAAATTAGAAATGCTTGGAATGACACTGGTTGTACGCTAACGGCAAATGGTTGGACAAACTAGAAACAACAATCAATAATCAACTTTCTAATTTATTGCCTGAAATGTACAATGTTCTTGAAGTCTGTTGATACATCAGGACTTAGAAAAGACGCTGAGACATTGTTTAATATTTTTGAAAAGGTTGTTCAAGAAATTGGAACTGAGAATCTTGTTCAGTTCATAACGGATAATAATACAAGTTATAAAGCTGCGAGAAAAAAGTTACAGCAGAAGTATGGCTCTTTCTATTGGTCCTCTTGTACAGCTCATTGCATAGATTTGATGTTGGAGAGTTTTTCTAATGCAATGTATTTTCCCTTTATTGATGATATTATAAAAAAAGTAAAAAAGATAACAAAATTGATCTATAGCCATGGTTGGGTTTTGGCATTAATGAGAAAAAATTTCACCAATGGTCATGATTTGTGTTGTCCTGTAGTTACAAGATTTGCAACAAATTTTTTAAGTATTTAATGCTTGCTCTTGTATAAGAAATAACTTAGAAAAATGTTTACTTGTGATAAATGGATTGCATCAAGTCATTCTAGGAGCAATATAGGGAAGAAGATAGCTGAGATTGTTTTAGAAGATAAAGAGTTTTGATCTCAATGTCAATTTATTGTGAAAATTAGTGAGCCTTTGGTTTGTGTTCTACGACTTATTGACAAGGATGAGAAGCCTGCAATGAGATACTTATATGATGCAATGGAAAGAGTCAAAGAGAACATAAAAGCGAGATGCAATAACAAAGTTAGTGTATTCAGTTCATTCACCAGGATCATTGATTCTAAGTGGGATAAGCAGCTCCACAGTTTATTACATGCGGTGGGTTGTTTTCTTAACCCTGGAATTTACTATAACCCCAGCTTTAAAAATAAAAATGATGTTATAAGAGGCTTCAACAGTTGTGTTATGAATATGAAACTTGATCTCGATAATCAAGACAAGTTCATTGCAGAACTTGACTTGTATAAGAATGCAGTAGGTGAGTTTGGACATTCTTAAGCAATCCGCCAGCGTGATAAGATTAATCCAGGTATCATCATTTATCAATATAATTTATCTTATTTTATTTTTACTTGCATTTAATTAATAATTTCTAATTTTATTATTGTTTTAGTTGCATGGTGGGCCCAATTTGGTTGCGAGGTTCCAACGCTTCAAATGTTTGCTGTTCGAATACCAAGTCAATGTTGTAGTGCAAGTGGATGTGAAAGAAACTGGAGCACATTTGATTTTATTCATTCGAAGAAGAGAATTAGATTAATGCATAAACATTTGAATGATTTAGTATTTGTTCGTTATAACTTGAAGCTGCGAGAGAGGTTAATTTTTTTAATACTAATGTTTTTCATAAATTGAAACATGTATAACATTTTCATTTATATTTGATTTTATTTTGACAGGAGCATAAAGAAGGGAAGAGATGCTTTTGATGGTCTTGAAAACATTGACTCGATGGAAGACTGGGTTGATGAAGAATCTGATCTTCATGATGGAGAAAATTTGGATTGGGTTAGTATTGAGGAGTCATTAGCCACACTAAATGAGGAAGATGATGATAACGTTGGTATTGATGCTGATGATGGTGGTGACATTGATGAAAATATTTTGATTAACATGTCGAATCTTGATCCTTATTGTCTTTTTGACGAGGATGAGTGATTTTATTTTAATATTTAGATTAAGAACTTATTTAGTTTTATGTTTGTTGTAACTTTTTTTTTATATGATGTTTGTTGTAATTTAAAATTAAGACTTGTATTGAAAAGTATTGAGTTTATGACTTATTTTGTTATTATTTTGGAATACAATTAATGTTTGTATATATATAATTTATCTAGGTGTAAATTATTTTGAAATGGTATACGAAACGGTATCGGTACCGAAATATTATCCTGAAACAGTATACGAAATGATACCGATAACGAAATATTTCATACCAATATCTTGATCGATACAACTTTCAGTACGATATTTAAAATTTTGCTTTTAATCCTAATAGCGATTCATGAGATATGCAAAAAATTGACAACATCACTATTAAAGTTAGACACAACATCAACTTGGTGTCTCAAATTAGGAGTATCTAATTATTTAATTATCAAATGGTTCCTCGAGGGACCACAGGCTATAGAGTAAGAGCATGTTAAAGGAATTGTATAAATGATTTCTTCATTTTTTTGGGCAATAATTATAAAAGCCTTGCTCCAAACACAATTCAAAATATATATTTTTTTCAAGTATTTTATTTTCAGTGGCGTCAAGATTGAGAAGAAGCCAGGGTGTTATAATTATCCTAATTATATGGGTGGCAAGCAATTTTAAAAAGATATCGATTAAATAACAGAGGAAGCACAGCCGATACGCAAATAGGTGATTTAGACCCATTTATATTTAAAATATTTTAATATATCTATTCTATAATAATAAGTACAATAATTTTGATTTTATTGTGTATTTAAAATATTCATCATGCTAGAATAATAATCGGTACAGAAAATATATATGTTTTATACCAAGTCAAATATCAGTTATTTCGAAACGTTTCGTTATGAAGATAAATAATTAATTTTTTAATAATTAAGTTGAGAACTTAAAAGTATTATTAAATTTTATAAATATGTGTTATAATTTTTAAGACTTGTATTGATGTTATTTTGAAATATAATTTATACATATATAATTAATTTATCTATATATATTTTTATAATAAATATTTTTAAATTTTGAAAAAGTAGTAATATTTTTTGTATTTTTTCATGTAAAAATGAAGATTAAAATTGAAAAATGTTATGTGTAAGTGATATGTGATAGTGAGATATTTAAAAATACTTAGAGACATGTTGTGTTGCCAAACGGGACTTTAACACCCAAAACCAAAATCCATAAGAAAAGACTCCCTTGGCTCTCTCAACTCATATCTCTCAATGTCCATCTGCCTTAAAGAAACGTTTTTCAGCTCACCCATAAATCAGAATCAGATGAAGAGAGTTAATTTTGTGGATTCATTTTATGAAATGTTTCAAAGGAAACTTCTAATGGGATTTTCAGAGAAGATAAATACTTTTATTCCTTTTAAATTTGATCATCTACCAATTAAAATAATACATTTAAACTTTTTTTTTTAATTAAAAGGATTGATTTATGAAACTATCAAATATGGTGGATATGATAAAATTGAAGACTAAAAAGTATTAGCTTTTGATGAATTATGAAAATGTATTTTAAATCAATATGTAAATATATCTTTTGTATAAAAGTAGTAGAACTAAACAAAGAAAAGTTGTCCAAAGTATTATTATTTATTGCTGACTCAGATCCTATCACTAACAATTTAATAAAATAGAGTAATGTTATTTGTGTATAATTTGTATATTTTTACGTATATTATATATAAATATAATTTTTATGTATTTTTTAATTTAATTATTCATATTTTTTAATTTAATTTTTAATTATATATTTTTTTTATTTTTTTAATATATATTTTTTAATATTTTGTCTTACGTGACATTATTGTTACGTGGCCAGAAAATAAAGAAAAACCAAGAAAGAAGAGGAAGAAAACAAGGAAAATAAAGACAGACAAATTCCAACGTCTCAAATTCAAAGTTGAAATATGGATACGACAGGACGCAATGTCCATCTGGCAATAGCCAGCCAACTGTTCCCTCTTCCCACCAATGAACAAACAACCTCTGACCCTCTCACTCTCTCTCTCTGGCTGGCTGGCGGAGCATACAAAAACTTCCAACAATTTTTGAGTTTGTGGATTTGGACGACCATATACCATCGGTTTTGACGTTGGATCCTGATCCACCGCTCCGTCACTTCTGCACGCTTACCCGATCCTACAATAAAACAGTTGAACAGGGACAAACCCAGCTCAGATTTGCTGCCATATCCACTTTCGACTCTATCAATCTCTTATTTTCTTTTTTTTTTTCTCTCTCTCTCTCTCTCTCTCTCCAGTCTCCCTGCATATTTAATAGAGAAAAAAATGGGATCTCCGATCCTACCCATAACCAACAAGCTGCCTTCGCATTCCTCGCTGGAACAACCAACCCCTTCAGCCATGCCTGCTTCTGCTTTCACTTCCACGATGTTACTCAGGGAAGGAGAGGATGATCCAACGCGCAGTCTTCTTTTTTCTTCGTCGTTTGAAGATGACAGAGCCATTTCCCAAAAGCCCATCCTCCCTAGGGCCTTAAGCTACTCGACTCCCACCACCGCCACCGCCACCACCAGTAGCCCTAACTGCTTCTACCAGCAGCGGCGGCGGCGGTCCGCCAGCGTAAACTCGCTCTGTCCACTCTCCATAGGCGATGATCGCCGCCAGTCCTTTGGCCGCGATGCCCGGCACGCCGCGGCCGAGACGTTCTTGCTGACCCGGTTGTGTTTGAAGCTCTTGAGATATCTTGGGTACAATTTCTGAATTCTTTCATTTTGTATTTGTAGTCTCGGGGGATTGCTCTGTTTCCCTATGGCAATGGTCGTTTTACGTTATGGTTTATGTTTTGGCAGCACATTCCCTCGCTCTCATTGGGCTATACATTTCTTGAGATGTTTCAGTTTTTAGCAGATGGCATTACTCTTTTAGATTTAGTATGGAAAGTTGACTTTTTTGTCTATTTCTATAGACAAAAAGGTCGAAATTGTCTTGAAGGTTGATTGTTTGTGCCAGAAGTTGGGACTGAAAAATCTTGCTTTCCAGATAAGTTCTTAAGTTATTCTTGAAAACTGCAGGGGGGATGAGGAAATTGACCCACTGTCGATTACCTACTCTTGGTTGTTCCCCTTCGTGTATTTGTTACTTGTTTCCAGAAGCCCACTATTTTCAGTTCAAGAGTTTGAGGTTTGAATCTCATCCTCTAAATTCTGAATAGACTGTTGAGGTCATATATAGGAAGAACAATAATTGCGTTGCCAACCCTAAAAAGTTATGCTTAGCCACTTCTGATATGTCTAGGGGGTTTATTTATCAGGGCCATCCTTGCAGACAGGTTGCTTGTTGTTATCTTTAGTTAATTTGGACATTTATTTTCTGAGGAAAGAATTATATTTGACTATGACTAGACTTATCATCAAAGTAAGAGATTCTCCTTCCGCATTCCACACATAGTTAATTATATGTGGCATGCTACTTAGAAAAGTAATTGAATCTGAAGAAAGCAAGAAGCAACCTCTATATGTAAATAGGTGGGAATTTTGTTTGAAGTTTTGAACATGTGACAGCACCCCCGGATTAGTCAAGACTTTGTTACCAAACATCTGTCGCCAATAGAAAAATAAATTTTTAAGCACGTGACAGAGGCCAGGGGAATCTGATAATGAAGGTCTAAAGTTGTCTTGAAGTAGGTAATTGGAATGGCTTATAAAAAGTAGGCTCTCTAAGAGGGATAGAAAAGGCCTGTGTACTTGGACCATGCCTATTCTCTTGTGAATAGAACTTCTTGATTACCTATAAAAAAAGGGATAACAAAAGTGGGAAGAAGATCTAGAAAGTTAGATGCCCTGCATGTTACTTTAAAAGTATTTCCATCTGAATAAACCAGAAGTGTCATTTATATGTGACTGTGTGATGGAAATAAGTTGGCAACTGAAACTATGCATATGAAGGCTCTGTAAGGGAGATAGGAAAGGTCAACATTGAGAAAGATATAAAGAAGATAAATAATGTAAAATATTGGATAATATGAACTTGTTAGAGCTAGTAAGAAGACATAATCTATTGTGTGGAGTTTTAACATGTAGGTCAGTCAACCACCCCCAATCACTTTTACATGCAATGAAAGGGTAACAGAGAAAACTTTAGTCACTCTGACTCCATTTTCTTATATTTTAAGTCCTCTAGGAATTTGGAATTTTGGTTTGCTTGCTTTGACGATTGTTCGAGATGCTTTGTCAAGCCTATGCCAAAATTACTTGGAGCTTTCTAATCATTTATTTATTCAGGGTAGGTTACAGATGGATTACAAGATTTCTTGCGCTTGGTTGTTATGCCTTACTACTTTTCCCAGGTTTTCTACAAGGTCTGTGACATTTGGTGTTCTGCTGCAAAATCGTTCATGCATACCAAGTCTTTACTTGCACACAATAGAGACAACGTTGTGTGTGCCACATTTGTCCAATTATCAGGAGAATAACTAATGTGCTTGTTTTTGGCAGTTGGATATTACTATTTCTTCTCCAGTCAAGTTCGCAGAAGCATAGTTTATGGTGATCAGCCAAGAAATAGGTAATAGCAATTAACTTATACACCCATTTAAATTCAAGTATATGGTGGCATGAATTGTTTAAATTTTTTTCTGCAGGCTGGATCTGTATCTACCCAAAACTAGTGATGGGCCAAAGCCAGTCATTGCATTTGTAACTGGTGGAGCCTGGATTATTGGGTGAGAGATGTTCTCATTGATAGCCAATGTTTGAAGCAGCAGTTGGAAGTCTAATAAAATTGTAATAGCAGAAGTTTTTGACGTAGATATGTAACCCCTTAAGCAGAGTGATTATTGAGGCTGTTGTTGAATAAAATTTCGGGGCACACCCTTTTCAAGAAAAAAAGAAGTCATTTGTTAAATGCAATAAAAATACATTTTTTTAACGCTGACCTTAAAATGGTATTTGGCAAGTATGCATAAGCAGAAGATATAATAGCAATGGGTATGAGTAGGTAGGTCTGGGAGCAAGTAACAAACTGAAAGGGGGCTTTTCTGTGTAAGATGATTACGTATGTGTGTTTTAAAGTCTGAATCTTGTTTTGGCTTGCGATTCATGTAATGATAAAATTGGGTTTAATTGTTAGCAGAGTAGTCTTGTATGATTATGTTGATTTCACAAAATTACTTGTTTTTTCGTGCATCATATGCCTGTTTATCTATATCCTTAACATGTTTTGAGACTTTTTTTTTTTTTTATAATATCTACAGTTACAAAGCATGGGGTTGTCTTTTAGGACAACAGTTATCAGAAAGAGACATCATAGTGGCATGCATAGATTACAGGTGATATGGTTTCCTCCATGCAACAGCACATTGTTGTACATAATATGTCTCATCTTGCCAGAAAAGACTGTTCTGGATGAATTTCTTTGAGTATCTTGAGATTTGTTTGTTTGCGATACTGCCTCTATAGGATATTTATCAGAAAAAGGATTAACATTCTCTATTTCTTTATAGGGTCAGGAGTTCTCCCTAGTGTCCTAAGGTTGCCAATATGCAGATTAGATGATAGCTATTAGGATATGTGGATGCTCCTCAAGAAAAAATGATTACTACATTCTAAAAACCTCTGGAGATCATTCAGCAATTAGCACTATATATTACATGTCCTTTGTCTCACCGTATTTTTAATTCGTTTCTCACCACCTTTTTTGTTGGCCACATTTTATATCCTTGTAGCACTCTTGTGATTTCTTTATCTCATCATATGATTGACTAATTTCTTTGTAAAATGCTTGACATGTATCCACCTGTGACAGTATGTCATCCTGTTATTGGTCTAAATTGATAATTAATGCAGGAATTTCCCCCAAGGGACCATGAGTGATATGGTAACGGATGCATCTCAAGGTATCTCATTTGTGTGCAAAAATATTGCTGAATATGGAGGGGATCCTGATAGGTACTAGATTCTTCACATTTTTCTATAAATGTAAAGCATGACTTTATGGGAGGGGAAAGTGGTGGGGAAAGTGATGGGAGATTAGAATTGGAATTGCTAACAAAGATATTGCTAATGCTTCATTTCATAGGATTTATCTGATGGGACAGTCAGCTGGTGCACATATTGCTGCTTGCACACTCTTGGAGCAGGCAATTAAAGAAGGTGGCGAGGGAGAAAGCACCTCTTGGAGTGTCTCCCAGATAAAGGCTTATTTGGGTTTATCTGGAGGGTGAGTGTTCTGTTGTATGTTTTCTTGTTTTCTTGAACCGCATGGGATTTCTTCTGTATTTCAAGCACACTCTATTATATGTTTATGATGATTTGACAGCCCCTTATTGGTCCCATAGGATTAAGGTGATCATTCAGTGTTTGTCAGGAGGTTGTAATCGGTTGGAGTATGTTGGGTCTTATGTGATCGAATGCCATAGTCAAATGTGATTTTTTTTTTCACCATATCATTCTGGCCTACTTTCTTAGTCTCTGTTTCTAAGTGTTCCTTCAAAGGTCCTAAAAACCGGTGCGGAACTGAATATGATATTGGGGTGTTAAGGTGGATCAACTCTGTTGATGTTGTCTTGTCTAGGTGTAGCTACAGGGTTTCATAACGCAATACTGCTTAACAACAATTTCCTCATATCATGCTCAGCCAAGTATGAGTGGCATAAGATGCTAGACTTTATAATTTAAAACAAGATATGATTATCTATAAGCCCGTCGTATTCTATTTTTGATATTCTTATCCATTGCATTATCTTTTTCAAGCATTTGTGTATCTTATATTTCTGGCTTTTCCACATAAACTTTACAATTGTCTTACAGTTTTCCTTGTAATATCCACAAACAGGTACGATTTGTTTAATCTAGTAGATTACTTCCATAATCGAGGTCTGTACCGTCCCATTTTTTTAAGGTACATGCCTTTTTAATTTCCTTGTAAGTTACTGTTGTACATGAAATATCTTTTGGTTTACAGCTTAATCTTTGCAAATCACTTCTTTGAGCTGATTGCTTTAAGATTTAATACAGTATAATGGAAGGGGAACAATCCCTGCGACGATTCTCCCCTGAAGTAGTGGTGCAGGATCCGAACATTAGAAATGCTGTTTCCCTCTTACCACAAACTATTTTATTTCATGGTACTGCAGATTACTCCATCCCTTCAGATGCAAGGTCTGAATTTCTCTGGAATGAGTACCATTATTGCATATGATTACATTTAAATTCAAATGGTGCATTAGGTTCATTTGGCCGTTGAGAATAGTTTTTATTGCTGACATTCTTGCTTCTAAGTAACAGTACTTACTACACTAGTATCAAGTTTGTTAAAGATATGACTGAATGACTGAACTCTTGATTGAAGATGGGGTTTTTGACGAAAAAAATCTTTTAAAGCTCTTGTCCAAACTTGAGACTCAATGAATGCAATAGGGTCTATTTTATATATTTATCTCTCTTCCAGAATTTGACCTTGAACCGGTCTTTTCTTTTATCTCTCTCTGTATTACATAGCGGGCTTTGTGATTGATGACATAATAGAATTGAGTACGGCGCTTCGGAAGAGGAGATAATGGCCCATATCTGAACCGAGTCTTTTCCAGTGTGTTAAGGTTTCGAGTGATGGTGGTCTAGGGGATGTGGGTCAGAACTGAAGGTGATGAAAACTTCATTACCGACCTCTGTCTCCGCGGACTGTCCCGAGAGGCAAAATCTAAATGACAAGTGCTTTTCCTTATACAGATCCTATTTGGGAAGTGGTTTTGTTGCATAATTAACCCTTTCCTTCTTTCTTGACTCATAGTCTTCTGGAAAAATTTTATAAGTCAATCGAAATTTTCTTGGGCGAAAGAGACGATTAACATCTCTCATGAAAAAATTAAAGCCTAGAGCTCAAGGGCAGTTATCCAATAAAAAGACCCATATGTCAAATAATTCCCAAGAGATGCTGTGTCTATTGTTTGTATTGATTAATTCTCTCAATTACGCATTAAAACTAAAAATTCATGAGAGGGTATGGGTTCCTAGAGAGGCTTTAGTGACCATGCCAAGGAACCATGAAAGTCACAGTTTGAGAAATGGACTGTCAAATAGGCTGTTGTTCAACAAGTCTGAGGTAATGAATCCTGCTAGCCTTCAAATGATTCTTCAATCTTCTTTAGATAATGCCAACATGACTTGCCTGTTGGATAATTGCAAATCCCACATACTTTGGGGCAGTTGCTGACAATCTTGCTGCAAAGGTTGTTTCTTTGGGTCATTAGGAAGTTGTGGCTAATTTTCTTTATTTCTGTTTTTATGGCTAATCCTCCAATGGAGTGGGGGAAAGGGGAGGGCTTTAGCCAACTTAATTGGGTGTGATGAGAGTGGATTTGCAGGCAGGTTTTCGCCCTCTCAACTTGGCTTGGACTTGGTAGTGTTCTCCGCCCTCTCAATTTGGCTTGGACTTGGTAGCGTTCTCTGAAAATGATCCCCTCCCATTGAGACTCAAGTATCTCCCTCGTGATGGGACTTTCATGCCATGGTCAAAGGAGTCCCTTAAGTCCTCGTTTACAGTCATTGATAGAGACTCTATTGAGACATTTTATTTACAATGTCCCATAAAATTGTTTGTTCTATTGATACATTAGCTTCTTTTTTCTATTGTAACTACTAGCTAATTTTTCTCAAGTATACTTCCGGTGTACCTGGGCTTAGCCTTTTCTATTAATGAAATTTCTTTGATTACCGATCAAAAAAAAAAAAAAAAAAAAAGCTTTGTAACGATGTGTATTTGCAAATTGGTTAACACGTTCATGGGCTCTAATTATCATCTTCTTTTATGCAGTAAGAATTTTGCTGAAGCTCTTCAAGGAGTTGGGGTAAAAGCCGAGTCAATTTTGTATGAAGGAAAGACTCACACAGATTTGTTTCTTCAGGTAAGGGAACAATTAAAATGCTTCCATTTTAGTTTGTTTCATTAACATGCTGCTTTTGTGGATTGGATTGGAAAAACCACTGGGGCGGTTTAAGTCAATTCTTTTTCTGGAAGATGCTCCAATTCAACTGAACTAGATACTTCTGTGGAGGTTTCTATTTTGGGTCTTTCTTATCCTCATCTTTTGCATAACGTTTCATTTTTTGTTTAATGCATCATCGAATTGCTTCAAATGCTTAGTTTTTCCTGCTTTTTGCTATTTCCAACGTTGCAACATCTTATGATAGTGAATGATAATAATAATAATAGTGCACATTGCTTTCATTACCACCATGTAATTATATATATATATGTGTGTGTGCGCGCGCATGCAATCTACAGGATCCCATGAGAGGTGGTACAGATAAGATGTTTGAAGATTTGTTGGCGATCATTCATGCTGATGATGCAGATGCCCGGGCAAAAGATGCGGTGGCTCCTCCTCGAAGGCGTCTTGTACCCGAATTTATGTTGCAGTTGGCTCGTAGGGTTAGCCCGTTCTAACAATTGTATCCCTCAGCAATACTAACCTAATTAAAGCCCATATATTTTGTCGATTCACCCTCCTATTTGTAGATACATCACAGTGATAAGTGTATTTCTTCTTTCCACCCTTTCCTTAAGGTAACCCTTACCACTCTCTCTCTCTCTCTGCAATCACGGTTTGTTTCAGTACAAAGTTACAAACTCATCAGTAAAGATCTGTTACGAATATGATAATTTGTATGTTGTTGGACTTGGTTTCCACTTAAAAAGTTGTGTCGCGCTTCATTTATTAATAAAAACATGAAAAAAAGACCACAAAAAAGGTGCTAATGCATGCCATCATATGTTTACACCTTAATGGTTGGTTCTGTACAAAAAGATTTTTCTAGTATATTGCCTAAAATGCCTAAAGCCCTACCCAGAGTTACGACCTGATCACTGTAAAGCTATACAGTACACGTCCACAGAAGTAGAGGGTGGAATACCCTTTGTCTTAGCTCTTAACAGCACAATTTTGAGGTCTTTCGACCAAACTTTCACTTGATAGAATACCATCGAGGTGATTGAAGCATCGCGAGTCGTGAGTACTACGATGTCTAGCGAGACGGCCAGCAGTAAGGAAAGTCGCAACAACTTGCACACCTGTGTTATTCGTGCAAGGCATACTCGTGATACCTTCACCTTGGGTTCATGAGGCTTAGGTGCGGTCTTATCTACACCCAACCTGGATGCTAGACCTCTCTTTGCATTATCACTGGGCTAGGCAGGCTTCTGGATCTGCAAACAGTTGTCTGCCCACATACAGTTATTTCAGCCCTTCACTGAATGGTGCCATTGTTCTCTAGCACTCTTACATAAACGCGCGAGATGTAAAAAAATTGAAGGTTTAACTAACTCAGAGGCCTCGATAAAGATCTTCTTCAAAGCAGATCAGTGGCACTGCTGTTGAAGAGGAATTCGAATTAGACAGAGTTATAATGAAAGGATGAGAAGGGGATGGTAACATTTGATTTGATTTGAAGAGAATGGAACATGACCCGATTGGGAGAGGCTTTAGCCTCGGATGCTTCCAAATAATAATTAGCAATTAATATTATCTTAACGAATACGTATCCTGTTTTTATGACAAGTGAAGCCATAAGAGCATCTCTCTTTTAAAGGTCCCTTCAGACTAGAACCTTATCCTTCTTGCAAAGAACAGGCGGCTTAATATATATTAAGTCTAAGGTGAAATTTAAGTAAATCATTCTTAATTATATATAATATATAATAAAATATAAATTATTATATGAAAATAAAATAAAATTTTATATAAATCTTTACATAATTTTTTAAAATTTATATTTAATAAGATAATTTATATGAAATGAGGCCTTAACACAAGTTTTGTACCTTTACTCTTTAGCATGATCTTAATAAAATTATTTTAAAATATAAATAATCCATTGTTTTAAATGTTAAATTTAATATTATGAGGCCTTGTACACATTAAAAAATGTAAAAACTATTTAAATTTTATTTAATGAGATGGTTTTTTATTTTTTAAAAACACAACTCAAAAGAAAGTATTTATGCTGGACACAAGGGATATTTTTTTGGTATAATTATTATTGTTTCCTCCTAATAATTTATCCTTTTTTTTTATCTGTCTCTTTGTATTCGAATTAAGTTTAAATTTGCCGTTCAATTGACATCCATTGGATCTGTTTGATCAAGTCCATATATATTTGATTTGTTTTGAGAAAACGAGAGCCTTATCATGTTGTTCAGAAGATCATTACAAGAGATATTTTTGTTTTCACTTCAAGGACGGCTGTGTTTATAAGTTTGGTGTGCGTCGAATAGTACATGATCTCGCTTATAAATAGGCTTTAGTCTAATTGGCACATGCATCCCACTGTCTCAAAACAATAATATTTATGTAGATCATCCTTATTATTTTAATAGGCCAAGCTAGCCCACGATCACTTACATAGATATTAGTTATAATAATAATAATTATAAAGCTGCATGCTTAGCTTTCTCAACAGAGTAGTACATCGCACAGCATGCATTGATCGAGCAAGTTAATCAATTGGCTAGTGCTTTGTTGATTTGCCTCCTTTCCCCTGCACAAATATCAGAACTTTCTTCAATAAGCTTCATAAGCTTCATGGATATCATGCATGAATATATATAGCATGCATGCTCATGTCATGGGTTTCATGCATGCATACATGATACATGATATATACTTGTATCACTATTAGAAAAATAGGTATTTGTAACATTTTAATTACAACCAGAAGATTATTTGCTATAAAAACAGTCTGTTTTTATTGTAAATATTCATTCTGATTGCAATTAAAATGTTATAAATATTCGTTTTTCTTGTAGTGTATATATTTAGACTATATGATTGATCATACAAATGGCATATTGTGTGTGTCGTGCATGCTTGCATGACGCCTTTTGGCGATCGAGTCTTATATATACTGACCTTCTTTTTAGATTCCTGAGGTGCCTTTGGTGCGGCCTTCTTTGCAGACTTGGATGCTGGAGCTTTGGTTGCACTAGTATCACCGGGCTTGGCAGCTACTGGCTCCTTCTTCACCTGCCCAAACAGTTGTGTCCCCACAGTTTTTTCAGCCTTCATTGATGCCATATTGTTCGATCCAAACACTTGACAAACGATCGAGATGTAAATTATGAAAATAAAAGCAAGCTTATAATTCGCTAATTAACTCTGTGGCCTCGACTAGTACTGGTGCTGATGTCTTCTTCCAAACATGCATACTGTCTTTTTATAGATAGCTAGCTAGCAGGGTTCGCACGAGTACTACTGCTGCATGCAGTATGCGTGACATGAGATCGAGGAATTCGAATCACAAGTTACAATGGAATAATGAAAATATTAGGGGATGGTGGCATCCGATCGGATTAATATTCGGAGAGCACTTGCTCGATCAATTAGGGCTTTAGCATCATATGCTTTTGCTTGGTACTATTTTTTTTCCTTGGCATGATATATATATACATAAATATATTATTTGGCAACAAATTACTACTTAATTAAGCATATCTTGATGTAATTATACGTCGAATAGTATTATAGATACAATGAGAGGATGTGCAAGTCTCATCATACTTTCTTTGCAAAAGTTGAAAAATGATGAGGTTTACTATTAAATTTTTGTTTTTTTTTTGTTTTTTGTTTTTTTTTTATGTGAGTTTTATATTTATGCATTTCTTTAAGTTGGACTTGCACGCCTTGAGACTAGGTGCAAATGCCATTTCTCTTATATGTGTAGCTTCTAATTTTTGTGTTAATAATTGATGAGGAGGATCCGAGTCAGATGAAATTGAGTTGTCAGATTGCATATTAATGGTGTTTAGATACCATGAGTTGGCAGATTAGTGTAAAGACGACAAGTGATCGTGATATTTTCTCAATTGCGACAGTTTTTTGTATATTTCAGTATTTTGACTATAACTTTGACTATGTGTATTGGAATCGCGCATAAGTCCCCAATTCGGAAAACCTTTTTCAGTGCGCACACCGTGGCTACTAAGCTACACTTGGTGTGCGTCGTTTTCGATATCAAATTTTACTGTTTTCCCTTTTGAAACTTTATTTTTAGTTACTTTTTGCCATTTTTGATAATATTTTGTTTATCAATTAGAAAGTGATTCTGTACCTGATTTGGACCAGATTTCTGAAAGAATACTTATTTTATTTCATATTACATTTGGAATGATTTTTGAGATTTTCCTATTTTTGGCAAAATTCGAAATCAGGCGAATTTTGGCTATACAGTTCGGTTTATGGACTGATTTTCATTATTGCTTGATTTCATAATATTTAATTGAATTTTAGAGACGTTCTCTCTGCGTTTTGAATGATTTTCTTGTATTCTTCATTGTGAATTATTTGTTAGAACTAGCCTGTAGAATAATCACTATTATATCTGGCGTCAATCTTATGGCATTAACTATTGTACTCCATTTTCAGACTTGATGCTTTTAGTTTTTGGAGCTATTTGAAGCCAAATATATTAGAGCTGCTAGCTAGCGTGCATCTCAGTTTATATATAAAGTTCTACAATATGTCATTATGTACTATTTCAAATTTTTGTTCAAAAAATAAAAATTGTATTTCCCCTCTATATATTTCATGACTTTCAAACATTTTAAAGAATTTTCCATATGGAACAGTAGTAGTTGCCTGGAGACTATGGAAAATGAGAAATGAAGTTATGTTTTAAAAAGGAATTCACATCCCCAAATACACTCCTAAAATAGACTTCTCAAAAGCTGCGCGCAGGGTCTCAAACTTCTCCATCAGAAGCCTACTACATAGAGTGCAACAACAATTGCAACTGAATGGAGGCTCCTCCAAGGGATGGATACAAGATCAATTGGGATACTGCTATTCATGATAATATATATATATATATATATATATATATTGAACTGTAGGAGTTGGAGTACTTGTACAATTAAGCTATATATCAAAGGCAAATCTTTTCTTTCATGTATTGAATCTCTCCTATAGAGATCATAAATATCACGGGTAGTAATAGACTCACTACCTTCTTATAGTCACCCATTTACTACACTTGGTGTATTTGTAATTTTGATTTTTTTATTATTATTTTTAAATATTTTTTAACATCCTTAATTATTAAATTTTTTTTAAAAGTATGTAATTTTACTAATAGTCATTTCATTAATCGTTAAATAATTTTTTTTAAATTAATAAAATAATAAATAATAAAAGAATAGTAATACTATCATTATTCAACCGTACTTACAAGCCTTCATTGACGTCGCTAGTGGGTGCGCAACGTGTTGCTGATGATCATAAATTGACACTTAGATAAACCTTTTGTAATTAATTGCTGTAAACGATCTTATTTCAACACTCATTAAAATATTACCTATCATCTAATTATTTTATTTTACTTTTATTTTTTTTATTAAAACAATCGAAATATTTTACACAATATTTAATCATTTCAAAATAATTATGACGCGACGGACCAGCAAAATATGACCGTTGCCTAACGTTTCTGAAATTTATAATTTCAAAAAAAAAAAAAAAGATGGATCTTTCTGGGAGCTGTAGCCAAGCCGACGTCCACTTCATCCTTCCTAGGTGATGAAAACTCTGTAAAAGCTGAGAACCGCCGGGTCAATTCATGTTATAGATTCCGTTGCTCTAATTTTCTTCGTTTTTTCCCCAATTCTAGGTTGGTGGGTGTCTTAGTTTGGTTCCGATCCTTTTCCTTGCAAATCGTAGTCGCTTTCCAAGAATCTAACTGGAGGTCGATCACCGTTTTGGATCACTTTTTTTTACTCTCGAAGGCCATGGCGACATTGGCACCGGCAATTCTGTTGAAGCTTCTCAATGGATTGAACACAGGCGTCAAACTTCAAACTAGCCGTGTCCTGTGCTGCAATGGTGTGGTAAGTTTCCTCAACATAATTTGCCATGCCACATTCAGGTTCTTATCAAATTATTAAGTCCTCTTTCGGGCAGACATTTCGTATTTGAATTTGAAATATTCAGGCAGCTATTTCATATATGAATTTGAGTAGAGTTTCTGATTTTCCACTTCTCCATCCGACAGTAATGAATCAAGTAGCCGTTAACGCTCAGCCCTACAATTTTTCTATTCTCACATATCCATGTTTTTTTCTCTTTTACTCCCTCTATCTTCTCCCTCTCCCTCTCTCTCTCTCTCTCTCTCTCTCTCTCTCTCTCCTCTCTCTCTCTCTCTCGCTCTCTCTCTCACTCTCCTTCTCTCCTAGCGCCCATCACAGCCCTCACTTATCGTAATCTTTCCAGTCCTCTGATATTGATTATTGTAGATGAGTGTTCCGACATGGGCTTGCTTACGAAGAGAATTATTGTATTGGAAAATGATTTCCCTATTAGGGAGATTGAAACTTTGCTTAAATCGTGTCTTCACATATTTGTCAGAAAAAAATGATCTTAATGACTTTTAACGTTTGGAAATTCTCGACTCTAAAGATGTAGAATTACAATTGATAAATGTAATTTGCTTGTGTTGGAACTTAATAATGAAGGGAATGCTGAGGAAACTGAGTTGCTTCATTTACTGACGATGATAATGATGATCTTTCACCTCATTCATCACAAACCATTACCACTTCAGCTTTCGAGAGTGTAGAGGGATGCTCGTCGCCTCAAAGAAATCAGGTACACAATTATCTTGCTTTCTCATGCGTTCTCAATGGGTCAAATTTACCTTTCTTTTTCTTTAACAAATTCAATTTAATGTTTTCAGAAAAGCAAACACCATTTTAAAAGATGAAAATTATTAGTTTAGAAAAAGTGATTAATTTAAAAAGGATTGTTAAAAAGTTTTTAGATAAAAAAGGAAATTTTAAAAAACTTCTTAATAGTCACAAATGTGTTTTTGATAATATAATTTTTTTTTAATAAAAATATAAACTTACCTTCTAAATCAGAATACAAACCTTATAAAATCAAACCTTCTAAATCACTCAAACCTTCTAAATCAAAATCCAATTTTTAAAATTTTTTCTTAAAAATAAATTTTTTAAAGAAATATACTATTACAATCATTCAAATTCTTTATATATGTCACATATTATCTATAATTTTTGTAATAGATGGTTATAATTATTATAATTATCTTATTAGAAGAAAACATATAATAAATATTAGGGTTACATGATTACTTAAAAACGTTAATACACCTAATAATTGAAGGATTCAAATAACTTGAGTGTTAAGAAAAATCATTTTAATTAGTTTTTTATAGGTATGCATGAACTATTCCATAAGTAAAAGCAAATTGTGTGAGACCCCCCATGTTTTATGTACATATTACTTTCATTATTAATTATTGATTTATTTTATCATTCTTGTTGGTGTTTCTATTTATTTATTATTTGGATTATGTTATTTATTTTGTTAATGGCTTTTGTGTGATTCCTTGACCAGTTATTTGTTCACATATTAATATTGATCATTTCATTTGAATTGCCATCGTTATTGTTTTTGGTTTTAATTATTATATTTTATAATTATTCAATTTGTTGTGTTTTATTTTGTTTCAATGAACATTTGACTTTAGGCAAAATAGCGATTATTCTGTATGCTAGTTTCAACAGATGAATTCATAGGGAAGAACACAAGAAATTCGCCTAAAATACAGAAAATACGTCTTTGAGAAAAAACTGAATATTACCAAATGAAAGATTGTTGAAAATCAGTCCACAAGCTCCGGTATAGCTAAAATTCGTCTGTAACCGAATTTTACCAAAGATGGAAAAATCCCGAAAATAACGTAAAATTAAAATTCAAAATCAAATAAGCAATCTGCGAAAAATCCGGAACAAATCGGATTTAAAATGACTTCCTAACAAACATACGAAATATTACAAAAAATAGTAAAACATAACTAAAAATGACAATTCGAAAAGGAAAACAGCAGAATTTGAAGTCAAAAAAAGGGCACATGGAGCCATGTTCGATGCGGACAGCGTGCGCGTCGAAAAGAGCTTTTCGAATTGGGATCTTATGCACGATTCTGGCCAAAAGATTGAAACACACCAAAAACTCCGCCAATTAGAAAGAGATCGCAATCACTTCCAGCCTTTACGCTGATCTGCCAATTCATGGTACCTTAGCGCCATCAACGTGCAATCAGACAGCTCAGCATCATCTGTCCTCGGATCCCCCTGCATCAACATTTGATTTTATTGATCATTTTTTGATTGGTTCATTGATTTTAACTTATTAAATTATTAGGTCTCATTATTATTTTTTATTCTATTTAGTTTGGCGGCATTTTAAAGAGTCCCAAAATATTATAATTGTACAAGATCCTTTTATTATCCTATTTTAGTTATTTAAAGTATTGTGGATTCTTAATGATTTTAATGTGCATTAAAATTCCACAACACATGTGTTTTAAATATCTGATTTAAATATATGACTTTACCCTTTTAAATTATTAATATATTTCATCATTTTAATTAATGATGAGGAATGTTTTTATATAAATTAAAGTTAAATTGAAACAATATTTTATTTTAATTCTCTTGAGTGTTTTTAAGTTAAGTTAATTTTACGTGTTTTCATATCAATATTTTTATAAATAGCTTGATGATGCCCAAATCCCTCACTTTTCTCTTTCTCTCTCTCCTCTCTTACACAAGACACCCTTGGCCGTTCAGCCTTAACGCCACCTAGCCTCCACTGCTGGCCACCATGTCTCATCGCCCTCACCACCAGCACCTCCTCACGTCGACGAGCTCATCGGTACCGGCGGTGTCACTTCTGGCCACCCATCTTCCTCACACAGCCTTCGACCACTTCCATCGTATTCCCCACTCATCGGTGACCCTCTAGCCACCTCCAGCGACCCCCAGCTCCCTCATTTCTCCTTCCCTCGAAATAGGTCTCTAAATGGATTTCTCTTCACCGTGCCCCCATCCGGCCAACGTGAGCCTCACCTCCACCAAAATGTTCCCCCACCTTAGTGGGCCATCCCTCTTTCATCCATGGCCCCACCTCCATTGTACGAGCTTAAATTCAAAATGGGTTTCTCCACCCTTTCGAGTTAGATTTGCCACCTTCCGGTGGTTATACCGCCTCACCACCACCGCCATGAGATTTTTCCTTCTTTCAATGAGTATTTCTCTAGTTTCCGGGGTCAAATCGAGTACCTTAGCCCAAACCACCACTAACCAAGTCAGAAGACAAATAACATACGAGGTTGCCATTTATGGATAATGGATCAATGCGCTTAATCCCTGAAGCTGCTTACTTGCGCTGTAAGTAGCAGTCGTGTGTGTAATTTATGTTTGTTTCTATTATTTATTTATTTAATTATGGACTAGCCCTTTTTGGCAGCTTGAAGTGTTTGATAATTGATTAATAATATTAATAAACCTGAAAGTAAGTAGTTGGTTGGGCCCAAGGCCATTTAAGAGGAGGATGAGATAACCCTGTAGTTGAAAAAATTGCTTAAGTTTGGATTTATTGTGGATATTATTGTCTGGTTGAATTTATAATTATTGTATTGGAATATGCAGAGTTTATAACTTAGTAATTTCGGCTAAGAGTTTGAATGATTTTTGGTTGAAAAATGAGGATCTATTTTGGACTTATAGGTTTGGCCTTGGTCTATTTTTGAGATAAAAATACTGCTTTTAACTCATGCAGGAGTGATTCATGGAAATTATTGGCCTTATAATGTGATTCGGGTATGTGCAAAGAGGAGGATAATAAGTAATGTGAATTGATATAGGAAAACCATGAGGTGAGTGCATTAAGGTTCGGCTTAGATAGTCTAAGGAGGTGTTTTTGATAAATGCCTAAAAGTTCCATGAGTTGGTATGATGTAATGAAGGGAAATGAGGAATAGTAAGGCTTGAAGGGTTCGGCTTTCACTCTTTAGTGGGCTTGGCCAACAATATGTGATACTTTCATAAGATTGATTGATTATGTTTCCATGTTTTGAATGATGTTTGTATGTTTTAATATTTTCAAGTTATGATTGGAAAAATGCATGCTTCATATGTCACATGAACCATGTGCCATGCATGAGAAAATCCAACTTTGCATGCATGTCCATTTTTTTTTATAAGTAAAAATATTAAAAGGAGTAAACAAGTACATTAGTTGTATACAAAAAAACACTTAGCGCATGAATGCTCGAAAACATCTATCCCTTAAAAAGCCCAACAAAGCCTAAGAAAATTACCCAAAATAACACAAGCCCAAAATACCCATGGAATACAACACGCCTCCTCAAACCTAACCTGTAGACTGATAACCACCCGAGCATGCATGTCCATTCATGATACAAGTCCTATGATTTGGATCATTATGTTTTTTCCATAAGAAATAAGAATAAAAATAAGAATAATAAAAATGAAAAGTCTTGTCATGATAGTGAAGACAATTTAATCTGCCGTATGACTGACATGATGAATAAGAAAACCATCGGTGAAAGCATTTCGATCTGCCGTCAAAAGATAAAAAGTCATGTAATAATGATGAGGATTATTCGATCTGCTATATGATTGACATGAACAAAAAATTCGACAGTGAAGGCATTTCGATCTGCTGTCGAGATTAATAGTAGTATGATAGTGAAGACGTTTTGATCTACTGTCATACCAAGATTGATATGAATAAGAACAATGACATTATATAATAAGAATTACAAGAAAAAGACAGGACAAAGTCACGAAAAAATTTGCACCTGTGTTAACGAAAATCTTTTTATGAAAATATGAAAGTATTTTTGTGAAAAACACAAAAGTCTTTTATGAAAACATATGGTGCATAAATCATGTATCAAGTCTCATGATCATGATACTTGTGTTACCTGTATTTTACTTGTTTTACATTGCCATGCCATCCAATAAGTGTTTATCATGCATATTTATATTAATTCCTACTGAATGGTCTGGATATTATTGGGTGGATGGTGAGGTATTATGAGGTAATGATGGTTTGATGGTTTTGATCTAATTGGGTTTGTTGTTGAGTCCTTTTCAGAAAAGGACAATTAGTGATATGGGATTCTTTTCGGGGAGAAGGAGTCTTGTGTGTGTTTTTAGAATTTAATTGCTTAGTTAAAATTATTGCAAAAATGTTGGTTGTATTAATTGATTGTATGATGCTGACTGTTACTTACTGAGATTCGCATCTCATTGGTATATTGGGTTCACCTACAATTCCCAGACGCTGGGAATAAGGATGATCCGAGGGGCAGACTTTGCTAGATGAAGTGATATGACTTGATGACGAATAGAAATTTTAATCCCAGACGTTAATGCTATATTTATTTGTTTTTTCCTTGGAATAGTCGTATAATCTCCACTAGAAGAAATATTTTAGACTGTTTTGTATGTTTTAGAATTTTCTAGTACTAGATTGAATGACCATTTGTTAAATTTTTTGCTGCAAATATTTATTATATACTTATTTCTTGCTTTATACACATGCTCTTAAGCACTAAATGATAGATGATTGACACGTGTGTCGCGAGTTCCTCTAAATCCCAAGGGAAAGTCATTGCCACCACATAGTGGATGTTCAAGACACATGAATGAAAACAAGACTAAGTTCATTAATTCTATATTTAAAGAAGGATGCGTGAAGACAATTTGAAAGGAAAGATCGTAGAAATTGATAAAATTGATAATGAGTTTTCTTTCATAATTGAAGATGTTCTACTTATTGAAAGTCTAGAGTATAATCTTTTGAGTATAAATTAATTACGTGATAAAGAATTTACAGTTACTTTCACAAAGGATGAATGAATTATTTTGATTGGTCAACTCACATAGGATAAAAAGTTTACAGGTAATTTCACAAAAGATAAGTGGATTATTTTGAAGATGTTTAATTTATTGTTTTTAAAAGCAATAATGTTTATACAACTGAATTTATAAAACTTGTCTCACAAGATACTATTTATTTTTTAGCTTAATACAAAACTAGTTGACTATATGACATAGAAGACTAGGTCATACCAAAATGTAAGAGGTTTACCAAAGATTTTTTTTTTTTTTATACATGCTAGTTTGGTAAACAAACAAAGATTTCTTTTAAAATAAAAAAAATATATTTTCGCTACTAGATTATTGCAATTAATATACATCGATTTTTTAGGCTAAACAAAATTGTTATATAGTTAATGATTTCTTTAGATATACTTGAGTCATATTTCTTACTCATAAAGATGAGGCACGTAATACATTTACCTATGCAAGAGAATTCAAATGAAAATGATTATTTATATTGTTGAACCAAATGTTTCAAATTTCGTATCTATGTAAAGATTTTGATGATAACAAATAAATTCAAGACTCAAACTCAAGTTGTCTATGCATGAATGAAGCTAAGCACATTAAGAAATCAAGGATGAACAAAGAAAGAGAACAAGTCTACAAATGAAACTCATAGAATAATTTTTTAATGCAGTATTGCTAAGGTATAATAGGTTTCTATCTCCACCTGAAAGAGATTGAATAATGAATCTGGGATCCTCAAAGGGTAGCTTGAGTCGATGACGTAGGCAGTGGGGCTGAATCTCGTTAAAATATTGAGTTTGCTTCTTTTTGCCTAAGCTTACTCTTTATATTTTTTGTTGTTTCGTATTTTGTTTATATTTTATATTGTGTATAAGTGTTAATTTTTTTAATATAACCCAATTCACCCCCCTCTTGTGTTAGTCATCTAGGCAACAATTGGTATCAGAGTAATGTCTCTATTGTATGATTAATTATTCGTTGAGTTAAAATCATATGGCTAACATTGCAGCTACATTTATTGAAAGTCAATCTAGTAGTCGGCCTCTGCTATTTTGTGGAGAAAATTATACATTCTAGAAAACTAAAATGAGAATATTTCTTCAATCTCAAGGTCGAGAAATCTGGAAATGTATTATAAATGAACTTATATTCCAACAAAAATTGTTAATGGAGTAAATGTCAATAAGGAAGAAGAAGAGTTTAATTGTGAAGGTTATCGATAGACAGTGAATGTAATGTCTATGAATTTTCTGTATAATACTCTTAATGACAATGAATTTAACAGAATAATGACTTGCAGGACAGTAAAGAAAATCAGAAATAACTTAGAAATAACTTATAAAGGAATTTTGCAAGTTAAAAAATCAAAAATTTATATTCTTATGCATGAATATGAAATGTTTAAAGTGATTGATGATGAATCTATGTCCTCTATATATACTCGTTTTACTAACATTATAAATAGTTTGACAGCTCTTGAAAAAGTTTATTCTAACTTAGAAATATTAAGAAAAATTCTCAACTCTCTGCCAAAATATTGGGAATCAAAAGTAACGGTGATTCTTGAAGTTAAAGATCTAAAAAAATTCGAAATAGATGAGCTCATTGGGTCACTTATTATCCATGAATACACATTGAAAAAAGGAGAAGAAGAAGAAGAAGGAAAGTAAAAGAAGAGTTTGACAATTAAAACTGTTCCTTATAAAAGTGAAAGCAATGAAGACGAGTAAAACGATAAAAAAGATGAAAAAATTGCAATGATCATAAGAAAATTTCAAAGATTATTAAAGAAAAATAAAGCTCATCCAAGGAAATATTTCAAAAAGTCTTCCAACGAAAGTACAAGTAAAAATAATTCATTAATTTGTTATAAAGATGAAAAGTCTGGACATATCAAAACAGATTGTCCCCTACTAAACAAAGATCAATACAAAGGCAAGAAAACAATAAAAGTTACATGGGATGATGATTCAAGTAACTTAGACAGCGACGCAAGCACTGAAAAATCTGCAAATGTTTGTCACATGGCTAAACATGATATTGAGGTATGCATGAAGTCTTCCATAAGTAAAAGTAAATGGTTTTTAGACAGCGAATATTCAATACACATGACAGGAGGCAAAACTAAGTTTATTGACTTTACTTCTAAAGAAGAAGAATACAAGATAATTCAAAAGAGAATATCATGGGAATAGGTAAAGTTGGTAAGAAGTTTTCTCTCATAATTGAAGATGTTCTACTTGTTAATGGTCTAAAGCATAATCTTTTGAGTATAAGTCAATTATGTGATAAATGATTTACAGTTACTTTAAAAAAAGATAAGTGCATTATTTTGAATAATCATGATTGTAATGTTTGTTTTATTATTTTTAGAAATAATAATATTTATACAATCGAATTTGAAGAAATTGTCTCACAAGATGCTATTTGTTTATCAGCTCAATATTAAAATAGTTGGTTATGGCATAGAAGGTTAGGTCATGCAAATATAAAACTTATTTCCAAACTTTCAAAAAATGATTTTGTAAGAGGTTTGCCAAAAGTGAAATTTTTTAAAGACAAAATCTGTGATGCATGCCAGTTTAGTAAACAAACAAAAACTTCTTTCAAAATCAAGAAACATATTTCCATTATTAGACCTTTGCAACTAATACACATGAACCTTTTTGGACAAAAAAAAGTTGCAAAGTCTAGGAGGAAAATGTTATGCATTTGTTATTGTTGATGATTTTTCTAAATATACTTAGGTCATCTTTCTCGCTCAAAAAGATGATGTACATAATGCATTTACCAAGCTATGTAAGAGAATGAAAAATGGTTATACTATTTTAAACATCCGAAGTGACAGGGGGAAAGAGTTTTGTACATAATTTATCTGTTCCTCTAAATCCTAAACAAAATGGGGTAGTAGAGAGAAAGAATATATCTAGCAAGAACAGTGCTTAATGAAAATAGTTTATCTAGTTATTTTTAGGCTGAAGCGGTAAGTACTGAATGTTATGTTATAAATATAGTTATTTTAACGTCTAAATTAGATCAAACCCTTTATGAGTTTTGGAATGAGAAAAAGTCTAATATTGGTTACTTTCATATATTTGGATGTAAATGTTTTATTATCAATGACAGAGATAATTTAAAAAAATTTGATGCAAAATCTGATGAAGGTATCTTTTTTAGGTATTCTACAAATAGTAAAACTTTTAGAGTATTCAATAAAAAAACTTTGACTGTACAAGGATCTATGCATGTAGTATTTGATGAATTTAACCCTCTACTCTCTAATAAATCTATTGATGAAGAAACAAAATGTACAAACAACACAAATAGTCTCAATCTCAACAAAGAGAATACAATAGAAGAAGCCCAACATGGAGACATCAGGAAAGATCATCAAAACTTAGTATAAGATACAACCAAACAGTGGAAATATGTGAAAGAACATCCAGTGAAATAAATTCTAGGAGAACCTTGACGAGGTGTAAGTATTCGATCATCTCTTAGAAATATTTGCAATCACATTACTTTTCTTTCTCATATTGAATTAAAAAATATTGACGAAGCAATGCTTGATAACCATGGATTCTAACTATGCAAGAAGAGTTAAATCAATTTAAAAGAAATGATGTTTGGACACTTGTTCCTAACCCAAAAATCATGCTGTTATTGGAACAAAATGGATTTTTAAAAATAAGAAAGATGAGTTTGAAATCATCACTAGAAACAATGCTCGACTTATAACCCAATGTTTCAATCAAGAGAAAAAAATCGATTAGGATGGGACGTATACACCTGTCGCAAGATTAGAAACTATTCAAATATTACTTGCATATGCATGTTATAAAGATTTCAAACTTTTTCAAATGGATGTTAAAAGTGTTTTCTTAAATGGTTTTATAAATGAAGAGGTATATGTTGAGCAACCTCCAGTTTTGAAAATCATCTCTCTCCTAATCATGTTTTTAAGCTCACAAAAGCATTATATGGACTCAAACAAATTCCTAGAGCTTGGTATAGGTTTAGTGGTTTCTTGATTGAAAAATATTTTTTAAGAGGAAAATATGTGCCAAGATTAGACTTTTTTCTTGAATTACAAATCAAGCAAGTATTGTAGAACATTCATTAATCAATTAAAAATTTATTAAAGAATTACTTAAGAAGTTTGAGAAAGGTACAAAGGAAATTGGATACCAATAAGTCCAACCATTAAACTTGATAAAGATGAAAGCGATAAGTTAGTTGACTCAAAAGTATGTCGATGTATGATTAATAGTCTATTATATTTGATAGTTAGTAGACTATAGATATTATGTTCAGTTTATGTTATGTGTACGCTTTCAATTAAACTTCTTAAGAAGTAAGAAGTAATTCTTTAAAATATCCACTTGTTCAAAGCGTCTTTAATTGCGGTTTCAATTAAGCGTCTCTAAAACAATCTCATTTAATTGCGGTTAGGTGCATTTTTAGATATCTTGTTGGTACAATTGAACTAGGTTTATGCTAAGTACATTGTTTTCGATCTTATCGGTTATTCAGATGCAGATTATGTTAGTTGTAAAGTTGATCAAAAAAATAATATTAGACTATGTCATTTTTTAAATCATGCACTTGTTTCATTGTTTAATAAAAATCAAAATTTTGTTGCATTATCTATATAAAACAACAACTTGAGTATTTTGAACTTAAGTACTCCTACTTGTAGCCCAACATCTCTCGAGAAGAACAAAGCAAAGGTGGAGATGGAACAAAGAGAGGGTTTGAGAGTAAGAATATGAAGGGTGGAGGGACTCACACAAGTTGGAGATGCTGGTACAGGGAGTAGTACAACTGGTTCGTAGGCATTGGTCGATATGAAAAATTCGATGTTTAGTGGCAGTTTCCAGCGAGATACAATGGCTACAAAGGGGATGTGAGTCTATGGTGGAGAAATCACGTGGGTGGCTTAAAGTGGCATGGGGATAGGTATGGCGGTTTGCAATGGGGTAGTCGGTAAGGTAAGATCACCGTTGTTAAAGGCATTGATAAGGGTTGGTGGCTTCACGTTGGACGAAGGACCCATGTGGTCTGGAACGCAGGTTACTTTATTTTTGTTGCTTAAAAAATAGGGTTGTCTTCATTGTGGTTCCCGGTGGTTGGTGTCTTCATTGGGTTTGTGGTGATGCAGCATGGAAGTTCTTCTATAGAGAACGAAACACGTCATGAGGTTTGGAACATGCAATATCTCTCTAGTGGTTTAAGACAATGGGACTAACCCAAAGGAAGGCTTAGGCAATGGCTAGCTTGTGGGACATTGGAAACTTACAGAGAAATAAAGGAGCGAGAAAAGATGTTGTGGAAAGAATAATAAAAACAAAAACGAAGTGGCATGAACGAGGATGAGATGGTGAGAGTTAAACTGATGGAAATGAGAAAAAGAGGGAAAGGATAAAACTGCAAAATCGTTAAGATAAAAGGAGGAAAAAAAGAAAAAAGAAAATTTTACACATTAAAACTATGTCGTTTTACAGACAATTTGACTATTCATGGATTTGAGTATTACATACAAACACACACATATATACATACATATATACATATCTATTTTTTATGATGACAAATATTTAATAGAACTCTAAGGCATATAGTATTACTTAAATTTTTCTTGAGAATATGCAATATTTTTTCAAGTAGTAGATAAATATGATTCCAACATATATAACATGGTTAAAAATTTAAAAGATGCTTATTTAAATAAAGCATTAGAGAGAATATGTTAATATTCTGTTTTAGCATTATTAAAGAGGAACCATAATAACCAATGAACAAATAAAAATGGTGCGTTAGTAGAAATTGTGGAGAGCTGAATAATTAGAATCATTCGAGTTCGACAAAAGTTGTAAAGGCATGAGTTCTAACTCTATTGACTTAGTGCCAAAAGAGATTTAAATTCGTTTGATGTTATTGACAAACAAGATCTTGCAAAGATTTGAAAGTTTTGGATTTCTTTTTAAAAATGATCATTTTCACTCATCAAATACTCAAAAAAATCTTGCATTCCTCATTGATCTAGTTTCTATTTATTCATAATAATAGTATGACTGAGAAGATTTCTTCTGTTAATATTCCAGATTTGAATCAATAACCATTTACAGGTCAATTACTCATTTTATCTTTTGCTACTGTAATACCATGATATGTAAGCACGTATGTATGTGTGTGTGAGATGTATATATGTATGCATGTGTATGTGTGTATACATGTGTGTATGCATGTATATACATGTATATGTATGTGTATATATGCATGTACATATATATGTGTATGAATGTGTATGTATATATGTATGAATGTATGTATGCATGCGTATGTCTATGTGTAATTGTATGTGTATATTATTAACGTCATATTTTACACAAGGGATTGGGAATCTTAAAAGTTCAAGTCTTCTGCATTTCAGCCTACAAAAATGATATAAAAGTGGAAGATGATAGTGGTTGACTTTGAGGTTGAGAAGTCTCTAATGTTTAAGTTAGTAGTGATTTTGAAAATTTATGCAGAGAAATAAGAGAAGAAAAACATATTTAATTAAATAATTTATTTCGTGAAGAAATTCCCTTTCGCTACTATCAATCATACTTTTATTGTACGTTAATTTCTTCTTTTATCCATCTCTAAAGTCGTTAGTAAGTTTAAAAAAATATATATGTATGCATGTATCTATGTATTAATGTATGTGTGTATCTGATATGTATGCATGGATGCACGTATGTATGAAATGTGTATGTATGCATATTTGTGTAATATGTTTGTATGCATTATATACTATGTACGTATAAATACATGTATGTAAGTATGTGTATGTATATATGCGTGTATATGTTACATTTGTTTCTGTATGTATGTATACATGTATGTATGCAAGTATGTATATATGTATGCATTTATGTATGTGTGTATGTATGTACGTGTATGTATGTATTGGAAAAAATAATAGTTGATGTTGTATTTCACATACCTAGAGGTTGGGAATCTCAGAAGCATAGATTTGTGTATGTGTGTGTGTGTGTGTGTGTGTGTGCATGTTGAGTGTATGTACGTGTGTATGTGTGTATAAATGTATGTACTTATGTTATGTATGTGTATGTGGTTATTTGTATTTATATATGTATGTATATTTATTATGTATGTATATGTATGTATATTTATGATGTATGTATATGTTATGCATGTGTTTAAATTTATTTGGTATGTATGTATGAATATGTATGTGTATGTTTGTATATATTTATGTGTATATGTTTATGTATATATGTTGTATGTTTGTCTGTATGTATATATGTTTGTGAATATGTATATGTATATGTATATGTATATGTATGTATGTGTGTGTAATGTGTATGTATGTGTGTGTAATGTGTATGTATGTGTGTGTGTGTGTATATATTAAAAAAATAGATTGTTAAAGTCGTATTTCACATACCTGGGAGCCGGAGATCTCAGGTCTTTAAATTTGAACCTGAAAAAATGACGTAAAAGATGGAGATGAGAGTGGTCGGCCTTAAAGGCCGAGGAATCTCCGATGCTTAAGTTAGTAGTGTATTTAAAAATTTGTTTAGGGAGATAAAATGAGAAAAAACATATTTAAATAAATAATTTACCTTGTCAGGAATTTCTTTATGCAGCTATCAGTCATACTTCTGATGTACTTCAATTTCTTTTTTCTCATTCATCCCTAAAATCGTTAGCAAGCTACAAAAAATGTATGTATGTGTGGATTTATGCATATATGCATATATATGTATGAATGTACGTACGTATGTATGCATGCACATGTCTGTATGTATGTGTGTGTACGTATGTATGAGAAAAGAATTGTTAACAACGTATTTTACACACCTGTGGGCCGGGAATCTCAAGAACTCAACTCTTCTAGATTTGAGCTTGCAAAAATGATGTAAACTCTAGTATTTGATGTTTAAATTAGTAGTGACTTTAAAAATTTGTGTATAGAGATAGAATGAGAAAATGCATATTTTAATTAAATAATTTACCTTGCGACAACTTCCCTTCTATAGCTATCATTCATACTTCTAATATACGTCAATTTTTTTTTTTCATTCATCCCTAAAATTGTTAGTAAGTTTGAAAAATGTGTTTGAATGTGTGCGTATGTATGCATATTGAATGTATGTACGTGTATGGCATGTAAGTGTGTATGCAAGTATGTTAGTGTTTAGGTGTGAATGCATGTATGCATGTGTATGTGGTTGTTTGCATGTATGTATGTAAATTTATGATGTATGATACATGTATGTATATATTTGTATGTATGTGTATGTTATGCATGTGTACGTATTATTTTTTTGTATGTATGTATGATGTATGCATATATACTGTGTTTGTTTGTATATATTTATGTGTATATGTTGTATGTATATGTGTGTATGAATGTATGTATGTATATATATTTGAATGTATGTGTGCGCGCATGTATGTATGTTTGTCAATATGTATGTGTATATGTATAGTAATGCGTATGTATATATGTATGTATAGTATGAATTTATATATGTATGAATATGTGTGTATATTAGGAAAAGAGATTGTTAAAGTTGTGTTTCACACACTTGTGAGCCGAGAATTTCAGGAGCTCAAGTTTTTTAGATTTGAGAGCCTGCAAAATTGATGTAAAAATAAAAGATGAGAGTAGTCGACCTCTTTAGAGGTAGAGGAATCTCCATTACTTAAGTTAGTAGTGTCTTTAAAAATTTGTTTAAAGAGAAAATAAGAAAAAACATATTTAATTAATTAATTTACCTCATTTGAAATTTCTTTATGCAACTATAAGTTAATACTTCTGATATTCTTCAATTTCTTTTCTCATTCATCCTTAAAATCGTTAGCAAGCTACAAAAAATTTGTATTGTGGATTTGTATATATATGCATATATATGTATGTATGCACGAACTTGATTGTGTGTATTGGTATGTATGCATGTATGTATGTGTATATATATGTATGTATACATGTACGTATGTGTGTGTGTGTGTATGTATGTTGAGTGTATGTACGTGTATGGCATGTATGTTTGTGTGTTTGTGTGTTTGTGTTTAGGTGTGAATATATGTATGTAATGTGTATATTGTTGTTTGTATATGTATGCATGTATAATTATGATGTATGTATATTCATGATGTATGTGTATGTATGTACATATGTATGTATGTGTATGAATATATGATGTATGAGTATGTTATGCATGTGTATGTATTTTTTTGTATGTATGTATGATGTATGCATATGTATGTATGTGTTTGTTTGTATATATTTATGTGTATATGTTGTATATATGTGTGTATGTATATATGTATGTTTGTTTGTATGTCTGTATGTATGTATATATGTATGTTTGTTTGTATGTCTGTGTGTATATATATATGTGTGCACACGTATGTATATATGTTTGTGAGTATGTATGCATGTATGGTACATATGTATGCTTGTATGTAAGTGTGTGTAATGTGTATGTGTATGTATGCACATATATATGTAAATGTGTGTAATGAGTATGCATGCATGTATGTATGTATGTATAGTAGTATGGATTCATAAATGCATGTACATATGTGTGTTATTTGAAAAAATATTGTTAAAGTTATGCTTTACACACTTGGAACGAGGATCTCAGAAGTTTAGGTCTTTCGAATTTGAGCCTACAAAAACAATGTAAAGTGGGAGATAAGAGTGGTCAGTCTCTAGGTCGAGGAATCTCTGATATTTAAGTTAGTAGTGTCTTTAAAAGTTTGTTTAGAGAGATAAAAAGAAAAAAAAAACATATTTAATTAAATAATTTACCTCATGAGAAACTTCTTTATGCAGCTATGAGTCATACTTCTGATGTACTTCAATTTATTTTCTCATTCATTCCTAAAATCGTTAGTAAGCTACAAAAAATGTGTATGTATGTGTAGATTTGTGTATATATGCATATATATCTATGAATGAATGTATGTATGCACGTATGTGATTGTGTGTGTATTATTTATGTATGTATGCATGTATGTACGTGTACATATATGTATGTATGCATGTACGTATGTGTATGTATGTATGTTTTTTTGTGTGTAATGTGTATGTATGCATGCATACTATGTCTGTATGTATGTGTGTGCAATTATGTGTATTAATGTATGAGAAAAGACGTTAACTACGTATTTTACACACCTGTGGGTCGAAAATCTTAATAACATGATCTTCTAGGTTTGGGCCTGCAAAAACGATATAAACCCTAGTCTCCAATATTTAAATTAGTAGTGACTTTAAAAATTTTTGTATAGACATAGAAGGAGAAAATGCAGATTTAATTAAATAATTTATCTTGTGAAAAACTTCCTTTTCATAGTTGCTATTAGTCATACTTCTAATATATATTATTTTTTTTTCTCATTTATCCCTAAAATCATTATTAAGTTTGAAAAAAAAATGTTCGAATATTTGTGATTATGTATGTATGCATATACATATGTGTGTATGTATGCATGTTGAATGTATGTACATGTATGGCATGTATATGTGTATCTATGTATGTATGTTTGTGTGTTTGCATTTAGGTGTGAATGTATGTATGTATGTATGTTATGATTGTATATGTGGTTGTTTGTATGTATGTAGTATGTATATTTATGATGTGTGTATGAATTTTTTTGTATGACGTATGCATGTGTATGTGTATGTTTTGTATATATTTAAATGTATATGTTGTATGTATATGTGTGTGTATATATGTATATTTGTATCTACGTGTGTGCATATGTATATATGTTTGTGAATAATCATTAGTAAGTTTGAAAAAAAAAATGCTCGAATGTCTGTGATTATGTATGTACGTGTATGGCATGTATATGTGTATGTATGTATGTTATGATTGTGTATGTGGTTGTTTGTATGTATGTAGCATGTATATTTATGATGTGTGTATGTATTTTTTTGTATGACAAACGCATATGTATGTGTATGTTTTGTATATATTTATGTGTATATGTTGTATGTATGTGTGTGTATATATGATATTTGTAAGCATGTGTGTGCATATGTATATATGTTTGTGAATATGTATGTGTATATGTACAGTATGCATGTATGATATTTATGTATGTTTGTGTGTATGTATGTATGCACATATGTATGTAATGTGTGAAATGTGTATACATGCATGTATTTAATGCATATATATATGTATGTATGTGTGTGTATGTATTAGGAAAATAAATTGTTAAAGTCGTGTTTCACACACCTGAGAGCCGGAGATTTCAGAAGTTTAAGTCTTTTGAATTTGAGCCTGCAAAAATAATGTAAAAGTAAGAAATGAGAGTGGTCGGCCTTAGAGGCCGATGAATCTCTGATTCTTAAGTTAGTAGTCTCTTTAAAAGTTTGTTTAAAAAGATAAAATGGGAAAAAACATATTTAATTAAATAATTTACCTTGAGAAAAACTTCTTTATGCAGCTGTGAGTTATACTTCTGATGTATTTCTCATTCATTCCTAAAATTGCTAGCAAGTTATAAAAAATGTAAATGTATGTGTGGATTTGTGTATATGTGCATATATGTATGAATGTATGCACGTATGTGATTGTGTGTATTATTTATGTATGTATACATGTATGTATGTGTGTATATATATATGCATGTACGTATGTGTGTGTATGTATGTATGTGTCTTTTTGTGTGTATGTATGTATGCATGCGTATGTCTATATGTATGTGTGTAATTATGTGTGCATATATGTATGTATATATATATGAAAAAATAGATTGTCAACGACATATTTTACATACCTGGGAGTCGGGAATGTTAAGAACTCAAGTCCTCTAGATTTGAGCCTGCAAAAACGAGGTAAACCCTAGTCTCTGATATTTAAATTAGTAGTGACTATAAAAATTTGTGTATAGAGAGAAAATGAGAAAATGCATATTTAATTAAATAATTTACCTTGTAAAAAATTTCGCTTCTACAGCTATCATTCATATTTCTTATATACATCAATTTCATTTCTCATTCATCCCTAAAATCGTTAGTAAATTTGAAAAAAATGTGTTTGAATGTATGTATATGTATGTGTGTGTATGTGCATATGTTGAGTGTGTGTACATGTATGGCATGTATGTGTGTATGCATGTATGTTTGCGTTTAAGTGTGAATGTATGTATGTATCTATGTTATGCATGTGTATGTGGTTGTTTGTATGTATGTATGTATGTATGTTATGCATGTGTATGTATTTTTTTGTATATGTATGTATGATGTATGTGTATGTTTTGTATATATTTATGTATATATGTTATATGTATAAGTGTATATATACGTATGTATGTAAGTATGTGCGTGCATATGTATATATGTTTGTGAGGAGTATGCATGTGTATGTGTATATGTATGCATGAGTATATGTTTGTGTATATACCTATATTTGTGGTTTGTTTGTATATATGTATGATGTATGTGTATGTTGTTGTTGTATATGTGTATGTATGTATTGCTATGAATATGTATTTGTGGTCTGTGCATGTATATGTATGTATGTATGCACATGTGTCATGTATGTATATATGTATATATGGTATGTATGTATGTATGTATGTATGTATGTAGTGTATGTAGTGTATGGATTTATATATGTATGTATGTGTGTGTATGTATTTGAATGTATGTATACATATATGTATGTGTGTGTATGTATACATATATGTATGTGTGTATATGTATGCATATTATAAGCATGTATGTGTGTATGCATGTATGTTTGTGTTTATGTGTGAATGTATGTATCTATGTATGTTATGCATGTGTATGTAGTTGTCTGTATATATGGTATGTATGTATGTATATTTATGATATATGTGTAATACGTATGATGTACGTGTATGTATGTCATGTAAACACATATATTGTATATATTTATGTATGTATATAAGTTATATGTATATGTGTATGTATTTTTTTGTATGTATGTATGTATGTATGTATATGCGCGCATATATATATATGTTTGTGAGGAGTATGCATGTGTATATGTGTATAATACGCATGAGTATATGTTTGTGTATATACCAATATTTGTGGTTTGTTTGTATATATGTATATGTCGTTGTATATGTATGTATGTGTATGTATGTATGATGTATGAGTATGTTATGCATGTATATGTATTTTTTTGTATGTATGTATGATGTATGCATATGTATGTGTTTGTTTGTATATATTTATGTGTATATGTTGTATATATATGTGTATGTATATATGTATGTTTGTTTGTATGTCTGTACGCATGTATATATGTGTGCGCGCGTATGTATATATGTTTGTGAGTATGTATGCATGTATGGTACATATGTATGTTTGTATGTAAGTGTGTGTAATGTGTATGTATGTATGTATGCACATATGTCTGTAAATATGTGTAATGAGTATGCATGCATGTATGTATGTATGTATATTAGTATGGATTCATATATGTATGTAAGTGTGTTATTTGAAAAAAAGATTGTTAAAATCATGCTTTACACACCTTGAACGAGGATCTCAGGAGTTTAGATCTTTTGAATTTGAACCTACAAAAACAATGTGAAGTGGGAGATGAGAGTGGTCAGTCTTTAGGCCGAGGAATTACTGATACTTAAGTTAATAGTGTCTTTAAAAGTTTGTTTAGAGAAATAAAAAGAAAAAAACATATTTAATTAAATAATTTACCTCATGAAAAACTTCTTTATGCAGCTATGAGTCATACTTCTGATGTACTTCAATCTCTTTTCTCATTCATCTCTAAAATCGTTAGCAAGCTACAAAAAATATGTATATATGCATATATATGTATGAATGTATGTATGTATGCACGCACGTATGTGATTGTGTGTGTATTGTTTATGTATGTATGCATGTACGTATGTGTGTATGTATGTTTTTTTTTGTGTGTAATGCGTATGCATGCATACTATGTCTGTATGTATGTGTGTGTAATTATGTGTATTTATGTATGAGAAAAGACGTTAACGACGTATTTTACACACCTGTGGATCGGAAATCTCAAGAACTTGATCTTCTAGGTTTGAGCTTGCAAAAACAATATAAACTCTAGTCTCCAATATTTAGATTATAATGACTTTAAAAACTTATGTAGATATATAGAAGGAGAAAATGCAGATTTAATTAAATAATTTACCTTGTGAAAAACTTCCTTTTCATAGCTGCTATTAGTCATACTTCTAATATACGTCAATTTCTTTTCTCATTTATCCCTAAAATCATTAGTAAGTTTGAAAAAAAAATGTTCGAATGTCTGTAATTATGTATGTATACATATACGTATGTATGTATGTATGCATTTTGAGTGTATATACGTGTATCGCATGTATATGTGTATGTTTGTGTGTTTATGTTTAGGTGTGAATGTATGTATGTATGTATATTATGATTGTGTATGTAGTTGTTTGTATGTATGCAATATGTATATTTATGATATGTGTATGTATTTTTTTGTATGACGTATGCATATGTATGTATATGTTTTGTATATTTTTATGTGTATGTTATATGTATATGTGTGTGTATGTATGTATATTTATATGTATGTGTGTGCATATGTATATATGTTTGTGAATATGTACGTGTATATGTATAGTATGCATGTATGATACATATGTATGTATGTATGTATGTATGCACATATGCATGTAATGTGTGTAATCTGTATGCATGCATGTATGTAATGTATGTATATATGTATAGTATGGATTTATATATGTATGTATATGTGTATACGTATATATTAAGGAAAAGAGATTGTTATAGTCGTGTTTCACACACCTGGGAGTCAGGGATCTCAGAAGTTTAAGTCTTTTGAATTTGAACCTGCAAAAATGATATAAAAGTGAGAAATGAGAGTGGCCTTAGAGGCCGATGAATCTCTGATTCTTAAGTTAGTAGTCTCTTTAAAAATTTGTTTAAAGAGATAAAATGGGAAAAAACATATTTAATTAAATAATTTACCTCGTGAAAAACTTCTTTATGCAGCTGTGAGTCATATTTCTGATGTATTTCAATTTCTTTTCTCATTCATTCCTATAATCGTTAGCAAGCTACAAAAAATATATATGTATGTGTGGATTTGTGTATATATGCATATATGTATGAATGTATGCACGTATGTGATTATGTGTATTGTTTATGTATGCAAGTATGTATGTGCATATATATATATATGTATGTATGCATGTAGTATGTGTGTGTATGTATGTGTGCATGTATATACTATGAGAAAATAGATTGTTAATGACATATTTTACACACCTGTGGGTCAGGAATGTCAAGAACTCAGATCTTCTAGATTTGAGCCTGCAAAAACGATGTAAACCCTAGTCTCCGATATTTGAATTAGTAGTGACTATAAAAATTTGTGTATAGAGAGAAAATTAGAAAATGCATATTTAATCAAATAATTTACCTTGTGAAAAACTACGCTTCCACAGCTATCATTCATATTTCTTATATACGTCAATTTCTTTTTTCATTCATCCCTAAAATCGTTAGTAAATTTGAAAAAAAGTATTTGAATATATGTATACATATATATATGTGTGTGTTTATGTATGCATGTTGAGTGTATGTACATGTATGGCATGTATGTGTGTATGTATGTATGTTTGTGTTTAGGTGTGATATATGTATGTATATTTATGATGTATGTGTATGTATGTTATGCATGTGTATATATTTTTTTGTATGTATGTATGATGTATGTGTATGTTTTGTATATATTTATGTATATATGTTATATGTATATGTGTATGTATGTATGTATGTATGTAAGTATGTGCATGCGTATATATGTTTGTGAGGAGTATGCATGTATATGTGCATATGTATACATGAGTATATATGAGTATATTTTTGTGTATATACCTATATTTGTGGTTTGTTTTTATATATGTATGATGTATGTTTATGTTGTTGTATATGTATGTGTATGTATGTATTGTTGTGGATATGTATTTGTGGTCTGTGCATGTATATGTATGTATGTATGTATGTATGTATGCACATATTTGTCCTGTATGTATGTATGTATGTATGTATGTAGTGTATGGATTTATATATGTATGTATGTATTTGAATGTATGTATACATATATGTATTTGTGTATGTATGCATATTATGGCATGTATGTGTGTATGCATGTATGTATGTTTGTGTTTAGGTGTGAATGTATGTATGTATGTATGGTATGTATGTATTGCTGTGGATATGTATTTGTGGTCTGTGCATGTATATGTATGTATGTATGTATGCACATATGTGTCATGTATGTATGTATGTATGTATGTATGCATGCATGTAGTGTATGGATTTATATATGTATGTATGTGTGTGTATGTATTTGAATGTATGTATACATATATGTATGTGTGTATGTATGCATATTATGGCATGTATGTGTGTATGCATGTATGTGTGTATGCATGTATGTATGTTTGTGTTTAGGTGTGAATGTATGTATGTATGTATGTTTGTTATGCATGCGTATGTGGTTGTTTGTATGTATGGTATGTATGTATGTATGTATGTATGTATGTATGTATGTATGTATGTATGCGTGTATGTATGTCATGCATACACATATTTGTATGTATATATATTTATGTATATAAGTTATATGTATATGTGTATGTATTTTTTTTATATGTATGTATGTGTATGTTTTGTATATATTTATATATATGTGTATGTGTGTATATATGTGCGCCCATATGTATATACGTTTGTGAGGAGTATGCACGCATATATGTGTATAATATGTGTGAGTGTTTGTGTGTATATATATATACTTATATATATATATGTTTGTGTATATACTTATATTTGTGGTTTGTGCATGTATATGTATGTATGTATGTATGCATATATGTGTCAGCTATGTATGTATGTATATATATGCATATATGTATGTATGTATGTAGGGTATGGATTTATATATGTATATATGTGTGTGTATGTATTAATAAAAGAGATTATTAAAGTCGTGTTTCACACACTTAAGAGCCGAGGATCTTAGGAGTTTAGGTCTTTTGAATTTGAGCCTGCAAAAACGATGTAAAAGTAGGAGATGAGAGTGGTCAGCTTTAGAGGCCGATGAATCTTTGATCTTCAAAAATTTGTTTAAAGAGATAAAATGAAAAAAAAAACATATTTAATTAAAGAATTTACCTCGTGAGAAACGTTTTTTATGCAGCTATGAGTCATACTTCTAATGTACTTCAATTTCTATTTTCATTCATCTCTAAAATCGTTAGCAAGCTACAAAAAATGTATATGTATGTGTGGATTTGTGTATATATGCATATATATGTACGAATGCATGCACGTATGTGATTGTGTGTATTGTGTATGTATGTATGCATGTATGTATATCTATATGTACATGTGTGTATATATGTATGTATGAGAAAATAAATTGTTAATGACGTATTTTATACACCTGTGGGTTGGGAATCTCAAGAACTCAAGTCTTCTAGATTTGAGCCTGCCAAAACAATATAAACTATAATCTCCGATATTTAAATTAGAAGTGACTACAAAAGTTTGTATATAAAGATATAATGAGAAAAGACATATTTAATTAAATAATTTATCTTGTGAAAAACTTCGCTTCCACAGCTATCATTCATATTTCTTATATACGCCAGTTTCTTTTTTCATTCATCTCTAAAATTGTTAATAAATTTGAAAAATGTTTGAATATATGTATACATATTATGTATGTATATGTATATATGTATGAAATGCATGTGTATGATATATGTGTGTATGATGTATGTGTATGTATGTCATGCATGTGTATGTATTTTTTTATATGTTTGTATGATGCATGTGTATGTTTGTATATATTTTTGTATATATGTATATGTGTGTATATATGTATGTATGTATCTGCGTGCATATGTATATATGTTTGTGAGGAGTATGCATGTATATATGTACACACATATGTTTGTGTATGTGTGTGCAAGTATGTTTGTGTATGTGTATGCATTTATGTTTTTTTATGTACCTATAAAATTATGTTTTTTCATGCATCCCCTTTTGTTCTACCATCCAAAGTAACTGCAAAAAAGTTTTTCAACAATTTAAAAATGATAGCATCTATAAATATAAAATATAGTCTCTATTTCACTTAAAAAAAAATTCATCTCTTCTCATCTCATCATTACAATTTTTTTAAATTCTCATACAAAATATATTAAATAATTCAATTTTTTCAAATTCTAAAATAATAATAATAATAAATAATATTTTAACAACCCTCTCCAATGCATTATACAAAATTTAAAGAAAATTAATAGAGAAAACGAATGACATTGAATCAGCCAAATGTTAATGCTCTTTTAAATTTGAAGAAAACTAATGAAAAATATTCTACATTGAATTGGTCATCTACTTTTGAAAAGTTTACAATTCCTTCATTTTACTTTTCATATATGAAAAGAACTATCATCTATTGAAAATAATTATATATAAATAATTATTTGGTTGAAAAAAAAAATAAGTTTTTAACAAAAAATAATTATTTAAGTATCAAATTAAATTATTAAAATACATATAGTTAGTATAATTACAAAATATGAAAAAAATTTAAATATATTCTTATTGAAAAAAAATGAATATGAATATGATTCTTGAAGATTATTAAGAATTATGAAAAAAAAAGAAAATATTAATATTTTATTATTATAAAGAATGTGATAATTAATTCAAAGTTGTATATTATTCAAATTTTAAAGATAAAGATAGTCAATCCAATCCAATATTAATGCTCTAAGTTACTAATCCTCTTCAATGCATAATACAAGCAGATGTCCCTTATTGATATATTGCATTTATTAAACAGAATAAAATACATATTTTCTTTTTGTTAAGCCATTCAAGACTGCAGCAAATGAATGTCCCAATACCTCCTCTATAATATAAAAGCAATTTTTTGGAAGTGAAATAATTAATATATTTTATATTTTTAATTATTACTCATCATCCTACACAACCATACTTTACATATTTTAATTTTTTATTCTTATTAAACTAATAATTTTCTACTTATCATCTATATATATACCATATATTTGTTATAGGAAAATTAATAAAATAAAATAAAATACGTGTAGTATGTGATGTGTGGAAAGGATAAGTAAAATTATTTTTAAAATCATTGTCCATAAGTTAAGATTAAATAATTCATCTTTGTAAAGCTTGATCATAAAAACAAAAAATACTAGTTTAATAAATTCCTTCATGAATAAAAGGCAGAAACGTTGGATAACCAAAGCATTGTTCGGATCAATTCTGAATTGACCGAGGGGCCATAAAGCATGTTAAAAGTCGGATTAAGTAACTTTAGACCGAGGGGCCAATAGTTCCATTTTCTGTTTTATCTCTTTTTCTTTTTCATGGTATCACAAATACTACAGTATATTAAAAAACCAAGACTTTCGCAATGAGAAGAAAAGCGCTCAATGGCAAGTTTTAGTCCCCTTACCAGTTATTTAACTTACCATCTCTTTCATGAGTTAAAAGTTTTAGTCCTCCAATACCAGCCAGGCCTTTCCCCCTTCTTTAGTCTCCTTACCAATTTTCCTGCATAAATGCATCAGATCTGCTCAAGTACTGGTCATAAGTCATTAAATGGTAAAACCAACTATTGCCAAAGATGCAGAAAAATTTTCAACAAGCAAAGCAGCAAAGGAAACGAAGACGTGTCACAAAAAAGCACCTTCAGAACAAATTCAAAAGAAGCTAACTAACAATAATAACCAAATTTATCAGTTAGAAAGATCATAGGAAGAGTGATTAGGTTTCTTCCTTCATAATGGTGGAGCTCTGTTTGCTCATAACAATACAATCAAGAGGTTTAGACAATATGATACATAAATATGTTGGCTTGATGAAAGAGAATCTACAACAGAAGCCACTTAAGCAATTGATAAAACAATTTAAAAGGAAAAAAAAAGACTTCAACTTGGTCCTTTTTTGGTCTTTATACAATTAAAAGGATAAAATAGAAGTACAATTTAAGTAGCATGAGAGAGAGAGAGAGAGCAATATTTGAACGTGGTGAAAAAGTCCATTCTTTCTCTGTTCATCTATATGTTCTACTGTCTCGTTAGGTTGCCAAGGAAATGCCTCGAGACTTTCATGCAAAATTCAAAGACAATACTACTTTAAGGCCAGTACTTTAAGGGGATGTTTTGATGTAAAATGTTGGGACATTTTTAATGAATAGTGAAAGATGGAAAGATGAAAGTTTTATTAGTTTTTATGTAAATGTGGGTCTCACCTTATATATATATATATAAACATTGAATTTGATGTTCTTTTTTATGTATTATTTTAAGTTAAAACTATTCTTTATTTAAATTACAACGATACATTCTAATGAAAAGATGAAATATATTGAGTCGAGGAGAGTTGTATGTTAGGGAAGAAGTTGAGGAAAAATTTACTGTAGATGGAAAACTACTCTATTGTAGATAACTTTCACTTAAATCCAAACATTGACTGACTCGATATTGTGACGTTAGTGGCTAAAAGATTGAAGTGCAGGACATTCAGTTATGATCACATATTAGCTCACAAGACACAACATTCGATCTTATGGAAGCATCATTAATAATAAAGGTAATTCATCAAGATGGGAGGTTTCAACTACTATTATTGATGTACACCAAGCTCCAAGAGAGAAATAGTGACGGTGAAATTTTGTTTGTTTTGGGGGATGGGACCAAAAATTTAAAACACATCTCAAATTCATTATTACACTTTTTCAAATTTCCATACAAAATATAATAAAAAATTCAACATTTTCAAATTTTCGTACTATTTTTTGAAATATCCATACAAAATTAATATTAAAAAAATATCTTATAATAATATTTTATTTTATTTTTTATTTTTATATCATCTCATCTCTGAAAACAAACTAAGAGTTTCAGAATGCTTAAAAAAAAAAGGAGACATAGTAGACAAAAAAAATAACTTTTGTTTAGTAAGGAAAGACCAAAAAAAAAAAAAACGTACTCCTCAAGTAGTTGATATTCCTGCTTTAGCTGTGCAAAGTCCATGAGAGCTTTGACCTTTTCATTGGTAACCTGGGCCAATAAAAAAATTGCAAAGTTACAATAGGTGAAATCCAGCCATGCTCAGTCCGTAGCACACTAAAGATAAGGTGAAAGCAATTTAATTTTCAACAAAAAGCCAAAGACTTCATGTACATAATTGGCATAGCCAACTACAATATTAGAAGCTAAGTTCCGGACTCAAAATATTTTCTTACAAGTCTACAACCACATAAATGTCCTTTTTCAACATGGAACTGAAGTGCAGAAACAGGTACTTCTGAATTACCTGCAATAAATTCTCTGTAGCTCCTCGATTTTCCTTTGAAGAGCTCCATTTACATTTTTCTCCAGTAAATGTCTTTCTTCCTGCTGTGATAAAAGCAACAATGCTGCAACCTGATATGAATTTAATACTTTCTAGACTAACAAAGTACACAGGACCAACTTATATTTCTCAAGAATGTCATCAGTGGCCTAGATCACAAAGATCTAACAGCCTCCCCATTTGGGTTTAAGGAAGGCAATCTATTATTCACTCTCCTCCTACATTCCCACTCCTGTGGTCCTTTTGTGTCAAAAGCGCACCATCATATAAGATGCAAGAAAATGGACCAGAGAAGCACAAGGGATGAAAGACAATTTGCCCAAAGGAAGAAGAAAAAAAATCAATTAATTAATGATCAAAGTGAAAGACATTGTACCCTGTCTGAGAGATTCCTAGGCATTGGAAGTGCAGTAAATTATCTCTGAAGGAAGGATTTTTGAGAATTTGCATTTGTATAAGAGGACAATGAGGTCTCAGCCCCATCAACTTGCCCCCGGCCATGGAATTTCGCAAAAGGATTGATGACAGAAAACTTCTCTCGTTCCTGGCATTCCACCAGTCTACTATTGAGGCTCTGTTGTCCAATCTGCAAAATCACAAGCATTTGGAGAGAGAGAGAGAGAGAGAGAGAGAGAGATCTGCAAATAAATACACCAAATACCATAAAAAAAACAAAAAAAAAAAAAAATTGCACTTATTAGAGCAACATGGTATGTGTTATTTCATCTTGTAGAATCCAGGTAGTTTCAATAAAGCTCTGTTGTTTATTCTCCATTGCAATTTGCTGCCTTTCTTTATCCCGCATATTGACGGATATCAAGGAGCATTTAGCCTGCTACCCGGAAGTCCAGGTAGCTTTTCTGGACTTTTTATTTTATGCTGTGTATTATATTCCAAAATAAACTGTTGGTAGTTTGGAACTTGAAGAGAATGCCTATGCTGGTGCTCTAGTGTTGTTTAACTTAAAAGAAGTTATGAAGGTGTAACTGTGGTGTAAGGAGGATGTTCGGATGGCTGATTAGAGAATCTAGAAAAAATATACATGAAAGATTAATTCCTACAATAAAATAATACAATCGTCATATAACTTCTAGAAAGAGTAGCAAAAATTCCCAAAACTGTTACAAGTTGGCATTGTTTATTGGTTCCAACAAGAAGTTGAGTTATTTTTTGTTTAAACAAAGAAAGCTGTGCAATTAAAGCACACAAAGAACAAACCCAATATAATGGCACCCGAAAAAGTCTTATTTGGGTACACTACATCAAATAATATTTATCAGATTGATATGCAAGTTGATATTCAACAGACTGATGCTTCAGTCACACTCCAGAAAAGTCCTACAAACAGTTTAAGATAGTGTTCTGATTAAATCCAGAGAGAGACCGAACCAAAGCCAAAAATAAATGGCTCAGCGATCCACTTGCAGTACTGATTGATGAAGACAAATAAAGGAATCATTGCAAATCAACAGATCGTATAAAAACCACGAGGGAAAGCAAATCAAACCTTTGTAATCTTAACAAGCATGTGCGAAGCAAAAAATTTTGCGGAGAATAGATGTCACTTCTTGGTATGGATTAACCTCACAATCCCGGGCCTTGAAAACAGCCTCTGGAATTGGGTCTGGGCAAAACTCATCGGGGACAAAATTAATAAGAACCTCTCGATTAATGACCCACCAAATTTGGGGCAGACCTACAAACATTAACTTTTAAACAGTGATGCAAAGCAAAAGAAACAGGAAGAGGGAATCAATCGAAAGAATTGAAGTTACAGGATTTTACCTCTTTTCTTGTGGACCTATCAGCAAGAATTTCAAAAGGAAGCATCATCAGATCACCCAATGCATGAAGAAGATGGTTTTGAACCTTTACCCTTGCACTTGGAGCAGACTGCATTATGGGAGATGTGAGAGGCGAGAGGCGAGAGGCGAGAGGCGAGAGGCGAGAGGCAGAGAGAGGGAAGATCCTCGCAACGGCTATTTTTACCGTTTGAACTTTGGACAGCCAGTATTATATATATATATATTTTTAAAATTAAAAGAAGATGATCCAACGGGTATAGAATGAGAAAACCTAGAGTCCGGATTAGTTTAAAATGCTTTTTTGCACCGAACCAATAATATAGAAAAACGTCATTATTTCGTTTTACAATCTCGTAGACTCGCCCGCATCAGATCTAATCATTTTACACTCCTCTCCCTTTCGGAATTAAGCTGCTCGAGCTTCATCCCCACGATTTCGTCTTCTCCTTTTTATCACCGCCTCACGAAGCCGCAGCCCATTTCCGCAGGCTATTCTCCATCAACATGAACAAGCTGATCACTTAAGCCGTTGATAATGGGAACTTTTGGGCAGGTTCATCGTATGATCATTCTTCTTGGATGCAAAAGAGAGTTCTCAGACTCCTTCGAGTGCTCGCAAAATAGAAACACACATTACCGAAGAAGGCAGCTCGGTTCCTTTGAATTCTGGAGGTGGTAGTCTTTCTTGATCAGATTGTTACTTTCTATGAATCTCACTTTTCAGTCTATATTTTAATATATTGCTCTTAAATTGTTTTATTTAATTGAACCTCTATCATTCGTTTTTTTTTTTTTTTGTAGTTTTAATCTTCTCTTTAAGTCAAAAGTGGGCATGATAATCACCATTGCTTTCATAGAAAAATATGAGATTCTAGATCTATGATTTTGCAATGTGTCTTTGACCATATATTGAACTGCCTTTAAGATCTCTTCCTGTGACTTTTTAAAACCTTCAATGTAACTAGTCTTAATTGAATGAATATATATATATATATATCTTTATCAGCAACAAAAAATTTATTGATGAAATTGATAGGCAAAGCCCAAGTAGTAACGCGGGACATATACAAGAGAGTCACCCATGCATGAGTGATAGTGATACAAGGGGAAAAAAAAAATTAGTTTACTCAATTGAAGAAAAGAAGTAGGTCTCCATTAGTATCCATTATACAATTGAGCCTAGTTAATGAACTATACATACCACATGAATACTTTGAGCATGATATTTAATCAGTGCAAATTCACATACTTTTTATTCCACACAATGCACGCTGATGCTGCTTTTGGAACAAGTTCCAATCACTTGAAGAAGAGAATGCTTCTGGTGCTACCCCATGTATTGAACTTGAGAAAGAGAGATGTGCTGCTGCAGATGAGGCCATGGCTATTGATTGAAATGGAAGCTAAACAATTCCAGAGGATGATAGAAGAAAAATATGCTTATGATGCTGAGGAAATGAGCATTCTTAAGGAGATGTTACTGAGGAGAGAAAGGGAAAAACACTTGTTAGAGAAGGAAGTTGAAGCCTACAAGCATACGTTGTTTGGAAATGATCAATTGGATGCTGATATGGAGGCCACAGAGACACACGGGATTTCTTCTTTGTCACTTTCAAGTGAGAATGAGGTCTCTCTCGATTTACAGAATCATACTATTGCTTTTGGGAAAGAACTGACATATCCAGCATTGGATGAAGATGCTGACTTCTCAAAACAAGGAGACATCCTCAGGCAATCAAGTATTGACAACCGTCTAAATTTTTTAAGTTGTGAGGTATTTCATGAAAAGGGAACGGCATCCATGGATGGTATAAAAAGGGTATGGTAGCTATAAAAAATAAAAAATAAAAATAAAAATGAAAAAGGTTATGGTATAACAAGGTGCTCATACTTGAAGTAACAGTAATTGTGTATTGCCGGGATGTCAGATTCTTCTATTAGTGGATTTATTTTCAAATAGTTTCTTTGAATTGCCAATATACAGGAACTAGATGCAACACTTAGCTATAGCCCATCCACGAGATTGCATCATCATGACTTGTTAGAGATTCAGCTTAGCCAGCTGGTGTTACTCTGCTGAGGGTTTAGGTAGCTGACAGGTGTACTAGGATTATTGACTCTAGCATTAAGGTTATGTACAAGAAAAGGTGCTGGCGCAGTAACAAAATGGAATATCTTTCTGTGGAATTTGATCTTCAAGCGGATCTGGCTCAGCATTGTCTAAACTTCATAGTCAAATATTTCCTTGAATATTCTCTAAAATAACTTCTTGATATGAGGTTTTGAAATAGCTTAGCTCCTAATTTTTTCATCAATTCTCTAATTTTTTTATTCCCTTAAAAAACTTTTGAGATCTACATGAAGCTCTAATGCTTGCTGATACCCAAAGCTCATCTGCATTCAGGTTATGTCAAAGAAGAGGTGCTGGCGCAGTACATCTTACGATTATGTTGAAGGGCTTGTATAAGGTTTGTCACACCGACTCACACCTACATGAAGGATCGATCTGGTTTTGCTGCTTTGTGGAAACTCACTGACACTGCCTTCCCACCCCCCCCCCCCCCGCCCCCGCGGCCGGGGGCCCCCCATTTACATATGCTCGTCAGGTCTGTAGTAGTGGCATCTTGCCCCCTCTATTAAGCTTCCACTTCTAAAACAAATAAATAGTCGCACGAATATAAAGCAACTATTTTGTTGCCTTCTATTGAGGTTGTTGCTTTGGTGACTTCTCTTTGTAAGGGAGTATTCGTAACATACTCCCCGTATACCATAATAATGCCAATGCTCTTTTGTATTATCAAAAAAAATAAATTTGTCTTAAAAAATATTGTGCTTTAGACACTAGCAAAATAAACAATTATAATTAGAAAAATTCTTTGGACAAGTGACAAATATAAGCTAATATTATTAGAGACCAATAGCAGGTGGCCACGTAAGGCATTCCGCAAATTCTAAAATGCACGCATAGCAGGAAAATTTTCAGACTCAACCCCTAGAAATACCTCTCACCTTCCCTGTCCTACCTTATCTCTCTCTCCTTCTCTCTCTCTTGCATACAACCTCAAACAAACACCCTCTCCCTTCAGATGCGCAACCCCTCAACAGAACACTTCAGTTTGCATCTCTCCTGTTTTACATGTAATTCAAAGTCTGTTTTTGTTTTGGATTTAATTCGCTTTGTGGATACTTGTTTGCAGGTTTTTAGCCGAGCAAAACAGTGCTACAGTGTTTTTGTCGGTTTTGGATCTCCCATGAGCTCAATCCATGGATTGCTTTCCTTGGGCTTGGGAGGAGCTCAGGAAATAGGATTCACTTGAGAAGGTGCTTTTGCCGCCCCCGCAAAAAAAGAAGCAAAAACTACTTAAAAACGAGGACAAACTAATAATTGATCAGTCAAACAAAAACGAAAGGAAAATTAGCTTTGCATAAATCATTCACAAAAAAGCAAGGCAATTAATTACTAGAAGCAATTTCATGAGGTTGTTGTTGAAGGCATTCTTTGGTGGTATTCTTTTTCAGACGACGTGGCTACAAATAGAGTTGATTCAGGAGCCATAAATCTTCCTAAATTAATGCTGGAAGCAAAGAGAGTGAGTAGAGAGAGGGGCGATGGGGAGAAAGTTCGGCTTCCGATAGTTACTCTTCACCAGTCACTTACAGAAAGATTATCTCTTATAACTATATTTTCCACATTATGCAAGCACAAGTGTTTCTGATCAGTTTTCCTATAAGTAGAAGTGTTTTTGAAGCAAAAGGTTTGACTCTAGAAATTAGAGTCCAATGTGATGAAATAACTTAAAAACTTAGTGGAGTTTTCTTTAACTACCACCAAAGCAAGCGTGTTTTGTGTGTGCTGTTTTTTGAAACTTGAACTCCCCTGTATTAGTCTTCTATACACATTTCAATTGACATGTAAAAACAGCATTTATCTAAACAGTGACGTTGATTGTATGTCTATCACTACTCTTCTCTTTGAATAATGATACATGTACAATCTTTTTTATAACAACATATACAATCATGTGTTAAAATGAGGATATTTATATAAATTGATGTTATTTTTATGAATTATTTTATAAAAATATTCCTCATTTAACACATAGTTGTAATAATGATTATAAAAATGATTGTATATCTATCACTACTCTTTCTCTTTATGGAAAGCCTCACGGCCAAGCTATCAAGAATGTAAGTGTTTTGCTTCGATTCTTGTGCTCTTATGTGTTGAAAATTTCTAGTCTTGGATTGTATAGAAGATGTGCTAAATTGAGTTCCATTTCATAGCTTCTGGTGCTGTACTTTTGAATGTAGGTGGCATGAGGGAACCATTTAACGCTTTCTTCACGACTAACAACTAGTGTATGTAACGCACCGTGACCCACTCAAAGGAAGCGCGAATGCCGCCGCCTGTCAAGTAACAAGTTAGTGTGACTCCATGGAAATATATTTGTGAACTAATTTGTACACCAATATATACTTATTAGTTGCTTTCATATTAAAAATTCAAATTTAATTTTCTAATCGATAACATTGGATAAGTATCCATATTGGTGTGCAAAATGGTTTGTAACTAAATTTTTCCTTAGAATCAATATAATGCCTAAGAATAGGCAGGCTACTTTTCCTTATACATCTCTTTTGACTCTTGCTAATCCATATGTGCATGTGTTTATTGGGTGTGCGATTATGATCCCGTTTGAATTTAGAGATGAGATAAGTTGAAATGAGTTTAGTTTATTTTTTAATATTATTATTATTTTGAAATTTGAAAAATGTGTATTAAAATTTAAAAAAAGGTGTATTGGAATTTGAAAAATATGTATTGAAATTTAAAAAAAGTATATAAAAATTTATATTTTATATAAAAAATTATAAAAATATAATAATGAACGAAAAATAAATGAAAATAGCTTCTCAAACGTAACATGAGAAAGAGCCGGGAATCCTCAAAAGCAGAAATCCCTGCCCACTATGTTTTACTGTTCATTCCTGTTATTGGTAACCTAAACGCTTCTAGCAGGTGTCACCTGCAATGTTTAATTATTGGAGACTAACAGGGATGTACCACGTAAGGATTACGTGAAAAATATTTTCAGATATTTTATTATTATTTATTATTTATTTTTATTATTATTTATTAATTTTTTACAATTATTTAATATTATTTTATTATTTTATTATTTTTCACCTATTTTTTACTATTATTTACAATTTTTTTGAACACCCAAACTTAACCAAGCCACGCAACTGGTCAATCAAGACCCCCCCTCCAATCCCATATCTCTCTCTGCTCTCTCTCACTCTCTTTCTCTCGAACTGAAAAGCAAAAACCAGAAAAAACGCACGCTGCCTCCATCACAATGCTTAATTAGGAATATCAGTTGGTTGGATATAGCAGTAGTGGTGGTGGATTGGTGCATTTGATGTTGTTTGGTTGCCAAGAAAATGTGGCAAAAGGAAGGAAAAAGAAAATGTTGAGCGCATGCGATCTACTTAGTTTTGGTTTTGTTTTGATTTTCGTTTGGGACGTTTGTGATTAGGGTTCGATAATTTGAGTTTTAGATGATAGAAAGTTGGAATCAGGTCTTTATATGTTCTGTTTGGTGGCCGAGAAAATGCAAGAAACTATACGAGGCCATCACTCTCACGTCCTTCTCCTCTGATTCCTTTCTAGTTTAATTGTTGATTCCGGTTGGGCCACAAACGACGCTAGTATTGTTTGGGTGTTGGCCAAATTGTACAATGTTCCGCCATTTTCAACTGCGAATCTTGAGCTCTTCTCCATGTTACGGGATGAAAAAGTTTTAATTTTTGCCTTCGGTGAGAGAGAGAGGGGGTGTGGGTCCCAATTAATACCCTATTGCGCACCTTTCAATGTTGTTCATGTAACCGTTTACGTGGCACGTTTGCATTGGTATTCGATAATTTAACGTTATCAGAGACACTTGTTAGAAGTTATTCTTATTAAAAAATAATTGTATATTTACTTATTTTGATATTTTATTTTATTATGATATCTCATATATTTTAATTATTTTAATTAATAGTTAAAGAAGTGATTATATATATAATTTATTTTTATATTATTAAAAATTATTTTAATATGATAATATATATATATATATATAAAAGGAAATGTTTTATACACTGTTTGGTGCACATCGTTTGTTATTTTTTTGTTATTAATTTTTTGAAATTTAGAGATTAAGTAAATATTATTTAATAATATTTTGATTTTTTTCAAAATATTTAAGTATATTTAAAAAATAATATAAAAATAAAATGAAAAAACAAAAAAAATAGAAATCTCAAATGACCGTGCCTGTAGCATCGCTCCTATAAAAAAACAAGAGCACAAAATTTTAATTAGGAATAACAAGCGCCCATATAAATTCCTTGTATATAATTTTATTTTTATTTTTAAATTTGAATAAATTATATTATTTTTTGTATTTTATTTATAAATTTAAAAAATTATAATAATTAGATTAAAATTAAAAATTAAAAAATATTTTGAATTTTGAGTAATATTTATTTATAAAATATTTTAAAATAAAAAAATCTACTTAATCTCCTACTATTTACACAATTTTCACACACTACATATTATTTTATTTTATTTTTAATTAAATATTTAATATATAAATAATGAATAAAAAATTAAATTAATTAAAAAAGAATAAATTCAAAAAAAATATATTAAAAAAATTAAAAAAATTAAAGAAATAATAAAAAATAATGATATGTGAAAGTTGAGAAGTTGTGTAGAAGTAATTTTTTATATATATTATAATATTTACGGAAAACTCTGCGTCATACGAAATTCAGTGCCTTTTAATTTTAATTTTAATTTAAAAATTTTAATTTTTTTTAAATGTATTCTTAATAAGTAAGATTAGATTAAGAACATGCCATCCAAAAACTAGATTAAGGGAGCTCCATTGGCAGCTTCGATTTCATTATGGCTTTCAGTTCTTATGTTGGCCGTTTTCGTCAATCGTGCAAAGAAATTTGAGCATACACTGGCAGGATCTTCTTTGGAATCGTTCCGATACATTCTTACAAATATTGGAAACAGCTATTGGAATTAGGGAGAGAGTGGAGAATCTGAGAGGGTGTTTTGGGGGCGTTGAGATCTCGTGCTGACAACATCGTTGGGCAGATTGATGATTTCTTTGATGAAATTGTTGAAGGCATAAAGAAGCTTTCGGAGTACTTTTGCAGTCTTAGGTAGAGAGAGAGAGAGAGAGAGTTTCTGTAGAAAACTCAATAATGTGGATGGATGGATGTTTGATTGTATGAAAATGGCAAAGAAAAAGGCCAAACGCATCCACTCGAAGACCATGGAGACGGGGAGAGCTCGAGAAGACCACTTAAGACGAAGACCACGAACTTCGAAGCCATGTCAGTTTACTGTTTTGTTTTGTTTTTTAGAATTATTTATTATTATTGTTATTTTATTTATATTAAACTAATTACTTATCATAATTATTTAATTCGTAATGATTTATGACGCCACGCAGTAGCAAAATATGACCGTTGCCTAACGTTCCTGAAATCTATATTTCAAAAAAGTTGGACCCGTCTAGGAGTGACTTACCCCTAGCCAAGCCAACTGGACTTCATCCTTCCTAGGTGATGAAAACTCTGTAAAATCTGAGAACCGCCAGGTCAGTTCATGCCAATAATTTTCTTCGTTTTTTTCCCGAGTTCTGGGTTGGTTCCGATCCTTTTCCTTGCGAATCGTAGCCGCTTTCCAAGAATCTAACTGGAGGTCGATCAATGTTTTGGGTCACTTTTTTGACTCTCGAAGGCCATGGAGACGTTGGCACCGGGAATTCTGTTGAAGCTTCTCATCAATGGAATGAACACAGGCGTCAAATTTGAAACTAGCTCTGCTCTCTGCTGCAATGGTATGGTGTGGTAAGTTTCCTCAACATAATCTGTGCTATGCCACATTCAACTTCTTGTCAAATTATGAAGTCCTCTTTCAGGATTTTTGCCAGTTCGACGAGTACTGGGCTTTCGAGATTCTGGTTCTCTTAGCAGGACTGTCGCAAAACTCAGAAACAACTACTCGTTGATTGCAATGTGGTAAGTCCCATCATCATTTCCCACCTAGTTGAATCGGTTATAGGCATGATCTTTATGGTTGAATATTAATAATATCTGTATTTTTCTGGATAATAACTTCTTCCGAGTTAATCTCAGTCTTTCTTGGCTCTCCATTTCCCCATTCTGTACCAGAAAATATTCTTAGATGCAGTGCAGGGTGTCATATCAGGTCTGGATCACACAATTTTCAAATTGAACATGGATGATGCAAATCCTGCTTCCTTCGTGTGAACATGATACAGACCATTTCTTTTCCCTCTCTAAGCCGAATAAATCTGCCTGCCTATTAACTTATTTAATATGATCATTGGTTTTGACCTTTGGATTGAGATAGCTTAATTACTGCTCCTTTGCAGAAACGTTCAGGCACCTATTTTATATTTGAATTTGAAATATTCACAGCTATTTCATAACTGAATTTGAGTAGAGTTTCTGTTTTTCACGTCTCCATCCAATAGTAATGAACCAAGTAGCAGTTTTTCTATTCTCACATATCCATTTTTTTTTCTCTTCCACTCCCTCTCTCCCCTCCGAACTCCACTATCTCTTTTCTCCTTTCTCTAGCCTCCATCACAGCCCAACTCGAAACGATGTCGCATCGTCATTCCTACTTCAATCAGCCCACACTTGCGGTAATTTTTCCAGTCCTCTGATATAGATTTCTTGTAGATGATGTTCTGATACGGGCTTGCTTATGAAGAGGAGAATTCTGTTGGGAAATGATTTCTTAGTCATCACAAACCATTACTTTTTCTGCTCTTGAGGCTAAGGGATGGTCACCGCCTCAAAGAAATCAGGTGCACAATATCATTGCTTTCTTATGCGTTCTCAATGAGTGAATAGAAACAATATCCCCTTTTGTTTGGATTAATTTATTTATATATGTTCGTTTCTTTCGTAATACATATTAGCTTTTCTTCGTTGCTTTAAGTTGAATTGGAAGAAGGAATTTCACTTGTAGAGTATGGTGGCGAAGAATCGACTAAGTTCATTGGCCAAAAAATAAAAAATAAGTAGCTTAATTAATTGATAGGAGTGACTTGATGATAATATCATTTGGATGCTATATACCATCGTCGTGAAGTTGTGTCCATGTTACTTCTGTAGATGAATGTTAGGTATGAGAAATGAATAGTTATCGCAAAACATCACCAGGGAGAACCCTTTAAGTTGTATAATACAAAATTGATTAAATTCCTCTTCCTTGCTTCTCGACTATATACGCAAGATGGATGAGTCCAGTTTGATAACACTGTTTGAAACCTTAGTTTGAGGACAAGTCTGATAATCTTAACACTGGTTTTCTGTCAAATTCTTACATACACTCGTACATAAATACACGTACATACATACATAAACACACCCACCCACATACACTCATACATACACATACATACACACATACATAGATACATACATACATACATACTGCTAAAGAAATGAACTCTGCAAATAATGTTATGTATATTCCCTGAAAGAAAACTTTATCGTGATGCCTTTATATAGACATGGTTACAATGAAAAAGTTTTGTACAGAGGATATTATAGCCTAGAAAAGGTTTGTTACAACAAGGGTGTCCTACATGCTGCTCATGTAGATGAGATGAAGGCCGTTACGTCATACTGCTAAAATCCTTTGGCTGTGATCCTTTGGCTATGGTGACAGTCTGCTCCTTAACATCCCCCTCAAGTCAAGTGGTGAGTGATCATGTAGACGTAGACTTGAATAGAGAAGGGCAAAGCGTGCTCCAGACAACGATTTTGTAAGGACATTGGCAACTTGGTTTTTTCCAGAAACAAAAGCCACTAAGAGAGATTTGTTGAGTACACGATCACGCACGAAATGAAAGTAGATCTCAAAGTGTTTTGTGTGAGCGTGAAAAACCGGATTGGATGAGATGTACATAGCGCCCATATTATCACAGTAGACCACGGGTGGACAATTTAAAGGAATGTCCAGATCACGGTAGAGGTTAGAGCCATATTACTTCGGCAATAGCATTAGCCAGCTTTGAACTCTGCTTCGGTGGATACATAGAACCAATTTAAAGGAATGACCAAGAAACCAAATTTGCACCGAGAAATACATAGAACCCACTTGTAGAACGCCGATTGTCAGGGCAGCCTGCCCAATCAGTGTTAGACAAAACAGTAAGCTTGAAAGTTGAGGATGGCGAGATTTGCAACCCAGTAGTTGATCTATGTTTCAAATACCTCAAAATTCACTTTACGACTTGCCAATGGGGGACTTGGGGATTATGTATGTACTGGCATACCTTGCCAACGGGGTAGGCTAAGTCAGACTGTGTGAATGAAAGGTACTGTAATGATCCGACCATGCTGCGATACAGAGTGAGGTCTTCAAAAAGATTACCTGTAAAGGCACTTAGTTTCTCTGGTGTAGCCATTGGAGTCTTTACCGGTTTCGCTAGTGACATATTTGTCCGTTAGAGCAGATCAAGAATATACTTTTGTTGTGTAAGAAGTAAGCTATTTGAATTGGGTGTGACTTCGACACCCAGAAAATACCGTAAGACACCAAGATTAGTGATAGGAAAATCACTTCGTAGAGCAATAACGACATGATCAAAGATTTGCTAAGTTGAAGATCCTGTAATCAACCGGTCATCCACATGCACAAGAACACATAGCTTGTTGGTTGAAGTTGTGCGCAGAAATAATGAAGGATCCAGTAGAGATATGAAAGCCAAGATCAACTAGGCGATTACTTAAGCGTGAGTACCACGCACGTGGTGACTGTTGAAGCCCATAGAGAGCTTTTTGCAACCTACAAACATGAGAGGGAAACTGGGGGTGAGAAAAACCAGGCAGTTGAGTCATATACACCACACATAATGTACATACAATACACACGTAAAAACATATATACAAACATATATGCATACAAATTACATAAATACACATACACACACATGTACATGCAAATACACAGTAGCGAGAATTGTTTTTAAAACACCCATATAGCAGTCGGCACTTGAGCTCTTAGCACTTGAGCTCTTATTATCAGGAGGTACAATTAGTGCATCATCCGTTGTCTTATCTAAATACTTTGTGAATGGAATCTCACACATACATACATACATACATACATTACATACAAACATACACACACACATACACACATACAAAGAACTCTATCTAAACTCTCTAAACTTACGCACAAACTTCTAAGTTGATAAACTAACTTGGGCTTCGAAGACTCCCCCATCTCTAACAAGGCCCACTCGTTCCTAGTTTTCTTTCAGTGTGTAGATGAAAGCTTGGTATAAAGGCGTACGAAACAAAAATGTTATTAGTGGCGCCATATGTGGGATCCTTATAAACGCTTTACTTATTCTTCGTTTGCCTTTGGCAACCTATCTAATAACAACTCAGAGACAAAGACAAGCAACCCCAACAAATGTGTAAGTAAGGTTTGTTGCAATTGATTAACTTGTAGAAAAGTTACCCGAAGTGGAGATCATCCATAAAAAGGAAGAAACACCCAGAATAACCCCCAACAAACTAGAGAATGAAGTAAGGCCTAGTAATAATGGGCATGTATCTCCTAGAGATGCTAGAGGAGTAAGGTCTCTCTTTCTCTCTCTCTACCAAAGTTAGATTTTGGATGATTATGATTTTGGATACTTCTTTTATCAGTTTGGAGTTAAGCCATTGTTTTGGCCATATTTTGGGTGGTGTTTTGGTGCTAAATTCTATGGTAGTTTTGGCTATTGGAAAAGGTAGGACTATTAGTGTCGAACCTTGGATGGGTGGGAAGGACGATTGTTGGGGCCAATCAACCTTGTGACATACTATGGTTGTTTGTGTGCACGCGTGTATGTGTGTATGTGTGTATCTGCACGCGCATTAGTGTGGGTGTGTGTAGGTGTGTACGCATAATGCGCATGTGTGATGGCATCTGTTCGCATGTTAGTGAGTGGGAAAGTGCATACGAGTTCGTGCATACTAGTGCACATGCTGGTGTGCGTGAGTGGGTCTTTGTATGTGCTAGAGTGGGTGTGGTGTGTGTATTTGTGAGTATGCATATGGTTGGGTATGGGTGCACGTGTAAGTATGCAAGTGGGTGTGTTTGTGTGTGTATGCACATCAGTGTGTGTGGGTGTGTCCATGGGAGTGTGCACCACACATTTTTATAAGCGAGCAGTTGTGTTTGTGTAAGGGCATGCGTGTGCTTGTGTGAATGTGTGCGCATTTGGATTTGTTATTGTATTTGTAGGTGTGTGTCCATATTTGTGTGCATGACTTTGAGTTTGTGATTGTGCATGTGAGTGCACGTGTAGGCGTGTGCGTGCGTGCGCATGATATGTGTATGAATGTACGTGTGAGTGATTGTACGAGTGCACAGTTGTGTGGGAGAGACATATGCACTCTCAACTGGGCATTGAGGGCAAGTCTCTAACTGGGTGAGTACGTGGGTGGGTGCATGTGGGTGGGAGAGAGAACTGCACACTCAATGTCTCATATCCGCTTGGCCTTGCATAAACGATGTAGTTTTAGGAACCATAAACGAGTTACTCCAAAAAATGACGTGTTTTATATTAAACATTTATTTTTTAAATGAAAAGAAGTCATTTTGTAGATTCTCAACCTCAGTCTCCCCATAACAAGGTCATTTTTTTATTTGGTTTTATTTAAAATTTGTTGCTCTCCTCCCAATAGCATCTCTCTCTCTCAGCCTTAATGTCTCATATCCCTCCCTCCGTCCATCGCCATCTCTTTCTCTCTTAGTCGACCTTGGCCTCCCAACCTCTCTCTATCTTTCCCAACTAGATGCAGACTGACACACACATACAGTCTCACATGCACACATGCCACACACGCACTCACCCACACGCAAGCACACACATACACATCCATATGCATAATGACATACCCAAACAAACAAGCAATCCCACAAACATAATGACACACCTAATTGCACACAGACCAACACAAGGGTGCATTGATACACGCACACACATGCATACAAACACACGCACTCATACATGCGCGTGCGCACTTAGTCACACACATGCACATATACACGCATGCACAAACAAATAGAATCCCACATAGACACACAAAGACGTGCACCAATACACACAAACATCTGCATAGACTCAATCACACTCACGCATATACACACACTCATGCACGTGTAGACACCGGGGCTGATTTGCCCCCATGGTCGTGTTTCCAGTTGTCTTTCCCATCCATCCAAGCTTTGATACAAATAGCTCAACCTCTATGAGAGCCCAAACCACCAGAAAAATCACCACTAGGTCGAAATTACCACAAATACAATCGCTAACTCTAACTGATAAATAAAAAAGTATCCAAAATCATAATCATCCAAAACCAAACCATGGCATACAAATAGAATGACAAACGATTGGGGCATAAGACATTGAGGCTGAGTGAGGAAAAGAGACTGAGACAAGAAATAGAGAGGCAAAAGAGAGACAGAGAGAGAGAGGCTAAATACACACACACACATATATATAGGCAAGATCGAGCCAAAAGTTTAAATCTTGGACTACTAGGGCCTAGCTAGACCCCATCCCGGCTCCTAGTTAAGCATGTTTCTTTTCTACCCATATGCACACACTCACACACATGCCCACCCTTGCATTCACACACCCACACATACACCCCCACACACATTATGCCAACATGTATAATGACAACCAAACAGGAAACATGTGCACAACCACATCAAATGCTCATGCTCACTCATAATGATACATCTAAAAGCACACACGTCGTAGACAAACGCACACATACATACACAGAACCACACCATATGCACATGCACACCCCCATTAACATGCACACACATATGCATACATGCATACACACGCAAACATGCATGCATGCACACATATGCACACACAATGGCACACGTACACACACAAACTTGCATGCACATACACACATATATGCACACACCTGGCACCTAGTTGAGTGCGTATTTTTCTCTCCCATGCAACTCACACACACTTACATATAGATCCACATGCATAAAAACATATACAAACATACATGCACTCTCCATGGCACGCACATAGACCAGCACAAACATGCACACACCGCCATACGAAAACATACATAAACAATGTGCACGCAAACTCAGTCACACACATCACACATAAACACATGCATGCATGCACACACACACACAAACATACATGCATGCCGCGAGGTTGATTGGACCTCATGGCCTTTATGACAATCAAAACCGACATAAAAATCACTACCAGAATAGGGCCCAAAATACCACAAATACAACAATTTACAACTGATAAATAAAAAAAAATCCAAAATCATAACATATAGAGACATAGGAAAAGAGATAATATAATAGACGATAGGGACCTGAGAAATTAAGGTCAATGGAGGAAAAGAGATTGTGACAAAAAAGATAGACACTTTGACAATACCTAACAAAAATCGATCTCGTTTTAAGGAGACTCGACACTAGGAGTCTCTATAAAAATTTTATTTTTAAGATAAAACAACATCATTTTAGTTTATTATCCCCAAAACCACGTCATTTTATTAAACAAATTTATTTTTTCTAAAATATAGCCAATTTACTTTTTCTAAAAATATATATAGGCAAGGCCGAGCAAACAAGGTGACATGCTAGCCCCCAATTTCTCGCTCATTGATCTTGTTAAGCACTCACACCCGCACTCAGCCACACATACGCCCATGTGTACGTTAACACATGCCCCCTCCCCCTCGCATATACACACGCACACAAAATCAAACATACAAACGCGACACAAACACAACCAATACGCATCCATACACAAATGCACCCACTTACGCACTCACAAACCACCACTAAAACACCGTCCAAAATACCACAAAAAAATCCAAAATCATGATCATCCATAACCAAATTCTAGCAAGATACAGACAACGAGGGATGACGAGGATCTGATACATTAAGGCCAAGAATAGAAGAGAGACTAATACACACACACATACAAATGTGCACATACACACACATATGCACCCACATGCGCACTCGCCCACACCTATAAACATATGTACCTATCCCACTTGAACACACCTCAGACACTCCCATGCGCACCCACGCACGCACCCTTGTTTACCTGTACGTATACCCAAGCACATGCACATGCATTCACACACTCCCATGCATTGCACACATCCACACACAAATGTGCTCCCACACACACATGTTGAGTTCTAGTAAAAAATAAGAAACAATATATCTGCACCTGATGTAGAACTTGTCCATGTTATTTAATCACTTGAGAAAGTAACTTATTCTTATAGAATCTAATAAAAGAATGAAGAAATAGATTACGATATTTAGGGTTGTAATCTAAATATAAAATTTCTTAGTAGATGTAATAATTGAAGGCGTGTTGTACCAAAAATAAATATCAACAAAAAAAAAAAAGAAGTGGTAGTTTATTGAGCCATTTAAGTATATTAGATACGATAGCTCTAACAATCAACAAGCATTTTATATTTATTATTTTTAATTTTCTTTTTTTAGTAATCACAATATGTTCTTTGTAGTAGAGATAGTGTCTATTCTAATCACAATATTACTTGTCATTTCAAAATAGGCATAATTGTTTTTTTTTTTAATTAAGAAAGTTTCTAGCGTCCCAATAAAACTAACTAGAATTTTATCCTAGATATATAGCTTCAATCGAATAGAGAGACAGAGAAAAAGCGCGTGCTTAGCATGCTTCGGAAACTTCTACATATCCCAAGCTTAACTATGAGGGCTACTTATCCTTTTAAGACTTCATGGAAGAAATGATTATAATAATATTTTAGGTAATAAAAGTAAATTTTATGCCCAGTGAATAAAGGATGAAAAAACACATGCTAATTATTTTCAATTAATTAAAAATGGATTTCATTGTTTGAGACATCAAACTAGACCACATATTGTTTTGTGGAAAATGTATCAACTTCCATGCACCCTTTGGTTCTAACAAAAACAAAGGTTGTGATTTGTCGGCTAGATGTATTCTATACTATCGACGTGATCAACTCAGTTCCCTTTTTTACCCTCACAACAATGCATATTTGCTTTAGCAGCTCAAGAGATTACTATCAACACAAATATATGCAAAATAGATCACTAGAGAACAGCACAAAAATAGGGATACCAAGATTTGATCTAAAAAAAACAATAAGATGATGTCACTAACCCACTTTAATGCAGTAGAGGAGCAATTAATTAGGTAGCCTAATTGGTAAGGTTAAATTTGTCTACAAAAAAGTTTGATAGAAAAGAAAGTTAAAATTTATTATTGCGCATCTTTTTTTTTTTTACTTTTTTTTATTTGTAGATTTATTTTAGCATCATGCTTCCCACTAATGCAAAATAGAAAACGCAACTGTTTACAAAAGCATCAAAATGGATTTAGGCCGTGCGTGTATTTGTTTTTCTCTCCGTGCAAAAAGAAAAAAAATCCAAACAAACAAATAAAAACAGTCAATGATAATGCATTCCTGATGGAATACAATCCTATTGAATTTACCAGACATGTACAAAATTTATGTGAAAATTTAGAACTAAAAGAATAAGCTAGAAAAAATATTAACACAAAAAGAGGATCAGGGACAGAGGGAGATGCTGGGTGAGGGGGAGGGGAAGATAGAGAGCAAAGTTTGTTGGATATTTGAGTTTGGCAGGACTACACGAGTTTTTACGATAAGTATTGCAATCAAATAAGAGGGATGGGAACAAGGAAGATTTATATAAACCTGTGAGCATGTGAAGAAGTAGAAGCATGATCTCTTCCTCTCTTCATTACAGAGACTCCGGCAGCTAGAATAAAAGTTTTTAAGAAACCTCGCACTAAAAGTGAATTTAGCAAATCAGAAACTATGGTTGACTACAAAAAATAAAAAATCAATATGTTCATGTGGCTCTCTCGAATTGTTAAACAAAACTAAGAATCTTCATGTTCAGTCAGATTTCTCCTACTAAAGAAAACGAAAGCAAATCACATTATAAAAGGAAACCCGATTGCAAATTGAATCCAAAGATGCGAAAGAAATCAAACCAATGTACATTTTATATAAAACCAACAAACCAAAAAGTGAAACAAACAGAGAGATTGAGACCTAAAAAATAGAATTTGAAGTACCTCCAGCTGTTGTAGGGGAGGCCATCTCTTGCTGTTATTGAGAGGTACAGCAAACAACAACAAAGATAGAAACACTTGGAGACAACTATTGCGTGTCTGGCTCTGATCATACCATATCAGAATAGCATGTTGGATACAATATTATGAGTATTAAAAGGAATCAAAATCAATTACATAACTTGAGAGAAAAAAAAACTCTATAATGATTATACAGTGTCTGCGATTCCTTAGTAGTGGCTGGAATATCCTTTATATTAATACTCTCCTCCTTCAACGTCTGCAATCAGTCGTCGCCAGCTCGTCAAATTGAAATACTACAATCGCTCTCTCTGTCTCTGTCTCTGATTCTGAGTTTTTGTTTTTCTTACTCTCTACAGGCATAGGTTTTGCAATTATGGAGGAACATTGTAAAATAGACAATATGAAATGAGCATCATTCTTTTTGAAATTCTAGCCGTTAATATATTTCTCTAAGGAGCTTTTTGGTTTGAGTCTCGCTACATACACACAAGGAACAAAGGGATATATGCCTTAAATCGTCTCAAGATATTTAGAAAATCATGATATATGTTGAAATGAGAATCACAGAAAATCACACACACTCAAGATATGTTTCGTATATCTTCAAAACCATGTTGGTAGGTACGATTTAGATAAATCCATATGAAAATCACACACACAAAAAAAAAATCTTCAAAAAAATCCATTTGAGACGATTTTATGTGATCTTGGGACCTTTGTAAAACCATTTGAGAAGATCTGCCAAACTAGTCTGGCGACAACATATAAATTAGGAGCACAATGAATGTGGAAAGAGAGAGATACCTGGAGTCGGTGAGGACTTTTGTTTGTTTTGTTAGCAAGGCCTGTTGGCGATGGTCCTCTACGTCTCTGTATGCAAGGGGGTCCACGAAGGGAAAGGGGAAAGGGCAGGGAAGAGAAAGAAACTGTTTGTGGGATCAGATACTTTGTGTCGTCCCAAGTGGTTCTCTATTGGTTTTGAATTTCCCAGCCAATTTCTAGCCGTTTTCCTTTAATATATTTGAAGAATATGATTTAGGATTAATTTTTATTTGCGGGAAAATCTCTGACCGTTGGATGGATATGTAATCCAAGCGGCTACATTTCCTTCTATGCTTTTTATGTTGTGGGATTTTCTAGCCGTTAGCTCCACCTAATGCAATTCGATATCCTGATTTTCATTTTTAATTCACACACACAGATATATAAACCTGTAATCTATCTTTTACCAAGGTTGTTACCTTCAGAGCAAGCAAAACACTATCCTTAAAAGATATGGAGCTGGTAGTGGTAGCTGAAAAAGGTAAATTAGCTGATATTATTGGTTTTTCTGAGCAAAGGTGCAATGGAACTACAGAGGACGAAAGACTGAGAAATTAGGAACAGTTCAAATTCGGAGCAGCAAGAAAACTGAGAAATAGCTATCATCGGGTGTTTTCATTGCCGAAGAAGAGTTCTGGCAAGTGTCTAACATGAAAGAATACTGGTGTCTACACAAATGCTGGCTCTGAGCTTGTTCATAGAATTGCTAAAATGGCACCAGAAAACTATGGTGCCCCTTGGAACAAAGGATTGTAGAGTTGTTTTTTTTTTGTTTTTGTTTTTTCTATTTTTTCAGTTATGGATTCCAGGGTCGAATTGCGAAGAGAGAGATCATTTTATCCCAATGGAAGCATCTTATTAGAGAATAACGTTATGAAAAATGCATTCCTATTTCTCATTTCTTTGCTGACGAGCTCATCAGAGCAACAAACAACTTCGATCCACATCACATTATACAAAATTGTCCGTTAGCTATAGAATATGGGATCAGGGTTGACGAGCTCGATGATCTTAAGGTCAGTTATGTTATGTATAAGGACCCTTTAGCTAATCGCCAGTTACTATAAAAAGTAAGGCCTTATGGTATCTGTGACATTGTCATCAGAACCAAGATGAACAACCACAAGAATGGTTCAAAGCGCTTAGGTTGCTGTTTAGTGTTTCCTATAGTAGTTCTCATTCATGAATTTGCAAAAAATTGTCTCTCATTGATCAAGGATGTTTTGGGGGGGATGAAATCCTGCCATGGAAAACTAGGCTGCGGATTGCCAAGGAGCTTGCTAATGCAATAACATATCTTCATACTGCCATTTCCAAGCCAGTCATTCATACGGATATAAGATCTAGCTACGTTTATTGGACCAAAACTTGGTTCCCAAGTTTTGCTACTTTACACTCTCCATAACAATCCCTCAGCAATCTCATGTAAACGAAGACTTCCAAGGAACTTTTGGGCAATCTGACCTTACCTACTTGGTGTTTGCTTCCTTTTCAGAGAAAAAGCGACATCTATAGCTTAGGTGTGCTTCTGTTCTGCTTCTGCTTTTGCTTAGGTGTACCTCTGGCTTTAGCACCAACATATCCCTCATTAGTTTGTATGTGAAAGATTGTGTTAGTAATGATCGGCTAACCGAAGTTTTGGATCCTAACATTTGTAGTAGGGAGGGAGGGGAAGAAGATGGGCAAGCATGACAAGTGAGTTTTTTTGGCATTACAGTTGGCATGCACCCAAGAGAAGGGTGAAGAAAGGCCAAATATGATTGGTCTAGGAAAAAAACTCACCCGGATTCAGTTGTCCATCTGATCTTCCCTTTGTCTGGCTCCACTCAAAGGTTAACAACAACATGCTTGGTACTAGTTTCTTGTCTCGCAAACGGATCTTTAAGTATTAAAGAAAAAAAAAAGTATATAGTAATCTACTACTTTGTATCATATCCTCTCAACCTCATGATGTTTTGCTAATCGAAATAACAAGCACTATGTTCGAAAAAATTGGAAGAAATTACACATTGAAAATAAGCTCAAAACCAGGCCCATTTAGTTTGTTGAGTGAATAAATGCAATTTGTGGTTGATCTGAGTTTTGAATCAAATATTTTGCTAAGCTCTATTTTGTCTGTTTAGAACTTTGGCAATTTGTAGTTAGAGCTTTGACTGTCTTGTAATTTTCTACTCTTAGCTAGTTTTATTAATTTCTTATCTTCTAGATATCACAGAGTTTAATTATGGTATTGTTTCAATTTTGTATTAGATGGTTCATTGTCTATCATATCTGTATATAGCATGAGTATAGAACCATTTTTTAATGATTTAGGTAATGTGTTGAGGGGAAAAAATTTCTTTACCCCTTGTTGAGCCTTGTGGTTTTATGTGCTTTGCTAATCAACATATCTTGTTGCCCATACATATGTATTTTCTTTTTCTTTGGGATTCCATACTATTTATTATGGTTATCGCACGTTTCACAACACACCTATCTGTACTGGCAACAAGTTATGTTGATTGATTAGCAAAGTCCATTAAACCACAAGGCTCAACAAGGGGCAAACAAATCTTCTTCTCTCAACACATTACTTAAATAATTAAAAATTGTTTCTTAACTAATGTTTTGAATAACATACTGGTGAACATACCAGTCAAAACACTAGAACAAAATATTTAGATATTGGTACCATTTTGTGTACCATTTTTTAATAGTCTATATATAAATAAATTATATTTCAAAATAATAGTCAATATATGAATAAATTATACGTATAAATATATATGTAAATAATCTAGCCTGAATTAGAGAAAAAAAAGAGCAAGAAATGGAAAAAAAAAGAAGTAAAAGGCCCAAATCCGATACGGCCGAAACACAAGATGAAATATTGGTCAATACAGTTGAAATATCGGCCGGTACCGGCCAGTACAACCAAAATATTTGTTGAAACGAAACAACAATTTTTTTGTACCGAATCACTAGTTGGTATGGCATATTTCGATCATATCGGCCGATACGGTACGAAATTAAAAACTATACTCTAAACCCAAGTTATATACAGATAAGATATACAATGAAGCATCTAATCAAAAATTGAAATAATATCATAAACTAACTGTGTATCGTTGATGGCACCTCTCTCCCGTTTCACCACTTTGGTAAGTCCATCGTGCCCTCTAATTAATTCTGGTCTACTTCTTCTCTCTAAACTTTATCATGTTCTTTCGATTTCTAAGAACTTAATTTTTGTAAGAAAGTTTTGTGAAGATAACATGGTTTTTTTTTTTAAATTTCATTCTACATTTTTTCGCGTGAAGAACTCTCATACCAAGACAACTCTACTACAAGGCAATACTAAGGTTGCATTTAGATGTCAAGATGAGTTGAGTTTATCTGAGTTCTGTATGAATAGTAGTGAGTTGAGATGGTTGAGTGAGTTTTGTGGAACCCACTTAGATTAGTTTAAAATATATTTGGATATTTAGATGAGTTTAATATATTTATAAGAAGATGTAAATTTGTGGCACTACTTTCATTGCAATTATTACTGTTTCATGCGCATTTGGTTCTTTTGAAAGAAATATATATATTTTGGCCCACTCGTAGTCGACATTGACTAATATGACTCTGTGTGTGTGAGTGAGAAAGAGAGAGTTGGTGATAAACAAAAAAAGGAAAAAGCTTAAGAGAGAGAGAGGGATTTGATCAAAAATTCAAATGACAACAACTTGGTCACCCTTCATACAACTTGTTCATCGCATAATTTCCAAAGTCTCTCTTCCTGTGAAGTCCTCATCCAAACCTAGCTTATGCTCATCTTGTCGTAAAGCTAAACTTCATTAGCTTCCTTATGGTCATTCCATCTCTTGATCTACTACATGCTCCTTTCTAACTTTTATTTTATGATGCTTGGGGTCCTACACCAGTTCTTTCCCGCAATAGTTTTCAATATTACTCGTCTTTTTTGTATATGATTATATCAAGTTTATGTGGTTATTCCCTTTAAAATGTAAATCTGATCTCACCTCCACGTTTTTATCTTTTAAGCATAATGCAGAGACCCTTGATACTAAAATCCGTGCATTACAATTAGATGGGGATGGTGAATACAAATCTCTCAATACTTTATGACAATCATTTGGTGTTTTTCATCGTATATGTGGCCCTTAATGAGTTCGTGAGTATATATTGGGTTGAATTTAATTTACTATATAATGAGTTTGTGAGTATGGATTCCATTTATATTTATTCTTAATTGCAACTGCCTTTTATTTTGTTTATGAAAAATGATTGGGTGCTGTCCAAGTCTCAAAGATTGTTCGTGAGATATTTGTATGTAATTGTTTTAGAAATGTAGCAGTACTTGATTCGTATCGATATTTATCTAGACGTACATGGGCTTCAAATATTGCAGTATTTGGGTTTGACGAGCTGGTGATGACTGACCTTAGACGCTGAAGGAGGAGAGTATTAATATAGAGGATATTCCAGCCACTACTAAGGAACCGCAGACGCTGTATAGTCATTGTAGAGTTTATTTTTTCTCTCAAGTTATGTAACTGATTTTGATTCCTTTTAATACTCAGAATATTGTATCCAACTATGTATAAATACACATGTAAATGTAATGAAAAAATATAGAATTCAGAGAACATGCAATTCTCATATAGTATCAGAGCCAGATGTGCAATAGTTGTCTTCAAGTGTTTCTATCGTCGTTGTTTGCTATACCTCTCAATAACAACAAGAGATGGCCTCCCCTGCAATAGCCAAAGGTGCTTCAAAATCTATTTTTTAGTTCTCAATCTCTCGGTTTGTTTCACTTTTTGATTTGTTGGTTTTATATCAAATGTACATTGATTTGATTTCTTTCTCATCATTGGATTCAATTTGCAATCGGGTTTCCTATAATGATGTGATTTGCTTTTGTTTTCTTTAGCTAGACTTGTGACATCAAGGTTTTGATCTCCATAGGAGAAGTCTGATTGAACATGAAGATTCTTAGTTTTGTTAAACAGTTTCTAGAGAGCCACATGAACGTAGTTTCTTTTGATTTTTTTTGTAGCCAACCATAGTTTTTGATTTGCTAATTTCATTTTCTGCGCAAGGTTGCTTTAAAATTTTATTATGACTGCCGAAGTCTCTACAATGAAGAGAAAGGGAGAGATCGTTCTTCTGCTTCTTCACATGTTCACAGGTTGATATAATTCTTCCTTCTTCTCATCTCTCTTATTTGATTGTAATACTTACTGTAAAAACTTGTGTATTGCTGCTAAACTCAAAAATCCAACAAACGTAGCTCTCTATCTCTTCCCCTCACCCCCATCCAGCGTCGTCTCCCTCCATCCCTAGTCCTCTCTCTATGTTAATATTTTTTCTAGCTTATTCTTTTAGTTCTAAATTTTTACATAAATTTTGTACATGTCTGGTAAATTCAATAGGATCGTATTCCATCAGGAATGCAGTGGTATTTGTTTTAGCTCTCTATCTCTTCCCCTCACCCCCACCCGGCATCTCCCTCCATCCCTAGTCCTCTCTCTGTGTTAATATTTTTTTCTAGCTTATTCTTTTAGTTCTTTTCACATAAAATTTGTACATGTTTGGTAAATTCAACAGGATTGTATTCCATCAAGAATGCAATGGTATTTTATCATTGATTGTTTTTATTTTTATTTTTTGGATTTTTTTTCTTTTTGCACGGAAAGAAAAACAAATACACGGTCTAAATCTGTTTCGATGCTTTTGTAAACCATTGTTTTTTTCTATTTTGAATCAGTGGAAAGCATGACGCTAAAATAAATGTACGAATAAAAGTAAAAAAAAGATGCATAGTAGTAAATTTTAGCTTTCTTTTCTATCAAACTTTTTTCTAGAAAAATTCTTTTAACGAAATCAACTAATATTTTTTTATTGTTAGGACATTAATTTAATGTCGTCATGATGCTGAACAAAAAGGGCATGAGTTTCTTTGTTAATTATTCATCACCATCCTGGCTATTCTTATATATCATATACACAAATCTGATCTTACCAATTAGGCTTCCCAATTAATTGCTTCTCCATTGCATTAAAGTGGGTTAGTGACATCATCTTTCTATTTTTGAGGCCAAATCTTGGTATCCTTAGGAGCATCCTCATTGGATTGTTTTGCATATATTTGTGTTGATAATAATCTCTCGAACTGTTGAAGCAAATATGCATTGTTGTGGGGGTATAAAAGGGAACCAAGTTGATTACGTCAATAGTATAGAATACATCTAGCCGACAAATCACAACCTTTGTATTTGTTAGAGCATCTTCATTGGATTGATCAAATTCATCTTCAAAATTTAGCTAATATGACATTTTTTTGCATTTGCCTCTTCCATTTAAATTCAGTCTTCACATTGGATTAACTATTCACAATCTATATAATAATAAAATATAATTAAATTAATAGATTTAATGTTTGGTTAGAGTGAGAAACTAGTCTTTTCATGTTTGGTTGGAGTGAGAAACTAATATTTTAATATTTGAAGAACCAATTCTAGTCTTTTATATTTAGCTAAGCACTTTAGATGAAATCTAGGTATTTTTAATATAACCAATCTAATGTGGAGTATTTTTAGCACAAATTATCCAGATTTTAGATATAGTCAAGCCAATGAGAATACTCTTGGAACCAAAGGGTGCACGAAAGTTTATACATTTTCCACAAAACAATAAATGTGGCCTAATTTGATGTTTTAGATAATGAAATCAATTTTTAATTAATTGAGAATAATAATTAGCATGTGTTTTTCCACTCTTTATTCACTTGCATAAAATCCACTTTTATTACCTAAAATATTATTATAACAATTTATTCCATGAAGTCTTAAAGGATAAGTAGCCCTTATAGTTAATTGCTTAGAAGATGTAAAAGTTTTAAAAGCTTACAAAGAGCTCTCTCTCTTTCTCTCGCTCTCTCTCTCTCTCTCCGATTAGTTTTATTAGGATACTAGAAACTTTTTTAATTAAAAAAATAATAATTATGCCTTGTATTTTGAAATGACAAGTCTTTACTAAGAACATATTGTGATTACTGAAAAAAGGAAATAAAAAAATAAAATGCTTATTGATTGTTCGTATCTAATACATTTAAATGGCTTCAATAAGGTATAATCTGGACTACCACTTTTTTTTTTCTATTTTTGAGGGAGACTGCCACTTATTTTTGAAATGACAAGTTTCTACTACAAACAACAAATTGTGAATATTGAAAAAAGGTAATAAAAAGATAAAATACTTATTGATTGTTGGAGCTGTCGTATGTAATATATTTAAATGGCTTCAATATGGTATAATCTAGACTATCACCTTTTTTTAGAGAGAGAAAGAGAGAGAGAGACTACCACTTATTTTTGTTGATATTTATTTTTGGTATAATACACCTTCAATTTTTACATCTACTAAGAAATTATATATTTACAGTAATCCTAAATATCTTAGTCTTTTATTTCTTCATTTCTTCCATCAGATTCTATAAGAATAAGTTACTTTACCAAGTAATTGGATAACATGGACAAGTTCTACGAGAAGGTGCGCGGATAGATTGTTTCTTACTTTTGACTAGAACTAGACATGTGTGCAAGTGGGAGCACATGCATGTGTGCAATGCATGAGTGTCTTATAGGTATGCAAGGGTACGTGTGTGGGTGTGCATGGCAGTGTGTTTGAGTGGGTATGTGTGTGTGCCATGTGCATGTGTTTGGGTGTGGGTGAGTGTGCTTGTGGGTGCATGTGTGTGTGCCATTGGGTATGGGTGTGTATGTGTCTATATTATGTGTGAGTGCGTATATGGGTGTAGGTGTGTGCACGTTTGTATGTATGTGTGTGTTAGTCATCTTCCTTTCTTGGTCCCAATGTTTCAAACCCCTGTTGTCCCTTGTTGTTTGTATTTCTTCCTCTTTTCGTTGACCTCGATTATCCTGCTCCACTCTTTTCTCCCTATTTCCCAGAAGTTGGTTTTGGATGATCATGATTTTGGATACATTTTTAGCTCTTGAGTTGGATTTAAGATGATATTTTGGTGGTATTTTGGGTGGTGGTTTGGGTTATCATATGTCATGGAGGCTAAGCTATTAGTATCGAAACTTGGACAGGTGAGAAAATAGCCATGGGGGCTAATCAACTCTCTGTGGCATACGAGGTGTATGTGCATGCGTGTATGTGTGTGTATTGCCTGCATGTTTGTGTATGTATGTGCATGCATGTGTGTGTTAGTTTGTGACTAAGTGCACGCCATGCGTGCAAGTGAGTACGCATGTGGTTGTGTGTGAGTGCGCAAGTGGGTGCATTTGTGTATAGATGCGCATGACATGTCTATGTCGTGTATGTGTGCATGATTTTGTGTGCGTGTATATGTGCATGGATGTGTGTGTATATGTATATGTGAGTCTAGTGTGCATGTGTGTGTGTGTGATGTGGGAGTGTGTCTTTTTGTTTTATGTGTGTATATAGGTTTGTGTGTGTGCTTATGTTTGTGTTTTGGGTATATATGTGTGGATGTGCATGTGCATGTGCATGTTTTGGATGTGTGTACATGTGCATGTGTGTGTGTGTGGGTGTGGGTGTGTGTGTATGAGTGTGTGTGTGTGTGCATGCGCGCTCGTGTGGGTGTGACTTAGAGTTTTGGTTGTGTGGTGTGGGTGTATGTGTGTTGGTGTTTGTGCGTTTGGGTGGGTGGCGAAGTGGGGGGGATTACAAGGGTGTGTGGCATGTGTTGCGTTGGTGTTTGTGCATTTGGGTGTTTTTTTGTGTGTGTGGGTGTACATGTATGTGTTTGGGTGTCATTGTGCATGTATGTGTGTGTGTGGAGGAGGATGTGAGACAATTCGTGTGAGTGTGTTAATGCACACTGTGCGTATGTATGTGTGGGTGATTGGGGTGTGAGTGCATGTGTGCACGCAAGTGTGCGACGTGTGTTGGTGTTTGTCCGTTTTGGTGTTTTATTGTATGTGGGGGCATGTGTGTCTTTGTGTGTGTTTGGGTGCATTGTGTGTGTACGTGTGAGTGCACGTGTGCGCATGTTGGGGGGGTGAGAAAGTGCATGTGTGTTAATGAGCAAGTGTGAGTGCGCATATGGATGGAAGAATAACATGCTTAATAGGATCCAGGAGTGAGAAATTGGGCCCTAGCACGTCCAGGATTTACCTGTTTGCTCAACCTTGCCATATATATTTAAAAAAAAAAAATTGTTTAATAAAACGACGTGATTTTGGAAACAACAAACTGGTAAACTAGTTACTCTTCAAGATAATGTCGTTTTATCTTAGCATTTATTTTTAAAAATAAAAATTTTAGGGAGACTCCTAGTGCAAAGTCTCTAAAACGAAATCGTTTTTTATTAGGTATTATTGAAAGTGTCTCTCTCCCTCATTCTTGTCTTAATCCCTCTTCGTCCATTGACCTTAATGTCTCAAGCCTCCACTGTTCGTCGTATTCTCTCTTCTTCTTGTTGACCTTGGCCTCCTTATTCCAGGTCTCTGTGTGTGTGTGTTTAGCTTTTGTTGATTATGATTCTGGATATTTCTTTTATTTGTTAGTTGGGTTTAAGCATTTATTTTTTACAGTATTCTAATGATTATTTTTATGGTGATTTGACTGAAGTAGAGGCTAAGCTATTGATGATTTAAGCAAAAAGGAGTTACTCTCCAAAACAACTTCGTTTTTGTGGGGATTGGTTTTGTGGAGACTACCAGTCCTCAGTATTCTCAAAACAAGGCCATTTTTTAATAGGTTATGCTTAAAACCTTAAGACCTCTTTCCAATAGCCTTTTTTTTAGCTTTGCTACACATAAGCCTACACATCACACACCATACAATTTTTTTATTTTTTATTTTTATTTTTTGTAAATTTATTCTTTTAAAACTAATTGAATACTCTACTCATTATTTATATACTAGATATTTTATTAAAGAAAAAAAAAACATATAGTGTGTGGTGTGTAGGCTTATGTATAGATTTTTTCTTTTTTTTTTAGACTAAAACAATATCATTTTGTGAAGACTACAGTCCCCAATATCCCCAACACTAGGCCATTTCTTATTGGGTTATGTTTAAAACCTAAAGCCCTTCTCCCAATAGCGACTCTCTTTCTCTCTCTCTCTCTCTCTCTATATATATATATATATCTATACATAATATATATTTCTCTCTCTCTAGCTATATATATGTATATATTTTCCTAGGCTCTTTTCCCTTCTAGACCTCAATGTCGCAAACCCCCATCGTCGATCGATGTCTTTGTCTTTGTCTCTTCCTCTCTCTACCATCTCAGCCTCCTTATTTCAAGTATGTCTCTATCTCAATGCTGTAATTTAGTTTTGGATGATTATAATTTTGGATATTTCTTTCATATATCAGTTAGATTTAGGCAGTTGTATTTGTGGTATTTTGAGTCGTATTCTAGTAGTGATTTTTATGTTGATTTCGACTGCCGTAAAGGTTGAGTTACAGGTGTCAAAACTCGAGAGGGTGGGAAGGACAACCATGGAGTCCAATCAACTTCGCGACTTGCGTGTGTATGTGCATTGAGTTTGTGTGCATGTTGGCATGTGGGCTCGTGCGTGTGTATGTATATGTATGGGTGATGGGTTTGTGTGTGATTGCGCGTATGTCTTTATACATATGTGCATGCGTGTTTGTGTGTGTTGTGTGTATGTGTCACTGAGTGCGCATACGTGTATAAGTGCATGTGTTGGTGTGTGTCTGTGTGTGTTTGTATGACTGTGTGTGTCCGTGTGTGATTAGACGTCCATTATGTTTGTGAGTGTATATTTGGATATGTCATTGTGCATTTGGATGTGTAATTGTGAGTGTGCATTGTGTGACTGTGTGCACATGAGTGTGTGTGTGTGTGTGTATGGTGTGCATATATGTGTGTTTGTATATGTGCATGCAAGTTTGTGTGTATGTTTGTCATTGTGTGTCCGTATATGTGTGTTTGTGTACGTGCATGCATGTTTGTGTGTGCACATTAATGGGAGTGTGCGTATGCGTGTGCGTGGTTCTATGTGTTTTTTTTTTTTGGAGTTGGGGGGGGGGGTGTGCGTGCATATGCATGCATGTTTATGTGTGTGTTTTGTGTATATAAGTGTGCGCTTGTCTAGAGTGTGTGCATTTGGGTGTATCATTATGGGTGGGCATGAGCGTTTGTTTGTGTGTATGGGGGCGTACGCATGTTTGTGTTTGGTTGTCATTGTGCATATTGGCATGTATGTATGAATGCGGGTGTAGGCGTGGATGTGTGTGTATGTGTGTGTGAGAGAGAGAGAATGGCGGAGGGGGAGCATGTGTAGGTGTGTGAATACAAACATGGGCGTGTGCGTGTGAGTGCGTGCATATGAGTGGAAGAGAAACATGCTTAACTGGGAGTCGGTGGGGGCAGGGGTCTAGCTAGGCCCTAGCAGCCTATATTTACCCCTTTCGCTCGGCCTTGCATATATATATATATACACACATATGAATTTAGCCTTCCTCTCTTTGCCACTCTCTTTTTTGTCTCTGTCTCTATTCCTCTCTCGGCCTCAATGTCTTATGCCCCAGCCATCTGTCATTGTCTCTGTCTCTGTCTCTTTCTCTCTCCGTCACCTCGACCGCCTTCCTCCTGGTATGTTTCTATCTTTAAGTCATAATTTGGTTTTGGATGATTATGATTTTGAATACTTTTTTTGTTTATCAGTTGGGTTTAAGCGATTGTAATTGTGGTATTTTGGACCATGTTCTGGTAGTGGTTTTTATGGTGGTTTGGGCTCACATAGAGATTGAGCTAATAGTATTGAAGCTTAAACGAGTGGAAAAGATGGCCATGGAAAGGGCCATGGGGGCTAATTAACCTCGTGACATATGTTGGGGTGTGTCTACATGTGCATGAGTGTGTGTATATGCGTGAGTGCATGTCTTTGTGTGATGTGTAAGTGTGTGAGTGAGTATGCATGCATGGTTATGTTTGTGGGCTCATATGTGCATCCGAGTGTATGGGTGTCGTCTTGGTGTGTGTCCATGTGGGTTTTTGTTCATTTGTGCATGAATGTATGTGTGCATGTGTGTGTTTGTGTGCATGCATGTCTGCTTGTCTAAATGGGTGCACGTGCATGATAGAGTGCGCACATGCGTGTATGAGTGCACGTGCTAGTGTGTGTTTGTATGGATGTCAGTGCACTCTTCTGCTGGTCTGTGTGCGATGGGTGTGTTATTATCTTTGTGGGATTGCTTGTCTGTTTAGGTATGTCATTATACATGTGGGTGTGTTTGTGTGCTTGCATGCGGGTGGATGAGTGTTAGCGTGTGTGTGTGCATTTGAGTTCGTGTGTGTGTGGGTGTGTGAATGCGCTCGTGGGTGTATATGTGTGTGTGTGTGCCCATCTGGGTGTGAGAGAAGAAAGCGCACTTAACTAGGAGCTAGGGGTAGAGCTCTATCGGTCCTTATCATGACCTGGGTTTACCTCGTTCGCTCGGTCCTTATCTAAAGTCCTGCTTCTAGTACTTTCTCTCTCTCTCTCTTTCTCTCTCTCTCACACACACACACACAATTGGCAATCAGAGCTTTGGTTGGGCCCTAGCCGGCCCTATTTTACCACAATCGCTTGGCCCTACATAAACGATGTAGCATCGCTCTCTCTCTCTCTATCAATTTCTTAGATCCTCGCTGTTCGAACTTGTCTCTCTCCTCTTCCTCTCTTCATCATCTCGGCCTCCTTACTCCAGGTGTGTCACTATCTTTATGTCGTAGTTTGGTTTTAGATAATTATGATTTTGGATACTTCTTTCATTTTTCAGGTTGATTTAAACAGTTGTATTTATAGTATTTTGGATCATATTCTGGTAACGATTTTTATGGTGGTTTGGGTTGTCGTAGAGTCTGAGCCATTGGTGTCAAAGCTTGGGCGGGTGGGAAGGATGACCATGGGGTCCAATTAACCATGCGACATACAATCTGGGTGTATCTGTGTGCATGCGTATGCGTATGGGTATGCATATTTGTGTGTATATATGCGCATGTGTGTTATGTATGTTGTGTGAGTGTGTGATTTGGTTTGCGCGCATGTTAGTGTGTGTGGACTTGTGCATGTGTCCAAGCAAACCTGTACCTATGTGTGTATAAGTGTGCATGTGTACTCGTGTGTGTGGGCCCATGCTTGCGTGTGTGTGTTTGCGTTTATGTTTTGGGTGTATGTATGTGTATGTGTGGTGTGAGTGTATGTGTATGTATGTGTTGGGTGTGTGTATGGGAGAGTGTGTGTGTGTGCATTTGGGTGTGCCATTGTGTGTGGGCGTGGACATTTGTGTGTTTGTGTGTGCATATGGGAGCATGCGTGCGTGTTTGGTTGTATCTTGTGCATGTGAGTTTGGATGTGTGAGTGCGTGTGTGGTTATTTGTGTGTGCATATTGGTGTGTCTGTGTGAGAGAGTGAGACAAAGAAAGCGCTTGTAGGTGTGTGAATGCACATGTGGGTGTGTGAGTGAATGCACATATGGGTGGAAAAGAAACATACTTAATTGGAATAGGGGGTGGGTCTCTAACTAGGCCCTAGCACGCCTAAAATTTATCCATTCCACTCAGCCTTGCCTACATATATATATATATAAATATATATCTATCTAGCCTCTCTCTTTCTTTCTTGTCTTAGTCTCTCTTTTTCTCTTGGCCTCAATGTCTTATACCCATGTCGTCTGTCATTCTCTCTCTCTCTCTCTCTCTCTCTCTCTCTCTTCATCTCTCTACCGACCTTGATCTCCTTGCTCCATGTATGTCTCTATCTTTATGTTGTAGTTTAGTTTTGAATGCTAATAATTTTGGATCTCGTTTGTTAGTTGGATTTAAGTGGTCGTATTCGGGGTATTTTGGGCCGTGTTCGATATTAGCTTTTATGGTAGTTTGGGTTGTCGTAGAGGCTAAGCTATTAGTTTCAAAACTAAGACGAGTAGGAAGAATGGTCATGGCGTCCAATCGACCCCACAACATACGTTGTAGGTGTGTCTGTGTGTGGATGAGTGTGTGTATGTGCATGCATGCGTGTGTTTGTGTTTGTGTGATGTGTGAGTGTGTGATTGTTTAAAACATGATTGTTCCTTATTAGGTATTATTTAAAACATGATTGTCTCTCTTTTTGTTCTCTATCTTTCGCGTCTCAATTCTTGTTCCTCTATCGACCTTAATATCTCATAGCCCTTTCCATCTGTTGATGTCTCTCTCTATTCCTCTCTTCGTCAACCTTGACCTTTTTGCTCCAGATATGTCTCTCTCCTTTCTAGAGTTTGGTTTTGGGTGATTATGATTATGATTTTAGATATTGCATTTATTTATCAGTTGGATTTAAGTGGTTGTTTTGACCGTATTTTGGATATGTTCTGGTGGTGGTTTTTATGGTAGTTTCATCTACGTAAAGGTTAAGCTATTGATGTCAAACCTTGGGTAGATGGAAAGGATGGTCACTGGGGTCAATCAACCTCGTAGCATACGGAGTGGTAGTGTGATTGTATGCATGTGTATCTGCATGCATGTTACACATGCATGTGTGTATGAATGTGATATGTGAATGTGTGATTATTTCTTATTAGGTATTGTTGAAAATTTGAACTCCTCACCATAGTATTTCTCACTCTTTTTCCCATATTTCTCTATTCCTCTCTCTCTACCAACCTCAGCCTCCCTATTCTATGTATGTCTCTCTCTCTTTATCAGAGTTTGGTTTTAGATGATTATGATATTGAATACTTCTTTTGTTTATTAGTTGGATTTAAGCAGTTATTTTTGTACTATTTTAGGTCGTGTTCTAATGGTTGTTATGGTGGTTTGGTTGTCATAAAGGCTAAGCTATTGGTGTCGAGGCTTGGGCAGGTGATAAGGACAAATGTGAGGTCCAATCAAGTCTACGACATACGACGTAAGTGTGTGTGTGCATGAGTGTATGTGTGTGATGTGTGAGTGTCCGATTAAGTCCACACGCATGTTAGTGTGTGTGGGCTCATGCGTGTGTGTGTCTTTGAGTGCAAGTGTTGGGGTGTGTTTAAGTGTGTGTTAGTGCACATATGGGTTTCTATATGTGTGTGAGCGGATGTGTTGTGTGTATGTTTAAGTACGCATGCAATTGTGTATAACTACACGTGTGAGTGCGCAAGTGAATGTGTTTGTATGTGCGTGCATGGATGCGTTTGTGTGCATGCATGCATGTGCGAGTGTGTGTATGCATGCATGTATGTGTGTTTTATGAGAGTGCATTATGTGGATATGTGTGCGTGGTAGTGCGCACCATACATTTTTTTATGTATGTGTGAGCAGTTGCATGTTTGCATGCGTGTGTGCATCTGGGTGTATGATTGTATGTGCAGGAGTGCTTGTGTTTGGGTTTGTGATTGTGCGTGTGGGCCTGTGTGTAAGTGTGAGGAGCTTGTGGTTTCTATGTGTGAGCATGCACATGGGCATGTGTGAGTGTATATGTGGGTAGGGAAGAGACAGGCACACTCAATAGGGAGACGGGGTTGAGGCTCTGGCTAGGGCCTAGCACGCCCATAGTTTACTACGTCTGCTTGACCTTGCCTATATATACATATATTTAGGAAAAAGTAATTTCTTTTTTAAGGAAATGAAATGGTTTTGGGAACCATAAATGAGTTTGTTTTATCTTAACATTTGTCTTTTTTAAAATGAAACAAGGTCATTTTGTGGGACTTTCAATCAATATTTTGAATACCATACCGGTTGGCATATCAGTTAAGGCACTAGAACGAAATATTTCGGTACCAGTACTATTCGTATACCATTTCAAAATAATTTATACATAAATAGTTTTTATATATGTGTGTAATTCTAGTATAAATTTAGGTAAATAGGTAAACAAATAGCAAAAAATAACAAAAAAATGTGAAAGGCCGTAATCCAGCACGACCAAAATATAGATATCGCCAGTACCTACCAATATTTCGATCGAAATATCATGTATTGGTTGATACGGCCAGTACGAAATGTTATTGTCATTCAAATCATTGTATTCGACGAACCATTGTATGAATCCAATAATACAATGGTTTGTCGAATATAATAGTTTTGGGAGTTTCCAAACATGATTCATAGAATATAAGTGGTTCCATTTTGGAACATGATTGCATATGCTTTATGCATCATTTTTCACTCCACAATGGACTTTTCATAACTAATTTTTTGTTAACACACAATTTCTCAAAAAGGATGGAGGATGAGTCTAGATATCCGTTTCTTGAAGTTGTGTCTTTTGGATGTTTGGAAGAACTTAATTGTTGAAGTTTTTTTAATATTTTTGTGGAAACACCCTTATATTGGCAGAGAATAGAGCAAAGATAAAAGAGATTGAGCTAGTGAAAGATAAGATGAACTTCAAATAACAAACTAGAGGTCATGCTATCAACTCGGTAGATTTGGATGGCTTAGATTAACTAATATAGCGGTAGCTGTGTGATCATCAGAAGTTGCAAGATTGTCAACCCTTGCATGAATCCTTGAATCATTTGAATGAAGAGATTTTATTTCTTTGTTTTTGTTTAACATTCAATTTCATTGCTTTGTTATTAACTTAATAATATTGGGACAATGAATTTTTTTTTCTATAGAAAGATGTTTTATTGTCAATAATCGTATGGAAGAAATTGCATTTGAACGTATAAAATGATGTGATATGAATAGTCTAAAAAAATCATTGTTATTGTTTCAAACGTGTATTAGGGAGAAAAAAAAAAAAAATCTATCCCAAAATCCATTCAAATGGAACTGTTGGCATTTGAACAACTATTAAGAACGGCAAAAATTTTCAAAAAAAAAAAAAAAAACTCTGAATGAAAATATTGATATTCGAACGACTATTAAAATCGTATGAATGGAATTGTACATCGGCGTTCAATTAAACAACTATTAGGGATAACAAAAAATCGTCGAAAAAAGTTGTTCGAGTGGAGTTTTTGGTGCTCAAGCAACTACTAGGGAAGAAAACAAATTTCGACCCAAAACAAAAATCCATTCGAATACTTTCCAACGGTTTTGAGTTTGAGACAATCAAAAAATATTTTTTTGGAGGAAATTTTAAAATTTGTCTTAAAAGACTTTTTGGTACAAACTTATTCGGACGAACTAAGGATGAGATTTTTTTTTAATTCCAAAATGATTTTATAGTGACGTTTGTTTATTGCATGAGCTTTCTTATTAATTTCAGCGACATCGTATGCTTTATTTGCATTTCATTTGTGGTTTTCACTGTTTGTACTATGCAAAATACCAAACCACACGATCGACCAAAGAGATCGACAAGTAGAAATAATTAAATCCTTATTGAAATGGTAATGTTTTTATTTAGTAGGCCAAGCCTAAAAGGAGACACATGGATACAAATCAGCAGCAACTTATGTAATATTGATGAACATATTAAGGAGGACGGGCATGAATTGACACGATCTTCACGGACCCTTCAAACACACGCCTTGTCGTCCTCATTAATTCTACTTCGTCTCTGCGCGCTCACTTGGCTACTGCTGCCTAATAAATCATGGAAAAATAAAAGATATTAGTTAGTATGCAATCGAGGAGCCCTTGATTATTAGAAAATTATCTTCCCAATTTCCTGCACGAATTTGTAAACTTCAAGTAAGAAAGAGACACACATGAAGTGATCTGAGCTATAACATATTTAGCAAAATATGCTCAAATTTGTATTTTAAATATGAAATTGAAGGACTTGAAAGCATGTTCAAATGTTTAAAATTTTGTGTGATACCTTCTTCTTAGGCTCCCGAGGCCTTTGCTCGGGCTTCTTAGGGGCTTGTTTGGAGGCCGGAGCTTTGGGTGTAGCTGTGCTTCCGGCAGCAGGTTTTGTAGGCTCTTTCTTGACCAGTGGAGGTGGTTGAGCGCCAACAGGTTTCTCAGGTTTGAGTGATGCCATTTTTCTGTTTCTTTCTTTTGCTGGATACTCTTCTCACTCAAAGATATGTCTAGCACGTTGCTGGCCTCAAGTATAAGCTACAAAGCAAGAGGCATCCTTATATAGCTGGGTTTCGAAACTATAGGATCGTGAAACAGAATTGGAATCATGTCATACATCAAATGGAAGTGATCAGAAGCGGTACTGGCACTACTTGATCATGAGAATGGAATAAACTCAACTAGAACCTGGCCTCTTTATGATCTTAAAGAAGAGATGCTAAATTGTATCAGATTCTTTGCAGAGGCGCATATTTTTCAGAACTTTTTGGATGCGTATTCCAAGAAATGGGGTAGATTCTTTCAGAGCATAAATCAAATACGTGGTATGCATGCCACTCCAAAATGTGTGAGAACCTTGTCTCAACGTGAGACTAAACTAATAGGATTCTTTGTAGAAAAAGTTCAAAGCCCACGACCTTTGTGATAAACACTCAAGTGGTGACATTTGGCGTCCAAAACATATATCAAGCATCTTTCGTATTTCGTTTTAAAGGAAACATATGGAGAAGGGAAAGAAAACAAAACCAGCAGGCATGAGATAACAGAGTCCAGATTAAGCACCCCCATTGTAACATATAACCAGGGGCGGACCCAGCTAGGTGGGTGGGGGGCTACCGCCCCCCAAAATTTTTAAAAAATTAATTTATAATATAAATATATATAATTAAAATTCTTTCTCAAATTAAAAATAAATAAAAATTGTCCCCCAAATTTTTTTTACTAAAATTATTCATCTAAATCTTAATATATATCCATTTATATTCTAACTTTTAATTTTACTTAAACTCAAATTTCAATTCACATAATCTCCAAGTTACTCAACTAACAGTCTAACTCTAATAAAAAATTTGATTATAAATTTATATGATTGTAAAATTGATTGATTATACTTACTTATTTAGTTTCAGTTTAACTTGTATGATTATGAAATATAATTTGTTAAAAATTTAACAGCGTTATATCATTACTTATTAGAAAATTCTCAAATTTATTCTTAATCTATAAATTTTTCTTAAATCATAGAAAAATATGAGCAAATATTTAAAAATAATTGATTTTTTTTTTAAAAGACGTGAACAATTCAAAAATTAATATACATTTAGAGAGCTCGGTAATAACAAAATATGACACTTTTATCACTAATGATCATCTTTATAAAATTTATATTTATTGCACATTTTATCAATCGCTCTCCCAAACACAAAATTATAGTTCCGCCCTTGCATATAACATGAATAATATATTATTATTATTATTATTATTTTAATCTATTTTTCACTATTTAATATTTTATTATTATTTTTTCACTACTATTGATAGATATCACTACCAAAATGTAGCCTTAGTACACATATTAGGTATAAATAACATCTTTCTTTGTAAACTACCTAACCTGGGATGAAGCTAGGAAGAGATTAATGGGGTGGGGCTGTTGTTTGTTCGTTTTTTTCTTGCTTTAATTTTGTTGAATTGCGGGACAGACATGCCTTCCATCCCCAAAAAGGTTTAAAAAGCAGATATTCCCTGGGAAAGTTACGTTCATGGTGCTGATTATGAGATTATTTATTTAATTGGATTCTTTGGAAGGAGCCGCAGTCTTTTTTGTCACTATTTGACCCCTCCCTCAGTATTCTCAAGCTATCCCTTCTATCTACCCCATTTTTCCATATTCTCCACTGAAAAATGCTAATTGAATTCACACTCGATCATACCGATCATTATCCATTTTAATTTATTTATTTTTTATTTTATAACTAAAAAGTGGTTATATATATTTTTATATTTTTTTAATGATTAAGTATGTTAAAAAAATTATAAAAAATAAACAAAAAGAACTAACAAATTTTTAACTTGCGAAACGCTCAATGATAAATGATGGCGGCACACTAGCTAGCAAGGTTGTTTTCCATTTTCCCAACTAGTATATTTTTTACATTTGTTGTCTTTTGGTCGTCACCAACTTACACAGCCGCCACCATTAGACTCCTCGAAATCGAGGAGAGAAAGAAGATATTAAATGGTAGAGAAAAAGAATATTATTTTAAATGACTGCTATATCTACAAAAGAATTACATAAAAATAATCACACAAATTGACGTGATTTCATTTGATCCATTAGATCTACTTGATAATAAAAATAATTTTATAATATAATAAATCACATCAAGTTACATTAATTTGTAAGATTATTTTTAGGTAATTACTTAGTGACTAGAATATTTCTCTTTTTATATTCTTGACTGTTTCACTTACAAGAAACGTCTCTGTCTATGCGTATATATATATTTTTTATAATAAAGGCAACTGGATTTCATTCAAATAAAATGAAACTACATCAAAGCATCATGCCATATAATTTGGAAGACACATTTCAAAAAGGAATCCCACGAAATCATAATGTCATCAAGATGCCAAGAATATTTTGCTAAGCAATGAGCTACAACATTGGTCACACGACTTTTACAACTTTTGGAAACCTCAAAATCATTCTCTTAATCTCATGAACTAGGTTCCCGTAAATAGGGGTGTTCATCTAGACCGAGTTTTTTTCGGTCTGGTTTGAAAATCGGATATCTGTATTCCGAATCCGGATTAATTTAAATCTAGAATTCATATTTTAAATATCCAGTTTAACCATTTAATATGGTCCGGATTTGAATTGAAAATCCAGTACCGGATCTAATATCTGGTACCCGGATTCTAAACAAATGCCCAGAGATTTGATTCGACTCAATCTAACCTCTCTCTCTCTCTCTCTTACGAAATCTAAACCCTAGCCTCAATCGCATCTCATTCTCAGTCGAATCAAATCTGGGCATTTGTTTAGTACATACGCCGATCTCATTGTAGAGTGACTGAGTCTCCATTGGCGAGTCTGTAATAGATTGGGGATGGTGATTTCGCTTATAGGGTAATCTCTCTCTCTCTCTCTCTCTCTCTCTCTCTCTCTCTTCTCTCTCTCTCTCTCTCTCCCCCTGGATCTCTTTGTAAAAGAGAATTTACTTGAAAATGTTTTGAGTACAATTCCTCAAGGAATCAAGGGCTCAAGCAATCAACGGGGAAGAGTGGCTTCAAGCACTTCCTCGGGCATTAGTTGCAGTTTCCTCCGTTCCTCATGGCTCAATCTGTTTCTTCCTATATTTAATAAAGTTTGTCTCAACATTTGTGTTTTGATGCCATTTCTTTGGTTTTCGTCTCCATTTAAATGATTGTCATTGAGTTTATGAAAATCATTATTGTTTTTAGGGCAGTGATAGTTCCTTGGATGATTGCATCTACCATCTTATCTGTCCATGCTGCATGTTATGCCAGGTCATTTTCCTTAACAAAATGCTATCGAACTTGACATTCATTATTACCCATTTTATATAAATTGGTAACTTTTTAGAGATCTTTACAATCCAAAGTAGCAAGTCTCTTTGACTAGTGCTAAGATTTATAATTGGATTAGAGAGTTTAATTTGGATTTTTAATCTAGTTTATCTAATCCATTTAATATCCTTGTTTCCTTTTTGTTTTTATTTTGTCACACACCCCTTCCTTGGGCAACGTAGAATAATACACTCATAATTTGGGATAAAAAGTGTATTGAAATCCTAAGTTTGTTGATTAATAGAATAGTATGTAAAAGCCACTAACTAGTATGAAATATATGTAAAAGTCAGTAATTTTCCCATAAACAAATATGGTATTTATTGAATTGAAAACTTTTTTTCTGGAATTGAAATAATGCTACAAATCGAATTGAAATGATCTTCTTCATTCATGAGTGCAGTCCAATTCAATTTCTAACAAGTGGATTCCATCTAAACATCTTTCTAAGGAGTGAATAGAAGGATACTTGAAATCCCATCTACCAAGAAATCTGAGATTGAAGGTTTAACCATTTAAAATGATCCCTATTTTCAATTGAAGTCCACGTTAATCATGCTACTTATAAGTTATAATGTTTATATATATAGCTTTTTACATGATTGGACTTAGCATGCTTGGAGGTGTTCTGGTTGTTGCTCTTTGCACTCCCTCCAAAAGTCTATTGAAGATATTGTTGTGAAGATATATTATCATCTTGTATTTTGTAATTTGGTTACTTGTTGTAGCCAAATCTACCACTTCTAGTGGGATTTTGTGTTAGAAGATCTGAATCTTTTTTTTTGTGTGTGTTGGATGATCATGCTACTTAAACTTAGCATTTGCAATGTGTAGGCGGAATGGGGCTTCTCCGTATTTACCAAATATATATTATGTGTATGTACATTAAAAACAAGAAAAAAAACCTCAAAACAAGCAATATCGACACTACATATATATAGGACCTTCAGAAAAGGGGAGCTGGGGACATGAAAACAGGACCAAAGACAGCACGAGAAATCTTCTGGAGTTCTTCATGATTGATGCATCTCCTCTCTAGTGAATTAATGTTGCAGGAATTTGTTTATATTTCATTGGATGGTGAAAATTCTAAAGGATAACAAGAATTTGTTAATCATGCTACTTATAAGTTTGTGAAGGAAAGCAGATAAAGTTGAAAGGGACCAAGTAGTAATACAAGCATTAAAAAAAAAGGTTTAAAATCTGAAAATCGGATTTTTGATTTTTAAAAAACCGGATTAATCCGGATCCAACTCGGGTGAATCCGGGTTGGAGTCCAAGCTGCTTTTGGCCATTTGGTTTCGGGTCAGGTTGACCTTGATTCCCAGTTCGAAACCCGCCTAAACACCCTTACCCGTAAATGGACATAAACGCTTCTACTTGAAGTTCAGTTATTCCCAGTGATAAACATATTTGACGACCCCTCAAGATTGTTAAAAAATTTATCTCCATTGGATCAGTGACCTCGTGTTCTGGTTTACTGCCTGCAAAAACCACTTGGCCACTACTGTCTCGAAGTATCGTACCAACTCCAGATTAGCAAAAACCAAGAAATAGAGCTCCACATGTGTTCAATTCCAGTACTGCTTGTGGAGGTGGTTGCCATCTACAACTGGTCTTGAGTTCTTGTTTATGTTGTTTAGCAACCATCTAGTATTCATTAACCACTGAATAAGCATGGTTCACTGCTTTCTCTGGAGATAGTTGCTCATTCTCAAAGTACAACTGATTCCTTCGATACCATAGCTAAGCACACACAAATAGTCTATTTAGCTTAGATGTGCAATTCTTTTGAATCAAATGAGATATGAACTGCACAAAATCTCATTGAACTTGATCTTCCTCTAGAAACTCAAATTGTGTTTGCAAGAACTGATATACTGTTGGGCAGTAGAGAATTGCATGATTAATATCATCCATTCCCATATTTCACCATCTACATTTTACTTCCGTCACAACCTTTTAAACTTCTAAATTTTTTAGTGTAGGTAATCCATTCTTGCAAACTCTCCATGCAAATATCTTCACTCGACTGGAAACTTGCAACTTCCATATCCACTTCCACATTCTGTTTTGTTCTTCTCTATAAGAGGTCTCACCTTGATGCCTATCATCCCTTGTCTTCATGAATAGTTGATAAGCACTCCTTACTGAATAAAGTCCACTCTTCTCTTGCTCTCATACTAGACTATTAGGCCTCCCATCTCTAGTGACCAGCAAGTTAAGCACTTTAATAGCTTCCATTGGAGGTAGCAATCTTCTCATTTTGTCTATATCCTAACTTCTTGTGTGCTCATCAATTAATATAGAAATTGTCCATTGCATTTGTGAACATGTAGTAGCTCCAAGTATTGGGATTAGCTTATGATCAGGTAGCTATAATAGATTTGAATACTTGCGTTTTGTATCGAAACTTTATGTAACTACTTGTTTTACAGAGGAAGGTCCTATTTATACATATCTACTTGTATGAACAAAAAGAAAAGAGCAACTAATTTGCTCTATTGTACAAATAGAACTAATCAATACATGAGTTGAAAATATGGAAACTAATTATAGTTGACTACAGAGTATTGCCTAGGCAGATATCAAGGGAAATTGATTTGTTGTGAACAAGGCTAATTTATTGTGATCATCCATTACGCCCTCACAAGATGGTGCTCCCATTAGCGACACCTATCTTGGAACATAAAAGCTAGAACTGTGAATGAGATAAGGCTTTGGTCATTAAGTCAACAAGTTGGTCCTGAGTAGGTACATGTGCAACTTGGAATATACCTTTGCTGACGTAGTCTCGCACAAAATGTAAATCAATCGCAATGTGCTTCATCCGAGAGTAAAGAACTAGATTCAAACTTAGTTGTGTAGCGCCGACGTTGTCACATAAAATTTTTGGAGTGGACGAGAAAGTGACACCAAGTTCACGAAAAAGGGATTGTAACCATGCAATTTCAGATGTGGCACTCGCAAGTGCCCTATATTCCGCTTCAGTAGAGGAGCAAGCAACAACTCGTTGTTTTCGAGTGCACTAGGAAATAGGATTGCCACCAAAAAAATTTATGTAGGCAGAGGTAGATGTGCGATCATCAAGGTTCCCTCCCCAATCAACATCCGAGTATGCGAGAAGTTGAGGAGTGGATGAGTGACAAAAATGAAGACCATGATAGAGGGTGTTTTTGAGATACCTAAGAAGCCTCTTCATTACAGCCAGTGAATTTTCGAAGGGACGTGCATAAATTGAGAGAGCTTGTTTACTAAGAAAGCAACATCAGGTCGTGTTAGTGATAGATACTGGAGAGCCCCAATGACACTCCGATATGTGGTGCTCACAACTGCACTCAAACCATCATCCAGTTGAAGTCGACTTGAGGTTTCCAAAGGAGTAGTTGTTGGGAATGGCCCAGTCAACAAACAGTAAATAGGAAGTAACGCAGCAGATGCAACAAGAGAAATAAAACAAAAACACGCAGAACACTAATGGATACCAAGATTTGAAGTGGTTCGGCTTAATACAAGCCTACGTCCACTGTTGGGTCAGTCTCAATGAATCCACTATAACAACAGAGATGGAGTACAGAGATTGAATCACAAGATTCTTATACTAGAACACTCAGTCTCTCTTACAAGTTGCAAAGCTCTCTCTCAAACACTCTCAAACCTTACAAATAGCTCTCTTTTAAAATCATAAACAAAAAAAGAAATGATGAGCTCCTCACGGCTGAAGCGTTCAAATGAACGCGATCATTCTTATAAGCCCAATCTCACTCGAGCAAGGTACTCTCTTTCGAGCGAAATAATATTCCAGACGGCGCCAACCCTAGTACAGAAAACATTAGCTCGAAGCGAAATCTCGAGCGAGGTTGAGCAAACGTATAGGGTTAACTCTCGCTCGAGTGGGACATCGAGCGAGAGTCGAGCGAAATCTCTGTCTGATGCCTCGCTCGAGCGGGACGTCAAACCAGGGTTGAGCAAAGTCACGAGTCGAGGCTCGCTCGAGCGGTAGTCGAGCGAGCACTGAAGATGCACTGGATTGAACTCAATTCAAGCCACATCTCAACAAATCTCCACCTTAGCTTGAATTGTCACAAGCCCCACAAAATCCATTTTGAACAAAAGACTCACAAATCTCTTAGTCATATCACAAAAGGGAAAACCCAACCGAAGTACGAAGTCTATCCTTCAAGAACTCAATTTCCACACAAAAGTCTTCAACACCATAGACGACTTGACCAAATCACCGGCTTGGTCCTAATGAAGAATCAACATCTTTACACAAACGACAATGCACCACAATACAGACTGCTTACTTGAACAACGACTTCTGAATACAAATGAAGACAACCAAATATTTTCAGCCAAAGTAAGAACCCAACAAAGTCTGCATGAGCATACACAAAAGGTGGCCAAACTGCCTCCTCTATCTACCAACTGTAGACGTGCTCTCATTGTGCACCAATGCCAGAAAACAAGACCATACTCAATCAAAAGCATAATCTAGAGTACCACATGTACTCTGTTGTGAAGCCCTTCTAGCAACTCCACCTCCTTGCTATAACGTTATTCTCCTTTCCTGTGGAATGAAAAGAGAGAATGTTCATCCATAGCAAGCTGTAGTTGACCGCTTCGCCGCAATCTGTAGACAAGCCTGGCAAACTCAAAGCAAACTATGGACTCTGCAAGCTCACCTCATTCCATTAAGCTACTCCATTTTCGTGGAGTAAAACAAAATTGTATGGTTTAAGCAACGCTCTACCTTCTTGTTTGTAGATCACTAGTCTTCTCAAGTGTTTGAACACATCAAAGACATCACAAAACAGATATACAAAACCAAACTCTTCAATGGTCATAAAACAAATATGAGTATAACAAGACAAGACTTTACACAAGATGTATCCTGATCAGAAATACTGCAGGAAATCTGATTCTACACTATTTTCCAAGAATACAATGCAAATAAAAAATCAAGATTACTGTCTTCTGATTACACCAAGTAAAAACTGCCGACTCATAAATGATCATACCGTCTGGTACACTCACATGCATACGAGTGATATCTGAATTTGGAGCATGTGAGGATACTCCACCTGTTACCGTACTACCCTCAAGGAAGTAGAGACTAGCTGTCTTCTTCTTCGTTGTCATCACCACTAGAGGAACTTTCATCTTCCTGAAAGTCATGGTCTGCTTCACCTATTCACAACAGGTCACCTGGGTTTAAAGCTTTTCATTTCTCACATGGACTTCAAACTACAATGGGCCAAGATAAAGATATAAGTCTAATTAAATGGTAACCAGCCCAATAGCTAAAGTCATCTATATTTAATTAGGGATAAAATATTATTTCACATGCCGAACATAGTTAATCACATTATCTAATTAATACTCTTATTTTATCACATAAATCTCATTTAATCCAAGATATTAAGAGTATTAAAACAAAATAATTGACCATTTATCATACCCCCAACTGCCTTTTTGTTAGTCTCTAGCAAATAAAGTGAATAAGATCATACAAAGGAAAGGTTGTCAACTACAATTCCAATAAATATGAAAATCACATGCCATAAATATACTTGTTGAGTTCAAGAACTTAGAAAGAACTTAATTTGAAATTAAGTATCAACTGGTAGATTTATACACAATTTAGTAAATCAACCAAGGGAACTAAATGCAGCAAAGTTTGCTTCTTTTAAGTGCATAGGAAATGGGTAAGAATTCCAAGATTGACTACCAAGAGGCATTAAAAGTTTCAATCACAACAGTTAGTTTGAGATAACAATATGGTTTTACTCTAATTCAAAATCATTGTAATGGTGACTTTCACGCTATTACACTTTAAAAGGTGCCTACTTTCTTATTTAAAAAGGACCCCAGTAATACACAAATGTAAATCATATACACAAATGTAAATCTTATTTAAAAAGGTGCCTACTTTCTTATTTAATAGGCAGTCTTTTCCAATACACAAATGTAAATCATATATGACAAGTTTTTTTTTTAGTTTTTTTTTTTTTTTTGTTCATTTGATCCCTGGCTTGTCTATTTTCTCATTTAATTCACTTTAGATATCTTCCTAAGCCATTAGGATATGGTTCATTAGAGTCACAAATAACCAAAGTGAAAATCAACAAGTAATGACTCAATGTAGTCTTTCTAGGCATTCTGGGCATGTGTTGTGTGTGTTTTAGCAAAATTTTTAACAACTTTCCCTTGGTTTAACAACTAAATAAAATGGATAAATCCCCCTTTTGATCTAAACTTCTGATTTCACTACATTGAACATGTTCCATGACCTCAACAAATCATTTTTCAGCATGTAAAAGTCAAAAATAGGAAATTTTCAACCACTTTGAACTCATCACCAAAACGATCCCCAGGGTGCACCAACATATGAGTACGGCATGCAAAACACGAAAATAATTTCTCTTCCCCTCAACTAAATTGTAGCATTGTCCTCAAAGATGCAAGAGAAATGAAGAATTTACATGAAGAGAGCAATTAAGAAGCAAACCAGCAATAAGAAAAGCGAACTAGTAAAGGAAAATAAGGGGAAAATGGAAGGAAGAATACCTGGACAGCTTTGAAAGGAGTGCCAAAGGAAAAATAAAAAAAATAAAAATAAAACTGCAAACTGAAAAACAAAAGAAAAAAAAAATTGGATAGATCAAGAAACCAAGTTAATTAGGATCAAGCAAATGTAGAGTAGATTCCTTAAGTGCAAAGTGAGAAATAAAAGGTTTTAGCCTTTGAGCATTAACCTTAAAATTATTACCATTGAGAGGATTCATTATCTCTACAGCACCATGAGGAAAAATCGTTTGTACTACATAAGACCCACTCCACCGAAACCTTAACTTACCAGGGCACAAGTGCAATCGAGAGTTGTATAATAACACTTGTTGATTAGGTTCAAAAGTTTTACGTTGGATGTGTTTGTCATGGAAGTTCTTCATTCTTTCTTTGGACAACTTAGAGTTATTGTAGGCATCCATAATCAACTCATCCAACTCAGACAACTGTAATTTTCTCACACAACCAGCTTCATCAATGTTAAAATTACATTGCTTAATTGCCCAATATGCCTTATGTTCCAGCTCTACAGGCAAATGGCAAGCCATACACTAGTCTATATGGAGACATGCCCAGAATAGTTTTAAAGGCTGTTCTATAGGCCCACAAAGCATCAGATAATCTCAAAGACCAATCCTTCCTGTTTGGGCTAATAGTTTTCTCAATGATGTTTTTAATTTCCCTATTTGCTAGTTCCGCTTGTCTATTGGTTTGGGGATGATAAGGAGTAAAAATTTATGATGGATACCATACTTCTTCATTAAAGCTGAAAAATGCTTGTTACAAAAATGGATGCCATTGTCACTGATTATGGCTTTAGGCATGCCAAACCTTGCAAAAATATTTTCTTTCAAAAATTTTAAAACAACTTGATGATCATTAGATTTGCAAGGAATTGCCTCTACCCACTTAGAAACATATTCAACAGCAAGCAAAATATATAAATAGCCATATGAAGAAGGAAATGGTCCCATGAAGTCTATTTCCCAACAATCAAAAATTTCAATCACTAGTATAGGTTGCATAGGCATCATATTTCTCCTAGTGATTCCTCCTAATTTTTGACAAGGTTCACAAGCTTTACAAAATTTAAAATCATCCTTGAATATAGTTGGCCAATAAAAACCAATTTGAAGAATTTTAGCCACTGTTTTGTGAGCTGAAAAATGCCCGCCACATGCTTCCGTATGGCAAAAATTTAAAACACCATAAATTCAAAATTAGGCACACACTTCCTAATGATTTGATCGGAACAATATTTAAAAAGGTAAGGATCATTGTAAAAGAAATACTTAGCTTCAGCTTTCAACCTTTTGATGTCTTGAGCATTCCAATGAGGTGGAGTTTTTCCTGTGACCAAAAAATTCACAAGGTCAGCATACCATGGTAAAGTTTCAACTGAAAATAACTGTTCATCAGGAAAATAATCAGGAATTAAAGCAAACTCCTCAGAAACTTCAGGTGTAAGGCGAGAAAGATGATCCGCCACCACATTTTCAACTCCCTTTTTGTCTTTTATTGTGAGATCGAATTCTTGTAGTAGGAGTATCCATCTTACCAGCCTTGGCTTGGAGTCTTTTTTTAACAATAAGAATTTCAAAGCTGCATGATCAGTGAATATTATGACAGGTGCACCAAGAACATATGATCTAAACTTATCCAATGCAAAAACTATGGCTAGTAATTCTATTTTCCGTGGTGGAATAATTATTTTGGGCAGCATTTAAAGTCTTACTAGCATAGTATATGACATATGGCAGCTTATCTCTTCGCTGTCTAAGTGCAGCCCCCACAGCAAAGTCACTTGCATCACACATTATTTCAAAAGGAAGTGACCAGTCAGGGGGCTGAATATTGGGTGCAGTGGTGAGAAATGTTTTCAGCTGATCAAAGCAATTTTGACACTCTTTGGTCCATTCAAACTTGACATCATGCATTAGAAGTTGGCAAAGAGGCTTAGAGATAAAGCTAAAATTTTTTATGAACCTTCTATAAAAACCAGTATGGCCTAAAAATGATCTAACATCTTTCATATTTTTAGGAGCAGGCAAATTTGAAATTAAGTCTATTTTCGCTCTATCTACCTCTATGCCCCAAGAAGATACAATATGACCCAAAACTATCCCATGTCTCACTATGAAATGGCATTTTTCCCAATTTAACAGTAATTGTTTTTCTTCACACCTTTTCAAGACAACTTGTAAATTAGACAAACATGCATCAAATGATTTCCCAAAAACTAAAAAATCATCCATGAAAACCTCAACAATGTCCTCAATCAAGTCGCTAAAGATGCTTAGCATGCATCTTTGAAAAGTGGCCGAGGCATTGCATAGCCCAAATGGCATTCTCTTAAAAGCAAAAGTCCTAAAAGGACAAGTGAAGGTAGTCTTCTCTTAATCCTCAGGGGCTATTTCTATTTGATAATAGCTAGAGAAGCCATCTAAAAACAATAATAATCATGTCCCGCCACTTTTTCTAAAATCTGGTCAAGAAAAGGCAAAGGAAAATGGTCCTTTCTAGAGGTAGCATTCAATTTCTTATAGTCTACACACATCCTCTAGACTGTGATCTCTCTAGTAGGCACTAATTCTCCCTTGCTATTTTCCACAACAATTATACCAGATTTTTTTGGAACAACTTGGATTGGGGCTAACCCATTTGCTATCAGCAATGGGATAGATGATGCCTATGTCTAACAATTTCAATACTTCCTTTTTTATCACTTCTTTCAATGTGGGGTTTAGTCTCCTTTGCATCTCTCTAGAGGGTTTTGAATCATCTTCCAAATAAATTCTATGTGTGCAAATAAGAGGACTAATACCATTGATGCCAGCAATGGACCAACCAATGGCTGATTTGTGTTGTGCCAAAATTTCCAGCAACTTCCTCTCTTGGTTAGGGGTTAGGAGTGCAGAAATTACCACTGGAAATGATTTTTCTGGTCCAAGATAAGCGTACTTTAGCTCTAAAGGCAGCGGCTTTAATTCCAACATTGGGGGCTGCTCATTGGAAGGTTGTGCCGAGACTTCTAGTGCTGGTAGTGGCTCGAATTTGAGCTTCCACAACATTTCATTTGCATTTGCTGCAGCACAAAGAGAAGAAAATTGGTTAGTAGACTCAATTAAATCAAGGGAGTCTTCTAAATCCTCCCAATGTTCATCACAATTGTAATTTAATAAAGAATTTTCAGCAAGTAAGGACTCCAATGCATTGACTTCTTGAACGTCCTCAAGCTCTTGAGGTTGCCTGCACAAATTAAAAATATTTAGTTCCAAAGTTATATTCCCAAAACTCAATTTTAAAACACCACTCCTACAATTAATTATAGCATTAGAAGTTGCTAGGAAGGGTCTTCCCAAAATCACAGGTGGTGAAGAATTTGAGTGGGATGACAACTTCATATCCAAAACCACAAAATCCACAGGGTAATAAAATTTATCTACTTGGACCAAGACGTCCTCAACAATACCCTTAGGAATTTTTATGGATCTATCGGCAAGCTGTAAAATGATTGAAGTGGCCTTTAATTCCCCTAGCCCCAAGTGCTCATAAACACTATAAGGTAGCAAATTAACCCCCGACCCTAAGTCTAACAAGGCCTGACCAATTTTAGAATCTTCAATAACACATGAAATAGTAGGTGATCCAGGATCCTTGTACTTAGGTGGTGTGTGATTTTGAATAATGGCACTAACTTGCTCAGTCAGAAAAGCCTTTTTTTGAACATTCAATTTGCGTTTTCACAGTGCATAAATCCTTTAGAAACTTAACATAAGCAGGAATTTGTTTAATAGCATCAAGAAGTGGAATGTTAATCCTAACTTGCTTAAAAATTTCTAGGATTTCAGCATGCTGTTTTTCCTTATGCAAAGAAAGCAAACGCTGTGGAAAAGGTGCAAGTATGGGGCATGCATCATCATTTGAATCTACAGTGCTTGAGTCACCACCAACTAAAGGAGGGTTAGCTTTTTTACCTGAATTTCCTACACTATGGGCAGGGATATCTACAACCTTACCATTCCTCAAAGTTGTGATGGCCTTGACTGATTTTACATTGGCCCCTTCACCATTATTTTGAGCTGGTTGACTTTGGACTTGTGGATTCGGTTGGGGTTGAGCTAGGAATTTGCCCTTCTCTTGGTTACTAAGAGTAGTGGTTACTCTAGTAAGGATTCCTCTGATGTCGTTGATGGCTTGAAAATTTTGATTGTTGATGGTGGCCTGACTTTGCATAAACTGTTGTAGGCTAACAGTTAGCTGCTAAATGGAGTCTTCCACTCACTTTTTCTGCATTGGAGGGGGCTGGTTGGCAATGAGGGCCCCGAACCTTGGCCAGCTGATGCATAGGGCATGTATTGACTTTGTCCTGTGTAGATGGTCCCGATTGCTCATTTTTCCAGCTGAAGTTTAGATGACTTCTCCAACGTACATTATAAGTATTAGAATAAGGTCCAGAAAAAGTTTTAGAAATCATATGCATAGGGTTAGATTGATCAAGCAACACTTCCTTAAATGTAGGAATTGTTGGGCATGCATTAGTCACATGCCCTGGGTCCTTACAAATGCAATATTTTTTTGAAGATGATGGTAATAAATGCATTTAATTCACTTTCTTTAGCTCAATGGAATCTAACTTTTTAGAATGCAAGTCTAGCATTTAAATCATCAGCTTCGTTCAAATGATATTTACCTCCCCCATTAACACACTTTTGATTTTCAGATCTATCATACAAGTCAGAAACATCCCAAGATTGGGCATTTTCAACCAAATAATCAAAGTACTCAAAGGTTTCATTGGGCTCTTTGTTGAAGAACTCACCATTGCACATGGTTTCCACAAATTGCCTTATTTTTTGTTACAACCCCTTATAGAAAAAACTAATGACCCTCCAATTCTCATATCTATGGTGAGGACATGCATTTAAAATGTCTTTGAAACGTTCCCAACAATGATAAAATGTTTCCACATCCTTTTGGCAAAAATTCATGATTTGTCTTTTTAAAGCATTGGTTATATGCATGGGAAAAAATTTATTTAAAAACTCAGTTTGCATTTCTTGCCAAGTCCCAACAAATCTTGGTCTTAAAGAATTCAACCATGTCTTAGCCTTGTCTTTTAAGGGAAATGGAAACAATTTCAGTCTTATGACCTCTTCAGTACATGTTCTATCCATGAATGTGGAACACACTTCTTCAAACTCTTTGATATGCAAATAGGGGTTTTCAGATTTCATGCCATGAAAATGTGGTAGCAATGGAATCATTTCAGGTTTAAAGTTAAAATTATTTGCATTCAAAGGTTGAATAATGCAAGATGGTGGGCTAGTCCTAACAGGTTGAAGATACTCTCTAAGTGTTCTGTTTTGATTAACCACCTTCCTATCATGATTTTCTTAATTTTCAGCCATGTTACTGTAAATGTCAAATGATGATTCAAACGCTGAATTAAGAGAAACAGATGCACTCGAAGATGAGGTTGATGATTCAGTCCTAGTAAGTCTATATGTGCTATCTCTAGCCCAACCAGACATGCAAATTCAGCAAAAATAAGGAAAAAAATTGCAGTAAAATAAATAAAATAAAAGATGAAATAAAATAAAATAAAACAAATAAAATGAGCGGAAAAGATATCACCCAGGCTGTGAAGAGGTTCATAGCTCTAAAAACACCCTCTCGAAGCTCAGAAAAAAATACTCTAATGACACAGTTGTTCCCGGCAACGGCGCCAAAACTTGACGTGTTCTAAAATGTGCTTCCAAGTGGAGAAGTGCCAAGTTGTATCAAGGATAAGTCCAGGATCGTATTCCACAGGGACAAAAGTTTATCAAAGTATTTGTGAAAATTAATTGGAAAGTATGATAATGTATGAGAAGTACGAAGAAGTAAAATGAAGTATAAAATTCTTTTTGGTATTTTTTTTACGTATATATAAATAGTGAGTAAAAAGGATATTAAAATCTATACAAAAAAAGATAAAATGAAAATGGATTATATGGTTGAACTTGAAGGTCTCGGATTGTGAGTTTTTGTATGGAAAACAAACTAAAATGTAGACTATTTGATCACTTAAAATTAAATGCTTAAAACGAAATTGAGCTGCAATTTATGTATTATCCAAACTCAGAAATAAGTTTCCAAACAGTAACTAAAACTAACAAGTTCACTAAAATGAATAAACAATTGGGTTATGAGTCCAAACATTCTTTACTTCCATTATTTATAAAATTTATGGGCATTACTTCTCTTCTATTAATCCAATCAAGTCATTAATAAAACGAAATATGAAAATATAAACTCAGTAAAATTGCCGAGACTTGTAAGTGAAATACCTCACTCAACATCAACCAATATCACTATCACACTTAGCTAAATTAAATCCTTGATTAGATTCAAGGTTTTGATGTGCCTAGTGTCAACAACAAAACAAGAATAAAACCAAGAGATTTAATCAACTATTCCTCTAAATCAGTCGGTCATCAAACAAAATGAGATATGAAAATTAATCAACAGAAATCTCGCAACAATAAGAAGTTCAGAAGCTTTACCACAATCTAAGCTACAAAAGTTAGCCGATAATCATCTTCAAAAACTAATAAAAAGATGAAATGAAAATAAACCCTAAAAATGCTAGAAAAACCGTTTGAGAACAAAACCTTTTTTTCTTAAAATAAAATCTCTTTTCTTTTTATATCCGGAATATTCTGCCCTCCTTACTATGGATCGCATCTTCTCTATCGTGCGAAGCGGTTACTCTTCTCCGCTTGTGGTCCCCAAATTCCAGAACATATGCCTCTTGGGTTGATCTCTCGATTCTTTTTTGATTCCTTCACAGTTGGGTCATTTCCTTCAGTAAGTTAAATTGGCGTTGTGGGCATCTTAACAGCAAGTCATAGCCTCAAGCAAGTCAAGATTCGTGGGCTTGGAGTAATTGACTTGGGCTTCATTTGATAGTCACAAGCAGGTTTCACTTGTGAAAGTCATGGTCTGCTTCACCTATTCACAACAGGTCACCTGGGTTTAAAGCTTTTCATTTCTCACATGGGCTTCAAACTACAATGGGCCAAGATAAAGATGTAAGTCTAATTAAATGGTAACCAACCCAATAGCTAAAGTCATCTATATTTAATTAGGGATAAAATATTATTTCACATGCCGAACATAGTTAATCACATTATCTAATTAATACTCTTATTTTATCACGTAAATCTCATCTAATCCAAGATATTAAGAGTATTAAAACAAAATAATTGACCATTTATCAACCAGCCACACATCATAGCAAGTGAGAGTATGATGCGTATGGTAGCAGGTTTTACAACCGGGGAGAAGGTTTCTTTGTTATCAATTCCTAGTCTTTGAAGAAATTCATGGCGATGAGACGCGCTTTATATCGATCAATGGAGCCATCAGGTTTTCTTTTGATGCGAAACATCCATTTGGAGCCTATTAGGTTCTATCAGGGATAAGCAAGAACTAGCTTCCAGGTGCCATGCCAAACAAGTGCTGTGAATTCATCACTCATGGCTTGACGCCAGTAAGGGTCCTTGAGGGCTTGTTGAATACCAATGAGCTCTAAAGCTGAAAGTAAGGGATGTTTAGCCATGAATAGCCGCTTTGGCTTGTGAATATTATTTATGGAACATGTAACCATGTGAGAAGGTGGCTAAGGTCTAGATGCAACATCATGTTTAGCTGCTAAAAGAGAAGAGCCCATGGGTGGAGGTACCTCATCTTGAAAATGTAGCGCAGAGGAGATACTAACAGCAGGGGGTGGCGACATCGGTTGACTAGCAGCTTCCAACAATGGACCCACGACAGCTTGACCACTGGATGATTTCTTGGACCGATTTGGCACACTCGTATCAACTATTAAAAGCTTGGATGAGGAGGACTCAGGTGGCACTAGTGGAGTAGTAAGTGGTTTGTGAGAATAAGCAAAAATGAATCATCAAATTGAACATGCCGTGACAAGAAAGTGCCATTGGTGATAGGGTCAAGACATTAATACGCACTCTAAGAGGTAGAGTAGCCAACAAAAATGCATGCCCGAGACTTAGGATCTAATTTATGCTGAGAGTAAAGTTTGAGCCATGGAAAACATTGACACCCAAAGATTTAAGTTTATGGTAGTTTGGGGTGGATTTAAACAAGACTTCTAAAGGAGATTTGAGTGAATGTAAAGGAGTTAGCATTCAATTTATGAAGCAAACAGCAGCTTGAAAAGCCGAATTTCAGTAGAATGGTGGAAGTTTTGCTTGATAGATAAAGGACATGCTAGTTTCCACTATGTGCCGATGGCAATGCTCTACCACTCCATTTTGTTCGGGAGTGTGAGGTGCCATCGTTAGGTGATTGATTCTATCATGACTTAGGTAGCCCTTAAGAGAAACTAATTCTCCTCCATTATCTGAATAAAGATTTTTAATGTATAAGGAGAAATGCATTTTCAAAAATGGCTTCTAATTGTGGAAAGATTGTTGAAACTTTAGATTTTAATTTCATGGGAAAGTATCAACAATACTTAGTGAAGTGGTCCACAAAGAGTACGTAATACCTATATCCTTCAAGAGATGTGTGAGAAGCTAGACCCCATACATCTGTGAAAAGATACTTGAGATGTAAAGAATTGGAAATAGTCAAAACATGAAAAGGAGGTTTGTGACTTTTATTGATTGAGCATGCAGTACATAGAGATTCAGTGATTTGTTTATTGGAAGGTAATTGAAATTTATTGATCAAATGAGAAACAAGAGTCTGAGAATGATGACCCAAACGATTGTGCCAAATCGTTGAAGAAACAAATTCAGTAGAAAATGCTGCCTTCAAAGTGTCATGACTACAGAAGCAAGCTGGCAGTGTATAGATTTCATTGTCACATTGTCTTTGTGTTAGTATCGCCCCCGACGACAGATCCTTCACAAAAATATGATAAGGGTGAAATTCAAGAGCAAGATTATTGGTCTTGGTAAATTGATGAACTGATATCAGATTTTTATGAATGGTAGGAATACATAATGTGTTTGTGAGAGTGACATTTCTAGTCAGAAATCTGAAATTCACATTGCCAACATGCGAGATTTTCAAACTTGATCCATCACCTATAATGACCTCATATATTCCATCATATTCAGAATAGATGGAGAGATTGGACATATCAGAGGTGATATGGTGTGAAACGCCGGAGTCAACAATCCAAGATTAATCCGTAGGAGGTCTAATAACAGCAAAGTTAACATTTGGTGAAGATGGAGTCCAGAACCTCTTGCATTGACGGGCTATGTGACCAGGGATAGAGCAGAATTGGCAAACCACAAAACTTTTATTTGAGGAATGAGATGACATTTGTGACTAAAAGGGCCTCTGGTTGGACCATGACTGATTATTGTTATGACTGGACTTGCCTTTATTCGAGGGAGAGGAGGTTGTTGCAAAGTTTCAAGGCATTTGAGGAGGTTTCATGGCTAACAAATAAGTCATGAAGTTCTTCAAACGTGAGAGAATTTTCACGAGTCCGAATTGGTCCTACAATGTCACGAAGATTAGATCCAAGGCCATCGAGAATATAGAGCATTAAATCATCATTCATGAGAGGGGCATCAACCAATGCCAGTTCATTGGCAGTGGTTTTAATTTGTTGGAGATATTCAGTAACACTTTTAGAGCCACAAGCCAAGGATGTAAGAGTATCCTTGAGTTGCATCACTCTCGTATGAGAGCGGTTTGCATAAAGATAAGTCAATTTAAGCCAAGCTTTTCTTGAAGTGCTAGAGGCAGCTATCAAGGGCACAATGCTTTCTTAAATGAAAGCAAAGATGACATTAAGCAAAGCTAGAGGTGGCTGAGCAATTTAAGCCAAGAAAAGGATACAAAGATGAAAGATTGGCTGAGCATTTAAAGAAAGTTGGCTAACATTAATAAAGTGTATGTTATGCAATTAGATTGTTTTGAACCGTTGGATTTTGGCACATAAATGAGAATCTCAATAAATCAGATATGGAAAATCTCTGTCTTTATTTGTTTGATTTTGCTGATGGAAGGATAAAGCGAAGACGTGATCTGATTTGATGGTAATATTTTTTTATATCTGAGCCCCTCCTTCTATTAAATAGTTTATATTATTTTATAATTCAAATACAATGCTACATTAATTTACTTTTTGTTTTTATAATTATAATAATTTTACCAAATTATTAACACTATACTATTTTAGAAAATTATAATAACTTTTTTAAATAACATTTTAGGCGTAATATGAGTACTTCTATGAAGATTATCTAGAATTATTAAATAGGAATTTGTTTATTTATTTTAGATGATGACATTTATTTATTAAAAATCATATTTGTAGGGAATTTTGTACAGGAATTGTGCAATAAATAAGTTATAGTTCATCTCTGATTGTATTTTGTGTTTCAGCCTTTTTAATTTTCAATTATGTTTGTGTTAGGCAAATGATTTTTTTTTTTTTTAGTTTCTTTAACTTTAATTGATGTGAAATTTTAAATTTATTCTTGTGTAATTCTTACACGAAATTTCTTGTACCTAGCAAAACCCTTTATTTATTTAAATCAAGTGGTAACGGGAATTTGAAGAAAAGTTGGATAGGTGTTTTTATTAATCTTAGAAAGTTCATCTAGAATAATAATTAAAGGGTTAGAATTAAGATTAAGATGGTAACTAATGAAGCCTAGAATAGAAACACACTTCAATCCATGGTGTTCTAGCACAGAGACATATATATAGGTGAATTTCTCTTTAACTAAGATGCTTTAGACCATATATTTCTTTTATTTTAAATTTATTTTTCATCAGATTGATATTTGTTTTTCCTGTTTTCATTTTTTTGTTATACTTAATAATTATTTTAGGTGAATGCTATATAAGAATTATATTTTCATAAGAGCATATGAAAATATAAATATTTACTATAATAGATTTGTATTTTTTACTGTGCATGTGCGCCTCTTACTAATAATATTAAATATGGCCAAATAATCAAAATAAATTAAATAAGAAAGTTTCATAATCAAATTAGAGTTGCTTACTCTTTATAAACATTTGACTCAATAATTTTTTTTGTGAAATCAATACATTATTATACTCAACATTATTCTTTGATCACCTTGTTATACATAAAATACAAAATATATTACTTATATAAAGTATAAAAAAATTATATATATATTTATATATATATATAACACATAAAATATATACAATAAAAGAATATATGTAGAAATATTACAAATATTATGACAAACCCAAAACGAATTAAGTCAAGATTATACAAGTTTTCGAACTTAAATCGAGTTGAATCGAGATTATATGAGATTTACTCATTCAATATTCGAACTAATATTAGTGGTCACAAACGACTCGTTTATTAAATGAACTGAGTTCGAATCAAATTTATTTGAGTCGAGCTCAAATTGTTCACGAGCAGTTTTATTCATTTGCAACCCTAATTTTGATCAAAATTCATCTTAGAGCATCTACATTGATTTCATCAAAATCATCTTTTAAATTTGATAAAAAATACATGTTTTTCATGAATCCAAATGCTATACAGAAATGGGTTAATCCTTCATTCTTTCTTTAGTCCAATCCTTTCTTCTTCTTTCAACACGAAAGAAATTTTATCTTTTCTTGTTTCTTCAACTTTCTATTAATTTCTTAATTTTTTGAGTTTGTAAAGTTTAAAAAGGAAGAAAACGGTGATTCCGGGAAAGAGCTTTTGTCATTGTCTTTCATTAATCCCAATTCCTTGAGAAGAATTTTTCAGTTAAAGAGAAGGGAAATTAACAAAATGAACCAACCACTACAATTCAATAGGACTAGAATAATTAACAGAGATTATGGCGTTTGAATGGTGTGTAATCAGTAATGATCTGTTTGTTTAACTTGTGTTTCAAAGAGGAAGAATTGAAAAGAGAAATAAATACAAAGAAGAAAGAGAATGGGGGAGGGGGAAAGGAGTAGAAAAGAAAACTAAAATTGTCGGGAAGGAAAGAGAGAGAAGGAGAAGGGATGAAATAAAAATTTGACACGTCATTTTGTGGAATATGTTTATAAAATTTGTTTGTGGTTCTAGTATTATTTTTTTTTTTTGAGTACGCAAATGATAAACTTACAATTCTTTTACAATTATTTTATAATTTATTTTTAAATAATTAAAAAATCATGCCACTCCATTGAAAATAAATTTTAATGATACGCAGAATTGTCAAATAGTTACAAAAAGATTGTAAAATGATCATTTTCCTCCGGGTAAGGTCGTCTCGCTAGCCTAGCCATCTTCCCCTCTTTTATCCCACAAGTTTTACCTCGGTGTTAAGCTTTTCGTGGGCCGTGGGCCCGTGAGACACGATTTTTGGAATATCAAAAATAAAAAGAAATGGATAATTTATCGTATCGTAAAACATTGATTTACCCAGATTTAAAAGTTTGGGTTGGTGAAATAGATGAGCCAAACCCAGCCATTTTAAAGTCCTAAATTTTGGGCTTTCCAAGCCTCCAACTTTAGTCAGATTCAATCGGTGGGGATGATACAGTTTTCTTTCTGAAAATTTCCTACCATTAATCATAGTACGAAAACGATTAGAGTAAATATATGAGGCTACTTTGTGCTCTCATGAGAGTTTTTAAATTTAAAAAAAAAATTAAAAATTAAAAAAATTACTTATATTTTATTTCCATATTTTTTTTATTGATTTTGTAAAAGAAAAAAATGAAATGCAAAAAAGTGTAAAAAAATTTTACACTATGAGAACGCAAAGGGGCCCCAACGCTGGGCTCCATAGAATTGCCCAAACGATTAACTAATTACTATAAACAATTGATAATAAAATAAATAACCACTTCCCTTTTATCAATATCATTATCTTTGATAATTGAAATGGGAAGCTTTTGATTTCACCTTATAAAGGATTTTTGTAGGGCAACTTTGAGTTTTCTTCATGAGCTCTTCTCAGACACTATTCTGAAAGTATATTTATATCTATTCAAATAGTTATAAATTTGAAAAGTTAAATTGTTTATTATATTTTTTTAAATATTTTTTTGATAAAATTATAAAAATTAAATAGAATGAGATGAGAAGGTTCAATTAATTCCATTCCTTGCAATAAAATGAGTAAATACCAAAGAGTCGGATCATTTTCAACGAAGCTCTTATCTTCTTGTCCATTAAGTTAGCTTAATTACTAGTTTTGCAACTAGAGCAGGACAATATCATCAGGTACATAAATGTTGACAAACTTAATGATTTATTTCATATATATAATCAACCATAAGGTCCTAATTAGTTCCCATGTAAGTGGATAACATGTGTTTGGACCATCTGAATCTAATTTACGTGTGTCTGATCAGAGCCAGCCTGCAACATCTCTATTCAGACTTTTGGGTCAAAGTTCCTGATTAAATTATTCAGTCAAATCATGGGTCATTAACCTAATCCCTGAATGCTTCCATTCCAATAATAATACCACATCTTTTTCTCAAGCCATGATCAGGTTAATTATGTCCCATCCTCAAAGCCAAATAAGCCAAAACCCTGTACCCCACCAACATCACAGTCAAAGCAGCCACATCCCACCACATATGATCAAGACCCAGGTACTTAATCGCTGGAAAATCCATTACCCTACACTCCATCCCTACCCCACAAGCATACTGAACTCCCACAAGAAGCTTGTAACAGTAGTGACTAAAAGAGATATACTTCAACCAAGCTATGAAAGATGGAATGTGCTGAATGTAGTATCCTCCAGCAAGTAAGAACACAAGCATGGTCACAGAAGATAGAGTGGTGGCCTGCTTTACGTCCATCAGGATTGCCCCAAGTGCAAGGCCTAGCCCTTGGGAGACCAGCACGTTGAAAAGGATAATCAAGAGGGTTAACACAAATGTAGGTAGTGAAGGCTTGAGTCCTCCCATCCAGTACGTGACTGTCACGAAGACAGTTGGGAGCACAAGTTCCATTGGCAAGTCGCCGGCCATTCGAGCGAAGTAATAGGAGGAGAGCCTGTACATGCCTGAGGAACGTTCTTTTATCAGCATTGGACGCTCCAGAGGGAATGCGAATATCGCACTGAATAGTGGGAAAAAGCCCCAGAATATGGAGAAGAAGAAGAGAAGTCCAACCTGCATGAGTTTCAAAAGTAATAATTTTTCCTTAGGATAATAATAATATTGGAGAAATCATAGTTGCAGTTTGTGTATGCATCGTACAATTATAAAAATAAATAAATACAAAATTTACATTACAAAATTTAATAATAATTTTTTTAAACGATTGCACCATCTTTATTCACTCAATATATATATATATATATATATAGATTATCCTATTGCCAATATTATAAGGCATTAAATTTAGGTAAAGACCAATATATGTAGATCATGTCTGTCTATACCTGATCTTGAATGTGTGAAGTATCAGATTTCCACCATAAGAGGCCCGACAGAATTGAGACAGACATGACCTGAAAAATCTTGAGACCTGAATAAGATTCGTGCTTCCTCTCTTTCAAACCCCTTCTTAGCAACACATTAAATTGCTCCCACCAGCTGGTGGTCCATCGATTCTCACAGTTACCTGTACCACACTAACTAACTTTTAGTACACGCACTGACTGACTTTTCTGAATTTTAGTGAACTCTGCGTACGGATAGATATCGAATAAATTTTCACTCACCTTTGGAAGATAATATTCCAGATGTAGAAATAACTAGGTCCGTCAAATTTCTGTGAATATCTGCCTTCAAGGCTGGATATAGATTTTTTTTGTACGATGCAATTAAGGACTGTTTGGTTGAATTGTGATCGCTATGGTGGTTTAATCTGCCATGAAACTCCACCTCTTGCTGATCATGATCCTGCTTTTCATCAGGAGCTATTCCTACATGATCTCGAAAGGATACCAAAGTTAAAAAGAAAATCAGTAAAAATTAAGCCTCAACCACAATTTTAAGTACCACCATCTTTCATATACAGTGACCAAAATTCAGAGATCAAGAACAGCCATGGCCCATTCATGAAGACTTAAAGAATAACATTCCAAAATTGAAGTAGCTCATGTAATCTGACGGCCAATAATTATAAAGTTAAAAGTCCAAACTCGTTTCACTACAGTACAATTATTAAAACCATAATGTTAGGCTTTAATGTATGATCCGCGAGCTTCAGTGACAGGACTAGGGCTGTCGAATCAAATTAAAGTTCTTAATTTGGCATTGACTATGATAATTAAAGAACTTCCATGACTAATATAACATATTGCTATAATTTTTGTTTTTATTTGTGATATTTCAAATTTATCATTAATTAATACGGTATAATATGCTAAACTTTATCGTCATTAAGCTCACGAGTACCACACATTGTTGGAAATCAGTCGACATTAAGGAGCCTGCTCATTTTGGAGACTTTAATATTGTTTTAATTAGTGATCATGGGATGTAGACATTTTGCTGTTCTTCGATTTGTAACATAAAGGTAGTGGTTATATAAAAAGTAAGACAGGCAGGCACACGTGTGGTTTGATGGTAGTTGATCCCCCGTCCTGAACTAGATCGTCATGTCTAGCTTGGTCGGGGTTCAATCCCTCTCAATCGGCGAGAATTCTGTGCCCCTAAACAAATTGCTAACAGAAAATAAAAACAAAAATCACATAGGACAAAAGAAGTGCGCCTCAGTTGGGCTCTATTGAGTGGTGCCTGTCAAACGAGGTCGACCCTAAATATGTGCATGTTATATATATCTAGAATAGCAGCCAGAGATGTGAATTTTTGAACAATCATCATTAATTTCGAAAACGAACTCTTACCTAAATTTTCACCAACAACTGCCAAAAGTTTTTTTTTTTTCTTTTGTTTTTAATAACTTCTTGTTGCGAGTCAATTTTGAGACCCACATCGACAACTTCCTATATTTCTGCATTTCATCCCCCGCGTTAAGTCTCAAAATCAAAGCAACCATTGAAAGGATTAAAGAAAAAGCTCAAAATTTTGCTCTCATTTTTGATTTGGTTAATATAGAAAATAAATTTAATTGCTAAATTATCAATTGTACTTCCTAAAATTAGTCGATGGTAATTTATTACTTATCCTATATTTTTTAACACTTCTCCTAACGTTTGTGGTCAATCTCTTTGTCATAAATGAGAACATCTAATATATAAAATATTTAAATAAATAAATAAAATAGTGTGAGAATTTGAATTAAGACTTCTACTTTAATATCATGTAAAATTATCTATTACGCAAAATTATCGGTTATTTTAAAACTATAAACCGATAACAAAAAAATTATTTCTTATATCATGTTCTTAATATTAATAAAGTTTTATGATAATTTAGGATTAAGAAAATGATCCGTACCGTTGGCAAGATCAAGCAGAAAATCAGCAGGGTTGACGAAATCGAACCCGGGGACATGACCAATGGAAGCGAAGTACTCCATGACCCCACCCGCATGACCGCTGTAAATCGGGCACCCGTCCGATAACACCACCACCTTGTCAAACATCCTGTACAACCGGCTGGAAGGCTGATGAATCGTGGTGATTACCGTCCGGCCGCCGCGTGCCAGGCCTCGCAACGTCGCGACAATGCGTTGAGCGGTGGTGGAGTCGAGCCCCGAAGTGGGTTCATCCAGCAACAACAGACTCGGGTTTACCACCATCTCCTGCCCGATACTGACCCGTTTCCGCTCACCACCAGAAACACCCCTGAGGAGGGTCCCGCCGACGATACTGTTACGACATCGTGATAGCCCAAGGTCCCTGATGATCATCTCAGCTTGCTCCATTTTCTCTTGCTTCGACAGCTGTTTGGGTAACCTTAACATGGCGACATAGGTTAAGGTCTCGAGCACCGTGAGATGAGGGTATAGCACATCGTCCTGTGCGACGAAACCGGTCTTCCGCTTCATAGAGCTAGAGAAGGGCTGGCCGTTGTATGTAATAACGCCGGAGACCTTGCTGGGCAAGCGGCCGGCGAGGGCCGTTAGGAGTGTCGTCTTGCCACTGCCGGATGGACCCAGCATTGCCAGAAGCTCTCCGGGTCGAACAACACCACTGACGCCATTCAGCACAGTGCGAGTGGGTTTCGGCTCATGCGGCGCTAGACAGCCACCCTTGCTGGTTCGCAACTTTATAGTATACGCCACGTCTTCAAACTGTATAATCAGCATGCACATGATGAGTTTTAGCTAGGAGTACTCCATGCTAGGAAATTAGGAATATTCATATACACATGCATCTATTTGTGATCTTGTGCTAAATTTATGCAATATTGATAGATGAAACATGATTATATATCTTCGTAATTTGTGCAAGTAGTTGGTGTTTCTATACCTTGAGAGTAATGGGGCGCAGGGATTGGTGGAGAATGGAGAATCTGTGTGTGTTAGCTGGATCTTGCAGTTGATCTGGCATCTGATCTTCCAAACAATTAGTGCTGACATTAATTGACAAACTTCTTGATGAAGTACCGGATGGCTCTGCATGGACCAAGGCGTTCTCAGACCAATTGGCAGCTGGGATATTCGCAGGCTGAATACTACTAATAGCAGTAGTAGTAGTGGTGGCGGTTGTTTCTTGCTCAGGAGGCATCATTTCAAGAGATTTTAAACAGACAGATCAGAGAGAGAGAGAGAGAGAGGAAGAGAAGAGATTGGAAGAGGAGATGGAAGAGTAATGGCGGGGTGGGGAAGCTAGGAAAGAGTTAATCATGGAGAAGGAGAAGAGAGGGGTGGTCACATGCAAGAACAAGTAATGTGACTTTATAAAGTGAGGAAGCCACGAGAAGAAGACTTTGGGTATAATACTACTGTAGCCATAAAAAGTACTACCACCACTACTGCCACGAGTGTGTCCAAGCATAATATAAATAATATATATTTATACAGCCATTGGTCAAGTTTTGGGTGATGATGTGTTTCAACTTTCATCAATCACAACCCCTTCCTCCTCTTCTACTAATTCTAAGATACGTGTCTCTTATTAATTAGTTTATTCGGGCTTTTCTTTGTGGACAAAAACATCCCCCGAATGTTGATATAAATGTCTATATTAATAAATAAAATCTTTTTGAAAATGAATGCATGATAACTTTTAAGTACTTATTAAAAGGAGAAATATTTTTACTTTTGCACTAGATTTTGTCATATTATATATAATAGAAATTATTAATAAAGAAAGATCAGATTTAGAATAAAATAGCATTAATATAATATTAAAAGTTATCCCCGTATGACAAAAGCGTTGAGAAATATCCACACGCAATACTTTTTCATATCATGTTTAATTTTATACAACTACGTTTTAAATAAGTAGTATTTTCATAAGATAATTTATAAAAATAATATTATTTTACAAATTCAAAATCATCTTAAAATATTATTTTGAAATATGTTGTGAAATCATGCTATCTGTATCATTATAAAATAACTTTTTTGTAAGCTCTTAATCGTGAGGATGTACGGCTCGATCTTCAATTAATTAATTAATACACTACGTCCGTCATGCGTACGCGTATGCATATTTGGTCATGTATGTAGCCAAAGATCCAAAAGTATATAATGTGTACATTTTAATTTGTGGCCGCCAGATTTGTCACCAAAAATTAACAATATATGTAGGGACGGAACTAGAATTTAGTGTTTGAGGAGGCGATGTGTGAACGTAAAATTATATAAATAAAATATATGTTTATAAATTATCTTATAAGATAATTTTCTTAAGATTTTTGTAGTTTGTTAACTATAGACCATTACAAACAGAAAAAAAATGAAATTATTGTTCTTACTTTTGATGGGATATGAGGAACTTAAAAACAAGTAAAGGAAAAAAAAATATTGGAAGAATAATTTTAATAAAAATTTTGAAAATTTGAGTATTGGAGGAGATAATTTTAAATATATTAAAAAGAATTATTTTTTTATATATTAAATTAATTTTTTTTTTAACTTTGGGAGGGCAGTAGCCCCAAGGACATTAATGGTTCCGCCCCAGCATATATGCATGAACAAATCTTGGCATGCATCATCTATAAGTTCATTTTATCGAAAACCAATAAGAAACTGTCGTGTATGAAAACATGTAGACACGCATGTGTATGTGCTGCGGAGAATTCAGTCCATACCACTCTTCTCTCTTCGGCCCCATTTGGATTTGGTATTAAAATAATATGAGTTTTAAAAATTAAATAAAATATTATTATTATTATTTTAAAATTTAAAAAAATTGAATTGAGATTTAAAAAATCTATATAAAAATTTTAAAAAATATAATAATAAATTTAACATAAATTAAAATGAGTTTAACTCATCTTCTAGAGCCTTCTTCTCAATGTGTCATAGGGATTATAATTTAAAATCCCTTACATGGTAGCAGTATATTGGTTACCATTAAAGTCTCTTTATAGAGGCACCTCTGCCCAAAGTGTTTCTCAATGAATTAATGAAGCAGACCGGCCGCCATGATAGAAATAAAATATGCATCATTCTTTTATCAGGAACTGTGCGATGGTTTCAATTACATGATGATCCCTAACAATCAACCCAACCCCATTTTTCTTTTTGACAATCAGCTTTTCATGGATTGATGGGCATCTCTAGCTAGCTTTTGAGGGCACCTGAGTGCCTAAAGGCCGGGAAAAGAGAGATGAGAGAGAGAGAGAGAAGACAAAAAAAAGATGGGGGTTTAGAAGAGATAGTGGATTAATAAGAATATAGTTAATTTGCGTCTTGACTCTTCCTGATAAGTGTTTGCGTCTTAATTTGGTTGTTAGCTAGCTAGATTAATTAGATCGATCATGGCGCCCGTAACCATGACATGATCACTGAAAGCTCTATACTTTTTCCATTTATTTTAGGAATCAAGTATCAAATTTTTTCTTAGATCTCTGCCGTAAATATTACTCTTACAACATTTATAAATATACTTCTCGTACTCAAAATGATCAAGTACTCCAACCGTATGTTTGAATAGAGAAGCTCTTAACTTAGGGGATGAAATGTTCGATCATGCGCGATCATGATTATAAATAGTTTTGGACGATGCTCGTACAGTACTAGTACGTAGCTAGCATATATGTGGGACAATGATATATATATATATATATATATAAATATACTTGAAACTTGGTTCGTTGATCACAAAATTAAAAGAATATGAAGTGAATGAAATCAATGTGCAGCCTTGTGCAGCCTTCCTTTACATTATAAACGCAGATTCGGGAATATATTTGTAGTATTACTGTTTACTGTATTATAATATGCTGGCCTAATTATATATGCTCGCATTATATAAGTGTTTGATTTGACATGGAATTAAACCTAACTGTTCATCACCATACGTGTTTATCATGAGATACACAAACACACGAATAAAGCAATCGCCTGTCAAATGGCTATGGATCGCAAACATCTAGCTAGATATATTTACATTTAGCATGCACGGCCGTACGTTGACGGAAATATATATATATATATATATATTTATATATATTATTCTTTATTCTAAATTTTGACATCTCCGATGATCACACTTATTGAAATGACACATATAAGTGTGCGTTTATCTTCTTTCCATATGTATTTTGTTATCTCGTTGCAAATAAATGCTCAGCTCCATTCACTTATTTTTTACGAAAATAATTATTTATTATCAAAATTAATCTATATATTTTGATCATAAATAATTATTCTTGTCGTATATAATTCATTACAAATACACACTACAAGAAATGTGGTCATTTCCGACGATTTTAACTTCACCGCAAATAAATTCGCTGCTAAAGTTCAATATTCTCAGTGATTTAAATTTTGTCGCGTGGGTAATGAATAAATTTGTCTATTTGACTTTTTGCAGTAATTGTTTTATATTAGCAGTAATAAAAAGCGCTGGAAATAGTGAGAGATAAGTTACGGCGAACTAATTTGCCGTAACATCTATTTTGACTTTACGAATACTACCTTTGACATGAGTCGTTAGAATTTGCAACGAGTATTGTGGCGATTATTATCGCTAGAAAATTTATTTAAAACGCTCAGGATTGTTTCTCAGGCACATTTATTATTTCCCCCAAAATTCCTCAAAACTTATGAATTTCCCGCCATCCTTCAGACACGCGAAAAACCCTCATCGAGCTCCATTTTTTGCACGAGCTCTAGGATTCACTTTCGGGCCATCATTCGACGCACCCAAGAGCTGCCTTCGCCGGACCTCCACCAAGAACAACCACGAGCTCCCGCCTTCACCTGCGGCGATTTCCAGTATTTACTGTTTCGGCATTTGCTAAATATGGTCTAGGGTTTTTTCGGCATCTATGTTTTGGAGACAATTAATTTCATTTTTTTGAATCTCCACCTTAATCTATGTCTTATCCTTTATTTTGCTGCAGGTTCAAAAGGATTTCTCTTAATCGCTGTTTGGGTTTCATAAAATCGACTGTAGAGCCGATTATAAGTTACCACAACATTATTTCCTCCACTGCGTTCTTCTGGATTAAGTGTGGTACGTAAGTGTTCAATGATCTTTATTCAGAATTTGATGCCATCGATTTTTTATTTTTAACTTACCATTTCATATTTGCTTATGGTTCTCGTGTGTTTTATGTTATATATTATTAACAACATATGTACATCTTGAGTACCGTAAGGTGAAAAGGAAACTTGTAAATTCTAAGATTTGTGAAAATATTTACTTTCATACTATCTGTTAATAATTATTTGGGGGGATGCTTAGAACCATAATTATTTTTTAAAATATCTTGCACTTGGTGATTTTGATGTTCGGATGATTTTGATGTGGGGAACATCCTGATGTTCGGAAGATTTGTGCTTTGTTTAGACCATGTTTGCTGTCTTGTTCTTTTCCCTCCTCTCTCTTTTGTATTATTGTTAGGGGTTGGATTTTGATGGTTGGTTATGTGCATAAAGGATGTGAATTTGCAACATTTTCTGAATGTAGTATTCCTTTAACTTTGATGCATGCCTGTTCTTCACTAGTGCATCCTTAAACGTTTTCTTGTAGTGAACCTTACGCCAATTTAAAGCCAAATCTTTAGTGCGCCATGTTACAAAATTGGAGTTATAAAATAAATAAATAAAAGTTTTAATTCTTAACTTAATTTTAGAGAAAGATGTTTAATAATTAATTGATTTGGACCTCATGACTGAAATGATAGGCATGAGTCACATGAAGGACTCCCCCTCCTACCTTTTTTGGTTTCACTTATCTTTTTAATTAACTTGAGGTGTACTTTTAATTGCGTCAATCTCTTCAAAAAAAATCTCCCTTTAAAAGTTAAAAAATATTCAATAAACCAAAATTAGTACTAATGCAGCCCCATCTTCAAGCTTCAGCTGCTGCTACTTCAATATGACCTTCTCTTCTTAGCCTTTCTATTTAATCTTCTTCTTCTTCTTCTTTTAACTACCTTGGATTGCAGGTCCCTGTTTATGTATTGGCCTAAAAGTGGCTATTAATGATATCTGGTTTTGCATTGAGCAGGTCCTTTATTGAAGAATCACATGCTAGAATAGGTTGAATGATAGGCTAGTGACACTAACAAGAACTCTCGATGAGCAGATGGTGGCTATTGATCTGATTCTTTCTAAGCTGCCTAAGGACTCCCATTACTCCCAGTCCATGAATGCCCTTATGATAGCATAGTGTTGCCTATGGAATAAATGGAGCTGGAGGGAACTTTCAGAACAACAAGGTAAGTTGTGTTCTGTAATGTTTTGGTTATATTCTTGAAGTTAATTGCACTTATTATATTAATGTTGATTTTCTAAGATTATATTATATCACTCGCATATCCCTTTACTAGAGCCCAATTTGCATGCATGGGCTTAGAGGCTCCAGTCTTTGTGTGCCCTAAATGAAAGACTAGGTTCTGTGCCACATGTTTTCCAAATTGATTTGGCCTTTTTTATACAGTTAAATTTTGAGATGATTTAGATTTGAAGTGTGTTACAGTAGACATGTTTATGTTTCCAAGCACTTGACTTGAAGGATACTGGCCTTGCCATATTATTTATGGTGAATAAGTCAATTTAATTATTCTCAGTTGTATGTCATGCCCTACTTGTAGACCATCCTATTGGAACTGAAATTTATTTGCCTAAAGATCATTGTGATATTGCTCTCAACCATTATTTGCCTAAAGATCATTTGGGCCTAAAGATTTTGGCTTATGCATTGATTGCCTTATGCCCTGTCAAATTATCCGTGTCTTTGACGTACGTTATTTCTTTTCCGAATATTGATGCAGAGTTGATCAATGTTGAACAGAAAAGATGTGCTACACACATTACATGACCACCAGAATCTAGAGGCATTGCTAAAATGGCGGGCTGAGAAGATAAATTCAATTTTTTCATTGCTGCAAATACTCTTGATTCTGACCATATGAAATACTAGTGTGACCCGATGTAATATTTAATTAATTGCCTCAATTTATAAACCAAGGCTAGTGTACTATTAGATGAGTAATTATGATTTCATATATATTGTATGAAACTCGATGACTAGTTGGATAACTATCAAATATATGTATGATTGATATTGGATGATTGGCTTTCTAGTTATTGCATGAAATTGGATGAAAAGTTATTGGATGACTAGTTATTTGTATTGGATGCAAAATGGTATTTTTGGTTTAATGACCCACAGGTATTAGTTATTTGTATTGGATGCAAAATTGTATTAGCGGCAATTTAGGTTGGTATTAGCAGTGAAATGAAGCGCCAGAAATGGTGACTTATGTTGTAGTGACACTTTTTTCTTGTAATGTCTCTAATCATATAATAGCATAATGATATACACTTAAATGCATCCGTAGACCTAACTTGTCCTAATTTGACAACTTATGATCAATAGATGAAGGCCTTGACCTCTTACCAATTCATGATCAATATTAGATCGGGATGATGAATGAATGATCACCAAGTTTTTTACACGTTTGTTTTAAGCAGGGCCGGCTCAATAGATTAAGGGGTCTAAGGCTAAAATTTTAATTGAGGCCGCCTTTTTTTTAAATAAAATTAAATAAATTTATTTTTGTTTTTAATTTTTACATTAGATTTTTAATTGAAAATAATTTCTATCATTTGTCAAGTAAATTATTACTTAAGATTTTATACTATCTTTTCAACTAATACTTTTAATTTGTTATATAATATCTATTTGAACTTTTAATGTTTTTTTTATTGAGTTAATTAATATTTTTAATTATATATATATATTTTTAAATTATACTTTAGATTTTTTTTTTTATTTTTGGGCATTCTTCCATTAGGGAGCCTTAAACAATTGCCTAAATAGCTTAATAGAAGAGCCGGCCCTAATTTTAAGTCTTTCTTTTTCTTTATCTGAAGTTTCTTTTGTATAGTTTTTAGCACTGATTGTATACCATAGTACTGTGATTTGGATTCTCTTGCATAATATCTTTCATGATGATCGATCTGTTATGTGCCAATTAGTACTGTCCATATATACTTTTTTGGGGGGGCCTTTGCGCGAGATGTTCTCTTTCTGCATTGCCATCAAACTCAGAAGAGATCAGGATAAGCTCTTCCCTTTTTGTTCTAAAAAAAAAAAGGAGTTTGAGCTTTCCATGTAATTGCTTTAGACATTTTGGTATGCGTAGTTCTCAGTAGCGTCCACATCAATCTCCCTAAATTGCATGGCTTTCTTTTCATCCAATTCTCACTAAAATCGTAAAAGTAGCGTCATGGGCGGAACTAGGATTTGATATTTGGGAGAGCAGTTGACAAAATATGTAGTATATGTGAATATAAATTTTTTATTTACGCGTGATTATATATAAAAATAATAATCATATGTTATAAAATTATATATAAAAATATATGTTTATAAATCATCTTTTTTTTTTTTAATTTTTGCAATTTGTTAGAGCCCATTACAAAAAAAAAAAAAATGACCTTAAGATTTCTCCTACAAATTAAGTTCGACAATAATCTTTCATAAAATAAAATTCATCTATTATCATTTCTAAAGTGAAATTATTGACAATTTTTTCTCAATATAAATTAGCAAATGATATGTAAAAAATTCATATTTCTAGTCATCTACATAGTTTAGATAATCTAAACATATCTCAAAAATTTAATTGTATCAGCACATCAAGCTAAAGTGGAAAAGAGATTAGGTAAGTATTAAAATTTGAAAAAATAATTTTAATAAAATTTTTAGAGGTCTAAGAATTAAGGGGGGCAAATTTTTTATTTTTTGATAAATTGATATAGAAATTTTAATTATATACAAAAAAATTATATATATTTATATGCTATATATAATTTTTTAAAAGATTTGGGGGGCGGTAGCCCCCCTAGACCAGGGATAGGTCCGCCCCTGGCTACTGTACCCCACATCCTAAAATTCTCAAAATATAAGAGTACTGTTAAGAATTGTGCTCTCGATGATCATGTGGACAGTGTCTGTAGCAAAACAAAATGTTTTTGTTTGTATTATATATATATATATATATATATGATTACTAGACGATCTAAGAGTTCCAATTTTTAATCCGAGCTAAATATGGAAAGAATATTGGATAAATACTAAAATTAATAATTTAATAAAAAAGGAATAAGTAAGAAAAGATTAATTAGAAAGTAATGATAAGAAGATGTGCATGATAAGATCATGTATATATATATATATAAGCTTTTTCTAAAAAAAAAAAAAAAAAAAGGAAAAGGAAAAAGTGGTGATGATTTATTTACTAATTAAATGGACCCTCATGCATGGTATTGCATGCAACTTGAAATTTTTTTACATAGTTACAAAAGGAAAATTTTATAAGCCACACTTATATCTTATTTTTATATTAGACGTATATAAAATGTAGCGCATTTATCACTAATAAATAAAAATATATATATATTCTTTGTTATTTATTTTTTTGGACCTTTTCTATTAAATTTTTTCAGTGAGTAGTCCGAGGAGATCCCTTTTCTGAATTATTTAATTAAAAACCGAGATCTTAGTGCTCTAATTTCATGTAAATTATAATAAAACTATCTGATCACTAGCAGTTTTTTTTTTTCCTAAGATTTAACTAATTTAAGAATAAATTTAATATGAATTTGTCGTCTACATGCATTATAATATGGTGGTCGTAATTTATTTATTACAAATTATTTCATTTGGGAAAAACACAATATTATAGGGGCTAGCTGCTGACCATGGCAATTACGGCAATGTCTGAAGTACTACTAGTAGTTGTACTGTAGTAATTGCCGACAAGCACATCTTTTTTTCTTGGCTAAAGTAGTTGTCTGATCAACAAGAAATGTTGGTCAAGATTTACAAAAGCATCTTTCTTTCTTTTTTGTTTTTTCTGGTCGATTGAGATCCATGACCGGAGCTTCTCCAATAACAGTAGGACCAAGTTGAACATACAGACGTGCACACTCATCGTTGCTTAGTTTGAGACGTCATCGATCGGCAACATGTGGAGATTGTAGGAAGTGCCCAAAACAGGCCAGAGAAACTGCACGTAGGGTTGTTGGAAAATGCATTTCCCCCTTATTATGTCTCTTATATCATTGTCATCATGTCGATTCTTTCGTCTCGCTTTCTTTCTTTCATTCTTTTTTCTTTTTCTTTTTAATGCTTGATCGATCTCCTCAGTGTTAGTTAATGTTTCATTGATGTTTCGATTGTGACAATGTCTGGTTTGTAGCCTAATTTCTGTTAACAATTGATGAACATCTATTTCAGTTGGCCATATTATTGCATGCGTTCAGACCCAGCCCTAGCTTAATTTGCATTTTATATGCAGGACCCAGAAGATGAAAATGCATGCTCATAGATCAGAATTCCTTCTCTTTCTTTTTGGATGGCGTAGGTAGTTTAATTAGTTATATTAGTCCAAATTAAGCCGAAAGGAAATCTACTTTTTTAAAATTAATATTATTGTATAAACGTTGTGAAAAAAAATTATCATTTTTAATTATATAATAAAAGCATCAAATTCATTGCGCGCGCCACGACCACTAGCTATAGGAATTACTCATTATCATCAGCGCGCATCTCTTTTAAATTCCATGCAGCCTTTTTCTGCGTACATCCAAGCATCATTGATCAAAAGCCAAGATGAAGGAACGTCGACTTTTACTACAGCCACTCATTATCAAAAGAAAAAAAAAAAAAGGCTTTAAAGAACAGCCTGATCGTCGGCATAAGGCACAAAGCCCATGTCTTATCCTCTAGCTAGCTAGCTATAGAGACGTGCGTAAAAACGAGGCACAATAACACTTAACACGGATCACCCATAGGGCCATACATACATACATACATAGGGGCGGAACCACGTTGGCTTTTTGGGGGGCGGCTGTAGCCCCCCCAAGAATTTTAAAATTTTTTGTATATTATATAAATATATATTTTATATATAATTAAAATTTCCCCCAAATTAAAAAAATATTACTAAAATTATCCTCATAAATCCTAATATTTATTTTATTTTATTCTAATTTTTAACTTCACTAACACCGATAAAAGATCATCATTGAAGTTAATTTTCAAAAAAAATTCTAAGTTCATATATATATATATATATATATATATATAGTGTAATGGTTTTTAGTAAATTATAAAAATTTTAAAGAAAATCATCTTGTAAGATGATTTATATACATATTTTTTTAAACAATTTTAACATATGATTATTATTTTTATATATAATCACGTAAAAAAAAATATACATAATTTATTCTCATACGTACCATACATTTTGTCGGTCGCCCCCCCAAACATTAAATTCTAGTTCCGCCCCTGTATATACATATATATATATATATATATTCCAACTATAAATAATGCTCGTTAAATTATCTAGCAGCTAGTTTGAATTGAGAATAATTAGATCCTAATCTCCAATTTAATTAAAATAAATAGGACTCGTTTAATATAAAATATGATATATTTTGCATTAATAAATAAAATAATAAAAATATCTTATTATTTATGATATATATCAGAAATGGGAATTAGTTCGATGCTAACTTCAACCAATTCAGCTAAGATCTTATTTAGTTATTATATGAACGAGATGAGATGAAAAATATACAAATAGTAATGAGATAATTTATAATAATTAAATGGTTTGAATTTTATAAGACATATTGAGTTATGATACATAGAAGTTTACGCATCCTGTACACCAAAAATTTTTAAATAAAAAAAGATAAAAAAAGTAAATCACATTTTATAATAGGCCGGTGTGCAGTGTGTGTAGGATATATATGAGACTTCCCCCTAAAATTTTTCATATATATATTTTCTGGAATGTACTACTACTACTATTTTCCACGACCTTAAATATGCTCCAACCTCCATAGCTGCAATATTAAATTTTCATTGTGGCCGGGCCGAAACATATGACGATCAAAACTACTTTATATATATTTGTCGGATCTTATATAAAGATAAGGAAAATATCTCTGTTCTCTTCCAACCACCGAATTAACCAATTAATGGCTAGCTAGTCATCTGCTGCAATAGAATGACCGAGAAAAGCATGCACTAATACTTGGCCAAAAAATAAGAAAAAAAGCTTAAAGCAGATTCCACTTTTTCATGATCACATTAAGTACCATAAAACTTAAACATGTTACGGTGCTTAATTTTTATTTGAGTACGTACTCACTAGTTTAATTAACTTTTATTTTATTATCATCTTGATCACAATTAAATGTACGAACGTACGCGGCCGTGAGATCAAATCATTTTCACATGCATGCAGTATTAATTAATTAATGAACTTCGAGATCAGTTTGCACCGCGCGCGTGCAAAGTAAAGATTTTTTCTAACGACATTAAAATATTTGAACAACTTATAATAAATTAATAAAAATCGAACATATACATGAATTATAACATATTGCATGTGTTTTGTTTAATTTACTAGGCCAACATCAGGAGTACTGATGCATGCATGAGATTTCTAACAGTCGACAAAAGTACGTACGTCGCGCATGAGTGCCGATCAAACTTTATATAAGGCGCTGGACATCATGTATACGTACGTGCAGTGTTTCTGTGTATGTATATGAAGGATGAAACATTATTAACGTACGATGTTTCCAATTTGATGTCAGATGCATATATATATATAGATTATCGTTAAATATTAGTTGGTGTTATAAAATTAAAAAAAAAATATTATAAGAGAAAATATTTAAAGCACATGCTATTACTCAAGCACTCATGAAATTAATTTCGTATATGAATTGACTGAAACCCATATATATAGGGATATAATGTTGGTTTTGAAGCATTTTAAGCTCGATTTGAATTGGAAGATAATATGAGTTGAGATGAGTTAGTTTATTTTTTAATATTATTATTATTCTGAGATTTAAAAAAGTTGAATTGGAATTTAAAAAATATGTACTAGAATTTGAAATAACTGTATTAGAATTTATGTTTTGTATGGAAATTTAAAAAAGTGTAATGATGAGTTTGAGATAAGTTGAGACAAGCTCATCTCGTTTACGAATTCAAACCGGCCCTAAGTCGGTCATTCATGTACAACACTCACTCTTGGATGATTACTCATAAAAAAATGTCTTATTAAAATCTTACTAAAGAAAAATCTAGTGGAAAGAAAAATTAATAGCGAAAAAAAAGAGTACAGTATTTATATGTATTATCAAGTGTGTGCTTTTAGGATTGTTTCATTAAAACCTTGCAAAAAAAAAAAAACTCAATGCAACAAAACTTTAACGAAGAAAAAAGAGTACAATCAGTATAAGTCTTCAAGACATTTACTCCCCTTAAAAGTGCATGACAATAAGTCCTCAAGTTTTCGCATTCCAATGTTTTAAACAATTTTCTTAAATGCTGCAGTTGGTAATACTTTAGTAAATAAATCTACCAAATTATCACTAAACCATATCGACTTAACAACTATTTTACTTTTCTTCTGAAATTCGTAAGTATAAAGAAATTTAGGTGAAATATGTTTAGTTCTGTCATTTTTTATATATACCCATCTAATTTGAGTGAAGCAAACAACATTATCTTTATATTAAATTGTTGGACTATCAATTATCATTGATCATAGAAATACCACACTTTTTTTGAATATGTTGAATCACTACTATCAACCGAATACACTATCGACTTGTTTATGAATTATAATAATCTCTTAACAATCTTAAGATATGCCAAATAGTATTTACTTGACAAATTTTCATGATATAGCAAAATTTTCATAAGTAAACACATATCCAGATTGAGATCTATATCTATGTGAGTTTAAAAGATAACCTACATCTGTATATCCAACTAACTGTAGAATTGATCTATGTTGATAAAACAATCACATATCAACCGTACCTAGAAGATAATAAAGGACATGTTCAACATCATTTTAATGCCTTCGAGTTGATACGAAACTATATATTGCAAGTAGATTAACTGGAAAATGTGATATCAAGTCGAATGCAATTTGCAAGATACATCAAGACTCCTATTGCATTCAGATGTGATACTTCATGATTAAAAATTTCTTTATCGTCTTTACAAGGACAAAATGAATCTTTTTGCACATCAAGTGATCGAATAACTATTGAAGTACTCAAAAGATGAGTTATGTCTAAAAGTACTTCAAGACTTTCTTTGTATATATTGATTAATGAATCAGAATTCTATTTGGCAAATGATTAAGCTACAGGTCGAGAAAAAATTTCATTTTGCTAAGATCTTTTATTTTAAATTCATTCTTTAAATATGTAATGAATTTTGTGATCTTTTTAGGAGTTTTAACAAGATTTAAATCATCAACATAAATTGCAATAATAGCAAATTCGAATTCTAATTTCTTAATAAAAATATATTGACATATTGAGTTATTCTCAATTTTTTCTTTCAATAGATATTCACTAAAGCAATTATGCCACATGTATCCGAATTGTTAAAGATCTTTAAAGTCTGATAGAGTATATATTTCTTGATGTATTTGGATTAAATGCTTCAAGTATTTGATATCATTCAGGAATTATATATATATATATATATTATAATCTACTGATCTTTATAAATATGTAATAACCACATTCATCAACTACATATCCAATATTTTTGTAATTATCAAACTAATCGAAAATATAAATACGATTATATCCATAACAGGAGAATATATTACCTCATAGTTAATACTAGATTTCTACAGGAAACCTATTGCGACAAGTCGTATTTTGTACCGCACAATTTTATTTCTCTCATTACGCTTTCATACAAATATCTACTTACATCCAACAAGCATACACTCTTTGGTGTTTTTACAACAAGTCCAAAGACCTCTAGCTTTGCTAACGAGTTTAATTTAGTTTCAATAACTGTTTTCATTTTAGCCAATTACTTCTACATAGACATTCTTCGATAATTTTTTATTTACTTTTTTCATACTTCTGGTAATATCAAGAGTTATCTTATATGAATATATGTTATCGACAACAGTTTCATTTCTATTCAAAATTTCTTCAGTACTCATAAAATATATCGAGATATCGTTATTTTTGAGTACATGTCCATTTTCAAGGGAAGATATTTCATGAAATACCTTTTCAGAAAGTTCGTTTTCAGGAAATCTTGGAATAAGAGATTTGGTCTCTCCAAGAGCATCAATTACTATTGTGGCTTGTGTTCTGGATGTAAGTTCTTCAAGAACAATAAATTCATTTTGTATTTTTCTTTTCTGAAAATTTTTTTCTTTACAACAATAGGTCGTCGAGACTTCAGGCATGTCTTAAACTCTCATTTATTGCTGTTTTGCCAACTTATCTATTAGGGACTACAATCTTGTTGAACTCAAGGTTTCAAGGTTCATGTAAATCTACACATGGATTTTGATGATAACAAATGAATTCAAAGAATAAAGGAGTCTCAAGTTCAAGTTGTCTACACAATACAATCAAGCACATCAAGGAACCAAGCATGAGCAAGAAGGGAATAAGTTCACATTAAAATCATAGAGTAATTTTGTAAATCTCTTAAAAATTCGAAATTAGGATTAAGGCTCAAAATAAATATTTTATCATAAAGCATTAAAATACATTTTCCACATGTGCATGAATATTTTGAAAATTAACTTTGAAAATATTAAGATGATTGATTGTCATCTTTCACATGTGCATGATATGATTAAAGGTTTGAACTTTGAAAATATTAAGATGATTGATTGTCATCTTTCACATGTGCATGTTTTATTTGAATATTTTCAAAAGTGGTGGATGCTTTTCTTGACTTATGCAAAAGGTAGATGTCTTTGTTTGAAAATTTTGAAAAGTAAAGTGTGCTCTTTTTGTCATATGCAAAAAGTAAAATATTAGGTTTGAAATTTTTGAAAAGTAAAGTGTGCTCCTTTTGTCACATGCAAAAAGTAAAAAGATTTGATTTGAAATTTTTGAAAAGTGAATGATGATGTCTTAGACATGGGAATCTTTTCAAATTTGAAATTGAAGATTCATTTGCCTATAAATAGCTCACTTGAGTTTTGTAAAAATCACAACAAGAGCTTACACATCTATTGCTAAATTTTGCATCATTCTTTCAAAGCTCTCATTCTCTCTTTTCTAAAGTTTTGAGCCTTAATTCTTGTTCTTGTTGAGAGAGATATAGTTTGTGCTGTATTGTTCTTATTTCACTCATTGAGGAGTGTTTTCTGATAGCCTACCCACTATCAATTCTTGTATCAGTAAGAGGGTGTGTATAACCCTTGTGTGTGTAGAAGGTGTTCTACACGGGGAATAGTTAAATCACCAAGTGTGAGGTGATTGGAAGTAAGAGGGTGCGTATAACCCTTGTGTGTGTAGAAGGTGTTCTACACAGGGAATAGTTGAATCACCAAGTGTGAGGTGATTGGAAGTGTAGAGGGTGTTCTACACGGATTCTTTGGAGCGGTGCTGCTCAAAGGTGTAATAGGTTTCTATCTCCACCTAAAGGAGATTGAATAGTGGATTTGGGAATCCTCAAGGGGTAGCTTGAGGCGAGGACGTAGGCAGTGGGGTTGAACCTCGTAAAAATACTGAGTTTGCTTTCTCTTACCCTACTCTTTATATTTCCTACTGCTTTATATTTTGGTTATATTTTATATTGTATATTTAGTTTATAAGTATTAATTTTTTAATATAACCCAATTCACCCCCCTTCTTGTGTTAGTCATCTGGGCAACAATTGGTATCAGAGCTAGAGCTCTGTTATAAGATTAACTATCTTTTGAGTTAAGATCTTATGGCTAACATTGCAGCTTCATTTGGTGAAGGTCAATCCAGCAGTCGGCCTCCACTCTTTTGTGGAGACAATTACTCATTCTGGAAAGTTAGAATGAGAATATTCCTTCAGGCTCAAGGTCGAGAAATCTGAAAATGCATTGTAAATGGACCTTATATTCCAACAAAAGTGATTGATGGAGTAAAGGTCAAAAAGGAAGAAGAAGAATTTGATCGTGAAGACGATAGACTTTATACTTTGAATTTAACTGCTATGAATTTATTATATAATGCTCTTAATGGTAATGAGTTTAATAGAGTAATGACTTGCACTACAGCAAAGGAAATTTGGGATAACTTGGAAGTTACTTATGAAGGAACTTCTCAAGTCAAGGAATCAAAAATTTATATTCTTACTCATGAATATGAGATGTTTAAGATGAATGATGATGAATCTATTTCTAGTATGCACACTCGTTTTACTAACATCATAAACAGCTTGACAGCTCTTGGCAAAGTTTATTCCAAAGTGGAGATAGTAAGAAAAATTCTCAACTCTCTACCAAAACGTTGGGAGTCAAAAGTGACAGCGATTCTTGAAGCTAGAGACCTCAAGAAGCTCGAAGTGAATGAACTCATCGGGTCACTTATCACCCATGAGTATACATTGAAAAGAGGAGAAGAAGAAGGAAATTCAAAGAAGAGTTTGGCACTTAAAGCTGTTCCACATGAAAGTGAAAGTGATGAAGATGAGGAAAATGACGACAAAGATGAAGAAGTTGCGATGATAATAAGAAGAATTCAGAGGTTCTTAAAGAAAAATAAAACTCCTCCAAGGAAATCCTTCAATAAGTTTTCCAAGAAAGATTCAGGTAAAAATGACACTTTAATTTGTTATAAATGCAATAAACCTGGTCATATCAAGCCAGATTGTCCTCTGCTAAAGAAAGATCGAAACAAAGGCAAAAAAGCAATGAAAGCTACGTGGAATGATGATTCAAGTAGCTCAGATAGTGAAGCAAGCAATGGAGAATCAGCAAATCTTTGTCTTATGGCTAAAGATGACATTGAGGTAACAAATTTTGATAATATTGAAGATCCTTCATATGAAGAATTGCAAAATGTTTTAGAAGAGGTATATGAGGAATTTGAAAAATTGGGTATCAAGTATACTGCTTTGAAAAAGAAAAATTCTTCTTTAACAAACGAAATTGATATTTTAAGAAAAGAAAGTATTGTTTTGAAAGATGAAAATCTTGAGTTGAAGAAAAAGAAAACTGATTTAGAAAATATTATTGAAAACTTTACAAATGGAAAAAGAAATTTTGAAAAACTTCTTGGTAGTCAAAGATGTGTTTTTGACAAGGCAGGCTTGGGATATATGCCAAAACAAAAATACAAATCTTATAAAAACTTCTTTGATAATCCTTCTACATCAAAGTCCAATATTCAAAATTCTTTTCATAAAAATAATTTTGTTAAAAAAGGATACTATTATAATCACTCAAGTTATTCATATATGTCACATGCTATTTGTAATTTTTGTAATAGCAATGGTCATAATTATCATGCTTGTCCTATTAGAAGAAAACATACAATGACTATTAGGGCCATATGGATACCTAAAAATCTTGTTTATTCTAATACTAATAAATAAAGGACCCAAAGAACTTGGGTACCAAGAATTGTTTTTAATTGCTTTTGTAGGTATGCATGAAGTATTCTACATGTAAAAATAAATGGTTTTTAGATAGTGGATGTTCAAGACACATGACGGGAGACGAGACTAAGTTCTTTGATCTTAGATCTAAAGAAGAAGGACACATGACATTTAGAGACAACTCGAAAGGGAAGATCGTGGGAATAGGTAAAATATGTTGAGCAACCTTCAGGTTTTGAAAATCATATTTCTCCAAATCATGTTTTCAAACTCACAAAAGCACTATATGGACTCAAACAATCTCCTAGAGCGTGGTACGAGAGACTCAGTGGTTTCTTGATTGAAAAAGGCTTTTCAAGAGGAAAAATTGATACAACTCTTTTCATTAAATTAGAAAATGATGATATTCTTTTGATTCAGATTTATGTTCGGTGCTACTAACGAAAATATGTGCCAAGTTTTTGCTAAAACTATGCAGGAAGAATTTGAAATGAGTATGATGGGAGAGCTTACATTCTTTCTCGGATTGCAAATTAAGCAAACAAAAAGTGAAATATTCATCAATCAATCAAAATATATTAAGGAATTGCTGAAGAAGTTTGGGATGGAAGGTGCTAAGGAAACTGGAACACCAATGAGCTCATCCACTAAACTTGATAAAGATGAATCCGGTAAATCAATTGACTCAAAGGTATATCGAGGTATGATTGGTAGTTTATTATATTTGATAACTAGTAGACCTGATATTATGTTCAGTATATGTTTATGTGCACGTTTTCAATCATTTCCGAAACAATCTCATTTGATTGCAGTCAAGCAGATTTTTTAGATATTTTGCCAGTACCATTGACTTAGAGTTATGGTATCCTAAACACACTTCTTTCGATCTTATTAGTTATTCAGGTACCGATTATACTGGTTGCAAAGATGATCGAAAAAGTTTTAGTAGAACATGTCTTTTCTTAGGTCCTGCACTTGTTTCATGATTTAGTAAAAAGAAAATTCTATTGCACTATCTACTGCTGAGGCAGAATATGTTGCTGCGAGTAGTTGTTGTGCTCAAGTTCTTTACATGAAACAACAACTTGAGGATTTTAAACTTATGTACAATCACATTCCAATCAAATGTGATAATACAAGTGCTATAAATCTTTCAAAGAATCCAATACAACAATCTCGGACCAAACATATTGATATTAGATATCATTTTCTTAGAGATCATGTGCAGAAGGGCGATATTGCATTAGAATTCACTAGTACACGATCAATTGGCAGACATTTTTACAAAACCCCTATCAAAAGATAGACTACGCATGCATGCCATGAATATCTGCTAGATACTTTTATTCCATTAACTCAAATGACCTACATAAACTTGAGGTTCTTAGCCTCATGTTTGAGACGCTCATTCTCTTCATACAATATCATGTCCTCCCTATCCATGGGAACTGGCAAGCGGAATGAAGAATCCAATAGTGATTTCAACCGTTTATTCTTCTGTCGAACGATTCCTTCCCTTATGTGAGACTCTTGAACAATTCGTTGAAGTACAACAATTTGTTCTTTAAGCTTTTCAACCTCATGATTTTTGACTTGTAGCCGTTGGAAAAAAGCAACAATAGAGGATGAGTAGCGAGTACCGAGACTCACCAAGTCGTAGATAGCATCGGAGTCTGGCTTATTAGCCAAATTATTGTTCTCTTGCTGCAACATGGCGCCAATGGTAGCTGCAGAAAGGACATGAGATTGAGATGTAGAATAATGAGCCATTGAGAAAAGAATTGAAAACTTAAAGCGAGAATATTGAAGGAATGCAGATGAGTTATAGAGATGAGAATAAGATTTGATGCAAATCGGATGAACTTTAAAACTGATTTTATAGAGATAGTATAAAGAACAAGACAAACTATTGTCTCTTCAAATCTTATTAGTCAAAAGAAATATAAGATATGTTGGACACACATTGTCAAAAGTTTTCTTACTAGAAAAACGGTTCTCTGCTCCTATCATGGCATTGACGGCCTTAGGAGAGAAGATTGATGGTTGATGCGTCAAGGGTTCCTGATTCAAGTCTGGAACATTAGTGGAAGAGAATTGTTCGGCCATTCTATCGTTATGGAGAAACAGAACTTAGGTCAAGAAGCGATATTTTTTTTTGGTATCCGATAGGTGAAAATGATTTTTTTATAGAAACTCAGAGCCTTCAAACCCATTTGTCAACAACATCAGGCGATTGATTTAAATCTGCTTTCGCACCGACTACTAGAGCTAGGCCTCCAACCTTTACAGGTTTTGTCAAATACGCGTGGCTCCGCACCGCATTGCCAGAGCTAAGCCTGCAGCTTTTGCTGTCTTTGTCGGACACGAATAATTTTAATTATTCAACTTCAAATCTCTGGAACATCTAATTCGTCAATAACATCAAGCGGATTTAAATCTTCTTCCGCACCGAGATGATAAAATTCGGCTTCAACCTTTGCAGGTTTTGTCGGACACGGGTGGTTCTAACTTCTACAGTCTCTACTAACGCAGCGTTTTATTTGTCTGTTAGTTATTGTAGGAATATATCTTATTGAGATAATTATGATTCCTTTTTAATGATGCCAAAAGGGGGAGAAGTTTTAGACTAGAACATTAACATTGTTTAAATTGCTAAACTTGTTATATATACTTGGAATTATGTTTATATTTTTGCTTGAAAAACTAACGCACATTCTCAGGGGGAGCTTAAGTATTCATACAGGTTTCAAGTTCTATCAAGTATTTGTCATCATCAAAAAGGGGGAGATTGTTGAACTCAAGGTTTCAAGGTTCATGTAAATCTACACATGGATTTTGATGATAACAAATGAATTCAAAGAATAAAGGAGTCTCAAGTTCAAGTTGTCTACACAATACAATCAAGCACATCAAGGAACCAAGCATGAGCAAGAAGGGAATAAGTTCACATTAAAATCATAGAGTAATTTTGTAAATCTCTTAAAAATTCGAAATTAGGATTAAGGCTCAAAATAAATATTTTATCATAAAGCATTAAAATACATTTTCCACATGTGCATGAATATTTTGAAAATTAACTTTGAAAATATTAAGATGATTGATTGTCATCTTTCACATGTGCATGATATGATTAAAGGTTTGAACTTTGAAAATATTAAGATGATTGATTGTCATCTTTCACATGTGCATGTTTTATTTGAATATTTTCAAAAGTGGTGGATGCTTTTCTTGACTTATGCAAAAGGTAGATGTCTTTGTTTGAAAATTTTGAAAAGTAAAGTGTGCTCTTTTTGTCATATGCAAAAAGTAAAATATTAGGTTTGAAATTTTTGAAAAGTAAAGTGTGCTCCTTTTGTCACATGCAAAAAGTAAAAAGATTTGATTTGAAATTTTTGAAAAGTGAATGATGATGTCTTAGACATGGGAATCTTTTCAAATTTGAAATTGAAGATTCATTTGCCTATAAATAGCTCACTTGAGTTTTGTAAAAATCACAACAAGAGCTTACACATCTATTGCTAAATTTTGCATCATTCTTTCAAAGCTCTCATTCTCTCTTTTCTAAAGTTTTGAGCCTTAATTCTTGTTCTTGTTGAGAGAGATATAGTTTGTGCTGTATTGTTCTTATTTCACTCATTGAGGAGTGTTTTCTGATAGCCTACCCACTATCAATTCTTGTATCAGTAAGAGGGTGTGTATAACCCTTGTGTGTGTAGAAGGTGTTCTACACGGGGAATAGTTAAATCACCAAGTGTGAGGTGATTGGAAGTAAGAGGGTGCGTATAACCCTTGTGTGTGTAGAAGGTGTTCTACACAGGGAATAGTTGAATCACCAAGTGTGAGGTGATTGGAAGTGTAGAGGGTGTTCTACACGGATTCTTTGGAGCGGTGCTGCTCAAATGTGTAATAGGTTTCTATCTCCACCTAAAGGAGATTGAATAGTGGATTTGGGAATCCTCAAGGGGTAGCTTGAGGCGAGGACGTAGGCAGTGGGGCTGAACCTCGTAAAAATACTGAGTTTGCTTTCTCTTACCCTACTCTTTATATTTCCTACTGCTTTATATTTTGGTTATATTTTATATTGTATATTTAGTTTATAAGTATTAATTTTTTAATATAACCCAATTCACCCCCCCTCTTGTGTTAGTCATCTGGGCAACAAATCTTTATTGGAGCATTAACAGCAAAAATATATGGTTTTACTACACATTTAGTGTTAGTAAATCCATTTCGTAATTGACTTGCAATACTTTACAAAGAGATAATCCTAAGAAGTTTTGGTTTACATTCATTTGTACATAGATCAAATTGAGGAAGAGCTATTATTTTTCTAAGTAGTTTCCTGTAATGTTTCAGATACCGACTTTTCGTTATCCAATAATGAAAAAATAGATACGTCAAAATGAAAATTCTCAAAATATACCTTAAACATATCCCTTGTAAGAGGCTTAAAATATCTAATAACAGATAGAGAATTAAAATCAACATATATCTCAAATCTACATTAATGGCCCATATTTCTACGTTGTGGAGGAACAATTGAAACATATACAGTACATCCAGAAATACAAAGATAAGAAATATTTGGCTGTTAACCAAATGTAAGTTGTAATAGAAAATATTTGTGATATACTGATAGTCTAATCCGAATCAAGAATGTTGCATGAAGTATAGCGTGTTCCATGCAGTAATATTAGTTTTAACATTTTGATCAATGATTTAGCTAAACCATTTTAAGTATGTATGGACAACATAATATTCATCTATTTCTATTGATATTTAATAGTTATCAAAATGTTGAAATATAAATTTACTTGCATTATCCAATCGAATAGTTTTAATAAGATAGTCAGATAATTGTGTTCGTAGTCTAATTATTTAAACACTAAGTCTAGTAAATGCAATATTTCTAGTGGATAGTAAACAAATATATGATCATCGATTTGATGCATAAATTAAAACCATAAAATATCTAAATGGTCCACTTGATAGTTAAATAGGCCCTAATATATTCCCATAAATTCTCTGTAATAATGATAGGAATTCAACAACAATATTTGAGGGAGATGGTTTAATAATCAATTTACCTTGAGAACAAAAAAATCACGGATATTCATTGGGTAAAATAATCTTCTGATTCTTAATTTAGGGGATGCTCATACAAATTATCAACGATTTGTTTCATCATTATTGATCTCGAATGTCCAAAACGATCATGTCAAGTCATAAATACTTTAGAGTCAATGCAGTTCTAGTACTTTACCATATATGATTTAATTGTTCTCAATTTTGTATAATACAATCTATAAGAAATAGTAAACAACTTTTCTAACACGAGCTTTTGGCCTAAAATCGTTTTAGTAATGAGAAAATACTCTCTACTGCCTTCGTTGGTGATTTTAATATGACAATTATTATGATGTATATTTTTAAAACTGAATAAATTTCTTCTAAATTGTAAAGAAAATAAAGTATCATCAATACAAAATTTGGTGTAATTAGACAAAACAATATAAATTTTTTCGAAAACTTCAGATAAATTTGATAAACCGAATATGATATGGACGTAAGATTTGCTCAGTGTTAGATTTTAAAAATATTTCTTATTCTTAAGAATTATGTTAGTAGTAATACTATCAGCCAAATATACATTTCTACCATTCATCTTAAAGATTAAAAAAAATCATCAATAAGACCAGGGGCGGAGCTATTAAGGGGCCCTGCCCCCAGCCCCTTAGTATATAGGATGATAATTTTTTTATGAGATTTAATTTTTTTAATGATAATTTGATACATATTAATAATAATAAATATTAATTTTGAAAAAAAAATAATACATATTAATTTTTTTATGATTTATTAGATGATATTAATATCATTTTATGTTAGCTCCCTCTCTAAAAAATTGTATAAAAATAGAATAAAAAATATTTTATAATAGTTTAATTTTACTTGGTCCCCCTAAATTAAGTTCCTAGTTCCACCACTGAGTAAGACCATGATTCTACAAAAACATAAAACTTTCATTAATTCAAAATTCACAAAAATAAAATATTAAAAGGTTCTACTATAAGATAAAGAAAATAGATTAATTGGAATGAACACTTTTATCTCCTATCAAATTATCAATTATATCACTAAAATCCTCAAAGAAGTTAGAAACATGAAGGTGGGCAATATATTCTCCATACATAGAAGCTAAAGCATATGATGGTTCAGCAAAATTTGTCTTAAACTTTTTTATTTTTCCTTTTATAGAAGCTTGGTATAAGTCAACCAAAAATTTAGCCGCACGACAGGTATATATGTAACCCATGTCGAGTCATACTACATGTATAGCATACATTTTCATCTTTTTTTGAAGATTTGTTCTAAGAGATTTTATTATTTTTTGAGTTAAACCACTTCTAGTAATACAATATATTTCTATTATCATCTCCTTTAGTGTTATCGTTTCTGAGACCCCTACTCTTATAGTTCTTCCAATCACATTCACGCCCTTAGTTTCTTTGAAATGATATACAATTCATTTCTAGAAATTGTGTCAATTAAGTACCATTCACTTCAGAAAATCATGTGGAACTAGTAGGACGTGACTGATATAGTTTTACCAAAACTCATTATTTTGCTCAGCCATTAAAAGACAAGATATAAGTCTAGAATAATTTTTGGACTTTCTCTCAATATTACTATTGCAGGAGCACATTCGAAACAATAAAAGTAGTATATGTTTTATCCAACATATCATAATCAGTGACTTTCTGACCGCATAATTTCAATATTAAGCTGATTTTAAAGAGTGTAAAGTTATACTTACTAACACTGTTTAAGTCTTATAACCTTAAGTGCAACTAGTCATGACAGAGCTTTCAAGAAGATTACAGTTTTTTGGTACTAATATTTCTCCCTTAAATCATTCCACAAAGTAAGAGAATATTTTACCGTGATATACTCAATTTTTAATTCTTCGTAAAAATTGTGGCGAAGGAAAATCATTGCCTTAGCGCAATCCTGTCGAGGAGCGTGATTTTCTTCTTTAATTGTAGCTACCAGGTTCATCGTATCTAAATAGATCTCAGCATCAAGAATCCAAAATAAATAATTTTTTAGAAGAGCAACAAATTCTAATTTTCTAAATTTCGACATTTATTACATGTATGAATCATGAAAATAAATGTGTATCTTGTAAATAAAAAACATATTCACAAAATCATGAGATTAAACGTAAAGTATTATTAAGTAATAATAAATAATATAATATTTCATATCTATCTTAAGGACTACAAATAATGTATTAAAAAACTTACTTGAAGTAGAATATTACTAACTTCAAAATTGACAAAGTCTCGTGCTGATAACATGTTATAATATTAAAAAATAAATAATTTAAAAAAAATAATTTAAAACGTTTTTACTCAAGTATTGAACTTCGTTTCGTTTCGTATAATTGACCAGCTAGTGGCAAAACCAGCAATTTCTCTTAAGAGGACCAATTTTTCTATCACACGATATTTGTATAAAATGCAAAAAATATTACAAAATAATAAAGCATATATAAAATTAAAATTCAATAATATATCAAATAACGTAAAAACACAACTTAATGCTTATTTCAAAGAGTAATTATAATCATCCATTATTATTTTTGTAAATATGAAATATTTAGAAATTATTTTCTTCATAAACATTATCAAATAATTTTTTAAACTGTCATTTTTCATTCTAAAATTTAAGTTAATGGATCAAGTTTAATGTAAAATCTATCTATTTTAATGTCATATTAAGTATAGAATACTATATATGAGATCTTAAATAAATTTTCTTTACTCAACAAAGTTTAAAGGATAAATCACCTATACTATTTTTTATATAAATTTATCATGATCAATCTTAAATGATTTTTCTGGTATTTTTATTTTGAAATTATATTAAGAAACTCAATAGTATATAATATAAAATTGGGATAAATGTTAATAGTTTATTATTTAATTTAATTTCAATGTGGCCACATTCTAAAAGATAAATAATATATGAAAATTATACAAAATCTAAGAATTATAAGAAAAAATTAGAGAAAAACATTTTTATGCATATTGAAATTTAGAAAGTATACTAGAAATAAGAAATTTATAAATTTTTTAAAAGAGCCCATTTCTATATATAAAAAATTATGAATAAAATTGAAGAATATGTTAAATTTTAAATAAAAATCAGGTCATGTTTGTATTCAAAATTCATCTCAACTCATCTTTATTTCATCATTACACTTTTATAATTTTTCAAAATTAGGCTCCTATATATCTTTTTTAAATCTTAACACACATTTTTCAAATATCAAAATAATAATAATATCAAAAAATAAATTAAATTCATATCAACTCATCTCATTTTCAAAACTAAACGAGATCTTAGAGAATAAATTTTTTTTTAAAAAAATTTAAGAGTTTGGGAGACCATAGCCCCGTCCCAAGGTAGGTCTGCCGCTGTGACCGACACCCATATTGGATTATAAAGTCGGTTTTGAGGTACGAAAGTACTTATAGTAGGATATCTAGTTCGGAGTAACGAAAAGTAGGAATGCATGGAGCATATATGGTCGTCCACTCTCCTGACATCTTATATGCTTTCTGCATGATCCACTAAAACCTAGCAAGCAATATAATGGAGCATTATATTATTAAGAGGGATGTTAGGGATAAACCACACTCAGCACATCCTATCTCACGTGTTACTGTTCACATGAACAGTAACACGTGAGATAGGATGTGCTGAGTGTGGTTTATCTCAATCATTTTTCTATTATTAATGTAACTCGATCCCCAAAAGACAAAAAAAAAAAAAAAAAAAAGCTGTCATTCGCTCGTCATGTTGTACAAAAGGGAAGCATCCACTTGACTCATCTGCATGCCGAATGAGCCACGTTTAGATTTAGAGTTAATTTTTAACTCATCTAATCTTATATTAGTTAATTTTTATAATTTTTTTAAATTTTTATATAAAATACACTATAAAAAAATAGATTTTTTATGACGCTAAATTTTGACACAAAAAATAAAAAAAAACGTCGTAAAAATTATTTCTAATAAAAATATTTATTTTTAATGTAATAAATTGATTATTTTTGTCAATTTTTTTTTATAATGATATAATAAATAATTTGATTTTTTTAAAATTTCAAATCAAAATAATATTAGAAAATAATATTTTTAATCACAACTTTTAATTTTCATCTTAATTTATTTAATCTTAATTCATTATCCAAACCTGACCGCTAGCTACCTAGATATCTACATTATTTCTCAGTGCACATATATGATATCATATATTTCTTAGCTAGCCAGCGACCTGTTAATGCAGCTAGCTAGCTTGCAGTTCTTTGATGTAGTTCTTAATTTCTAGCAACGTACATAATTAGTTCTGGTCTAAGTTTCATCATGCAATTCTTGACGCGTTCCCAATGGATGACCAATAACGTCTAGTTAAAAGCTCCAATAAGGTGACGTGACTAGAAGACCCAAATTCTATGTTTTTTTTTTTTTGTGTGTTTCTACTGAGTGCATGATGATCTTTATAATCGTGACCATTATATATGGTAGCTAGCTCGCTAGAACGGTACTACTACTTTAATTAGCACTAGCTAGCTAGCTATCCTAGCTAGCTATATAGGCCGTGTAAAGTGGATATTTGGGTGAGGAAAAGTTAAATATTACTTGGATGGTCTGATGTCGGTATTAATTATTAATTGGATATTTGATGTTGAGATGACAAACTCGATGTTAATCGCGTTGGACTACTTCGAGACGATAAATAACTAGTACTTCAACTAACAATTAATAATATTGCCATCGAAGTGTTGTCGTATAGCATGACATGTAAATAATTACTAATCAAGTCATCTTCTTCATCATCTAGAGCAAGTCTTCCATGCTCTTAATTGGGTTATAATTAACGCCCCACATGTAAAAAGATCTATATACTTATGATTAGTGTCGATCGATATATTTTGGCCAGAGCTCACTCATGTGAAAGAATATCTTTATGATGTTGGTCAACAAAAAATTATTAACAAGTGGGTGAATTGTGATAATTAAGAAATCCAAAGGGTAATCATGATCCTAAAATAGATTTTTAAATGTATAATTCTCAAATAGGGGTGTGCATTCTAGCTAGATTTTTTTTTCTGGATTCGATTAAAAACTAGAAATTTGGATGATCTAGACGGATAACCGCCCGGTCTTAATTTAAGCAGATATAAAATTATTATATACATCCGGATTAGTTGCAGATCTGATTACTTTCAATTGGTTATTCATAACCGGCTTCAATATTCAATAGGTTACAAAGTAAAAAATAAAATGCCGAATTCAAAAGGTCACTTTCCACCCCTTTGGCAACATTTGGCTTCCTTCAAGAAAACAAAATGTGACTTTCCTCACTTGTCCTTCTCTCTCTCTCTCCACCCCCACTGAAATCCTAGCACCCAAAAATGGCCCTAGAATGGGTTGTGCTAGGCTCTGCGGCAGTCGTAAAGGCCATAATGCTACTCCTATTGACCCTCCTAGGATTCGATCCTCTCCACAAAGATCTTCTCTTTATCACCAAAGCCATTCTTAGACCTTTCCTCTCGATCGTTCCTATTGAAGATTGTTGAAGATAATGTTGAAGATTGAGAAATGAGAAAGAATGAAACTGAAATGGGAGAAGTGTGAACCACTCTATTTTTCATTCAACTAATAATCTGGATAATAATACAAAGAGTAGAGGTTTCATATATACACAGATCCTCTAAGATAAAATAGTAAGGTCAACACTACATTTTACAAACATATATCTGCACTATACATTTCTAGTAATTCTACAACAGTACAGCAGGATGTGGTTGAGCAGTCCCCTTCACTGTTCTGCACTGCTCTGCTCCTTGGCCTGCAGTGTGTAGTCCCCTTCATTGTTGAACAGTCCCATTCATTCTTCTCTCAATGCAGGTTTCCTGAGACTCCCCCTCAAGATGGGCATAGATATTGAGTACACCCATCTTGGACAATAGAAACAGAAAAGTGGGGGCTGACAATGCCTTGGTGAGGATGTCAGCCAATTGAAACCTTGAGGCTACATGAACCATAGTAATGATTCCAGCCAAGACCTTTTCCCGAACAAAATGACAGTCTAACTCAACATGTTTGGTCCTCTCATGAAAGATAGGATTCTTGGTCAAATGAATTGCTGATTGACTATCACAATAGAGAGTTGCTGGTTTTTCTTGGTGTACATTAAAATCCTTTAACAAGTAGTTAAGCCAAACAATTTCACAGCTCGTGTGTGCCAATGCTCTATACTCAACTTCAGCCGATGATCTAGACACAGTGGGTTGCTTCTTGGACTTCCAACTAATCAATGAGTCTCCAAGAAACACACAGAAACCAGTCACTGATCTTCGTGTCTCAGGACAAGTTGTCCAATCCGAGTCACTATAAGCTTTGAGGTGCACATCTGTTTTAGAGGAGTAGAAGACACCTTGCCCAATCGAGCCTTTCAAGTACTTTAGAATTCTATGAGCTGCATGTAGATGTTCTCGTGCCGGTTTATCAACAAATTGGCTCAAAACATTGACTGCATATGTGATATCTGGCCGAGTATTGGATAGGTAGATGAGTCTTCCAATTAATCTACGATAGCTTGAATATCAGTCAAGTAATCCGTGGAAGAGTGAGATAACTTGTGATTCTGCTCTATCGGTGTACTAACAGGCTTACTCCCAAGCAGTCCAGCATCCTCTAGAATTTCTAGAGTGTATTTTCTTTGACACAGGTGAATACCCGATGATGATCTTGCTACTTCTAATCCAAGAAAATATTTAAGGACTCCTAGGTCTCGAATCTTAAATTGAGAATGTAGATGACCCTTGATTTCTTCAATGATTGTCAAGTTGCCACTGCCCAATATGATATCATCCACATATATAAGAAGAGCAACAAAATCAGATTTGTCATGTCTAGTAAACAATGAGTAGTCTGATTGTGGTTGATGAAAGCCCATTGAGATGAGAAATGAAGTGAATTTTGAATTCCATTGCCGAGAGGCTTGCTTCAAGCCATAGAGAGATTTGTGTAGTTTGCATACAAGCTTTTCACCTTGTGTGTGAGACTCCCCCTTGAGCTGAAAACCAGGAGGAAGATCCATGTATATTTCTTCATTAAGGTCGCCATGAAGGAACGCATTGTGGACATCAAGTTGGGTTAAATGCCAATCATGGACAGAAGCAAGAGAAAGAAATAATCTCACGGTAGTGAGTTTGGCAACAGGGCTAAAAGTCTCTTGATAGTCAAAGTCTTCCCGTTGAGTGTAACCTTTAGCTACTAGACGGGCTTTATACTTGTCAATGCTGCCATCGGATTTCAACTTAGTTTTGAAAACATACCGACAACCAATGCTCTTCTGTCCAGGTGGTAGAGAGGTGATGGTCCAAGAACCATTAGCTTTAAGGGCTGAAAGTTCAGATTGAATGGCTTCTTTCCAATGATTTGACACAACTGCTTCATCATAGGTTTTTGGCTCATGGATGAGAGAGAGGGATAATGCATAGGATTTATGAGAGGGAGATAGGTGAGTGTATGAGAGATGAGAGGCAAGGGGGTGAATGGTTGGAGAGTTATGTGGAGAATTCTGTGATGAGACTGCAGCACAGTGATAATCAAGTAGGTAAGAGGGAGCACGTTTAACACGATTAGAACGTCTAGTGTTTTCAAAATTTCGCTCGAGCGGAGTGTCGAGCGAGTGTCGAGCGAAGTCACTGCCTGGCCTTCGCTCGAGCGAAGTGTCGAGCGAGTGTCGAGTGAAGTCACTGCCTAGCCCTCGCTCGAGCGATTCCTAGAGCGAGTGTCGAGCGAAGTCACTGCCTGGACCTCGATCGAGCGTAGTGTCGAGCGAGTGTCGAGCGAAGTCACTGCCTGGCCCTCGCTCGAGTGAAGAGTCGAGTGAGGGTTGAGCAAGATCACTGGATGTGGAAAAAGGGAAGGAAATGTCTAGTAGGACTGGTGGTAAGGTGAGACTAGAAGGGCTTGGGTCCGAAACCGATATGGAACTTGATTGGGTGAAGGGAAATGTGGACTCTAGGAAAGTGACATCCCGAGAAATTGAAGTGGAGTGAGTGTACAAGTCATAGACCTTATAACCTTTTACCCCAGCTGGATAACCAATGAAGATGCATGGTTTAGCTCTCGGATCAAGTTTCGTTCTGGTATGCTTGAGGGTGGACACATAGCATAAGCAACCAAAAACTCTCAAATTGGCATAGGAAGGAGTAGAACCAAACAAAAGCTCATATGGAGTTTTATTGTCCAGAATTGGTGTGGGAATCCTATTAATCAAATAGGTGGCCGTTAATACAGCATCACCCCAAAACTTTAGTGGGAGATTAGCTTGGAAAAGTAATGCTCTAGCCACATTAAGAAGATGTTGATGTTTTCTTTCCACGACACCATTCTGTTGTGGAGTATAAGCACAAGTTTTTTTGTGTAGGATCCCATGGGTGTTGAAAAAATCTGGCATATGAAACTCCATACCATTGTCGGTTCTAACTTGTTTAACCTTGAAGTTGAATTGAGTGCCTACCATTCTAATGAAGGACTGCAGAATTTGTTTGGTTTCAGATTTGAATTTCATTAAGTGGACCCATGTTACACAGCTGTGATCATCAACAATGGTGAGAAAGTATTGATGTCCTTGCAAGGATGATTGAGAATAGGGTCCCCAAACATCACAATGTATTAAATCAAAGATTGAATCAGAACGAGTGATACTAACGGGAAAGGAAACTCTCTTTTGCTTAGCCAAATGACAGACAGTACAGTGATCTTGATTGCTAAATTTTACATCAGGAAATGAGAATTGAATTAAATTCATCATTTGACTTGACAAATGCCCTAGTCTAAAATGCCAAACATCAATTTCTGGTTGTTTTGTGGTACAGGCAACTTGTAAGTTGAACTTGAAATTTGAAGACTTGAATCCGAGAGAGCTGGGTAGAAGATAATAAAGACCATGACTATTCTTAGCAAGTCCAATCGTCATCCATGAAGAAAGGACCTGTATAAAACAATGATCACGCAAGAACACAACGCACAAAGAGGGGTTGTGAGTGAGTTTGCTGACAGATAGTAAATTAAAAGTGAATGAGGGGACACATAGAACGTTGGTGAGCATGATTTCAGGTGAGAGTTGCACAGTTCCTATATGTGTGACAGCGACTTGAGTACCATTTGGTAGTTGGACATGAGCTTGTGTGGTGTAAATGATGGTTGTGAACAGTGAAGGTGAGCAGATCATATGGTCTGTAGCACCAGTATCAATTATCCATGGTGCTGAATGATGACTAGACGCACTACAAGAATGATGAGTAGAAGTTGGAAAAATGAGATTGTTGAAAGGTAGTATACCTGCCATATTGGAGCGGTGAGGTGACTTTGGCTGTTTGGGTGCAGGGGGTTGACCATGATTAAGCTGCGGTGTCTTTCCATTGACAAGAGCCATGACTTTCTGAACTTGATCTTGAAGCAACAATAACTATGGCATTTCCTCATGCTACTGCGTTTGAGAGAGGACTTGATTTGCTGCATGAGGTGGAGTAAAAGTGTTGCTGCTATAGTGCCCTTGTTTAGTTTTTGTAAACTTGAAATTTGGTGGAAAACCAACAAGTCTATAGCATTTTTCTCGAGTATGTCCAGATTTTTCACAGTGTTGGCATGAGATATCCATCTTGTCCTTTCTCTTGGCTTGATTATTGACCACTGCCAATGCTGAAGATTCAGCAATGGGAAGAGTCAAGGTGTGTGCCTCCCGTTGCCTTTTCTCTTGAATAATCATGGAGAAGGTTTTGTCCAAAGAGGGGATTGGACTCATAAGCAAGATTTGTCCCCTAATGCTTTCATAGGAATCATTCAAACCCATTAAAAATTTAAAAACATAATCTGAGATTTGTACCTCACCAATGGAGCTGAGTGCTTTGCATGAGCAGAGTCCACAAGAACAACATGGCAATGGTCTATAGTTGCGCAACTCCTCCCAAACGGCGTTGAGTTGGGTGAAGTATTCACCAACCAATCGTGTCCCTTGAGTAATAGTTCCAAGTTGTTGTTGCAACTGATATATTCGCACATTATCGGGTTGAGAGAAACGTATTTTGAGCTTCTCCCAAACCTCTCTTGCAGAGCTAATGTAAAACACATTGGAGGCTATCTTTTTCGAGATGGAGTTGAGAATCCATGAAATGATCAAGTTGTTGCAGCGCAACCAAGGTGTATAAAGTGGGTCAAAGGGTTCCGGAGTCACGATGCTTCCATCAAGAAACCCAAGTTTGTTCTTGATTGAAATGGCCAAGATAAAAGAACGACTCCATGAAACATAGTTAGGCCCGATGAGTGGAGGTGAGATAACAATCGTATGAGTGTTATCACTGTGATGAAGGTAAAAGGGTTTAGTTGGGTCTTCTGTGGGTGACATGGAAGCATTGTGGGTGTTTGCCATTGAAAATGGTGAGTGAAGTGATATGCACAAAAGGTGTTTGAGAAAATTTCTGAGAGATGAAAGAAACTTTGAGAGATGAAGTTGAAATGATACTACGTACCAGAAATTCTTGAGAGATTGTTAAAATGAGAAGAGCACTAAACCCACTCTGATACCATGTTGAAGATTGTTGAAGATGATGTTAAAGATTGAGAAATGAGAAAGAATGAAACTGAAATGGGAGAAGTGTGAACCACTCTATTTTTCATTCAACTAATAATCTGGATAATAATACAAAGAATAGAGGTTTCATATATACACAGATCCTCTAAGATAAAATAGTAAGGTCAACACTATATTTTACAAACACATATCTGCACTATACATTTCTGGTAATTCTGCAACAGTGCAACAGGATGGGGTTGAGCAGTCCCCTTCACTGTTCTGCACTGCTCTGCTCCTTGGCCTGCAGTGTGTAGTCCCCTTCATTGTTAAGCAGTCCCCTTCATTCTTCTCTCAATGCAGGTTTCCTGAGAGTTCCGATTTGTGTCTTTTCGCTCTTGGACATCTACTGAAAGTACGAGATGAGACCTACATGCAATTCTCCCAGCTCCTACACTCTTTCGGAGTCTCTTCAATACCAGAAGTCCATTAGGAAAAGCCAAATGAATGGGACGTTGATTTCTTCAACCTTTTTTATGGGGGGGGGGATGTTTTACAGGCTTTTGTAAAAAAAATAATAATTAAGTATCGGATTAAATCTAGGTTTTAATTCAGAGAATAGAACAATATAGAAGATCTGGTTACAATCCGAATATCTATATTGAATCCGGTTATTTGCCTAGATTAAAATCCAGATTAATTCAGATGAATATCCGCCCGATTTTTAAAATGCGGATCTCGATCCGATTATAACCGGATATCCGAATCCTAATTAGAATGCACACCCCTATTACCAACTATCCCCTGCATAAAGTCGAGGTAGGTTTTTTTTATCATGGAGCACTCCTAGCTATCTATGACCAAGCAGAAAACATGTTATGGTCTTTTTTTACAACAAATTATTAATAAATTAACGATCATCAAAATATTAGATAAGTGAATAATTACAATGGTTGATCAAGTGAACTAAAGGTTATTAGTATTGAAAAAGAGCATAATAATATTAAAGTAATAATGCATTGGACATGTGGTCCTAACTCTTTATCAAAACAAAGAGTAGTGCTGCATTTAATCTGTACTGAGTGCAATAATCTTTTTATTGGTATTTTCCTTTTTAATTTAAATTTTAGATTTTAAAGTTTTCACCATTTTTAATAACTGAGACATCAGCAACGCAAAGTTATATATATATATTACAATTTTATGTTGTATTTAAGCTTGTATATGTCCTATTATGTAATTTTATATTTATGAAAGCCAGTGGTCCTCGTATAGTTTTGTATAGTTGAGCAACTCGGTGCAAATGTATTATAAATACATGTAATCAGCTTAAATATATAATACAACATACAATTGTAATAATATAAAGTAAAATTATAAATACAGATAGTATTTTTCATAAAATTATTAAAGCATCAATAAAATAATAAAAAATTTATAGTAACTAGAAAATTGCTGAAGTGGCTCGACAAAAACAAAAGAAATGTTGGAGAAAATATTATATAGGTAATGGATTGAAAGAGTGATTAGAGCGAAAGTACTTATCAAAACCATGATCTCAAATTATCATATTGATCTCAAATATAGTATGGTACGATCCTCTTAAAAACTTTCAAAGAAATAAGAAAAAATATTATGATTGCATGGTTTGGCATATATATTATTTGATCGATAGAAGTCGGCGGCCTTTTTCAGCTCGAATGCCGATCATCAATATATAATTTAAGATTTATATATCATTTGATCTCTATATTAATATCACAGCCGTACGTTAATAGTGTTGGATGATTAGGGTTTGATGTCCATTGGATGTAGTGGGTAGTCAACTTTGTCATGAGATGACATACACTTGTACATTAATAGTGTTAGATGACTAGGGTTTGATGTCCATTAATGGATGTAGTGGGTAGTCAACTTTGTCCTGAGATGACATATAATTGGCACTAAGACATATATATATATATATATATATATATGTATATAAGGATTCATGGAAATGGCGCTTATTATATATATATATATAATTATAAGTGGGGTTGTTGGTTTTTGGAGCTGCTATAAGCAGTCAACTAGTTTTTGCGTCTCTTTTTGATCTTGTTCTGATCATTAATTCGTTTCAACATTCAGTTGGATCTGATAATTCAAATATTTACAATCTTCTAGTCTTATCAATACCTTATCAATACCAACCAATAATAAGTAGTACTGGAGAAAGGATATAGTTGAGATATATATGTGTGCGCGCTGTCCCGATAAGCTAGCCAATAATATTATTGTTGTTGTTGTGAAGGACATGATGACGGCCTCTGAAATCTGATATCCAAATATAAGAATGCTAGCTTGTTCTTAATTCTAAAATTTTATTATCCATAATATATCATGTCATTATATTTAGCTATATATGTAGCGTGTTTTATATATGCAACTGTCATAATCTAAGTGGTTGATATACAAAGCCATTTAAAATTATGTATTACGTTAATACGTTTAATTAGGGATGACATAATTTAAGATTATTAATAATAGTATTGTCCTAACGGAATTGCATTATTTATGAAGACATATGAAACACTGAAACCATCTTAACAAGTGTGATCAAGGGCTATTAATCATGAATAAAAGGATTGCCTTGACTTGTTGGCATGCATCATCATATATTCACAAGCTAAACATATATATATGATCCAGCTCAGCATGTCTTTCATGCACTCCCTCTTCTTTTTGTTTCCTTCATATCTTTTGCATTAATCCATTGATGTGATCCTGCAACCAGACCAGCTAATTATTTCTATTAATTATAAAAAAAATTATTTATTTGGGATCAATTATTTTTAATTAAAATAACTCATAAATAATTTTTATCATAAATGATTGGTCATAAAAATTATATTTTCTTATGGTAATTAAATTTTATTGAAAAATTATATCGATTTCTCAACTTTTTGCTCAATAAGCTGGAAAGAGGGGGGAAGTTTGAGGGCATAGCCTGGAACTTTCCAGGTGAATTTTTTTCGAATGGCAAACAAAATATTGTGGCAAAAGCTTAGCATGCATGGGATCGTACTTATCCTGTCAGACAGCTTAAGTCCCAAAAAAGGAACAAAAAAAAATCCTTTGCAATTTGAAGGGTACATCCATATAAATATAATCATGAACATCAAAGACACGGGGGGCATCCACACGCATTCCGAGCCTCATGAGAAACCCCGGCCACCCCCCACAAAAAACAATCAGTGTCGCTTCAGTACAACTTGCGTACCTTATGCAAGTTGATCGTAATCAATACAGTATGGGCCCCCTTTCGAGATTTATGAACGATTCTCCCGCAGGTTGTTGGTGCCTTTTATCGCCATCCATACCCGAAACAATGACCTTTGACTCCCATCATTATTTCTTGCAGTCTCTTTTTTCACAAACAGCGAGCAGAAATAATTTCCTTCATCTTGGAAAAGTCCACTATTGTACATCGATTCATCTAAAAAATGGCGGGGGGAAAGGATTAAAAAAAAAAAAAAAGTCTACTTCTTTTGCAGCCCGATTATATTGGATGAAGTCAAGTAATGCAGTTTTCGAGCTATAATTAATTCATGAGCCTGGCATATTGGATGCCTCCCTTTGCAAATTAAAACCGAACTGATCATGTTAAAAAACGACAGGCCGTGTGTATCGTGTGTGTGTATATGTATATGCCTCATTTAGAGCCTTATTAATTTAGGTGCACCTTATAATGGCGTATCTACCGTACATGTTTGTGCAAATTAGAAATGGCTCTGAGTCTGCACTAGTGTTGGAGGCGTGCGCTCATTCTGCTCATGTTGTCAACTCTGTTAAGCACGACTAACGTCTGATAGTGGAGGGCAAGCAAAACAACTTTGAAAATTAAGCCAGCCCGCAGATCATCATTGACAACATCTCATCATCATGTAATTTCTTGGGATCAAACTTATATAAAATTTTCATGTGTTATTACCTAGATATCTTGTGTAAATAAATTATAAAACCCGTCCATTTTAATTAATTATCAAGATAGAAACTGGATATATGACGAATTAGGTTGATTAGTCATCAAGAAGATGTATTCTTCATCAGAAAAAGGGTTTATCAAAAAATAATACTTTTTAAAGACTTGAACATACTCTTTATATTGACAAATGATTGAATGAATACCTTGAATTTGATGGTTATTCTATTTTTCAAAAAAATGTTTAACCTGCATACTGTCAAGGCTTTGAGCCTTTGACATGAACATGCAGCTCGGGATCGTGATCATTATGATATATATAAACTTCTCGATCGATCGGTCAGTTTAGTACTTCTGTTGAATTTATATTCTGATTTAATTAGACAAAGATGTAGAAAATTATCTGCATTTTCTTTTTCCTGCACCAATATCAAAGCAAAACGGAAACCAGCACTAGTAAACACGGTTGCATGCGTTAGGCCTGGTAGCACCCCACGGCCAATTTACACTCATTTTTTAAGCATGAGTGCTCATGCATTTCCACCTAAAAAAAATAAAATTGGAGAAATATACATACATACATATATATATATATATATATATAATGGAAGTCATACTCCAATAAAAAGAAATGAAGTGATTCCCACTCAAGATTCCGTATAATGAGTCGTGTACGTACGATGCAGTGAATTGAGCCACCATGTACGACTATTGCACTACACCCTGATCAATTTAAAAGATTCAACATATAAGCTGGAGGCCACTATGAGGAAGCTAGCTAGCTTCAATCTAAGCTGCAGGTTTTGTAGACATAAATATTATGTTTGATTTAACCTCACCTTCCACGATCGAGTGCAGATATGGTATCTCCTTTAAAGAACATTTGGCATCATCTTTTACACAAAAGAAAGACTGTCAAAAGGACAGGGAGAGATAGAGAGAGAATGCAGGAACAAGCATGTACAAATTCAGGACATCAGATTCCATTTTCGGTGGAGGGTACAAACGTATCATCTTCTTGAAAGATTGCTGTACTGACTTTATTTAGTATACTCCAAGACGAGTACGAGAAAACTACCCCATCATGTTCTTGCCTTTTTTTATTTATTATTTCTTTCTACACTATTTATTCTTCCACATTCAAATATACCTTTCTTCAGTGCAAAAATTGGTGGGATTTCAGCATCGTGGTTACGGTACTTAGTGGCAATGGGTAACTATAATACATGCAGCACTCTACATGAAGAACATCAAATGTAGTCATGATCGACTGGTCTAGTCTGAATTAGTAATTTAGTCAAACAAGACACAGCAGAGCAAACTAGCTAGATACCATTTTAATTAAACAGCCTAGAGAAAATATATATTGTTGGTTGCTGCAAGACGCAAGTGTTTACCCCGGTTACTTACTACAATTGCCATGATCTATAAAAGTCGTCCATGGCTGAAAAGGGTTACCAAATTAACCAATTGATTGAATATCAATTATTATGGTTTGAAATTTTGGGTGGCAAGCAACCAAAGCATAAAGTAACTCAATTCATATAATAGAGACAAAATACCGACCATCATTGCCACTACAAAAAAGGCATATTTGCAAACAGGAATACAAGTGTAACACCCGCTCTCCAAGCTTAAGAAATACGTCAATTTTTTAAAAAAAAAAAAATTACCGGAGCTAGAGTGTCATTACTGAACCTGATTTAAAATATATTTTCTTCTCTAAAGGAAGCCAAGTACAAATATTCCTCATATTTTATACTAAATTAGTGAAATCATAAATGAGAGTACGTGTAAGTCTTTATTAAACTTTTTCAAAATCTATGTCATAAAATCATAACTTAAAATATCTAGAATTATTAGCATGCAGGTCGTTACAATAAGACACACCCTATATACTACTACATATTAGATCGAAAAAGTTTTAGATTCAAGATTTTAAGATTATCTTATAAATCAATTCACACCTTGTCAACAGTCATGTGGAGAATGTAGAGAATTAGAGTACAGTAGTGAGAAATATGATTCAAAACTTAAAAATGTACCAAACAATCTTTCCAAAAGAAAGTACTCAGAGTACCCTTTTAATTCTAGGTCTTGGGTTTTTCGCACCAGAGATCATAATAAATACACAGGCAAAGACAACCTAATTAGTCAACTAAGCCTCGACTCGACTTGGGCTGGATCGTGCCAGTTGGACCAAAGTGTTCGTTTAGAACGAATTCCCCAGCCAATTTGGATCGACGCTATCAAGTCATTAACAATTTAACTCTCGTGCTCGCATGAAGAGAGTCGCAATGAATTACAGGTTACACAATCTTCTAATGCATACTGGTCTTCAGTCTTTAGCGTTGCAGTTTTTCTTTTCCACCTAGCTAGCATTGCAATATACATTAAATCATACGACTAATGAATGCACTAAATAATCGGACCTATATTCTCCAATCAGCAATCAGGTCTCATTTGGTGACAAACAGTCATTATTATATTGCTTGTATTAAAACAAACATAGATATCTAGCATAATCTAGAGGATACATTAACTCTTTCAGAAAAACCTAATCCCACATTATATAGATATGAAGATGTTTGATTGTCATCAAGTATTAATAGCCCCGTTCATATAAAATTACATACAAAAAAAAAAAGGGCGGGGCTGAGAGTTTGAGTCATGTTTAATCCATAAGACTTTGCTGCTTAACCTGTGTTCCTCATTCATATTGTTAATGTAGATTTTGTTGACTTGGATTAGTGTTGACGTATTTGAATTCAAGTAGGATAAGATTTCATTTTATCTCTAAAACTGTAATTTTTGGATTGTTGAATTTGAATTCAAATAGGATAAGTTTTGATTTTTGAATGAATGTAATTTAAACTATGAGATTTATCTATAGTATTTTAAGTCCTTTTAGAAGTCTAGGAGTCTGTTAAAGAGGCTAAAAATGTGAATTTCGAGATCTGGAAGGAAAAAATCAGAAGGCAAATTCAAAATTTAAATTGCAGCAATAAATCTGAAAGCTTGTTAGCAACCTGTCAGCAGACAGATTCTGATGAAGGATGATCTGTCAGCAACGTGTTTCAGCAACACTTTTTAAATTGTCTATTTAAATGAAATCATATTATAACCCTAGCAAGAGATTTCGGCCAGAACTGATATTTAGACATATTTGAGAGCCGTTTGAGAGGAAAATTAGTTGAGAATTTTCCTTGTGATTTTTATATACTTGCGAGTGTGATCTTACTCAAGGTTTGAGAAGATCGTTGATTATTGTATATGATCAACCATTGAAGATTCCAGTAGGAAAGGCATAGATTGAAGATCACCAGAGGTTCTGACTACTACCGCGGTAGGGATAAACGAGTTGTTTGTCCGATCAAGTAAGGGAGTCAACTAACAAAGGTTTTGTAATTGAATAGCTTACATGTAAACTAATTTTCAATTAATAAAAATGACTTTCTTAAGTTTGGTTACCCCGTAGGGTTTTACTTTTAAAGAGTTCTTCAAAAGATTTTCTTTCGTAACTAATCGATGTGTTTATATTTATTAATTTATTTATTGCATATTTCTGAATATTCACACGATTGAAATCTAACAATCAATGTGAAAATTGTTAGATATATTCCACTATACAGGGGTACAAAGGGAATTTCATTTGGCATCAGAGCGGGTTCACTCATCCAACTGTGATTCATTCACCTGGTAGAGATGGCATCATTGTATGTTCTGCCGCAATTTGATTGTGAGAACTATGCGTATTGGAAAGTACGTATGAGAGCATTCTTAAAGTCATTGGATGAACGAGTATGGCAAGCCGTTGAAAGAGAATGGAAGAAACCTAAGACCAATATTGATACTTGGTCGAAAGATGAGTTGAATAAAAGTAATTTTAATAACAAGGGGTTGAATGTCATCTTCATGGCTGTATCTCAAGAAGAGTTCAAAATGATCTCCATGTGTGAGATAGCGAAGGAAGCATGAGACATATTAGAAATCACACATGAAGGAACAATGACTATGAAGAATTCTAAATTACACTTGCTAACATCTAGATTTGAAGAAATTAAAATGCTTGAAAATGAATATTTTAATGATTTTTATGCTAAACTAAATGATCTTGTAAATTCCAGATTTAATCTTAGAGAGAAGGTTGAAGACTCAATAATCGTAAGAAAAATCTTGAGATCTTTACCTGAGAGATTTCAACCAAAAGTCACAGTCATTGAGGAAAGTAAAGACTTGGATACCATCAAAGTTGAAAAGCTCGTCGGGTCCTTATAAACGTATGAATCATCTCTTCCCCAAACAAGAAAAGATAAATCTATTGGTTTGAAAACTGTGAAAGAAATGTATGATGATGTTTGTGGTGACGAGAGTCTAAATGATGAGGATATAGCTCTTATTGCTAGGAAATTCAAAAAATTTATGTTTAAGAAAAAGACTAATGAAAAACAAAAGAGACCAAAAGAATTTCTAGCAAAAAAAAAAATGAATTAGAAAATTGGAATAAAGAAAAAATTGAGAAAAATGAGAAGATAAAATGCTATGAATGCTTAGGCTATAGTCATATTAGAATTGAATGTTCTAACTTTAAGAAAATAAAGGAAAAACATCAAATGTGTATTCTAGTGATATTTCGGATTCTGAAAGTGAAAATTCATCTTCGGATAATAAAAAATATTTTATGACTTTTTCTACTATTGTGAATGACTTGGCTGAAAATTCATTAACTAAATCTGAAAGTAGTGGTGCTTCTAGTGATTCGAACATTGCTCTAGTTGATGCCGATCAAAAACTATGTGTTCAAGATGAACATGATTAAGTGTGCGAAGAGGTAGTCAAGCTGAAAAAGCTCACTAAAAATCTGTATAAAAACCTTACAGCAGTAGAAAATGAGAAAAATAATTTGGTTGGGACTTTAAAAATTTCTAAGGTTGAAGTGTTGAGATTAAAAGATCAAAAATGTTACACTAAAGAAAAAATTAAAAAAATTTCAAGAGTGTGAACAAAATTCAACAACCCAAAAATTGAATGAAATATTAAGGTTTCAAAAACCAAGCAGTGATAGAACATGTTTAGGATATGTGGCTTCCAAAGGGAAATGAAAACAAATACCATCATCCGCTGCATCGAGCTCCAAAGGTATTGTGTTTGTGAAGGAAAATCAAAAGAAAAACCACAACAATCCTTCCGTACCAAAGGCTGACCACTCAAGAGACTTGCACAAAAATTCTCTATTGACCATAATGAAGAAATGTAGGTATGAAAGTAAGTTTACTCCTACTTGTCATAATTGTAGAATTATTAGGCATATAAGACCACATTGCTTTAATGTGTTTCGAGTGCAGAAAATCAAAATTGAAAAAAATCTGACAATGAGTGAAAAAAACCTACAAAATCAAGTTGATGAGATGAGCCTACAAATTAATTTTGTAAGTCATAAACTTGGTGAATTGTTTAGGCTATGTATTCAAAAGAATGGGAAGGACAAGTCAAATCTCAAGACAAAAAGGATGGTCAAAAAAGATGTTATGTCACATTAGTATCTAGGACCACATGCATGTTCGTGTATTTCTTGCATATCGTTAGTATAGGACATGCATTTTTATTGTGTTTTATTTTGTTTATATTTAAAAAAAAAAAAGAATATTTTTTTGGTGAGTTTATTTTGTTTTGGTTTCCTATTTTTTTATAATAAAAAAAAAAGAAAAAAAAATGTGTTTTTCAGCCCAATGATGTAAAGTGCATGATTGATGATGTATTGAAGTTCTTGACCATGTTGATACTCACTTAATAAATTCTAGAACTCATGCATTTTTTTTGTTAAGCATTCCCACCTTGTGCATCATAGTAAATGTTCACTGTTAATGCACTGTGAGAAATTTGTTAACCTTATGTGTCATCATAGTAAATGTTCACTCTTAATGCACTGTGAGAAATTTGTGTGGATGCACTTTTGTTTGATTAAAAAAAAAAGGCTAAATAAGTGTATTGAGATGCTCATCATAGATGGAGTCCAAACTTTAAATTGACTAATACTAGTTGAACCTAGTACAAGTATGAAAAAATGTCTCACATTGCCAAACACCCTTGTTGATCCATATACAAAAAATTGGTGTGAAATTCATTACGGAAAAAGACTCACACCCCACACAGATTTAACCTTGGAAGTTCTTATAGAAAAAATCACTGCTCCTATCATTGCGAAAAAAGATGAGTAATAAAAATGAACCAAAAAGAGGCTATGCAAGTAAAGTGTTTGAAGGATACACTTATGTATCTAAGCCCTAGTATAAAGTTTGTCTTAAGGTGAGTGACAACCTCTTGGGAGCATCATTTAAAAGAAAATTCCTATGAAAAATGATGATCAAAAGAAAAATGCATTCGTGAAAATATATATATATATTTATATAAAGAATAAAATCATTAAGAAAAAGTTGTTACATTTCATAAGTTGCTCACTCACACACTTACATGAACATTGACTTTGATAATTTTATGATGAGTGAAAATCTATTGTGGGTATTACAATCAAGAGGATGTATGGTTTTGGATTTATTTTGTGAGTAGCACTTTAATTGAACCTAAATGCATCTTTTTATGCCACTTGCTCTATTGTTGTTGTTTTTTTTTTTACTTTTTGGCAATTTATTTTCTGACCATTTTATTAAAAAAAAAAATTTGAGGTCAATTGTGATATTGGCAGTGCATGTGTAGCAGTTTGCCTTAGTTAACTTGTCATCTCTGTTTATCCCTTATTTGATTTGGTTCTCTCATTAAGCATACATGCATACCTATTTGAGATATTTCTGAGATAATATTGCTGCATATCGAACCATATGGTTATTTTTTTGGCATTTTTTTCTCTTCATTGCATGCTTGAAACTCGGGTTCTCATACGAAACTAACTTGTGTTTGTTTTCTCTAACCTTTTAGTTGTGTGTGCTCAGATGAGAACTAAAGAAAAAAATGAAATTCTCCGTCACCTGATTTCTCAAGTGAGGATGCATTTTCAGTTTCTACATGGTATTAATTTGGTTAAATTGGTGACAAAAAAGAGGAAAAAAGTGAGGAATAAAGGGGAGCAGCAGCATAGACTAAGGGGAGAAGTATTGATGAAGGGGGAGAAAGCCTGAGCAGAACATACGAGCTGAACTAGCTACTGATCTTTTTGTTTTGATGAATGAATTTAGAAAAGTCTATTTTGATAATAGTGTCATTATTTCTTGAAACAATATTTGATATGTTGATGATGAACACTATGGTAGATTTAAAGTAAACAGACTAAATGTGATGTGATATGATTTTCGATTTAATTGATTATTTTTTGTTTTGTTCATGATCACAGGAAACATACATTCATAAAAAATATTTTGCCACCAATTAGTCAAAGAGGGAGATTGTTAATGCAGATTTTGTTGGCTTGGATTAGTGTTGACGTATTTGAATTCAAATAGGATAAGATTTCATTTTATTTCTAAAACTGTAATTTTTGGATTGTTGAATTTGAATTCAAATAGGATAAGTTTTGATTTTTGAATGAATGTAATTTAAACTATGGGATTTATCCATAGTACTTTGAGTCCTTTTAGGAGTCTATGAGTCTGTTAAATTGGCTGAAAATGTGAATTTCGAGATCTAAAAGGAAAAATCAGAAGGCAAATTCGAAATTCAAATTACAGCAGTAAATTCGGAAACTTGTTAGCAACCTGTCAGTAGACGGATTCTGATGAAGGATGACCTATCAGCAGACGCGTTTCAGCAGCACTTTTTAGATTGTCTATTTAAATGAAGTCATATTGTAACCCTAGCAAAGGATTTCGGCCAAAGCTGATATTTAGACATATTTAAGAGTCGTTTATGAGGAAAATTAGTGGATAATTTTTCTTGTGATTTTTATACACTTGCAAGTGTGATATTGCTCAAGGTTTGAGAAGATCGTTGATTGTTGAACGTGATCAACTACTGGAGGTTCCAGTAGGAAAGGCATAGATTGAAGATCGCCAGAAATTCTGACTGCTACCGCGGTAGGGATAAACGGGTCGTTTGTTCGGTCAAGTAAGGAAATCAATTGACAAAGGTTTTGTAATTGAATAGCTTACTTGTAAACTAATTTTCAATTAATAAAAATAACTTTCCTGGGTCTGGTTGCCCCATAGGATTTTACTTTTGAAGAGTTCTTCAAAAAGTTTCCCTTTGTAACCAATCGATATGTTTATACTTATTAATTTATTTATTGCATATTTCTAAATATTCACACGATTGAAATCTAACAAATTTGATTGTGAAAATTGTTAAATATATTTGACTATACAGATGTACAAAGGGAATTTCACTACTGCAATTCCATTTATGGTGATAAGCAATGCATCTTTGAGTTTGTGGTTATCGTCATCACATCTCAACCTCTTTAGTATCTCTACTTGCAACATGTTCATAGGATTGAGATAGGGAAGTCTGCTCTCAATCAGCCTCCTCAAGCTCTGATTATTCTCAGAAAGTTTTTCGTGCCCACTAACCACCAGAACGTTCTTCTCTACTGTCAAAAGCTCCCCCCTTAATTTGGAACCAAGTTCTTGCCTACTCTTCGTGACAAGGACTTCATCGTATAAGTGCTGGGCAATGGGTATATCCGCCTTCCCTAGAACCATCTCTATAAGGTCTACGGTGGATTGAAAGAAAGGCCATTCTTTGTACATTGCTTTTAGGTCATCGGTATGTCCCTTCTCGCAAACACCCTGTGGACCTGCTCCTACTCCAAGCCAAGCCGGAAGAACGAACCTGGTTTGAGTCCATGCAAAGACCCATGGTATGGCATGAAGGTGTCCAATTCTAGTAGAGCTCTTTCTTCTCGTAGGACGGCTTCCTATGTTAAAGGAACCCAAGCTCAGCTTGAGGTGTAGCCTCGTGGAACTAAGAAAGGAATTCTGGATTTTCATAGTCAACACTCCTGTAATTCTGGCAACTGAATTTTGAGATCTCTTCCATGAGATTTCACCATTTCTCTTCTCGGCGTGGGAGTGGAGGAAGTAGAGTTGCAAGCAGCACAGCTGTTGTGTATATCTCCAGCTGTCTATGGTAGCCCGAACTTGGCCTGTACCATTTCTCCTTGCTCAGTTGACTGAAGTGTGCCCTGCAAATTCCATAGGCCAGGTCATAGACATGATTGTCAAAGTTTAGAAGGTTTTTCTAGGGGTGGCAAAATAGTACATGACCCGTTAACCCAACACGAACACGACACGATAATAGCGGGTTAGGGTTTAGTCTTAATGGGTTTCGGGTCAAAACGGGTTGACACGTTAAGACACGATTGCTTAACGGGTTGATAACGGGTCAACCTGTTTTAATCCGTTACGACACGTTAAGAAAGTTAAAATTATAAGTATACCTTTATATTTAAAAGTAAATTTGTTAGAATCTTAATTTTGATATTTTCTTTGTTTAAATTGTAATTCATATTTGTAGTTAGTATTATAATTTTTATAAATATTATGGTTTTAATATTTGTATAAAATTATGCTAAGTTTAATTAAGTCAAACGGGTTAATTTCGGGCATATTCAACATATTTATATAAATAAATTGAAACGTATCATATTTTGTCATGTTAATTTATTTCAAAATATTCACTAATGGGTTATAACGGGTTGACACGACATGACACGTTATGTTAACGGGTCGTGTTAGGGTTTGAGATTTTGACACGATAAACTTAACGGGTCGGGTTAGAATTGACCTATATAGTATAATATACATGTCTTGACACGACACAAACACGACCCGTTGACACGATTTGACACCCCTAGGTTTTTCTATATGATCTATTAACCATTGGGTCCAAGGATATGAGCTTTGAGTTAGATTAAGTACCCAATTTGAAGCAGAACTTACTAAATATGAAACTAAATGCAAAATTCACGAAAATTGAAAATCGAATCGAAGTTCTTATGAAGTACACCACAGATATTAGGAGCTCTAAATTGTTTTTTTTGTTGGTAGTTAATAAATATTTTGGAAGTAAAATCCAAATAATAATAAAAACCACATCATTTTACACTGGTTCTAGTTTAGACATTTGAACTAAAAACACTAGAGATAAAAAATTTCCAAGTTTGAAATAAAAGTAAAAGAAGTATCCAAGCAAACAAGACAACCAAGTATAGAAAATCTCGCACGGTGACTCAATATATTTTAGTTGATTGGAACATCTATAGTCAAGATATAGACCGCTGTTAATTGGAGAACAAAGAACAAAAAGAGTAGAAAAGTACCAAGATCTAAATTTAAAAGATCCCTCACCATCACAGAGCCAGGTGGTTGGGATTGGATGGCAAGATAGGTCGGGCCACCACCACGACCAATACTCCCTCCACGCCCATGAAATAGAGTAACTTTAATACCATATTCATTGGATGCAGCCACATCTTCTTGGGCTTTGTAAAGTTCCCATGCAGCAGTGAAACGCCAAGCATCTTTACCGGAATCAGAGTATCCAACCATAACCTGGCCACAATAATTTCCGATGCTCCTCAAAGATTCATGGGAAATTTCTGAAATTAATCCTAAAATCGGATATATAGAAAGAATACATCTTGATGGCTATCATGGTTTTTTATGATGTGCTCTCGATACCAATCAATGGATAATAATCTCCTAATCACCGCTCCAGCTCCTCTCAAGTCCTTCACAGTTTCAAACAGAGGAACCACTCGAAGCCTATTCAGACGTACTTGAACCTTGTGAGAATAACCTTTTTGATAGGTAAACCTTATGAGAATAACTGTTGCAAGTTCAGTATAAACAGCACTTATCTTGACCCAGAGACATAATAAAACATTTGAACAAACTATACAACATGGATTTAATCCTTGCTACTCATCTTCTAATCATTTTATAATGAGATGATCAACGTTTGGTGTCTACACATAACATGCATATTGGGTGTGTTGTGCAGGTGCATTCACAAATCATCAAGAATGATAGCACAAATGGAAACTATGATTCCATGTTCAAACAAGACTAATTTTCATAACAGAATGCAAAACAAAATTATAGAATTTGTTTCAATGGGATTCCAAATTTATCCAATAATTCCGATCAAAAAAGAACACTGATGGGTGCAATCTTACGTTCCACCAGGACATGGTCTTCCTAATTCCACACTAACAGCAAGTCTTGCATCTTTCTGTAAAAGCTCAACAGCAAGGACTGTTGAGCATTCAAACCTGTCCAAAAATCACACAAGACGATTTTAACGTGGTTCAGCAATTTGCCTACATCCACAGGTGCCAAATTTACTATAATTTTCGAGATTTACAAATCACTCAAAAATTTCTCACGTAACTCTCAAATGCACACACCACTTCTCTCTGCTCTCCACTGCTCTCTTCTGCACTATGTTTCGAATATCAGAGCTCTCCTTTTATAGGAGAGGATTGCCAATGGTTGGTGTGGTAGGTGCAGCCAAACTTGAACATTGGGGTAGGTGGTGCAGCCATTGTTGAAGGAGGGTGGACGGTTGGTGGACGGTGCAGCCAAGGTTGATTTTTCTGCCATGCATTTTCACACTGAGGTGGTTTTCAACAATCACCCCCTCCACCGAAGTGTGCCATACTAGGCTGCTTCCAAACTGATTCATTCTTCAAATGAATGCACCTCCTTCTTTGACGTGAGTGTCTTCTACTAACAAATGCGCCATAAGACGCCAAATGCACCCAAAAGTGCCAACGCACCCGAAGGTGCTCAGCAACTTACAATATTGATCAATTCCAAGCAGTGTTGGAACTTGATCCCTGTGACGACTTTCGTCAACATATCTGCTGGATTATCTTTCTGATTAAAGATCCACTTACAGCCAATTGACTTCTTTTCTTGTGGCAGTTGCACAAGTTCCCAAGTCTGGTTCTTATGAAGAGACTGCATCTCCTCTGTCATCGCCTTTATCCATTCATCCTTTTCACTGGATTGTATGGCTTCTCTGTAAGTAGTGGGGATCTCACCCCCTTCAACTGGTAGTGCATATGTCACGTAGTCTGCATAACGTGTCGGCACACGTTTCTCTCGTCTCGATCTACTGGTTGCTATTGATTCAATTTGACTTGGAGGTGCTGTGACTGGACTATCAACCTCCTCTTGTCTGTCTTCTCTTGAATCATTTGGAGTAAATAAACTCCACCTTCTACGAATCACCGGGTGTTTCGCCATCATAGCTGCCTTCACTGGAATCTTTATGCTTATGTGACTTAAGCATCTCAGATTCGTTGAAAAGTAACATCTCTACTGATAATTACCTTCTTAGACTCTATGCACCAGAGTCTATACCCTTTTACACCAGAACTAAAGCCCAAAAAATTTTGCTTTCTTGGCTCTAGGGTCAAGCTTACTTTCCTTTGTATGATAGTAAGCAGGACATCCAAAAAATGTGTAAAGAGTCATAATCAGTAGCATGTGTACCTTTCCACATTTCAATGGGTGTCTTCCCGCCATTGGCAGCTGCGGGTAGTCTGTTGACGAGGTAGCATGCATATGTCACAGCTTCAGCCCAAAATTGTTTACTGAATCCAGCATTCAGTAACATACATCGTACTTTCTCTAGCAAAGTACGATTCATCCGTTTCTGCCACACCATTTTGCTGCGGTGTTCCTCGTACTGTAAAGTGTCTGACTATTCCCTCTCTCCGACATATTTCCATGAAAGGGTCTAGAGTATACTCCCCTCCATTATCTGATCTGAGCCGCTTAATTTTTCTTGCCGGTCTGGAGTCTCAATCATCTTCTTCCAAGCAAGAAAGATGTTCAACACTTCATTTTTTATTCTTCATCGTATACACCCACACACGACGAGATAATCATCTACAAAAGTTACAAACCAATGCTTACCTCCCAAAGATGCAATTTTGGTAGGTCCCCAAACATCGGAGTGTACATAGTCAAGTATCCCCTGTGTATTGTGAACAGCGGTTCCGAACTTGATCCGCGTCTGCTTCCCCAAGACACAGTGCTCACAAAAAGACAATTTACCAGTCTTGGCACCTTTGAGTAAGCCTTGCTTTACGAGTGTTTGCAAAGCTTTTTCTCCCAGCGTGTCCCATACGCATATGCCAAAGTCTGGTGGTGTCAGCATCAGTCTCATCTAGCTTCTCACAACCTGTAGAAGCTCTTCCAACAATAGTACTTCCTTGCAAGAAGTACAGGTTTCCTCGCCTCAAACCCTTCATAGCCACCTGAACTCCCATTAACACTTTGAGAGTTCCATCTTCAATAATGATTCTGAATCCCTTTGAATCCAGAGATCCTAATGAGATAAGATTTTTCCGCAGGTCCGGAACGAACCGAACTTCGGTTAGAATCTTGACAGTTCCATCGTGCAACTTTTCAACCGAATGCTCCCTATCCCCCGAGTCTTACAGGCACTGTCGTTGCCCATAAGTACTGCTCCACCTTCAATCTCTGTGAAGTCAGTAAACCAGTCCCGATTGGGACACATATGATAGGTGCATCCGGAATCCAGAATCCAATCATCGGGATGACAAATCAATGATGAACTTGTCAAGGCAATGTCTAGATCTTCATCTCTGTCCGCGACATTTGCTGTGGTGGGTTGATTCTTCTGTTGTCCCTTCAATTTGGGACAATCCTTCTTCCAGTGTCCTTTGTCGTGACAATAGGAACACTCATCTTTGGCGAGTTTTCTGCCGACTGATGAACCACGTGATGTGGCCCGAGTTTTCGATTGAAAACCTTTCTTCTTTCCGGAATATCTTGACCTCGATCTCCCTCTTGCTGTCAGTGCTTCACTTGATGTATCTAGCTGTACCTGCTTATCCTTTTTCCGGTACTCATTACTAATCAGAGAACTAGATACATCGTTAAAACTAATTTTCTCCTTCCCATACAATAATGTTGTAACTAAATGATCATATGTATCAGGTAAGGAATTTAACAAAAGTAAAGCCTTATCCTCATCTTGGATTTCAACATCCAAGTTTAGTAGATCAGCAAGAATCTGATTGTAACTATTCAAATTGTTCAGACATACTAATACCTTCACGAAATTGGAATCTGAAAAGCTTCTTCTTCAAATGCAAACGGCTCTCAATGCTTTTCTTCATGAACTTATCCTCCAATTTCTGCCAAAGTTCCTTTGCATTTGTCTCTCTCATGACAAAATACTTCTGATCTTTGGTAAGGCACAAACGGATTGTACTACAAGCTTGGGTGTTAAGCTTCCTCCAATCCTTTTTCTGACATATCGTTGGGTTTTGCTTCCAACGCCATATCCAACTCTTGTTGGATCAAAACGTCCATCACTTCACATTGCCACATACCAAAATTAGAAGTTCCATCAAACTTCTCAACTTCAAACTTGGCATTTGAAACTGTGGACCTACGCCCTGAACTGCTGGCATTTCCAGAGTTCCTAACTTCCCCAACACCTTCCATATTAATTAAGAAATTTTAGAAGATAAATTTTCAAAATTCTAAACCGTACGGATGAGTCTGGAATGATCCAAATAGTTGGGAAAAGCACTATTTGATCGTCGAAATCGGACTCCAAATGGCTAAGATCAAGCCCAAAAATCAGATCTGAAAATCGGACGGTCCAGATCTGTCAGGCGCGTGTGATACACGCGCTGAAGGTGGTCAGAGGCGCGTGAGGCGCGTGGGCTTCACGCGCCAGAGGGGCTCGAGAGCGCGTGGGGCGCGTGAGTTTCACGCGCGGGAGCTGCGTAGGGCGCGTGACGGCGCGTGGGAGCGTGACAATCACGCGCAGAGAACTCCTCAGGCGCGTGGGAGCGCGTGGTGCACGTGGGAGGCGCGTGGGAACGTGCGGGTCACGCGTCTTCTTCCTCGGGACGCGCGTGGGGGCGCGTGAAGCGTGTTTTCTAGTCGTCTTCAACCTCCAGCTGCGAGTGGAGCGCGTGGGTACACTTTCGGACCTTCTACCGGCGCGTACGGGCTTCTCTGATGTCCGTTTTCGGTTCCGTTTACGCCTACGGATTCGTCTCGACGCAAGGAACAGCCTGGAGTTGTCAAAAATCAATTTTGACCAAGTTGATTTCTGGGCAGCACGAACCAAAGCTCTGATACCAATTGTTGAGCATTCAAACCTGTCCAAAAATCACACAAGACGATTTTAACGTGGTTCAGCAATTTGCCTACATCCACAGGTGCCAAATTTACTATAATTTTCGAGATTTACAAATCACTCAAAAATTTCTCACGTAACTCTCAAATGCACACACCACTTCTCTCTGCTCTCCACTGCTCTCTTCTGCACTATGTTTCGAATATCAGAGCTCTCCTTTTATAGGAGAGGATTGCCAATGGTTGGTGTGGTAGGTGCAGCCAAACTTGAACATTGGGGTAGGTGGTGCAGCCATTGTTGAAGGAGGGTGGACGGTTGGTGGACGGTGCAGCCAAGGTTGATTTTTCTGCCATGCATTTTCACACTGAGGTGGTTTTCAACAAGGACATCGCCTGCCTGAAGAACAAAAAAAGTCAATTATACATATATATATATATATATTATCACTGGACTTATACATCATAAAACTAGTAGCAATTGATCATACATTTGAAGCCATAGAAATCACATAGGCTGCAAGTGAATCACTTACAAGCTCAGCAGCTACGCGAAAGGTGTCTAGGACTTCTTTAACATCAGGAGCAACCTGAAAGACCCAAGTGAGAGTAGGTATAGAAATTCCCCAAATGAAAACAATTGAATAATAAAAGCAACAAATGCTTTGCATCAATCCTAAAAACAAGACATTGTATGAAATCTCCAGAATTACGTTAAATTGCAGCAAAAATTAGTGGAAAGCCAAGGCACGGAAAATTTTGGAATAGAGGAAAGAACAATTTTCACAAGAGGCACATTACTATATTTTTAAATTCCATTTAGATTTTATTCTGCATAATCCATCAATGAAAAACTATTTAAATACCATACCTCAATACTTTGGGGAACTAATGGCCTCTTCCCTTTCAGCTCTCTTGATAAAAATTCCAGTTTCTTTCCTTCATCCCACTCACTGTATGTACCAATATCCAAATATCTGGTTATTGCATCTAGTGTATCAGCATGTCTACCAGATTCCTGGAACATTGCAAAGTTCATTTTTAACATAGATTACTAAGCAGAAACAGGCTCTAACCATAAACTCAAATCACACCTGACGCAAGTCGAGCTTCATCAATACCATCCCAAAAGTAGCAACTCTTCGGATCAGATCAGCAAGCCGACCATCAGCTAGCACCCCAGATCCACAAGATTGCTGCAAGATGGATTGTTTTACATCAATATTCATAAAACTACCGAATAAAACTTCATTTTTGTTTAGAGAGAGGGGAATGTAGATTACCAAAGACTCATAACATAGGAGCAGTGGTTCCAATAATTGATCTGATGTTTCATATTAGTCCAAAGGATCATATTCACAAGGAAGATCTTCGAGAAGAAGCTCCAGACGCTTTTGTGTCTTCATGAGCTGAAGTACAGTGCATAACAATATTTTTTCATTTACTATCTCAATATGAAATTTAACTTCACAGTCAACTAGAAGATTGTGCGAGTAAACCAAACCTTATCTTTTATATTTCCGAGGACAATTCTATAAGGAGCAATCCCAGGACTTTGAAAGTGTTGAGGTGTGACTTGAATTGAGTTCAATCAAGTGCATCTTCAGTGCTCGCTCGACCCTCGCTCGAGCGGTAGCTCGAGTGAGCCTCAACCAGTAAGTTCGCTCAACCCTCGCTCGACATCCCGCTCGAGCGAGGCATCAGACAAAGAGTTTGATTGACCATTGCTCGACATCCAACTCGAGCGAGATTCCAGACAGAGATTTCGCTCGACTCTCGCTCGACGTCCCGCTCAATCGAGAGTCAACCCTAGACATTTGCTCGAGCCTCACTTGAGGTTCGCTTCGAGCTAATGTTTTCTGTACCAAGGTTGGCACCTTTTGGAATATTGTTTTGCTCGAGCCAGAGTACCTTGCTCAAGTGAGCCTGGGCTTATAAGTAGCATCGTGTTCATTTGAACTTTAAGTCGTGAGGAGTTCATCATTTCTTGTTTTGGTTTCTGATTTCGAGAGAGAGATATTTGTACGGGTTTGAGAGTTAGTGAGAGAGAGCTTTGCAACTTGTAAGTGAGTTTGAGTGTTCTAGTGTAAGAATCTTGTGATTCAATTTCTATACTCCATCTCTGTTGTTATAATGGATTCATTGAGACCAACCCAACAGTGGACGTAGGCTTGTGTTAAACTGAACCACTTCAAATCTTGGTGTCCATTGTGTTCTGTATGTGTTTTTGTTTTATTTCTCTTGTTGCATCCGCTGCGTTATTTCCTAAAACTGTTTGTTGACTGGCTCATTCCTAACAAATTGGTATCAGAGCATTCTTGAGCTCTATGAAGATCTGAAGAGATGGCCTCAGTAAAGTTTGAAGTAGAGAAATTCGACAGACATAATAGTTTTAGTTTATGGTGCATCAAGATGAAAGCGTTGTTGCAACAACATGATTTGTTCAATGTTCTAGAAGAAGTGACTGGTGAGTCTCCTGCATCGTCAAAGAATATGAAAGAAAGGGCTCACAGTACTATTCTATTGTCACTATCAGATGAAGTTTTGAGAGAAGTTGCTGAGGAGGAGACCGTTATTGGTCTATAGGACAAGCTGAGAGCTTGTACATGAAGAAATTTCTCACTAACCGGTTGTATTTGAAACAATGATTATACACTCTCAAAATGATGGAAAGTACTTCTATTTCTTTGAGAAACTAGACATTAAGATTAATGAGGAAGATCAAGCCTTAATTGTTTTGTATTCATTGCCTATTTTTTTTTTATAATTTTGTAAACTCAACGTTGTATAGTAGAGATACAATCTCCTTGGTAGATGTTAAGTCTGCTTTGAATTCTAAGGAATTGAGAGCAAAATTTGGGAGGTTAGGCATGGACGATCAAGCCGATGGTTTGTTTGTGAAATGTTTTTCTGGTGATAGATCCGGGGAGAGATGTTCAGGAAAGAATAGGTGTAGTTCCAGTAGCTCTACATCTAACAAAAAAAAATGTTAAGTGTTACTACTGCCATAAATTTGGTCATTACAAGAGTAAGTGTCCTGGATTGAAAAATATTCAAGAAAATGAAAGTTCCCTAGTGGTGATGACAGCAAAGAAGAGGATAGATAGTCTCTACTTCCTTGAGAGCAGTATAGTAACAGGTGGAGTATCCTCACATACTCCAGATTCAGATATCACTCGCATGCAGCACATATGAGTGTACCAAACGGTATGGTCATTTATGAGTCGGCATCTTTTACTTGGTGTGATCAGAAGACAGTTAAATTTTATTTTTTGTTTGCATTGTGTTCTTGCGAAGCAGTATAGAATCAAGTTTTCCTGCAATTGGTTGATTTCTGATTGGGATACATCTTGTATAAAGCTGTGTTTTGTTATACTCATATTTGTTTTATGCCTATTGGAGAAGAGTTTGGTTTTGTATATCTATTTTGTATTGTATTTGATGTGTTCAAATACTTGAGAAGACTAGTGATCTACATACAAGAAGGTAGAGTGTTGCTCAGACCATACAGTCTGTTTCACTCCACAGAAATGGAGTAACTAAATGGAATGAGGTGAGCTTGCAGAGTCCATAGTTTTCTTTGAGTTTGCCAGGCTTATCTACAGATTATTGGTGAAGCGGACAACGTAGCTTGTTATTGGATGAACCTTTTTCCCTTTCATTCTACAGGAAGGGAGAATATGGTTATAGCAAGAAGGTGGAGTTGTAGAAAGCTTCACAATAGAGTACAGGTGGTACTCTAGATCATACTATTGTTTGAGTATGATTTTGTATTTGGCATTGGTGCACAGTGAGAATAGGTCTATAGTTAGTAGATAGAGGAGGTAGTTTGGCCACCTTTTGCCTATGCTCATGCAGGCTTGTGTTGGGTTCTTATTTTGGTAGAGAATATTTATTGTCTTCATTTGTATTCAGAAGTCGTTGTTCAAGTAAATAGTCTGTATTGTGGTGCATTGCCGTTTGTGTGAAGATGTTGATTCTTCTTTAGGACCAAGCCGGTGTTTTGGTCAAGTCGTCTATGGTGTTGATGAATTTTTGTGTGGAAATTGAGTTCTTCAAAGATAGATTTCGTATTTCAATTGGGTATTCCTTTTGTGATATGACTAAAGGATTTGTGGGAATTCTGTATTTTGTGGGGCTTGTGACAATTCAAGCCAAGGTGGAGATTTGTTAAGATGTAGCTTGAATTGAGTTCAATCAAGCGCAACTTCAGTACTCGCTCGACCCTTGCTCGAGTTGTAGCTCGAGCGAGCCTCAACCCATAAGTTTGCTTAACCCTCCCTGACATCCTGCTCGAGCGAGGCATCAGACAGAGAGTTCGATCGACCATCACTCGATATCCAGCTCGAACGAGATTCCAGACAGAGACTTTGCTCAACTCTCGCTCGATGTCCCGCTCGAGCGAGAGTTAACCCTAGAGGTTTGCTCGAGCCTCACTTGAGATTTCGCTTCGAGCTAATATTTTATGTACCAGGGTTGGCGCTATTTGGAATAATGTTTAGTTCGAGCGAGGTAAGTAGCCTCGTGTTCATTTGAACGCTTAGCCGTGAGGAGCTCATCATTTCTTGTTTTGGTTTCTGATTTTGAGAGAGAGATATTTGTAAGGGTTTGAGAGTTTGTAAGAGAGAGCTTTGCAACTTGTAAGTGAGATTGAGTATTCTAGTGTAAGAATCTTGTAATCAATCTCTGTACTCTATGATTCATTGAGACCAACCCAACAGTTGACGTACGCTTGTGTTAAGTTGAACCACTTTAAATCTTGGTATCCATTGGTGTTCCGTATGTGTTTTTGTTTTATTTCTCTTCTTGCATCCACTGCGTTACTTCCTATTTACTGTTTGTTGATCGGCCCATTCCCAACAGAAAGATCCCAGGTTCTAAAAGCTTCTGGAAGCTAGACCTTCCTATCTGGGATTCTGCAAATAGTTTCCTTTGAACAAGGAGTTGAGTAGAGTTGAAAGAAGGAGATCGAGGCGATACAGCTGACTGTGCAGAGCTAGAATTAGGTGAATTCCCATTTTGTAATGACACATGTAAATTCTAACATAAATCTTGAAATGAAGAATCTGATGAGAAGAACACTGACCACCCTAGAAAATGAAAATGTACGACAGAGATATTGTGATTGATTTCCACTATGTGATAGAGATTTGTTGAAGATGTGGCTTGAATTGAGTTCAATTAAGCACATCAGACTGATTTCGCTCGACTCTCGCTCGAGCGGTAGCTGGAGCGAGCCTCAACCAGTAACTTCGCTCGACCCTAGCTCGACATCAGACAGAGACTTCGTTCGACCCTCGCTTGACATCCAGCTCGAGCGAAATCACGGAAGATCCAGGCAGTGATTTCGCTCGACTCTCGCTCGACGTCCTGCTCGAACGAGATTCAACCCCAGGGTTGCGTCGCTTCCAGGTACTAGGGTTAGCGCCGTCTGGAATAGTGTTTCGCTCGAGCGAGAAGGTCTCGCTCGAGCGAGCTATTGCCTATAAAAGGATCGCATTCAGTTGAACGCTTTAAGCAGTGAGGAACTCAAGGTTTTGCTCGAGCGAGAAGACGAACGTAGCAGCTCGTGAGAGCTCAGAAGTGTTTTTTCTTGTTTGATTTTGTGAGTGGACAGCTATTTGTAAAGTTCTGAGTGTTGTGAAAGAGAGTTTTGCAACTTGTAAGTGAGATTAAGTGTTTCTAGTGAAGAATCACATGATTCAATCTCTGTGCTCCATCTCTGTTTTATAGTGGAATTCATTGAGACCGACCCAACAGTGGACCTAGGCTTGTGTTAAGCCGAACCACTTCAAATCTTGGCATTGATCGCTGTTCTGTGTGTCTTTGTTTCTATTTCTCTTTGTTGCATCCGCTGTGTGGCTTCATATTTACTATTTGTCCAATGGCCCAATTCCCAACAAACTGGTATCAGAACGGTTGCTTTGAAGATATGAATGGATGGCCTCAGTAAATTTTGGAGTAGAGAAATTTGACGAACAGAATAGCTTCAGTTTATGGCTGATCAAGATGAAGGCATTGTTGCAACAACAAGATCTGTTCAATGTTCTAGAGGTTACTGGGGAGTCTCCTGCACTGTCAAAGGATGAGGAAGAAATGACTCACAATACTATTTTATTGTCACTATCAGATGGGGTCTTGAGGGAAGTTGCTGAGGAGGAGACCGCGGTTGGTCTGTGGAACAAGATGGAGAGCTTGTACATGAAGAAATCTCTAACTAACCAATTATTTTTGAAACAACGGTTATACACTCTCAAAATGATGGAAGGTACTCCTATTTCTGCACATCTAGATGAATTTAATAAAATCATTATGGATCTGAGGAACATAGACATTAATATTAATGAAGAAGATCAAGCTTTAATTGTTTTGTGTTCATTGCATATTTCGTTTGATAATTTTGTAAACTCAATGTTGTATAGTAGAGATACAATCTCCTTAGTAGATGTTAAATCTGTTTTGAATTCTAAGGAATTGAGAACAAAATTTTGGGGGGTTAGGCATGGACGATCAAGCCGATGGCTTATTTGTGAAATGTTCCTTTGGTGATAGATCCGGGGAGAGATGTTCAGGGAAGGATAGGGGCAGTTCCAGTAGCTCCAGATCAAACAAGAAAAAGATTAAGTGCTACTACTGCCATAAGTTGGGTCATTACAGAAGTCAGTGTCTTCGATTGAAAAATGTGGAGGAAGAGGAAAGTTCCTCTAGTAGTGATAATAATGAAGAAGATGACAGTTAGTTTCTACTTCCTTAAGGGCAGTGTGGTAGTAGTTCGAGTATCCTCACATGCTTCAGATTCAGATGTCACTCGCATGCAGCGGGTTTGCCAGACAGGTGTGCAGCTTTTGCTTGGTGTGATTAGAAGACAGTAATTTTGATTTTTTGTTTGTATTGTATTCTTGGAAAACAGTGTAGAATAAGGTTTTTTACAGTATTTCTGATCAGGATACATCTTGTGTAAAGTGCTTTTATTATTACTCATATTTGTTTTATGATCATTGGAGTTTGGTTTTGTTTATCTGTTTCTTTGTGATGTATTTCAAACACTTGAGATGACAAGTGATCTACAGACAAGAAGGTAGAGCGTTACTCAGACCATATAGTTTTGTTTTACTCCCAATAGAGTCGCTGAATGGAGTGAGGTGTGTTCGTGTTGAGTCCATAGTTTGCTCTTTGTTTGTCAGGCTTGTCTACAGATTGGTTGAAGCGGTCAACTACAGCTTGCTATTCGATGAACCTTCTCTTCGTTCATTCCACAGGAAAAAGAGAGAGTTATAGTAAGAAGGTGGAGTTGCTGGGATAGCTTCAGAATGGAGTACGTGTTGTACTCTATATCATGCTTTTGTGGTTGAGTATGATTTTGTCCATGGCATTGGTGCACAGTGAGAGCAGATCTACAGTTCGTAGATAGAGGAGACAGTTTGGCCACCTTTTGTGTATGCTCATGCAGGCTTTGTTGAATTATTACTTTGGTAGAGAATATTTGGTATTCTTCATATTCAGATGCCGTTTGTTCAAGTAAGCAGTCTGTATTGTGGTGCATTGTCGTTTGTGTTGGGTATTCCCTTTGAGGGATTTGTGGGTCTTTGGATATTTGTGGGGCTTGTGACAATTCAAGCCAAGGTGGAGATTTGTTGGAGATGTGGCTTGAATTGAGTTCAATTAAGTACATCAGACTGATCTCGCTCGACCCTCGCTCGAGCAGTAGCTCGAGCGAGACATCAGACAAAGATTTCGCTCGACCCTAGCTCGACATCCAGCTCGAGCGAGATCACGAAAGATCCAAGCAATGACTTCGCTCGACACTCGCTCGACGTCCCGCTCGAGTAAAATTCAACCCCAGGGTTACATCGCTTTCAGGTACTAGAGTTAGCGCCGTCTGGAATAGTGTTTCGCTCGAGTGAGAAGGTCTCGCTCGAGCGAGCTATTGCCTATAAAAGGATCACGTTCAGTTGAACACTTTAAGCAATGAGGAGCTCAAGGTATTGCTCGAGTGAGAAGAGTCTCGCTCGAGTGAGAAGACGAACGCAGCAGCTCGTGAGAGCTCAGAAGTGTGCTTTCTTGTTTGATTTTGTGAGTGGAGAGCTATTTGTAAGGGTGTGAGTGTTGTGAGAGAGAGCTTTGCAACTTATAAGTGAGATTGAGTGCTTCTAGTGAAAAATTACATGATTCAATCTCTGTATTCCATCTCTATTTTATAATGGAATTCATTAAGACCGACCCAACATTGGACGTAGGCTTGTGTTAAGCCAAACCACTTCAAATATTGGTGTCCATCGTTGTTCTATGTGTCTTTGTTTCTATTTCTCTTTGTTGCATCCGCTGCATAGCTTTATATTTGTTGTTTGTCCAACGGCCCATTCCTAACAAGATTAGGGTAAAAAATCTAAATCACCACGTAAATGCTCTGCAAATATATTAGTATCCTAAAACTGGGTTACTTGACGATTCAGTGACTTGTTATCAGTGCTGGGAAATAAGATGAACAATCATATAAGATGCCAATTCAACCAAACAATAAAATAAAACTTACCAATAGGATAATGGATCATAATAATTATGAACCGAGTGAATAAAAGAAAATTAGCATACAGTTAAATGAAAATTGAATTTTTTGGTCTAATTTTAAATAGGTATGATATCCAATCATAAATTATTCATTTCTGAAGTGCATTTCATAAGTAAATGGAAAGCATTACATTCAGGATTAAGGTGGAATTCAACTTGTAGAGACTTAGCTGGGGGTGCTGAGCAAATGACTAAGGAATAACTCGAGAAGGAAGAACCTTGAAGATGGTCATTGAATTCTACGCATATGATTAATTTAACTAGATGATCGAAAACTTGATATATACTATTTTGCTAACCATAAAGGACCAGGTTTTGAAGGACTAGTGCGGTTGCTAAAGAATATGACAAGAAGATGATCTGCTGCACAACGTGATATATCTTTCCCTAACCATGTGATATATCTCAATCTTGCTGCACAATAAAACAGCAATTGGAAGTGTACTGCATTGTGGGCTTTTTAAGGCATTTTCATCTTCATATAGTCAGATATTATCGAGATAAAAGTTGCCATTAGTTGCTAAAAGCAATTATACAACAAAAAATCTTCATCTGTGAGAAACCATTGTGTTTTCTTTAATCCTTCTTGGGCTGAACCACTCTCTACTTAGATTCAAAGATGAGCTCAACTCATCTCAATTTAATCATTACAATTTTTCCAAATCCCTACACAAATATAATAAACAATTCAACTTTTTCAAATTCTAATTAACTTTTTCAAATTTCAAAACAATAATAATATTAAAAAATTATATTTCAATTATATTTTATTAAACTTTTAAAATTCATCTTAACTCGTCTCATTTCATCTCTAAATCCAAACAAGGCATGCACCAGACAAGGTTTAAGGCTACGATTAAAATCTGGTTTCCAATGGTCAACTAATCACCCTACATAAATTTAGCAAGGGAAAAAAGCCAAATTTAATAATTAAATTCTCATAACTTTTAAGAGCATCCTCATTGGAATCATCTTTTTTTATCATCGAAAGTGTATAATTTGATGATTTACTATTCAAAAGTTAAGCAAAAAAACACATTTTTACTATTCTCCACACTTTCTTTTAATCATATTTGATCAAATATGACATAATTTTTTTGATATGTGTGCAAAAAGTACACTTTTGATGATAAAAAAAGATTATTCCAATGGGGATGCTCTGAGGTGGTTATAAACCAAGATGATAAGGCCTTTGAACAGGCCTTTAAAATAAGCAGCATCTAGCTTCCCCCTCCCCCAAAATAACAAAAGGTTCTCGTCAAGTGAACACAACAAAATATAGCAACCTAGGTGAGAACTAATGCCTCATTACACATTTTTTCACTTATAAGTGAAAAGAATAAATAATAATGCTGACATACAAATTCACCAGTATCCAATTTTCAATATATGGTTACTATCGTGATAAATCTTCATTCTAACAAACAACAAAAATGGCGTACTCTTTGTTTTGCTTCTTATGTTATTCCAAGGAATCCTGCTTGAGGCCCACGGTGGATGATTTCACTTCGCAGCGATGTGAAAATTAATTGCCAATGAACGCACTCAAAACACAAAGCCAGCCTACACTGTACTAATAATCCATTTCAAGAAACGATTTTAACTCTACAATGTATTCACCATCCATTTCATGATTGTGGTCATAACACCATTGTTTGAATGAAAAATGGCATCTGAAATGGTATCATTTCAAATGGGGGAGGGAGAGAAGAGACTTGAGAGAGGGAGAGAGGAGATAGAGGGCTTCAGTTTGGTGAGAGAAAAAGCAGAAAGAGGGCTTTAGTTTGGTGTATGTGGGTTCACGTTCTTTATGCTAGAAATGCCTACGAGTGGTCAGTGTGAAACTTTCTTTTAAATCCATCTAGCCCGAAGTTTCGTCCTATTTTTATTTGGGAGCTTGAAAAAATTAAATATTATGTCAGCAAAGGTACTTCACAATAGCGAAATTATTACATCAATCAATATAGTTAGTCATTGAACTGAACAATTAAGAGAATGTACTTTTTTTATCAAATTTTCCCAACTGGTTTGGTAGAGATTTCAGAGTTTCTCATCTCTTAGAACAGGACGTTTGTCTCCAAAATTGAACTGTAACCAGTGCACAATTCATATAAGGATGAAAATACGAGCAATTATTCCATCCATAAGTATAAAATTAGAACTTCAAGAGAACTTTGAAATGCAAAACCTTCTTCCAGAATTTCATGCGCCAATTTTGATAATCCATCAGTACACCGATTCATGGATAGTTCAAATCTAATACTATCAACTTCTTGAATGTAGAGGTCAATAGCCATCCACCTAGACAGAAAAGAGACATCTTTTGTGACCTGAAGCAATAGAAAGAAAAGCTTTTATATCATATTCTTCGGTAGCAAAAGCACAGTGTAATTGATGTCAGTTTTAGTCAGACGTCAAGGATAGCTTTGTAACACAATCAGAACAATCAGATACTTTTAAAGAAGTAATTCTTAACAAGTAATGTAACGTCCCGGTCCCACGAGGGTCGGAGAGTTACTTCCTAGTACAAAACTCACATTTCAACAGAATAATTAAAGACTTAAAGTTCTCCAATATTATATAAAGTTTGATTCCAAAATCACTTTCCTCAATATCATCAATTCTGTAACTACTACGTCACAAAAATACAATAATACTTCCTTACTAAATCTTGTCAATACTCATTTAAACTCTTTATGATTAATCTATCATTCCTAAAATCATCTCACCCAATGCTTCATAATCTGATTCTCCACTGAAATATCCAAACTCATCTGAAATATATTCAGAGATAAGGGGTGAGTTTAACCACAACTCAGTAAGCAGAGGACATATACAAGAGTGCAAACATGAGCATTTTTAAAAGAAACTTCATATGCATGAACCAGAAATCATTTTATTTTCATATATAGATTTCCAAAATATTATCAATAAAATAGAGCGACTTTTCAATCCTTTTACATTTAGAAAATCACTATTCATTATCAAAAACGCTTTGGCACAAATAACTATATAATCTCATCTTATCCTCATATCCGAACATGTACCATGTTTAACCCCCGTGGTAGAGTTGTGCTATCCCCGGTGGCTAAACTAGACAGTATCATATTGTGAGACTTTCCCTTATTCGTTCTCAGAGTCCCGAGTGTGCACACAGGAAAGAAACACATATAGGACTACTTTGTTTCCAAAGTAGTTGCACTCCTATCATATCATATCATAGTGGTACCAACCATATCACGTGAACTCATATCATCATATCAGAGCCATATTCCAAAGCAGATCAAACAGATAAGAATGCCAAAGATTTTCATATCCATATCATATCATGTACCAAACCTGTTCATGTCATTTTTAAAAACTTTAAACATTTCACATCACATAAATAAAACATCATTTTTCATACTCGCTCTTTTATGCATTTCGGAAACATGTCAATATTGCTCATGTCTACACTATGCATGATATAAACAATTTTCTCTTTTTTATATACATTGTATGTGTAATGCAAATAATTGACCAAGGTTGTTTTTCCCAGGTTTTCATTTATAACAAAATCATGCAAAGTTTTCAGAAAGTCAACCTCGATTTCAGAGTTGGTATAAAGCCAAGCATAGGAACCCCGCTTACCTGGATTTCCTAACCTTTCTTAACCTCTCTTAACTTTTTCTTAAGAATGCCGAATCAAATCATCCGTCACCTATAAAATATTCACATAGTTCATTAAATCCAGCTGAACACATACTTTGCATTTAAACTTGAGATATGAAAATTCGTCATCTTCCCTTAACATCTAAACGTCATCTTTAAACCAAACCTCTCAAAATGTTTCAGATTTACTAAATTCTTCCGAAGTCCTAAAATATTATAAAATCTCTAAAACCTCGATTTTTTTTTTTACTTAATCCAAACCCCTTAATATCCCAAAATCTCCGGCTAAAACATTAAAAGTCCCACTTATAAGCAATTGAAATCCGACTATAAATTATAAAACTATAACATAATTATTTCAAATCTATTAAAAATAAGAAAGCATTATTTTGTTTAATAGAAAAAAAATAAACTTAACTAGTTCCTTTTAAAGGGTTTTGAAAACATAAATTTGCATTTATTATTCACTACCAGAACTCATATTTTAAAAACAATATATTATTACTAAAATAATATAGTTCAAATCTCTGTCTTCTTTTTAGGTTATAAATAAATCTTTTCCATAAAACCAAATTGTGAGTGATATAAAAACCAACTTACCATTCGGGTGTTTTAGTAAAACTATAAAACGCATGACTGAAGTAATTGTACAGCACAAAACTGATACAAAGCCATAAAACCATGAGATCGAAAATAACTCACCGAAGGAAGGCGAGCTTGCGACATGGAGGGGAATATCGACATTGGTTGGCTATGGCGGAATGTCTACGGCGGCGTGGCTAAGAGCAATGGCAGGTTCTGTGGAAGAGAGAGATGAGCGAAAGGGAGAGGAAGCGAGCGGAGGATCCGGGATCAAGGCTGTGGTCCTGGGTGGTCGGCGACATGCAAAAGCATTGGGAGAGAGAGATTGATGAGAGAGAAACCATGAAATGAGAGGATGGGAGAGTTTACGAAAAGGAGACTGTGGGGAAAAACACTGGTGGAGGGTGGTTAACGGCTGTGCCATGGTGCCCGGAAGGTGAGTGGCTGGACAACCCGTTGAGGGAAGACTCATGCTCTGTTTTCGTGAATGCAAAACAGAGTAATGTTTGCAATGCTTCTCGGTGGCTGGGCACGGCGTCGCAGGGTGGCTATGGGTATTTTCCATCGTGCAGAGGATGGATCGTTTTGTGGGGTTGCAACTTGGAAGCTTGGCAGTGGAGCTCCCCTTCGATGGTGGTTTTTGTTTTACACATTGCCGTGTCCGTGATTGTTTCCTGGAGAGGGGGATGCAATGGTTTGAGCAGTTTATATGGGTGATGCGAAAAGCCTAGATAATATGAGAAGGGGAATCCGAGTATGTTAAGTAGGAGATTTTGTGCGTGGAACTAAAAGGAAAACCACTTAAATCGTGAGGGGGTCGATTCAAATGGAGAGAAAAATCCGAATAAAGGTATATGGTAGTTTAATATGGTTAGTGGCACGTTGAAAACTCTGATAGAGACTAGGTCACGCGAGTATATTGGAAAAGAAGTTGAATCATGCATACGTGGGAAACGTAGAGGACCACAAGCCAGTTTGAAAGCTAAAAGATCATTTTACAGATATCAGTTGTAAATGTTTCACATATCCAAAGCATCGGAGCTAGGTGTTACAAGTAACAACTCTTGAACAATACCATTTAGAAATAGAGAAACAAAGAAAGCTTCCACTACCTTATGGAATTTTCAAGATATGAAAACTTCCCATATTGATGAGGAAGATTGGTTTTGACAGCGGGTGTTCACCTTTGAGCACCTCAATGCGCATAATTTAAAAATAAATAAATTTATTTAAAAAAAAAAATACAAAAACGAAAAGGCAGCACACACATTCACCTTATGCTTTAAAGCATGCAAAAACAATACAAAATCTTCATTTTAATTGGATGAATGAATTCTTGATAGAATATGAAACAGAACCAGCTAGATATGAGAAAAAAAAATCGAGAATGAAGTGAAGATCCTCATGAAGAACACAAGACCTGAAAATTACAGAATTACACAAAGCAAATAGACAGTTCATATGCCAAGTATAAGGAATATTATTAGTTTATTCTAGCCCTTAAAAAAATTGTTCAAAGGAAGGAAGCAAAAAAAATGGAAGAATAAAAATAAACTCTACCCCATCCAGCTAGAGAGCATTTAACAAATCAACAATAATATCTCCCCAGGTCCAATTCTATTTGTTCCAAATATCTTGGAATACCCCTTTTTAGAGGAGAAGACACAAATAGATTCTTCAATACTTTGATTGATAAAATCCAAACCAATCTCCAAATCTGGAAAGCCAAAATTCTCTCTCAAGCTGCCAAAATGGTTCCCATCTGCTCTGTTGTTTTGGCGATTCCAACTTATGCCATGTCAATCAGTGTTATTCCAACAATAATTTCTAAGAAGTTTGATACCATTTTTTAATGATTTTGGTGGGGTATGTATAATAAAGAGAAAAAGAAATTTACCCCTAAATCATGGAAATAAATTTGTACTCCAAAATCTATGGGCGATCTTGGCCTCAAACTCATGAAACTGTTCAACATAGCCCTGATTTCCAAACAGACTTAGAACTTTCTCAGTGGAGCCAATAAATTTTGGGAAGAAGTCTTGGCTAACAAATACCTTAAAATGGAGTCTTTCATGAGTGTCACATTGAAAAACCAAGACTCTTGGTTTTGGAAAATCATTATTAAACAAAGATTATCTTTTAAAAAAAGTTGCTGCTTCCAAATTAACAATGGTACTCTGGTCAACATTTGAAATGACCCTTAGATCCCAACCCTTCCAACACATAGGCCATTACCCAATCCCAACCTGGCTGCCTTGGAACAAGATATCATTGTTTCTAAACTTACCATGGAAGAATCCCACAGTTGGAATACTCTCTTACTCAATACCCTCTTCAATGAAGAATCTATAAGAGAAATTATGAAAATCCCACTGGTGACGTAGAATTATAGCAATATCTCTGATAAGATCCAATGGACTCATCACTCTTTAGGAAAATTCTCTGTTAAACTGGCTTATGCAGCTTTGGTCCACCCTAAATCACATCATTTGAATACTGCCAACTGGAAAACCTCCTGGAAAATGAAAATTCAAGATCGCCTCAAGCTTTTCCTTTGGAAAGTAGCAAAAAAATTCTCCCAACTAAAATGAAACTTCACAGGTTTCTTCCTCTGGCAACAAATCAAATTCAGTGCCCTCTTTAAAATTCTGAACTAGAAGACTTAGGTCACCGGTTCCTTAATTATATGTATTCCAGGATAGCGTGAATACACTCTAATTGGCCTATAGACACCTCTGCTTTTGTGAGTCAACCTTTCCATAGTTGGGTAAATAATATCCTAAACCTTGGCCATATTCTTAGTATACCAGAAAAGGAACATCATAATTTCCAACTCTTTGATTGTGTCATGATGAACAATCTTTGTCTTTTAAGAAATAGAGTCATTCAAAATCAGATCCAGGTATCCCCTCAAAAGTTCGTGGAGTCGGTCCAAAAATCCTTTAGGAGCATATTAAGGCTTGGACTCATATAAAGGAACCTCAGCTACTCACTAAAGACAAGCAATCAACTCAAGCAGATATGATGAGTATCTCATTCAATGTCACAGTCTGAACCAATTTTAGCATTATAACAGCCATATGCAGAGAGCCAACTGGAGAGCTTTGCCAAGACCGATCAGATCAATAGCACTAACCCAAATGTGGGAGAAGCACAAGCAGCCTCAATGGCTATTAAAGAAGCTGGAGTAAAAAAGATGTCAATCATTTCCTTGGAAGGCAACTCATTGGTTGTCATAAATGGCATTAATGGAGAAGTGGAGGATCAAGAATGGATTCTGAGACTTGTTCTAAAAGACATAGAATATCATCTAAGATCCTTTGCATGCTGGAAAACTACAAAAATTCATCAATTACATAATCAATGCACGCACGAGTTGGCATAGTGGGTAACGGCAACGCAAGGCCTAGAAAACATTCTCATTATTCACATCCCTCCCAATTTTCTTCATTTTCGTAGTGAGAAAGACTCACATGTTGCTTTATAATTGTATATGTGCTTGACACTTATTATGTCTTAATAATATCTCTATTTGCTTGAAAAATAAAAGTAAAGGTTTAAATATGCACTACTTGATAGCCATTATTAGCAAAGAAGTGCTAGATTTGTAAAGATAATTACAAGAAAATTATAAATTTATTTTTTTAAGTAAGTTAATTTCATTAAACTAAAAAGATAATACATGAGGAGGGGGTGGGGTTCCCTAAAAAACGCTTCAAAATATCAAAACAAACAGTGCAAAGTAGTAAAAACAAAGAAAACAAAATGTTGATTTAGGACCAATTTCTTGATCCATGCCCATGTCCTACAATAGGATGCCGTCTTATTAAAAGACGAAAATAAAATATTCAAAAAATGCGAACAATGGAACTACCGCTGGAAACAATGAAGGTGGTAAGGGTACTGTCATTTGTTATTTTGAGATAATTTTTGGGTATGTCCACGATCCCTATTTCAAATTCATAGTTTAAGAAAAGCGATAACATAGAGGGAAATACGGCATTAGTTGGACAGATTTGCTGCGATTCATCTGGGTCATGCTTATGATGATGTGTGGAAGCCACACATCGATGTGATGGAGATGGGGAAGGCTTGATCCAGAAGATTCCAACGTAGGGAAGCTACTAGTACGACACGTGTGGCCATTGAATGCGTCAGAGTGCGGTGGCCGATGATGACCACGCACAACAACAAGCCGCGCGTAAAGGCAACACATCGAGCTTTTGGGTGTCATTCCGTGTCGTTTCAATATATAATCAGCGGGAGATGAATGTAGAGGTGGGGCAGTGTTGATGAAAGGAGGCCAGAAAGCAACATATTTGGCCAAATTCAGACTAATGGTGGAGAGAAGAGAGAAAAAAACACTACTAAAAAAGGGTATACACAATAAGAAAGAGAAAAGGAAAATGAGAGGAGGGTGAGAGCCATAGCTCTACCCTCTCTTCTAGCGACTTCACTCAGCTGAGGGATGGAGATTTTAGAAAGAATAGAGACATTCTCTCTCAAGGGATATTTGAAAGACCGCGTGACAGTAAGTTATCTTTTAAATCTATTTGAATATAATATATAAATAAAAATTTAACAATTTTAACCTATAAATCTTGCAACATCGATATATGAACTTACTCTTATAATTATTTTACATGATTTGCTAGATCTTTGAGAAAGGCGTTCATAGCCTTCATACCAAGCCAACACCAACTTGATCCATCTACCTATTATGACTACTCCGCTATTATCAATTGGGGTACTTGAAGACTTTTCAACACACGGATTAATAGAAAGGGAGAAAGCTCAATCAAATGGAGGCTCTCGAAGAGGGAAGCTTGTTGTTACTGTGCAATAATTACGATTAATATACAAAATAATCAAAAGAGAAAGTAAGAAAAAATCACACAAAGATTTAACGTAGTTTGGTGGTATGCCTACATTCACGGGAGCCAGGGACGAAAATTTCGCTGTATCAACAGTAAAATTACATCATATGTATTTATACTAACCCTAAGTGTACTGATGTATTTAAGAAAATTCACAAAAATTCATTCGTACTATACTGCAAGAGTGTTGTCTCCGCACTCTTAACCTAACGAATATAAGATATGAGCTACATATTTCAACAAAGCCTAACGAAAATCAAATGTAAAGTCCCATGCATGTTATTAAAATCATATTGGCATACTCTACCAAAAAAAAAAAACCAAAGAGCAGATCCCATTGAAGACAAGAGTGAGGTACAACAAGGCCATTTTTGTCTATCGCTCTTCTCACAAAGTCGTCCGTGGACTTTATTGCTGATACAGGTCCCAATCCTAGCCCACAAGTAGTTAGTATTCCCCTACAAGGCTACCAAGAATGAAAGTGTGGATAAATTGACATCAAATAGAGGAAATTGATTTTTCTTTTCAACAATAACATAATAAAAGCATCCCTTTCACAAAAACCTATGAACCGTCTTAGTCATTTCTCCCATTCTCAAATGAGATGAGGTTTCAGCCATTGAGCATTGTTACAGACAGTCCAGTTTGTGCACCCCCCGTGCACTCCTGCTGACATGGAGGACATTTGTGTAAAATCGACAAAAAAGCAAAACAAGCTTAAAGAAACTTTGGAGAGAATACGTCTTCTCTTATTTTTTCTCATTTTTTCATTAAATTTATTTCTTTTTTTCATTAAATTTAATGGTCACTTAATACTAGATATGCAAAATAGTAAATATGTTTTAAAATTTAGATGAGATTAGTTAGATATATAATTTTAAATTATATCTAAATTATATATATATATATATAAATTTAGATATTATATATAAATTAAATTTTAATTTATGTATATAATTTAGATATGATTTAAAATACAATTTAAATATAAATCATATCTATAAATTATGATAAATTATATAATTTATATTATATATAAATTTATATATATGATTTAAAATTTTTATGCATTCTTTATATATATATATATATATAAAGAGAAATATAAAATAATTAAGTTTTAATCTATTTGTCAATTGCATTTGTGAATATAATTATTTGAATAAATATGATTTATTTTTCTATTTAAATTAATATGAAACATTAAATTCAAATAATAATATTTTATAAATTAAATTTTAATAATGATTAAATGGTTATATTTCACCACTTTATATTAGTTTATAATTTACTTTTATATAATTATTTCATTGTTAACATAATTTCCTTTTATTACTCGTGTTAGAACTTACATTTTTTTTCATCTATGCGTAATATTATTATTTGAAATTTATTTTTTTATAAGAACATATCATTTATGGCCGATTCATTAAACTAAGAAAATTTATCCTTTCTAGTATTAAATAAAGTGTGTAATATAGAAATAAAAAATAAATAAATTGAAAGACAGGTTAAAGAAGATGTTGTCCTCAAGAAATTTAGTGAGTTCCAAAACATGCAAAAAGGAAATTATATATACAAACTAGAAATCTTATATGAATCTTTTACAACAACCAAAAAAAAGAAAAAATCGGTATAAAAAAATTCGAAAAACTCATTTTTTATTGATTAAAATTTACATTTTTATAAAAAGAATTATACAAACTTTATATGTGGCAAATGATTTATGCATTTAAGACTGACATTAGTCTAAAAAATGAATTATGTGGCAAATCAATAATATTTGACAAGCTGTAGATGTTAGTTTCGAATAACAAGCAATGCTAATTTGTTGGTAGCCAGGATTACCAAAAGAGTAGTTCTATGGCCACAAATGCCAAATCCCGATTCACAATCCCGCCTGACCTGTACACCCACGTTGGATAACATCTAATTAAAAATTAAAATAAACAAAATTCATTACTTACAAATACTTACAAATACAATTCCTCACAATACAACAATATGTCTCATTAATTCTCAAACCAAATCCAATCCAATACAACTATTGTGGCATTCTGTTGAGCACCGAGCAGAGTCTCTTCATCAATTTAGCATTACATTTATAACAATTCAACCACAACAACAATACAATTCATCCTCACATGACTTAACCACAACAATAATGCAACTTACAATTTCCAAAGAAACAAAAATATATATATATATATATTCGGATCAACAAAAAAAAAATTGTCAAGATGAACCACAGAAATCCCAAATGCGAACTTGCCGGAGCAGGAACGTTGTCGAATCTAATATCCGGGGGGGAGAACGATTGTTGAAGGCAATACGAACTCACCAGTCCGATGGGTCAAGATGAACCCAGCAAATCTCAGATGATTTCACAAATCCAATAGGTGCGTTTGGAGGTGGGTCTCGGCATCTCTGTCGGCGAGACTATCGGCGTCTCTATTGGAGGCAAGGGTTGGTTCTCTGAAAAAATGGCTCGAGTTCTTTGAATGAAGATGGATGGGCTCTTGAAATAGCTCCCATTGGACCAGCAAAACTATTAGTGGATATAATATTTTTATTTTATCCCCTGTATGCACGTGCACATTAGTTAGGCTGTTTCCTTTCTTCCTTTCTTTTACTGTGACATATATATATAATTTCGGATGATTAATAAAATCAAGTTTCTCAGATTCCCAAATATCGATTTCACAATCTGCTCTGTTTACATGGTATCAGACGAAAACAAACCCTAACCCTAGTTCCTTTCTCCTCGCCTTTCATCCGCCATTTATCGTCTTCGATGGCTTCCGAACACACAAATCACTACGAATCCTTCGCTTCTCATCATTCTTCCTCTGAGGATTATTCTAATCCTCTGTATCTCTAGCACGATGATCATCCCGGCTGTGTTCTTGTTTCTCAGCCATTGAATGGCGACAACTACCTCACCTGGAGCAGATCCATGTCCATGGCTCTTTTATCCAAGAATAAACTCTATTTTGTCGACGGAACTCTCTCCTCCCCTCGTGACTCCGATCCGAAATATCATGCTTGGCTCCGATGTAACACGGTGGTTCTTTCATGGCTTCTTAACGCCATGTCCAAAAAGATTGCTACGTCTGTCCTCTACATCGACTCTGCTCAAGATATGTGGAACGACCTCAAGGAGATGTTTGCTCAAAGCAATCGCCCTCGCATTTTTCAGATCCGTAAGAGTATTGCTTCTTTAAATCAAGAGGCTTCATCTGTAAGTACTTACTTCACCCGTCTAAAGTGTTCTTGGGAGGAGATGATACATCTCCGCCCGTTACCTACTTGTTCTTGTGGAGCTATCAAGAAAATTGTTGATTTTCAACAAGAAGACTACATTATTCAGTTTCTGATGGGGCTTAATGAGACCTATGCCCCTTTAAGGAGTCAGATTTTACTTTCTGATCCGTTTCCACCAATTAATAAAGTTTTTTCTCTCGTTCTTCAAGAAGAAAAACAGAGAGAAATTGCATCTGATTCCAATGCTTCTGTTGAACCTGCTGTGCTATTTTCTCATCGTGATGGTAATCGTGATCCTAATCGAGATGTTAATCGCGGATCTAATGCATCTAGACAGAGCAAGCCTACTAGCAATAGGAAGGATCGTCCTTTTTGTACACATTGTGGCTTATCTGGCCACATTATTGATAAATGTTACAAGATCCATGGATATCTTCTAGGATACAAGATTAAATCTCGTACTCCTAATATCAATCAGGCCACTGCTAACCAGTTGGTCTCTGATTCAATTTTAAACTCATTTCCATTTTCTCAAGAGCAGTGTAACCAGCTCCTTACATTCCTTCAAAATCACTCTAATGTTTCATCTGTTAATAAAGCAGGTCCTATCTCCACTTCGTCTTCTATTCCATCAAATTCAGAATCCTTTTCAGGTAACTCTGTTGTGCTTTCATCTCATCATTACAGCCTTATTCCATCTAATTCCTGGATTCTGGATTCTGGTGCAACTAATCATATGATTAGTTCTCTATCTTTTTTTTCCTCTATAAAATCATCTGTTAATTTTTTTGTGAAATTACCTAACGGTTCATACACTCAAGTTACACAAATTGGCACGATTAGAATTTCTGATTCCTTCATTTTAACTTATGTTTTATATGTTCCAGCTTTTAGTTTCAATCTCATATCTGTTAGCAAACTCGTTTCACAATTATCTTGTTTTCTCTTATTTTTACATGATTTCTGTTACATTTAGGACCTCTCAAATTGGAGGACGATTGGAGTAGCTAAACAGTCACACGGACTCTATCATTTACTGCATGTACCAGGCATTTCTTCTATTTCTTGTAAACCTGCAAACAATAATAATTTTTCTTCCTGTAATTCTGTTAGAAATAACTTTCATATATGGCATTCCCGACTTGGACATATTTCTAATGCTAGAATACATGATCTTACTTCTGAACTTTCTGATTTTGCATATAAACCTCATAATCATTGTGATGTTTGTCCTCTTACCAAACAGAAACGTTTACCTTTTCCTTTGCGTACTTCTAATTCACTCTCTGTGTTTGAATTAATTCATTGTGATGTATGGGAGCCTTTTGCTATACCTTCTTACAATGGTTTTAAATATTTTCTGACCATTGTAGATGATTTCAGTAGATGTACTTGGGTCTATCTCCTGAAAACTAAAGCTGAAACCAGACAGTATATCCAATCCTTTTTTGCTTCAGTTGAGACTCAATTTAGTTCCAAAGTTAAAACTATCCGCACTGATAATGCTTTAGAATTTGACATGAAATCTTTTTTTGCCACCAAAGGTGTTATACATCAACATAGTTGTGTCTACACTCCTCAACAAAATTCCATAGTTGAAAGAAAACACCAGCATATCCTAAATGTTGCTAGAGCTCTCAGATTTCAATCTCATATTCCTTTACAATTTTGGAATGATTGCATTCTAACTGCTGTTTATCTTATAAACAGAATACCAACTCCAGTTCTCTCAAACAAATCACCTTATGAGGTTTTATTTTCCTCTAAACCTCATTATAATCATCTTAAAGTTTTTGGATGTCTTTGTTATGCATCCATTCTTGGTGGTTCATCCACAAAATTCTCTGCCCGAGCCCAACTTTGTATTTTTTTAGGATATCCAGCTGGTATTAAAGGGTATAAATTGTATGGCATCCATACTCACAAACTTCTAATTTCCAGAGATGTGATATTTCATGAAACAATTTTTCCATTCCATTCAAATTCTAATTTCAAAAATGTTGTTTCTGATTTGCCTAATATCTCTCAAATTCATCCAGTTTTACCTACACCCTTATCCGACTCTTTTGATATTCATTTGCCATCATTTCCTGTTTATGACTTACCAAATTCTTCAGAAAATATGACTGTTTCTGGTTCCCAACCAATAAATTCTGCTCCTAACCCGAAAATCTACAAGAAATAAGAGATCACCTGCATACTTGCAACAATATCATTGTTCCTTAATTACTAATAATGAAGTTACTCCTTCTCCTCTGATTGGTGGTTCTTTAAGTCCAAGTATTGTGTATCCTTTTTCTTCCTACTTGTCATATTCCAAATTCTCCAATTTATATAAACATTTTTGTAATGCTATTGATTCTCTATATGAACCGAAATTCTTTCACCAAGCCATTAAACATCCTCATTGGAGGGATGCTATGGCAGCTGAAATCAATGCTCTTGAATCTAATAAAACATGGATTTTAACTGAATTACCCCCTGGCAAATAGTGTATTGGTTGTAAATGGGTTTATAAATGTAAGTTGAAATCTGATGGCACTTTAGAGCGTTATAAAGCTCGTTTAGTTGCAAAGGGGTATACTCAACGTGAGGGCATTGATTATTTTGATATTTTTTCTCCTGTTGCAAAGCATACAACTGTTCGTTGTTTTCTTGCTTTGGCTGCTATTCATAACTGGGAATTACATCAATTAGATGTAAATAATGCCTTTTTACATGGAGAACTTGATGAAGAGGTGTACATGAAATTGCCACCTGGTTTTTCTAAACCAGGAGATTCCCGGGTATGTAAATTGGTCAAGTCCCTCTATGGTTTAAAACAAGCTTCTCGACAATGGTTCTCTAAGTTTTCCTCTACTCTGATTTCTTATGGCTATAATCAGTCTAAATCTGATTACAGTCTCTTTACCAAATTTTCTGGGGCATCTTTTATTGCAATATTAGTGTATGTTGATGATATTGTCATTGCCTCAAATAATTCCAAATATGTGGCTGATCTTAAAACCTTCCTTAATCTGCATTTTCAGCTGAAAGATCTTGGAAAAATAAGGTATTTTTTGGGTCTTGAGGTGGCAAGATCCACTAATGGTATTTCTCTTTCTCAAAGGAAATATGCACTTGAAATTATCTCTGATTGTGGTCTTCTAGCTAGTAAGCCAGTTTCATCTCCTATGGATCAAAATTTGAGGTTATCCAAAACTGATAGTTCTGGTCCTTTAATTAAGGATCCAGCTTCCTATAGAAGATTGGTTGGTAGACTTCTCTATTTGACACTTACAAGACCTGATATATCTTTTTCTGTCAATGTCTTAAGTCAATTTATGGATCAACCTCGCCAATCTCATTTTGATGCTGCTCTAAGAGTTGTAAAATATCTCAAAGCCACTGCTGGTCAAAGTTTATTTTTCTCTAGTGCCTCCTTGCTGAAACTGAAGGGTTTTTGTGATGCTAATTAGGCCACATGTCCTGATTCCAGAAGATCAATTACTGGTTATTGTTTTTTTATTGGTGATTCACTTATCTCATGGAAGTCCAAGAAACAAGTAACTGTCTCTAGATCGTCTGCTGAAGTCGAGTATCGTTCAATCGCTTCTGCTTGTTGTGAATTAAAGTGGCTTCTTGGATTACTTGCTGATTTTAGAATTACATTTTCTGATCCTTCTGTTTTGTATTGTGATAGTCAAGCAGTCATCCATATAGCTACTAATCCTGTATTTCATGAAAGAACTAAACATATTGAGATAGATTGTCATTTAGTTAGGAATTTGATTCAAAATGGCACTGTAATTACTTTACATGTTTCTAGTGAACATCAATTAGGTGATTTTTTTACTAAAGCTCTTGGAACAGACAGGTTTAAAATTTTGCTTAGCAAGCTGGGAATGTTGAATCTGTGCATTCCAGCTTGAGGGGGCGTATTAGTGGATATAATATTTTTATTTTATCACCTGTATGCACGTGCACATTAGTTAGGCTGTTTCCTTTCTTCCTTTCTTTTACTGTGACATATATATATAATTTCGGATGATTAATAAAATCAAGTTTCTCAGATTCCCAAATATCGATTTCCCAATCTGCTCTGTTTACAAAAACTATCAGGGAGATGAAATAGCTACTAAAATATTTAGTTAGTCAAAGAAACGAGGAGATTTTTAGAGAGATAGAAAACCATCGAACCCGTTCTGTATTGGATTGCCGGCTCAATTTTTAGTAGCTACTGACATATTTTGTTAGTCGAGATGAACTGGACGGTTGGATGAGCTCATGCCAAGGCAAAGTGAACCATCTTGGAGAGAAACGATTTTGGAGAAGAAAAAGGGAAGGTGAACGGCATTTTGGAAAAGAACTGGGAAAAGGAGAGGACGAAAATGAAAATCTAGAAAGAAAATAATTGTTTATTTTTTTTTATTTCTAAGTTTATATCATTCGGCTTTAGAAAGGGGAACAAGCTTCTTATTATTATTTGTTTTTTTATGCCACGTTAGCTATACACCTCAGGCGAAAATATCATTCGGGACTCTTGAGGAGTATGAGTAGCATTTTCCTTACCAAAAATCTCCGATGCTAAAGATACCATACCTCGTACCAGCATTATTGAATGCTGAATCGTGGGACTTTCAAGTCATTTCATACACCTATACAACTCGGTATCCCAATGACCGGCTTTCGGACTAGATTCAAAATTCCGTGATAAACAGAAAGTATCGCTGACCACAGCAACCTAGTAATGCCGAGAACCGACTTTTGGACTAGATACAGTTTTTAGTGCGAAGTCTTTTGTAGAATTTTTTTACAAAAAGTGAGATTTATTAGTGAATTAATAATAATGTTAAGAGTTGAAAGAAAAATAGAAATACAGATGAAGAGATGAAGTGTAAAACAGAGAGTATAATCTGGAAGAAACAGAGTTCTTGACTCTTCATTCATCTACTTTCTTGAGCATACGGCTACATAATTTAAACAAACAATAGTGACTCTTCAACTTACATTACAATGTAATCAACCACACATTAACTCAACCATTTACTTGAACCACAGCAAAGAAATAAATGTTGCATGTAATGAAGATAAGCACATTAATTTCAGTACTTCTCCTTAATGTGTTTGTCTGTAATTCCCAGCATGGTTCTCAACATTTGAAATCTATCTCTTGGCAGAGATTTAGTGAAGATGTCTGCAAGCTGTTCTTCAGTGCTGCAGTGCTTCAATCGAATCTCCTCACTAGCTTCAATTTCCCTTAAATAGTGATACTTTATTGCAATATGCTTTGTCCTATTGTGAAAAACAGGATTCTTGGCAATGGCAATTGTAGACTTATTATCATAGTAAATCTCAACTGATTTCAGTTGCTTCTCTCCCATATCTTTCAAAATTCCAGTAAGCCAAATAGCTTGAATTGCCGCACCTGCAGCTGCAACATATTCAGCTTCTGCAGTGGATTGAGCAACACCATTTTGTTTCCTAGAACTCCATGAGAATACACCCGAACCTAGACTGAAACAGAAACCTGAGGTGCTCTTTAAATCATCCACTGAGCCTACCTAATCACTGTCACTATAACCAATAAATTCTCCATCTAGACAATGCTTAAACAAAATTCCATAATTAATAGTCCTTGCAAGTATCTGAGAATTCTTTTTCCTGCACCGAAATGAACTTGACTAGGTTCTTGTATAAATCTTGACAGTAGACTTGTAGCAAACATTATATCGGGTCTTGTAGCAATTAAATAAAGGAGACTGGCAACCAAACTTCTAAATTGAGCTAGATCAGCCTTTTTAACTCCATCATCCTTTTTAAATTTTTCTCTTACAACTAGAGGAGTTGCTACTGCTTTACACCCGAGCATATTAAACTTGAACAGCAACTCTTCAGTGTATTTTCTTTGAGAAATGAAGATACCATCCTCTTCTCGACATACCTCCATTCCCAAAAAATAATTCATCATGTCGAGATCAGTCATTTCAAAGGTCTTCATCATATTTTTTTTAAAACTTTCAATGATTTGAATATTGTTTCCTGTAAAAATCAGATCATCAACATACAAGAAAACAATTAATATATCAGCAGCTCCTTGATACTTTGTGTAAAGTGTATGTTCACTTTTGCTTCTTTGAAATCCTTGGTTAAGGAAATAATTGTCTATCTTCCCATACCAGGTCCGAGGTGCCTGTTTTAGGCCATACAAAACCTTCTTTAATCTCAACACTTTTTCAGCTTCTTCAACAAACCTCTCTGGTTGGCTTACATACACTTCTTCTTGCAACTCTCCATTTAGGAAAGCAGACTTCACATCTAATTGATAAATTCTCCATTTCTTGTTTTCTGCCAATGCAATCAATGATTTGATTGTGTCTAACCTTGCAACAGGTGCAAATGTTTCATTGTAGTCTCTTCCAAATTGTAGAGCATACCCCTTCACAACTAATCTAACCTTATATTTCTGCACTGACTTATATGGATTCAACTTGGTTTTATAAACCCATTTCACACCAATGACTTCTTTATCTGGAGGTAGATCAACTAGCAACCATGTATCATTTTTCTTGATCATCTTCATTTCCTCCTCCATGACTTTGACCCATACTTCATCCTTTGAGGCAACTTCAAAGTTTTCAGGTTCTAATGAGAGGAAAATACAACTCTCATAAATCTCATTTAAAGATCTATCTGAGCCTCCTTGGTGGTGAATCATCTGAACTATCTGAAAGGTCTTCATTTTCTTCATTTTGAGTAGCATGATCAATTTCAGGTTTTGAATTTTCAACTGGAACAGAAATACTTTTCTTTGAGACCTCACTAGCTTCCCAATCCCAAAAATCTCCTTCATTAAACTGAACATCTCGACTTATGATTAACTTTTCAGTTTCCAAGATATAAACTCTATACCCTTTTGATTGAATACTATATCCTAGAAAGATCCATTTTTGAGATTTCTCTCCAACTTGTGTCTCTTTGGAGCTGAAACGTGCACAAAACAAATGCAACCAAAAACCTTTAAGTAATTTGCTGATGGTTTTCTGCCATACCATGCTTCAAATGGTGTTTTTTCTGGCAAAGCACTTGTGGGACATCTATTCAATAAATAAATAGCAGTGTTTACTGCTTCAAACCAAAATTTTAAGGGCAATTTTTTATCAAAAAGCATTGATCTGGCCATGTCCATTACGGTTCTATTTTTCCTTTCAGAAACTCCATTTTGCTGAGGAGTATATGCAACCGTGAGCTGATGTTCCAAACCTTCTTCTTCACAGAATTTATCAAACATTTGAGAATTATATTCGGTGCCCCTATCACTTCTCAAGGCTTTCATCTTGAAGCCACTTTGAGTTTCAACTGCTAGCTTAAATTTCTTGAAGATTCCCAACACTTCTGATTTTTCCTTCAAGAAATAAACCCAAGTCATCCTTGTATAATCATCAATAAATAAAAGAAAGTACATGTTCTTATTTATTGATGGTGTTCTCATGGGACCACACACATCTGAGTGAACCAATTGCAATGGTTCTTTGGCCTTCCATGTAGTTTTAGATGGAAATGATCTTCTGTGTTGCTTTCCAAGCATGCATCCTTCACAAACAGCCTTCTGTTCTTGCACTAAAGGCAAGTCATTTATCATTTCCTTTTGCTACAGCTGTCTCAAGGCATCATAATTATAATGCCCGAACCTTTGATGCCAAAGAGTGGGATTATTAATCTCTGCACTCATAGCTTTAGGATGCTGCCATTCAATAGGAAAATTCCTATTGCATCCCATTTTAATTTCTGCTATCTCCAGATTATTTCTATCATCAAGAATTCGACATGTATTATCTTCAAAATGCAAAGAGTAACCACTTTGAATCATTTGACCAACACTCAATAGATTTTGTTCAAGGGAATGAACAAGTAAAACATCTTTAATATATTTGGTACCTTTCCTTGTTTGAATAGCATCTGTTCCTTTGCCTTTAGACTCCATTAATTCATCATTTCCCATCTTGACTTTTGTCTTGACAGATTCATCAAGCTGCGAGAAGATTTCCTCATCTGCTGCCATGTGATTGCTACATCCACTATCAATAAACCAGATGTTGCTAGTTTTGTTGACAGTAGCTTGAAAAGCCAAAAAAAGTTGTTCTTCATTCTTCTTCTCAGTATAATTTGCATGTTGGCTGGTTTTAAACCTGCAGTCTTTCTCAATATGGCCAAATCTTTTACAACTAGTGCATTGAGGTTTGCCTTTATGAAAGCAATCCTTTTCAGCATGATTGGTTCTTTTGCAGATTCCACAAGGTGGAAATTCCCTTTGTTTACCTTTCTTCTTCTCATCTTTCCAAGTTTTCTCACCTTTCTTTGAAAAATTCTGACTTTGTTTCTTCAAATCTTTTGGCTTTTGAGATCTTACATTTACTTTAGATTGAAATGCATTTTCAAGAGTATCTTCTATTCTTCTCTCAACTCTTTGTTCATGTGCTTGTATAGACCCCAACAACTCAGTAATGCCTAAAGTATTTAAATCCTTAGATTCTTCTATTGCAGCAACTACATGATCAAATTTCTCTGTGAGGCTAATTAAAATCTTTTGAACAATGCGTTGGTCAGAAATTTCTTCTCCATAGGTCCTTATCTGATTAACCATTTAAATTAATCTAGAAGAGTACCCTTTAACACTTTCATTTTCCTTCATTTTAAAGTTTTCAAACTCTCTTATCAAACCTTGAAGTTTGATAGTTTTTTCTTTTGCATTTCCTTGAAACTCTAATTGTAAAATATCCCGTGCTTACTTAGAAGTTGTAGCTCGCATCATTCTAGGGAAAATAGAGTCACTTACAGCCTGTTGAAGCTCAAATAATGCCTTTGCATCTTTTTGTTGCTCGGCCTTGATTTGTTCCTGGACTGCAATAGATTGGCCTTTGGTTGGAGTAATAACTCATTTCTCTGTCACCTCCCACAGATCTTGAGAGATGAAGAAGGTCTTCATATTGATGCTCCAGAAATCGTACCCTTCTCCGTTAAAGATAGGGACTGGTGCTGTTGCTCCAAAAGCAGACATATTTTCAACCCAAAACAGACCAAAGCTGCTCTGATACCAGCTGTTAGAGTCGAAAGAAAAATAGAAATACAGATGAAGAGATGAAGTGTAAAACAGAGAGTATAATCTGGAAGAAACAGAGTTCTTGACTCTTTATTCATCTACTTTCTTGAGCATACGGCTACATAATTTAAACAAACAATAGTGACTCTTCAACTAACATTACAATGTAATCAACCACACATTAACTCAACCATTTACTTGAAACACAGCAAAGAAATAAATGTTGCATGTAATGGAGATAAGCACATTAATTTCAATAAATAGATTCAACTTTTTTTATTAAAAGAGAATTCATGTTAAAATTCTGTCTAACATTACAATTTCTTTAACTATTACCCATTCTTTAAAAACATAAAAAAAAAAAAAAATCGTAGGGAGGTTGCAACTTATCTGAAATTATATATACATACATAGACGTGTATGTGGCCTCCATTCTCGTCTCTTTCAAACTCTAATTTCCAAGATCAGTCTGACTCTTGAGAGAAGCAAACTAAAGATGGCGCAGAATGGGTCAGTACAGAACGATGCAGCAAAGCAGAAGGATATCGACGATTGGCTTCCGATGGCTTCCTCTAGGAACGCCAAATGGTGGTACTCGGCTTTCCACAATGTCACCGTCATGGTTGGTGCCAGTGTCCTCAGCCTCCCTTATGCCATGTCACAACTTGGATGGTATGTTAAATGTTTATTCATTCACTTCTAGTTTGGGTTTTGATATTTGGTTTCTGGGTTTTGACAAAAACAGAGGACGATGTAACCACATGTTTTTTTTCCTTCAATAATAATAGGGGTCCTGGTGTAACCATTCTTACACTGTCATGCCCGATCACCTTATACACTCTATGGCAAATGGTTGAGATGCACGAAATGGTACCCGGCAAGCGATTCGATAGGTACCATGAGCTTGGACAGTATGCATTTGGTCAAAAACTTGGACTTTGGATTGTGGTGCCCCAACAGCTGATCGTTGAAGTTGGTGGGCCGGTGGCGACATTGTCTACATGGTCACTGGAGGCAAATCTCTCAAGAAGTTCCATGACTTGGTTTGCCCTGATTGCAAGGATATCAAGACTTCCTACTTCATCATGATTTTCGCTTCAGTCCACTTTGTTCTGTCTCATCTCCCAAACTTCAACTCTATTTCCCTCGTGTCCCTGGCCGCGGCGGTCATGTCCTTAAGGTGAATGCAGAATGCCTCTCAGTGTCAACGTTATCTGGAAGTACTTACGTATAATGATACGGTTAGATTAATGCGTATTGGTGTTATACGTGCAGTTACTCAACCATTGGTTGGGCGGCTTCTGCTGGGAAGGGAGTTAAACCAGATGTTGACTATAGTTACACAGCCAAAACCACATCAGATGCTTTCTTCAATTTCTTCAACGCATTGGGTGATGTAGCATTTGCCTATGCTGGTCACAATGTGGTTTTGGAGATCCAAGCAACAATCCCTTCAACTCCAGAAAAGCCATCCAAGGGACCCATGTGGAAAGGAGTGATTGTTGCGTACTTTGTTGTGTTCATTTGCTACTTTCCTGTTGCTCTGATTGGGTACTGGATTTTTGGGAACAGCGTCGATGACAACATCCTCATTACACTGGAGAAGCCCGCATAGCTTATTGCAATGGCTAACATGTTTGTTGTTGTTCATGTCGTTGGAAGTTATCAGGTGGGTGCGTTTCCATAGTTCCATTGTCTGCTTTATCTACATTTATTTTCTTTGCTGAAGTGTTGAAAACCGCAGATCTTCGCGATGCCGGTGTTCGATATGCTGGAAACTTTGCTGGTGAAGAAACTGAACTTCAAACCCTCTTTCATTCTTCGCTTTGTTACTCGCACTTCATATGTTGGTAAGCCACCCTTCTCTCTCACGAGCACATACACAAATGAATTCTGAATTACTTATTATAAAACTGTGTCTTGTTTGCATGAATGCAGCGTTTACCATGATCGTAGCCATAGCAGTCCCTTTCTTCGGGGGCCTCCTTGGCTTCTTTGGCGGATTCGCTTTTGCCCCGACAACATACTTCGTAAGAAAAAATTATTTACTTTTCCCTTCGTCACATGATAATCCAATATTATAATGCTAAAAGATTTCGTTTTTTGACTCATCACAGCTCCCCTGCACCATGTGGCTCGCCATTTATAAACCCAAGAAGTTTAGCTTATCTTGGATCGCAAACTGGGTAATGTTGACATCGCTTGCTTCAAACTACCAAACGAGATCAAACTTGGATTTTATTGAATTGTTGTTCTTTTCAACATATTAAACTGATTCTGTTTTGATTTCTACATATCAGATCTGCATTGTGCTAGGTGTTGTGTTGATGGTCCTATCATCCATTGGTGGGCTAAGGTCGATCATCCTTTCAGCCAAGAACTACAAGTTCTTCTCGTGAACTACAAGGTCGATCATCCTAATTCTTGTCCTTTCCAATCTATTGTTGTCATGCATGATGAGGATATTTCAAGTGGATGCCATCTACGTGTGATTGGGAATGACCAAAAGGAAAATGTGATTGGGCATGATCCACTAAAACCTAGCAAGCAATTTAATGGAGCATTATATTATTAATGTACTAACTCGATCCCAAAAAATAAAAATAAAAAGCTGTCATTCGCTCATCATGTTGTTCAAAAGGGATGCATCCACTTAACATGCTGAATAAGTCACGTTTGAATTTAGGTTCTGATTGTATTCGAAAACGATATGAGTTCGTTTCAATTTATTTTAAATTTATTATTTTATTTTTTATATTTTTATATAAATATAAATATAAATTCAAATACAACTTTTTAAAATCTCAATATAATTTTTTCAATTTCTAAATCAGTTTTTTCGAATCTCAAAACAATAATAATATTAAAAAATAAACTCATGATTTGAATTCATCTCGTCTCATTTCCGAATCCAAACGAGACCGTTAATCTTTTAACTCATCTAATCTTACATTATTTAATTCTTATATTTTTTAAAAATTATATAAAAAATAATTAAATTTTTATAAATTTAAAATCAAAATAAGATTAGAAAATAAGATTTTTAATCACGTTTTATTTAACTTTCAACTTCTAATTTTCATCTCAATTTATTTAATCTTAATTCATTATCCAAACGGCCTGACCGCTAGCTACCTAGATATCTACATTATTTCTCAGTGCACATATATGATATCATATATTTCTTAGCTAGCCAGCGACCTGTTAATGTAGCTAGCTAGCTTGCAGTTCTTTGATGTAGTTCTTAATTTCTAGCAACGTACATAATTAGTTTTGGTCTAAGTTTCATCATGCAGTTCTTGACGCGTTCCCAATGGTTGACCAATAACGTCTAGTTAAAAGCTCCAATAAGGTGTCGTGACTAGAAGACCCAAATTCTATGTATAATCTTTTTTATATATTTCTACTGAGTGCATGATGATCTTTATAATCGTGACCATTATATATCGTGACCATTATATATAGGCCGTGTAAAGTGGATATTTGGGTGAGGAAAAGTTAAATATTACTTGGATGGTCTGATGTCGGTATTAATTAATTGGATATATATTTGATGTTGAGATGACAAACTCGATGTTAATCGCGTTGGACTACTTCGAGACGATAAATAACTAGTACTTCAACTAACAATTAATAATATTACCGTCGAAGTGTTGTCGTATAGCATGTCATGTAAATAATTACTCATCATCAAGTCATCTTCTTCATCATCTAGATCAAGTCTTTCTACTATAAGAAAAATGACTTTTTATAACCAATTAATTTTAGTCAAATAATTATTTATAGTTAAAATTAATCGTAAATAGTATTTTTTTTGCTATTCATTAATTACAAAAACTAAAATTTTTTATAGTGTTCATGCTCTTAATTGAGTTATAATTAACGCTCCACATGTAAAAGATCTATATACCTATGATTAGTGTCCATCGATATATTTTGGCCAGAGCTCACTGTGAAAGAATATCTTTATGATGTTGGTCAACAAAAAATAATTAACAAGTGGGTGAATGGTAATAATTAAGAAATCCAAAGGGTAATGATCATGAAATAGATTTCTAAATGAATAATTCTCAATTAGGGGTGTATATCCGAACCAGATTTTTTTTGGATCCGGTTAAAAACTAGAAATCCGGATGATTCGGGTGGATAATCACCCGATTTGAATTTGAGCAAATATAAATTTATCATATCCACCTAGATTAGTTGCGGATCCAGTTACTTTCAACCGGTTATCCATAACTGGCTTTAATATTCCCATATATATATATATATATATATATATTATAAATACATGTAATCAGCTTAAATACAACATAAAATTGTAATAATATATAAGTAAAAGTATGATAGTATTTTTCATCATATTATCCACCCGGATCCCCGTGTCTTTGATGTTCATGGTTATATTTATATGGAATGTACCCTCCGTGAATTCTTATATATATCATCAAACCCTAGTCATCAAACACTATTGACGTACAATTATATGTCATCTCCTGACCAAGTTGACTACCGGCCACTACATCCAATAAACATCAAACGCTGGTCATCCAACACTATTAACGTACGGCGGTGATATTAATATAGAGAAATGATATATAAACCTTCAATTATATATTGATCGGCAGTATTCGAGCTGGAAAAGGCCGCCGACGTCCATCGACGATCAAATAATAATATATATGCCAAACCGTGAGGAGGTTGTTGGTGCCTTTTATCGTGCATCCATATAAATATAATTATGAACGATTCTCCCGCAGGTTGTTGGTGCCTTTTATCGTCATCCATACCCGAAACAATGACATTCGACTCCCATCATTATTTCTTGTAGTCTCTTTTCCCAAATTACGGCGAGCAGAAATAATTTCCATCATTTTGGAAAAGTCCATTAATTATTTACATCCATCTAAAAAATGGTGGAAAAAGGTTTAAAAACCAAAACCAAAAACTAAAAAAAAAAAAAAAAAAATCTGCTTCTTTTGCAGCCCGATTATATTGGATGAAGTCTGTTAATGCAGTTTTCGAGCAATAATTAATTCATGAGCCTGGCATATTGGATGCCTCCCTTTGCAAATTAAAACCGAACTCATGATCATGTCAAAAAACGACAGGCCGTATGTATCGTGTGTGTGTGTGTATGCCTCATTTAGAGCCTTGTTAATTAGGTGCACCTTATAATGGCGTATCTTCCGTACATGTTTGTGCAGATTAGAAATGGCTCTGAGTCTGCACTAGTGTTGGAGGCGTGCGCTCATTCTGCTCATGTTGTCAACTATGTTATGCACGACTAACTGATAGTGGAGGGCAAGCAAAACAACTTCGAAAATTAAGCCAGCCCGCAGATCAATATCATTGACAACATCTCATCATCATGTAATTTCTTGGGATCAAATTTATATAACATTTGCATGTGTTATTAGCTAGATATCATGTGCAAATAAATTATAAAACCCGTGCATTTTAATTAATTATTAAGATAAAAACTGGATGACGGATCGGATTGACTAGTCATAATCATGAAGATGTATTCTTCATCAGAAGAACGGTTTACCAAAAAATAATACTTTTTAAAAATCTGAACGTACTTTTTATATTGACAAAGGATTGAATGAATATCTTCAAGTTTAATAGTTATTTTATTTTCCAAAAAGACGTCTAACCTACATACTGTCAAGGCTTTGAGCCTTTGACATGAACATGCTCGTGATCATGATCATCAAAGCAAAACGGAAACTAGCACTAGTACGCTCGCATTACAAGATTTTGGAGCTTTTGTCACAAATTCATTTCCGCAATATACACTCGTGACAAAAAGTAGCTTATTGGCACTAAATTAGACGGTAGAAATAAAACTAGACTTATTGTGACTGGATGATAGGGGTGGATAATTTTTGGTGAAAAAAACTAATTGGCCACCATAAATAAGGTTATTGTGTCAGATGGAGGTGGTCATGGTAAAAATTACGTGTGATTATTGTAGTCATCAAAATACTCTTTTTTCCATGAGTTGAAATGCTTTTTGCGACGAGATTAACCATTGCAAAATCATTTCAAAATTAAACCCTCCTATTTTCCCATTTCTCCCCCTTTTTCCTCTTCGAAAAAATCTTGGCATCGGCATAATTCTCCCTTCTCTGCCCACCCAGTTCATTCCTCTCTCAGTCTCTCTGTGTTAATCCATTTGAAATTCGAAAGCACCCTTGCATCTCGGCCATCCACTCCCCCATCCCCAACCAGTGTCGCCCATCCTCCCTCCCTCGCCCCTCATTTCTAGTTTTTCATCCCGCGAAGAGCCCCTCTACCAAGAGCCACCCCGCGACACTCTTCTTCTGCCAAACTCCACCCCGCCGAAACCCTCCCTTTGGTCAGTGCCATCCCGTCGACGCCCTTTGTAGCCCAGTGCTGCCCCTCCCCGCCCTCCCCGTGAGCTCCATTAACGAACCAAACTAGCGACGCTCATCGAATAGAGCTCTGTTTCGTCGCCGTCTCTTGCTCAGCTTCGTAGGTAAGTCCACTACCTTTAGCTCACCGTATTATTGAGTTCTTCTTGTGAACTGAGAAAGGGGAACTTTGGATTTTCTGAGATGGGTATTCAGGCTAAGGGCATGGAGAAAAACAAGGGATATTGTTTATAAAACGACCCCAAAATTCTTGCTATCAAATATGTCTTGTATATTTAAAACTTATTTGAATTTTGACCACTCTATCTTGCTCAATATTATGGTGTGAAAATATGGGAATGGCATCTTACCTTTCAAACCTAGTCTTCATGCTTGCAATTGCACCAAACACATTGAAACTAATGAGAGATAATTATAAGTAGTCATCAATTTGATTAATTGTAAACTCTAGCTTTGTAATCATCAATTTACTATTTGAGTTAAGATTATGTAACATTATCTATTATTCATGTATCCAATATTGTTATATCTGAACAAAAGTGCACATTGTAGATTTTTTATTTAGTTAGAAAAAACAAAAGTGTCCAAAGTTCTCTTATCTCGTGCTATGTATAGATCTTTTAGATTCCCAATATAAAATTGATGAAGGCGATTGTATACAACAATTACAACTGAAAAAAGGTTTGTCAAAGTGATACAAGTCATATAACCTTGTCTTGAGAAACATATGATACAAGGAGTCCCTTTGGGTTTGAACTACATGTGAATGTAATTTGAAATTAATTAGGAGAGGTTGGAGCTTGGTTTGATATGGTAGGGCATTAGCCTAGTCCTACATGCTTGAACTTTGTCAAAATGTAGACTTTGTCAAGATTTTAAACACTGCACTATTTCCTTTAGGACAATGATGGATTCAGAGTTCAGTTCTGAGTTGTATTAGATCTTTTCATATCTAAATAGTTGGCAGGCAACATCAAAATGGTATTGATTTAGTACCAAGCATAACTTGTAAACAAACAAAAGCAATTTTGTCAAAGTGTTTATTGAGCAATGGACTTTTTGTAAGCTTGGAAACAAAAGCAGTATTGCAGCAGTGTTCATTGAGTATCCAAGGTGATTCATTAAAATTTGCATTGAGTTTTCTTTCTCATTATGTCTTTTCAGGTTCACCATCTCTAATTTGTGTTTTCTTGCAACTCGAAACAGGTGATTCTTTACAAAGTCTAAGAATCAGCTTATTAGACCTTAACAATGTCCAGCAAAGTTGGGATCCTACCCTTGTTAACCCATGCACATGTCACCTACAACAATGATAATATTGTCATCTAAGTGCATGCATATGATGTTACCATAATATTTCATTTTAATGTAACTTATACTCAATGCTTTGTATCACATTTTGCATAGACATATTTTTATGCTAGTTTTAATCTGGTATTGCAGTGATCTTGGAAATGTAGCTTGGCCTACTCGAAAATCTACAAAATTTGTATGTCATTCTCATTGTTGCTTCAAAATCATTTAGGTATTTTTGTCGTTTGAAATCGTTATTAGGGCAGTCATTTGTTTATATATTAATGTAGATATGTAAGAGTGAATGTATTTGAAAGAGCTAGGTAATCTTTGTATGAACATACATTAATTAAGGCCAAAGATTGATATCAAGAATTTAGGGCTAGCATCCTTTTGTTGATTGCTTAATTTGGAGTCCAAATGCTTATATACCCCAATGAAGAACCAATGCAATAGATACTCCTATCTTATCACAGTATATAATTTCTTTTAAATAATTTTAATTCTATATGATAAGATGAAAGTATTATACTTTCAATATTTATAGCCTGAATTGCAGTGGTATTTAAATTATTTTTTTTTCTTGATCAAATTGCAGTGGCTTGTTAAAAGCCTCTAATTATGATACTCTTGTTGACTATGCAGTGGTAGGGGGATGCTTTTATCTGATTTTGAAAATGCACGTTATCACCCCCATCTCTCTCTCTCTCTCTCTCTCTCTCTCTCTCTCTCTCTCTCTCTCTCTCTCTCTCTCTCTCTCTCCTCTCCTGCCCTGTCTAGGTAGGGAGTGCTACTGATTTATGTTGAAGAGTAATTTGATATGTAGATGAGGTACGAATAATTTGATCATTTATTGAGACTAATGATAAGATTGCTATGACCTGCTGAAGTTGTTGTTTTTAGATGCTGAATATCTTGTTAAAAGTGTTTTAAATCCTTGTAGTTCCATTAGGCTAATGCCTACCTCCACTCATGCTTGAATATTTCACCTCACAGTTTAATTGGTAGTATTTCCTCGTGATATTATGTTTTACATTAATCCTATGGCTAATATCTAGATGGATAACTGGTTTTTAAATTCCCCAATTCGTTACTTAAGTCTCATGTCTCGAGTAGTGTCAAGTGGAAAAAACGCTACTAGTTTAAAATTTTTGTCAGTAACTTGTTCTACGTCACTCTGACATGTTTTTTTTTTCTTTATTATTATTTATTTATTTATTTATTATATAATTTCACTTTCTCAACATTTCTTAGCGACGTTCTCTTCCTCTTTCATTTGCTGTGAAAACCCTAAGAGATTTTTTTAATCGTAATGCTAGTTTGCACATTGGTCTCTGTTTTACATGCTCTTTGTTGCTGGCATAATTGAGCTTGTGTCGAGTGTAAAATAATAAATGAAGGGATTTTTCCTAGGATTAGGAAAGTTAATGGGCTCCGATAGTTCGATTAGGCCAACTTAGTTGTGCATGTCCATTTATATGTCTTTGCTCCTTTTAGTAATTATGTGATTTTAATTTTTTTTTCTAGAGGTACATGCAGCAACACAACGAGGTGGAACTTTCTGTGTGGGTGATATCTCAAAATGTGCTTTCTTTCGTACCTTGTAGTTCTAGTATCTCAATATTTATTTGTTTCTTATACATATGTTTTTTTGTTATTGATATCTTTTGGATGCTAGAAATGCATTTAATTTTTTTCAGTTCAACCTCAATCTTGCTGATCACAAGCATTTGGTGATGGGTTGGTTTGCTGATTGCAAATTAGGAATTCGATTTTTATATTTACCATGTCTATTGAACTGTTATGCTTTTTTTTTTAAATGGATTTGTTCTGCTTTGATTTATGTTATGTTTAATTTTCTAAAACTTTTTAAGCAGGATTCTTTTGTTGCTTTTTCAGGGTGTTAATTTTAGGTATTACCTTTCATATGTTTTGTTAGCTTTCTCGACACTTTGACCATTTGTGTGTGTGTGTGTGTGTGTGTGTGTGTGTGTGTGTTTGTGTGTTTGTTTCTGTCTTTCTTTCTTACTTTGTTCATGGACCATATATATATACATGATGCATGCATGAAAATTATTTTGGTCATTACTTATATAATCAACATCAATGCTCAAGAAGAAAGGGCTTTGGAATTCTGTTCAATACATTGAAATGATTATTTAACATTAAATGCATGTTAGCTCAGATCTATATTTCTTCATCTTTGCTTTCTTGGTGTTTTAATTTGATTTGGATTAATGTCCACCCTTTCTCTTTGTCATATGATAATGACATTTAACGAAATTTCTGAATAAGACAATTCCATTTATTTGATTGGCACCAGAGGTTTAGTTCATATGGGGTGTACATTCTTTATTGGATGTGTCTAGCCATTAAAAACCCATGGTGGCCTCCTAGTTCAAGCATAGTTTAAATGAGTTGTTGCCTACGCGTACTAGGATCTATAATTTACATTGTTAGATCACTTTTTGTGCAGTCCACAGTTTGATATTGTCATGAAGTTACCTAATTACCATAAATAAATTTGGCAATCAGTTTTAGCCGACTTTGTCCAAGTTAGTTTGGGGGTTGCCCCAAGTGTTCTTAATCCATCCTTCTTGAGAGCAATTAGTGGATTTATGAGAGCAATTGTTTTTTGGATATGCAACAATCCTGTCATGGAATTATGTGAGCCAAGTCTACTCATTTTGCTAGTTGGTAATGATCAAATAGAGTGGATACAACAAAGGCTGGTGTAAATGAGTAAACAAAGGCTTAGACCACACTTTTAATGCTGCAAATTGGGGTTAATCGTGGACAATAGTAAGGTTAAGAACTTTGAACCCATTGTGTTTGAAAATTATGTGTTGGAGTTGGTTTGGATCAGTCATCTTGAATTGACTGTGTGCTTATTAATTTTTTTAGCAACCACAGAACTATTAAAGGTCAGCCCCTTCTTGAGGGCAGTATTCTTTGGCATATATTCAAATTGAGAATTTAAAGAGCAGTATTCTTGTGTTGGTAGATTACTAAACTTGGCTCCTTTCGTTATTTTTAGTTCTCTAAAAAATTATATAATTTTATTGTGCAAATACACATTTTTTGAAGTTCAATGGTTTTTTTAAAGGGAACATACTGAAGCTTTAGGATGAGTCGAAGTTCAAGTCTAATATTTCGCTGCCAGCCTCCCTTGAGCAAACTCAGATGGCTAATTAGCTGGTGGGATATTTTTTTGGCAAACAAACTGACTTGGAGATATTTTCCAGTTGGTCTTTTTGCTACACATTTGGTATGTTTTCTTTAAGAATTCACAATTGGTATGACAGATTGATTTTTAGTGAGGTTCTTTTTATTTTTGGAGCAAATTGCAAACTTTGAACTTCAGTATTTTGTTGGTAGATCTTGTAGTTGGTAAAAGATTTGTGGATTTGAAGGCAATGAACTACAAAACTTACATGCTGAAATGGAAATGTAATTTCTTGGAAATGGTTGTAAAGTATGGGGCTAACATGGGTTGTAGGGAAATCAAAACTTACACTAATTGAAATGATACATGGCTCTAGTTCTATAGGACACATGTAACCTTGCATTTTATCATGATTTAGGTAAGTGATAGTTCACACAGTTTATAAGAATCATACATAGTTACCACTGTAGAAATCAAGCTTATTCTAAAGCATGATTAAATTGTCAAAACATGAATGCCACCAAACAGTATAGCCATGGCACTTTATAAATCAGTTTTTCTTTTTTTGAACTTGAGAAGAGTGGCTGATTTTGCTATAGCATTCTTCACATTATAACAAACACTAGTCTTATAATATGCAAAGTGACAATACTTGCATTCCATCATGCAAAATAATTTGGGGCATGCAAACCTGCATCTATTAGCTCGCTAAGCTCAACAATTACAAGATGTTCAATCCTATTGCATTTCAACTAGTGGGATTTTTTTCTTTATTTTTGCTCCACTTTGTATCTGTATGCGCTATATGCAGTAGTGATGTATTAAATAAATAAACTTTAAACACGTGTGCTGCAACAATTGCCTTTAATTGTGCTTGGTTGATGAAATTGCTTTGGTCTAAGAATTAAATCCGATTGAAGGTTGTATATGTGATTAAGACCCATCTCCATATATAACAATTTCAGGGAGAATGGTGACAGATTTTTACCACAACAATTTTAGTAATTCATGGCAAAATAGCAGCATATAAAATGGTTGAAAAGCTTAGATATGAGATTAGATCTTCCGAAACTATATATAAGTGAGATATTTAGACAACAGGGAATTAGCTATATTGAATTGGACAGGCAATGTGAAAGTCTTGGGAAATAACTTTTTCCCACCAACATTGTCATTGCTATAGTGAATTTGCCATCACTAGAGGATTCAATTCTCACATAAAGTCATTTATTTCATTTGTCACTAGAGGTACCCATGGGTAAAAATATTTAGCCACCAAAATTTACATTTTTCTCACGAATAAAGTCATGTATATAAACATTACCCATGAATCCTTTATGTAATTACCACTAATAGAAATGGTGTGAAAGAAGTATTTTCCATGACAAACACGGTCACTACAATATTTTTTTGCGGCGAACACAACTGTGGGAAGTATCTATATTAGAAATTGTTGATTAATTTTCACAACTTCAAGTCATCTCAGCAATTCTTTTCTCACAACATAAGTCGTGGGTATAACATTATTTCTTCAAAAGTGTTCATGTATAAAAAAAAAAACATTTCTAGCCAATTGTCTTCATGAAAAAATGTTTTCTAGCACTAGAATGACATTAATGAAAATATTATTTACCACGAAATTCGAATGCTATTGCCATAAAATTAGATGGTGGGAAAAACTGTGTTTTTGCCACAAAACTAAATTTTGGTGGGTAAAAGTTTATGTCTATGGATTATATGTCACCAACATCTTATCACTCAATTTGGTGAAAAAAATATTTTTCTCACTTAACATATACTTTTTTTCACCATAGGCCTTGGTGGCAAAAGGCCCAAAATTTTGGTACGGTTGCATGCGTTAGGCCTGGTGGCACCGCACGGCCAATTTACACTCATTTTTTGGGCCTGAGTACTCATGCATTTCCACCTAAAAAAATAAAATTGGAGATATATATACATATATATATATATATATGTATATATAATGGAAGTCATACTCCAATAAAAAGAAATGAAGTGATTTCCCACTCAAGATTCCGTATAATGAATCGTGTACGTACGATGCAGTGAATTGATCCACCACGTACGTCTATTGCACTACTCCCTAGTCAATTTAAAAGATTCAACATATAAGCTGGAGGCCACTATATATCATGAGGAAACTAGCTGCTAGCTAGCTTCAATCTAAGCTGCAGGTTTTGCAGACATAATATTATGTTTGATTTAACCTCGCCTTCCACGATCGAATGCAGGTATGGTATCTCCTTTAAGAACATTTGGCATCTTCTTTTCGACAAAAGAAGGACTGTCAAAAGGAGAGGGAGAGACAGTGAGAGAGAATGCAGCAACAAGCATGTACAAATTCAGGACATCAGATTCCATTTTAGGTGGAGGGTACAAACGTATCATCTTCTTGAAAGATTGATGGTACTGACTTTATTTAGTGTACTCCAAGACGAGTACGAGAAAACTACCCCATCATGTTCTTGTCTTTTTTGTTTTTTATTGCTTTTTACACTATTTTATTCTTCCGCATTCAAATATGAGATATGCTACCCGGCAACCACACACCAACAGTCCCTTTACATAAACAGTGCAAGCTACAATAATTTTACTGTTCATGTGAGGGAGCTGCCGGTGTGTGTGGACTGACCCCTCACATTATTGTTCAAATATACCTTTCTTTAGTACAAAAACTGGTGGGACTTCAGCATCATGGTTACCGACGGTAATTGGTAACTATAATACATGCAGCACTCTACATGAAAAGCATGTTTGGAGTTAGGGCCAGAAATCTGACTTATCCCCCGCCACTGACTCCGACTCACCACCTCCTTCTCACCGACTCTGACTCACTATCTTCGACATAACTTTTGACTCTGACTTCGATATTTTGCATATAAATTAAAAATATATATATTATATCTATATAAAAAATATATATATAATTAAATTAAGTTATAAAATATTTTACTGATGATATAATAAACATCTACTAATATATAATGGCATAAACTAATGTTATAATAAGTTTTAATATGTTTTAAGTTGTAATGTGTAACTGTTAATTATAATATATAGTCCTAGTAGTCTAGTATATATAAATATATTAACATATATGAAGAGTCTCTAGACTATACTTACAACTTATAGTATTAGACTATTAATAAAATAACATTAGTATATTAGTAAATAGTACTAATATTAGTCCAGTCTATAAAATCTATAGAATGTAGACTATACTTGTAACTTATAGTAAATAGTACTTATATTACTATATTCTTTAATATGTAACTATTAATTATAATATATAGTACTAGTAGTCTAGTATATATAAATATATTAACATATATTACGAGTCTCTAGACTATACTTATAACTTATAGTCTTAGACTATTAATAAAATAACATCTAGTATATAGAAATATATTAACATATAAAGACTATACTTATAACTTATAGTAAATAGTACTTATATTATTATAAGTCTAGACTATAACTTATTAACTATATATATTGGGATTTGATTTGTTTTATAATTTATTTTTAATTAACAAATAACATTCTCTCTATTTTTTTACTAATGTATAAGTGATATAAACTTAGAAGTTAGTAAAATTACTAATATAATAATTTATAATATAGTAGATATCTAATATAGTTATAATTTATTAATATAATAATTTATAAGACAGTAGACATCTACTATTAGATCATGACATAAACTAATGTAATAAGTTATAATACTAATGTGTAAGTGTTATAAATTATTCTTTAAAGAAAAGAGTATTATGAGTTACTAATGTATAAATGATATAAACTTATAAGTTACTAATATAATAATTGATAATATAATAGACATCTACTAATGTAATCACATTCATTATATAAGTTACTAATTTATTTATTTACTAATTTCTATTATATAAGTTACTAATTTATTTACTTTATTTATTTATTTATTTAATAATTGTTAAGTGTAATACTAATGTTGGGGACACTATTACATAAAGACTAAATAGTGGATGAGTAAATATAAATAGGTAATTAAGTTAATAAACATCTATTAATTTGAAAATAAACTATTATAAAGTAATGTATAGTAGACATCTTAAAATATAATACTTTTAACTTACCTAAGTTATCTTATCTTAAAAAATATATATTATATACATTTATATATATTCAACCCCCCCACCCCCATTTAAGCCTATGGGGCCAACTTAAAATTTAAACGGCGTCATTTTATCCCAATTGTTGCAATCGATTCCAAAATAGGGTAAAATGCAAATGAAATGCAGAGAGTAAAATGCAAAAGTAATCAAATAAAATGTAGATGAAACATTATCAAATTTTGGGGTCTAATCTTCTGGATGCAAGACAAACTAACTCAAAATCACCGACTCTGCTCCGAAAAACAAAGTCGGAGGCGGAGTGGTGGTTTTCGCTTTCGAAGGCAGAGTCGAAGGTCAGATCCTCCCTCCGACTCAGTCAATGTCGGAGTCGGATAGGCCATATACCTTCGAAAGTGTTTTAGGCCTAAATTAGGGTTGCGTTTCAACGCTTAAAAAGTGTTTTTATGAAGTTAAAAGTACTTTAAAAAAAATGACATGTTTGGTAATTTTATAAAAAGTGTTTTAGGAGATTAAAAAAGTAAAAAATCAACTTTTTCAAAAAGCACCAAATTGAAAATTTTATCAAAAAACTCCTACAGATAATTATATATTTTAAAAAACTATCATAACTAACTCTAAAAAATATAAGTCTTAAGGTAAAAGTAATATTTTCCACCACAACTCCAAACATGCACAAAGAAGATCAGATGTAGTCATGATCGACTGGTCTAGTCTGAATTAGTAATTTAGTCAAACAAGCCACAGCAGAGCAAACTAGCTAGATACCATTTTAAACAGCCTATAGAAAATATATGTTGTTGCTTGCTGCAAGATCCAAGTGTTTATCCCGGTTACTTACTACAATTGCCATGATCTATAAAAGTCGTCCATGGCTGAAAAGGGTTACCAAATTAACCAATTGATTAATTTGATTGAATATCAATTATTATGGTTTAAAATTTTGGATGGCAAGCAACCAGAGCATAAAGTAAATCAGTTCATATAATAGAGACAAAATACTGATCATTGCCACTAACAAAAAAAGGCATATTTGCAAACAGGCGTACAAGTGTAACACCCCGCTCTCCACGCTTAGGAAATACGTCAATTTTTAAAAAAATTACCGGAGCTAAAGTGTTACTACCGAACCTGTTTTAAAATATATTTACTTTTCTAAGGGAAGCCAAGTACAAATATTAGTCGTTTTATACTAAAATAGTGAAATCATAAATGAGAGTATGTGAAAGCCTTTATTAAACTTTTTTCAAAATCTTTGTCATAAAATCATAACTTAAAATATCTTAACATGATATAGGCTACTGTCACGCCTCTCTAGAGTAAGTCTCATGATGCAACTCCACCTCTATAAATATCTTGACCTATGGCCATTTAAAAACATAAAATAAATTAAAATAAATCGATGACTCAATAAAAAACTCATTATAACGTAAATATACTTAACATAAAGTTTTCAAAAAATATTTCATGATGAGGTTTAAAATAATGAATGTTAATAAATATATATGATGATGACATGCATGACTTATTTGAATTAATTGACTTGTTTGGTTTATCTGAATTATATGATTGTTTTGACTAGTCAATACACTTAATTCTGTGTACAAGATATGCACGGTCCCACATCCTGTGGCCACAAGAGAAACCGTTGATCTGATCTAATGAAATATCATATATCTGAATGGCCATCTGTAATTTGATCTTTATCTTACACTTGATTTTATAAAAATTTACATGGCTTATTTAACGCAAGATGCATAAAATGCATAATACATACATGACTATAATATTTAGAATGAAATATTGATGAATGATGTGCTTGAAAATATTATGACGTGTGTGATACATAAACATTGGCTTCTAAAAAACTAACTTTATTAATAATATATATAACTAGCTAACATACTAATCCTGATTAATGATTAAGCTACTTACCTTGCAGGGTTGATTGATCAATATTTCTGGCATGAAACCAATCATGTGAACTAAGAGTGAGAAAACGAAAAGAAAGCCATAAGAGGAATGAGGCAATTGGTTATTGGCGTGGTGAACACGGCACACTCATGGTGTTGGACTAAGTATCTTGGGTTCAACCACTGCACTTACGGAAGTTTATAAATTTTTTCCAAATAACAAACATAATAGAAATATTTATAGAGATTTGGGAGAGTGTCAATGAGTTTGAGTTTCGAGTTGGATTTGGTCGCGATCATTCAAGAAAAGAGTTTGAATATAAAAATATAATCTAGTAATTCATTCAATAGAGGATTGGCAGTGTTTAAGACTGTAGAGAGGACTTCAATCAGTGATACTTCTAAATTGAAATAAATTTCTATCAGCGATTTTTAAATTCTAAAAAGAGTTTAACTCATTCAATAATAAATGAGATTTAACCTAGTTATTAACTCTAATTAAAATTTCTAATCAATCTCAATAATTATCTCTCGTGAACTTATCCAATATGGCCTATTAAATACAGTTTAAACCTAATAAAAACAATCAATATTCTGTCTTTAGAATTGTTAGTCTGCAGGTCGTCACAATAAGACACACCCTACATACTACTACATATTAGATCGAAAAAGTTTTAGATTCAAGATTTTAAGATTATCTTATAAATCAATTCACACCTTGTCAACAGTCACGTGGAGAATGTAGAATACAGTAGTAAGAAATATGATTCAAAACTTAAAAATGTACCAAACAATTTTTCCAAAAGAAAGTACTCAAACCCTTTTAATTCTAGGTCTTGGGTTTTTCGCACCAGAGATCATAATAACTACACAGGCAAAGACAACCTTAGTCGTCTAAGCCTCGACTCGACTTGGGCTGGATCGTGCCAGTTGGACCAAAGTGTTCGTTTAGAACGAATTCCCCAGCCAATTTTGGATCGACGCTATCAAGTCATTAACAATTGAACTCTCGTGCTCGCATGAAGAGAGTCGTGATGAATTACAGGTTAGTACGTTACACAATCTTCTAATGCATACTGGTCTTCAGTCTTTAGCGCCGTTGCAGTTTTTCTTTTCCACCTAGCTAGCATTGCAATATACATAAAATCATACGACTAATGAATGCACTAAATAATCGGACCTATATTCTCCAATCAGCAATCAGGTGGTCTCATTTGGTGACAAACAGTCATTATTATATTGCTTGTATTAAAACAAACATAGATATCTAGCATAATCCAGAGGATACATTAACTCTTTCAGCAAAACCTAATCCCACATTATATAGATATGATGATGTTTGATTGTCATCAAGTATTAGCAGCCCCATTCACATAAAATTACATACAAAAAAAAAAAAAGAGGGCGTGGGGTAAGAGTTTGAGTCATGTTTAATCCAGAAGACTTTGCTTAACCTGTGTTCCTCATTCCGGCTGCAATTCCATTTATGGTGATAAGCAATGCATCTCTGAGTTTGTGGTTATCATCATCACATCTCAACCTCTTTAGTATCTCCACTTGCAACATGTTCATAGGATTGAGATAGGGAAGTCTGCTCTCAATCAGCCTCCTCAAGCTCCGATTATTCTCAGAAAGTTTTTCGTGCCCACTAACCACCAGAACGTTCTTCTCTGCTGTCAAAAGCTCCCCCCTTAATTTGGAACCAAGTTCTTGCCTACTCTTCGAGACAAGGACTTCATCATAGTGCTTGGCAATGGGTATATCCGCCTTCCCTAGAACCATCTCTATAAGGTCTATGGTGGATTGAAAGAAAGGCCATTCTTTGTACATTGCTTTTAGGTCATCGGTATGTCCCTTCTCGCAAACACCCTGTAGACCTGCTCCTACTCCAAGCCAAGCCGGAAGAACGAACCTGGTTTGAGTCCATGCAAAGACCCATGGTATGGCACGAAGGTGTCCAATTCCAGTAGAGCTCTTTCTTCTCGTAGGACGGCTTCCTATGTTAAGGAACCCAAGCTCAGCTTGAGGTGTAGCCTCGTGGAAGTAAGAAAGGAATTCTGGATTTTCATAGACAACACTCCTGTAATTCTGGCAACTGATTTTTGAGATCTCTTCCATGAGATTTCGCCATTTCTCTTCTCGGGGTGGGAGTGGAGGACGCAGAGTTGCAAGTAGCACAGCTGTTGTGTATATCTCCAGCTGTCTAACAGCAGTCTGTGGTAGCCCAAACTTGGCCTGTACCATTTCTCCTTGCTCAGTTGACCGAAGTGTGCCCTGCAAATTCCATAGGCCAGGTCATAGACATGATTGTCAAAGTTTAGAAGGTTTTTCTATATGATTTATGAGAAAATATTTATGCAACCATGAATTAGTTAACCGTCGCACAACCACTTTGGAAAAAGTGAAGAAAACATGAGACCAATATGAAAAAAATTAACTTTAAATAGTGGACCCCACTCATTTTCAAAGTAGTTACGCGACGTTTACGCACTTCATGGTTGTATGTAGCATTACTCATGATTTATTAACCATTGGGTCCAAGGCTATGAGCTTTGAGTTGGATTAATTACCCAATTTGAAGCAGAACTTACTAATGAAACTAAATGCAAAATTCACAAAAATTGAAAATCGAATCGAAGTTCTTATGAAGTACACCACAGATATTAGGAGCTCTAAATTGCTTTTGTTGTTGGTAGTTAATAAATATTTTGGAAGTAAAATCCAAATAATAATAAAAACCACAACATTTTACACTGGTTCTAGTTTAGACATTAATTGAACTAAAAACACTAGAGAATAAAAAATTTCAAGTTTGAAATAAAAGTAAAAGAAGTATCCAAGCAAACAAGACAACCAAGTATAGAAAATCTCTGCATGGTGACTCAATATTTTTAAGTTGATTGGAACATCTACAGTCAAGATATAGACCGCTGTTAATTGGAGAACAAAGAACAAAAAGACTAGAAAAGTACCAAGATCTAAATTTAAAAGATCCCTCACCATCACAGAGCCAGGTGGTTGGGATTGGATGGCAAGATATGTCGGGCCACCACCACGACCAATACTCCCTCCACGCCCATGAAATAGAGTAACTTTAATACCATATTCATTGGATGCAGCCACAACATCTTCTTGGGCTTTGTAAAGTTCCCATGCAGCAGTGAAACGCCCAGCATCTTTACCGGAATCAGAGTATCCAACCATAACCTGGCCACAATAATTTCCAAATGCTCCTCAAAGAGTCATGGGAAATTTCTGAAATTAATCCTAAAATCGGATATATAGAAAGAATACCTCTTGATGGCTATCATGGTTTTTTATGATGTGCTCTCGATACCAATCAATGGATAATAATCTCCTAATCACCGCTCCAGCTCCTCTCAAGTCCTTCACAGTTTCAAACAGAGGAACCACTCGAAGCCTATTCAGATGTACATGAACCTTATGAGAATAACTTTTTTGATAGGTAAACCTTATGAGAATAACTGTTGCAAGTTCAGTATAAACAGCACTTATCTTGACCCAGAGACATAATAAAACATTTGAACAAACTATACAACATGGATTTAATCCTTGCTACTCATCTTCTAATCATTTTATAATGAGATGATCAATGTTTGGTGTCTACACATAACATGCATATTGAGTGTGTTGTGCAGGTGCATTCACAAATCATCAAGAATGATAGCACAAATGGAAACTATGATTCCATGTTCAAACTAGACTAATTTTCATAACAGAATGCAAAACAAAATTATAGAATTTGTTTCAATGGGCTTCCAGATTTATCCAATAATTCCGATCAAAAAAGAACACTGAGGGGTGCAATCTTACGTTCCACCAGGACATGGTCTTCCTAATTCCCCACTAACAGCAAGTCTTGCATCTTTCTGTAAAAGCTCAACAGCAAGGACATCGCTTGCCTGAAGATAAAAAAAAAAAGTCAATTATATATATATATATATATTATCATTGGACTTATACATCATAAAACTAGTAGCAATTGATCATACATTTGAAGCCATAGAAATCACATAGGCTCCAAGTGAATCACTTCCAAGCTCAGCAGCTATGCGAAAGGTGTCTAGGACTTCTTTAACATCAGGAGCAACCTGAAAGACCCAAGTGAGAGTAGGTATAGAAATTCCCCAAATGAAAACAATTGAATGATAAAAGAAACAAATGCTTTGCATCAATCCTAAAAACAAGACATTGTATGAAATCTCAAGAATTACGTTAAATTGTAGCAAAAATTAGTGGAAAGCCAAGGCACGGAAAATTTTGGAATAGAGGATAGATCAATTTTCACAAGAGGCACATTACTATTTTTTCCAATTCCATTTAGATTTTATTCTGCATAATCCATCAATGAAAAACTATCTAAATACCATACCTCAATACTTTGGGGAACTAATGGCCTCTTCCCTTTCAGCTCTCTTGATAAAAATTCCAGTTTCTTTCCTTCATCCCACTCACTGTATGTACCAATTTCCAAATATCTGGTTATTGCATCTAGTGTATCAGCATGTCTACCAGATTCCTGGAACATTGCAAAGTTCATTTTTAACATAGATTACTAAGCAGAAACATGCTATAACCATAAACTCAAAGCACACCTGACGCAAGTCGAGCTTCATCAATACCATCCCAAAAGTAGCAACTCTTCGGATCAGATCAGCAAGCCGACCATCAGCTAGCACCCCAGATCCACAAGATTGCTGCAAGATGGATTGTTTTACATCAATATTCATAAAACTACCAAATAAAACTTCATTTTTGTTTAGAGAGAGGGGGATGTAGATTACCAAAGACTCATAACATAGGAGCAGTGGTTCCAATAATTGATCTGATGTTTCATAGTAGTCCAAAGGATCATATTCACAAGGAAGATCTTCGAGAAGAAGCTCCAGACGCCTTTGTGTCTTCATGAGCTGAAGTACAGTGCATAACAATATTTTTTCATTTACTATCTCAATATGAAATCTAACTTAACAGTCAGCTAGAAGCTTGTGCGAGTAAACCAAACCTTGTCTTTTACATTCCCGAGGACAATTCTATAAGGAGCAATTCCAGGACTTTGAGAGATCCTAGGTTCTAAAAGCTTCTGGAAGCTGGACCTTCCTATCTGCGATTCTGCAAATAGTTTCCTTTGAGCAAGGAGTTGACTAGAGTTGAAAGAAGGAGACCGAGGCGTTACAGCTGACTGTGCAGAGCTAGAATTAGTCGAATTCCCATTTTGTAATGACACATGTAAATTCTGCCGTAAGTCCTGAAATGAAAAATCTGATGAGAAGAACACTGACCACCCTATAAAAAGGAAAATGTACGACAGAGAGACTGTGATTGATTTCCATTATGCGACAGAGATTAGGGTAAAAAATCTAAATCGCCACGTAAATGCTCTGCAAATATGTTAAAATCCTAAAACTGGGTTACCTGACGATTCAGTGCCTTGTTATCAGTGCTGGGAAATTCTACTCTGATGTACTGAGATTCACCATGATTGCATTCTACATGAACAATCATATAAGATGCCAACTCAACCAAACAATAAAATAAAACTTACCAATAGGATTATGGATAATAATTATGAACCGAGTGAGTAAAAGAAAATTAGCATGTAGTTAAACCAAAATTGAATTTTTTGGTCTAATTTTAAACAGGTATGATATCCAACCATAAATTATTCATTTCTGAAGTGCATTTCATAAGTAAAATGGAAAGCATTACATTCAGGATGAAGGTGGAATTCAACTTGTAGAGACTTAACTGGGGGTGCTGAGCAAATGACAGAGGAATAACTCGAGAAGGAAGAACCTTGAAGATGGTCATTGAATTCTACACATAAAGGACCAGATGATTAATTTAACTAGATTCTCCATTATTTACCAGTACAAGAGGGCAGATCTGCTCGAGCTGGAAGATGGGTTGGAATGGTTGGAGCTTGTTGGCCATGAAGCTTCGTTTGACTTCTGTTCAAAGATTGTTTCCAACTCTCATGCCGAACATCGGATGAAGTTTCTGAAAAGAAATTTGACGGTCAAGTCACTGATGTGATTCACAAGTGTGGTTGCTAAAGAAAATGACAAGAAGATGATCTGCTGCACAACGTGATATATACTATTTTGCTAACCATGTGATATATCTTTCACTAACCATGTGAAATATCTCAATCTTGCTGCACAATAAAACAGCAATTGGAAGTGTACTGCATTGTGGGCTTTTTAAGGCATTTCATCTTCATATAGTCAAATATTATCGAGATAAAAGTTGCCATTAGTTGCTAAAAGCAATTATACAACAAAAAATCCTTCATCTGTCGGAAACCACCGTGTTTTCTTTAATCCTTCTTGGGCTGAACCACTCTCTGCTTGGATTCAAAGATGAGCTCAACTCATCTCAATCCCATCATTACAACTTTCCCAAACCCCTACATAAATATAATAAACAATTCAACTTTTTAAAATTCTAATTAACTTTTTCAAATTCCAAAACAATAATAATATTAAAAAATAATATTTCATTTATATTTTATTGAACTTTTAAAACTCATCTTATCTCATCTCTGAATCCAAACAGGGCCACCAAACAAGGTTTAAGGCTACGATTGAAATCTGGTTTCCAATGGTCAACTAATCACCCAACAGAAATTTAGCAAGGGAAAAAGGCCAAATTTAATAATTAAATTCTCATAACTTTAAGGTGGTTATAAACCAAGATGATAAGGCCTTTGAACAGGCCTTTAAAATAAGCAGCATCTAGCTTCCCCCTCCCCCAAAAAAACAGAAGGTTCTCGCCAAGTGAACAACAAAATATAGCAACCCAGGTGAGAACTAATGCCTCATTACACTTTTTTTCACTTATAACTGAAAAGAATAAATAAATAAAGCTGACATACAAATTCACCAGTATCCAATTTTCAATATATGGTTACTATCATGATAAATCTTCATTCTAATGTACTAGTTCTAATTAAATATTATGTCAGGAAAGGTACTTCACAATAGCCAAATTATTACATCAATTAAGTTAGTCATTGAACTGAACAATTAAGAGAATGTAATTTTTTATCAAATTTTTCCAACTGGTTTGGTAATGATTTCAGAGTTTCCCATCTCTCAGAACAGGACGTTTGTCTCCAAAATTGAACTGTAACCAGTGCACAATTCATATAAGGATGAAAAGACGAGCAATTACTCCATCCATAAGTATAAAATTAGAACTTCAAGAGAATTTTGAAATGCAAAACCTTCTTCCAGAATTTCATGTGCCAGTTTTGACAATCTATCACTGCACCGATTCATGGATAGTTCAAATCTGATACTATCAACTTCTCGAATGTAAAGGTCAATAGCCATCCACCTAGACAGGAGAGAGACATCTTTTGTGACCTGAAGCAACAGAAAGAAAAGCTTTTATATCGCATTCTCCGGTAGCAAAAGCACAGTGTAATTGATGTCGGTTTTAGTCAGACATCAAGGATAGCTTTGTAGCACAATCAGAACAATCAGATACTTTTAAAAGAAGTAATTCTTAACAAGAACAACTTTTGAACAGTACCATTTAGAAATAGAGAAACAAAGAAAGCTTCCACTACCTTATGGAATTTTCAAGATATGAAAACTTCCCATATTGATGAAGAAGATTGGTTCTGACAGTGGGTGTTCACCTTTGAGCACCTCAATATGCATAATTTAAAATTTTTAAAAAAAATTTAAAAAAAAAAAAGAAGACAAAAACGAAAAAGGCAGCACACACATTCACCTTATGTTTTATGTATCATCGTTAGCACCACCTACATGTTTTAAAGCATGCAAAAACAATACAAAATCTTCATTTTAATTGAATGAATGACTTCTTGATAGAAAATGAAATAGAACCAGTTAGATATGAGAAAAAAAAATCGAGAATGAAGTGAAGATCCTCATAAAGAACACAAGACCTGAAAATTTCAGAATTACACAAAGCAAATAGACAGTTCATATGCCAAGAATAAGGAACATTATTAGTTTATTCCAGCCCTTAAAAAAAAAATTGTTCAAAGGAAGGAAGCAAAAAAAATGGAAGAATAAAAATAAACTCTGCCCCCTCCAGCTACACAGCATTTAACATTATATTGCTCCTTAAACTACCAAAATTGAATCATTTCATTTTCAAACTGCCAAAAAGTTACAATATGCACCCTCCCTTGAGATCATGCTACATCACTTTCTTTTCCTCCATCTTAATGGTCAAAATTGAACAAGGGTGCTATTTATCAACTTTTGACTATTAGAAAGTATTATGTGCCAGTTTTGGTAATTTTTCGTGCAAAATGTAAAGAGCCTAGTAGATAGAAGGTGCAAAGCATAAGTTTATCGCACTACAAATCACTAGAGCCTATCCATTAGTGTCTATGGGACAATTAAGAAATTAATTTAGTGCCACGGGTTTTCTTTTACATGCATTCTCAAGAATGTTTCTAGTGATACTGAAACCATGATTCAACAGAACCTTACAACAAATGTACAATCATTCAATTTGAAAAAATATATACTACACTAAATTCTAATTGAAGATTTCTAGAGTAGATTGTTTGTCATTGAATTGAGACCAATAATCAAGGGAGCAATATAAGCTCATAGAAATCATTTCATAAATGAACAATTGTAAACACCTTGAACGTATCATCTAATACAAGGAGGAGAAATGCATTTCATAGAAAAACAATTATAGACACTTTACCTTTGCTGTTACATTCGGGTTTCCATCTCTATCACCCCCCATCCAAGACCCAAATTTTATTGGTGTGCAAGTTAATGGAAGAGGCCTTCCAGTATGCTGTGAGACAGAAGTAGAGTAAGAAAGGAATGTTGCAAGGAAGAAAGTATGTGCATCCAAAGAATGCAACAGCTCCCGGACAAGTTTGAAGACAAACCTTCTTCAATGCATTGCTGACACGGCGTAAGTAATGAGGTACAGCTTTCCAAAGGGACTGCTCCACAATGTTCAAGCCTGAGATAATAAAATGAACGGGTGCAAGTACGTGTCCACATTTCTACAGAGAAACAAAGAAGGGAGTATTTAACAATTCTTAACTTCCAGTAGTTTACCAGCCTTGGCTTCTTCAACAGGTGTGGGTTTGTAGCGCCTAAGCTCATCTGTCTGCCATATTGAAGTTATCTCTCTCACCTACAAAAGCAAGATTGAAACTATGACTCACATACCATATTTAAGTTCTCTCTTATTACAAAACGAGATGGAAGCTGTGAATCACATAAATACAAGAATTACACCAATTTATTTCCACATTATCTTACAGATGCACGAACAACCCCCAACCAACACTCACACACTTTACAGTGACTTTTTGGAGGGATACCATGCAGTTAGAAAAACAATACCAGGTCTTCAATCAGCATTTCTCGATCTTCAAAACCAAGATCAGATCGATCATTGTAGTCTAAGAGATGCTGAAAGCAAAAGGCAAAGTTAGAATAAGAGAAAACTCACTGAAACGATATTAATATATAATATTTCGACAAATTAAATAGTGTAAATGCCATTAAAAACTTACAGCAAGTCTAATGTGCTTGTATTGTAAAGTGCGACGATTAATTTGTGTGGGATGCGCAGTGAGAACAATTTCAACCTCCTGCAATAACAATCGTTCTAAAATAAAAAAAATAAAAAAGCGGGAGAGCAATAATAAGAATGAGCATCTTATTAAACATCCGCACTTAAATCTTCAGCGTCCATTCAGTTGCTCAAAGAAGTCGAAATCTTAAGAGATATTATTATACTAAACCTACCACAACAGAAGCTCCACTTCGACAATTTTGCTTACTTGAGGTTAGTGGAGTTGTAAAGTTTTCAGACACCCAGATGACAGATTTTTTTTTTTTTTTCTTGCCGCGAAGGAGTGGGGGTTGGGGAAGACAACGTACTGTCATTTTTAAGTTTATCTGTTGCTCATCAGCGCAATTAGAAATTTAGAAAACTGGAAGCTTAAGAACTAACAATAGACCTGCTTGCAAACAGTTTCATAAAGCTCATCTGGGGGAACGCCACCCTGCACCAGCTGATTAAAGATGTCGTCACAGGATTTTGAAAGAGGCACCACATTTCGCACCTTACGAACTCTGCACAAAGCAAAATATTGCCTTGAAGATTGATTTCGGAAGCCTTTCAAAACCAAATAATTTTTTCTTTCAGTAAAACAAATACTGAAAAAAAAAATTATTGAAAAAAAAAATTGTTGAGCACCTTTCAAAACCAAATATGGAAAGTATATCGTGCTAATTTATCAAAATTAACAAATTCATCTACCAATTTAAGCAACCAAATTAATAAAGCTTGAAAACGACGCATTAACCACGTCGTAAAATTCATTCCTAATAAAAAAAATTGCTTAATAAAGTCTGAACTAGTAATCAATAACTCTCCATATATACCTGTGATGTGTTTCGGCAATACCCATCAAATTGAGATAATGGCTGAATGCGCGAGCGAGGGTCAACGCTTCCTCCAATGTCATCTTCGATATCTCCGAAGCCAGCTGCTTCTCTAACAGCTCCGCCATGTCCTCGATCCCCGCCATCCTCATGTTACAAGCACTCTACACATGCAAATCCCCCATTTGAAATGATTTTGTCAATATCACGTACCGTTTAATCTTCAATTTCTGACTTCTAAGAAAATGTCAGGAAAGTAGGTGGACAAACCAAAACAGATTTAAAAACCTGTGAAGTGAGAATTACTCTACAAATAAAAATTCCACAACAATACTACTGAGCTTAGTACAACTGTTTCAGTAGAGATTGTATATTTTCTTCTTTCGATGCCAAAACATCATAAAAGTGTAAAATCCATTTCCTGCTTTGCTTTGCTTTGCTTTGTTTATTTATTGTCCTCCGTTTTGTCAGTAACTAAGCAGAAACTCAGAAAAATCCGAGAAGAAAAAACGACGTCCCAAGCAATAAGATTCACAGAACTAGAGGAGCGACTGGTAGATAGAAACAAATAAGTGCTAATGGGCCAAGACAGAGGACCTGAGCCAGAGTACGGTTCCTCTCGACTTTCTCCATGAATTTGCCTCCGACCTCGCGCTGCAAGACATCGTTGAGCAGACTTCCGAGCAACTTGCAGTCGTCGTCGAAATTCTGGAACGATATTTCCTCCGCTATGTCATCCGTGGTGTCCGTCATTGTCAAATAAACAGTGCACGAAGAATCACAGGGAAGACGAAGAAGAAGAAGAGGAAGAAGAGCCTTGTTTGTGTACGTACGGGAGTAGTGGGGGAGCAGGGGATTTCTTTTACTGAAAGAGGGCCCAATGTAGTTACTGACAAGTGGCGGTCACGGCAGGAATAGCGGGACAGTTTTTGGTCTCATGGTGACCGAAACTTTTGAGAGCCCGTGAACCTGTGTTGTGGGTGACCGGGTGTTTCCGGGAAATGTGTTTGCCATGGAATTATACCGGTTATATTCTTTTACTGATAGGGCGAGATTCTTTCACGCGATTTATTACACGTGTCAAGTTATCGTTCTTCAATTACACTTGACATTATAATTAAAGAATTTTTACATGATTAATATATTTTTAGATAGCAACATGATTAATTTTTAATTCAGTCTTTAATGTGCAAATCATTGTATTTCCTATCTATTATTAAAATTTTATTTTTTTATATAAATTTAAGTTTATCTATTTTTTAAAAGAGATACACGAGACTTATATGCTTTAAATTAAAAAAAAAAAATTGTTCTAAGAATTATTAGAATTTAAATTTTTTAAAAAAAGTATTTTAACCATAAATAAATTTATAAAAATATTTATTTAATTTAATGTCATACATCACAATATAATATTAATTCAAAATTTGAAATAAATTGAAAACCTCAAGCCTTACTTTTATAATAAAAAATAAAAAATAAATAAATTAAAAAACTGTCTGAAATTATAGTAGAAATTTTAAAATGTGTTTAAATAAATTTAAAAGTTCTTTAATAGAAAAACTAGGTTGTTTGAATATTATATATCAAAGTACTTTTTATCTCAAATAAATTAAAAAATACATTTGAGAAAAATCATCATTTAAAATGATACAAAACGTAATTTGCATTTTTTTTTCTAATACAAACATAATTTAAATTTAAAAGTAATTATTAATGGACGAAAATACTCATAAAACTTTCATGATATAATTATGACTTTCAAATTTTAAGAAATATACTATAATTTTTAAAAGTTCAAATAATCATTATTTTCATTTCATAAAACACTTTTTTAATTTATTTTTAAATAAATATAATATGATTAAAAGTATTTTAAATATATGATTAGCAAATAGTTCTAATAATACAACTTATTATTTAAATTATAAAATATAAACATTAAAATTATAAATTATATTTTTTACTATAATCTCAAACATGCACACTAATAAATTTAGTTTTAAATTATTTAGAGAAAATAATCAAAAATGCTAAATATATTTTTAAAAAATTATTAAAAGAATTATATTTTCATGTGTTTGTTGTTAATATGTTAAAAATTAAGAAATTTATTTTAAATTGAAAAAAAATAAAATTAATCTTATAATTAAAAATAAAAATAAAAACTTAAGTTTATATACCATTAATAAAACATAATAAAGAAAATCTGCGCTGTGCGGTTGTGCCACCTCAGGCGAAAAACATGCCACCAGCTTCCGTCATTTATGTAATGGACATTGGACAAGATCTTAGATCTGGAATTTAATATATCAAAAGGCATGTAAGTCTGGCATATTTCATGTTAAAATCTCTAAGCTTGATATCAAAAAGGAAAAGGGCATAGATAAAAGTTTCTAGATTTCTTTTATGTTATATGTCTGTTATTGTCTATGCATTACAAGAAAAATGTTATGTAGTGGATTGCATTGTGATGCATGCAAAGGTCAGTATTGGAATTTTTTTTTTTATTTTACATGTATTTAGTATTTTTAGAACATAAATATTATCTCTTCCAACTTGATGATTTAGAAAAAAGTTTTAATAAAATAAAGATTTATATATATACATAAAGGAATTATGGTTTGAAGTTTTTTGAATAAATATAAGGTTTCTCTAAAAAGAATTATGCTTTTAAACAGATTTTTTTTCAAAATACTTCAATAAAATATAGGCTTTATACTAAAAAAAAAATTATGTTCTAAAATAATATTAAATATGAACTTTCATAATTAAAAAAAAAAAGAATTAAATTCGGAATCTGGAATTTCAGACCCTCCAAAATCTGAATCCAGGTTTTGGCCTAAGTTACAACTCGAGTATACATGGTCCGAGATCTGACTCGAATTTGAGTCTGGAGAATTGGGTTGGGTATGTCCAGATTTCCAAACTGGACATCGGATGTACACCCCTAACTTTAATTATAATTAAAAAATTATTTATAATAAAAATTAAATTATTTTGATCGTAAATAATTTTTTTAATTATAATTAAAATATCATAAATACTATAATTTTTTTTAAAATGATCATATTTTAATCTCAATTACATCCAACTAAAGTTCTATTATTGGTGTAATTGTAAGGTAGTAGTTTCCCTCGAAAAATGGGGAGTGGTTTAGATCCTCCTGTTTAATGTCTAGCGAATGTGACTCAATTACAGTAACGTCCAAATAGAAAGTCCCCAACTCTCTCTCGTCGTTTTCAACCGTCCAAAATCCAAAAAGCGTGCATGTACAAATGGGCCAAATAATTTTATTTTAACCCGTAGTACAATATAAAATCCAACAAAAAAATTATACTCTCTTCCTTTACACCACGCATTAATATGTAATTTCTTAATTTATTATTTTATTTAATTATACATGTATTAATAAATAAATATATTTATTTAAATAGAAGAATAAAAATAATAAATCTCATATTGATATATAGTATGAAATAATAAGTAGCATTTATCAACATCCAAACGTTTTAACTTTTGTGTGCTTCCTAGATAAAAAGAGAGGTAGATAATTGGGGATCGAGATATTTTTGAGCTTTTATTTTAATTAAATATAGTAAAGGTAAGAAATATACACATATAAAATGAGTTTGGTAGTATTTAATATTATTTTAGAGATTTTAAAATAGGATTTTCTTAATTTCAAATATATAAATAGTATCCATTTAGTACAAAATATAAAATATTTTAGTCATTATATTTCTAAAAATGATTACATTTACGTTGGTATATTAAATGAGTTTTATGCCTTTTGTCGCAAGTTTTATGTCACGAATATCCCACAGAATAAATTTATGGCAAAAAATTATTTTTCACGAAAATCATATTTTTAGCCACCATAATCATTCCTAAAAAAAAATCCATAATTTTTGTAGTGCCTTTCATATATACAACTAAATATTGCAGTGTTAGAAATTATTAAAAAAAAAATGCTAATCCAATAACTCAAGCCTACAAAAGTTTAGTTAATTTGGTAGTTAAATTAAAAGTCCAACTTCAGTTGCTTTCTAAGTAGTTGGACTAATGGACTTTTTAGGTCAATTTGTAGTTGGTTTCATTTATGGTTGATGGAGTTGGTTCATGTGATATATATACATATATATTAATAAACTTGTTAATATGGATCGCAATATTATTTGTTATATAATATTAAGATTCTTAATATGGAATGCAAATTGAAAATACAAAAAAAAAATTATTTAAAATTGATAATTTATATGAAAAATAATTAAGAGATCTTATCATCTAGATTTCGTTAAAAACAAAAATTATTTAAAGTCTTAATTATAGTATTACATCTTTAATGTTTCACGAAAATATCAAAATTTTAATTTAGACTTAATAAACTAACTTACATGCCATAAGAAAAGAGAACATTATAAAATATTATTTGATAGTTTATATGAAGAAAATAAATTTTTAAATATTTTATTACAAAAATAATAATTTATGAAACATTATTATATGAAACATTATTGTTAGAAACTTGAAACTTGATATTCGAAAAAAATACTCGAAATATATATTAAGTTGTGTTTTTAAAATTTTACATCTGTACATATAACAAATTATCGATATCTAATTTTTATGTATGGTTATGTTTTATGATTTTTTAATTATTTTTTATTTAATATAAATGTGTCACACTGTAAAAGATATTGTTCTTCTAACAAATTGTTGATTCGACCACAGCCCACAAATGTACCCACAATATGTAATTTGATTAGAATTGAGAGGAAATCCTAATTAATAAAGAAAAGAAGAAAAAAGACCTTTTGTTAATGTTGAAAGTATGCCCCTAACAAGTTTTATTTAAAAAGCCGTTACTTTTAGTAACATTACCTTATCTTTTATTTGATAAACCCTTACTTTAGTTTGCCAACTTTCTTGTCTTCTTTATAAAGAAAATGAATGAAAGTAACAAAGTAATCTTTTGCTTTTTATTAAACCTCTTTGCTTTCTTTCTAAACCAATATCAATCGTATCCAAATTAATCGTGCGTCCACTTGATGATGATGGCCAATGGCCATCATGCATGCTTTGCATAATGAAGGCAATTCTATCAAAACTTCTTTATCTCAATCAATTATATCAACAACAACATCATCATCATCATCATCATAATCATAATAATAATAATAATAATAAATAAATAAATAAATAAAAAGTAACATGTATTCCCATCTTCCACTAAATTTTGTCCTGTATTGGAAGCAATGGTGTCAACTAAATGGACAGACATCATATAAATATGACCAAAAGTATACGATAAACAGAAGATTATTCCTTAGCCACTGCCACGTCATGAATCCGCAGTACTTATCCTTTACTGGGATCCACCTATTAATATATTTATTCAACAAAAATGATAGAACACTACCATAAAGCTGAGAAGTATAATGATATTATTTTATTTTATTTTATCCACTTATTTTGATCACTTATAAATTTATTTTTTTTAATATTATATTTTACTTATTAATTAAAAAAAAGTAACTGTTAATATATTGATTTTTTTTATATTTTCTAGAAAAATTTTAAAAAATAACAAATTAAATTTAACCTAAGTGACACAACCAACACTAACGATCAATAGACAACCTAGCAGCGCTCAAACTAAAAAAATCCCTTTTTTTAGCCTTTATCCTCCCGTGCGTGCAACATTTGTTCAAGGGAAAATATTTTTGCAATTAAAAATTAGGTAATTATCGTATAATTATTTTAAAAAAAGTTTTCTTATCTGAAATATTCATTCCTTATGCAAGTTCTCGTTTAAAAAAATAAAATGAGTTTATTATTAAAAAATTAATTTCTTTTATATATTTCATATTTATTCTTTTAAAACAAAAATTATGGCACTTACACATTATATGATATAAATATATTTTTTAATACATAATAAGAAAATTCTATGTTGCCTTCTAAATGTACCGATCAAAATTATCAGAGTGTATTGTATATTTTTTTTAATTATTTACAAAAGGAAACATAAATACAATAACGGTAATTTTAAGCAATACATTTAGGAGGGCAATACAATGGCACTCTATATATAATAAATATTATTACATACAGTTATAAAGTACGCAAATGGCATACAAATACTTTGAAAAGGAGTGTTGTCTATTGTTAAAAAATCATTTCTTTTCATGTAGATCTCAATCTTATTCACTTATTTTCAAAGTGTTTGCATGTTATTTATGTATTTTATATGACTGCAAATATCATTTTTTTTATATAATTTCATCTTTGGACGACTTTGGAATGTCAACAATATTATATGTTTATATATATTTTTGTAAACATATGAATGCTTGTACATTAGAATAAGAAAGTAAGCTGCTTTTATCATAATCCATCTCTCTCTCTCTCTCTGAGATGAGAGCTCTCTCTCCGAACCTATTAACTTTCATCCCCAAAAACCCTAGTTCCTTTCCCTATATACTTCCAAAAACCATTCAAAAATGATCAAAGCACCTTTCACTATTACCAACAACCTTCAACAACCACACTTACTCTATCACCTGATCATTAAACTATCTCTTTGAAACCCCACCAAATCCACCACCCGCTTTCAAAACTCAAAAAAGATGCCATTATTATCTGTTTTGTTGCCCAAAGATCCCACTTTGCTCTAAATGTCAATGAATATTCCAAACATAGACACTCTAGTGCAACAAACACAAGCTCTTACATAAGATGATCTCATTTAGGAGTCTTTTGAGGAGATAGATGCAAAAATAGAAAATCAAGTATTGGTAAGTAAGCTAGTATCATCTAAACCCTTGAATAGACTCATTAGGCATTCCACAATTCATGCAGCTTGAAGCTTCGCCAAAGAGCTCAAAATCCAAGATTTTGGTCTAAACTCTTTCATTTTTACCTTCTCATCTCAAGAGGAAAAAGGAGTTTATTCCAACAGACCTTGGAACTTTCGAGGTTACCATATGATCATAAAGGAATGGTCGTCGGGATTAAGTCTGGATGAGATCGATCTAATGCACTTAGCTGTTTGGGTACGTGTGTATGGGCTACCACCAAGGCAAATGATTGAGAAAATAGCTAATGACGTTGGCAAGGTTCTCGGGAAGCTTCTGGAAATAGACCAGAACCATATCTTTAGCAATAATGTTACACCTTATCTGAGGATGAGGGTGGAGATAAACACCTTATTTGAGTTTTGTTTCAGTTGTGGAAGGCTAGGGCATCTACACTCAAATTGTACTCACAACTATTTGGACAGGCCACCATTATTCAACTCGAATCTTAGAGTCAATGGTCCAGAGGGACAATCTAGTGGGATCAAATATTTCACTCTTAAGGAGCATAAGCATATGGATCCTCCCATTTCTAGTATCCTACCAATACTTCTTCATTCTAAGAACAATAAAGAAAATGAAGTGGCAATAGCACCATCAAGGTCCATTTCAGAAGCTATAAAAGGAAACACACTAGCAGTAGAGCACTTGGAAAAAGGAATCGCTCAGCTCATCCCCACTTCAATGGGATACCGACAAGCATTCAATATCTCTCCATTGTTCACTCCTTCATAGAGTTTAGCGTCAATGGAGTCTATCCAAACATCATCGTTAAGCTCTTCAGACATCCAACGGACAAAAGTCTAAGAGCCAGCGACACATGGAGAAAATATGTTCAACGAAGATCTACAATTGCCCAAAATCATTGAAGCAAGTACCTCTATCAATATCAACACTCAGAATTCATTAAACTCTATCTTCTCAAATGCATGTGCTATCACCCCAACCGTCCACATGCTAAGCATCCAAACCCTGATGACACATCATTCTCAACTAGGCAAAACAATCCTTCAAACCCCAAGCCACCTGGAACTAGAATCAAAGCCCACCCAAACAACCCAACCCAAAACAAGGTTTTATGGGCTTCATAATCAAATGGCTGACTGCTTCAAGATTTCAAAACAGAAACACTACCCCGCAAGTATTGCTACCTCTTCAGCTATATTTTTCAAGCCCATTAAAACCACTCAGCCCGATCCAAAGGCAAGTGAACCCAATCCATTGGAAGATACTCAATATTCACCTTTCCCATTCTTCAAACACATTTTAGACCATATCCAAACAAAGACTAACCCAAACCAAAACCCAAAATCCACTCATAACCTTTCCTTGAAAATGACCCAATCCGGAGGAGCCTATCTCGCTTTTAACACTTTTTAGTTTAACCCAACCCAATACAATGACTCCCTTGAAGACTTCACCCCCTCATCCTAGACCCCTAATCAACCAGTGGCCAAGAACCCCATAATGGAGATCCCGTATACTTCCCTTCAACCCACAATCATTCACCCTGCAAAAACCACTGAAGAATCAAGGAAGAGAAAGAACCTATTTGAGGATGGCAAGATCCAACCCTCCCCACCGAAAAAATATTTTTAGAGTTCTAATGTTGTTCTTGAGGATGCAGGATATGGGAGCGATTCCTAGGATCTCTCCTTCAGGCCGACACACGGAGTTAGCATTGGCAACTCGAAGAAAACTAAGTACACTAGGAAGGACAAAGGGATCAAGAAGAAGTCGGCCAAAAGTATGATGAAGCTAATCAAATTGGCACTGACACAAACGCTGGACTTCAGTGCATCGAGCAACACAGAATTGCAAGTTCTAGTAATAATGTTTAGACTCAATTTATGAATTTGGCTCCGTCAAATCTAATGACTAAAGTAGCAGGGTCCTTACTGCCACCCAATGAGCCATGAGAGTATTATCCTGAAACTACAGGGGATTAGCTCGACCCCGTGCACTTAGCTCCCTGAGAGCTCACATCAAGACTTATAATCCAAATATCATTTTCCTTTCCGAAACTTTGGTTGTTAGTAAAGACCGCGCTACTATTGTAAATAGGCTTGGGTTTGTCTCTTTTTTGTCTACCCTTCCCTTGGTAAATGCGATGGTTTGTTGCTTATTTATAGACTTAGCGTGGACCTAGAAGTTGTTAATATGTCTCATTATATTATGTCTATTTTAGTTTATTCCAATCGTGTTCGTATTCCCTGGTTACTTAATTTAGTATACTGCTTTGCCTTTCATAATCGTAAGCAAGCATTTTAGGACTCGCTTAATCATATTGTGAATTCCTTTTCGAGTCCAATTTTAGCTATAGGTGATTTTAATTCCATCCTTAACCAAGATCAAGAAATAGGTGGAAAACCGGTGGCTCATCCTTCGAAACCTAAGGATCTCCAACTTTTTAAGGAATACATTGGGTTAGTGGATTTAGGCTCTTCTGGTCCTAAATTCACCTAGAGTAAGAATCATCATGGCCCTAATATTATTAGGGAAAGGCTTGATCGTGTTGTATCCAACGTCCTCTGGGTTAACCATTTTCCTCAGGCCATTGTCAAAACTCTCAATTGAATCACTTTAGATTATGCCCCAATCCTCTTGGACACCTCGAACAAAAGAAATAAACCAAATTCTTGTAAATTTGAAAAATTATGGACTCGGAACCAGTCTAGCATCAAAGTGGTCAAAGAGGCTTGGAACCAATATGTCTATGGAACCCTAACTTTCATCCTTACGAAAAAAATAAAAGCCACAAAACAAGCCATGAAAGATTGGAATATCAAAAGCTTTGGGCACATTCAAACCCAACTCAAATTTCTCAACTCATTTTTGGAAGCCCTTCAAGCCAATACCTCCTTTCATTTGGGTTCCATCAAAAGTGATCTTAAAGAAAACATCCATGAGCTTCTCCTCCGAGAAGAATCCTTCTGGAAACAAAAATTCATAATCACTTGACTCACCACTACGGACTTTAACACTAAATTCTTCAATGCTTCTACTTTTATCAGAAGAAAACGAAACACCATTGAGAGTCTCAAGATCGGAAGAGAACAATAAACCTCCGACTCTTCTCTTATCATCAAAAAAATTCAGGACCATTTTCAAAAAATCTTCATCTCGATCAACCCTTCCAATCCCGGGAACCTAGATAGGCTATTTCCCACAAAAATCTCAGAACATGACAATATTTTCCTTTGCTCCATTCCCTGAACAAAAGATATCACATCAACTGTCAAACAAATCCCTAGTTGTAAAGCTCCTGGCCCTTATGAGTTTATTGGTTTCTTCTATAAAACATACTGGGAGATAGTGGGCAATGATATCATTGAGATGATCCAACATTTCTTCATTCACAGGAAACTTCTGAAGGAACTCAATCATACCAATCTTGCTCTGATCCTAAAAACTGATAACCACAATGATATCAACCAATTCCATCTCATTAGTCTGTCTAATGTTTCCTACAAAACAATAGTAAAGATTCTTTCCAATAGACTGAAAGCCATACTTCCAAAAATCCTCTCCCATTACCAAGCTGCTTTTATTTCGAAGAAAAACATTCAAGATAACACCATCCTAATTCGAGAGAATTTCCACCACTTGAAGAAAAGGAAGGGTAGAAAAGGCATTATGGCAATCAAGATAGACATGACTAAAGCTTTTGACTCTATAGAATAGAGTTTTCTCTTTGAAGTAATGCATCAAGCTGGGTTTAACAAAAAATGGGTACACTTAATCAAATAATGCATTATGATAGTGTCTTACTCCATACTTGTTAACGGGTCACCTAATGGTTTTTTTTAATCCCCCTAGAGGTTTGAGACAATGTGACCCTCTCTCCATTCCTTTTCATCCTTGAAAGTGAAGCCTTGACACGTCTTATTGCCCATAAAGAGAATCAACGACACATGAAAGGTGTCAAAATCTCGAGAAATGGTCATAGTATTTTCCATCTTCTTTTGCAGATTATCTTATCCTTTTTGGCGAAGCTACCATGGACACAGTTCAAGCCTTTACCGATTGTCTCAACTCTTACTCTTCTTGGTCTGGGCAGAAAATTAATTAAAACAAATCAACCTTGCATTTCAACAATAATACCTCCCCTGGGTTGAAAATTAACATTCGAAACATTTTTGACATAAAGTCCAATTCTGTATGTTCCAAATATCTTGGAATAACCCTTTTTAGAGGAGAAGACATTAAAAGATTCCTCAACATTTTGATTGATAAAATCCAGACCAAGCTCCAAGGCTAGAAAGCCAAAATTCTCTTTCAAGCTGCCAAAACGGTTCTCATTCGCTCTGTTGTTTTGGCGATTCCAACTTATGCCATGTTAATCAGTGTTATTCCAACAACAGTTTCTAAGAAGTTCGATACCATTTTTTGACGATTTTGGTGGGATATGGATAATAAGGAGAAAACTAAATTTACCCCTAAATCTTGGAAAAAAAATTGTACTCCAAAATCTATGGGCGGTCTTGGCCTCAAACTCATGAAACTGTTCAACGTAGCCCTAATTTCGAAACAGGCTTGGAACTTTCTCAGCGGAGCCAATTAACTTTGGAAGGAGGTCTTGGATAACAAATACCTTAAAAGAGAGTCTTTCATGAGTGTCACTTTGAAAAATCAAGACTCTTGGTTCTAGAAAAGCATTCTTAAACAAAGATTATTTTTAAAAGAAAGTTGCTGCTTCCAATTAACAATGGTACTTTGGTCAACATTTGGAATGACCCATGGATCTCAACCCTTCCAACACATAGGCCATTACCCAATCCCACCTGCTGCCTTGGAACAAGACATCACTGTTTCTAAACTTACCATGGAAGAACCCTACAGTTTGAATACTTTTTTACTCAATACCCTTTTTAATGAAGAATATGTCAGATAAATTCTAAAAATCTCATTGGCGATGCAGGATTACAACAATACCCCTGACAAGATCCAATGGACTCATTACTCTTTAGAAAAATTCTCTGTCCAACTGGCTTATGTAACTCTGGTCCACTCTGAATCACATCATTTGAATACTGTCAATAGAAAACCCTCTGGAAAATGAAAATTCAAGATCACCTCAAGCTTTTCCTTTGGAAAGTAGCAAAAAATATTCTCCCCACCAAAATGAAACTTCATAGTTTTCTTCCTCTGGTAGCAAATCAAATTCAGTGCCCTCTTTATAATTCTGAACCAGAAGACTTAGGTCATATCTTCCTTAATTATATGTATTCTAGGATAACGTGGAGACACTTTAATTGGCCTATAGACACCTCTTTTTTTATGAGTCAACATTTCCCCAGTTGGGTAAATAATATCCTAAACCCTGGCCATATTTTTAGTATTCCAGAAGAGGAACATCATAATTTCCAGCTTTTTGCTTGTGTTGTGATGGACAATCTTTGGTTTTTAAGAAATCAAATCATTCACAATCAGATCTAGGTATCCCCTCAAAAGTTCATGGAGTCAGTCCGAAAATCCTTCAGGAGCATATTAAGGCTTAGACTCATTTCAGCATTATATCAGCCATATGCAGAGAGCCAACTGGAGAGATTAGCTTTGCCAAGACCAATCAAATCAATAGCAATAACCCAAATGTGGGAGAATCACAAGTAGCCTTAATGGCTATTAAAGAAGATGAAGTAAAAAGGATGTCAGCCATTTCCTTAGAAGGCGACTCCTTAGTTGTCATAAATGGCATTAATGGAGAAGTGGAGGATCAAGAATGGATTCTGAGACCTGTTCTAAAAGACATACAATATCATCTAAGATTCTTTGCATGCCGGAAAGCTACAAAAATTCATCAATCATAGAATTGATGCACGCACAAGTTGGCTCAGTGGACAGCAGTAATGCAAGTCCTGGGAAACATTCCCATTATTCACATCCCTCCCAGTCTTCTTCGTTTTCATAGTGGGAAAGACCCACCTGTTGCTTTATAATTGTGTATGTGCTTGACACTTATTATGTCTTAATACTATCTCTATTTGCCTGGAAAAAAAAAAGTAAAGGTTTAAATATGAACTACTTGACAACCATTATTAGCAAAGAAGTGCTAGATTTGTAGAGATAATTACAAGAAAATTATAAATTTATTTTTTTAAGTAAGTTAATTTCATTAAACTAAAAAGATGATTTATGAGGAGGGGGTGGGGTTCCCCAACAAACGCTTTAAAATATTAAAAAAAAAAGTGCAAAGTAGTAAAAATAATAATTTATTTAGGACCAATTTCTTAATTCATACTCATGTCCTATAATAGGATCTCATCTTGTTAAAAGGCGAAAATAAAATATTAAAAAAAATTAGAAACAATGGAACTACTCCTGGAAGCGATGAAGGTGGCGGGTGTATTGTCATTTGTTGTTTTGAGATGATTTTTGGGTTGGTCCATGATCTTTATTTCAAAATCACAGTTTAAGAAAAATGATAACATAGGGGGAAATACGACATCAGTCGTACAAATTTGCTTCTAAGATTCATCTAGGTCATGCTTCTGAGATGATGCATGGAGGCCACACATCGTTGTGATGGAGATGGGGAAGGTCTGATATGAAAGATCACAACGTAGTGAAGCTACTAGTACGATGTGTGTCGCCATCAAATCTGTCTGAGTGTGGTGGCCCGTGATAACCACGCACAAGAACAAGCCGCACGTGAAGGCAACACATCGAACTTTTGGGTGCCGTTTCGTGTCGTTCCAATATATCGGTGGTAGAGGAATGCAAAGGTGGGGCATGTGTTGATGAAAGGAGGCCGGAAAGCAACATATCTAGTCAAATTCAAACTGGTGGTGAGAGAAGAGAGAAAAAAACACTGCTAAAAATGGGTATACACAATATGAAAGAGAAAATGAAGATGAGAGGAGGATGAAAGCCACAACTCTACCCTCCCCTCCAGTGACTTCACTCAACTGAGGGATGGAGATTTTAGAAAGACGAGAGACATTCTCTCTCTAGGGATATTAGAAAGACCGCGTGACAATAAGTTATCTGTTAAATCTATTTGAATATAAGATATAAAAAAATTTAACAGTTTTAACCCATTAAATCTTGCAATATCGATATATGAACTTACTTTTATAATTATTTTACATGATATGCTAGATCTTTGAAAAAGGCGTTCACAGCCTTCATACCAAGCCAATACACCTACTTGATCCATCTGCCTATTGTGACTACTCCCCTATTATCAATTGGGGTACTTGAAGACTGTTCAACACATGAATTAATAGAAATGGAGAAAGCTCAATCAAATGGAGTCTCTCGAAGATGGAAGCCTGTTGTTACTGTGCGGTAATTACGATGAATATACAAAATAATCAAAATAAGAAATAAGAAAAATCACACAGAAATTTAACATAATTCAGTAGTGTGCCTATATTTACGGGAGCAAGCGACAAAAACTTCACTATATCAAAAGTGGGATTACATCATATGTATTTATACTAACCCTAGGTGTACTGATGTATTTAAGAAAATTTACAGAAATATCTTCATACCGTACTGCAAGGATGTTGCCCCGCACCCTCAACCTAACGAATATCAATTATGAGCTACATATTTCAACAAAGCCTAACAAATATCAAATGCAAAGTCTCATGCATCTCTACTAAAAAAAAGAAAAAAACCAAAGAACAAATTTCATTGAAGACAAAAGTGAGGTACAACAAGGCCATTTCTGTTACTGATCTTCTCACAAAGCCGTATGTGGATGTTATTGCTCATACAACTCCCACTCCCAGCCAGCAAGCAGTTAGCCTTCTCCTACAAGGCTATAAAGAAAAGAAGTGTGGATAAATTGACATAAAATATAGGAATTTGATTTTTCTTTTCAGCAATAACATAATAAAAGCATTCCTTTCACAAAAACTTACGAATCGTCTTGAGCCCCGTTTGTATTCGAAGACGAGATGAGCTCGTCTTAACTCATCTCAAACTCATCATTATATTTTTTCATATTTTCATATAAAATACAAATTTCAATACAATTTTTCAAATCTCAATATAGTTTTTTCAATTCCCAAGTCAACTTTTTCAAATCCTAAAATAATAATAATATTAAAAAATAAAGTGAAATTAACTCATCTCGTCTCGTCTTCGAATCCAAACGGGACTACTCATTTTTCCCCTTCTCAAATGAGACAACATTTCAGTCCTTGAGCACTACTACAGATAGTCAAGTCCGTGCATCCCCTATGCACTCCTGCTGACATGTAGGACATTTGTGTAAAATCGACAAAAAAACAAAACAAGCTTAAAGAAACTTTGGAGAGAAGACGTCTTCCAGTTGAGAGCTGTAGTGAAGCTTCAAGCTTGCTTTCCCTCTCATGAACAAAGAACCAACTTGTTCCAACGACCAAGAACAAAAAGCGTTGCTTAAACTCCATTTTGAGCAATAATGTGAACTGCTGCTGTCAGATTTATTTAAAAACAAAAAACCTAAAATGGACAAATTTGAAATAAAAAAAATGAGAAAGAAAAATCGTGAAGAAGATGACACAAACAACACCCCAGCTTTCCCCACCGCTCACGAACCAATTTTTATTTTGCACTCTCGTCTCTACCGACATGTTTCTATACGTCTCTCTTGCCACCAACACTAAATCGATTTTGCACCCACGTCTCTTTAACTTTCGTGATTCTTGCTCATATTTGATTATTGTTAAAATTGAGATTTTTTCCTGTTGTTCATGGTTTCCAATACGATCAATTGCTAGTTCATTTATAGATATGAGGAAGATGATACACAGTTATGTAATTTTCCAAGCTATTCCATTTTGCACAATCTTTGATTAAGGCGCCGTTTGAATTTGAAAGTGAGTTGAGATCATCTAAACTCATCTCACGACCATTTGGATTAGAAATGAGTCTACCGTTAGCGCAAGTACTATTTAACTTCAAATATTTATTATTATTATTATTGTTCACTGTTGTAGGTCGTATTCAATCCTGTGGATGTCGTCTTCAAGCTTTGACCCATCGCGGGCCACTAACAGCTACACCATCGACATCAGAAGACGTCGGCGACCAACCCCTGGCAATCACAGTTCCGACAACGGAGCATTAGTCCCCCACGCGCAGATTGAAGTCCGAACATGAGTTTCAGACTGTTTGAAACTCGTTTGACCCATCACCGGCCACCATGAGCTACACTATCGGCATCACCCGCATCGTCTCACGCTGGAGACCAACTCCTGAAGATCCAATCTTCGGCAACTAATTCATCGTCTCCCACGCGCCGTTCAATAGCCCCAGTACCTGTTTCCAAAAAGTTGTAAGAACCTACTTATATTAATTTTCCAACAATCTAAACTCATCTCATCTCATTTTCAATCCAAAGACACAAAAATTTATCTCAACTCATCTTATCTCAACTCGTCTCGTTTCCGAATCTAAACAAGACCTAAATTTAGGTTTGGCCCAAATGAGAATCATAACAAACATTCGTCTGCCCAAAGAATTTAATCAAATTTCAGATCACTCCTATTGTTTGGCTCCAATTGTTCTCTATTCATCGAACCCAATTTTCAATTCATAAACCAAACGCATTTCTATTCGCACTCAATAAATATGTTAAGCATCCTTAATAATCCTCAATACAAACAACTTCAACTGATTTTCGCATGACATTAAAGACTTTGAAGATGTAAATTTTATAAAGCTCGATGCTTTTCTTCATTATCTTCTTCTTCGTGAGGTTGCTTCTTCATTCTTATTCTTCTTAAGGTCGCTGGCGTCACCTTCCTGAGGTATTCTCTTCGTAGCTTTGACTTCTTCTTTGCTTGAACTTTTACCGGCCATGATGCGAGTAAACAGATGGGAGAATGGAGAAGAAAGAGGGTACTATGAAGCGAGTAAATAGAGGGGGGAAATGGGGAAGAAGGAGGGCAAGGCAGAACGCACCGTTTTATTAAACTTCTCCATGTCAGCTAGAGGGCGTGAGGGATGCGCCAAATCGACTACAAGCAGAATTTTCCTAAAATTAGGATTTTGAAACATGCCTTCGGCTAAAGTGAGTATTGTGATCTCATCAAACTGAACTTCAAAGCCCAATACAACGGTCCATGGGTTTTTGCTGACTCACATGGATTAATAAAAGCCCAATGCGAACCGTTGAAAAAGATTTCATTTTTTCCTTATTTGTTTTGTTATTTTAATAGAAAAGGTGAATTTTAAATGGGACAATGTGGATAAACGGCTCATTCGATTTAATTGGATCAGAGCTTGTTAGAGCACTCTTATTGATCAATTTTTTTTTTTTTTTTTAAATATAAATATGTACATATATCAATTTTTTTTATTATGTTTAATTAAAAATGAGAAGAAAATAGTAAAAAAATATATATATTTTTTGTCTTAAAAATAAATAGTAATCCTTCAAATTTAAATTAACAAAATTATTTTGATATATATATAAATTTATACTCTTTGAAAAAAAAAAAATTTGACCAATCAACTAAAAATGTAAATGAATGACAAATTGCGAATTGCTCAAAATGTAACCGCGCGGTTCTAGAACATTCTGGTTGGTTGTTCTTGCTGTAATTTCCTATGTATAGTCTATAGATCGTAATAGACTTTGCTTTAGACATGCGTACTGACCAAGAAGAACGTACATGCGTTTTAGGACTTTCGACTTTTTTTTAGGCAAGAAAAGAAGAACTAAAATACGACATCTTCAGAAAAAGTTAAGGTTGTGCGCATGCAGGCGTCAAGTATTTATGTCGTTCTAGATCTTCTCTGGATAAAGAAGAACCTTCAAAATGATGTATGCATATATGTTCCCCTTGTTTTGTTGTTTTTGGTAGACCTTTCCATGAAACCAAACAAATACAGAAACCAATAAAATAAGGACATTTACTTTTATGTCCACCGAATTAGCGTGAGTTGCCCACGTAAATTTCAGCTTGAATTGTATTCGCCATTGATTCTTATGATGAATAGTGATTTAAGTCTGATTTGATTCTCATTTGTATATGTGGAATTGATGAATAGTGACATTCAACCTTATATATATATATATATAGTGCAGTAGTTTAGGTTGTGACGCAATGCTTCACGCAGCTTGGAAGGTCAATTAGTAATATAATGTGTAAGTTCTGAATATTTATGCTATTTTAGTGCATGGTCTTGGCCTTTAATGTGTCAAAATATTTTTGGTCAGCATGCATCCCGGGAATCAGATGCTTTTTTCAATGGTTTTTTTTTTCTTAATAATTTAACCAATAATAGCGACGGCCACTCCAATATCTGACTTGTACGTGCATATGTTTTGTGTTTTGCGTTTTGAGTGTATAATTCACATTATAATATGACTTTTATGTCATGCTAATATTTAAAATATAGGAGTAAGACTTTTTGCTTAGCTTGGGCTTGCATATAATTGTTGGCTTTTTTGGAAGGATGATGAAAGGGGGTCCAACTTGCCCGGGCCCGAGCCCACAAGGTTACCAGGCCCAAGGCCCGTTACCCGCACCCACCTCGACGCAGCGTCCGAATTCAACTGGGGAGACCGAGATCGGGGACGAGTCGAGTCCCTGGTTATCCCGATCTGGGCAGGAAATGGTTAAACCGGCTTCGAGAACACGCTAAGGGCAGAACGGCGGCTCACGTGCTGGTATATCTCCTGAACCCGTCTCCCATCAAGACCACTCCCGCATTTATGAACGACAGACAGCCGCCGGCCTACATCCCCCCCTTTTTCAATACAGAGACACTACAAACACACACCATTAATTACCAAATTGACAAAAGATACAGCAGCATTTAATGCCCCTGTCCAAAAGGGGCTAATCGAGCATTAATTGGGAGGATACTCAATTAATGCGATGAGACCGACCGAATCGAACCAGGTTTCCTTATCGAGGATGACGGACGAGTGACGCCCCGATTTCGGCGCTCTCGTCACACAGACCCTCCTCCCAGGGGGAGCATCTATAAATAACACCCAACCGACGACGGGGAGACGGTACGCTCACAGATTCTCTTACTCCCTCTATTATATATCTTCTCCCATACACTAACTTGATCGTCGGAGCGGTCCCGGACCCCGATCTCTCTTGTCCTTGTTTTGCAGGTTACCATCATCCGGGATTCGATAGACAAGACAGCAGAATACGTCCTTAACAGTAGCGCCGTCTGTGGGATTCGATTGTTTTTTATCAACGTACTTTCTGCATGTCTACTCTACCGCTGTCCCAAACGACCAAGCACGACCAACAGACAGATCCGTCGATGGAAGAAAGGCTGGAAGCGTTGGAAGAAATGGTGAGGAAATTGAAGGAGGAGAATGCGGCCCTCCGGCAACCACGCGAAGAGGCGTCGGCCCGCGGCGAAACCCACCTGGGAGAGAATGCGAGCTCCCGACTCCCGGAGGAGAGCGAAGCCTCAGAAGGAGAACGACGCCGGATGCACACCGAGCTAAAGGAGCTGGGAGACAAGTACGCTGAAATGGCAAAACTGATCAGCCCGGCAGCAGGGCATCTCTCCTCGCAGGGAAGCATAGGAACACCCTACAGCGCAGACGTCCTGGCCGTCCCTCTCCCGCCCAAATTCAAGGTCCCACAGGTGGAACTGTATGATGGGTCTCAGGATCCTGTGGAGCATATAGAGGCTTTTAAAGCCCATATCAGCCTACATGGCTATCCCGGCGAGGTGGCGTGCCGAGCTTTCCCTCTCACACTGAAGGGGATGGCTAGGACATGGTTCGGAACCATTCCTCCGGGATCCGTCAGTAGTTTCGAGGTGTTAGCCCGACTTTTTATCACCCAGTTTATGGCTAGTAGGAAACGAAGGCGCCCAGTGGCGTATCTATTGACCGTCAAATAAGGAGAGAAGGAAAGCCTGAAAGGATACCTGACCAGGTTCAACGAAGAAAGAATGACCACCGACAACCAGGACGAAAAGATCACCCTAGCGGCCCTCCTGGGCGGTGTATGGCCAAGGAGCCCCTTCATGGCGGAGATAGCCCGCAAGACTCCCACCACTTTGAACGGATTCATGGATCAGGCTGACGGATTCATCAACGCCGAAGACACGCTCGAAGCCCTAGTAGCTCCGCGGTGAGGGGAGCTCCGACAGCACGACCGAAAAACAACCGGTGCCGGGGAAGGTTCCAGCAGGCATCGGGGGGGTAGGAAGTTCTCGGATGAGACGAGGAGAAGGGACCCCCCACGGGAACACAGACTGTCGTCGTGGCCTCAATCCAGCTTGGCGGTGGAAGATCAGAGCCGAGCGGAATCTAGGCGAGAATCCATCAGAAGAAGAAGAGGGGATATGTACTGCGAATATCACAAGTCCAAGGGCCACAACACCGAAGACTGCCAGGCCTTGAAAAACAGTCAGAGGGATGAACAGATGAACGACCGAAGAGACAGAACCCGGTCGAGGACCCCTCGTCGGGAGCAAGAGTCAAGCAGGCGCCGAGGTGAACCTGCGTCCGGCCACCCAGCAGGAGAAATCAGAACCATTGTCGGGGGACCATCCCGAGGAGGGACTACGTCCTCCTCTCAAAGGGCACACGCACGGAGAGCCAGATATGGGGAAGTCTACTCACTGGGGCAGGCGCCGAGGCAGGGCAACCCAGGTCCCAGAGGGGAATCAATAGTTTTCAACGAGCAGGATGGGAAGGGCATCGCCTTTCCGCACGACGACGCTTTGGTGATATCAGCATTGGTGGCCAATTTCACAGTTAAGAGGATGCTGGTCGACAACAGGAGTTCAGCCGATATCCTATTCTGGGAGGCCTTCGTGCAGATGGGGATCGACCCTCGCCAACTTCAGCCTATCCGAGCCCCCCTTAAAGGGTTTACGGGTGAAGCAGTACACCCCGAGGGCCTGATAACTCTCCCGGTTTTGATGGGCTCCACGCCCAGGACCGCGTCCATCATGACTGAATTCCTGGTCGTGAAAGCTCCCTCCTCCTACAACGCCATCCTAGGGAGGCCGACCCTAAACAACTTGAGGGCAGTCACTTCTACCTACTACCTCAAAATGAAGTTTCCGACCGACAGAGGAGTGGGCGAAGTCAGAGGAGAGCAGGTTACCTCCAGGGAATGCTACGCCCGGGAATTGAAGCACAAGGACAGTTCCGTGGCTACGATCTCCCTGGAGGACGAGCATGTTGAGTTTCCGCCTGCACCTCCCCGAGCAGTGTGGGACGATGAAATCAGGGACGAAGCGACACTGCGCCAAGCGGAACCCAACGAGCCTCTGGAATTGATTCCGGTCGATGGCGACAACCCGGATCGGACAGTGCGAGTCGGAACCAGAATGGACCCGGGAGTACATGCGGAACTCAAGGCCCTCCTCATTGAGCACAAAGACGTATTCGCCTGGACACCTGCAGACATGCCCGGAATCGATAGGTCTGTAATAGAACACCGGCTGTGTGTCAACCCGACTGCCCGCGCAGTTAGGCAAAAAAGAAGAAGCTTCTGTGCTGAGAAGTATGCCGCCATTGCAGAAGAGGTGGACAGACTCCTGACCGTTGGGCTCATCCGAGAGGCTCACTACCCGGAATGGCTGTCTAATGTAGTACTGGTAAAGAAGGCCAGCGGGAAATGGCGCATGTGCGTAGACTTCACCGATCTGAACAAGGCCTGCCCCAAAGATAGTTTCCCTCTACCGCGCATCGACCTCATTGTGGATTCAACTGATGGGCACTCTCTCCTCAGCTTCATGGACGCCTATTCGGGTTACAATCAGATCAAGATGAGCAAGGACGACGAGGAAAAAACGGCGTTCATTACAGATCGCGGACTCTATTGTTACACTGCCATGCCCTTTGGGCTCAAGAACGCGGGGGCTACTTATCAACGGTTGGTTAACCGTATGTTTAAAAAGCAAATCGGGAGAAACATGGAAGTTTACGTCGACGACCTCCTGGTCAAGAGCCGCTCCCCTAACGATCATGCGATGGACCTGAAAGAGGCCTTCTCTATCCTGCGACATTATCAGATGAAGCTCAACCCTGCCAAGTGCACATTCGGGGTCGAGTCCGGCAAGTTCTTAGGGTACATGGTTTCTGAACGGGGAATCGAGGCCAACCCCGAGAAGATACAGGCTATCCTCGGAATGGCACCGCCGAGGAACCTGAATGAAGTCCAGCGGTTGGCTGGCCGAATTGCTGCTCTCAGCCGGTTCATAGCAAGGTCGACCGATCGATGCCTTCCCTTCTTCCAGGTCCTCCGAAAAGCACGCGAGTGGGACACATCGTGCGGGCAGGCATTCGAGCAACTCAAAGATTACCTAACTTGTCCCCCGTTACTTAGCCAGACAGCTCCCGGAGAGATCCTTGTGGCTTATTTGGCAGTCTCGCCTCATGCAACATCTGCGGTTCTAGTAAGAGAAACCGATCGGGGTCAGAAGCCTGTGTACTATGTCAGCAGGGCACTCCAAGGAGCAGAGGCCAGGTACCCCCGTACGGAGATGATGGTATTCGCCTTACTGACGGCTGCGCGCCGGCTGCGTCCATACTTCCAAGCCTACACCATAAGAGTAATGACCGATCAGCCCCTCGGAACCATTCTCCAGAAGCCCGACACGTCCGGACGGTTAGCCAAATGGGCAATCGAGCTGAGCGAATTTGATCTAACGTTCCAGCCCCGAACAGCGATGAAAGCGCAAACATTGGCGGATTTTGTCGCGGAATACACGGGGTTTCCAGAAGAGATCCCCAGTGAACCTCGGGAGCAGGCGTGGCAGCTGTACGTTGACGGGTCCTCATGCCGAGCCGGGGGTGGAGCAGGTGTGCACATCGTCACCGACCAGGGCGTCCAACACAACTACGGTATAGGCCTAACCTTCAAGGTAACCAACAATGAGGCAGAATATGAGGCCCTCATAGCCGGAATGACAATTGCTAGGGTCCTCGGGGCGACTGAGCTGGAGGCCCGAACTGATTCTCAAATAGTTTTTCACCAAGTATCGGCCAGTGCACCACCAAGAGCGAGAAATTGAAAAAATATCTGGAGCTCGTATGCATCGAGAGAGATCGATTCAGTTACTTCCGTTTACTGCAGATCCCAAGGGAAGAGAACCATATAGCGGATCGGTGGGCAAAAGTTGCATCAGGAAAGGATGAGCATCCTCCCCCAGAGAACACCGAGATCAGAACGATAGATACTCCCTCCACGGGCAGCGGAGTCGGAGTAGTGGCTGTCGCAGATCCCGACTGGGCAACCGATATCACAGCATACCCCCGTACAGGCACATTACCTCCCGACCCGGGCCAGGCCCGCAAGATAAAGAACAGATCGTCCAGATTCACACTGATTGACGGGTCGCTGTACAGGAAGGGCTTCTCTGAACCATTGCTCAGGTGTGTAACAAAAGAAGAAGGGCAATATATACTGGCCGAGATCCATGAAGGAATCTGCGGGGCCCACACGGGGTCTAAAACGCTAGCCGCCCGCACCACCCGTGCAGGGTACTACTGGCCGTGTTTGTTCCAGGAAGCGAAAGATTTCGTTAAAAGGTGCCCGAAGTGCCAAGAGTACAGCCCAGTGTGGCACTCCCCATCGGAAGAACTCACTTCGATAACATCCCCCTGGCCCTTTGACCAATGGGGACTCGACCTCATAGGACCATTCCCAGTAGGGAGGGGTGGGACTAAATTCATAATAGTGGCAGTGGATTATTTTACGAAGTGGGTAGAGGCCGAAGCCCTTGTCAGTATCACTTCTCAAGCCATCACAAAGTTCTTATGGAAGTCGATTGTTTGCCGGTTCGGGATACCCCAGAGCTTCATATCAGACAACGGAAAGCAGTTCGATTGCAGTCATTACCGAGAATGGTGCTCCGAGTTGAAGATCAAGGTGAAATACTCTTCCCCCGGCCACCCGCAGGCTAACGGGCAAGCCGAGGCGACCAACAAAACCATCCTCAATGCGCTGAAGAAAAGACTCGGAATGCATAAAGGGGCCTGGGCCGACGAACTTCCGGGGGTCCTCTGGGCTTATCGCACAACGGTCCGAACCCCCACGGGTGAAACACCGTTTGCCCTCACCTATGGCTGCGAGGCGGTAATTCCAGTCGAGGTCGGGATGCCTACCCTACGAATCCAGCACTATGACGCTGCTTCCAATGATGCCAAGATGATGGGACGTCTGGACTCCTTAGAGGAGCACAGGGAAGAGGCCGGCATCCGACTTGCCAACAACAAACGCAAAGCAGAACAGTACTTCAACAAAAGAGTGAAGCCGCGCAACTTCAAAGTCGGGGACTTAGTGCTAAGACAAACGGGCATCACGACTCCAGCACAAGGAAAACTGGGACCAAAATGGGAAGGACCTTACGTAGTGACGGCAACAAACAGACCGGGGTCTTACCGACTCAAAGACAGCTCTGGAACGGACCTGCCCCACCCCTGGAACAGCGAGAGGCTTAAGAGGTACTATGCGTAGCATCTACTAATGTAATTTACTTCTACTGATGTAATCTGCTTCTTGAAATTATAAAGAGCCCGATGTTATTCAATATTCGCATTCAACGTATTATAAGGTTCTCAACTCGGAGTCCCGCGGGGTCGGTCAATCCACCCACGCGATGCATCCGCCTCGGAGTCCCGCGGGGTCGGTCAATCCACCCACGCGATGCATCCGCCTCGGAGTCCCGCGGGGTCGGTCAATCCACCCACGCGATGCATCCGCCTCGGAGTCCCGCGGGGTCGGTCAATCCACCCACGCGATGCATCCGCCTCGGAGTCCCGCGGGGTCGGTCAATCCACCCACGCGATGCATCCGCCTCGGAGTCCCACGGGGTCGGTCAATGAAGCAGTTTGCAACTCCTGAACCCCGATCTTAAGCACATCGACCGGGTACGTTTGGGAAAATTTTTTCTTAAGTTTACACTTAACCAAAAAATTTCGCGGGGTAAAGACAGAATGAAATTATGAACAAAGCATCAGAGGAAGATTAAGTTCGGGTTTCATATATATTGTCGGTCATACAAACTCGCTTGAATCGAGCTCGAGCATCATTACAAAAAATAAAAAATAAAAATAAAATAAAATAAAATAAAATAAAACTTGTACAATAATCAAGTCAAGCCTCAGGAGGGGGCGGGGGAGGATTCAGGTCGTCAAAGGGAGGGTAGCCGCGCTTCCCGATCTTCTTGACGAATCTCTTCGCAGCCCGGTCTGGACGAAGAGACTTCACGCTTATCCTCCGAGGATCGAGCTGGGGATCCACCAAGAGCTGGGATCCTAGCCGGCGAAGGCCCTCGGCATAACCGTGCCCCCAGGCGGAGTTACGGATCGCCACCACTCGGGATATTTGCTGCTCGAGATCAGCAATACTCGAGTGAGCCTCTTCTAGAGCACTCCGAGCCCCCGCGAGCTCGGACTCCCGAGCAGCCCGGACCTCCTCAGACCGCGCCAACTCCGCTTGCAGGATCTCCCGGGCGCGCCTCGAACCGACCAGTTCCTCCTCTAGAGCTATCCGAGCCTGCTCGGACATAGCTAACTCCTCTTCCCTCAGAGATAAAATCTGGGAAGAGGCTGCCAGCTCCGCTGTCCGAGCGGTTAGCTCGGACTGAAGGAGGATCTTGTCCTGCTCGGTGGCCGATCTTGCGTCCACGAGGTGGGCATTCCTCCGGTGGGCCACTGCCAGCGATTCCCGAGCCGCCTCCAATTCGGCTCGAAGAGAAGAGTTGGCTCTTTCCAGCCTGCTCTTTTCCACCCCCAGCTCCTCGACCGATCTTATCAGCCCCCTGCAGGTTTCCTGCGACTGCTCGAACTGGTCCCGTGCCTGCTGCAACTTGTAGAGCCCGAACTTGCAGACGGTTCCGAGCTCACTGTTGAATTCGGCAAGCTCGGCCAGCTCGGATCCCACCGTCCGGGATATCTCCATGGCAACCTGAAACACCGAACAAACAAAAAAAGAGAAAGGAAAACTTAGCAAATTAAAAAGAGGAGACCATCCGAAATTCAACAAGGCCTACCGAACAAACCTGAGTCAGCAGAGGCTCCAGCATCGAGGCCACTCGGGCGGAAGCATCCGCCTTCGCTTGATCGAACCGGGAAGGCCGCTCTGAACCGGCTTCACCGGCCTGGTGAGCTCGTTCCTCCGAATCCGACCCGAAGAGCTGACCAAACACAGCGACCCCGCTTCGAAGCCGAAAAGGGGATGGGGGTCGGGAAGGAGCTTCCGAGCCCGGAGGTGGGCATGCGTCTTCAGAGTGAACCCCCGAGGTCGACCCCCTCTCGAAGGTCGGAAGTGGGCGCTCAGGAGACCCCTCGGACTCAGTGGCCGGTTGACCACTCTCACCTCCGACCTCCGCATGGCTCCCTTCCTCGGGATGGTCGGACTCCCTCGACCCCTCGGGGGTAGCCTCGTCCCGATTTTCTTGGGCCGGAGCCCCTTGCTGCTCGGCTCCCTCGCAGGCGCCCTCGGAATGGGCCTCCCCGCCAGATACTTCATCTTCCCCCTCGGAGGCGTCTGAGTGGCGCTCGGAAGATGAAGGGGGAGGGGTGGGCAACTGATTTGCCCTGGCAGCTTGCTCCTCCGACTCCTGTCGAAAGACCTGCGCAAATGGCATGGCCCCCGAGGTCAGATCGGCGGCATGTTCCAAAGCCTCCTGGAAGGCGCGCTCTATCTCCTCTCCGTCTGAGGAGTCGACCCCGGCCCGATCCATCGCCTCGATTTGGGCTTCCATAACCGTCCTCCCGGCCTCGGCCCTCATTCCCTCGGTCTGCAAGAACCGGAGCTCGTCCGAGGACGACGACGAGGAAGTCAGCTCGGGGAGTCGTGCGGGAGAGTCTGTTTGGGGGGCACCTCCGTCCGGACCCTCGGCCCGCGGACCCTTCCCCTTCCTCTGTTTCTTGGGTCGGGCGCCACGGCTCGAGGTAGCCTCGCCGGCCCGACTCTTGGTGCGCCTCTCTTGTTCCACCTCCCGATCGGAGGCTCGCTTGCGAGAGGAGGTAGGAGGTTCTTCCGGGGCAGTGAAGAAGTTTTGACCCTCGGCGTAGGACCGGTCTGGTCGGGTCAAGAACTCCTCGATGTTCTCCTCGGTGAGGAGATTATCGGACCATAGCCGATCGGGATCCTCTGCCCCCCAGGAGAGCACCGCCTTCACCCTCTCAGCCTCTTGGGCAGAGAGGGCAACCTCCATGTGTGTCTGGGAGGGGAGGAAGCCCCAGTCTTTCTGAACGGGGAAATCGCTCCCCTCTCCCTCCGGGAACTCCCACTCCCTGCCCGAGACGTAGAAGAACCTCTTGTGGTAGTCCCGGGCACTCGAATGCCTCTCCTCCATTCTGATCAGCCTACATTCCCGTCCCGACGGAGGAGCCGGTACAGTGAGAAGAATTCTCGAGCGGTGAGGTCGGGGTAGGGATCGTTCTTCCCGGACAGAACGATCCTAAACGCCACGCAGGTGGCCAGCAGGATACGCCACCCGTTCGGCATGAGTTGGGCAGGGGCCAAGCCCAAGAAGTGCAGGACTTCCCGAACGGGCCGAATGAAGGGGAGGCGTAGTCCCTTCGAGAGCATGAGGGAGAAGAGCACGACCTTCTGACCCCTCCCATCGCGCTCACAGGCCCTGACTCCATCCCCCGGGGCCTCCAAGGTGTGCCGCCAGGAAATGTGGTGCTTCTTCCTAAGCGTGTCCACGTCGGAAGATTGCATGGTGGACACCCAGCCGTTGCCGGCGAAGAAAGGGCATGGATCAGAAGCGGCCATGGGGGCGAAAGCAGGGAGTGGCAAGAAAGCGACGGAGAAAGGATGAAAAATGGCGAAGAGCAGAGGCAAGGAAGGAGGACAGCAGAACGGCAAGAAAGCAAACAGTGAAACGAGGACAGGGACAAGACCGCTGAGTAATTTATACCCAGAAGCAAAATTTAATGCGGGCGGGAAACGAGGCCGCGCCGAAACCGTCACCTCAGACGTGGCTCTTGGGAACAGAAAGCACGCCCCGAACTGGCCAATCAGAGAAAAGAAGCGTGCGCCGAAATGACAAGTCAGTTAATGATGGCCACGCGCGTGCGCCACACCATTTAATAACGGATCACTGACGGTTCGGGAATCGGAACGACGGCGCAATTAAATTTCAAAACTGCATTGAATGCCTGACACGGAATATGACGGGTCACGATTCGGCATTAATTAGTCAGAATTCAAACCGTCCCTCTGAGGTCCGGTCGGTAAACGAAACGACGTGCCAACAGGGATCGCCCGAGCACACCCAACCTCGTGTTCCCGCCCGGCAGGGGAAATAAAGGAACACCGCCCAGTATCGAAGGACGGTACAATCAAAGGAAAGAAAGACCCTAGCTCTCCAACGTTCGGAATTTCCATCGAAGTGCCTTCGATGGAAACTCGCGGGGTACTGAAAGGGGGTCCAACTTGCCCGGGCCCGAGCCCACAAGGTTACTAGGCCCAAGGCCCGTTACCCGCACCCACCTCGACGCAGCGTCCGAATTCAACTGGGGAGACCGAGATCGGGGACGAGCCGAGTCCCTGGTTATCCCGATCTGGGCAGGAAATGGTTAAACCGGCTTCGAGAACACGCTAAGGGCAGAACGGCGGCTCACGTGCTGGTATATCTCCTGAACCCGTCTCCCATCAAGACCACTCCCGCATTTATGAACGACAGACAGCCGCCGGCCTACATCCCCCCCTTTTTCAATACAGAGACACTACAAACACACACCATTAATTACCAAATTGACAAAAGATACAGCAGCATTTAATGCCCCTGTCCAAAAGGGGCTAATCGAGCATTAATTGGGAGGATACTCAATTAATGCGATGAGACCGACTGAATCGAACCAGGTTTCCTTATCGAGGATGACGGACGAGTGACGCCCCGATTTCGGCGCTCTCGTCACACAGACCCTCCTCCTAGGGGGAGCATCTATAAATAACACCCAACCGACGACGGGGAGACGGTACGCTCACAGATTCTCTTACTCCCTCTATTATATATCTTCTCCCATACACTAACTTGATCGTCGGAGCGGTCCCGGACCCCGATCTCTCTTGTCCTTGTTTTGCAGGTTACCATCATCCGGGATTCGGTAGACAAGATAGCAGAATACATCCTTAACAGATGATGAGAGGGCTATTATCTTCCTATTATTTATTTATTTTTATTTGAATTTTTGAATTTTATTTAATGGTTAAGAAAATGACTATAAATAAAATTATATATTTTTTAAACTTTCTTAATGATTAAAGATTTTAACAAAATCTTTCAAAAAATAGAAAAAAAGTATTAAATAGATAGTAAAAAATTAATAATCCTATCACTACCCTTTTTGAATAATGGCCATTAACTTATCTAATTTGAAACAAATTGATTTGGAAACTTCGGATGCATTGAAGTTGTTTTTCTTAAAGACAAGTGTTAAGTTAAATTGTTGCTTTAATTGTTTTAATGATAAGTACGACAGATGCAAAGAAATTTTATAAAAATAATCTTATTTTATATACATTTTATTTTTATTATTGTATTCTAATATAGTTTTTGTTAGAACTTTCTGATTTTTAATATATTTGATTTGTCAAATTATTGACCACGTAGCATTTCTATCTCTTAAAAGAATTATGACAGAGAAACTAATTTGAAATTTTTTTAAAAAACCATAACATGGTAAAAAGTAATCTAAGGACTTGATTTTGAGATATGCTAGTTTTATCACAATGTGTCACATCATATATTTCTGTATAGCATTTCTAAGCTTGACTACAGTAGATAATCAATTGAAATCTGTTGTTTCTCTTGTGCCTTCCTCAATTAGGTTTCGAAATTAATCTCTGAAGCCTTAACAGATAGGGAGTTACAGATGGTCATTCACAATGCGCCACGTCATACATTTCTGTGTAGCGTCCTCAATTCTTATTGAGGATGGAAGCCATGAAACAACTGATGGGGAAAGTGGACACTTGGACGATGATCTGGGTTATGACTAGGGGCTCGGCTTGATAAGCGAAGAATTGGTCAAGGAAGGAATGGAGAGCACAGGAGAATAAGCCAAGGAACCACATCCAGAAGGTCCATATGGGGAGGGTAGGGATGTTGGTGTTGGCCATGATTAGTCGGACTTCTTCGATGGGAGAGAGCTCCTTGTTGCTGTTGGCATGTTCACCACCTGAGCGGATGTATTTTTCTGGGTATGTGGATTTGGAGGGCGTTTGTATTTCCATTGTGCCCATTGAATGCTACAGAGCAATGAGAGAGGGAGGAGGATAAGGTGGGATGTCGGGAGTACTGATTTGAGTAGGAAGGGTATAGGTGATGGTCTGTCGGTCGAAATCAATATCTTAGAGCACTAACAATGATCATGTTAAAGTCCATTATAAAACTAAAATGAAGGTAAAATGACAAATAAACCTCATATTAGACTTGCCAAATTCAAAATTATTTGGCTTTAATAAATAATAAATCATTCAAACTTATCAAATATAGAGAGTTATTATTTAATCTCCATCTTAATATTTTATTCTACTTTAATATTTAACATATTAAAATTAAATATATTTAAAATATTAAAATCACTAAGACTTGCTAAAAATTATTTTTTGGCAAGTTTATTATTAATTAATATATTAAGTACATAAAATTAATATTTAATATATAGAGTTTATTTGCAAGAAAAAATAATTTTTTAATTAAAATATATAATATTATATTATTATTTAAATCTTTATTTAGTTAGATCAATGTAGAATCTTTAACTAAAATCATATGTATTATAGTCAAAAGAGTAAATTTAGCTTTCAATTTAGACTTAATAATAGTTAGACCATTATTAATACTCTTAAGCCTGTTTGAATTTAGAAGTGAGTTGAACTCATCTCAACTCATTTTTATTTCATCATTATATTTTTATAATTTTTTATATAAAATATAAATTTTTATATATCTTTTTTAAATCTCAATACATATTTTTTAAATTCTAATACATATTTTTTAAATTTTAATATATTTTTTTTAAATTTTAAAATAATAATAATATTAAAAAATAAATTAAACTTATTTTAATTATCTCATTTTCGAATGTAACCGGAGGCTTAGGGTCGGTCAGAGGTTGACAACTCCGTCGATCGGAATGTCTGCACTTGAGCGTCGGACTGATGGTATGAGTTATCTGTCAATGCAAGGTCGAAAGGGGGATTCATCTCTCAATGGAAATACAACTTGGTAAGGGTGAACTTGCTGACGTGACGCATTTTGAATGGCTGGCTAGCAAAATGTGTTGTTAGCTGGACCCGCCCTAAGATGCACTCTACTCTTTTTTTAAAAAAAAAACTCATAAATTTCTACCGACAGATGTCAGTATTTAATATTCGATGGGCTAATAAAAGACAAAAACTAAAGTCAAAGTCTTGAAAAAGTTTGCTATTTTTTTCAACGTGATTGATTATTTTTTCGTTTGAATTTAGAGATGAGATGAGTTAAGATGAGTTTAGTTTATTTTTTAATATTATTATTATTTTAAAATTTAAAAAAAGTATATTAAAAAATTAAAAAAGATGTATTGAGAATTGAAAAAAGTATATAAGAATTTATATTTTATATAAAAAATTATAAAAATATAATAATAAAATGAAGATGAATTGAGATGAATTGAACTTACTTTCGAATATAAACGAGACTTAAATTTTTAATAAAAAATAAATAAATAAAAATAAAAATAAAATATAATTGTGTTTGTATACTATCTTACAAGAGCTTTTTTTTAGATTAATTCTTAAAATAATATATTTTTAAATTTAAATTTTATTTTTTTGTTTGATTTGATGTTTATAAAAATTTAAAACATATTATTTAATTAAAAATTAAAAATTAATTGTGATTGAATTGCAAGTATTTTGTGCAGCGCACGGTTTTCAAGGTTTAACTAATAGAAAAAGAAAAAAATAACATGTGAATGTATCATTTCCCTATATCATAAAATGAGCACCACCAAACAGTCGACAACTCCCTTTTACCCACCGGTTTGAAGCCATTCGAATCACACACCTAATCGATCCGAATATTCGGACCTCTGAGAAAGGTAGGCAAAAATCTATTTCCACGGGCATGCATAGCCGGTGTAAACAACAACTTGTTTTTAGGAATGATAATATGTCACATGATATATTAATCTAACACGAACAAGACACGATAATAACGAATTAGGATTTAGTCTTAAAGAGTTTCGGATCAAAACAGATTGACCCGTTATGACACGATTGCTTAACGGATTGATACCGGATCAACCTATTTTGATCCGTTATGACACATTATGACATATTAAGAAAGTTAAAATTACAAGTATACCCTTACATTTAAAAGTAAAATTGTTAGAATCTTAATTTCAATATTTTTATTATTTATATTATAATTCATACTTGTAGTTAATATTATTATTTTTATAGATATTGTGATTTTAACATTTTTATAAAATTATGCTAAGTTTAATTAAGTCAAAATGATTAATTTTGGATATATTCAACATATTTATATAAACAAGTTGAAACATATTATATTTTGTCGTGTTAATTTATTTCATAATATTTACTAATGGGTCATAACGAGTTGACACGACACGACATGTTATGTTAACGAATCGTGTTAGGATTTGAGATTTTGACACGATAAGCTTAACGGGTCGGGTTAGAGTTGACCTATATAATATAATATACATGTCTTGATACAATACGAGCACGACCTATTAACACGATTTGACACCCTTACTTGTTTTTCAAATAACCCCCGTTGTAGAACTAGAAGGCTCATTTTTCTTCTCCCCCACGTTCACGTTGGTACGTGACCAAACCGGTTGCCGGTTTCCCTTTTATAAATAGCACTCCGATTCCTCTATCCCTTACTCGCTACTCACTCTCCGCTGTCTTTTGAATCTACTCTCTGTAATCTCCTCTCAAATCTCACCTCTCTTTATAAGTGCGCCATCTCTCCCGATCGTCATGGGTAATTGCTTGTTTCTCCTTCATTGGTTTTGTAATCCGAAATCTGTTCGTTTGCTGATTCTGATTCTCTGTGGGCTTTGATTTTTACAGCTTCCGACAAGAAGATCAAGATTGGAATCAATGGTAATTTTCCGATCCTTGAAATGTTTGTCTCGAGTGGTCTTTTTTGTCTCTACTGTTTTGTGAGTTCCTTTTTTTAAGGTTCTGACGGGTTTTGTTCGTTTGTATACTGATCTGATCTGTAGGGTTTGGAAGGATCGGTCGTTTGGTTGCCAGGGTTGTTCTTCAGAGAAATGATGTCGAACTCGTCGCCGTTAACGATCCCTTCATCACCACTGACTACATGGTAAGATAAACAAAACAAAAAGAAATAGAAAATTTTCACAGATCGTATTGTTAGTGAGATAACTTGGATCTGGTTAGGAATTAGCTTCAACTAATGGTTGAGTTCGTGACAGACTTATATGTTCAAGTACGACACCGTTCACGGCCACTGGAAGCACGGCGACATCAAGGTCAAGGATTCCAACACCCTTCTCTTTGGCGAGAAGCACGTCACTGTTTTCGGCGTCAGGTAACGGTTCCCATTTTCTATATTTCATCGCATGATCGGTGACTGCTTCCTTTGTTGTTTCTATTGTGATAAATGGTCTTGAGAAATTATAATTACTAAACGTTGCTTTTTGTGGGAATTTCTACAGGAACCCGGAAGAGATTCCATGGGGAAAGACTGGAGCCGAGTATATCGTCGAGTCTACTGGTGTTTTCACAGACAAGGAAAAGGCTGCTGCTCACTTGAAGGTTTGCTCTTTTCGATTTAGTGAAGGTTAATCTTGGGGTTTTATGGATGGAAATCATACTTCTTATGTGTTACGTGTTTTAATTGGATTTTTTTGTCTAGAATGGGGATGAGAAATGGAGTTGATTTGTTGAATTTCTTGTAGTGACGTTTTTTACTTCGATTATTTGGTGATCAGGGTGGTGCTAAGAAGGTCATCATTTCTGCTCCGAGCAAGGATGCGCCCATGTTTGTTGTGGGTGTGAATGAGAAGGAATACAAACCCGAGCTTGACATTGTTTCTAACGCTAGCTGCACCACCAACTGCCTTGCTCCCCTCGCCAAGGTTTTTTTTTAATCAAGATTTATGTTGTTTAAGATCATCGGTCATGGTTGAAATTGTATTCTGAATTGTTGTGCTTAATTCTGAGGTGGTATCAAATTTGTGTACAGGTTATCAATGACAATTTTGGAATTGTTGAGGGTCTAATGACCACCGTCCACTCCATTACCGGTAAGTTGTTGGTCACGCAACGATCCTTCTGGCGGTCCTATTTTTCGATTTTAGTTTGATGGTGTTGGTTGCTGTGCTTTGTGATTCAGCCACCCAGAAGACTGTTGATGGGCCCTCAAGCAAGGACTGGAGGGGTGGAAGAGCTGCTTCCTTCAACATTATCCCCAGCAGCACCGGAGCTGCTAAGGTAGTTAACCAATTCTTATTGACAATGTTGTTTGCCTGATGATATAAATGTTTATAGTGACTCATTGCATACTCGCTTGAGTATTTTTGCCAATTGCTCTTCAATACTCACTCTAATTGGGAATCATAGTTAGGAGTTTATGGCATTGCCCTGTGGTCAGTATTCCATGGTGCTGCTGTATTTATCATCTTGAATAATTTTCTGCCTATTTTTGTGGTTATATAGGCCGTTGGGAAAGTTCTTCCATCACTTAATGGCAAATTGACTGGAATGGCCTTCCGTGTACCGACTGTGGATGTTTCAGTTGTTGACCTCACTGTCAGGCTTCAGAAGAAGGCAACATATGAGGAGATAAAAAAGGCTATTAAGTAAGTGTTCGAAAATCCATTTTTTATTCCTATATTACATGCCAAGACTAGTAGGATGAATTTTTCTACCATATCCATTATATATCTGTTTTAATCTATACTTTTCTAACATTGTTCAGGGTTGCATCCGAGGGCAAGCTTAAGGGGATTTTGGGTTACACTGAAGATGATGTGGTGTCTAGTGACTTTGTTGGTGACAGCAGGTAGAGTAATGTTTCAATATGATTGTGTATGCACCGATAAAAGAAATATGATTGTACATGTCTCTTTGGCTTTTGCCTATGTTTTGCAAGCACCTGTATGTGTATGCTAAAACATAAAATCTAATAATATATAGGTTGTATGTTTTCTTTAAGTTGAAGCTATAATCTGAGTAGATGCACGTTTTTTTAAATTATTCGAAAATAAGTTTTTCTTTTTTGATTTATTTGACTCTTGGTTAAGATCTGATATAACATTGTTATTTTAAGCATGCTTTATGTACTTTATGCAGGTCTAGCATATTTGATGCCAAGGCCGGAATTGCATTGAATGATAACTTTGTGAAACTTGTCTCTTGGTATGACAATGAGTGGGGCTACAGGTAATTTTCTGATTTTCCCTAAATTCTTCCTTCTAATATCGATCAGATTAGGGTTCAAAATCTATGAAATGCTACCTAGACTTCAGAAACCAGATACCCAAAACCATCAACCATTGTAACATTCAGTAATTTAGTAATCTGTCCGGAAGGGATATGGTTACAAACATGTTTATTAGATTCCTTGGGTTGATTGCTGCTACATGACCAGGTCTAACACCATTTTTCCTCTTTTGTATTTGCAGCACCCGTGTGGTTGACTTGATTGTCCACATCGCATCCGTACATGCTTGAAGCTAACCTGAATATTCAAGGCATCATCTTTTATGTGTTTGTTGAGTCTAGTAGGGTTTAAATATGGGTGTACTCCATTTGCAGTTTGGAATAAGCTTCTTGAGTCTTAGAGCTATTTTTGGAAAAACTACTGCTCTGGGTAGCTTTTGGTCTCTGTTGGATGTTTTTTGTCTTGAAAGTTCTAGAGATTTCCCTTCGTTTTTACTACAAGAAAATGGTAGCGGGCTAATATCAGCTAATAATATATAAGCATTACATGTTTCTCAAATGAATTGATTGTCATTTTTCCCCTTTTAATGCCGTTTCTAATCTTCGCCAACATTCTTATGAGAATAATTCTGTTTTTTCTTTTTAGTATATTCCCCACCAAACAAAACTACTGAGAGATATAAGTGGCTTCAGATATATGGGATTGAAATTTGAAATAAACTGAGGAACGGTCGGCCTTCTTTTAAGTTAATAACAGCCCACAAATAATAGTTCTACCAAAAAAGGTATTTTTGTGAATGCAGTGTATGAAGTTATACTATTCAACGAAAATCAGGGAAGAATTTTCTCAAATTATGTTTCATTCATCACAGTGCATCAAAACTAAAGTTTAAAATATCGGCTGGTATGTTAAAAATGTGTATATATAATTTATTCTTATGTAGATTATTCTAAAATAGTACAAAAAATAATGTATTAGTATTAAAATATTTCATTTCAATATTTTGATGATAAGTATTCAAAATATTAATCAAAACTATCCCTCAATTTTTACTCTTTCGCTTTCGAATTGTGGATTTTGTTTCAGAGGTTTCTCATCCCCTATTTTACTCCTTTATTCACTGCTCTCTTCCTCCTCGGTACCCATTCCACGCCTTTTCCATTTTTGGTTAATTTTTGTGTTTTCATGTGTTTGTGCCCATATGAGATGCAGACCTACATGACAACAATAAACAGATTATATGTGTATTAAAAAGTTAGTTACCAGCACAAATATAAAAATAAAATGAAAAAATTAGTCATGTTAGGGTATTATGTAGCGGGAGGGAGGGTGAGAGAAATTCAGATCAAGGAAAGAAACAGCAAGAAATAAGTAAGAATGTATCCTTTTTCCGTGAGTAATCTGAAATGAATTCTCCTCTTATTCTTTCTGTTTGTTTCTAATATAAGGGGAAAAAAATTCGGGTTGGTTTCGAAGGAGATCGTGTAGATTAATATCGAGTTGAACTCTTAAGTGTATTTTTGAGTATTTTTTTCATTTTTGGTCTGCAACTAATGCTCTTTGTCGATTTCTTTTTTCAATTTTTCTTTTTCTCCATTTCAATTTTTGGTTATCATTTTGGTTGAGAAAAATAGAGGAGGAAAGAGAAAGATGAAGATAGCGCTCTGGTTATCCCATGCATTCGAGTCTACCGTGATTTTAATATGATTGCTGAGGTGAAATTCTCTAAGTGGAGGATTGTTTTTCTTATTAAAATAGATGGGACTGGTTAGCAGTGTCTCCCTTGAAATTTTTGACATGTATGGTAACATTCTTGCAACTTTCCATGCTGTCGATTTTTCCGTTCTGTTTAATACCATCAACATATGAGGAATTAGTCCATGTTAATATATTGAACTCTTGATGTAAAACAATTATATAAAAGGGTAAATAATACAAATTAAAGTATAAAAATTTCAATTCAATATTTAAAATCTTGATAACCTATAAATCTGTAATTAATTTGTTATTTGTTTGGATTAAGAATCAATATTCAAAGGCATTAACAAAAGTGAAAGGAAAGAAGCTTTACAACTTTGTTTACTCCCATAAACAAAAGAGATTATAAATTTCTAGTCATTTTTTAGATTTAAACATCGAGGCTTTACAACTTTGTTTTCTCCCATAAAGCTCCCATATAATACCTCTCTTTTTCTCTCAAAAGTATTAGTGAAAGGAAAGAGAAAATTCGTTGAAGTCGAAATCTCCCCCCTTGTTGATAAAGGCAGCCTTGTCTGATGTCCCTTGGATAATGAATTGAGAGTTGTAGACCGCAACCCAAATATAACTTTGTGGATATGTTTTTTTATTTTATTTTTGGGGATCAAATGTGACTTTTTGGACCAGTAATTGTTGTGCCTTCCGTTATTTGTGCTCTTGGATATGCTACCAATATAAGGATTAAAACCTTATCTGAATTAATATCCCAACAGTTTTAAAACTTTTGGAGTTAATAATTGCGTCTTTCACATATATATATATATATATATATATATAGTAAATTATATATATATATGTAAATTTACAATATATATATATATATGGACTGCAATACAGTCCTACAGATGAAACGATCCTCTCGCCCTCTTCGTGGAATACCCAATCGGCTTCTTCCTCGAGAATGGGTAAGGTTGCAATTTGTTGATTTAAATTTGGTGTGCCCTCTACTTGTCTGTAAAAATCTGTGAATGGTTTCCAATTCACTCAGATAATTCGATGTGAGTAAACATAATCTCTGCTATTGATTCTGGTAATTGTGAGTGGCTTTCTTTTGGCATTAGTCCTTTATTTCATGGAGAAATATGCAAGACTGATCGGATCTGGAGCTTGCCGAGGACATGCAAATGTAAAGTGTCCAAGCTGTAAGTATCATATATTCTGAAGTCTTAAAAGAATGGTTTGGTTTGGATCATTGAACACTAGTCATTTAGTCTGGAAAAGATAGAAATCTTCATCGTTGTTTGTCACGTAATTCTAACCAAAAACTATCTATTTTACTGTATAGTTTTCACGTCTATTGCGTGCCTTCCGGATGTTGCTTGCTTGTTTAAGTTGGAAACTATGCAAGATTGAGCTGAGCTCGATGCTCCTCACTATGTAGGTGTGATGTGCCGATGTAAATAAATGTGCAATACAAAGTTTTTCTTTTTACTTATAATAAAAAATAAATGAGCAATACAAGGTGAATTAGTAGCATGATAGTGACAAGTTTCATTGAAAGCTCAGAGTATCATCATATATTCCTACTTTTCAGGTTTTTTGCACCAAATGTTCTGAATTGGACCCTCCAATTGTAAATTAATTCTTGAATATCCTACAGTATAGAGTTTGAAAGTCTAACCTGCACCCTGCATGCATTTTTGTAGATGCCTTCTGTTAATGACGTATTCTGCAGTTCAACTTTTCGAGCTTCCAATCGACCGAGACTTGCAAATACAAGGAGAAGGATGGTCGGGATCCGGGACCGCTCTAATGTTTAAATTAGTATGGAAAATATGAATTATGAGATTTTGTAAAAGATATGGTAGAATGTACTTTTTTTGGATTTTATCAAGTCTTATTTATAGGTAGTTACCTGTGCTTTCCGTGGGAGGTGGTCTGAAGAAAAAGATCTACTAGCTGGGATATCATTCGATCGTTATCCCAAGAAAGGATAATCTGATCCAGTCTGTCCCATCCTTAGAATCAGATTTTTTTCGATCAATACTTAATTAGGTCCTTTTGAAGGGTAACATTAAATGCGGCCTCATATTTATCCAGTTTGGTAATTAATGTGGCGTATTCATAGTATTTGTGCATTTAAGTGAGGAAATCTGTCAGAACGACGATAGTCTGGTCATTCATAAATGCGAGAGTGACTCTGATGTGAGAGGGATCCATAAATTGCGCTGGTAAACACAATTTCGATTCTGACATTAGCGTATGATTGAAACTACCTTGTTCCTTTCTTCTTTTGTCGTGATGGTTTGTGATTCGAGTTTTCTCTAATTTTAGCATCTCCAGTCGGGTCTGGACACATGCTATCCGGGTTTGGACCAGGGACTTCGAGTCCAATTCCTTTCGGGCCTTTGCTTATCGCCAACTATCATTTCAGTATTCTGCGAATTTTTATTGAATGCACTTTGATGGAGATTCTAAAAAATTTCAGAGATAGCGTTCATCTCTTTCTTGTTTATGTTTCATCTCAGCAACGAGGGTCGTTCCTATGTTTCCTTGTCCGAGCGGAAAGATTTGGTCGAATAAATCCAAGATTATGCCAGTTGGCATGTCGTTTCCCTTACCAATTGGGCTTCTGGGGACGATTCAATTTCTGAACTATTAATGCTGGATCATGACTGTTCGTATTTCATGTTAAGTATTCAATATTTTTTAGAATTCAATTATCCCGTCGCTCCGATTTTCGAACTGTTGCTGACGTTTCTTGCTGTGCTGTCAAACAACGATTAGCTCGTGATATGTACGCTTTGGATCATTATTACCTGGTCTGTCATTTTGGCGCACGCCTCTTACTTCTGATTGACTAGCCTCGAACATGACCCTGTTCCCATGAGTCACGTCAGGGGATATGGCGTCGATATCGCTTTGTTTCCCACGCGTCTTTAATTCGGTTTCTGGGTATAAATTATCCAGAAATCGTGTTACTGTTATTCTTCCTCTGCCCAATCTTGATTCTTACCTTTAACTGTCTCGTTGTTTTTCTGTTGCCCCTCCCCCTTTTCTTGCATTTTTCCAAACTCTTATCCCCATGGCTTCATCTGATCCTTGTCCTTTCTTCGCGGGCAATGGTTGGACTTCCTCTATGCAGACCTCCGATGTTGACGCACTTAGAAAGAAGCATCATATTTTCTGGAGGCATTCCCTGGAAGCTCCCGGGGATGGCGTTAGGGCTTGCAATCGCGAAGGGAGGGCCCAAAAAGTTGCCCTCTTCTACTTGATGTTCTCAAAAGGTTTCCGCCTTCCCTTCATCCGCCTTGTTCGAGAAGTTCTTCATTTTTTGGGTTTAGCCCCTGCCCAAATTTTGCCGAACAGGTGGCATATTCTTTTGGCCACTTGTGTGGTGTTCCGGATCGTTCTTTCTGGGAGGAACAATCCTTACCCCGATTTGACGGCTCGAGTTTTTTTGGATGTATCGGCTCCTCCGTCGTGATGGAAATGTCGCAGGCTTCCAGATAAAACCTAAGTGTCGATTGATTCGGATGGAGGAGAGACATTCGAGTGCCCGAGACTATCACAAGAAGTTTTTCTTTGTTTTGGGCAGGGATTGGGAATTTCTTGAGGGAGAAGGGAGTGAATTCCCCGTTCAGAAAGACTGGGGTTTTCTCCCTTCCCAACGCACATGGAGATCACTCTCACTGCTCAGGAAACTGAGTGAGTGAAGACTGTCCTCTCCTGGGGGGCGAAAGATTCCGACCGATTATGGTCCGATGCTCTTTTAACTGAGGAGAACATTGAAGAGTACCTGATTCGGCCAGACCGATCTTATGCCAAAGGTCAGAACTTTTTTAATGTTCTTGAGGAGCCTCCCAGTTTGTCTCGCAAGCGGGTTTCTGACCAAGAGGCTCAGAAGGAGCGACAGACAAAAAGTCGTCACGGTGACGCAACTTTGAGCCGTGGTGCCAGTCCCAAGAAACAGAAAAAAGGGAAGGGTCCACGTATCGAAGACTATGATGTTTGCGTCTCTCTCACAAATTCCCCCGTCCATAGTCCCATGTAGGCTCCCTTGTCGACATCCTCGGATGGGCTTCGTTTCCTGGAAATCGAGCAGATTAGGTCTGAGGCTAGGAGAATTGTTCTTGAAGCCCGAATAGAAGCAACAGATGCGGTGGGGATTGAGTCTTCGGATGGAGAGGATATCGACCGGGCCTTCCAAGAGGCTTTAGATCGTGCCGCCG